>CM077673.1:10010000-11289570 GCA_039707655.1 Elymus sibiricus | reverse complement strand
AAAGGATTAACATCACATGCAAATCATAAGTGACATGATATGGCCATGAACTTGTGCTTTTGATCTCCATCTCCAAAGCACCGGCATGATCTCCATCGTCACCGGCATGACACCATGATCTCCATCATCTTGATCTCCATCAACGTTTCGCCATAAGGTTGTCGCGCCGACTGTTGCTTCCACGACTATTGCTAACGTTTAGCGATAAAGTAAAGCATTACATAGCGCTTAATGATTTGACACGCAGGTCATACAATAATTAAAGACAACTCTATGGCTCCTGCCAGTTGCCGTACTCATCGACATGCAAGTCGTGATATTCTATACAACACATGATCATCTCATACATCACATATATCTCATCATGTAATTGGCCATATCATATCACATCATACCCTGCAAAAACAAGTTAGACGTCCTCTAATTGTTGTTGCAAATTTTACGTGGCTGCTACGGGTTTGCAAGAACCGTTCTTACCTACGCAAAACCACAACGTGGTGTAGTGATTGCTTTTTGATCTTCTAAAAGAACCCTCTTCATTGAAATCGATTCAACTAAAGTGAGAGAGACAGACACCCGCTAGCCATCTTTATGCAACGAAGTTACATGTCAGTTGAAGGAACCTGTCTCGCGTAAGTGTACGCGTAATGTCGGTCCGGGCCGCTTCATCTCACAGTACCGCCGAATCAAATATCAACTAGTAACGGCAAGCAATATGTATACACCCACGCCCACAACTCGTTTGTGTTCTACTCGAGATCTCATCTACGCATAGACCTGGCTCATGATGCCACTGTTGGGGAACGTTGCATGGGAAACAAAAATTTTCCTACGCACACACAAGATCTATCCATGGTGATGAGCATCTACGAGAGGGAGAGTAAATCTACATACCCTTGTAGATCGCTAAGCGGAAGCGTTTAAGAAACGCGGTTGATGTAGTCAAACGTCTCCGCGATCCAAATCGCAAGTCGTCCCTCGATCCGATCACGAACTAGCGCCGAACGGACGGCACCTCCGCGTTCAACACACGTACGGCTTGATGACGCCTTCACCTCCTCGATCCAGCGAGCGATGGTGAAGTAGTGGTTGAGTTCCAGCAGCACGACGGCGTGGTGATGGTGGTGAGGAACAATCTCTACAGGGCTTCGCCAAGCGCTACGGAGATTATGACGGAGGAACTAGAGGGTTAGGGTTGCCGCGCACGGCTTGGGGAAATCTTGATGTATCCCGTGTGCTAGCCCTGCCCCTCTATTTATATGTTGAGCCTTGGGGTCTAAACTTGGAGTAAAAGCCTCCTCCAGGTCGGTTTTGCCCGCACAAGGTCGGTTTGGCCCGCAGGGAAAGAGTCCAACTCGGATCCCTGCAGTACCGCGCACAAGCGGTAGTACCGCTTAACACAAGCAGTAGTACCGCTTGGGCGGTAGTACCGCTTCACACAAGCGGTAGTACCGCTTGGGCGGTAGTACCGCTTCACACAAGCGGTAGTACCGCTTCACAAAACGGTAGTACCGCTTACGCGGCAGCAAAACTACTTTTTGCACTTTCCAATACCTCATGGGCTTTATCCCTTTGGCCCATATAAAGTGTTGCTGCACCCGAACACTTCGGTAAACATCCGGAACCCATTCCGGTGAACTCCGGAACTCTTCCGGAGATCAAAACACTATTATCACATATATCAATCTTTACCTCCGGACTATTCCGGAGATCCTCGTCATGTCCGGGATCTTATCTGGGACTCCGAACAACTTTCGGTCACCAACAAAATAACTCAACTATACTAATCGTCACCAAACGTTTAAGTGTGTAGACCCTGCGGGTTCGAGAACTATGTAGACATGACCGAGACACCTCTACGGCCAATAACCAATAGCGGGACCTGGATGCCCATATTGGCTCCTACATATTCTACGAAGATCTTTTATCGGTCGAACCTCTATGTCAAGGATTCAGTTAATCCCGTATGCTATTCCCTTTGTTCTTCGGTATGTTACTTGCCCGAGATTCGATTGTCGGTATCTCTATACCTAGTTCAATCTCGTTACCGGCAAGTCTCTTTACTCGTTCCGTAATACAAGATCTCGTGGCTAACACTTTAGTCACATTGCTTGCAAGGCTCATTGTGATGTTGTATTACCGAGTGGGCCCTGAGATACCTCTCCATCACACAGAGTAACAAATCCCAGTCTTGATCCATGCCAACCCAACAGACACCCTCGGAGATACCTGTAGAGCACCTTTATAGTCACCCAGTTACGTTGCGACGTTTGATACACACAAGGTACTCCTCCGATGTCAGGGAGTTGCATGATCTCATGGTCATAGGAACAGATACTTGACATGCAGAAAACAATAGCAATAAACTGACACGATCAAATGCTACGTTCTTAGTTTGGGTCTTGTCCATCACATCATTCTCCTAATGATGTGATCCCGTTATCAAATGACATCTCATGTCAATGGCTAGGAAACCTTAACCATCTTTGATCAACGAGCTAGTCAACTAGAGGCTTACTAGGGACACAGTGTTGTCTATGTACCCACACATGTATTTGAGTTTCCAATCAATACAATTATAGCATGGATAATAAACGATTATCATGAACAAGGAAATATAATAATAACCAATTTATTATTGCCTCTAGGGCATATTCCAACAATACATCCATCCACATCCATGCATACATATGAACAAAAAAACATCATATGATCATCTATGAACAAAAAGAACATCATATGATCATCTATGAACAAAAAAAATCATCATATATATGAAAAAAAAATACATCAATGGACAAAAAAAGCATACATCAATGGATCATCCATACATCAACATACATTCAGATATTTAGAAAAACAATATGCATACATATCCATTTACTAAAAATTTATATGAACAAAAAAAATTGTATGAAAAAAATGCAGAGGGCGTCGGCGACGGCGATGGGAGAGGGGGGCGGCGACGAGGAGGCGCAACGATGGGAGAGGGCGACGGCGACAAGGAGCGAGAGGCGACGGGGCTGGGGAGGCAGATGGCACGGCGACGGCGACGAGGAGGCGCGGCGATGGGAGAGGGGGACGGCGACGAGGAGGCGCGACGATGGGAGAGGGGGACGGCGACGAGGAGGCGCGACGATGGGAGAGGGCGACGGCGACGAGGAGGCGCGGCGATGAGGAGCGGGCGGCAACGGCGACGGCGACGAGGAGCAGCCAGGCGGCGTCGGGGGAGATGTGAGAATTTGGAGAAAAATTCCTAAGTGTTGGCGTATATAGCAAAGCCTTTAGTCCCGGTTGGTGGCACCAACCGGGACCAATGCCCCCCTTTGGTCCCGGTTCGTGCCACCAACCGGGACCAAAGGTCACTTTTCAGCAGCCCAAAGGGCGGGAAGCAGAGGCCTTTGGTCCCGGTTGGTGGCACCAACCGGGACTAAAGGGCGGCATTTGTCCCGGTTGGTGGCACCAACCGGGACCAATAGCCTGGCACAGCGGTGTGGTGGAAGTTTAGTCCCACCTCGCTAGCTGAGAGGCGTCGAGAGTGGTTTATAAGCGCTGCTGCGCCAACCCTCTCGAGCTCCTCTCTTTAGCAAGCCTACGGGCCTAAACGCACTCTCTGCCTATGGGCCTACTGAGGCTTAAGCAGGCCTGCATCCTGGTTCAACTAGCGTGATGGGTTTCTAGTCGTATGCAGGCCGTGTTGGCCCAGTAGGCGGCATTTTTTTAAAAAAAATTCCAGTATTTTTGTTTTGTTTTTTGCTTTATTTATTTTCTTTTTAGTTCATTCTTTTTACTATTAAAGTTTTTAACAAATAAATACTTTGATAATTTTAGTTAATATTATTTTGATTCTTTTTAGTTGATTCTTTTTGCTATTGAAAAATATTATATTTAATTGATTCTTTTTAGTTCATTCTTTTTACTATTAAAGTTTTTAACAAATAAATACTTTGATAATTTTAGTTAATATTATTTTGATTCTTTTTAGTTGATTCTTTTTGCTATTGAAAAATATTATATTTAATTGATTCTTTTTAGTTCATTCTTTTTACTATTAAAGTTTTTAACAAATAAATACTTTGATAATTTTAGTTAATATTATTTTGATTCTTTTTAGTTGATTCTTTTTGCTATTGAAAAATATTATATTTAATTGATTCTTTTTAGTTCATTCTTTTTACTATTAAAATTTTTAACAAATAAATACTTTGATAATTTTAGTTAATATTATTTTGATTCTTTTTAGTTGATTCTTTTTGCTATTGAAAAATATTATATTTAATTGATTCTTTTTAGTTCATTCTTTTTACTATTAAAGTTTTTAACAAATAAATACTTTGATAATTTTAGTTAATATTATTTTGATTCTTTTTAGTTGATTCTTTTTGCTATTGAAAAATATTCTATTTAATTGATTCTTGTTAGTTCATTCTTTTTGATATTAGAGTTTTATGAAAGCTTTTTAGTTGATTCCTTTTGCTATTAGAGTTTTATAAAAGCTTTTTAGTTGATTCTTTTTGCTATTGAAGAATATTATAGTTTTGTTTTAGTTGATCATAATAGAATATTTTAATTGATTATTTTTAGTTCATTCTTTTTGATATTAGTGTTTCATAAAAGTTTTCTAGTTCATTCTTTTTGCTATTAGTTCATTCTTTGAGCTAAATGACCCTGAAATTGAAAAGCACTACAAATGAACTCTGAAAAGTTTGAAAGTTGGCATGGTATCATCATTTCACCCACATAGCATGTGCTAAAAAGTTGAGAGGGTTACGGCGAAAACTGGATGCACTTCGTGTACAAAACGGACAATCTCTTTCGAAGTATCAGGGTTTCGGACGAAAACTCATCTGTTACAAAGAGATTTCATTTTTTTGAACTTATTTGAACTCCAGACTTTTTGTGTGTTCAAAATGAACCATTCAAAGCCACATCATCAATTTTCAACCCTTTGTGACTTCATCTGGTATTTTTCATGCATTTACTGATTTTTTTAAGCTAAATGACCCTGAAATTGAAAAGCACTACAAATGAACTCTGAAAAGGTTGAAAGTTGGCATGGTATCATCATTTCACCCACATAGCATGTTATAAAAAGTTGAGAGGGTTACGGCAAAAACTGGATGCACTTCGTGTACAAAACGGACAATCTCTTTCGAAGTATTAGGGTTTCATACGAAAACTCATCTTTTACAAAAGGCATTTCATTTCTTCACATGTAACTGCAATGATATAGTTGTGGAGAGAAAGTCTTCACTTTTTCTTCGCTTGTGTCCTTTGCTTATTGCGCCGTAACCATGGATAATCTTCATCGTTTAACAGGGTGCTTGGGTCAGCCTTGACTTTGAAGGGAGGAATTTCATGAAACTTTTCATAATCTTCAGACATGTCTGTCTTGCCCTGCAATCCCACGATGTCTCTTTTTCCTGAAAGAACTATGTGGCGCTTTGGCTCATCGTATGATGTATTCGCTTCCTTATCTTTTCTTTTTCTCGGTTTGGTAGACATGTCCTTCACATAGAAAACCTGCGCCACATCATTGGCTAGGACGAATGGTTCGTCTGTGTACCCAAGATTGTTCAGATCCACTGTTGTCATTCCGTACTGTGGGTCTTCCTGTACCCCGCCTCCTGACAGATTGACCCATTTGCACTGAAACAAAGGGACCTTTAAATCATGTCCATAGTCAAGTTCCCATATGTCCACTATGTAACCATAATATGTGTCCTTTCCCCTATTGGTTGCTGCATCAAAGCGGACACCGCTGTTTTGGTTGGTGCTCTTTTGATCTTGGGCGATCATGTAAAATGTATTCCCATTTATCTCGTACCCTTTGTAAGTCAATACAGTCGAAGATGGTCCCTTGGCCAACGAGTACAATTCATCAGAAATAGCGTTGTCACCCATGAGACGTGTTTGCAACCAACTGCCGAAAGTCTTGATGTGTTCATATGTAATCCAGTCGTCACACTGCTCCGGGTGTTTGGAGCGCAGAATATTCTTGTGTTCATCGACATACGGGGTCACCAAGGTGGAATTCTGTAGAACTGTGTAGTGTGCTTGTGACCAAGAATGCCCGTCCCTACATATTATTGAGTCCGCTCCTAGCGTGCCTTTTTCAGTCAGTCTCCCCTCATACCGCGATTGAGGGAGACCAATCTTCTTAATGTCAGGAATGAAGTCAACACAAAACCCAATGACATCCTCTGTTTGATGGCCCATGGAGATGCTTGCTTCTGGCCTAGCGCAGTTACGAACATATTTCTTTAAGACTCCCATGAACCTCTCAAAGAGGAACATATTGTGTAGAAATACAGGGCTGAGAACGACAATCTCGTCGACTAGATGAACTAGGACGTGCGTCATGATATTGAAGAAGGATGGTGGGAACACCAGCTCGAAACTAACAAGACATTGCACCAAATCACTCCTTAACCTTGGCAGGATTTCTGGATCGATCACCTTCTGAGAGATTGCATTGAGGAATGCACATAGCTTCACAATGGCTAATCGAACGTTTTCCGGTAGAAGCCCCCTCAATGCAACCGGAAGCAGTTGCGTCATAATCACGTGGCAGTCATGAGACTTTAGGTTCTGGAACTTTTTCTCTGCCATATTTATTATTCCCTTTATATTCGACGAGAAGCCAGACGGGACCTTCATACTGAGCAGGCATTCAAAGAAGATTTCCTTCTCTTCTTTGGTAAGAGCGTAGCTGGCAGGACCTTCATACTGCTTTGGATGCATGCCGTCTTTTTCATGCACACGTTGCTGTTCCTCCCGTGCCCCCGGTGTATCTTTTGTCTTCCCATACACTCCCAAGAAGCCTAGCAGGTTCACGCAAAGATTCTTCGTCACGTGCATCACGTCGATTGCAGAGCGGACCTCTAGGTCTTTCCAATAGGGTAGGTCCCAAAATATAGATTTCTTCTTCCACATGGGTGCGCGTCCCGCATCGTCAGTCGGAACAGATAGTCCGCCAGGACCCTTTCCAAATATTACTTGTAAATCATTGACCATATCAAGTATGTGATCACCAGTACGGAGGGCGGGCTTCTTCCGGTGATCTGCCTCACCTTTGAAATGCTTTCCTTTCTTTCGACATTGATGGTTGGTCGGAAGAAATCGACGATGTCCCAGGTACACATTCTTCCTGCATTTGTCCAAATATATACTGTCGGTGTCATCTAAACAGTGTGTGCATGCGTGGTATCCCTTGTTTGTCTGTCCTGAAAGGTTACTGAGAGCAGGCCAATCGTTGATGGTTACAAACAGCAACGCATGTAGGTCAAATTCCTCCTGTTCGTTCTCATCCCACACACGTACACCTCTTCCATTCCATAGCTGTAAAAGTTCATCAACTAATGGCCTTAGGTACACATCAATGTCATTGCCGGGTTGCTTAGGGCCTTGGATGAGCACTGGCATCATAATGAACTTCCGCTTCATGCACAACCAAGGAGGAAGGTTATACATACATAGAGTCACAGGCCATGTGCTATGCTTTCTGCTCTGCTCCCCAAAAGGATTAACGCCATCTGCACTTAAACCAAACCATACGTTCCTCGGGTCACCTGTAAAGTCGCTCCACTTTCTCTCGATCTTTTTCCACTGCGACCTGTCAGCGGGTGCTCTCAACTTCTCGTCTTTCTTACGGTCTTTTATGTGCCATTGCATCAACTCGGCATGCTTTTTGTTTCTGAACAGACGTTTCAACCGTGGTATTATAGGAGCATACCATATCACCTTGGCAGGAACCCTCTTCCCGGTGCGCTGGCCCTCAACATCACCAGGGTCATCTCTTCTGATCTTATACCACAATGCACCGCATACCGGGCATGCGTTCAAATCCTCGTACGCACCACGGTAGAGGATGCAGTCATTAGGGGATGCATGTATCTTCTGCACCTCCAATCCTAGAGGGCATAGAACCATCTTTGCTTCGTACGTACTGCCGGGCAATTTGTTATCCTTTGGAAGCTTCTTCTTCATTATTTTCAGTAGCGAACTAAATCCCTTGTCAGATACACCATTGTCTGCCTTCCATTGCAGCAATTCCAGTGTGGTACCGAGCTTTCTGTTGTCATCTTCGCAATTTGGGTACAACCCTTTTTTGTGATCCTCTAACATGCGATCGAACTTCAACTTCTCCCTTTCACTTTCGCATTCTCTCTGTGCATCAACAATGACCCGGCGAAGATCATCATCGGGCACATCGTCTGGTTCCTCTTGATCTTCAGCTTCCCCCATTGCAGCATCACCGTATTCAGGGGGCGGGTAGTTGTCATCATCCTCTTCTTCTTCGTTGTCTTCCATCATAACCCCTCTTTCTCCGTGCTTGGTCCAAACATTATAGTGTGGCATAAAACCCTTCTCAAGCAGGTGGAAGTGAAGGGTTTTAGAGTTGGAGAAAGCCTTCGTATTCTCACAGACAGTACATGGACAATGCATAAAACCATTGTGCTTGTTTGCCACAGCCGCTTCGAGAAAATTATGCAGGCCCTTAATATACTCGGAGGTGCGTCGGTCACCGTACATCCATTGCCGGTTCATCTGCGTGCGTTATATAGTTCTCATTATTGAACAACATATAACTCTCTAGAGCATCTAATTAAAACATACATTGAAACTATGTAAAAAAATTATATGCAACAACAAATGCGATCATAACCGCAACTAAGGTACCAATTGATCCAACGGCATAATGATACCAAGCCTCAGTATGAATGGCATATTTTCTAATCTTTCTAATCTTCAAGCGCATTGCATCCATCTTGATCTTGTGATCGTTGATGACATCGGCAACATGCAACTCCAACTTCATCTTCTCCTCTTCAACTCTTTGTAATTTTTCTTTCAAGTAATTGTTTTCTTTTTCAACCAAATTTAACTTCTCGACAAGAATTTCTATGTCGATTGGAATTTCCGGTTCACATACCTCCTAGATTAAAAAATCTATGTCACGTTGGTCGGCATAATTGTCATAAACACTAAATAAAACAAATAGTTATCAAAGATAATAAATACCACATCCGAATCATAGACAGGACGAGGGCCGACGGAGGCGGATACCAAAACCATCGCACTATATAATAACAAACAATAATAAAAGTAAGAAAGTTACACAAGTATCTATCTAAATCATACAAGTAAGAACTTTTTTCTTTTAGAAAGAAGATAAGAAGAAGAGGCTAACCACGGTGGTGCCGGCGCCGAGATGGGCGCGGGCGATCGACGGCGGTGAGGACGGGGACGGGACAGGACGGACCGCCAAACCTAGACAAATCTTGAGGAAAATGGAGCTTGGACAAGGAGCTTTCCAGAGGAGAAAGCTTAAGTGTGGCTCGGGCATTTCATCGAACACCTCATGTGCATAGGAGGTGAGCTAGAGCACCACAAAGCTCTCCCACGGCCGGCCAAAAAAACAGAGCAGTGCACTGCTCTCCTCGCGGGCAAGGGGGTATATATAGGCCAACCATTGGTCCCGGTTTGTGGCTGAAACCGGGACTCGAGGCCCATTGGTCCCGGTTCGTGTCTGGAACCGGGACCAAAGGGGTCAGACGAACCGGGACCAATGGCCCACGAGGCCCGGCCGGCGCCCTGGCCTCACGAACCGGGACCGATGCCCCCATGGGTCCCGGTTCGTGAGTGAACCGGGATTAATGGGCTTTTCAAGGCTGGACCAAAGCCCTGTTTTCTACTAGTGGGCGCTCGCCTTGGCTGCAGCCTCACGCGTATTGCCATCTAATACGCTGCATATAGGTCAATCAGGTGATCCAGCCTCATGCAGCATGTGTATTGATGCAGCACGCAAGCAACAAAGCTCCACTGGATCACCTAATGCGTACAAGTAGTCAAGTATACTAGCAATGCAAGGAAGCACACACATGTACGAATGCAGGTTGCATCAATCGATATTGACCGCCCAAAGTTCGATCTCCCAAGAATGTATCCTCTAATCTGCTTAGTGTTTCATGCTTGTGTAATTGTGTGCTTAAATATACTAATGAAGGAGGATGTTCTTTGTCAGGTGATTTGGTCAGGTATTGTTATCTGATGGAGCTTATTGTTTTATTTCGTAATCCTGTCTGTGCCGTCCTATTTAAGGTATTTCCTTTTCAGAGATTTTTCCCTTTCAGATTTTGTTCTGATAGCTAATTGTCTTTCTGTGAAGATCTTTGTGTGGATCTTTTAGTTGATATGATCAGCGGTTAAACTGTTTGAATTTCAAAATCGTTTGAATACTTCAATCATAGGGCATATAGACAACTAGATATGATGTGTATCATAGGCTCATAGCTGTTTTCTTAGTTCTGTTAGCAGTGATTAATGTCGACTTCTTTCGTACAAATGATTATATTTGATATATACTTGTTTAGATGGTGAGCAAATACAAAACCAACCTTATGATTTAGAATAACATGGTTGTTTTGTAGCAACGTACTTTTGTAACAAGATAATTCTCCTGTTGCATAGCAATTTTGTAGGTGGCATGTAAACTAAAAACAAGTTGATCATGACGTTGAATGATATAGTTCCTCTTATGGTACTATATTATCATCGGGGTCATTATCCGGTTCTCTTTTTTTCATTTACTGCATGACACATGTATTACGGTTATAGGAGATATATATTTTTGACAATTACTTTTTCACCTACTAATAAGTTATGACATCCTTAAATCGATGGTACTTTGTTGGATGTTTAAGATGTCATCTAAGAGGAGTTTGAGTACCTTCTGCTCATTACAAAAGTATGGAGGCTATAGTCAAGAAACACGATAATAAAACTGCTTTGAAGTTCAAGTCTTGGTACTGGGCCAGATACATAGAAGATAATATCTAAGAATATGTAAACACAAAAAATTGCAAGTAGTCTATAGTGACTCGCGAGGGATTTTGGTTTTAATTTCCATATTACTCTTTAGTAATTCACTTTTTTTGCGGGGGACGACACATGCACCAGATGCAGGTGAGATGATGGTGATGTCCGCCATTATTACAAGTAATTACGAGCATGTGTAGCGCAGAGGTCGTTACTGCTCAGGAGGAGCGACCACATGAATGGATTTTGGACAAGAGGGCAAGAGTATGGGATGGTGCATGCACTAAGTTTGTGGAGGGAGGGGCTTGCGAAAGCAACGTGTTAGAGTATGCTGACCAAGATCAGCGCCTTGAGAAACATCGGCGATGATAGCGAAGAGAGTGACAATACGAATGGGTCACTTGTAGCATGCAAGGATTTGCTTTTCCGTTGCAACGCACAGGCATATTTCCTAGTATTATATAAACCGATGTGGGGATAGTTAATAGATCATAACAACTTAGATCCTCATATCAAGATACAACGATCTCATTGCTGATCAACCTGTACTTTCTTTGAATGGCTTGAATACAGGTAAACCTCGTGTCCGTGTAACCATATTGCATCTAGACTATTAGCTTGGGACGCCCTAGCTAAGATCTATCGGAATAAACTCCATCAACATGCAGCGTGAGCTTCAGGATAGTAGCCTGGTTGTCAATATTCCATGCAGGCCCTGATTCCACGCCATGGTTAAGAACTTTGCGCCGTCCACCTTGACGATGCCACGGCGAATGGTGTTGTCTTGGTGCGTCGGCAAGTCAGAAGTGCACCAGGAATTCGTTGGGTTGATGCGCCCTGACGTGCAGCTGGTGTGCCGGAGTTTTTTGAAAGTTAGCAGGAGAGCTGCTAAGATTCCATTGCAGAAGAAGAAGCCGATGGCTGGAACTGCTCGGTTTATTAAAGGAAAACCGGGCGAAAACCGATACAAAGGACACAAACACACCTAGCTAAACTAGGTCTAAAGCACTACAGGGCATACAAACGCGGCAAGGCACAAACATCTGAACAACTTCGAACCACCGGAGAGAGAAGACATATCCGATAAAGGAGCGAACATGTGCCGCTCCGGTGGCGAGAGGACAATCCAACCTTGTTTGGCGTTGCCTGGATGCTAATAGTGCTCCAGGGTCCAAACACCGCCGGTCAACAACCAGCCCACAACGGACACGCCACCGCAGACCCTATCATCACCCCGCCACCGCCAACTCCGGACTGGACACCAGCCGCAAACCATGTGCTCCCATCAAGAGGTCAAAACTCCATAACGATGCTTCCAACAAAGAAACGACGTCAAGGACACCGTCATCGCCGATCCAACAAGGCAGATCTTGGAGTTCAAAGCTGCACCTTGATCGGCTTGCCAACCGCCATGGGGTTCATAGCATGCACCCTGTCCGTGACAGATAGGATCACCGCGTGCAGGCGAAGGATGTACTCGGCGCGGGGAGGCGATAAACATCTTGTGGCTGGTGTGTGGCCTCCGCATCGGTAATCGTATAACTCGATGCAGATGCTCGGTCAAGTGCTGGTTGGGTGCTGTCATCTGCTGGCTTGTTGCGAGTGGGTTGCTATGTGGACACGTTGAAGCGTTGTACACACACTCAAAAAGCCGGCTCCTCGTGAACGAACCTACATAGTTGAGATAGTTGCTGTCATGCTGTGTGGTGCATGCAGAAAAAATAAATCATATACAACCTGTGTAGTACATGTCCAAGCCGGAGACCCTCCTCCACGTGAGACACATCACAAACCGAATCTCAGTTATCCAAATCGCAACACGTATCCGGCACGGTTTGGTTCAGGACGCATAGGGTTCCGATGCGTCTATGAGTCAAAATAATTCCTTCTATATATGGTGGGATTTACCGACTGTGCCAGATCGAGACGTATCCTTGTACAAGCCTTCACGTCTTCGCCTCGGCTCTATTCTATGCAGGAGTCTACCTCCGGCATCACGCCGGAATCCAGCGCGTGGGCCGACCTCTCGCCCAACCTGCTCCTCGACATCTCCGGTCGCCTGCACGATGTTACAGACTTTGTCCGCTTCCATGCCGTCTGCACGTCATGGCGCGCAATCGCGGGGCTGCGCTCCCCAGCGGCACGACCCATATTTTCACCATGGCTTCTTGGGCTGTGCAAGGAAAACCACATCTTCCACTGCCGTGTCAACTTTGCATGCGCTTCTGCTATGAAAGCTTCGAGGGACCGCGACTTCATCCTAGAGGAGCCGCGGGGCACTTCATCAGCCGGCGGTAAGGGCAGTAATTGGGTCGCTAGGGCAGACGGCATGGCCGTATGCGTCTTCGCCGTGAGTCCCGAGCCAAGACTCATCGACCTTCTCACAGGAGCTGTCACTCCGCTGCCTCGCTTCCCGGATGATGATGCTGAGATCAAGCGGTCAATGGAGAACGTCCATGGCGTCATCTACGACGACGGTACCGTCTTTCTGTATAATAACTCCTTGTACACGGTCAGGCCCGTTTTCACGGTAGCCGTTTTGCGTCCTGGTGATTCGGCATGGACAGTCATGAAGACAAATCTGGAGGCCCAAGATCCTCACTCCTTATACGTGCCATATCACAACGGCAAGGTCTTGTGGTGCACCAGCATGCGCTCTTGGTTTCTATTAACACAGAATGGCGTTGGTGGCTCTATGAGGCGTGACCCAGTAGACAAAATAGGGTATGCTCATGTTGACAACTACATCTTGGAGTCACACGGCAAGCTACTATGGGCATCCATCCTTGTTCATGTCCACTGGTTTCATAACATCGCCAGCTTGATGCCGGAAATGTTAGTGACAGTGCAGATGTTGGAAGAAGAAGCTGGTGACGAGATACGTTGGGTAACAAAGGACAGTCGGAGCTTTGCTGACCGTGTCTTGTTCCTCGGTTACCCTACGAGCTGTGTCATGGATGCCACCCAAGTAGGCATGGATGGTGGGTGCGCCTACTTTGTTTTCCAACGCAACTTATTGAGGTATAGCTTCGTCAATAATGAGATCAAGACCGTGGAGTACAATATTGTTAGACCGACCGACTACGGGGCGCATGTGTGGCTCCAACCTCAACCCACCATTGCCCCAATCCATGATATTCAAGAGAGACTCTGGAGGCTCGATCCAAATAAGGAGAAAAAAGAAGTTTAGTTTAGTCCCTCACCTGATTTGCGGGTAAATTTTAGAATATTTTCAGTTGGATGCGGTTTGTAGTGATATTATTTTGAAGACAACATCTTTGACTCAAGCAAAATTTGATATACATAATAAAGCTTCTAAATCCACGCAGTCTTTTTAGCACGATGTAATAGAAACATGCCGCTCTAAAGTTGCTGGGCATGATGATCAACTGATTGTGATAAGCGATTTAAAAAAAACTGATCGTGATAAGCTAGTTGACACTTGAGAGAGAGGTAAAAAGATCCCAGTAGGGGGGCCATGGTTGCTCATCAAAGCCCCTTCTTACCCCTCCTTTCATTAGGCACCACAAGGCAAGTCATTACTTGGCTATTTCAGGCTATGGTATATGGGCCGACAAGAATTCTGAACATGGGTCGTAGAGAAGCTCTCCTGTCGACCCTGAAAGTCCGCCACCGCTTTTCCTCCATGAGTTTCGTTCAAACTTGTATTCCCATTCTGCATGCATCCTAGTCCCACCATACTCGAACTAAATCGCATCATGGACACACTACAATTTTCTCTTACAATTATGTGATTTAGGCATCTATGGGGCCACATGGTGATGGAGGATAACCTAGTCATGGGGTCAAATGCAGCAGTATCCCTATTTTTCGGAAAAAGAGATGGAAGCCAAGATAGTCAGGGGTGACGTTAACTCGGGCAAAGGTGTCCAAGTGTATATATGCAAGGAGGGGCTTGGAGTGTTCTCAACTATATGCAAGAAGGGGCTTGGAGTGTTCCTATTAATAACATGAACATGCTAGGGCAACGATATAACCTGAAATAAATATGAAGTAAGTTATTTTTTGAAATAATAAATTGACCATTTGCAGAAGAGATGTTGGCCACCCACCCTTAGGCGTGATATTTCAGGTGCATGAATCTCAATAGACCCACAAATTGCAGGAACTTATATTAAGTACATAGAAAAATTTGCACCTAGGAAGGAACGAATTAGTATTAATAGACGAAAAAATTGATGGAAAAGTTAATTTTACTGGAAGAGATATCTTAGGATGGATATTACTGATGTAGAGGCAGCCGGGCGGATGTAGTGCCTCGGTTTGGTTGTTGTAGTGAAGTCGGAGCTGCGTCGGCGGGGCCCCTGTCGCAACGATGACAAGCAGCAGGTGGTCCGTTCGGTGGTCTTCCACGACGCTAGTCTTGCATCGTTCTCCTTTGGATCTCTCCTTTAGAGTCGGAGCTGTGTCGCCCTCGATGCGGGTGGCTGAGTTCTGGCACGGATATTCATGTGTTTCTACACGGCCTCTCACTACTAGGAAAAAGCCTAGTAGTAGCGCGGATTAAACACCTAGTAGTAGCGCGGGTGCCCGCGCTACTACTACGGCGCTACAGCTAACTGGTAGTAGTAGCGCGGTGCATCCCGCGCTACTAGTACGTGTGTTAGTAGTAGCGCGGGTTCCACGCGCGCTACTACTAACTATCTGTAGCGCGTCTGTGACCCGCGCTACTACTATTAATTTCAAAAACCAAAAAAAAAAATCCCGATCCCGTGCGTGCTGTCAATGGTTCGATCCAGCGATGATAGGGCTCGCCGGAGGGTCAGAGGGGTGTCATGGAGGAGGCCGGAGGGTCGGCGCGCGGGATCTGGTCGTCCCATGACTGAATCTGGCCAGACGGGGAGGATGCGGCGGCGGGCGGAGATCCGTGCTCCCATGGCGCGATGGTGCGGGGCGCGCTCCGGCGAGGTTGAGCGGCGAAGACGAGGTGCGGGGGAGGCGGGGGTGCTCCGGCGAGGACCTGGTGGTGCGGCGGCGGGGCGACAAGGGGCTGCGCAGACGGAGGTGAGTAAAACCAGAGGGAGAGAGAGGGGAAATGAGATCAAGGGAGAGAGGAAGGAGATGGAGGGCGCATCGGGTCTGGTCGCCGGTAGTGAGGTGCTCCGTCGTGGTGGCATGGAGGCGAGGGGGAAGACGGGCGAGCTCTTGGACGCCAGCGACGCGAAGATGCCGCCTCGTTGGGCGCCATGGAGGAGGAGGTGTTCTTGGGCAGGAGAGCCTATGGAGAGAGGGGGAGAGTGAGGGAGAGAGGAGGGATTCGGCCGAGGATATGGGGACTTCACCTACCTTGTACTTAGTAGTAGCGAGGGGTATAAACCCGCGCTACTACTATAACCTTAGTAGTAGCGCGGGTTTATACCCCTCGCTACTACTAACTTAGTAGTAGCGAGGGGTATAAACCCACGCTACTACTATCAACTTAGTAGTAGCGCGGGTTTATACCCCGCGCTACTACTATGGCCTGTCCCGGGGGGGAACGGTAGAGACCACTTAGTAGTAGCGAGGGTTAAAAACCCGCGCTACTACTATCAACTTAGCAGTAGCGGGGGTTATAAACCCGCGCTACTAGTAAATAGCAGTAGCGAGGGGTATAAACCCGCGCTACTAGTAAGCGGCTACCTATAAGCTTTTCCCTAGTAGTGATCTACGGTGATTGTTGGATCGACGTTCATCCACAGCAAAGTCGAAGTCGCTTGTTCGGGTATTAGGGATGGTGATTACGCCTGTTTGGGGAGAAGTTATTACGATGACGCCTGTGTGCTAGCTTGACGAGTCACTCTTTGCGTAATTCTTGCGGGACTCGGCCAGGTCAGGTCACGGGCAGGGCCGGTTCTGACCCTAGGCGACCTTGGGCGACGCCCAAGGGCCCATGTCTGGAGGGGGCCCATCACCACATATGTATATACACCTTCTACTATTATATGGGCTAAAAATATTAATGTAAAGGGCCTAGCGCCCAGCGGCCAGCGCAAAAGGCCAGCAGGGAGAGGAAAATGCACGCGAGTGCCAGGACTGCCCCATCGATCGATCGATCGATCAATCTGTTCGAGTGTTCGATGCCTCGGCCGCCTGCCCCCTACGCCTGGATAGTGCATCGTCCCAGTTGCTAGCTCCGCCTCCACGTCTGATTCCCTGCGCGCATGCGCCTGATTCGCTGATCGGCTCTGCTCCTGGTACGTGCATCATCTGATAATCGGGCAGCTGCGTACATATTGCTCTAGTGCTCTTGTCTCCTGATCTGATGATTTTTTGCAACATTAGGTGTTACAATGCCGAAATCGTAAGGAAACAAAGAAGGCCCCGCTTGGTTCGTCTTTTAGATTTCCACGTCTGTATTAATTTCCTGCCCATACACTAGTCTCGCCGGATTTCTAGGCGGACCTGGGATGGTCCGTGGATTTTTACGTCCGTAATTGGCTAATATACGGGGAACAAAGCGAGCCCGAAAAACGAGAGAATCAATTAACTGAATCACAAAAAACGCAACAGAATGGCTTGGCTTCGTGTTGTATTGATAATAAATCTTGAACAACATTGATCTTGATATTGTCATCATTAGTTTTGCATCTAGAAATGCCCGAAGAAGCTTTTTTTTAAGCACTGATACATTATTGTGAATATTATTTGTTATATTTTGCTACTCTCGAAATTATTTATAGATTTCTCGGAATAAGAATGCATGGTTGGATATAAAGTTTTAATGTTTTGCATCTATATATGTACAGATGCGCACATATATATTACCCATAGGGGCCCATTTTTCAACTTTGCCCTAGGGCACCGCAAAATATAGAGCCGGCCCTGGATATCCAATTCATGATACCTCTGTTTTTAAATGTAAGATGTTTTGTCTGTTCAAATTGAACTAAAAAAACATAGTATATTTATTAGGAACAGAGGGTGTACATATGACTGCTGTCAAGGACCTGCCTGCTAGTGATTTGTAGTAGTTCCATAGACCGGACCGGAACACACACACACAGAGAGAGAGATTTCTGAAAAATGACATGGAACTTCTAGTTGTAAGCCGCGTTCACCCCCTCCCTGTGTTGCTCCCGCGAGCGACGCGGGAAACCCTAGCCACCGCCTCCTCTAGTTCCAACCTCCCCTCCCCTCTCCTCGCCGACGAGCCTCCGCCTTGATTGCCCAGACGGTGTAGTTCTCCCACTTCAGCACAGGACAGGAGAGCGCCTGCTGGTCTGCTCCGAAGAATAAAGGTGATCTGACCCTGCTGTTCTTCGAGCACCAAGTCGTCGGTCTACTTCATGCTGGCCACCATCGAGTTCCGGTATTCCTCTTGGAGATTTCCATCAACAACTTGAAAACAAGATATTGTTATATTGCAAAACAAAAAAAGTTGATGAACTATATGCCGTCAACCGTCGCCGCGCCAAGCGTCCAAAGTCCTAAGTCTATGTTGTGAATATTCACGCGAGCGCACGCGCAATTACGTGCAACACTAGACTACTCCATATGATTCTAGCATTCTAGAAGACAAGAGTGGTTTTAGTTCAAATTTTGGAACAGAGGGAGCATGCACTCGTCATGTCAATTTCAAGGTCTGACAGAATTCTGCTACATGGACCAAATTAATGTTTGATCAAATTAATGATTGATCATATAAGTGTTTAGATCTTATATAAATTGTTGCTTCACTTGCAACCAGTATCAATCTGCATTAATTTTCCCTTCGTTTCTTTTCCAACTAAACATACTCCTTTTTTTTCTTGTAATAACATCCACTGCTTGCACTTGCAAACTTTGCAATACAAACACAAAAAGAAAGAAAGAATGGAAACGACAGTTACAGGAACTTAGCATAGCAGTCTTCACTTGTCCATTGCCCTCCCTTCACAGCTACAGAAAGAACAACAGGTCTGGCGAGGCGGTGACAACCGAGCCCATGAATCTTCGTGCTAGGCCTTCGGTCACTGATTTCCGGAGAATCCGTGTTGCCCTACCCTGCCCCGCCCTGCCGTGGTCTGACTCTGGCGAAAACACCCAGCCATCAATCAGAACCACTGCTAAAGCCACGCCGCATGCAGTGGGAGCCCCAGCAAGCTGCCCAACGCCCCAACCTGCACATGAAGTATTTTCTTATTGCTGAGTTTCGACAGATTGTTTCCAAATACATGACCATAGAAATCAGTTTGATGCGCATAATGAAACCAGACCCTGAAGGGTAAGGAATGTAATATCAGTCGATCCATCGGGAACAGAAGCCTACCTGTAAGACGTCCCTTATTCGCCAGCAAGAACTGACTTGTGGGCTGATGAGGAGTAACAAAGAAAGCTTCTCATCCACCTTCCTGACTTCTGCATCAACCCGACTACGCACAAAATTTTTGGAATGTATGGCTCAGGGTTGATGAACAAATTCAACTGGTTTAACATTAGTTGGTTTTATGGCTGGTGGCTAGTTGGGAAATGGAATGTATTGCCTGCCAGGTTGGAGAGAAAGAACACAATGTTTTTCATTTTTTTCATTTTAACAGGAAATGGCGTTCTACCATTTTGTTTTTGTTTGTTAATTGTGGAGATCTGGATGGGCTCTGGGTAGTTTAGGAGCTAAGCTATCCCCATTAGATTGCTAATTTACTTATCTGAATTTATATCATGGCAATGATTGGTTGCAGAGTTACATTAGCCTCCTAGCTTCAATAAATGATGGCAGATAAGAAAGTTCTTGTTGCTGCTTAATAGTGAGCATCGTGATGATGCAATGACTTAGTAATTGGCACATATTACTATATTCAGAGCATCATGATGGTGGTGCAGTGATTTCAGATGTAACACACCAGTATCTGAGGATGACCTTACATTCATGATCTCCAAAGTAGTGCTCTGCTATGAAAGAGTTTGTTAATTAACAAACTAACCTGGTAAACACATAAGTCTGATGTCACATCAATCATTTCTTCTATCTGAGGAGCATCAAAATGCAAGTCAGAGTCTTTGCACAATGCATTTTTAAAATGTCTGTAGCTTCTGCTGATCCATGCACCAAAACCTGGGGAAAATGAGAAAAGATTCAGGAGGTGCTAGAGATTACCAAGTACAGAGCAAGTATTGACCACAAGCACTGAAACTGCATGCAGGTACCGGATATCACATGTGGTAAATCAAAACAAGAATTATCAGAGCAATTATCTACTCAAAGGCTATAAGTCTATGGTGCCAGAAGAAAAATGAGTTGACATGTGGGCATCAGGAAGAAGCAAGGTAAATACCATGGATTAACTTTACAAAGACTAAAATGCTCTTTCATACACGTACCATGTTTATGTACATAGGAAGATGCCACTAAAGGCTATGATATGAGAACAGTGTGTGGTTCCGTGATTGCAGAAAATTCTACAAGTCTAGAAGAATTTACAACTCCGAGGCAAAAGCCCTGCATGATAGATCGAAACAAACATTGTTCATAACTTTAAATAATCTTGTAAGAAGGAAAACCAAACCCAACAAGAGGGTTATAAGTGGCTGGAAGAGAACGCATATATACTGACCAGTTTTATGTACAGGACGGAAGATGCTTGCATTGGCAACTTGGAAACGTGTTCAGATTATAAGTGGCTGGAAGAATGTACAAGTTGAAGAACTGACGTGTATAGTAGATTAAAATAAGAGGGTTATTCCAGTGAAATGGCAGTACATTCGTTGAACAGAACAAAACAGAGAATGACTTCGATGATTCAGAGATCAGAGGTTATGGTACAGCAGGAGTAAAGTTACATTTACATGTACACACCTGATTTTTGAACAGAAATATACCACACATGAACCCTGTGTGCTAGACGTGCATGAATGGGTAGAATTCTAGAATGCTAAAAGAATGAACAACTCCAACTCAGACTTCAGATTATGTGTTCATGAGGTAAACCAAGCCACACGAAAAATGAATTGACGTGTGGATATTAGGAATGATAAAATAGAATGCCATGGATTAATTTTACAGAATAAAATGCTCTTATATATTCTTACCACATATATGTACAAAGGAAGATGCCACTCAAGCTATGATATGAGAACTGTGCATGGTTGTGTGAATGCAGATATTTCTACAAGGTTAGAAGAATTTACAACTCCGAGGCAAAGCCCTGCACGGTAGATTGAAACATTGTTCAGAACTTCAAACAATCTGGTAACGAGGCAAAGCAAGCCCAAAAAGAGAAGTGATTTGGGCATGCTATAGTTTGTAGAAGTACATGTGTATGGGATAATGATTCGTCTGCTGACCAGTTTTATGTAAAGACGGAAGATGCAAACTGAGACCTTGATGCTTGGATTCTGAGACGCTAGAAGAATGTACAAGTGGAAGAAATACCCTGCAGAGTAGATAAGAAAAACAAGTGGGTTATTCAGGTGGAATGACAGTAATTTCAATGAACCGAACAAAACAGAGAATAACTCTGATGCTTCAGAAGTTAGGAAAAGTCAGGGGAAATTACTGAGTAAAAATTCGGAATGACTGGATGTTACCTTTGGTCAGATTATGCTGTTATGATCTTGGGGATGGTTCCTCTTAACTTGCGGCACTGCCTCTTTAGCTCCTCGTTGTGACACTTACTGACATCTAATACTTGCAGTGATCTTGGGAGGCCGCCCTTGGGCAGCGAAGTGATCGCAGTACTCCCTCCGATCTTTAGTTCCTGCAGAGATCTTGGGAGGCCATCCTCAGGCAGCGACTTTAAGGCAGGGCAGCTGCGGAATTCCAATTTTTGCAGAGAGCTTGGGAGGCTGTCGCTTGGCAGAGACATCAGGGCAGGGCAGCAGCCGTATTCCAATTTGTGCAGAGAGCTTGGGTGCCTGTCCTTGGGCAGAGACATCAGGGCAGGGCATCTGTAGAGAACTTGGGAGGCTGCCTTTGGGCAGCGACTTGATGGCAGGACATTCACTGATTTTCAGTTTTGACAGGGAACTCGGCAGTCCATCCTTGGGCAACGACTCCAAGGCAGGGCAGTCATCGATACTTAACTCTTGTAGAGAACTCGGGAGGCCGTCCTCCGGCAATGAGTGAATGACTTGACAGGACTCGAACTCTAATGTCTTGAGGTTGGCAAGTCTATGTAGACCTGCCGGGAGGCACTGCAGCTTCTCAAGAGAATAAAAGACAAGTTCCTGGAGGGAGGTGAGGAGCTGAAGGGCTTCCTCTTGCTCATGTGTGAAGCACTCAGCATCTTGGTTACTATTAAAATATAAGGTGGTGAGGGAGGAAGAGAGGAGGCTGCAGATATGCATAGTGAGGAGTCCTGCAATATCATCTGTCCTCAGGTCAAGCTCCTGATGTGCAGACGAACAGGGAATAAGCCTCGTGTCATGCGGCTCAGCACCGGAGAAGACATTGGGGGTTTTGAAGATGCATAACTCTTTGAGATGGCCTTGGGCGAGGAGAGGGCATATGCTCTCGCCCCTCAACTCCCCACATGCACTCAAACATAATCTTTGCAGGGAGGTTGGAAAAGGAAAAGAAGAGGATGAATAGGAGTGGAATAACTTGGGGCAGTCCAATATATCCAGCGATTGGAGGGAACAAAGATCTTTGAGCCCACCTCCTTCCTTGTCGCCTTCCAGTGATGAATCAGAGAGCAAGCTCAGCACTGGGAACTTTTCGATGTATAAATTCTGTAGTTGGGGAGGCAAGAGCAGCACTCCGTCTCCTTCTCCTCCTTTTGCTTCTTGCTGCTGCTGTCTGATTTGCTCCTGATGCAATTGTTCAGCAGAAGAACAAGATGCTGATGATTGGCCCGCCACACTGAGCCCTTTTATCCCGTCACAATCCACTATTACAATTCGGGTGAGCTCCGGCATAAGAGAGAACAATTGTGTCAATTCCTTACCACTATAACCACATTGCTTAACTCTTATACTTTTAACAGGAAGCAGGCGTCGGACATGTCTCGCACTTTCAAACGATGATAATACATTACTTGAGAAAGTTATCTCCAGGAACTCCAGAGATGTTAGCAATAGGAGGTGATTGAGCAGCAGAGGAGCGCAATTTCTCATGTCCAACGTTTTCAGATAAGTCAGATTAGAGAAAACCAGCCAATCCAAAGATAAACTATCCTGGCCATCCTTTCCCTCCACTTGCAATGAAAAAGTTGAGTCTGATGCATAATGTTCTCTGTACCAAACACGCTCAAGACAGGAGCCCGTCCGTTCTATCACAGCGGAACAAGGGCCAGAAGTCCAAGGGATTGGGGGCAATGACAATAGATTTGGGCAGTCTTCTATCCTGAGAGACTTAAGTCGAGGAAACCAAGTCGTGCTCTTCTCTTGTTGTGGCAGAGCACAACTAATAACATGTGAAAATGGCAACTCAGTGAGTTCAGAGCAACCTACAATGGTGAGTTCTTCCAGGTGAGAGAACAAATGAGAAGTATTGTCCCAAATCCATTTTCTCAATTTTGGTATCTTAACCAATTTCAGGATTTTCAAATTATGAAAACTGTGGCCTAAAATACAGCCTTGATACTCTTCACCAAGATCGTTGACCATCCACATCTCTCCTAAAGGTGGAAGGTTTCCCCAAGACAAATCATCTAGAGAAAGAGATTCCAGATTCTTGACAGAGAGGTTTGAACCTAGCCATCTTGGACAATTAGTGCCCCCATGACCTGTAATGCGCAGGTGTCGAAGATTGCTATGTGGTACAAGATTTTCAAGGACATTTTCTTCAAATGTAGAATTCCTGTTAGATCGCTGAACATCCCATTCTAATATAAGCTTTTGCATGTGGTTTTTGTGTATCAGTTTTGATTCAGCTGCCTCTTCTTCTGATTGCACCTTTTCAAGATTGTAAATGCCAAGTAACCCTCCAATATTTGTCAGTTTCCCCAGTTGACTCAGTTCAAACAGCTCACTTTCATGCCCCACTCTAAATGCCCTTAATTCATTGATGAATTTAAGTTTCCTCACCTCAAATATGTTAGAGTGGAGTTCTTCTTGGGGCACAAAAAAATGACGCAGTTTTACAAGGTTGCTGATATGTCTTGTTGAACCGAAGCGGCCCTTCCATCCTAGTAGATCAATGACTTCCATGTGATACAATCTACACAACACACTAGGTATGCACAAGCCCTTGTCACCATTATGCCGAGACAAAAAATATGGCCAATCATTATACACTGACTTGATCCTTAAGTAGCGATGATGGACAAGTTTTGAGAAGTTGGGCAACACATCCTCCACGTTATATGATGCTCCAGCCAAAAAGACAGTACGGAGGGCTTTAGCTTCCGAAAACAAACCATGGAAAACCCCAGAAAAGTTTGCATGATATTCTCCAAATAACATCAAAGTGCGTAGGTTTTGAACATCAAACCTTTTTTCCAATGCACACAAATCCCTCTTGTAGTCTTCAAAAGTCATTTTGTCCTTCACGTCTGCATTATCTACAATGATAGACAAATGATGTACAGATGGGGGAATTTGCATGGACATCACATTAGAACTGGATATGCTAAGACACTCATATGATGAGACCATCACTACCAACTCACGTAGTAGATCATGGATGGTGTAATAAGGACTGCCAAATCTCGATACCTTCTTTTTCAAAAAACCCTGATTAACCAAGTCAGTTAAGTAACACAATCCAACATCATCAATTCTTTTCTTGTGACCACCAGCTGAGTGTAAAATACCAAGTCCAATCCACAAATGTACCAACTCTTCCGCACGGAATTCATAATCTTCAGGAAACAATGCAAAATAGGAAAGACATTGTTGCAGATGAAAGGGGAGATAATCATAGCTAAGCTTGAGGGCTGGCATAATGTCATTATCACTAGCTTCTGACTCCCACTCTTTACTTTCCAAAACTCTTGTCCAATGATCAAATGTAAGTTGGTTTCTAAGCAATCTACCAACAGTTTTTGCAGCAAGCGGAAAACCCTTCAATTTTTTCACTATTTGGCAGCCAACATCATATAGTCCAGGATGATATTCCCATGGTTGTTGTTGGTCACCAAATACACATGCTTCAAAGAAAGACATAATATCTTGAGGATCTAGACGTTCCATTTCTATAGAATGGTCAACTGTCCTGACCATATCTGCTACCCTTGGAATTCGAGTTGTGACTATAACCATATTGCCTTCTGTCCCCACTTTTTTGAACGGAGCTAATAGTGTTTTCCACTCATCCTCATGATATTTCCACACATCATCCAATACAACTAAGAACTTCTTTGATCTTAACCTTTGTTCGATTTGCTCTTCTTTGCTACTACCATTTTTGCTTCCACTAATGTTATCTGTAGGGATTTGTTCCAAAATCTCTTGTGCCAACCTGTCTGCTGTGAAGTTGAGAGAGACACATATCCAAATTTTAACCTGGAAACAGCTCTTCATTTTTTCAAATATGTGTTGTGTGAAGGTTGTCTTCCCAATACCCCCCGGCCCAACAATTGGAAGAACAGTAAGTTGTTTGGAAGAATATTCACCATGGGTGATGCCATCTATAATTTCCTTTTTCTGGGTATCCCTCCCATAGAGTTTAGGCTCTATAATTTGTGGGGTAGTTTTGGGTCGATCCATAGCAGTGCCATCTTTGGTAGGGATACGGCTTAAGCTCAGTAGCTCTTGATTAAGAATGGTGGAGACCATAGCACATACATGCTTGAGCTGCTCTACGATGTTTATCATTCTCTTGGACATTTCCACCCTATCAAACTTCAGTTTTGGTGTTTCCTCTGGGGTGTGAACTCTCTGTGCCGGTGCCTTGGGCGGGCGGGCACCACAGAGGAGTCGCCATCCGCATGCAGCTGGCATGTTGGATGATTCAGCATCGTCGTGGGCGGATGGAAAGGAGTAGCATGGGAAGTGTTTACCAACAGCTTGAGCAGCACTAGAGGCAACCTTGGGCATGCATCCGCCACCACATGAGCATCCACGGCTGCTACCAATATCTTCTTGGTCATCAGGCAGGCCAGCAGTACGCGAGCAGGAGCTCATGTATCTGATCTTCCTGGTAGCAGCTCTAGCCGTGTGGCGAGCATTGAGGGCGAGGCCTTGGAGGCAGCCCCGGTCATCCATGTTGGCTGCTGCGTGGTAGGTGCCGTCCAGCGCGTCCTGGATGCGGAAGTAGTCCAGCTCGTCGAGCGCGTCTTCCGCAATATACGCTAGCTGCCGCAACTTGTGAAGCAGCTCCATGAGCGCAGGGTTGGTAATGTCCCTGCCCTGCCCCTGTGCGTTGTTGAGCATCCCCTGGGCGTAGAGCAGCTGCATCTTGAGGGCATCGATGTTGGGGCCGAGCCCGGTGCTGGCAGCCCAGGCCTCCAGCAGGCCATCCGTGACGGGGGCCAGGGCCTTGGTCACCACCTGATGAAGGTTTCTCGTGCTGATGGCGACCCGCATAGTCGTGCGTGCTGATGGATGCACAACTGGAATCAACAACTTGGAGCTAGGGTGCTAGCTAGCTGCACCTGCACGTAGTAAAAGAAACCCGCCGGTTTGCAGTTAATTAGCCACTGGCAGCGAGTAATAATAAAGGTATCCTTACATGAAGGTTTCTCGGCCGAACTCAAGAACACAAGCATGCACTCAAGAATGGATCGAGTGAGAGAGAGATGTGCCGCAACACAACACAGCTTTTCTGGATTTCTTCTTTGCATATATAGGAGTTTACACGACCGACTCGATCGCCTTGGCGTCCAATATGGAGTGAGTGCAACATGCAGCCCCTAACAAGACGCGACCCAGATTACAAAGTCCGGTTTAAACTCAACTCCAAAATGACAAGCAACATTATTTTTATGAAACATTTCGATGTTCGGCTTCTATAGCACCAGGCCAGAGTACACTATTGTTTGGAGAATAGTTTTTCGTTTTTTACACATTTGAAGGTTTGGACGTATTCCCCTAAGAAACATGGTTTAATATTTTTTCCCTCCGTATTCTAAAGAACCAGCAGTGCTCTAAAATAAAAATATTTGAATGTAAGTATGTAGTAAACCATGAAAACTATGATGAAAGCAATATTTTTTAAGAAATTTGTCACACCAAAAGAAGTAGGATGTATATAAATATTTCCCTTAAAGGAGAAGTTCTACCTGAGAGCTGTATATAAGCTTCACACTGGTTGTTTTAGAGCTGTTTCCAAACGGCTAGTTAACTAGTGAAGAACATTAGGTTAAATTCGATGAAAGGGACACCTGAACTGGAGTGTGCCACTGTGCCTACGTCGTCTTTGGCTCTCATTGACACACACAAGAAACATCTAGGGAAAGGAGCAAACAAAGCAAGATGAGATAATGACATAGGGGAGTGAAACATCTACCTGTCCAATTGAGACGCTTCCTTCAATTATTCGCTGTTTGGTGGCTCTAGAACACTCTTTAAGTCTTTAATGAGCTGAGCCAGGCCACGAGCAAATTCTGGATGCAGGTCCCTTCTGCTTCCTGACATAATTTAGTACCATTTATTATTTTCATTTGTGAACTATACTTTTCTCATAATAACATCCACTAAATGCAAGTTACAACACACCTAGCTTTGAGAGACGGATCTTGCTTGGCCCTTGCTCGAGAGCAAAAACTGGACAGATACCACTTGCTCCCTGAGAAGTAAGTAACAGTGAGCAGCAAGCGAGACCCTTGAAGCTAGAAGCGATGAAGATCAGGAGAGCGAGATATATACGCAGCAGTCATCGACGCTGGTACTGAAAAGAAGCAAGCAAACAATATTAGTCCTCTTTATTACAGAGTTCCTTTTACACATGAACTCCCATGCTAAAAAGGAAGGATAATCAGATTCAATCACCAGGGACCAGCAACAAATCCAATTGAAAAAAGGGGCATGCAAACAGGAAGACAGTGCACAGAAAATTGGCTTGAAGTGAAATCGATAGTAAGTGTGGTGGAGCTGAAACCAATTAAGTGTACCCTGAAAATCAACTGGAGAGATGAGAGACGGGTCTTGGTCGGCCCTTGTTTTAGAGCCAAAACTATACAGATCTGTCTTGCTCTCTGGGAAGTAGTTGCAGGTTTCAGTTGCTTGAGCTGGTACTGAAAACAAGGATGCAAACAAAATTGGTCATCTTTTCTAGTACCTTTATCACACATCAAAAATCTCATGCTAAAATTTGGTTCATGCACGTCGCCAACATGGAAAAAAAGGATAATCAGATTTCAGTCACTAGAGAGTATCAACAACTCCTTCTAAAGGGAAAATGTGACTTGCACACAAAATTGAGAAGATAATCGATTTTAGAGAGAGAGAAACAGGTAGAGTGATGTGGTGGAGCTGGAATCAGTAAGGTACCTTCAATCGACTGGAGATGAGAAACAGATCTGGCCGGCGGCGAGGATATTGGTGATGTAGGAAGCCAAAGCATCCAGAACCCCCGGCATAGGTTGCAGGGTTCGCTCGTCCTTGAGCTGGTACTGGATATCAAAAATTAGTCATCGGTATTACTACCTTTTAGTTTACACATAAAAAATCCCATGCTAAAAAGAAGCATAATGAAAAACACTTAGCAGAGACTAGCAACAATTCTGAAGAAAAAATATGGCTAGCAAACAGTAAAATATTCCTTGAAATCAAACCAAGGAGGCGATTGTCATAACTTTCAGAGAAAAAAAACATAGATAGAGCAAGTGTGGTGGAGATGAAATCAATTAGGTGTACCTTGAAAATCAGCCGCAGATATGAGAGACGGATCTTGGTTGGAGGTTTCAGCAATGTTTTAAATAGCAGGCTATGATAAATAGCGGCGGCCCTCCAAATCAGCTATAGCGGACTAAGCCACATAGTGGCACCTTCTCAAACAGATATAGCCCCGCTATAGCTGGGCTATAGCCGGCTATTTAAAACTTTGGGTTTCAATGGCTTGATCTGGTACTGAAAACAAGGATACAAACAGAATTAGTCATCTGTATTACTGCCTTTTATCACACATGAACAGCCACATGCTAAAAACTGGTCATGTTTATCACTAGATTTCACACATGAACAGTCCCATGACAAAACCCGGTTCATGCACGTCAGCCATCACTGGAAATCAGATTCACTCACTGCAGTCTATGAACAATCTGTTCTAAAGTGAGGAAATGATAACTTTCTTGAGAAGTGTGGTGGATCTGGAATAGATGGATTATCTTGGTTGCTCCAGAGCAAAAGCTAGCTAGCTAGATCGGAACCGACAGATATGTATTGATGGGCAGCCAGCGAGAGATATGTATATCCGGCTCCGGCAGTTATCAACACTCCTCTCTTGAAATAGGCTTTCGCCTCGCTTTATAGATAAAGCAATGGTCACATTAACGCTCCTAGTACGTACTAACCAGACAACCAGTACAATGATGATTGCCGGGACGGAATTCAGAGCCGGAGGGGCCGGGACGCGCGCACCTGTCGAGCAGTGGACGGTGGAGGTGCCCGCGGTAGGTCACGCGGAGGCGCTGATTGTGACTCTTGTCCGTCCGGCCGGCGGCATTCACAGCCGGAGGGGGTCGGCACTCGGCAGTGCGACGCTACCTGTCGAGCAGGGGACGGTGGAGAGAGAGCCCCGGTGGTGGTAGGCTCCGCTGCGGTACTGATGGAGCCTTGGATGCATCCACCGACGCCCCGTCCCGTCCCCATCTGACATTCCTCGCGCGGTAGCGCCGGCGGCGGCATTCGCGGCGGAGGGCGGCGGCGGGTTGAGGGATCCATCATCAGAGCAGACGCCATTACTGTTTGACACGAAAAATAATAAAAACAATGATGGTTGTTGTGTTATTATCTCTCTACGCGCCAGGGGAAATATACGTTGCGGGCGTGCCAGTGTACTAAGTATCTCCAATTTCCCCAAACTGCAAAAGCTTGAGATTGATCTAGGATCTCTAATTTCCCCAAACTGCAAAAGCTTGAGATTGATCTCTGCCCAAAGCTTGAGTCGCTGCAGGAGATGAATGCACTCAGGAGACTCAAGTTGACAGTTTTCTATTACGAGCAACAACTCCCGTTGTACCTGCAAGCTGTAAAGCCAAGTCATTTGTTGCTGGACTGCAGCCCAAAGGTACTCGCTTCCATGGCCCTGGGAAAGTCTGGCCCTGAGTGGGACAAGTTCAGCCATATCCAGCACGTCGAGGCTTATGCAGATGATTCTGCTGGAGATATTGAAAAGAGGTGGCACCTATTTTACACAAGGGAACCCTACAGCATGGAGACAAACATTGATCTGCAGGTAATACATATTGCTAATTCGTTCCTCTTTACCAGTATGTATAGTTAATATGTTTTCTTAGTCTCGTATTGTTGATTCCACTCCAGCTTAGTAGTTCACTGGTATGCTAGAGCCTGAATATGCACTTTCCACAATTTTTGTTTGGCTTTCCAGGACTGTTTATAATCGGATGATGAGGGAGAGTAGTGGCAAATTAAGAGGCAAGAAAGTACATGGACTCTAGGATCGATTTGTAAGTTACTAATTTCCTCCTGCTAGCTACGTACCGTTTGGTACTACTATTTGTCGTAGCTGGCCGGGCACTAACCAGAAATGTATTAATGCAGACTGTCAGATATCACATGAGGGCTTTATATCATGGTTCGAGCTGGGATCAACAATGCATCATGTTTGTATGCTTGGACGTACTCATCGTTAGAGGAAGTTGACAAGCAGGAAGATGTGACTGCCTTGCCTAAAGCTCGCCGGTGCTGCTAGATGCCTGCATTGTTGCTGCAGATGCACCAAGTTGGAGGTGCTGGCTATTTTTTAACTGAGATGTTCTCGCGTTCTGTTTTTGTGCGTAGATGTGGCTCTGTGAATGTTTCTTTTCTTTTCGATTCCCTGCTGTTTCTGGTAGACATGGTTTGCCCTGTATATAAGGAAGCTACCTGCTGAATTAACTGCGTGTACTACTGAACCTGCTGCTGTTGTTTATGTTGGCTTAGGATTTCATTTCTATCATTCTATGATATGAAATGGAGGGGTCCCTGACCTGATCATGGTACTTGTGGGCTATAATGCTGTTCTTGTGCAATTATATAGTCAATTCAAGTTCATTTAGGAAGTTGTTGCTCTTAATTTCTCTTGATTATGTATTGTCTGGAAGGAAGGTAACAACAGGCTAGTCTTGAATAGTTTATTGTAGGTTTCATGTTCTCAAACTGAGTGCACTGCGTGATGCATACCCTCTGCAAGACCAGAGGAAGAAGCAGCAAGTAATGGAGCCATATATATATATTGGCGGAATTGCCACTCCCAGCCCAGCTCGGCCAGTTTACACAAGTAAACCCCACAACATGGAGACAAATATCGAGCGAAATGTGCAGGTAATGTAGAGTTCGATTGCTCTGTTCGTTACAAGCAATATCTTTTCCATAATTGATTCCATCATAGTTTCATTCATATGCTATAGCTAGCTAAGTCTGAATATATTTCTTCCTGCTGTTTAATTGCACTTGACAGGATCAGCCGGAAGATAAACATAGAGAGGATGGAGCCGATGATTATGAAGAGGAATAGGTCGTAACTTGATGAGAGGAAGGGCTAGCAATGGAGGCAAGATGCAAGGACTAATTTGTATTCAGTCGGTCTAGCTGACCTATATTCAGCAGTCAGGTTTGATGTATTGAACCTGCATGCTCTGTTCTTGAGTTCAGTCCATGTCCAGCGACAGAGCGCGCAAGCAGGATAGAGAGGAGCCAGAGGTAGATGAAGTGATCCTGTGACTCTTCTTTTCCGAGGAAACTTGGGTACTTATTCTTGTGCAGTGCGATGGCTCATCTTTGGTCTGTGAGATCAAACCAGGTTATTTGAGGTTCTGAAACTGCATGCATGATCTGTTCATCAGCTCAGTCCGGGACAGTGGCTGCTGGAGCGGCCACTGAGATTGATCGATGGTTAATTCCGTCAATGGATCTTTGGACCATGTCTTGTGATGTTATAAATTTGTAATGACAATGTGATATATGTAGTATCATTTTGATCCCAGCAGAACAATTTTGACCGCGACATGAGCTTCGTTTGCTGCTACTACTTGTCCTTGGGTTTAGCTCTTAGTTCTCTGCAAGGACATGTTGGCTTTCTTCTATGAATATGTCCATGCCCCTTGAACCAGATTAGTTAAGGCAGCCTCAGCTTCGCCCTCTGGCTAGCTGGCTGGTTCATATCAAGCGTTCATCCATGCAAACCATCAGTGGAGAACTTGCGATGATCTGTTGTAACCTTGTTTCATAGAAATTCAGACGGAAGAAGAAAGTGTTCTGTAACCTTGTATTATGATAGATATTGAGATGGAGGAACAAGGTGTGAGAAGGTGACTTTAATAGGCTGTCTGTCAGACAAACTGTTTTTGCGCAGTGCAATAGCAGCGGCTGACCATGTAGACAGGTCGGACTACACTGTTAACACGTACAAGTACACACTAACACTGGGTGACATATGTGGTAAGCAATCCAAATTATTGAAGAAAAAAAACACGCTTACAAGTACACATGTGTGCAATGTTTACACACACACAGGAAAGGAGAAAGAAGATGGGCTTCAGTGGTTTGTGCTTTCACAGGAATTTATTGTGTTCTGAAAACTAACAAAAAGTGAGCCATGCATGTTGTACCCATCTGCTGTCTGTCTACTCTACATTGTTGTGTAGCAGATAAGGTAAGGAAGAAGCAGAGGCTTAGCGTCCTGGACAAGACGAAGCAGGACAAGGGAGAGTTCAAGGCGTGAGACGAAGCAGGACAAGAGGAAGCAGCCATATTCAAAATTATACTCCCTCCGTCCCAAAATAAGTGACTCAAAAATGACTTAATTTTGTACTAACTTTTGAGTCACTTATTTTGTACTAACTTTTGAGTCACTTATTTTGGGACGGAGGGAGTATTAATTACTGCATGCATATATGCAGGTTGGTGGCACCACCACCGAGATGTATTGCGAATGACAGCTTGGACAATGCTGCTCCTGCTGTTGACCCTAGTGTGCATCCACCTGAACACGAGAAGGTTGGATATGAAGTCGATTCTGCGTATTCTGACGTGCTCTCCCACCAGCATATACACAGTAGTCCAAAATATGTCCAGTGGTGGTGGTTTCACATCAGGTCTTATTCTCATAGGGCATGAAGACATGCAACCGGTTAATAGCTAGCTTTTCGACTACTCCCTCTGTCCGGCAACAAGTGTACGTCTACATAATGGGTGACATATTAGTTCTCTCTCCTCTTATTAGCCTCCACCAATTAAATTAAAGGAGAAGAATGAGGATTGGGGAAGGATGCAGGGGAGAAGAATGGGATTGGAGGATAGAGTGGAGGGAGTGATTACGAGGAGGCAATTGTATTTATTAAAGTGTAGATGTACACTTTTTTTGGGAAAAATTTATATGCTAGATGTACACTTATAACCGGACGGAGGGAGTACGTCTGTATTTTTGCTGGCCCCAACCCACTTAGTCTCTTACTCCCCCCGTCCGGGTTTAAAAGGCCCGTCAGCCTCGATCCCGCGTCCGTAATTTTAAGGCCCATTGTAATTATGGTGCAGCTTTTCCACTAGAATCGATTGGCATTACCGAAGTTGATTGGCCAAGCGTGAGAAGCGGACTCCATGCAAGGCGCGGGAGACGAAGCCGCAGCACACCACGGTTGTTGGACTCCTTGCAAGCGCTTAATTATCGCTGCACCCAGTGCATGCACGATTCATTTAGAGTGAATTCCAGTTTTTACCCCTTACTTTAATATTTCTGACACTAATTACCCCATTTAACAAATTTTCATCCAGATTACCCCATTTAGCAAAGGTCTTGCCAGTTTTTACCCCAGTAATTCTTTTGAGAGCGATCTGCCAGCTAACTACCTACCATCAGATTCCTCTTGGCATTTTTTCCAATGCCCGAACCGGTCACTTGGTTTAGCCGCACCCGTTTTTTTTTTATATACTTTCAGGGGCGCCGCTATTTTGTATAGCACGCTATTTTTTTCCTTGGTAGTATGTCGTACCCTTGACAATGAAGAATAATGATTTAAGGTTAACATTGACTTGGGTGACGTCAACCTGCCCATGTTCGGAAAAACACAGATGACATATAGTGATTACATGCTGCAAGTTGACGAGTCCGTCCTTAGTTGACATGGCTGCAGCCTTGTGCAATCCCGGTCGAAGGAGATCCGTTGCATTCGAATGCGACACAGTTCGGACCAAGGAAGTGACAGCGACGGCGGTCGAAGGTGAAGGAGGAGCTCGTCGTGAGTTGGAGTGGGAGCCCGACAGAAAGAAAGATGCCGGTGAGGTGCAGCACACTGTCTCATGATTCCATCCCACATAAGGCAAGGCTGGAGAGCAGGACGGGCCGGCTTGACGAAGATAGATGCATAGAAGTGGTGCGGGGATGGAGGCCCGACACTGCATTATGTTGGCATTCGTGGGAACACATTTTGGAGGGCCATTGGACACATCATGTTCATGATACTTGTTGGCATTGTGAAGTATGCAATTAGTACATGAACAAGAATACTCCCTCCGTCACAGTTTATAAGGCACCCTTGAGATTTCATGCATTTCCAGAATTGACAAGGATTAAGGCGTGTTTCATTTATTGCCTAGTAGTACATCATGCATGAGTAATTAGGAGTACTACTAGTACTAGTAGCATGCGGGAAGGAGATGAAAAGAGAGCCCGAGAGGTGGAATCGGTCTCCACCAATGCATGCAACGTGGGCAGCTCGTTTACAGGAGGAGGAGTTAACTGCTCATTAACTTCCCAGCTAATTAGGCGCGGTGGGTTAACTTCGCTGGTTTTTTTCCGTGAAACGCATGGAGGAAATAGAGCCAATCGCTGCATACCTTGATCCCAGCGATCTGGGCTACACGCCCTGTAAACTGTGATGGAGGAAGTACAAACATTGTTTTTATTTAATTTCTTATTATTTAACTTCAATGGTGTCATTATTGTTAGTGCTACACTCCAAGGAGGAGTGTTACCTGAGCCACCAGCCACCTTGTGTGTAGAAACAGACGAGGAGCAGAGTGTATACTCACCGTTAGTGGCACATATGCACGCACTAAAGCTTGCTCAGTTGTTCACGTATAGTGAAGGCTGCAAGCCTGGGCCACTAGATAGCTAAACTCTGACGGGATCAACTGGATCAATATTTTGAGCTTCAACACAGAAACCGCCAGTACCTGGGCCACGTACACGAGCAAGTCCTCTGTTCTGATCCTCATTTCCTTACTCTGCTTCACACACCGGTAAAACAGTGGGTAGCTAACAAGGGACAATTCTTGTCTCGCTTGTCTAAATCTTTGTCTATTATGTGTATCTTTTGATTCGTAATGGTAACAGCTTGCAAGATTCATGGTAAAAATTCATGTCTCAGTATAGCATGTAATGCAACAGTGGTCTACCGTTCGAGTGGGTTGGCTGAGGCAAAGTGTGGTTGTGTGGGCCATTGAAGCACCCCACGCGACCATATCCACATAAGACAGTCATTCTCAAACCATGTGGAATATACTAAGTGGTTATATCGGCAACAAACACTAGTGGAAAACGGGGCTTTAGTCCCGGTTAGCAACGGCCTTTAGTCCCGGGTTACCAACCGGGACAACGAAATTGGGACTAAAGGCTCCCACCCTTTAGTCCCGGTTGGCCACAACCCGGGACTAAAGTCCCTTCACATGGCCGCGAGCGCGCGCTGGGGGCTGGAGGACCTTTAGTCCCGGTTGGTGACACCAACCGGGACTAAGGTCCCTCCACGTGGCCGCGAGCTAGCGCCGGGGGCTGGAGGACCTTTAGTCCCGGTTGGTGACACCAACCGGGACTAATTATTTTGTGTTGGGGTTTAGGATTTTAGGGTTTATGGTTTATTTTTTCTTTTCATTTTGTGTTTTCCATTCAATTCTTTTTCATTTCAAACATATTTTACGCTACTACATACTGTACATGTTATGCATATATAATATAATTTCTCGTACGACCATACACACACACACACACACACACACATATATATATATATATATATATATATATATATATATATATATATATACAATTTGGTATATACAATTTCTCCTACAATTTGGAGATCATTACATGCAGGCATTAGCGGCAATGGTATTCTCCGCTTTCAGATATGACCTCCATAAGCAAAAATCCCGCAATTTCCTCTTGAATTGCTCGTATGCGGTTCTCTGGTAGGAGCTTCTCCCGCATCTCTTCCATCTTTAAAGAAGGAGATCATTATGAATATATTAGTTGTGTGTATATATATTAGATCATCATAAAAAAATTGTGAATAGTGTTTACGTACCTGAAGTTGTCTTACATCTCTGCGCCATTCGGTCGTCATGTGAATGTTCTCGCAAACGTAGTATGCACATAAATTAGTCCCCTATTTCTGCCTCATGCACTTTGCAAGAATAGAATTCAATCAGATAATAATCAAGCATGATAATGGTATTGAAACTAGAATTATCGAGATGCGCGGACCTAGCTAGTGCTACTTAATTACCTTGGGCTGTCGCCAACGCAGCTCCGGTTTCCATTCACCGACAACATCATTGATGAACCGTTTCCAAACCCTGCCCGGCAAAGAAAATGAATAAAGGAGTTATTAATTACTTGATATCAGGAAATGAACGAAAGAGGCCGATATAGTGCGATAATGATTGACATTACCTGTCGAGCATCCAAAACACGCTAGTGTATTCTCGAGGGGTCTTTACCTAGTGAGTCCAGGGTTTCAACAGTTCCAGCGTCAACTTTAATGATTAGCAGGATCCAGTGGTACCTGCGCACACATTTATATAAGCAGGCATGCATAACTCATCAACTACACTTAATATCGAGTAAGCAAAATAGAATTTTTAGTACAAGACAGTAACACTCACTTGAAGTTGTAAGGAAATAGTATTTCTGTTCTGGTATTTTGTGCCTAGCTTCATAAACCTTAGCAAGTTAGCCTCTGAGTCTTTGGGGTGATCTTGTATCATTTTTTCATTAATGATATATGGGTCAACGAACCCAATGTCATAGATTCCATCTCTTTTGCATTCGAGAATCTTCATTCTGCATAATAGCGTACAAAAGAATATAGTGAGGATAATTACAGGCAATGAACGAGCTGAGCTAGAGACTTAAATTACAGAAAGAAATCACTTACAGACAATAACAACTGACGATAGATTTGTCGAGTGAGTCTTGATTGTATAACTGAAAAATTTCTGGAAACTCAATGCATAGCTCGTTTTCATAGAAGTAATGCTCTTCCTTGACTTTCACCATGATCATCTCTCGCCCGTTCTTTACTTCTTTCATGTACCACTCATGCAATCTTCGCATTTGTGTTGATAGATGCGGGACCTGCTCAGGTCTGACCAGAGTTTTCCTGAGGGCATATTGCCATGCTACATCAGCCACGGGGACTTCCTCGGTGCCTAGGAGTTGATCAACACTAATACCAATGTCTCTAGCAGCGTCGGTTAACTTATCGGGAATCACCTTGAGCGGGGGGATCGATTGCATTGCCTGTTCTCCAAGCTGGGGAACTGTTTTCCCGCTTTTATTACTGCTTCTATGTCTCGACTGCTGCATTTGTTCCTCATATGACTTCCTAATAGAGCGGTCATAGTCTGATGGCCTATTCTCCACATGTCCCGGTTGTCGCTCAAGAAAGTCCACAAAGTGCTTTACGATTTTCGTAGGTATTATCTCCTTTGGGGGCGGGGGCGGTTTCGGTGCAAAATGGGACTTCACTTCAGAAACCACGACCATTTTGGTTTCCTCATCAGTCATATCGTAAGCTAACTTCTTTTTGGCAGGAGGCTCGTCGTTGGCTTTCTTCTTAGCTTTGTTCCGCTTTTGGCCCTGCTGGGACATAGGGGGTGGAGTCGGCTGACGCGGCAGAGATCGATATGGACTCGTGCTGGGCTCCCTCTCGAGGTGGGGTGGACTTAGAGGTGTATTGCTACTCGGAGGAGTCGGTGGCCTTGGCACCGAGTTTGGAAACACGATGCATTCCTTTCTCCATACAATGACACCATGTATGACTTCTCCCAGTGTCTGCTCCCCTTCACCTCCAGGAATGTCAAGCTCTAGTGAGTCATATCCCGGCAGAACTTCATCCACCCCGACACGAGCATAGCCAGCTGGAATCGGATTGCCATGGATGGTTGCTTCAGGTGCATTCGGTAAAGCAACGCCAACCGCCACCTTCATGGATATGTTCTTCGTTTTCTGGTGTAGTGCTACTTGTAGCTTGCGTTGGTATTTTCCCCGAAGAGGAAGGGATGATGCAGCATAGTAGAGATAAGTATTTCCCTCGATTATGAAACCAAGGTTATCGAACCAGTAGGAGAATCACACAACACCTCTTTAGCAGCACCTGCACACAAACAACAAATCCTTGCACCCAACGCAAACAAGGGGTTGTCAATCCCTTGGCGGTAAGATTGCAAGATTAAATTGTATTTGATAGATTGATAGATTGCAGCAAAAATACTAAATAAAATAAAGAAAAGAAATTGGCAGCAATATTTTTAGGGTTTTAGTAATATGAGATTGATAAGACCCGGGGGCCATAGGTTTCACTAGAGGCTTCTCTCGAGAAAATAGCATACTGTGGGTAGACAAATTACTGTTGGGCAATTGATAGAAAAGCAAATAATCATGACGATATCCAAGGCAATGATCATGTATATAGGCATCACGTCCAAGATTAGTAGACCGACTCCTGCCTGCATCTACTACTATTACTCCACACATCGATGGGCTATCCAGCATGCATCTAGTGTATTAAGTCCATAAGAACGGAGTAATGCCTTAAGAATGATGACATGATGTAGACAAGACAAACTCACGAATTAATAAACCCAATGAATAGATCCCATCTTGTTACCCTTAGTAGCAACGATACATACGTGTCATGTCCCTTTCTGTCACTGGGATTGAGCACCGCAAGATCGAACCCACTACAAAGCACCTCTTCCCATTGCAAGATAAATCAACTTATTTGGCCAAACCAAATAAATAGACCGGAGAAGAAATACGAGGCTATAATAATCATGCATAAAAGAGACCAGAAAAGACTCAAATAATATTCATGGATAATCTGATCATAAACTCACAATTCATCGGATCCCAACAAACACACCGCAAAAAGAGATTACATCGGATAGATCTCCGAGAACATCAAGGAGAACATTGTATTGAAGATGAAAAAGAGAGATGAAGCCATCTAGCTACTGCCTATGGACCCGTAGGTCTGTGGTAAACTACTCACGCATCATCGGAAGGGCAGCAAGGTTGATGTAGAGCCCCTCCGTGATCGATTCCCCCTCCGGCAGATTACCGGAGAAGGACCCCAGATGGGATCTCTCTGGAACAGAAACTTGCGGCGGCGTAAAAAGTATTTCGTGGACTCCCTTTAGGGTTTCTGATTTTTTGGGAATTTATAGTGCTGGAATTAGGTCAAACGGGGCTTGGTGGGGCCCACGAGGCACCAGGGCACGCCTGCCCCCCCCCCCAGGCGTGCCCTGGTAGCTCGTGGGGCCCACCAAGGTCTTCTGGCCCTCTCCCGAAGCTTTCAGTATTCTTCATGCCGAAGAAAAAATCTCCAAAAAGTTTCACTGTATTTGGACTTCGTTTGATATTGATTTTCTGTGAAACAAAAACAGGGCAGAAAACAGCAACTGGCACTGTTCACTAGGTTAATAGGTTAGTCTCCAAAAATGATATAAAATTGCTGTAAATGATTATAAAAACATCCAAGATTGATATTATAACAGCATGGAACAATCAAATATTATAGATACGTTGGAGACGTATCAGCATCCCCAATCTTAATTCCTGCTCGTCCTCGAGTAGGTAAATGATAAAAACAGAATTTTTGATGTGGAATGCTGCCTAACATATTCATCACATATTGTTTTTTCTATTGTAGCATGGACATTGGACTTATATGATTCAAAGCAATAGTCTATAATTTGACATGAAAACATAAATACTCAAGCATGCTAACAAGCAACCATATCTTTCAAAATATCAACGCTAAAGAAAGTTATCCCTAGCCCATTATGCTCTATCATTGATCCATTCATGAAACACACTCAAATATTAGCTACATCCAATGCACAAGTATGACTATAGTGTTCCCTAGTTGGTGCTTTTGTAAGAGAAGATGGAGACTCAAGAAAAATAAAATTACATAAAAGTAAATAGATAGGCCCTTCGCAGAGGGAAGCAGAGATTTGTCAAATGTGCCAAAGCTCAAAGCTGAAATTAAAGAGATAAAAACATTTTGGGAGGCATGCTTTTCCTGTCAACGAAAACGAATGAGAATTTCCAATATCTTCCATGCTAAACACATTATAGGCGGTTCCCAAACAGAAAATAAATTTTACTCTCCTTCATTAAGATTTTTCTTTCCGCGAGAGTACTCCCCTTCATTAAGATTTTTTATTTCTTTCCAAGGGAGATTTTCTTTTGTTTTCATTATTATTGCACTACTGCAATTTTGGCATTTTAGCATTTTAACAATTCGGGACGGGCATCCCTATTACCAACCATTCTCTCGTGCAATGACAAGTGAATAAACACTCGTCGTGAGAATAACGCACTTAGCATGGAAAATAATGGCTACCCCCTTCCGCTTCATGAGCGGTACGGGCACACAAAACAGAAAAATTATTTTGAAATTTAGAGATGGCACACGCAAATTTAATTGGAACGGCATTGAAATACCTCATATAGGTAGATATAGTGGACTCATAAGGCAAAACTGGGTTTAAGGATTTTGGATGCACAAGCAGTATTTCCGCTTAGTACAAATGAAGGATAGAAAAAGATTGAGAAGCAACCAACCAAAAAACGAATACGGTCATAAACATGCATTGAACACAACTAACACAGAATAATGTACCATAAGTAGGATGTAATTTCATTGCATAACTATTGACTTAACGTGCTTGCATAGGGAATCACAAACCTTAACACTAATATTCTTACTTAAGCATAATTACTCACTAACATGACATCACATATTATCATTTCCATATCGCAAAACTATTGCAAGGAATCACACTCATCATATCCAATGATCTATATGAAAGTTTTTATCTATATCCCTCTTGAATATTCATCACTTTGGGACCAATTGCATAACATGTGCAAATTACCGTTACTATCATCATCTCTCAAAAAGATTTAAGTGAAGCATGAGAGTGCATATATTTCTTCAAAATTTTCATTCAAGTCAATTCTCAAAATAATATAAGAGAAGCATGAGAATAAATTTCTTCAAAATTTCAATTAACTCAATTCTAAAAAAGATATAAGTGAAGCAAGAGAATTAATTTCTACAAAATTTTAATCAACTCAATTCTCAAAAAGATATAAGTGAAGCAAGAGAATTAATTTCTTCAAAATTTTAATCAACTCTCAAAATAATATAAGTGAAGCATGAGAGTTTATTTCTACAAAATTTACTCTTGTCAATTCTCAAAATGATATAAGTGAAGTATGAGAATTAATTTCTACAAAATTTTAATCAACTCTCAAAATAATATAAGTGAAGCACGAGAGTTTATTTCTTCAAAATTTCAGCCACCACCGTGCTCAAAAAGATTTAAGTGAAGCACTAGAGCAACTGCCTAGCTCAAAAATTGAAGTGAAGCACATAGAGTATTCTATAAATTATGATGATAACGTGTGGATCTTCTCAAGATAGGTGTGTGCAGCAAAGATGATTGTGATAAACTAAACAGCAAATAAAGCAAAGACTCATATCATACAAGACGCACCAAGCAAAACACATATCATGTGACGAATAAAAATATAGCTCCAAGTAAAATTACCGATGGTCGGTAGAATAAAGAGGGGATGCCTTCCGGGGCATCCCCAAGCTTAGATGCTTGAGTCTTCCTTGAATATTACCTTGGGGTGCCTCGGGCATCCCCAAGCTTAGACTTTTGCTACTCCGTATTCCTTCATCCATCGTGATCTCACCCAAAACTTGAAAACTTCAATCACACAAAACTTAACAAAACCCTTGTGAGATCCGTTAGTATAACAAAATAAATCACTACTATAAGTACTGTTGCAAACCCATTCCTATTTTATTTTTGCATTATACCTACTGTACTCTAACTTCACCATGGCTTATACCCCCCGATACAATCCATAGATTCATCAAAACAAGCAAGTAGTGCAACAAAAAACAGAATCTGTCAAAAACAGAACAGTCTGTAGAGATCTGAATTATGGTCATACTTCTGTAACTCTAAAAATTCTGAAAACTTAGGGCAACGTGGAAAATTAATATACCAATACTTTGTAAAAAATTCAGAAGGTTCTGATGTAACAGTGAAAAAACAAAATTCCAACACTGGACGCAAAACTTTCTGTTTTCAAATAGAATCAATTATACTATCTTCCAAATCATCCTAAAGGCTTTACTTGGCACAAACACTAATTAAAAACACAAAAACACTATCATACCAGTAGCATGACAGTAAAAACACACCATAACAGAAACTTATAGCAAAAATTTATTTTATTCATTGGGTTGCCTCCCAACAAGCGCTATTGTTTTATGCCCCTAGCTAGGCATAATGCATAATCTCAAGTGTTGTCATCTTTAGTTTCCAATTCCTCAATCTCACATCCATTTTTTCTAGTAGTTTTAACATAGGTATTTCTTACCATCACGCTTCTAGGCACAAAATCAAGAATTTTACTTTTGTGAATAGGTCCCTTGATCATATCAATGAAATTGGGATGCACTGTAATCATTTTAAGATCCTCATTTCCCTTACTGGAAGTGGCACCATTGGTTTTAGGAACATATATGAACTTGCAATTTTTATTGGGAGGAGTTTTATCAATGTTCTTAACGGAGGAAAAAGCCAATCCCAAATTGATAATAATTTCTTCTAACTTATCGATTCTAGCGGGACTTTGTTCTATTCTTTCATTAACTACCGGTTCCTTTTCTTTCAAGGTTTTCAATGCGTTTCCCATCTTAGAACCAAATTGAGTGATGTGATTATGAATTTTTTTATCCAAATTCTCAAGGTGTTCAATAGTAGACATTTTACTTTCAATAGCATCTAGCCTTTGCATAACATGTTCCAAAGTCAAAGTTGTTTCATTAATAGTGATAGGTGGTGATCCCACTAAATTTCGCATAGCATTAAAAGCATCCGAAGATGGACACATCAAGAAATTCCCTCCAGTAATAGTATCAAGCACAAATCTATACCAAGTAGTAATTCCCACATAAAAGTTGCGAAGAAGAATAGTGGAGGATTGCTTACGAGTTGATCTATTATGAGCATCGCAAATCCTATACCAAGCATCTTTTAAATTCTCTCCTCCCCTTTGTTTAAAATTGAGTACTTCATTTTCTGGAGTAATAGTAACGAGCGAAGAACTAGCCATAGCGATAAAGCAAGCAAACAAGCAAAAGGCAAACGAGAAAAAGGCAAAAAGGCAAACGGAAAATATTTTTGTATTTTTATAAAAAACGTTTTAGAAGTGGGGGAGAGGAAAATGAGAGGCAAATAGCAAATAAAGTAAATGCAAGGAGATGAGATTTGTGCAAAGGTACTTGGATGATGTTGATGATGTCTCCCCGGCAACGGCGCCAGAAATTCTTCCTGCTACTTGTAGCTTGCATTGGTATTTTCCCCGAAGAGGAAGGGATGATGCAGCACAGTAGAGATAAGTATTTCCCTCGATTATGAAACCAAGGTTATCGAACCAGTAGGAGAATCACTCAACACCTCTTTAGCAGCACCTGCACACAAACAACAAATCTTTGCACCCAACGCAAACAAGGGGTTGTCAATCCCTTGGCGGTAAGATTGCAAGATTAAATTGTATTTGATAGATTGATAGATTGCAGCAAAAATACTAAATAAAATAAAGAAAAGAAAATGGCAGCAATATTTTTAGGGTTTTAGTAATATGAGATTGATAAGACCCGGGGGCCATAGGTTTCACTACAGGCTTCTCTCGAGAAAATAGCATACGGTGGGTAGACAAATTATTGTTGGGCAATTGATAGAAAAGCAAATAATCATGACGATATCCAAGGCAATGATCATGTATACAGGCATCATGTCCAAGATTAGTAAACCGACTCCTGCCTGCATCTACTACTATTACTCCACACATTGATGGGCTATCCAGCATGCATCTAGTGTATTAAGTCCATAAGAGCGGAGTAATGCCTTAAGAATGATGACATGATGTAGACAAGACAAACTCATGAATTAATAAACTATATGAATAGATCCCATCTTGTTACCCTTAGTAGCAACGATACATACGTGTCATGTCCCTTTCTGTCACTGGGATTCAGCACCGCAAGATCGAACCCACTACAAAGCACCTCTTCCCATTGCAAGATAAATCAACTTAGTTGGCCAAACCAAATCAATAGATCGGAGAAGAAATACGAGGCTATAATAATCATGCATAAAAGAGACCAGCAAAGACTCAAATAATATTCATGGATAATCTGATCATAAACTCGCAATTCATCGGATCCCAACAAACACACCGCAAAAGGAGATTACATCGGATAGATCTCCGAGAACATCAAGGAGAACATTGTATTGAAGATCAAAAAGAGAGAAGAAGCCATCTAGCTACTTCCTATAGACCCGTAGGTCTGTGGTAAACTACTCACGCATCATCGGAAGGGCAGCAAGGTTGATGTAGAGCCCCTCCGTGATCGATTCCCCCTCCGGCAGATTAACGGAGAAGGACCCCAGATGGGATCTCTCTGGAACAGAAACTTACGGCGGCGTAAAAAGTATTTCGTGGACTCCCTTTAGGGTTTCTGATTTTTTGGGAATTTATAGTGCTGGAATTAGGTCAAACGGGGCTTGGTGGGGCCCACGAGGCACCAGGGCACGCCTGCCCCCCCCCCCCAGGCGTGCCCTGGTAGCTCGTGGGGCCCACCAAGGTCTTCTGGCCCTCTCCCGAAGCTTTCAGTATTCTTCATGCCGAAGAAAAAATCTCCAAAAAGTTTCACTGTATTTGGACTTCGTTTGATATTGATTTTCTGTGAAACAAAAACAGGGCAGAAAACAGCAACTGGCACTGTTCACTAGGTTAATAGGTTAGTCTCCCAAAATGATATAAAATTGCTGTAAATGATTATAAAAACATCCAAGATTGATATTATAACAGCATGGAACAATCAAATATTATAGATACGTTGGAGACGTATCAGCATCCCCAATCTTAATTCCTGCTCGTCCTCGAGTAGGTAAATGATAAAAACAGAATTTTTGATGTGGAATGCTGCCTAACATATTCATCACATATTGTTTTTTCTATTGTAGCATGGACATTGGACTTATATGATTCAAAGCAATAGTCTATAGTTTGACATGAAAACATAAATACTCAAGCATGCTAACAAGCAACCATATCTTTCAAAATATCAACGCTAAAGAAAGTTATCCCTAGCCCATTATGCTCTATCATTGATCCATTCATGAAACATACTCAAATATTAGCTACATCCAATGCACAAGTATGACTATAGTGTTCCCTAGTTGGTGCTTTTGTAAGAGAAGATGGAGACTCAAGAAAAATAAAATTACATAAAAGTAAATAGATAGGCCCTTCGCAGAGGGAAGCAGAGATTTGTCAAATGTGCCAAAGCTCAAAGCTGAAATTAAAGAGATAAAAACATTTTGGGAGGCATGCTTTTCCTGTCAACAAAAATGAATGAGAATTTCCAATATCTTCCATGCTAAACACATTATAGGCGGTTCCCAAACAGAAAATAAATTTTACTCTCCTTCATTAAGATTTTTCTTTCCGCGAGAGTACTCCCCTTCATTAAGATTTTTTATTTCTTTCCAAGGGAGATTTGCTTTTGTTTTCATTATTATTGCACTACTGCAATTTTGGCATTTTAGCATTTTAACAATTCGGGACGGGCATCCCTATTACCAACCATTCTCTCGTGCAATGACAAGTGAATAAACACTCGTCGTGAGAATAACCCACTTAGCATGGAAAATAATGGCTACCCCCTTCCGCTTCATGAGCGGTACGGGCACACAAAACAGAAAAATTATTTTGAAATTTAGAGATGGCACACGCAAATTTAATTGGAACGGCATTGAAATACCGCATATAGGTAGATATAGTGGACTCATAAGGCAAAACTGGGTTTAAGGATTTTGGATGCACAAGCAGTATTTCCGCTTAGTACAAATGAAGGATAGAAAAAGATTGAGAAGCAACCAACCAAAAAACGAATACGGTCATAAACATGCATTGAACACAACTAACACAGAATAATGCACCATAAGTAGGATGTAATTTCATTGCATAACTATTGACTTAACGTGCTTGCATAGGGAATCACAAACCTTAACACTAATATTCTTACTTAAGCATAATTACTCACTAACATGACATCACATATTATCATTTCCATATCGCAAAACTATTGCAAGGAATCACACTCATCATATCCAATGATCTATATGAAAGTTTTTATCTATATCCCTCTTGAATATTCATCACTTTGGGACCAATTGCATAACATGTGCAAATTACCGTTACTATCATCATCTCTCAAAAAGATTTAAGTGAAGCATGAGAGTGCATATATTTCTTCAAAAATTTCATTCAAGTCAATTCTCAAAATAATATAAGTGAAGCATGAGAATAAATTTCTTCAAAATTTCAATTAACTCAATTCTCAAAAAGATATAAGTGAAGCAAGAGAATTAATTTCTACAAAATTTTAATCAACTCAATTCTCAAAAAGATATAAGTGAAGCAAGAGAATTAATTTCTTCAAAATTTTAATCAACTCTCAAAATAATATAAGTGAAGCATGAGAGTTTATTTCTACAAAATTTACTCTTGTCAATTCTCAAAATGATATAAGTGAAGTATGAGAATTAATTTCTACAAAATTTTAATCAACTCTCAAAATAATATAAGTGAAGCACGAGAGTTTATTTCTTCAAAATTTCAGCCACCACCGTGCTCAAAAAGATTTAAGTGAAGCACTAGAGCAACTGCCTAGCTCAAAAATTGAAGTGAAGCACATAGAGTATTCTATAAATTATGATGATAACGTGTGGATCTTCTCAAGATAGGTGTGTGCAGCAAAGATGATTGTGATAAACTAAACAACAAATAAAGCAAAGACTCATATCATACAAGACGCTCCAAGCAAAACACATATCATGTGACGAATAAAAATATAGCTCCAAGTAAAATTACCGATGGTCGGTAGAATAAAGAGGGGATGCCTTCCGGGGCATCCCCAAGCTTAGATGCTTGAGTCTTCCTTGAATATTACCTTGGGGTGCCTCGGGCATCCCCAAGCTTAGACTTTTGCTACTCCGTATTCCTTCATCCATCGTGATCTCACCCAAAACTTGAAAACTTCAATCACACAAAACTTAACAAAACCCTCGTGAGATCCGTTAGTATAACAAAATAAATCACTACTATAAGTACTGTTGCAAACCCATTCCTATTTTATTTTTGCATTATACCTACTGTACTCTAACTTCACCATGGCTTATACCCCCCGATACAATCCATAGATTCATCAAAACAAGCAAGTAGTGCATCAAAAAACAGAATCTGTCAAAAACAGAGCAGTCTGTAGAGATCTGAATTATGGTCATACTTCTGTAACTCTAAAAATTCTGAAAACTTAGGGCAATGTGGAAAATTAATATACCAATACTTTGTAAAAAATTCAGAAGGTTCTGATGTAACAGTGAAAAAACAAAATTCCAACACTGGACGCAAAACTTTCTGTTTTCAAACAGAATCAATTATACTATCTTCCAAATCATCCTAAAGGCTTTACTTGGCACAAACACTAATTAAAAACACAAAAACACTATCATACCAGTAGCATGACAGTAAAAACACACCATAACAGAAACTTATAGCAAAAATTTATTTTATTCATTGGGTTGCCTCCCAACAAGCGCTATTGTTTTATGCCCCTAGCTAGGCATAATGCATAATCTCAAGTGTTGTCATCTTTAGTTTCCAATTCCTCAATCACACATCCATTTTTTCTAGTAGTTTTAACATAGGTATTTCTTACCATCACGCTTCTAGGCACAAAATCAAGAATTTTACTTTTGTGAATAAGTCCCTCGATCATATCAATGAAATTGGGATGAACTGTAATCATTTTAAGATCCTCATTTCCCTTACTGGAAGTGGCACCATTGGTTTTAGGAACATATACGAACTTGCAATTTTTATTGGGAGGAGTTTTATCAATGTTCTTAACGGAGGAAAAAGCCAATCCCAAATTGATAATAATTTCTTCTAACTTATCGATTCTAGCGGGACTTTGTTCTATTCTTTCATTAACTACCGGTTGTTTTTCTTTCAAGGTTTTCAATGCGTTTCCCATCTTAGAACCAAATTGAGTGATGTGATTATGAATTTTTTTATCCAAATTCTCAAGGTGTTCAATAGTAGACATTTTACTTTCAATAGCATCTAGCCTTTGCATAACATGTTCCAAAGTCAAAGTTGTTTCATTAATAGTGATAGGTGGTGATCCCACTAAATTTCGCATAGCATTAAAAGCATCCGAAGATGGACACATCAAGAAATTCCCTCCAGTAATAGTATCAAGCACAAATCTATACCAAGTAGTAATTCCCACATAAAAGTTGCGAAGAAGAATAGTGGAGTATTGCTTACGAGTTGATCTATTATGAGCATCGCAAATCCTATACCAAGCATCTTTTAAATTCTCTCCTCCCCTTTGTTTAAAATTGAGTACTTCATTTTCTGGAGTAATAGTAACGAGCGAAGAACTAGCCATAGCGATAAAGCAAGCAAACAAGCAAAAGGGAAACGAGAAAAAGGCAAAAAGGCAAACGGAAAATATTTTTGTATTTTTATAAAAAACGTTTTAGAAGTGGGGGAGAGGAAAATGAGAGGCAAATAGCAAATAAAGTAAATGCAAGGAGATGAGATTTGTGCAAAGGTACTTGGATGATGTTGATGATGTCTCCCCGGCAACGGCGCCAGAAATTCTTCCTGCTACTTGTAGCTTGCGTTGGTATTTTCCCCGAAGAGGAAGGGATGATGCAGCACAGTAGAGATAAGTATTTCCCTCGATTATGAAACCAAGGTTATCGAACCAGTAGGAGAATCACTCAACACCTCTTTAGCAGCACCTGCACACAAACAACAAATCTTTGCACCCAACGCAAACAAGGGGTTGTCAATCCCTTGGCGGTAAGATTGCAAGATTAAATTGTATTTGATAGATTGATAGATTGCAGCAAAAATACTAAATAAAATAAAGAAAAGAAAATGGCAGCAATATTTTTAGGGTTTTAGTAATATGAGATTGATAAGACCCGGGGGCCATAGGTTTCACTACAGGCTTCTCTCGAGAAAATAGCATACGGTGGGTAGACAAATTATTGTTGGGCAATTGATAGAAAAGCAAATAATCATGAAGATATCCAAGGCAATGATCATGTATACAGGCATCATGTCCAAGATTAGTAAACCGACTCCTGCCTGCATCTACTACTATTACTCCACACATTGATGGGCTATCCAGCATGCATCTAGTGTATTAAGTCCATAAGAGCGGAGTAATGCCTTAAGAACGATGACATGATGTAGACAAGACAAACTCATGAATTAATAAACCCAATGAATAGATCCCATCTTGTTACCCTTAGTAGCAACGATACATACGTGTCATGTCCCTTTCTGTCACTGGGATTCAGCACCGCAAGATCGAACCCACTACAAAGCACCTCTTCCCATTGCAAGATAAATCAACTTAGTTGGCCAAACCAAATCAATAGATCGGAGAAGAAATACGAGGCTATAATAATCAAGCATAAAAGAGACCAGCAAAGACTCAAATAATATTCACGGATAATCTGATCATAAACTCGCAATTCATCGGATCCCAACAAACACACCGCAAAAAGAGATTACATCGGATAGATCTCCGAGAACATCACGGAGAACATTGTATTGAAGATCAAAAAGAGAGAAGAAGCCATCTAGCTACTTCCTATAGACCCGTAGGTCTGTGGTAAACTACTCACGCATCATCGGAAGGGCAGCAAGGTTGATGTAGAGCCCCTCCGTGATCGATTCCCCCTCCGGCAGATTAACGGAGAAGGACCCCAGATGGGATCTCTCTGGAACAGAAACTTACGGCGGCGTAAAAAGTATTTCGTGGACTCCCTTTAGGGTTTCTGATTTTTTGGGAATTTATAGTGCTGGAATTAGGTCAAACGGGGCTTGGTGGGGCCCACGAGGCACCAGGGCACGCCTGCCCCCCCAGGCGTGCCCTGGTAGCTCGTGGGGACCACCAAGGTCTTCTGGCCCTCTCCCGAAGCTTTCAGTATTCTTCATGCCGAAGAAAAAATCTCCAAAAAGTTTCACTGTATTTGGACTTCGTTTGATATTGATTTTCTGTGAAACAAAAACAGGGCAGAAAACAGCAACTGGCACTGTTCACTAGGTTAATAGGTTAGTCTCCCAAAATGATATAAAATTGCTGTAAATGATTATAAAAACATCCAAGATTGATATTATAACAGCATGGAACAATCAAATATTATAGATACGTTGGAGACGTATCAGCATCCCCAATCTTAATTCCTGCTCGTCCTCGAGTAGGTAAATGATAAAAACAGAATTTTTGATGTGGAATGCTGCCTAACATATTCATCACATATTGTTTTTTCTATTGTAGCATGGACATTGGACTTATATGATTCAAAGCAATAGTCTATAGTTTGACATGAAAACATAAATACTCAAGCATGCTAACAAGCAACCATATCTTTCAAAATATCAACGCTAAAGAAAGTTATCCCTAGCCCATTATGCTCTATCATTGATCCATTCATGAAACACACTCAAATATTAGCTACATCCAATGCACAAGTATGACTATAGTGTTCCCTAGTTGGTGCTTTTGTAAGAGAAGATGGAGACTCAAGAAAAATAAAATTACATAAAAGTAAATAGATAGGCCCTTCGCAGAGGGAAGCAGAGATTTGTCAAATGTGCCAAAGCTCAAAGCTGAAATTAAAGAGATAAAAACATTTTGGGAGGCATGCTTTTCCTGTCAACAAAAATGAATGAGAATTTCCAATATCTTCCATGCTAAACACATTATAGGCGGTTCCCAAACAGAAAATAAATTTTACTCTCCTTCATTAAGATTTTTCTTTCCGCGAGAGTACTCCCCTTCATTAAGATTTTTTATTTCTTTCCAAGGGAGATTTGCTTTTGTTTTCATTATTATTGCACTACTGCAATTTTGGCATTTTAGCATTTTAACAATTCGGGACGGGCATCCCTATTACCAACCATTCTCTCGTGCAATGACAAGTGAATAAACACTCGTCGTGAGAATAACCCACTTAGCATGGAAAATAATGGCTACCCCCTTCCGCTTCATGAGCGGTACGGGCACACAAAACAGAAAAATTATTTTGAAATTTAGAGATGGCACACGCAAATTTAATTGGAACGGCACTGAAATACCGCATATAGGTAGATATAGTGGACTCATAAGGCAAAACTGGGTTTAAGGATTTTGGAGGCACAAGCAGTATTTCCGCTTAGTACAAATGAAGGATAGAAAAAGATTGAGAAGCAACCAACCAAAAAACGAATACGGTCATAAACATGCATTGAACACAACTAACACAGAATAATGCACCATAAGTAGGATGTAATTTCATTGCATAACTATTGACTTAACGTGCTTGCATAGGGAATCACAAACCTTAACACTAATATTCTTACTTAAGCATAATTACTCACTAACATGACATCACATATTATCATTTCCATATCGCAAAACTATTGCAAGGAATCACACTCATCATATCCAATGATCTATATGAAAGTTTTTATCTATATCCCTCTTGAATATTCATCACTTTGGGACCAATTGCATAACATGTGCAAATTACCGTTACTATCATCATCTCTCAAAAAGATTTAAGTGAAGCATGAGAGTGCATATATTTCTTCAAAATTTTCATTCAAGTCAATTCTCAAAATAATATAAGTGAAGCATGAGAATAAATTTCTTCAAAATTTCAATTAACTCAATTCTCAAAAAGATATAAGTGAAGCAAGAGAATTAATTTCTACAAAATTTTAATCAACTCAATTCTCAAAAAGATATAAGTGAAGCAAGAGAATTAATTTCTTCAAAATTTTAATCAACTCTCAAAATAATATAAGTGAAGCATGAGAGTTTATTTCTACAAAATTTACTCTTGTCAATTCTCAAAATGATATAAGTGAAGTATGAGAATTAATTTCTACAAAATTTTAATCAACTCTCAAAATAATATAAGTGAAGCACGAGAGTTTATTTCTTCAAAATTTCAGCCACCACCGTGCTCAAAAAGATTTAAGTGAAGCACTAGAGCAACTGCCTAGCTCAAAAATTGAAGTGAAGCACATAGAGTATTCTATAAATTATGATGATAACGTGTGGATCTTCTCAAGATAGGTGTGTGCAGCAAAGATGATTGTGATAAACTAAACAACAAATAAAGCAAAGACTCATATCATACAAGACGCTCCAAGCAAAACACATATCATGTGACGAATAAAAATATAGCTCCAAGTAAAATTACCGATGGTCGGTAGAATAAAGAGGGGATGCCTTCCGGGGCATCCCCAAGCTTAGATGCTTGAGTCTTCCTTGAATATTACCTTGGGGTGCCTCGGGCATCCCCAAGCTTAGACTTTTGCTACTCCGTATTCCTTCATCCATCGTGATCTCACCCAAAACTTGAAAACTTCAATCACACAAAACTTAACAAAACCCTCGTGAGATCCGTTAGTATAACAAAATAAATCACTACTATAAGTACTGTTGCAAACCCATTCCTATTTTATTTTTGCATTATACCTACTGTACTCTAACTTCACCATGGCTTATACCCCCCGATACAATCCATAGATTCATCAAAACAAGCAAGTAGTGCATCAAAAAACAGAATCTGTCAAAAACAGAGCAGTCTGTAGAGATCTGAATTATGGTCATACTTCTGTAACTCTAAAAATTCTGAAAACTTAGGGCAATGTGGAAAATTAATATACCAATACTTTGTAAAAAATTCAGAAGGTTCTGATGTAACAGTGAAAAAACAAAATTCCAACACTGGACGCAAAACTTTCTGTTTTCAAACAGAATCAATTATACTATCTTCCAAATCATCCTAAAGGCTTTACTTGGCACAAACACTAATTAAAAACACAAAAACACTATCATACCAGTAGCATGACAGTAAAAACACACCATAACAGAAACTTATAGCAAAAATTTATTTTATTCATTGGGTTGCCTCCCAACAAGCGCTATTGTTTTATGCCCCTAGCTAGGCATAATGCATAATCTCAAGTGTTGTCATCTTTAGTTTCCAATTCCTCAATCACACATCCATTTTTTCTAGTAGTTTTAACATAGGTATTTCTTACCATCACGCTTCTAGGCACAAAATCAAGAATTTTACTTTTGTGAATAAGTCCCTCGATCATATCAATGAAATTGGGATGAACTGTAATCATTTTAAGATCCTCATTTCCCTTACTGGAAGTGGCACCATTGGTTTTAGGAACATATACGAACTTGCAATTTTTATTGGGAGGAGTTTTATCAATGTTCTTAACGGAGGAAAAAGCCAATCCCAAATTGATAATAATTTCTTCTAACTTATCGATTCTAGCGGGACTTTGTTCTATTCTTTCATTAACTATCGGTTCCTTTTCTTTCAAGGTTTTCAATGCGTTTCCCATCTTAGAACCAAATTGAGTGATGTGATTATGAATTTTTTTATCCAAATTCTCAAGGTGTTCAATAGTAGACATTTTACTTTCAATAGCATCTAGCCTTTGCATAACATGTTCCAAAGTCAAAGTTGTTTCATTAATAGTGATAGGTGGTGATCCCACTAAATTTTGCATAGCATTAAAAGCATCCGAAGATGGACACATCAAGAAATTCCCTCCAGTAATAGTATCAAGCACAAATCTATACCAAGTAGTAATTCCCACATAAAAGTTGCGAAGAAGAATAGTGGAGGATTGCTTACGAGTTGATCTATTATGAGCATCGCAAATCCTATACCAAGCATCTTTTAAATTCTCTCCTCCCCTTTGTTTAAAATTGAGTACTTCATTTTCTGGAGTAATAGTAACGAGCGAAGAACTAGCCATAGCGATAAAGCAAGCAAACAAGCAAAAGGCAAACGAGAGAAAGGCAAAAAGGCAAACGGAAAATATTTTTGTACTTTTATAAAAAACGTTTTAGAAGTGGGGGAGAGGAAAATGAGAGGCAAATAGCAAATAAAGTAAATGCAAGGAGATGAGATTTGTGCAAAGGTACTTGGATGATGTTGATGATGTCTCCCCGGCAACGGCGCCAGAAATTCTTCCTGCTACTTGTAGCTTGCGTTGGTATTTTCCCCGAAGAGGAAGGGATGATGCAGCACAGTAGAGATAAGTATTTCCCTCGATTATGAAACCAAGGTTATCGAACCAGTAGGAGAATCACACAACACCTCTTTAGCAACACCTGCACACAAACAACAAATCCTTGCACCCAACGCAAACAAGGGGTTGTCAATCCCTTGGCGGTAAGATTGCAAGATTAAATTGTATTTGATAGATTGATAGATTGCAGCAAAAATACTAAATAAAATAAAGAAAAGAAAATGGCAGCAATATTTTTAGGGTTTTAGTAATATGAGATTGATAAGACCCGGGGGCCATAGGTTTCACTACAGGCTTCTCTCGAGAAAATAGCATACGGTGGGTAGACAAATTATTGTTGGGCAATTGATAGAAAAGCAAATAATCATGACGATATCCAAGGAAATGATCATGTATACAGGCATCATGTCCAAGATTAGTAAACCGACTCCTGCCTGCATCTACTACTATTACTCCACACATTGATGGGCTATCCAGCATGCATCTAGTGTATTAAGTCCACAAGAGCGGAGTAATGCCTTAAGAACGATGACATGATGTAGACAAGACAAACTCATGAATTAATAAACCCAATGAATAGATCCCATCTTGTTACCCTTAGTAGCAATGATACATACGTGTCATGTCCCTTTCTGTCACTGGGATTCAGCACCGCAAGATCGAACCCACTACAAAGCACCTCTTCCCATTGCAAGATAAATCAACTTAGTTGGCCAAACCAAATCAATAGATCGGAGAAGAAATACGAGGCTATAATAATCATGCATAAAAGAGACCAGCAAAGACTCAAATAATATTCATGGACAATCTGATCATAAACTCACAATTCATCGGATCCCAACAAACACACCGCAAAAAGAGATTACATCGGATAGATCTCGGAGAACATCAAGGAGAACATTGTATTGAAGATCAAAAAGAGAGAAGAAGCCATCTAGCTACTTCCTATAGACCCGTAGGTCTGTGGTAAACTACTCACGCATCATCGGAAGGGCAGCAAGGTTGATGTAGAGCCCCTCCGTGATCGATTCCCCCTCCGGCAGATTAACGGAGAAGGACCCCAGATGGGATCTCTCTGGAACAGAAACTTACGGCGGCGTAAAAAGTATTTCGTGGACTCCCTTTAGGGTTTCTGATTTTTTGGGAATTTATAGTGCTGGAATTAGGTCAAACGGGGCTTGGTGGGGCCCATGAGGCACCAGGGCGCGCCTGCCCCCCCCAGGCCCACCAAGGTCTTCTGGCCCTCTCCCGAAGCTTCCAGTATGCTTCATGCCCAAGAAAAAATCTCCAAAAAGTTTCACTGTATTTGGACTTCGTTTGATATTGATTTTCAGTGAAACAAAAACAGGGCTGAAAACAGCAACTGGCACTGGGCACTAGGTTAATAGGTTAATCTCCAAAAATGATATAAAATTGCTGTAAATGATTATAAAAACATCCAAGATTGATATTATAACAGCATGGAACAATCAAAAATTATAGATACGTTGGAGACGTATCATGTAGCTCACAATTTGTCCTCTCTTTGATATCATCCACGGGGTAGCGAGCCAGCAGTGCATCATCGGCCCGGACCCTCGTGGAACCCACGCTACTTTTCCGCATAGAAGGGATGGTACTATCCAATGCTGGATCTGTTTGCTCCTGCCGTGGAGATGCCCTTTGCTGGCTAATTGTGTCCAGTTGCTCCTGCTGCCGCTTTAACATGCGTTCCAACTCCTCGTTCTTTGTTTCTATCTTCTGAAGCCGGTTGATACGTCTCCAATGTATCTTTACTTTTTGATTGTTCCATGCTGTTATAATATCAATCTTGGATGTTTTTATAATCATTTACAGCAATTATCTATCAGTTTTGGAGACTAACCTATTAACCTAGTGCCCAGTGCCAGTTGTTGTTTTCTGCCCTGTTTTTGTTTTACCGAGAATCAATATCAAACGAAGTACAAATGCCATGAAACTTTTTGGAGATTTTTTATTGGGCAGGAAGAACACTAGAAGCTTCGGGAGGAGGCCAGAAGACCTTGGTGGGCCCCACGAGCCACCAGGGCGCGCCTGGGGGGGCAGGCACGCCCTGGTGCCTCGTGGGCCCCACCAAGCTCCGTTTGACCTAATTCCAACACTATAAATTCCAGAAAAATTAGAAACCCTCAAGAGAGTCCACGAAATAGTTTTTCCGCCACCGCAAGTTTCTGTTCGAGAGAGATCCCATCCGGGGTCCTTCTCCGGTAATCTGCCGGAGGGGTGATCGATCACGGAGGGGCTCTACATCAACCTTGCTGCCCTTCCGATGATGCGTGAGTAGTTTACCACAGACCTACGGGTCCATAGGCAGTAGCTAGATGGCTTCTTCTCTCTTTTTGATCTTCAATACAATGTTCTCCTTGATGTTCTTGGAGATCTATCCGATGTAATCTCTTTTTGTGGTGTGTTTGTTGGGATCCGATGAATTGTGAGTTTATGATCAGATTATCCATGAAATTATTTGAGTCTTTGCTGCACTCTTTTATGCATGATTATTATAGTCTCATATTTCTTCTCCGATCTATTGATTTGGTTTGGCCAACTAAGTTGATTTATCTTGCAATGGGAAGAGGTGTTTTGTAGTGGGTTCGATCTTGCGGTGCTCAATCCCAGTGACAGAAAGGGACATGACACGTATGTATCGTTGCTACTAAGGGTAACAAGATGGGATCTATTCATTGGGTTTATTAATTCATGAGTTTGTCTTGCCTACATCATGTCATCGTTCTTAAGGCATTACTCCGTTCTTATGGACTTAATACACTAGATGCATGCTGGATAGCGGTCGATGTGTTGAGTAATAGTAGTAGATGCCGGCAGGAGTCGGTCTACTAATCTAGGACGTGATTGCTATATACATGATCATTGCCTTGGATATTGTCATGATTATTTGCTTTTCTATTAATTGCCCAACAGTAATTTGTCTACCCACCGTATGCTATTTTCTCGAGAGAAGCCTGTAGTGAAACCTATGGCCCCCGGGTCTTATCAATCTCATATTACTAAAACCCTAAAAATATTGCTGCCATTTTCTTTTCTTTATTTTATTTAGTATTTTTGCTGCAATCTATCAATCTATCAAATACAATTTAATCTTGCAATCTTACCGCCAAGGGATTGACAACCCCTTGTTTGCGTTGGGTGCAAGGATTTGTTGTTTGTGTGCAGGTGCTGCTAACGAGGTGTTGTGTGATTCTCCTACTGGTTCGATAACCTTGGTTTCATAATCGAGGGAAATACTTATCTCTACTGTGCTGCATCATCCCTTCCTCTTTGAGGAAAATACCAACGCAAGCTACAAGTAGCACCGGTCTACATCCTGCTTCTTTTTTCTCTGACGGCTTCTATAAGTGTCGTTCCACTCCGAAAACCCCTGAACCCACAGAACAACACCTTTGCCTCATGTTCGTCCTCCGTGTTCAGGATTCTTGAGGGCGCGTGTAAGCTCGTCGTTCTCTCTCTCGGGCTGGAACAACCCCTTTCGAGGATCTTTTATTGCTTGAAGTAAAGCGTCTGAGGCTGTTTTAAGATCTGCCTTTTCAATAATCTGCCCTGTCGCTGGGTCCAACTGTCCCCCATGCGCATAAAACCAATGCTTGGACCTCTGGGGCCAATCCGCTGTAGCTGGAATGACCCCTTCAGCAAGCATCTTGGCCTCAGCTGCTTCCCACTTAGGCACGGCTCTCTTGTAGCCACCTGTCCCCAGAACATGGTGATACTCTTTTTTCTCAGCATTTATTGTAACACCCCGGTAGTTAAGCTACAGTAACCACACGCTAATGGTGCCATGTCATCACATTACTGTTGCTAATCTCACTTTGATTCAATCACAATTCAAATTCAAATTTAAAATAAAGTCAAATAATAAAAGTTTTCGAAAATCAAAACTAAAATGTTCATCTTGTGGCAAATATTCCCTGGATAATTATAATGCATAAATCCAACTTTATTTAATCTGTTTAAATGGTCTAAACAATTGAAACAGCAGCAAAAACAAATATTTAAATGTCTTTTATAATTAATAAAATATTAAACCATTTTATTTTGGGGTTAAACTTTTCTGTGGCAGTGGGCTTAGTGATAATATGAATTTAGGGATGACTTGTTATTTTACAAATCTGAAATAAATGTGAAAGAAAATAAAATAGAAAAGAATAAAGTTCATGACCGACTCCTGCCTGCATCTACTACTATTACTCCACACATCGACCGACTCCTGCCTGCATCTAGAGTATTAAGTTCATGAAGAACAGAGTAACGGATTAGGTAAGATGACATGATGTAGAGGGATAAACTCAAGCAATATGATGAAAACCCCATCTTTTTATCCTCGATGGCAACAATACAATACGTGCCCCGCTACCCCTACTTTGTCACTGGGTGAGGACACTGCAAGATTGAACCCAAAACTAAGCACTTCTCCCATTGCAAGAATTACCAATCTAGTTGGCCAAACCAAACCAATAACTCGAAGAGACTTGCAAAGATATGAAATCATGCATATAAGAATTCAGAAAAGACTCAAATAATATTCATAGATAATCTGAACATAAACCCACAATTCATCGGATCTCGACAAACACACCGCAAAAGAGTATTACATCAGATAGATCTCCATGAAGATCATGAAGAACATGGTATTGAAGAGCAAAGAGAGAGAAGAAGCCATCTAGCTACTAGCTATGGACCCGAAGGTTTGTGGTGAACTACTCACGCATCATCGGAGGGGCAATGTAGTTGATGTAGATGCCCTCCGTGATCGAATCCCCCTCCGTCAGATTACCGGAAAAGGCTCCAAGATTGGATCTCACGGGAACAGAGGCTTCCGGCGGCGGAAAAGTATTATCGTGGCTCTTTTTGATATCCAGGGAATATTTATGAATTTATAGGCCGAGAAATAGGGTTGGGGGAGCTGCCGTGGGCCCACAAGCCAGGGGGCGCGCCCTACCCCCCTAGGCGCGCCCCTGTGGCTTGTGGCCACACGGCGGCTCTCCTGACTTCATCTCCAAGTCTTCTGGGTTGTTTCTGGTCCAAGAAAAATTATTCCGAAGATTTTATTCCGTTTGGACTCCGTTTAATATTCCTCATCTGCAATATTCAAAAACAAGGAAAAAACAAAAACTGGCACTAGGCTCTAGATTAATAAGTTAGTCCCAAAAATAATATAAAATATCATATTAATGCATATAAAACATCCAAAACAGATAATATAATAGCATGGAACAATCAAAAATTATAGATACGTTGGAGACGTATCAAGCATCCCCAAGCTTAATTCCTGCTCGTCCTCGAGTAGGTAAATGATAAAAACAGAATTTTTGATGTGGAATGCTACCTAACATATTTCATCCATGTAATATTTTGTATTGTGGCATGAATATTCAGATCCGTAAGATTCAAAACAATAGTCTAATATTGACATAAAAACAGTAATACTTCGAGCACACCAACAAGGTAATCGTGTCCTTTCGAAATAACATGGCCTTAGAAAGTTGTCCCTACAAAATCATATGGTCTGGCTATGCTCCATCTTCCCCACACAAAGTATCTAAATCATGCACAACCCCGATGAACAAGTCAAGCAATTGTTTCACACTTTTTATGTTTTTCAAACCTTTTCAACTCTCACGCAATACATGAGCGTGAGCCATGGATATAGCACTATAGGTGGAATAGAATATGGTGGAGGTTGCAAGAGAAAAGGAGAAGATAGTCTCACATCAACTAGGCGTATCAATGGGCTATGGAGGTGCCCATCAATAGATATCAATGTGAGTGAGTAGGGATTGCCATGCAATGGGTGCACTAGAGCTATAAGTGTATGAAAGCTCAAAAAGAAAACTAAGTGGTCGTGCAAGATGAAACTCCACTAGTTATATGAAAGTGACAAAATAGGAGACTCTCTATCATGAAGATCAAGTTGCTACTTTGAAGAACAAGTGTGGAAAAAGATAGTAGCAATTGTCCCTTCTCTCTTTCTCTCATTTTTTTCTTTTTTTTTCTTCCTTTTTTTTCCTTTTTTTTGGTGGGCATCTTTGGCCTCTTTTTTTTTATTTGGGCTTCGCTGGCCTCTTTTATTTTTGTAAAGTCCGGATACTCATCCCAACTTGTGAGGGAGTCATGGCTTCCATCATCCTTTTCTCACACGGGACAATGCTCTAATAATGAAAATCATCACACTTTTATTTACTTATAACTCAAAAAATAAAATTACAACTCGAAACCTAGAACAAGATATGACTCTATATGCAATATGAAGGTGATGGTGCATGTCATAAAAACGGAACGGTGGAAGTTGCATAGCAATATATCTCGGAATGGCTATGGAAATGCCATAATAGGTAGATATGGTGGCTGTTTTGAGGAAAATATATGGTGGCTGTTTTGAGGAAGGTGGGTTTGATGCACCGGTGAAAGTTGCGCGGTACTAGAGAGGCTAGCAAAGGTGGAAAGGTGAGAGTGCGTATAATCCATGGACTCAACATTAGTCATAAAGAACTCACATACTTATTGCAAAAGTCTATTAGTTATCAAACAAAGCATTAGACGCATTCTCCTAGGGGAGAGTTGGTAGGAGTTAACCATCGCGCGCTCCCGACCCTCACACAAAGGTCGACAATCATTAAACAAATCATGCTCCGACTTCGTTACATAACGGTTCACCATACGTGCATGGTACGGGAATCACAAACTTCAACACAAGTATCTCTTCCAATTCACAACTACTCACTAGCATGACTCTCATATTACCATCTCTATTATCTCAAAACTATATGCAAGGAATCAAACTTCTCATAGTATTCAATGCACTTAATATGAAAGTTTTTATTATATCCCTCTTGGATGCCCATCATATTAGGACTAAAATCATAATCTAAACAAATTACCATGCTGTTTTAAGAAACTCTCAAAATAATATAAGTGAGGTACGAGAGTTCAATAATTTCTATAAAATATAACACCACCGAGCTCTAAAAAGATATAAGTGAAGCACTAGAGCAACATTGCCTAGCTCAAAAGATATAAGTGAAGCACATAGAGTATTCTAATAAATTCACGATTCAGCGTGTCCCTCTCAAAAAGAATGTGTGCAGCAAGGATGATTGTGGCAAACTAAAAGCAAAGACTCATATCATACAAGACGCTCCAAGCAAAACACATATCATGTGGTGAATAAAAATATAGCCTCAAGTAAATTTACCGATGGATTGAAGACGAAAGAGGGGATGCCTTCCGGGGCATCCCCAAGCTTAGGCTTTTTGGTATCCTTGAATATGGCTTCGGGTGCCTTGGGCATCCCCAAGCTTAGGCTCTTGCCACTCCTTATTCCATAGTCCATCAAATCTTTACCCAAAACTTGAAAACTTCACAACACAAAACTCAACAGAAAACTCATGAGATCCGTTAGTATAAGAAAAGTAAACCACCACTTTAGGTACTGTTGTGAACTCATTCTTTATTTATATTGGTGTAATATCTACTGTATTCTAACTTCTCCATGGTTCATACCCCCCGATACAACCCATAGATACATCAAAATAAGCAAACAACACATAGAAAACAGAATCTGTCAAAAACAGAACAGTCTGTAGCAATCTATAGACTTTGAATACTTCTGTAACTCTAAAAATTCTGAAAAATTAGGACAATCAGGGAAATTTGTATATAAATCTTGTGTAAAAATTTCAGATCAAAATCACGTTCCAGTGAATCTGCAAAATTCCTGTACTGAGAGAAAAAGTTTCTGTTTTCCAACAAAATCAAATCAACAAACACCGTAGACCATCCCAAAGGTATTACTTGGCTCAAACACTAATTTAAACAAGAAAACACAATTATTACAGAAGTAATAATGTGCAAAACACACCAAAACAGAAACAAAAAAAACAGAAAGCAAAAATAAGATTGGGTTGCCTCCCAACAATCGCTATTGTTTAACGCCCCTAGCTAGGAAAAACGCAATAGATCTAGGTATTGTCATCTTTGGTATGCAATCCATAAGTAGCTCTCATAATAGATTCATAAGGCAATTTTATTTTCTTTCTAGGAAAGTGTTCCATGCCTTTCCTTAATGGAAACTGAAATCTAATGTTTCCTTCTTTCATATCAATAATTGCACCAATCGTTCTAAGGAAAGGTCTACCAAGAATAATAGGACATGTAGGATTGCAATCTATATCAAGAACAATGAAATCTACGGGCACATAATTCCTATTTGCAACAATAAGAACATCATTAATTCTTCCCATAGGTTTCTTTATAGTGGAATCCCAAGATGCAAATTTAAGGAACAATCATCAAATTCACGGAAACCTAGCACATCACATAGAGTTTTTGGAATCGTGGAAACGCTAGCACCCAAATCACACAAAGCATGGCACTCATAATCTTTAATCTTAATCTTAATAGTAGGTTCCCACTCATCATAAAGCTTTCTAGGTATAGAAACTTCTAACTCAAGTTTTTCTTCAAAAGATTTCATCATAGCATCAACAATATGTTTAGTAAAAGCTTTGTTTTGATTATAAGCATGAGGAGAATTCAACATGGATTGAAACAAGGAAATACAATCAATCAAAGAGAAATTATCATAATTAAAGTCCTTGAAATCCAAAAGAGTGGGTTCATTGCTATCTAAAGTTTTGACCTCTTCAATCCCAATTTTATCAATCTTAGCATTAAGATCTATAAACTCCGAATCATTGGGACGCCTTTTAACTAAAGTTGACTTATCTCCTGTCCCATCATTATCAAGATTAACATTGGAAAACAAAGATTCAATAGGAGTCACATCAATCACTCTAAGATCTTCATCAATATTATCACGAGAACACACCTTTTCAAGCCCATCACATTTAGCACGTATTCTAGCGGTTCTTTCCTTACACGCATCAATAGAAATTCTCATAGCTTTTAAAGACTCATTAATATCATGCTTGGGAGGAATAGATCTGAGTTTCAAAGAATCAATCTCAAAAGAAATTCTATCAACGTTCCTAGCCAAATCATCAATCTTGAGCAATTTTTCTTCAATCATAGCATTGAAACCCTTTTGCTTACTAATAAATTCTTTAATATTATTCTCAATATCAGAGGGCATCTTATTATAATTTCCATAGGAATTGCTGTAGGAACTAACATATTTATTAGAGGAATTACTAGGAAACGGCCTAGCATTGAAATTACCTCTATACGCGTTATTACCAAAATTGTTCCTACCAACAAAGTTCACATCCATAGATTCATTATTATTTCCAATCAAATAATACAAAGGCGTATCATTAGGATCAATAGGAGCACTCTTACTAGCAAACAATTTCATCAATTCATCCATCTTTTCACTCAAAGTATTTATCTCTTCAATAGTATGCACTTTTTTACTAGTAGGAGATCTTTCGGTGTGCCATTGAGAGTAATTTGCCATAATATTATCTAGGAGTTTAGTAGCTTCTCCTAATGTGATTTCCATAAAAGTACCACCAGCGGCGGAATCTAAGAGATTCCTAGAAGCAAAATTCAATCCAGCATAGAAAATTTGTATAATCATCCATAAACTCAAACCATGCGCGGGACAATTTCTAATCATTTGTTTCATCCTCTCCCAAGATTGTGCAACATGCTCATGATCAAGTTGCTTAAAATTCATTATATCGTTCCTAAGGGAGATGATCTTAGCGGGCGGAAAGTGCTTGGAAATAAAAGCATCTTTACACTTATTCCATGAATCAATACTATTTTTAGGCAAAGATGAAAACCAAGTTTTAGCACGATCTCATAGTGAGAATGGAAATAGCTTCAATTTAACAATATCATTATCCACATCTTTCTTCTTTTGCATATCACACAACTCAACAAAAGTATTTAGATGGGATGCGGCATCTTCATTAGCAAGGCCAGGAAATTGTTCTTTCATAACAAGATTTAGCAAGGCTGCATTAATTTCATAAGATTCCGCACTAGTGGCAGGAGCAATCGGAGTACTAATAAAATCATTATTATTAGTATTGGAAAAGTCACACAACTTGGTATTCTCTTGAGTCATCGTGACCAAGCAAGCAATCAAGCACACGAGCAAGCAAAAAGCAAACGAAAAGATGAACGGAGGAAGGGCGAATAAAAAGGCAAATCTTTTCGAAAATCGTTTTAGAAGTCGGGGAGAGGAAAACGAGAGGCAAATGGCAACTAATGTAAATGCAAGAGATGAGTTTGTGATGGGTACTTGGTAGGCTTGATGTAGATCTCCCCGGCAACGGCGCCAGAAATCCTTCTTGCTACTTCTCTAGCATGCGTTGGTTTTCGTGAAGAGGAACGGGTGATGCAGCAAAGTAGATAAGTATTTCCCTCAGTTGTTGAGAACCAAGGTATCAATCCAGTACGAGATACAAGCAAGTCCCCAATAGATGTACCTACACAAAGAATCAAACACTTGCACCCAACGCTATAAAGGGGTTGTCAATCCCTTCACGGTTCCTTGCAAGGATGAGATCTGATAGAGATAGATAGAATAGATTGCTTGAAAGGAAAGTAAAACAAAAGTACAAATAATGCAGCAAGATATTTTTGGTATTTTTGGTTTTAGATCTGAAAGTATTAGATGGAAAATAGACCCGGGGGCCATAGGTTTCACTAGAGGCTTCTCTCATGATAGCAAGTATTACGGTGGGTGAACAAATTACTGTCGAGCAATTGATAGAAAAGCGAATAATTATGAAGATATCCAAGGCAATGATTATGCATATAGGCATCACGTCCGTGTCAAGTAGACCGAAACGATTCTGCATCTACTACTATTACTCCACACATCGACCGACTCCTGCCTGCATCTAGAGTATTAAGTTCATGAAGAACAGAGTAAAGCATTAGGTAAGATGACATGATGTAGAGGGATAAACTCAAGCAATATGATGAAAACCCCATCTTTTTATCCTCGATGGTAACAATACAATACGTGCCTCGCTACCCCTACTTTGTCACTGGGTGAGGACACCGCAAGATTGAACCCAAAACTAAGCACTTCTCCCATTGCAAGAATTACCAATCTAGTTGGCCAAACCAAACCAATACTCGAAGAGACTTGCAAAGATATGAAATCACGCATATAAGAATTCAGAGAAGATTCAAATAATATTCATAGATAATCTGATCATAAACTCACAATTCATCGGATCTCGACAAACACACCGCAAAAGAGTATTACATCGGATAGATCTCCATGAAGATCATGGAGAACATGGTATTGAAGAACATAGAGAGAGATGAAGCCATCTAGCTACTAGCTATGGACCCGAAGGTCTGTGGTAAACTACTCACGCTTCATCGGAAGGGCAATGGTGTTGATGTAGAAGCCCTCCGTGGTCGATTCCCCCTCCGGCAGATCACCGGAAAAGGTCCCCAGATGGGATCTCACGGGAACAGAGGCTTGCGGTGGCGGAAAAGTATTTTTGTGGACGCTTCTGGTGGTTTTAGGGTATAAAAGAATATATAGGCCAAGGTAGAAGGCCAGGGGGTCTACGTGGGACCCACAAGCCAGCCCCCCCTCCCCTAAGGCGCGCCCCGGTGGCTTGTGGTCACCCCGTAGGTATTCTGACTTGCACTCCAAGTCCATCTGGTGTCTTCTGGTCCAAGAAAGATCACCGTGAAAGTTTTATTCCGTTTGGACTCCGTTTGATATTCCTTATCTATAAAACTCAAAAACAGGGAAAAACAGAAACTGGCACTTGGCTCTGGGTTAATAGGTTAGTCCCAAAAATAATATAAAATAGCATATTAATGTATATAAAACATCCAAAACAGATAATACAATAGCATGGAACAATCAAAAATTATAGATACGTTGGAGACGTATCAAGCATCCCCAAGCTTAATTCCTGCTCGTCCTCGAGTAGGTAAATGATAAAAACAGAATTTTTGATGTGGAATGCTACCTAACATATTTATCCATGTAATATTCTTTATTGTGGCATGAATGTTCAGATCCATAAGATTCAAAACAAAAGTTCAATATTGACATAAAAACAATAATACTTCAAGCATACTAACAAAGCAATCGTGTCTTGTCAAAATAACATGGCCAAAGAAAGCTATCCCTACAAAATCATATAGTCTGGCTATGCTCCATCTTCATCACACAAAATTATTAAATCATGCACAACCCCGGTTTCAGCCAAGCAATTGTTTTCACACTTTAGTATGCTCAAACTTTTTCAACTCTCACGCAATACATGAGCGTGAGCCATGGATATAGCACTATGGGTGGAATAGAATATGGTGGTTGTGGAGAAGACAAAAGGAAGGAGATAGTCTCACACCGACTCGGCGTATCAACGGGCTATGGAGATGCCCATCAATAGATATCAATGTGAGTGAGTAGGGATTGCCATGTAACGGATGCACTAGAGCTATAAGTGTATGAAAGCTCAAAACGAAACTAAGTGGGTGTGCATCCAACTCGCTTGCTCACGAAGACCTAGGGCAATTTGAGGAAGCCCATCATTGGAATATACAAGCCAAGCTCTATAATGAAAAATTCCCACTAGTATATGAAAGTGACAACATAGGAGACTCTCTATCATGAAGATCATGGTGCTACTTTGAAGCACAAGTGTGGAAAAAGATAGTAACATTGTCCCTTCTCTCTTTTTCTCTCATTTTTTTCCTTTTTTTTCTTTTTTTCTTTCTCTTTTTTTGGTGGGCTTCTTTGGCCTCTTTTTTTTAATTTGGGCTTCTCTGGCCTCTTTTATTTTTTTTATACCTCACATGGGACAATGCTCTAATAATGATGATCATCACACTTTTATTTACTTACAACTCAAGAATTACAACTCGATACTTAGAACAAAATATGACTCTATATGAATGCCTCCGGCGGTGTATCGGGATGTGCAACGATCTAGCGTAGTCATGAAAACATGCTAGCTTTCTTACGATCATGCAAAGCAATATGACAATGATGGTGCGTGTCATAATAAACGGAACGGTGGAAGTTGCATGGCAATATATCTCGGAATGGCTATGGAAATGCCATAATAGGTAGGTATGGTGGCTGTTTTGAGGAAGGTACATGGTGGCTGTTTTGAGGAAGGTGGGTTTAATGCACCGCCAAAAGTTGCGCGGTACTAGAGAGGCTAGCAAAGGTGGAAGGGTGAGAGTGCGTATAATCCATGGACTCACATTAGTCATAAAGAACTCACAAAGTTATTGCAAAAGTCTATTAGCTATTGAAATAAAGTATTAGACGCAGGCCCCTAGGGGAAGGGTTGGTAGGAGTTAACCATCGCGCGATCCCGACCTCCACACAAAGGAAGGCACTCAATAAATAAATCATGCTCCGACTTCGTCACATAACGGTTCACCATACGTGCATGCTACGGGAATCACAAACTCTAACACAAGTATTTCTACCAATCCACAATTACTCACTAGCATGACTCTAATATCATCATCTTTATATCTCAAAACAATCATAAGGAATCAAACTTCTCATAGTATTCAATGCACTTTATATGAAAGCTTTTATTATATCCCTCTTGGATGCCCATTATATTAGGACTAAATTCATAACCTAAGCCAATTACCATGCTGTTTAGAGACTCTCAAAATAATATAAATGAAGCAAGAGAGTTCAATTTCTATAAAATAAAGCCACCGCCGTTCTCTAAAAAGATATAAGTGAAGCACTAGAGCAAATTACCTAGCTCAAAAGATATAAGTGAAGCACATAGAGTATTCTAATAAATTCACGATTCATGCGTGTCCCTCTCAAAATATGTGTGCAGAAAGGATGATTGTGGAAAACTAAAAAGCAAAGACTCACACATATCATGTGGTGAATAAAAATATAGCTACAAGTAAATTTACCGATGGATTGAAGACGAAAGAGGGGATGCCTTCCGGGGCATCCCCAAGCTTAGGCTCTTGGTATCCTTGAATATTATCTTGGGGTGCCTTGGGCATCCCCAAGCTTAGGCTCTTGCCACTCCGTATTCCATAGTCCATCAAATCTTTACCCAAAACTTGAAAACTTCACAACACAAAACTCAACAGAAAACTCGTGAGATCCGTTAGTATAAGAAAATAAACCACCACTTTAGGTACTGTTGTGAACTCATTCTTTATTTATATTGGTGTTATATATACTGTATTCCAACTTCTCCATGGTTCATACCCCCCGATACTACCCATAGAGGCATCAAAATAAGCAAACAACACAACGAAAACAGAATCTGTCAAAAACAGAACAGTCTGTAGCAATCTGGATACTTCGCATACTTCTGTAACTCTAAAAAAACTGAAAAAATAGGATAACCTGGGAAATTTGTATATCAATCATGTGTAAAACATTCAGATCCAATTTACGTTTCTGTGAATTTATAAAATTCCTGGACTGGGCGTCAAAGTTTCTGTTTTTCAGCAAGATCAAATCAACTATCACCATAGACCATCCCAAAGGTCTTACTTGGCACAAACACTAATTAAAAATACTAAAACACAATTACAACAGAGGTAATAATGTGTATTTATTCAAGAAAATAAACTAAAACAAAAAAAATAAAATAAAATTGGGTTGCCTCCCAACAAGCGCTATTGTTTAACGCCCCTAGCTAGGCATAACGCAATAGATCTAGGCATTATCATCTTTGGTATGCAATCCATAAGTAGCTCTCATAATAGATTCATATGGTAATTTAATTTTCTTTCTTGGAAAGTGTTCCATGCCCTTCCTTAACAGAAATTGAAATCTAATGTTTCCTTCTTTCATATCAATAATTGCACCAATCGTTCTAAGGAATGGTCTACCAAGAATAATAGGACATGTAGGATTGCAATCTATATCAAGAACAATGAAATATATGGGCACATAATTTCTATTTGCAACAATAAGAACATCATTAATCCTTCCCATAGGTTTTTTAATAGTGGAATCCGCTAGACGCAAGTTTAAAGAGCAATCATCAAATTCACGGAAACCTAGCACATCACATAAAGTTTTCGGAATCGTGGAAACGCTAGCACCCAAATCACACAAAGCATGGAACTCATGATCTTTAATTTTAATCTTAATAGTAGGTTCCCACTCATCATAAAGTTTTCTAGGTATAGAAACTTCCAACTCAAGTTTTTCTTCAAAAGATTTCATCATAGCATGAACAATATGTTTAGTAAAAGCTTTATTTTGATTATAAGCATGCGGAGAATTCAACATGGAATGCAACAAGGAAATAAAATCTAGCAAAGAACAGCTATCATAATTAAAGTCCTTGAAATCCAAAAGAATGGGTTCATTGCTACTTAAAGTTTTGACCTCTTCAATCCCACTTTTATCAATTTTAGCATTAAGATCTATAAACTGCGAATCTTTGGGACGCCTTTTAACTAAAGTTGACTTATCTCCAGTCCCATCTTTATCAAGATTAATATTAGAAAACAAAGATTCAATAGGAGTCACATCAATCACTTTAAGATCTTCATCATTATTATCACGAGAACATACTTTCTCAAGCCATTCCCGCTTAGCACGTATTCTAGCGGTTCTATCTTTACACTCATCAATAGAAATTCTCATAGATTTTAAAGACTCATTAATATCATGCTTAGGAGGAATAGATCTCACTTTCAAAGAATCAATCTCAAGCGAAATTCTATCAACGTTCCTAGCCAAATCATCAATCTTGAGCAATTTTTCTTCAACCATAGCATTGAAAGCTTTTTGCGAACTAATAAATTATTTAAAATTATTCTCAAGATCAGAGGGCATCTTATTATAATTGCCATAAGAATTGTTGTAGGAATTACCATAATTATTAGTGGAATTACTAGGAAACGGCCTAGGGTTGAAATTACCTCTATAAGCGTTATTACCAAAATTGTTCCTACCAACAAAATTCACATCCATAGATTCATTATTATTTCCAATCAAAGAAGACAAAGGCATATCATTAGGATCAATAAGAGAACTCTTACTAGAAAACAATTTCATTAATTCATCCATCTTTTCACTCAAAGTATTTATTTCTTCAATAGCATACACCTTTTTACTAGTAGAAGATCTTTCGGTATGCCATTGAGAGTAATTTGTCATAATATTATCTAGGAGTTTAGTAGCTTCTCCTAATGTGATTTCCATAAAAGTACCACCCGCGGCAGAGTCTAAAAGATTTCTAGATGCAAAATTCAATCCCGCATAAAAAAATTGTATAATCATCCATAAACTCAAACCATGCGCGGGACAATTTCTAATCATTAATTTCATCCTCTCCCAAGTTTGTGCAATATGCTCATGATCAAGTTGCTTAAAATTCATTATATCGTTCCTAAGGGAGATGATCTTAGCAGGCGGAAAGTACATGGAAATAAAAGCATCTTTACACTTATTCCATGAATCAATACTATTTTTAGGCAAAGATGAAAACCAAGTTTTAGCACGATCTCGTAGTGAGAACGGGAATAGCTTTAATTTAACAATATCATTATCCACATCTCTTTTCTTTTGCATATCACACAACTCAACGAAAGTATTTAGATGGGATGTGGCATCTTCACTAGGAAGGCCGGCAAATTGTTCTTTCATAACAAGATTTAGCAAAGCGGCATTAATTTCATAAGATTCCGCACTAGTGGCGGGAGCAATCGGAGAACTAATAAATCATTATTATTAGTATTGGAGAAGTCACACAACTTGGTATTCTCTTGAGACATCATGACAAAGCAAACAATCTAGCACACAAGCAAACAAAAAGCAAACGAAAAGACGAATGGAAGAAGGGCGAAAAAAAGGCAGATCTTTTTGGTTTTTTCTGAAAATCGTTTTAGAAGTGGGGGAGAGGAAAACGAGAGGCAAATGGCAAATAATGTAAATGCAAGAGATGAGTTTATGATGGGTACTTGGTAGCTCGATGTAGACCTCCCCGCCAGAAATTTGCAAGTTGGCAGAAAAGTTCTTGTCTTGACTTGCTATGTATCCTCCCCGGCAATGGCGCCAGAAATTCTTCCTGCTACTTCTTGAGCTTGCGTTGGTTTTTCCCTTGAAGAGGAAAGGGTGATGTAGCAAAGTAGAGATAAGTATTTCCCTCAGTTAAGAACCAAGGTATCAATCCAGTAGGAGGAACAAGCAAGGCCCCAATGGTAGTACCTGCACAAACAATCAAACACTTGCACCCAACACGAAAAAGGGGTTGTCAATCCCTTCACGGTCACTTGCAAGGATGAGATCTGATAGAGATAGATATAAAAGATTACTAAAACGATAATTAAACTAAAAGTAAATAAATTGCAGCAAGGTATTTTTGGTATTTTTGGTTTATAGATCTGAAGATATAATATGGAAAATAGACCCGGGATCCATAGGTTTCACTAGAGGCTTCTCTCTTGAAGGAAAATAATACGGTGGGTGAACAAATTACTGTCGAGCAATTGATAGAATAGCAAATAATTATGATGATATCCAAGGCAATGATTATGCATATAGGCATCACGTCCGTGATAAGTAGACCAACTCCTGCCTGCATCTACTACTATTACTCCACACATCGACCGACTCCTGCCTGCAGCTAGAGTATTAGGTTCATGAAGAACACAGTAACGCTTTAAGTAAGATGACATGATGTAGAGGGATAAACTCAAGCAATATGATGTAAACCCCATCTTTTTATCCTCGATGGCAACAATACAATACGTGACTCGCTACCCCTACTTTGTCACTGGGTGAGGACACCGCAAGATTGAACCCAAAACTAAGCACTTCTCCCATTGCAAGAATTACCAATCTAGTTGGCCAAACCAAACCAATAACTCGAAGAGACTTACAAAGATATGAAATCATGCATATAAGAATTCAGAGAAGATTCAAATAATATTCATAGATAATCTGATCATAAACTCATAATTCATCGGATCTCGACAAACACACCGCAAAAGAGTATTGCATCGGATAGATCTCCATGAAGATCATGGAGAACATGGTATTGAAGAACATAGAGAGAGAAGAAGCCATCTAGCTACTAGCTATGGACCCGAAGGTCTGTGGTAAACTACTCACGCTTCATCGGAAGGGCAATGGTGTTGATGTAGAAGCCCTCCGTGGTCGATTCCTCCTCCGGCAGATCACCGGAAAAGGTCCCCAGATCGGATCTCACGGGAACAGAGGCTTGCGGCGGCGGAAAAGTATTTTTGTGGACGCTTCTGGTGGTTTTAGGGTATAAGAGAATATATAGGCCAAGGTAGGAGGCCAGGGGGTCTACGTGGGACCCATAAGCCAGGGGGGCGCGCCCCCCTAGGGCGCGCCCTGGCGGCTTGTGGTCACCCCGTAGGTCTTCTGACTTGCACTCCAAGTCCATCTGGTGTCTTCTGGTCCAAGAAAGATCATCGTGAAAGTTTTATTCCGTTTGGACTCCGTTTGATAATCCTTATCTATAAAACTCAAAAACAGAGAAAAAACAGAAACTGGCACCTGGCTCTGGGTTAATAGGTTAGTCCCAAAAATAATATAAAATAGCATATTAATGTATATAAAACATCCAAAACAGATAATATAATAGCATCGAACAATCAAAAATTATAGATACGTTGGAGACGTCTCATCAGTCTTGCGAGTACTTTGGATGGGTACTCACGGTTGCTTTGCTACTTCTTTTCCCCCATACTCGATTGCTGCGATCAGATGCTGGAGCCCAGGAGACTGTCGCCCCTACCGACGATGACTACTACAACCAGGACGGAGCCTACTACTACGTGGAGGACGCCGACGACCAGGAGTAGTTAGGAGGATCCCAGGCAGGAGGCCTTGCCTTTTCGATCGTTGCTACTTTTGTGCTAGCCTTCTTAAGGCAAACTTGTTTAACTTATGTCTGTACTCAGATATATTTGCTTCCGCAAACACTTGTGCTCTCGAGCTTTTGTATTCGAGCCCTCGAGGCCCCTGGCTTGTAATATAAAGCTTGAATTATTTCTATTTGTGTTTAGAGTTGTGTTGTGATATCTTCCCGTGAGTCCCTGATCTTGATCATACACGTTTGCGTGTATGATTAGTGTACAATTGAATCGGGGGCGTCACATTTATCTTATTTCTTCTCAACCTTTCCAGAGCTTCATCCGATTCCTTGTACTCCACAAATGCGTCCCAGTGATCTTTTATCTTCTCTAGTGCTCCAGTGAATTCTGGAGTCTTCTTTTTTGCCTTGATGTAGTCGCTGTATAATCTTTTCGTGCAGCTCTGGAGTTGTGTGGCCATCTTCTTAAGAGAAAAATGCTTGACTTTCAACTGTTGGCCATCTGTGAGACCCTTTGGTAGGTTGAAATGTGACATGAGCGTATCCCAAAGCAAATGTTTTGATCTTTCGTCGACATCACTAACTCCTTGATCTACCTTTGGCTTATTCCATTCTCGAATGGTGATCGGGATGTTGTCCCTAACAATAACTCCGCATTGATTTATAAATTTACGGGCATTCTGTTCAGGAGCAATCGGTTCGCCATCTTCTGCGACTTCATCGATGTTGAACTTTATGTCATCGCCCAACTTTTTGGCCCGGCCTCATACCCTTCTAGGAGATTGGCTCGATCCAGAGGGCTAAAAGAAGAAAGATTCATTAATATATATATACAAATCAATTAATACATCTAATGATCACTAGAGGCCTAATATATATATACCTCGCCGGACTTTGTTAATTGTCTAACATTTTCTTCGCCATCATTGTTTGTTTGCCCTTCGTCTCTTGGTTCTTGCTCAAGTCCCTCACCGGAGTCGTTCAGAAATTGTGAGCCGTCATCTTGTTCATGCTCTTGGTTTTGGGAGGAGCGTATGATGTCAAAGATATCCTCTTCATGGTATCTGCCGCTATCGTCCATAGCTTAACTAATCCAGAAGAAAGATAAAATAATTTAGTATTTAAATTAGAATGCATTCAATAGGCAAAAACTGAATCATAGTATCGAGAAGAACAATACCGAAGATGCAATCAATACACAGCAATGCAACAATATGATGCATGATCATGACATGGAGATATGATATGGTTTGAGCTTATGCAACTAACATCAATTTGGATGAAGTCCATTTGAACCGAGAGGGAACAACCACCGGCAAACAAGAGGGAACACAATCAATGTAATGCAACAATATGATGCATTATCATGACATGGCAATATAATATGATTTGGGCTAATGTAGCTAGCAACAATTTAAATGGAGTTGGTTTGAACACAAGATTCAAATTCAAACTCCACATAAGGCATTTCAAATGCCATTTATTCAAATTGTCTTATACAGCAGTTTAAGTTGTTCAAACATGCATGAAAATGCCATAAATAGATTCTTCATTTTTTCAGATAATTTTTCATATATAATTTATTTCCATTAGAGTTATAGATTATTTTCTATGATTATTAGAAGTTTAGAGATTTTTTTGAAAATAAACAAATCATTTAAGACTTATTTAAAATCCAGAAATCATTTCAGAGAACTAAAATAACATGCGCAACAAAAGGCTCCAAAAATCCAAATGAAAATACAACACACTTAACTATCACAAAAATTTCTAAGTGCAAAGGCATCATGTGAAATAGGCTCCAAAATTTGTGATGTGAACTAAAGTGTATACATGGCATAGGAGTAAAATTATTAATGGACAGATCCTAATTGTGTGAAAAGTACCATGATAAAGTTCAAGTCATAGGATTTGTCTAGGGTGACAAAGTGCAAAAAGAATCAATTCAAACGGATCTATGGTTTAGGAGATATGGCCAAAAAGAGTTTAAATTTGAATCTGAATAAATTCAAATTTGAACTAACAAAAATTTGCAAAGATGGGTTCTCTGGATAAAGCTATTCGAGACGAACGTTTTGCCACTGGTTTCATCTAATTTGGACCTACAGTTAAAAAGTTGTGGCTAAACTAAGTTTAGAATAAATCTGATAAAAAGGCTACCATGGCAGCGTTCCTGAAAATGCTAGAATTCGGCCGATCGCGTCTAGGGCGACACGTGGCCGGCTCTGGTTGGCTGCGGCCGGCAATTAACTAAAACACTACGCGGCGGCTTAATAAAAACAAAACCGACAATCTGTTTAACTAAAATCACACGGTTTAATAAAACCGCGGCGAACGCGTACCGGTTCAACCTAAAAAAAAATAAACTAAACTAATCTAAGCCGTCTACATGAGATCCAAGTGTTGAGAGGGGCAACGGTGGCTCACCGCGGGTCAACGGCGTTGAAGTCGACGGTGGCGGTGGCTGGGGTCGAAGGAGGCGGCGGCTACGGCGGTCTTCGGCGATGGCGAAGAGGATGAGGAGGTGCGGCTTGACGAGGTGGTCTAGATGGCGGTGTCAGTGAAGCTAGGGGAGGACGGACGGCGGCAGGGCGAGCTCGGAGAGCCTCGGGTGCTCCGACGGGGTCGAGCGTCGTTCAGGCGGCGTCTCCGGCGTGACCTAGGTGGCAAAAAGGTGTCAAAACGACGTGGTACGACGAGGCAAAATGATTGAAGAAGAAAAGGAGAGCTCGGGTGTGCCACCGGCGACGAAATCGACGGCGGAGCGGCTCGGCTCCGACGAGATGCAAACGGCGAGGACGACGGCTACAGGAGGCGTGGCGGCACGTGGTTCTGTTCCTTCTCCCGGGCGGTGGCTGGCACCAGGACACTAGTTATATACCCGTGACCTTTAGTCCCGGCTCTAGCCATGAACCGGGACTAAAGATCCTTTAGTCCCGGCTCCAGCCACGAACCGGGACTAAAGGCCAACCTTCTCGGTAGCCATAATTCTGCGCGGGAGCTGAAACCTTTAGTCTCAGCTGGTGGTTGCAACCGGGACTAAAGTTGTCTTTCAATTAATTTTCATTTTGAAGAAATTATTTGACAAATTCAATTTTACAGATTAAAATTAATTCTTGTAAAATGCATAACAATTTGAAAACTAAACCAAATGAGTTGATTCAAATTTCTGTGGATTCATCTTGAAGATTTCTATCAACTAGTATCATTTTGACAGAAAGTTGCATAATTAATTTTGCTCTTATTAATTAAATACAGTAATTGAAGACATTATTTTAAACTTTAGAAATGCATATCTTTAGTTCTGTTAAGCCAAATGGAGCAAATAAGATGTCAAATTGTTTGTCTTAACATAACCTACACATTCATATTTTGTTTGGACATAATTGCATTGATTAACTCCTCTGTATAATTAAAATACTAAAATAACAGGAATAATTCCTAATTTTGAAAATTCATAACTTAATAAATAAGATGTCAAATTGTTACAAATATTCCAGAGTGGGACTCTCCAGGTATAAGTCCGGAAACTCACTAGAGAGAAAGTGATGACGGTGTTACACCCAAAACACATATATACCCTAACTCTTACAAAGATTCCCTCCGGTTTGTCCGAAGTGGGACTTTCCAGCTATAAGTCCGGAAACTCACTAGAGAGAAAGTGATGACGGTGAAGCCGGTCACATCCCAGAGTGGGATCTTCGGGTATAAAACTTTTTCTTCGCGTATGTCCCTTGCTTATGATTGCGCCATAACCATGGAGAATCTTCATCATTTAACAGGATGCTTGGGTCAGTGTTCATTGTGAAGGGAGGAATTTCATCAAACTTATTATAATCTTCTGACATGTCTGTCTTGTCCTCCACTCCCATGATGTTTCTTTTCCCTGAAAGAACTATGTGACGCTTTGGCTCATCGTATGATGTATTCGCTTCCTTATCTTTTCTTTTTCTCGGTTTGGTAGACATGTCCTTCACATACAAAACCTGAGCCACATCATTGGCTAGGACGAATGGTTCATCTGTGCACCCAAGATTGTTGAGATCCAACGTTGTCATTCCATACTACGGGTCTACCTTTACCCCGCCTCCTGTCAGATTGACCCATTTGCACCGAAACAAAGGGACCTTAAAAGAAGGTCCATAGTCAAGTTTGCATATCTCCTCTATGTAACCATAATATGTGTCATTTTTCCTATTGTTGTTTGTTGCATCAAAGCGGACACCACTGTTTTGGTTGGTGCTCTTTTTATCTTGGGCGATCGTGTAAAATGTATTCCCATTTATCTCGTACCTTTGCAAAGTCAATATAGTCAAAGATGGTGACTTGGCCAACAAGTACAGCTGATCTCCAACAGTGTGTGTTATTGATGAGATGTGTTTGCAACCAACCGCCGAAAGTCGCCATGTGTGTATTAATCCAGGAGTCAGACTGCTCCGGGTTCTTGGGGCGTACAATATCCATGTGTTCCTCGATATACGAAGCCACCAAGGTGGAATTTTGTAGAACTGTGTAGTGTGCTTGAGTGAAAGAATGCCCGTCCATACTTATTACTGCTTTCTTTCCTAGCGTGCCTTTTCCACTCAGTCTCCCCTTATGCCGCGATTGAGGAACACCAATCGGCTTAAGGTCAGGAATAAAGTCAACACAAAACTCAATAACCTCCTCTGTTCCATAGCCCTTGGAGATGCTTCCTTCTGGCCTAGCACGGTTATGAACATATTTCTTTAAGACTCCCATGAACCTCTCAAAGGGGAACATATTGTGTAGAAATACAGGACCCAGAATGGTAATCTCTTCGACTAGGTGAACTAGGACGTGCGTCATAATATTGAAGAAGGATGGTGGGAACACCAACTCGAAACTGACAAGACATTGGACCAAATCATTCTGTAACCTTGGTAGGATTTCTGGATCGATTACCTTATGAGAAATTGCATCGAGGAATGCACATAGCTTCACAATGGCTAATCGAACATTTTCCGGTAGAAGCCCCCTCAATGCAACCGAAAGTAATTGCGTCATAATCACGTGGCAGTCATGAGACTTTAGATTTTAGAATTTTTTCTCTGCCATATTTATTATTCCCTTTATATTCGACGAGAAGCCAGACGGGACCTTCATATTGCTCAGGAATTCAAAAAAGATTTTCTTCTCTTCTTTGTAAGAGCGTAGCTGGCAGGACCTTGATACTGCTTTGGATGCATGCCGTCTTTTTCGTTCATACATTGCTGGTCCTCCCGTGCCTCCGGTGTATCTTTTGTCTTCCCATACACACCCAAGAAGCCTAGCAGGTTCACGCAAAGATTCTTCATCACGTGCATCACGTCGATTGCAGAGCGGACCTCTAGGACTTTCCAATAGGGTAGATCCCAAAATATAGATTTCTTCTTCCACATGGGTGCGTGTCCGTTAGCATCATTCGGAACAGATTGTCCGCCAGGACCCTTTTCAAAGATTACTTTTAAATCCTTGACCATATCAAATATATCATCACTAGTACGGTGGCCAGGCTTCTTCCGGTGATCTGCCTCATCTTTGAAATGCTTGCCTTTCTTTATTAAAAGATGCCTGATCGGAAGAAATTGACGATGTCCCGGGTACACATTCTTCTTACATTTATCCAAATATATACTTCCAGTCTCATCTAAACAGTGCGTGCATGCATTGTATCCCTTGTTTGTCTGTCCTGAAAGGTTACTAAGAGCAGGCCAATCATTAATGGTTACAAACAGCAACGCTCACATGTCAAATTCCTCCTGTTTGTGCTCATCCCACACACGTACACCTTTTATATCCCACAACTCTAAAAGTTCTTCAACTAATGGCCTTAGGTACACATCAATGTCGTTGCCGGGTTGCTTAGGGCCTTGGATGAGCACTGGCATCATAATGAACTTCCGCTTCATGCACAACCAAGGAGGAAGGTTATTGATACATAGAGTCACAGGCCAGGTGCTATGACTGCAGCTCTGCACCCCAAAAGGATTCATGCCACCTGTACTTAGACCAAACCATAAGTTCCTTGCGTCATCTGCAAAGTCTGGCCACTTTCTCTCAATTTTTCTCCACTGCGACCCATCAGCGGGTACTCTCAGCATCGCGTCTTTCTTACGTCTTCTTTGTGCCATCACAACAACTTGGCATGCTCTTTATTTTGGACCAAACGTTTCAACCGTGGTATTATAGGAGCATAGCACATCACCTTGGCAGGAACCCTCTTCCTGGGGCACTCGCTCTCAACATCACCAGGGTCATCGCGGCTGATCTTATAGCGCAATGCACCGCATACCGGGCATGCATTCAAATTCTCGTACTCCTCACCGTGATAGAGGATGCAGTCATTAGGGCATGCTTGTATCTTCTGCACCTCTAATCCTAGAGGGCAGACAAGCTTCCTTGCTTCGTACGTACTGTCGGGCAATTCGTTATCCTTTGGAAGCGTCTTCTTTATCATTTTCAACAACTTTTCAAATCCCTTGTCAGATACACCATTCTCTGCCTTCCATTGCAGCAATTCCAGTGTGGTATACCCAGCTTTTTCTTGTCATCTTCGCAATTTGGGTACAACAATTTTTTGTGATCCTCTAACATGCGCTCCAACTTCAACCTCTCCTTTTCACTTTCGCAGTTTCTCTTTGCATCAACAATGGCCCGACCAAGATCATCAGCGGGCTCATCTGATGCCTCTTCTTCACCTTCCCCCATTGTAGTACCATCGTATTCAGGGAACCTAGGATAGTTGTCATCATCCTCTTCTTCTTCATTGTCTTCCATTATAACCCCTCTTTCTCCGTGCTTGGTCCAACAGTTATAGCCGGACATGAAAACCGGACTGAAGCAGGTGACTGTGAAGGATTTTTGAGGTAGAGTGATCCTTATTATTCTTACAGACACCACATGGACAACATATAAAACCATTCCGCTTGTTTGTCTCAGCCACTCGCATAAAATTATGCAGGCCATTAATGAACTCGGGAGAGCGTCGGTCATCGTACATCCATTGCCGGCTCATCTTCATTACACAACATCGAAGTGACCAAATTAATACAAGTTCATCACATTAAAACCAAAGTAGAGTAGTGACCAAATGTTATTACTGCAAAAATATATACATAAAGTACATACATACTTCTCATAAAACAACATACAACTATCTAAAGCATTTAAATGCAACAACAAATGCGATCAAAATCGCAACTAAGGTAATAATTGATCCAACAGCATAATGATACCAAGCCTCTTTATTAATGGCATATTTTCTAATCTTTCTAATCTTCAAGCGCATTGCATTCATTTTGATCTTGTGATCATTGACGACATCGGCAACATACAACTCCAATTTCATATCCTCTTCTTCAATTATTTTCAATTTTTCTTTCAAATAATCGTTTTCTTTTTTAACTAAATTTAACTTCTCGACAAGAGGGTCTGTTGCAATTTCCGGTTCACATACCTCCTAGATAAAAATATCTATGTCAACTTGATGGGCATAATTGTCATAAACACGAAATGAAACAAATAGTTATAAAAGATAATATACCACATCCGAATCATAAACTGGACGAGGGTCAACGGGGATGGATATCAAAACCATGGCACTATATATAACAAACAATCATACAAGTAAGAAAATTATACAAGTAACTATCTAAATCATACAAATAAGATTTTTTTTTACAAAAAGGATAAGAACAAGAGGCTCACCAAGGTGGTGCCGGCGACGGGACGACGCGGGCGATCGACGGCGGTGTGGACGGGGACGGGAAGGCACTAAGTAAACCACACCTACACATATGCAAAGTAAGAAGTTAATTTGAGCTCAAATTGCATATAAATCAAAAAAACTCCCACATAATTACACCCAAACTAAAACCCACAAATCACTATACTTATAGAGCATGAAACGAGCTAAACTAGCAATGAGAGATGAAAGGATGAAGTTACTAACCTTTTAGAACCCTTGGATAGATGTGGTTTCTCCAATCTTGACAAATCTTGGCAAAAGTGGAGGATGAACTCGAGCTTGGCGAAGGAAACAGAGAGGAGAGAAAGCTTGGACTCGGGCTGGACGAAGCAGCTTTATATAGGGAAGACTTTAGTCCCGGTTGGTGATACCAAACGGGACTAAAGGTCTATCTTTAGTCCCGGTGGGTGATACCAACCGGGACTAAAGAGGCTCGCAGGTGCCCCAGCCTGCCGCAACCCCTTTAGTCCCGGTTGGTATCACCAACCGGGACTAGAGGTCCCATTTGAACCGGGACTAATCCTGGCCGTGCCCCCGTCCGCTCCTAGCCGTTGGAACCGGGACTAATGCTCACATTAGTCTCGGGCCCAAACCCGGCCGGGACTAGTGCTCCGGATGAAAGGTCAGTTTTCTACTAGTGAAAGCTGCCACGCGGCACCTCCGTTTCATTGGCCGGCTGTCAAGCGCCTTTACATTGCCGAGTACCGGCAATTTATGCTCGGCAATATCTTTGCCGAGTGCCCGGAAAAGGAGCTCAGTTTATCTGGCTTTGCCAACATGGGGTATGCCTAGCTGCCTTCGCCTGTTGTAACACCCGGCAAAGACATTGACGAGGTTATTTTGGCCCTCCCTTTGTATGTTTGAAACTCGGCATTTTAGGCTGTTTGTGGCGAGGCAATCTCGTTGATTACCGGCCAACAGGAAGGCAAATCCATTTCTCTCAAAATAAAAAGAAAGACAAACCCATAGTTTCTGAAATTAAGGTGCTAGAAATAGCGAGCATAGGTTTTGCATCGCTATTAGAATCTGACGGTCGCGACGGTGGTTGCCATTTTATGGGCGACGACAGCGGCTGGTGCAGCGGCTGGTGCTCCTTGTAGTGCCCGAAATCGGGGCGGCAGCCTCTCTTTCTTTGACGGCGGTGGACTCCGAGTCGTGTGGGCGATTCGTGGTATGGAACTCGAGGTGGTGACGGTATGGGACGCCCCCTCCATCAACAGATCGGGTTCGATGCGGCTCGGCAGGTTACACATGCGTCTCTCTCGAAGTTCTCGGGAAGTGCTTATCGCCGGCAGGTGAAGCCTCCGGCGGATGCGCCGGCGGCGGATGCTATGCATGACGTCTCATGCAGGGACGTCATGTCATGCCTGCTACCGGCACGTGCTGCACGATGTCTCTCCCGGAGGTCTCATGTCTAGCCTATTGCTGATAGATCGAAGGTGGTGCGACAGTGGCGGGTGGCAAGCGGTGTGGGATGTTTGCCTTCTGTTGTCTTCTCCAGAGGTGTCGATAGTAGGATTAGGGACAATGGTACATACGGCTTCAACGACGAGTTTACACACTACGGTGGAAACACAAGTTCTCCGATCAGGCTATGTGGACGCGCGACTGCCTCGTGACCTTGCTGAAGTTGGTGGATCAAAGCTTGGCTTTGGGGATGAGAATCCGGAGTTCAACCTTTTGTTGGACTTGCTATCATCGGCGGATGTGCGGCAATTCCTTCTTGAAGGCATAGCCTAGGACTGGTGTATTTTTCATCTTGATGTCGTCTTGTATAGGGTTAGGGTTAGTGGCTATTTGGTGGAGTTATTGTCGCGAGGCATGCGCCTCGGGTTTTTTTTTCGCTTTTTTTTTGGTTCGATGTTGTTCGGCTGCTGGATTCTACATCTTTTAATAATATATGGATGCATGCATCATCCTGATGCAGAGGCCGGGGGTTATCCTCCTTTTTGATTTATTTTTTTTGTATCGCTAGAGATCAGAATACGGCTAATCATGAACTTTCTCCCATTGGGTTATATTACAAATGCAAACAAGATGTGGGCTCGGGGTTTACTCTGAGAGCTAAATCATATAATTGATAGTCAATGCATCGAACCTACCTGATTAATATACTCCCTTTCCCCCAGAAACATATAAGAGATATGTGCATGCTGATGGTCATCATATTTGCATCTTTATCCAAATTCCATAGATGAAACTTTCACACGGTGGACTGCCGGTTAAGCTTGATAAATTCTTTTTTATTTAAATATGATGACGAGGTTCCATACATGAAACTTATATATGGGTGGAATGCAAGTTAATTTTGACAAATATGAGGTTACTTTCCCAAAATGATAGGAGCAATTAGATCGATTCTAAGCCATATGTGTAACGGTTTCCACTGCAATGTCCAAAGGCAAGAAGTGATGATCTACAAGCTTTCCGACCGATGCCATTGTTTAAAAATCCTCCTTTGTTGCGCCTGGGCATCTTGGGTCCATTTTTATTGTGCGACTCATTATTATCAAGAGGCGATTATAGAAGGCCTTTATGTTTTTCCTTGTAATTGTTTGAAAAAAGTAGCTCAACACATTCATTATACTTTCTTATCTCTTTGTTGTACGACGTCGACATAACTCGGGAAATTCACCTACAGATGCTCCTTCAACATTTGTGTGACCCCATATATAGTGGAGCAACTAAGCTCTGACGGCACAGGCCAGCGAGGCTAGATCCCGAGTGAGTTATCTAGCTAGCCAGAGGTAGGTACACACATACACAAGGATGATGTTGTGTGGCTCTATGTATAAGCTGTTTGAACAAGTGTATGAGATTCAATGCGTAAACACTAGGAGCCTGCGAATGTGATGCACTGGGAACAAGAAAGCCTACAGGATTCAGAAAGCTGGTTGATTCTCTAAGCTCCTTGACAGAATACGTTTATACCCACTTGTCCTTAACTGTCAACAACTGATGCCGGTGAGATGATCAAAGGCAGTGATGGAAAAAGAAAACACCGGATGGTCCTAAGCCCGTCAGTGGTGATACATTCAGAACCCAAAGAAGGGCTGTAGGGCTAGCCCATGCCAATACCTAACGTAGATGTGATGGGTAGTTATGGCTAGCAGCAACACCACACTGCTGAGAGGATGTGCCGCTCAGAGAACGAGCATCACCACGCGATGCAAAATCCTCAAATGGACGAGGAGATCGGTGCTCGGTTCTACCATTAATCGCTGTCTGCTCACAATGGTGCCCTGCCTTGGTCTGGCTCCATGTTAATCATGTGAGGATTGACCAGTCATTCAAACATATGCTAGTGCTTCTTCTCTTCAAAATACGTGCGATTTACTTTAGCAAAGGGTATAGCGCAGCTCCGCTTGTGCTGTTAACACAAAGGATTCAGATAACAATTAACAAACTTAACCTTCAATATACAAATGTCGTCTATTTAAATTGTGATAGTCTCAAGATAAATGCACTAGCCCTAGGTGGTTGATTGTGAGCACTAAGGTATTAGTCGCTCCCCACACACGTACATTATGACCATTAGACCTACACCCATTGTAGATATGTACATTATTGCACTAAGTTTTCCATGGTGAATGAACCCTCAAAGTTCTAGAATGCTTGTCCTGAGATCCACATTCCATCTTGCTAAATTCTGATGGACGTAATTTTGCATGTTTATGGGTGGTCTCTCTCTCTCTTGAAGTCCGTCGAATCGTAGATGAATGACCACTTGATCCGCCCATGAACAGTCCCTCGAACGGAAGACCCATAGCACGGCCTCTCCACAGTTTCCAAGCGTACGGTCTTCACGATCCGACAGCGCTTCGCCGTACAGACCTAATCGTCGCCGAAGAATTAGAGGGAGGAGATTAGAACCACACCGGGCTTCTGATTATGACGATTAGAGAGGATTAGATCTAGCTCTAATTGGAACAACTAGAATTCGACCTAGAGAACTAGAGGTGGCTCCAAAAACTTGTGTATTTAAAAGTGTCAAAACCTCTACTATATATAGGTTAGAGGACACGGGAGGGGGGTGCCACAAGGAGGAGGAGGACTCCCCTCCTTGCTTCGGCCCTAGGGTGGAGGAGGAGTCCTCCCCCTCCCCCCCCCCCCCCACTCCAATTCGACCTCCCCCTGGTCTCCAAAAAGGCTAGGGGCCACCGCCACCTCCTATTGGGCCCAAGTGGCTCAATATCCTTTCCACCATTTGGCCTTTTAAGATCCGTTGATATTTAATTAAATATAAAAATCCTTCTAACTATTATTAAAGCCTTTCATTATTAATTGAAAGGATATAACCGTCGGCATAGCCTTGGCACATCACCAGATCGTGACACGTGGCACATATGCCGACGGGGATGCCGTCGGCATAGACTTGGCGCATCACCAGACCATGACGCATGGCAAACTATGCCGACGGTATCACCGTCGGCATATCTCGGTGATACCGTCGGCATAGTGTAGCCAGAGGGCCACCAGCTGCTGCCATGTGGCAGTCATATGTCGACGGTGATCGTATCACCGTCGGCATAGCTTCTGACATATGCCGATGGTCCGGACGGAGCTGACAATCGCACCGTCAATTTTTTTTGTCGACGGGGAAAGCCGTCCGCATAGGGCCTCTATGCCGACGACTTTATTATGCCGATGGGGGCAGGAGGTTTACCGACCCTATCTATGCCGACGGCCACCATCGGCAAAGTTTATGCTGACGGGGATCTATCCTTTGCCGACGGTTCGGCGTAGCCGTTGATTCCTATTGTGAGACATTGTACACGGATTTATTTAGCAAAGCAATTCTCTACGTGCTATAGCGTGTTATTAGCGACGCTAGCGCGCTATTTTTTTTTTTACAGTGGTTAGCATCGATCAAGTGTGAATACCACTTGTTAATTAGTCGATGCAACCATGGTGAGATGTGGCTGGGAACGTTTCTGTCAGGTGAAGAAATGACAAGTATTGTACACTTGCGAGCCCTCCAGCATGCATCTACTGTGTTCATTTTACAAGAGCGAACACGAACCCTATAACATGGTGACAAACATCAATGTGCATGTAATTTATACTATTTCTTAATTTCCTGTTTGTCGATTCCATGCCATTTTAGTTTTTTTTTTTTTTTAGTAAACCCGGCCGGCTATTTTAGTAGTTCACTGATATGCAGGAGCCTCAACAGGCCCAGGTTTTGGGGGCCTCAAATTTTTTACGAGTAGCACTATGAGGCTTCGTTAGCGTTTCTCAAAAAGAAAAGAAAAAAACTAGGCTTCGTTAGCGATAGATGGGCATGGCCTGCTGTTCTCTGCTCCCGCAGGCGCTCATCGCGACGCCTCAGCGTACGCGTACAGCAGCCTAGGCCTAGCGTCCCTCCCCCCTTCCGTTCGTTTCTTCGTGCGGCGGCTAGGCGCTTCGTATCCAACCGCCACAAACCCTAACTCTTCTGTCCAAGAGACGCGACTTTCACTGGGCGAGGGAGAGGAAGCTTACGGCCTCCATAACCCTAACTCTTCGTAACCATTGCTTCTCCGTGAGCTGTCCTCCATACCGAGGACACCTGCACTCTATCGCGATCCAGATCCGCGTCTAGCCGTGTTCATCTTCCACGCCCAAGACGACTTCCGCCGCCATCGACAGGTATATATTCATGCGCTGCGCGCGCATGCACCTGCAGTCCTTCCCCTCTACGCAGGCTCCCCTGTAGCGGCGCCTTGACTAGTACTCCCTCCGTTCCAGAATATAAGATGTATTGTTTTCCGTGCAAATCAACCACTTAAATGTTTGACCAAGATTATAGAATAAACTAACGACATCTGCAATACCAATTAGATAAAATATGAAACTACTTTTCATGATGGATCAAATCATATAAATTTTGTATTGTGAATATTGATATATTTTTTTAAAAACTCGGTCAAACATGACCTCGTTTGACTTTTGAAAAAACAAATACACCTTATATAACGGAACGGAGGGAGTAATTGATTTTTATTTTGCTATCCATTCTTGTTGGCGCTGATCTAGATCTGAATTGATTTCTTGTGGTTGTTAACAGTTGTGGAACGAGGGATCCATGCAAGTAGCTTTATACTGGATTTAGGGCATTATGTTCCTACAAGGATCTTTTGATTTGTCTATCTAGTCAATAAACATCTCATGAGCAAATTCCACTTATTTTAGTTTCTTCTATCTTAATATGGTAACGCCACTGTGTGATAGCTGGTTACCCCTATTTGAGTGTGCGTTCAGTAACGACTGTGTTGGACTTGTTTTCGGTTATGCGCACATCATTAGGGAGTTGCCCTGCTTATTAAGGAAAAGAGGACCAGACAGGGTTTTCCTACGTGGGCGGCACATCCCTGAATCTATCAGGATTTGGGGCATACAACATATTTCTGTCCACGGGATTTTCCTTCCTTTTTCTGTTATTCTGTTATATGTCAACCAATTGTTGTGATCTTTTGAGCTGGACCAGAAAAGTGATGGCATTGGGTTTTGTTTCGACGGCGGTCCTGGAGACTCCAACGGGTTTTGCCTTCTTCAGTGTTTATGAAGCGGCATTTAATGGACCAGAGGTTTGTATACAACCATTCCAAACCGTCCTTGCATGTCGGTCACTTTAATTCTGTTTCTTATGAACCTTCACTTTGTTTTTTTACAGAGTCTCTGGTCGTGGTTTATCAGGAGGAGCTTTGCCACAAAAGTTAGTATTTCCTATTCTACAATGCTTATATTAATGTTTGCTTTGCTTTGGTCGTGCTCTCTTATTTGCTTTGCACTCATCATTGCTCACTAGCAAATATGCATGTACAATACGCTCTAATAACACTCTGTTACTGATACAATACGCTCTAACAACACTCTGTGCTTCATTTATAACTTTTCTCTCCAATAACACGCTGTTACTTACCAGGTTATTAGTCTGCGTGAGTTCGAAAAGGTTGATCACAAGTCTGTTGTGCTTGATGATGGTCCTGGTAAGAGGCTTGCTGATACAATCAGGAAGTGCTGTTCTGATGGAAGGCAGTTAATTGTTGGGAATGAAGACCTTAGAGATGCCATCAAGTCCAAACTGGTCAGTAGATATCTTCTTAGTAGTTCAGTCTGTGTCTTTCCATGAGTGGTCACTGCTAACGTATCAGTAACATTTTTATTTTGCTAGAAAATTGATTGCTTTGACGACAAGGAAGTTATTCATGAACTGATGTGGGGGTTAAGGAATGTGCTGTATGATTATGTACGCAGAGAAAGATGCAACATCACTCGCGAGTATCTTCTTCCATTATCAAAAGGATTGAGAGACTGCATGGATAAATATGAAATCAATATTCCTACAGAAGCAGTAAGAACTGAATTTTCTTGCAGTTGTACCCTTATCCTGAGTACGACCTTCCATGTTTCTGCTTTTGCTCTTACTGATATGCCTTGTTATACATTATCCTACTTGTTATGCCTTTTGTGTACAGATGCTTGTGTTAACACTAATACGTAATATTGGGTCACTTAGCTAGTTTATACATTATCCTACTCTCCTTGCTTCAAATCCAACCTTGTTCAATGGGTTTTGGTTGCCTCAATGACCCAGACAGCCTATTTGGTTGTGGGTAGGGAATGGGAATTTAAGACGTACGAGACAATATTATCCATTGTTTGGTTGGGGGATAGGGGGTTGAGGAGGCCAAACACGCTGAGAGAAAATAGATCTTAGATATCTACTTCTGCGTCACTCACTACAACACCATCCAGGATTTTAATTTGTAATGCTTGTTTATGTTGGATTTTCTGTTGGTTGTTTCTGCTTTGAATTATCCTTTGCAGCTTGTGCAAGTTGATGTAATGCTTGTTCCTGTTCTTGTTGGTCCGATGCAGGTTGATAGAAACATTATAATCCTTATTGGTTTAGTGGATCGATGTGATACAAGGTTGAAGCATTCTGACAAGACAATCCGTGAGATTGGTGACAACTTGGTTCCTGATATTGGTTCACTTATCAAGGATGACAGGCTTTACGCAGAAGCTATGGCAAAGATTCTGACCCCTGTATTTCTCGAAGAATGGCGTCCAACTGAGGTTTTTACAGACCATTTTTGAACAAGCTATTTTTTCCTACAAAATATTTTGGAATATATCAATTAGTGGTATATTGATAAACAAAATGTTCTTTTGTGTTTTGATTCAGTGGTTTGAGGCTGATGTGGTGAAGATGATAGATGCAGCAGAAGCTGCAGCAGGTGATGCACGAAAGAAGGTTGATTTTACTATGTATTGCGAAATAAAGGACTGCCTTGTTAAACTGAGGCTTTTACCTGAAGGGAGAACTCGGTTTCTTAAGGAGGTCAAGTCTTTGGCAGATAATTTTTCTAGACCATCAAAGAGGAGCTACACTGAGGTTGCTGAAGGGCCAAGCGGGAATTGCTTCGATGGTCTTCCGCGTGGGAATAAAGTGAGGAAGTTTGACGGTGGTGAAGCACTCGATTAGAAAATTTATGTATTATCTTAAGGATGCTGCTAGTTGTATTGCTAGTTTCGTAGCTCATGACTATGTCTTGAACTTTGTACCCGAAGCTATGTTTCACCTTACACGTACTGTTAACTCGTACCTGGAACCTGCTATATATGTATTGTAAGTCCTTAAGTGCAATTTGTGCAGCAGCGATACCTTTGTACCTGTGGGAATTATGCTAAGAATCATCGTTGGTTGGAAATTACCCGTGCTGTCCCGTTGCACTTCGGCTGATTTCCTAGGATTTTCTTGGTATTAACTTCATAGCACACTTCTGCCTTACATAAGAAGTGCTTCAGTGTGGTGCTGGGAAGGTTGATACAAGGAGGCAGTTCGGCTATTCATGTTCGCCGATGCTTACGAATTATGATTCCGCCGAGTGATTTGAAGAGAAATTTGGACATGAGTTCCTCGATTGTATAACCTTGTTCTACTGATGAACAAACACAGCAGCAAGGTTTGGTATAAATGTCTGAGCAAACATGTCTTCAGTTTTATCTTGGTTGCGATGGTTGTCGTCATCTTGCATGTGTGTGCAATGCTTCGAAAGAGTTCAGGGCAATGGTTTCTGATTATTATCTAATTTGCCATTATCTAAAGTAGTTCATCACTCCTGCAGAATTTACCTATAAAATACGAAGCCCACTCGCCTACTCGGTGCGCGCCGAGTCCGTTTGTATGGGTTGGACAGTGATGATCCGGAGCAAATGAACGATGGGTAGTGGATCGTGACCGAGCGGACGCAGAGCTGCACTTGGTGCCTCGGGAATCATGGGCATATCGGGGCTTCAGCGCAATATAGGACGGCCAATTTCCCTCTTGGCTCCATATGCGATGGTTGTCGTGGGATGGAAACGTTTTTTTTTTTTGAAAAACTTCCAATCTATTCATTTTCAATAATGATAGTACAACGAACACTAAAATAATACAAATTACATCCAGATCCGTAAACCACCTAGCGACGACTACAAGCACTGAAGCGAGCCGAAGGCACGCCGCTGTCATCACCCCTCCCTCGCTGGAGCCGGCCAAACCTTATTGTAGTAGACAGTCGGGAAGTCGTCGTGCTAAGGCCCCATAGAACCAACGCACCAGAACAGCAATCGCCGCCGATGAAGAGTGTAGATCAAAAGGATCCAACCCAAAGACACAAGAATATAGACGAACGACGAACAGATCCGAGCAAACCCCCAAAGACAGATCCGCCGGAGACACACCTCCAGACGCCCACCGACGATGCTAGACGCATCAACAGAACAGGGACTAGGCGGGGAGACCTTTATTCCATCTTCAGGGAGCCGCCGCCGTCTAGTCTTACTGAGCAGGACACAAATCCTAACAAAACTCGAAAAAAGATCTAAAAACGAAGCCCTCTAGCCGGCAAGGGCCGAGATCCACTCCGCCCCCATGGCCTTAAGGCCACCGGAGACGGGGTGGACCGGCGACGGTGCCGGCGGAAGGCAGAGGAACCCTAGCTTTTCTGGGAGGTGGCGGCTGGCTAGGTCGTCTCGTCTGCTGGGATGGAAAGGTTAATGTCACTCCTCTTTGCCCGCGCTGGAGCTCCAATGCTCATGCTTGATTTTATTTTTATGCAGAAAATAAAAAGTGACGAGAATGAGGTAAAGGGGTTAAAGCAGGACATACAGCTGACGCGCGTTTTGTATATAAATACAGCTCTATACCGGCCGTATTTCTCAGCTGCGAGCATATCAGTCCATTTTTCTTGCACCGTTAGTATTGTACTACTGCCTACACGTCGACAATGGCTCCCGCGGCGGCGACGAGAGATCCATAATCCTTCCACCACCGCACTTTGTTCTGGTCCCGCTCATCGGGCAGGGCCACACCATCACCATGTCGGACCTTGCCTTGTTGGTATTGATCTCAAGGCCCAATGGGCTGAACAGAACATCTGAAAAGAAAAAACAGAAAGAGACAGAAGATAAGTTTTCACGTAAAGGAGAGGGGCCACGATCCAACGATCGTCTCCTCTCGTCACAACAGAAGCGCCCTGATCGGGAGCACCCTAACCAACAAGTGGTTTTGGTCCCCTGTCGCCAGCGCACATATATAGATGGGGGAGCAGCCGGCACCTACGATCTGACCCAGTTCACGTACGGTTTACTCCTGCTCCCCATATCCCTAAACCCTAACCGATCTGGGGGAGCGCTGCACGACGGGAAGACCATCACCAAGCTCTGCCCCTGTTCCAGGGCAGTGCCGGTGGCGCCCGGAGGGACGCCGCTACCCGCTGCGACCATCTACCCCGAGCCTGCATCACGCCTGCATCGAGCAGGCACGGGACCTCGCATCGACTACACCAATGGCAGCTTCCATTGGTGGTTAGAATCCATCACACCTCTCTGATCTGTTCAATTAGGTGATCTAATGACTAGGCTTATGATCCTATCATGTTTATCCTACGGGATTAGTTCTAACATGCCTGCCTCCTCGCGGGACGCGGTGCGAGAGTGAGCCTCGTCACCACGCCCGTCAATGCCGCGCGCCTGCAGGGAGTGGCCGACAGGGCGCCATGCTGCCCCTAGAGATAGTCAAGCTCCCGTTCCCGCCGGCGGACGACGGGCTGCCCCCTGGCAGCACCGCCAGCATCGACACCTTCCTCCAACTGTTCCTCGACCTCTACAAGCTCTCCGGGCCGCTCGAAGCCTACGTGCGCGCGCTGCCGCAGCGCCCAAGCTGCATCATCTCCGACGCCTGCAACCCGTGGACGGCTGGCGTGGCAAGGAGCGTCGGGGTCCCGCGGCTCTTCTTCCACGTACCTTCCATCTTCTACTCGCTCTGCGACCTGAGCGTCGCAATGTATGGCAAGGGAGACCACGGCGCGTCGCAATGTATGGCAAGGGCGACCACGGCGCGTCGTACATTGTGCCGGGCATGCCGGTGCGCGTAGAGATGACCAAGGAGACATGGTCGTCCTCCTTCTATACCACGCCTGAGTGGGAGGTGTTCACGAAGGAGGCGCGGGAGGGCATGCGCACATCCGACGGCGCCGTGATGAACATCTTCCTGGGCCTGGAGCAACAGTTCGTCGCGTCCTACGAGGCAGCACTGGGCAAGCCGGCGTGGGCGCTCGGGCCCTTCTGCCTCGGTAACCGGCGGGACGAGGAGGCCGTCCACCAGAGCGCGGTCACCGCTTGGCTCGACAAGATGGACCAGAACACGGTCATTTATGTCAATTTCGACAAGATGGACCAAGCAGCTGTACGAGGTTGAACACGGCCTCGAGGACTCCGGGAAGCCGTTCCTTTGGGTGGTGAAGGAGTCCGAAATGGCGTTGCCGGAAGCGCAAGAGTGGCTCCAAGCCCTGGAGGCACGAACGGCAGGGCAGGGGCTCGTACTGCGTGGCTGGGCGCCTCAGCTCGACATCATGTCGCATCGCGCCGTAGGCGGCTTCGTGACCCACTGCGGGTGGAACTCCATGCTGGAGTCCCTTGCGCATGGCGTGCCTGTCGTGACATGGCCCCACTTCGGCGACCAGTTCCTCAATGAGAGGTTGGCCGTGGATGTACTTGGGGTCGGCGTGCCCATGACGCCGTCCGGTAACGACAGGGCCGTGGTGCGGGGGCACATTGCGCAACCGGTGTCGGAGCTGATGGGCGATGGGGCGGTGGCAGAGGAGAGGAGGAGAAAGTGCGAGGATTACAGGGAGAGAGCTCATACAGCCGTAGCGAAAGAAGGATCGTCGCATGAAGACCTGACGGTGCTATTACAGAGCTTCCTGCGGAGTAGTAGCAAGGAACTGTAGATTATCCAAGGTTCGGTTTCGTGGAGCTCAGGACTGCCTTCCCTCGGCACGGGGCCCCCTCTCCCGTGCTCACACGCCGCCATCCTCTCTTTCCCGGTGCATCAAACATGTTTAGGGTTTGGGATAGACCAGGATTCACATATTCAGGGTGCCACCCTACGGGCTTAAAGTTTAGGGTTTGATTTAGCTACCTCTACAAATTCAAGTTTTAAAATGTACTTTTGTCTTTCTCTAAGGAGTGCCACAAGCCAGTCCTGAGAAGGCAGACATCACGCGCGGACAAGACGAGTCAGAGCCAGGGCTACTGAACAAGCACACGGTGGTGCACATCACGCCGTAGAAAGTGCACCTCAAGAGTTAGAATCTTTGTTAATATCTTCATCCAACTTAGATAACATCTTTTCCGATCGGTCATTTGTAGAAACCGACTACAGGTAATCCAAAGTTGGTTCGTATGAAGTGACTTAGACAATTTTAGTATAGCAGTCGGTTTTACTTAAGAATCAACTAACAGTACGGGAGAATGGATCGCTGCCGTGTGCCGCAGGCACACTGAAAAGCCAGGCAAACGCACGGCAGCGCCTTTGCCATGTGCCGCACAATGTGAAAAAAGGGATGGTAACGAGCTCTTTGTCGTGTGCCAAATATCGTGGCGCACGGCAAAGATGACAAGTGGGCCCCATACCCACTTGATGCCTACAACGGAGGGTGACGCGGGCTCCTAACACGCGGGCCCCTCGACGAATTTTTTTGCTTGGTTGTATTAGGGTAGGCCATAGGAACATGGAAAACCAAAATCTAGCCGAACTCTTCACAAGATTCCCTCCGGTTCTCCCAAAGGTGGAGTTTCGAGCTCTAAGTCAAGAAACTCACTAGGAAGCATGTGATGTCGGTGAAACCGGTCGCACTTCACCCCGGAGTAGGATCTTGGCCCTTTCCACCTCCCACCAGACTTGTATACATATGGTATGGCACCACCTAGGTTTTGGTGGGATTCCGACGCTCCGCAGCCCCTGCACCGCCTTACCCTGTGGCCTCGTTGGAAAAAAGTCAAACTTGCCGTCTACCCCCATGACCAGCGTCGAAAGGGGGTAGACCTGTGGAATTTTATGGTCCATCAGCCGCCACTTTTATGTACGTCAACTAGCAGGGCACACAACTCATCCACGTGGGCCGTCGGGGCCGATTTGGGCCTCAAGCACCGCAGTCCGTGTGAGCTAGTTGGGCCTCAAGCACTATAGTTATCGACTGGCCAGTTTTTTCGTACGTGGTAAAAATTATACTATATGTGTATAAACTATGATTCGAACCTGGGCCGGCCGATTGCTTATATAGCACGAGCTAGCCAGCACACGGAGGCAATTCTTTTGTACATTAATTGGTGGTCTTTCTTAATATATGCAAAAGGAAGTGCTAGGCAACGCACCATCCGTACCGTGCTGCCGCGTTGGGCCTCTTCCTAGGCACCTATTGCTAGATAATCCTCCTAATCCCTTCTTCCGCCGGTCGTGGCACATATCTTGTTTGACTACTACTACCACTACGTAACTAATCCATGGAAGAGTACGTATCCAGATCCAGATTGAACGTGGCATCGAACTCCTCCTCACCTTTGAACACTCAACCGTCAATATATAAAGGCAAGATACTTGGTGCTTCTGCAGGTTGTAATAATTTGTCATGTTGATTTGATAAAATTACATGCATGATGTAGTTTGTAACCTATTATGATTTGCAATTTTGGTAATCTTCAAAACCCTCTATTCATCCTCACTATCTTTTTACCAATCTGATTTCTGTGTCCTTGCTAAACATATGTATATGTTTGGTGTGGTGGATTTTCTGATGCAGATGTTATCTAAGAGGAAGCAATTCGACAATTCTACCCAAACTGGTATGCATCAGATAGATTTTGTTTAGTAAATATATATGCTTGAGAGATACAAGCCTTCCTCTTCTGCCCTTATTTTCTCCATCCACTGTAGGGCGCCAGCACTTGCGAATCGCCGTCATCGAGAGCATGCTTGTGACATCAATACTATACGTGATGCATGTAACAACGGACGCGATGAGGAGGTAATAACACACTTAATCATTTCTTATTTTTTTCCATGCCCGTTTTCGCCGTCATATACAGTGTATCCCCCGTTGCAACGCACGAGCATGTTTGCTAGTTTATGCTAAATTCTGTTTTTGTTAATGCAATCACATGCACGCTCTTCGCTATTATTGGATTTTTATAAAAAAAAAAGATTGGCTAACATAGAGACAGTAAAAGAAACTACCGATGATCTTGATTTTTTTTACAGATAATCCGTGTATTATTGGATTGATTCTTGATCAAAGTTTGTTTTATATTGTCCCAATTACTTTTGTCTTATATTTGTTCTTTGAGGTAACGTCTTATATATCTGGCTGGAGGTGTAATAATTATGGAAATAAGTAGTGCTCAGACTGATGCGAGAGGGTTATGCTCCCATGATTGCAAAAGAGATCGAATTAACTAGTAGTAGTAGTATATTACGGAAACAAATTAGTAGTAGTATTCAGCTCATTAGTTAGTTTGGACGTCAGCCGCCTGTTTCTATCACAGGACCGGTCGTTCATAGACTAGAGTTTGTTTAATCTATCTGTAAGAAGTCAATAAGTTTTTATTAATCCTATGAGTCCATTAGTTAACCTATATGAAATATTGGTACGTGTCCACCCGTTACGTATGGAGCATTGGACTCTGGTGTGATTGGACCAACGGCAACATATATAAATCACAGATCAACACGACCGGTTAATCTATAGGGCCGCACGGATCACATGCTACATTTATGTATTCGCCCAAGTGATGATATACCAAGCTGATCAGGTCAAGCAATTAAGCGTGTCATCACGTAATTGCAAGTGAGGAGTAATATACTTGCAAGTTAAGTTAATTGGGTTGTTGTCACCAATTAACCGGGGAGATTATTTATTAGATGATCCATTCGTTGAGATCCACTTATACTCATGTGTACTGATACACGTTCGATCATTATTTCTCTCCAAATTCGTACGAAGTATGATATGATAGATACACTGTCACAACATTAATATGGAGTCTGAATCATGTAGAGTTATGATGTGAATCAAACCGAGTGGTTAGTTGAAGGTTGAAATGTGGACTTTTCTCTTTGGAAATCCCAAAAAGCACACTTATGTAGTCTCCTTCCTAGAGCAGCAAACCTTTAGGAGAATACAAACAATGTACAACCAAGTTGGAATGGTAAGTTACACAGTTGTACATCCCACTTGTAGTACGGTCCCACTTGCAGGGGTTGTATGATACTCCCTCCATTCCAATGAACAAGGCACGCACATATTTCAAAATTGAGTTTTGACCACAAATTAAACCAACCAAATGTGGGTTATATGCGATAAAAATTATACCGTTGAACTCGTATTCGAAAGAAGTTTTCAATGGTATAATTTTTAAGTCATAAAAATATATATTATTGATTTAATTAATGGTCAAAGTTGAATTTTGAAATGCTTGCACGCTTTATTCATTGGAATGGAGGGAGTAAATACTCCGGTGCCCTATGTTTCACTCGGTGTGGTTCTTGCACGGCCCCAGGTGGCCGCAATCGTACCACATGGTATCGGCGAGCCTAGGGAAGAGGAACCGGAAAAAGATCCAGTCCCGAAACAGCCTGACCACCCAACCGACCATACCATGGACGTTGGTCCCTCCCTGCTGGACCCAGCCCGACACGTAGGCCACAGCGACCAGCCACGCGGCCCGGACACGCCGCTTCGCCACGTACGCGGCCAGGCCCTCGGAGGGTGTGGCGGCCCGCGACAAAGCACGCGCGAGCACCACCGCGTCCTCGAGTGCGGAGCACCCACCTTGTGCCATCTCAGGTGTCATGGGGTGGAACGCGTCGCCTGCCACTGTTACCGGCCCACGGGCTGCCTTGCTCGTGAGCACGGCCCATGGGTTCCTGTACAACAATGGGGCCCATGAGAGGTTGTCCAGGTCAGTGTTACGGACCACGTCCAGGTACTCGGCGGGCAGGTGTGCGCCCAGGTTCTCAGTCACCTCCCGCAACATCTTCACAGGGTCCGCACCGGCTTCCCTCTCTGCAACACTACTGTTGTTCGCATCAAACTGTATTTCCATGGTGCTTGGTGCTGCTATGGTGGAGCATGAACAAATGCACTCTATCATTCTAATATTATTGTGCGAAAAGTGTAACAATCATTTTGTGTAACTTGCCTTGAGGGATGGTGTTGTTGACGAGGTACCAATAGATGTCGGTTTTGCTGATGGGCAGAAAACCGGCTCGGATACCGTCCGACAGGTACTGCCGGATCTCTTGCTTCAAGCCGTGCCCGCCAGGGTACACGGAGAGGCCGCGAACGGTGGACCGGCCCGAGCACAGTGGATCAGACAGGCCCAGCCACCGCGCCACCACGGAGTGCACGCTGTCGCAACCGATCAGAAGCTGACGATGTGCAAGTTGCTTCATCAATCATGCTTCCGTTCGTTCTTGTGCACCGCGTACATATGTGCATCAAGTACTACGTACTACTTACCTTTGCTCGGATCACCGCGCCATCTTCCAGTCTTAGGACGGTGGCCTCCGACGAGCCGCCGGCTGCGGGTACTGTGTCGATGGAGACGAGCTTGGATGAGAAGCAGACGGTGCCCGGGGGCAGCTCCTCCGCTAGCGCCTCCAGCAGCGCCTTTCGGCCCACCGCTCTCATTCTCACTTCATCACTTTTCTCCCGCCCCATTTTCAGTTCAGATCGACAGATCGATAATCAGACCAACGGCCATGACTGTAACCTCTGATACCAACTTGTCACGTCCAAGATGCGGTCCTATCCCTATTAAGGCTTGCGGCCTCGACGGGGATAGAAGCACATCTCGTCGTTCGCAAGTACAGTAAACATTGTAATACATGTAGGAAGAGATGAGTATATGAGTTGGCTTACACTCGCCACAAGCTATCTTACAAGTTCACACAAATTTATTCATACATCATTCCAAAGGCAGGGTCCGGCTACGGACGAAATCAAACGATAAAAGAAGCAATGTAAAACTGTCTCGCTATCCCAGGATCACCACCATGAAGCTCCCTACTCGTTTGGATACGTAACATACATACGTCTACTCTCCTTGTCGTACTCCCATTGGAGCAGAGTCACATCGTCTGGCACGTTCTCATCAACACCTGCACCTGTATTGTTGTAATCTGTGAGCCACAGGGACTCAGCAATCTCATAACCCGGGTACCGAAACTATGTAAGCCATTGGGTAAGGAATTGGTTAAGTGGTGAGGCTGCAGCAAGCGCTAAGCATATATTTGGTGGCTAACTTACGAGAACATGAATGTAAATATGGTGGCATACGGATGACGGTCGTGTACTAGCATGATCGCTAAGTGATCCTGAACACCTACTTACGTTAATCATAACCCCACCGTGTTCTCTCTCGGTTCATGTTCACGAGCAGAGACGGTCACGGTTACGCACACAGTTGGTGTATTTTATTGGAGTTTACTTCAAGTTAACTATAACCGGGTGTTAAACAAATTTCCAAGTTGCCACATAACCGCGGGCATGGCTTTCCGAAAAGATTAAACCCTACAGGGGTGCTCCAACTCATCCATCACAAACTAACCACACGCCGCGAGAATGACCTCGACCACGAATCTCGTGATCTTCCTTGGCAATTCCACTGGAAAACCGCAACCTCGAGATAGCCCGAAGAAAAACCGGAATTCCTCGCGCAAGACATTCGATAAAGGTAAAACAAGTCCAGCAAGACCGCCCGACGTGTCGACGAACCCGATAAGAGCAGCGTATCTCGTTCTCAGGACACGACGGATTGTCCAAACTTCCGGTAGGCCAATCGCAGAGTTGCCCCTGGCGGCCACCGGCGGTTGACAGGTTGGACCAACACTCATGAGGAGCACTGGCCCGGGTTGTTGATTAATTATCCACGGGGTAGCTATGCCCTATGCAATTTTATTGAGTTGTTTAGCAAATGTAGTATCAAAGTTGGGTCTTGCCAGACAAGTTTTAATCTAAAACGAATGGTCAAGGGGGTCCCCATAACAACCCCAGCATGTTAGGAGCACAAAATATGGAATATAACACCGGTACTCGGAACTAGTGCGGCAAAAGCGAAACAAAACACTGAGCAAAAGGCTATGCCTTCCACCGTTGCCAGATATATATGTGCATTAATTTAAATAACAATAGATAGAGTGATATTAACAAAGTCCATGTTGACACATGGAAAGCTTGCACCTCCAACTAGCAACGCTATAAGATAAGGGCTGAGCAGCGGTAACATAGCCAATCAATGTTTTGCTAGGTAGTGGAAGGGTTAGAGGCTTTCATGGCAATTTAGGAGGATGACAGTTAAGTGGTGGGTAGCGTAACATAACGGTAAAAACGAGACATCTAGCAAGGCAAAAATAGTGTCAGGATCCGGGTATGATCATCTTGCCTGTTGGTTCTTCAGAGGGACAAAGAGCTGAGTCCTCGTAGTTGTACTCTCCGGAATCCTCGTACTCAGGTTCAACACTCGCGTCTACCCAAAGAGAACAGCACCAAATAAACAAACAGCACCAAATAAACAAACGAGACATCTAGCAATGCACAAACAAGATGATGCATGGTCATGTTAAGAAATATAGCATGGCAAGCCTATGCTAGTCATGTTTCACAGGCATTTATTAAGTTGTTTAGTATTCTGGACAGAACCTCAATATTACTTATTTGGACATGCATGATCATGGGAAATATGGATGCTTCATGCAAAAACGATGCAAATGCATATGTAGAACGTTGCAAACGGAGTAACGTAGCTCACGGTGCGCTCACGGCAAGGTACGAATGTTAACGGAGACAAAACACAACATGAGGCAATCCCTAGGCTATACCTTAGTGTTCCAAGGATGCCACTGGATAGGAAATGAAAATCTAGCAAGAATAGAGCTAAAGATCAAGCAAAACTATGGAGTATAGCTCCCACAAGTCACAAAACGATCAAACACACAATCTGTCCACAAACAGCAACATGGCATCTTGTCACACACATAGCCAGAGCTACAGCAGGTTTTAAATCACATCCAAGGCATGTACAGAAACTTTACATCATACTTATCAAATCATCCATCTACACAAACTTGAAAGGAAGCATAGATCAATAGCAAATATGCTCACAAGATGGCATGTTGAAACAGATTTCAGGGACTTAGTGAAAATTCCAGTTTTCTGGAATCTGAGTTAACCAGATGGCATATTGACAACATGATTTATATATGCTAGAGGGCATTTCATGGCATGAAATTAACAGGATGGTAGAGGGAAACATCCACTACAGTTCACTAGCATTGAGCATGAGCTATAACACAATATATCACTTGGTAGCATCCTCTAAACATGGCATAAAAACAACGACAGATTCTCAGACTTAGACAAATTAGCAAGGGCAAAACTGGACACATGTTAACAGAATAGCAACTTGACAGCAGGTCTTAGATATGATGCAAGCGCTTAATGCTCAAGTTCTTATCACAATTTAGTAGAGTATGCTGGGCACAACAAAACATGTTCAGGCCCCAAACACAAAGGAACAACACATCCATGGGAACCATCCTCTAAACATGGCAAGAAAATAACAGCTTCTAACACTTGGCAAAATTTGAGACATGAAACCAGTGTTATTATCTTAGCATGTTAACAGCAAGAAACCCACTTATCTACAAGATTATCATGCCAAACAAAAATACCAGGGCCTAGTACCCACAAAACACTGGCATATTCATGTTGACAAGTTTTACATATATTGCATAGATTAAATCTTATGAAAATGACAAAATGGCATGTTGGGACAAAAATGGCATTTTGCAAACTTTCTCAAATGACAAAACAAATTGCACCATTGGATTCCTTGGGAAATTCTACCCCAAAATCATATATCCTACCCATATGTTCATGTAGATAAAATGCCCAAAACCACAATTGAAAAACCACACATGCACTTATAAGTCAAAACCTACCCTATTTGCACATGACCAAATATGGCATTGGCCTAATTAGGCAAGCATTCCAAAAACAGATAAAAACAAACAGAGAATAAAACAACTAAATAAATAAATAAAAAGGGAGGGGGTCACACTGGCATAGACACCAGGGCCCCTTGAGTGGCTGACAGGGTGGCCCCACAGGGTCCACCTGTCACACACACCCACACAACACACACACACGCACACAGAGTGCACACACGCACCGCCACACGGGATCCACGTGTAGTCACACCGGATCCACACACGCAGGGCCACAGAGACACACCCACACACGCACAGAACACGCACGCACACAGTATACGCGCACTCCACCGAAAAAGAAAAAGGGGCCGGGGGGAATCGAACCCCGGACCTGCTGGTCGTTGCCCCGGGTCGCTACCACTGCGCTAGGCGCCGGCTACTGAACAAAGAGGGGATCAACGCAACAAATAACAGAAAAGGCCCCTGCTTTGCAACAGAGAGACAACGATGGCGACGGCGCGGCACACGTGACAACGGCGGCGGACTCCGGCGAGGAGAACCACCGGCGGGGGACGCGGACTGCGAGGGGAACGCAACCAGGAGGTCACCTACTACTACGCGCGCGCGACGCGAGGGGGGGCTCGAGCTCGAGCTGCTGCTCGCTCGGGCATGGCGCGGTAACGGCGAACGGCGACGGCATCTACGCGCAGAGAGGAACAAGGACGCGGGAGAGGGAAGGAGACGATCGCTGGCTCACCCAGAACGCTCGGGATGCAGAGGCGACGACGCAAGGTGAAGAAGAGGCTCGGGGCGGCCTGAAGCAGCGGAGCTCCCTCGCACCGACGATGGCGATGAAGGGGCCGACGCCACGGAGGAGCTCGGACCTCCCTAGCGCCGGGAACGGAACGCGAACGCCATCAGGAACCCCGCGGGCATCTCGGACGCCACGGGGAAGCCACCGGCGACGAAGGAGACGACAGGGTCGACGGCGGCTCTCTGCTATCTCTCTGAAGCCTGAATCTCTTCCTCTCAGAACTTACTGCGGGGAGGAAGAGAAAGAAGGGGAGAGGGAGATGGCAGCGGCGCGGAGAGAAAGGGGGAAACCCTAGCTAGAGGGGCGCGGACGCCGAGGCTTTATAGCCCAAGCACTGGTCGTCGTGGCTGCCACGGCGGCCCTGTCCTCGTCGCTCAGCTCAGGCGCTGTGAGAGGGAGGTGGAAAGGAGGAGGAAGAAAGGAGGGAGGGAGAGACTGACGCGCGGGCCCGGCGCGCGCCACGCTGGAGGGAACCAGCGCACGGGCTAGCTGGGCCGCGGGGAAGGAAGGAGCCCAGGTGGGCCGGCTCACACTCTCTCAGCGAAAACAAAAACTCAGGGCCTTACCTATATGAATAAAACAGCAATTACAAGCAAAACCAGGGAAGAATGGAAAAGCCTTTGAGAAAACTAAAAACAGTTTTTGGACTCACATAAATATGCACTATCTTATAAAAATGACCTGGGAATTATTAGAGCAATCAAATTAATTCACATAATTACAAATTGGGCTCTGATTTGCAAATAACCCAAAAGGCAGACACCTCAAACTTTGACCAGAGCTACTCAACAATCATGGCAGATTATTTAGAAGTGTAGCGACATTTTTAATATAGGAAAACAGCAAGTAAAATATTGACATGTGGCATATTTGAATAAAGAGAGAATAGGGAAAGGTTTCTTATGGAAATGAAGTAGAACCTAATCCACACACCATCACGTCCACAACACCAACACTCACATCACAACAAACACAAGCACAAGCATGGCAATAATTATTATGCATTTGATATGATGATCATGATGGCATGATGCATGATGCATGAAATGACAATGGCAAGAGAACTCAAACTCATGATGGCATTGATAATATCCATAGAAGGTCACACATGAGAAATATATTACAATAAGGCAAGGAAAGCTCTTGGGCTATTACAACTCTCCCCCACTACATGAGGATCTCGTCCCGAGATCTAGGAACGGAAGAATTCGAGAAATTCGGAACGGAGATGGTCCTCTCGTTCCCAAGTGGCTTCTTTGTCGGAGTGATGTGAACACTTCACCTTTAGAAACTTGATTGACTTGTTGCGAGTCTTACGCTCAGTTTCTTCAAGGATAGCAACTGGATGCTCATGATAGGATAGGTCTTCTTGGAGATCTATTTCTTGGAGATCAACGGTGCGCTCGGGAGTCTTGAAACACTTCCGAAGCTGAGAGACGTGAAACACATCATGCACATTGGAGAAATTAGGAGGAAGCTCGAGTTGGTAGGCAAGGTCACCCCTCTTGCCCACAATCTTGAAAGGACCCACAAAGCGTGGAGCAAGCTTCCCTTTGATGCCAAAGCGTTGAGTGCCCTTCAAGGGAGACACTCTGAGATAGACAAAATCATCGATCTGGAAGGTCATGTCACGATGCTTGCTATCATAATAACTCTTCTGACGGGATTGAGCTACTTTGAGGTTTGCACAAATGACACGGCACATTTCTTCTGCTTCAGTGATCATGTTATTACCAAGGATTTGACGCTCACCGGTTTCAGACCAATTGAGCGGGGTGCGGCGCTTTCTGCCATAGAAAATCTCGAAAGGAGCTTTGCCGGAACTTGCTTGGAAGCTATTGTTGTATGAGAACTCAGCAAACGGGAGACAATCTTCCCACTTCATGCCAAAAGAAATCACACAAGCTCTGAGCATATCTTCGAGGATTGGATTAAATCTCTCAACTTGACCACTAGTCTGAGGGTGGAAAGCTGTGCTGAAACGGAGATTAGTCCCCATTGCAGTCTGGAAGGAATCCCAAAACTTGGAAGTGAAGATGCTTCCACGATCTGAGGATATGAGCTTAGGAACACCGTGCAAAGAAACTATCCTTGACGTGTACAACTCTACTAGCTGAGCTGCCGAGATAGATTCTTTGACCGGAAGGAAGTGGGCAACTTTGGTGAGCTTGTCGATAACCACGAAGATGGCATCGTTCCCTCTCTTGGACTTAGGAAACCGAGTGACGAAATCCATTTCTACATGATCGAATTTCCACTCTGGGATAGGCAAAGGCTGAAGGAGGCCTGCTGGACGTTGATGTTCCGCCTTCACTCTGCGACAAAAATCACACTCGTTCACGAACTGAGCAATCTCGCGTTTCATACGAGTCCACCAAAAGGTTTGCTTGAGGTCTTGATACATTTTGGAACTGCCTGGATGAATTGAGAGGAGGGAATTATGAGGTTCATCCATGATAACCTTCCTGAGATCACCTTTCGGAACCACCAGACGGTCCTCGAAGAACAGGGTGTCTTTGTCATCAACACGGAAACACTTATACTTTGGAATGCTCTTGGCCACACCTTTCTTCACTTTCTTCACCATAGCAGCAAGAAGCTGAGCTTGGTGAACCTGATCTTCGAGAGTCGGAGAGACTTGAAGATTGGCAAGAAAACCTTGAGGAATAATTTGGAGATTGAGCTTGCGGAATGCTTCACAAAGCTCGGGTTGAAGAGGCTTGAGAATAAGACTGTTGCAGTATGCCTTCCTACTCAGCGCGTCTGCAATGACATTTGCTTTTCCAGGAGTATATTCAATACTTGGATTGAAGTCTTCGATCATCTCCACCCAACGTGACTGCCAAAGATTGAGATTGGGTTGGGTGAAGATATACTTCAAGCTCTTGTGGGCGGTGAACACCTCAACTGGTCTTCCCAACAATAGATGTCTCCACGTCATCAAAGCATGCACAACTGCCGCCAGCTCAAGATCATGAGTGGGGTAGTTCTTCTCAGCAGGCTTCAACTGACGGGAGGTATAAGCCACAACTTTCTTATCTTGCATGAGAACGCCACCGAGACCTTGGAGAGAAGCATCGCAAAATACTTGGAAAGGCTTGGATTGCTCGGGAGGAACAAGAACTGGAGCGAAAGTCAGCTTCTGTTTGAGTGTATTGAACGCCACATCACACTCAGGAGACCACAGAAACTTGACATTCTTCTAAAGGAGGTTGGACAGAGGCTTAGCAATTTGAGAGAAGTTCTCAACGAATCTTCTGCAATAGCTTGCAAGGCCGAGGAAGCTGCGAAGCTGCTTGACATTCTGAGGAGGCTCCCAGCTCACAATTGCCTCAACTTTCTCAGGGTGCACTTTAATGCCCTCGGGAGAGATGACATGCCCAAGGTACACCACTTCATTGAGCCAAAACTCACACTTTGAGAACTTAGCATAAAACCGATGTTCCCTCAGCTTGTCAAGCACAAGCCTGAGATGCTCTGCATGCTCTTCTTCAGTCTCCGAGAATACGAGACTATCATCCAAATAGACCAAGACGAACTCATTCTTGAAAGGAGAGAATATGTAGTTCATCATTCTGGAGAAGGTCGGAGGCGCATTTACTAGACCAAAAGACATGACGGTGTACTCATAGGAGCCAAAACTCGTCCTGAAAGCAGTCTTCAGAATGTCTTCTTCACGAATGCGGATTTGATGATAGCCCATACGGAGATCTAACTTCGAGAAAACCTTGGCACCTTTCAATTGCCCAAACAACTCATTGATGTTGGGAAGTGGATACTTGTTCCTGATTGTCTTCTTGTTCAATGGACGGTAATCGACGCATAGTCGGTCCGTGCCATCCTTCTTCTTGACAAACAGAACACCACAACCCCAAGGAGAAGAACTTGGTCTGATCAGACCCAAACGCTCTTGTTCATCTAGCTGTTTCTTCAATTCTTTCAGCTCTTCGGGGCCAAGTTTATAAGGACGCTTGCACACCGGTTCAGTTCCAGGCTCGAGTTCAATCACAAACTCAACTGGCCTGTGAGGAGACATTCCTGGCAACTCTTCTGGAAAGACATCTTCATACTCCGAGACAACGGGAATTTGAGAGATGGCAGAAATCTCACCCTTCTCATTGAGAGAAAATAGACGAATCGTGTCATCGCGAGCAGCGAAAATGATCACGTCTTCAGAAGGATGAGTCAATTGAACTTCTTTAGCTTTGCAATCAACATAAGCCTTGTTCATTGCCAGAAAATCCATGCCAAGAATAAGATCAATATCGGAATTGCCGAGAACAATTGGAGAGGCCAGAAAGGAATAGTTGCCCATCTTGATAGAAACATCCGAAACTATCAATCGCGAATTCATCATTTTCCCGGGAGAAGCTATTGTCATAGGCTTAGACAATTCATCCGTGAAAAATTCATACTTAGCAACAAAAGGTCTTGATATGAATGAATGCGATGCACCAGTGTCAAACAAAACTTTTGCAGGAATAGAATTAACTGGGAGATTACCCATGATCACTTGAGGAGAATCCTCTGCTTCAGCTGCATTCACCATGTTCACTCTTGCATACTTAGGGCTATGTCTCACCATAGCACTGCCTGGGGGCCTGACTGGAGGAGGAGGTGAAAGACGCCGCTGGGTGTTGCACTTGTTGGAGTAATGGCCCTTCTGACCACACTTGTGACAAGTAACCTCTGAGAGCGGACGAAAGTTGCTCTGATACCAACTTGTCACGCCCAAGATGCGATCCTATCCTTATTTTGGCACGAGGGCCTCGACAGGGATAGAAGCGCATCTCGTCGTTTCGCAAGAATGGATATCATTACAAGTACATGTAAACAAGAGATGAGTATATGGAATTGGCTTACACTCGCCACAAGCTACATCAATATCACATCAATACAACAACATATCCAAACATCATACAGAAGAGCAGGGTCCGACTACGGACGAAAACAAACGATAAAATGACATCCATCCTTGCTATCCCAGGCTGCCGCCTGGAACCCATCCTAGATCGATGAAGAAGAAAAAGAAGAAGAAGAACTCCACATCAAACAAGCATCGCGCTCACGTCATATCATCGCATTACCTGTACCTGCAACTGTTGTTGTAGTAATCTGTGAGCCACGGGGACTCAGCAATCTCATTTCCAAGGGTATCAAGACTATTAAAGCTTAATGGGTGAGGTATGGTTAAGTGGTGAGGCTGCAGCAAGCACTAAGCATTTCTTTGAGTGGCTAACTTACGAGTACAGGAATAAAGGGGGATGATTGTCGAAATAACAGACGTGATCTAGTAATGATCTCTAAGAGATCCTGAACACCTACATACGTCAAACATAACCCCACCGTGTTCTCTCTCGGATAAGGACTCACAATAAGAGACAGTCACGGTTACGCACACAGTTGGTGTATTTTATTTGAGTTTACTTCAAGTTTGCTATGACCGGGTGTTAAACAAAGTTTCCAAGTTGCCACGTAACCGCGGGCACGGCTTTCCGAAAGATTTAACCCTGCAGGGGTGCTCCAACTCATCCATCACAAATTAACCACACACAGCGGGAATAACCTCGACCACGAATCTCGTGATCTTCCTAGGCAATTCCGTTGGAAAACCTCAACCTCGAGATAGCCCAAAGTATCGGAATTCCTCGCACAAGACGTTCGAGAAAGGTAAAACAAATCCAGCAAGGCCGCCCGACGTGTCGACGAACCCGATAGGAGCCGCGTATCTCGTTCTCAGGACACGACAGATAAGCTACGCGTACGGTGGCCTGATAGAAATCACCCAAGTTGCCCTAGGTTGGCCCCGCACAGTGCTCTAGTTTGGACCAACACTGATGAGGAGCACTGGCCCGGGTTGTTGATTAAAGATCCTCGGGTTAATTACTCCCTATGCAGGTTTATTAGTTATTAGGCAAATGTAGTACCAATGTTGGGCCTTGCCAGACAAGTTTTATCCTAAAACGAAAATCAAGGGGGTCCCCATAACAACCCCGAGCATGTTAGGAGCGCTCAATTATGGAACATAACACCGGTACACAAGTAACTAGGGCGGCAAGAGGGGAACAAAACACCGAGCAAAAGACCAAGCCTTCCACCCTTTACCAAGTATATATGTGCATTAAATTAAATAGCAATAATATTGTGATAGCTGGAAACAATTGCACCTGCAACTAGCAACGCTATAAGAAGGGCTGAGCAAGCGGTAACATAGCCAAACAATGTTTGCTAGGATGTGGAGGGGTTCACTAGTACATAACAGGGCATTGGTCCAGGCCGGACCAGCCCATTAGTCCCGGTTCACTCACGAACCGGGACCAATGGGGGCATTGGTCCCGGTTCGTGAGGCCAGGGGGCCGGCCGGGCCTCGTGGGGCATTGGTCCCGGTTCGTATGACCCCTTTGGTCCCGGTTCCAGACACGAACCGGGACCAATGGGCCTCGCTCCTGGCCCACAACCATTGGTCCCGGTTCGTGGCTGGAACCGGGACCAAAGGGGATCCTTTAGTCCCGGTTCCAGCCACGAACCGGGACCAATGAGATGCCTATATATACCCCCTCGCCAGCAAGCAGAGCACTCCACACTGCTCTGTTTTTCTGGCCGGCGAGGGGGGAGCTTTGTGGTGCTCTAGCTCACCTCCTATGCACATGAGGTGTTCGATGAAATGCCCAAGCCACACTTAAGCTTTCTGCTCTCGAAGCTCCTTGTCCAAGCTCCATTTTTCTCAAGATTTGTTTAGGTTTGGCGGTCCGTCCTGTCCCGTCCCCGTCCTCACCGCCGTCGATCGCCCGCGTCCATCTCGGCACCGGCACCACCGTGGTTAGCCTCTTATTCTTATCTTCTTTCTAAAAGAAAAAAGTTCTTACTTGTATCATTTAGATAGATACTTGTGTAATTTTCTTACTTTTATTATTGTTTGTTATTATATAGTGCCATGGTCATGGTATCCGCCCACGTCGGCCCTCGTCCGGTCTATGATTCGGATGTGGTATATATTATCTTTTATAACTATTTGTTTTATTTAGTGTTTATGACAATTATGCCGACCAACGTGACATAGATTTTTTAATCTAGGAGGTATGTGAACCGGAAATTCCAACCGACCCTCTTGTCGAGAGGTTAAATTTAGTTGAAAAAGAAAACGAGGATTTGAAAGAAAAATTGAAAAGAATTGAGGAGGAGAAGATGAAATTGGAGTTGCATGTTGCCGATGTCGTCGATGACCACAATATCAAGATGGATGCAATGCGCTTGAAGATTAGAAAGATAAGAAAATATGCCATTGATAATGAGGCTTGGTATCATTATGTTGTTGGATCAATTGTTACCTTAGTTGCCATTATGATCGCATTTGTTATTGCATTTAAATGTTTTACATAGTTGTATGTTAGTTTCAATTTATGTTTTAATTAGATGCTCTAGAGAGCTGTATGTTGTTCTATGAGAACTATGTGTGAACTTTATGTATTTATTTTTTCAATAATAACATTTGATCACTTCTCTATTCACTTCTCTATTCATTTGCCCTCGTCCGGTCTATGATTCGGATGCCGACCAACGTGACATAGTTTTTTTAATCTAGGAGGTATGTGAACCGGAAATTCCAACCGACATAGAAATTCTTGTCGAGAAGTTAAATTTGGTTGAAAAAGAAAACAATTACTTGAAAGAAAAATTACAAAGACTTGAAGAGGAGAAGATGAAGTTGGAGTTGCATGTTGCCGATGTCGTCGCCGATCACTACTGTACTTTGGCTTTAATGTGATGATGAATTTCTATTAATTTGGTCACTTCTCTATTCATGATATGCACACAGATGAACCGGCAATGGATGTACGGTGACCGACGCACCTCCGAGTATATTGAGGGCCTGCATAATTTTCTCGAAGCGGCTGAGGCAAACAAGCAGAATGGTTTTATGCATTGTCCATGTACTGTCTGTGAGAATACGAAGGCTTTCTCCAACTATAAAACCCTTCACTTCCACCTGCTTCAGAAGGGTTTTATGCCACACTATAATGTTTGGACCAAGCACGGAGAAAGAGGGGTTATGATGGAAGACAGCGAAGAAGAAGAGGATGACGACAACTACCCGCCCCCTGAATACGGTGATGCTGCAATGGGGGAAGCTGAAGATCAAGAGGAACCAGACGATCTGCCCGATGATGATCTTCGCCGGGTCATTGTTGATGCACAGAGAGAATGCGAAAGTGAAAGGGAGAAGTTGAAGTTCGATCGCATGTTAGAGGATCACAAAAAAGGGTTGTACCCAAATTGCGAAGATGACAACAGAAAGCTCGGTACCACACTGGAATTGCTGCAATGGAAGGCAGACAATGGTGTATCTGACAAGGGATTTAGTTCGCTTCTGAAAATAATGAAGAATAAGCTTCCAAAGGATAACGAATTGCCCGGCAGTACGTACGAAGCAAAGAAGGTTCTATGCCCTCTAGGATTGGAGGTGCAGAAGATACATGCATGCCCTAATGACTGCATCCTCTACCGCGGTGCGTACGAGGATTTGAACGCATGCTCGGTATGCGGTGCCTTGCGGTATAAGATCAGAAGAGATGACCCTGGTGATGTTGAGGGCCAGCGCACCGGGAAAAGGGTTCCTGCCAAGGTGATGTGGTATGCTCCTATAATACCACGGTTGAAACGTCTGTTCAGAAACAAAAAGCATGCCGAGTTGATGCAATGGCACAAAAAAGACCGTAAGAAAGACGGGAAGTTGAGAGCACCCGCTGACGGGTCGCAGTGGAGAAAGATCGAGAGAAAGTGGAGCGACTTTACAGGTGACCCGAGGAACGTATGGTTTGGTTTAAGTGCAGATGGCGTTAATCCTTTTGGGGAGCAGAGCAGCAAGCATAGCACATGGCCTGTGACTCTATGTATGTATAACCTTCCTCCTTGGTTGTGCATGAAGCGTAAGTTCATTATGATGCCAGTGCTCATCCAAGGCCCTAAGCAACCCGGCAATGACATTGATGTGTACCTAAGGCCATTAGTTGATGAACTTTTACAGCTATGGCATGGAAGAGGTGTACGTGTGTGGGATGAGCATGCACAAGAGGAATTTGACCTACGAGCGTTGCTGTTTGTAACCATCAACGATTGGCCTACTCTCAGTAACCTTTCAGGACAGACAAACAAGGGATACCACGCATGCACACACTGTTTAGATGACACCGACAGTATATATTTGGACAAATGCAGGAAGAATGTGTACCTGGGGCATCGTCGATTTCTTCCGACCAACCATCAATGTCGAAAGAAAGGAAAGCATTTCAAAGGTGAGGCAGATCACCGGAAGAAGCCCGCCCTCCGTACTGGTGATCACATACTTGATATGGTCAATGATTTACAAGTAATATTTGGAAAGGGTCCTGGCGGACTATCTGTTCCGACTGACGATGCGGTACGCGCACCCATGTGGAAGAAGAAATCTATATTTTGGGACCTACCCTATTGGAAAGACCTAGAGGTCCGCTCTGCAATCGACGTGATGCACGTGACAAAGAATCTTTGCGTGAACCTGCTAGGCTTCTTGGGAGTGTATGGGAAGACAAAAGATACACCGGAGGCACGGGAGGAACAGCAACGTGTGCATGAAAAAGACGGCATGCATCCAAAGCAGTATGAAGGTCCTGCCAGCTACGCTCTTACCAAAGAAGAGAAGGAAATCTTCTTTGAATGCCTGCTCAGTATGAAGGTCCCGTCTGGCTTCTCGTCGAATATAAAGGGAATAATAAATATGACAGAGAAAAAGTTCCAGAACCTAAAGTCTCATGACTGCCACGTGATTATGACGCAACTGCTTCCGGTTGCATTGAGGGGGCTTCTACCTGAAAACGTCCGATTAGCCATTGTGAAGCTATGTGCATTCCTCAATGCAATCTCTCAGAAGGTGATCGATCCAGAAATCCTGCCAAGGTTAAGAAGTGATTTGGTGCAATGTCTTGTTAGTTTCGAGTTGGTGTTCCCACCGTCCTTCTTCAATATCATGACGCACGTCCTAGTTCATCTAGTCGACGAGATTGTCGTTCTGGGCCCTGTATTTCTACACAATATGTTCCCCTTTGAGAGGTTCATGGGAGTCTTAAAGAAATATGTTCGTAACCGCGCTAGGCCAGAAGCAAGCATCTCCATGGGCCATCAAACAGAGGATGTCATTGGGTTTTGTGTTGACTTCATTCCTGACCTTAAGAAGATTGGTCTCCCTCAATCACGGTATGAGGGGAGACTGACTGGAAAAGGCACGCTAGGAGCGGACTCAATAATATGTAGGGACGGGCATTCTTGGTCTCAAGCACACTACACAGTTCTACAGAATTCTACCTTGGTGACCCCGTATGTCGATGAACACAAGAATATTCTGCGGTCCAAACACCCAGAGCAGTGTGACGACTGGATTACATATGAACACATCAGGACTTTTGGCAGTTGGTTGCAAACACGTCTCATGGGTGACAACACTGTTTCTGATGAGTTGTACTCGTTGGCCAGGGGACCATCTTCGATTGTACTGACTTACAAAGGGTACGAGATAAATGGGAATACATTTTACACGATCGCCCAAGATCAAAAGAGCACCAACCAAAACAGCGGTGTCCGCTTTGATGCAGCAACCAATAGGGGAAAGGACACATATTATGGTTACATAGTGGACATATGGGAACTTGACTATGGACATGATTTCAAGGTCCCTTTGTTTCAGTGCAAATGGGTCAATCTGTCTGGAGGCGGGGTACAGGAAGACCCACAGTACGGAATGACAACAGTGGATCTGAACAATCTTGGGTACACAGACGAACCATTCGCCCTAGCCAATGATGTGGCGCATGTTTTCTATGTGAAGGACATGTCTACCAAACCGAGAAAAAGAAAAGATAAGGAATCGAATACATCATACGATGAGCCAAAGCGCCACATAGTTCTTTCAGGAAAAAGAGACATCGTGGGATTGGAGGGCAAGACAGACATGTCTGAAGATTATGAAAAGTTTCATGAAATTCCTCCCTTCAAAGTCAAGGCTGACCCAAGCACCCTCTTAAACGATGAAGATTATCCATGGTTACGGCGCAATAAGCAAAGGACACAAGCGAAGCAAAAGTGAAGACTTTCTCTCCACAACTATATCATTGCAGTTACATGTGAAGAAATGAAATGCCTTTTGTAACAGATGAGTTTTCGTATGAAACCCTAATACTTCGAAAGAGATTGTCTGTTTTGTACACGAAGTGCATCCAGTTTTTGCCGTAACCCTCTCAACTTTTAAGCACATGCTATGTGGGTGAAATGATTATACCATGCCAACTTTCAACCTTTTCAGAGTTCATTTGAAGTGCTTTTCAATTTCAGGGTTATTTAGCTCAAAAAAATCAGTAAGTGCATGAAAAATACCAAATGAAGTCAGAAAGGGTTGAAAATTGATGATGTGGCTTTGAATGGTGCATTTTGAACACACAAAAAGTATGGAGTTCAAATAAGTTCAAAAAAATGAAATCCCTTTGTAACAGATGAGTTTTCGTCTGAAACCATGATACTTCGAAAGAGATTGTCCGTTTTGTACACGAAGTGCATCCAGTTTTTGCCGTAACCCACTCAACTTTTTAGCACATGCTATGTGGGTGAAATGATGATACCATGCCAACTTTCAACCTTTTCAGAGTTCATTTGAAGTGCCTTTTAATTTCTTTCAAAACATCGTGGGAGTGGAGTTCAAAAAAGAAATCAACTAAAAAGTTTTTATAAACCTCTAGTATTTTTGAAACTATAATTATATAAAAATTATGCAACTAAAATTATCAAAGTATTTTTTGTTCAAAACATTAATAGCAAAAAGAATATAATGATAAAACACACTAGAAATAAATAAAGCAAAAAATAAAACGAAAATAAATAAAGCAAAAAACAAAACAAAAATAAATAAATGCAACTAAAATTATCAAAGTATTTATTTGTTTAAAAGAATGAACTAAAATAGTAGAAGAAAAATACTTGAAAAAAATTAAAAAAATAAATAAAGCAAAAAACAAAACAAAAAACTGGATTTTTTTTTTTAAAAATGCCACCTACTGGGCCCGCAGAAGGCCCAATAGGCCCACACGCAGTGACAGATTAGGCCCGGAGGCCTGCAGATGAGAGGAGCTCGAGAGGGTATGCGCAGCAGCGCTTATAAACCACTCTCGAGCTCTCTCGGCTAGCGAGGTGGGACTAAAAATTTGGCCCCGGGCAGCACCACCCTTTGGTCCCGGTTGGTGCCACCAACCGGAACCAATGCGTACCTATCGTTCCGGTTGGTGGCACCAACCGGGACCAATGCCTACCTTTGGTCCCGGTTGGTGCCACCAACCGGGACCAAAGGTCCCTGTTTCCCGCCCTTTGGGCTGACGAAAAGAGACCTTTGGTCCCGGTTGGTGGCACCAACCGGGACTAAAGGCTTTGCTATATAAGCCACCGCTTAGGAATTTTTCCCCAAATTCTCACATCTCCCCCGACGCCGCCCGGCTGCTCCTCGTCGCTGTCGCCGTCGCCGCCCGCTCCTCGTCGCCGTCGCCCTCTCCCATCGTCGCTGTCGCCGTCGCCCTCTCCCATCGTCGCTGTCGCCGTCGCCCTCTCCCATAGTCGCTGTCACCGTCGCCCTCTCCCATCGTCGCTGTCGCCGTCGCCGCCCAGCCCCGTCGCCGCCCGCTCCTCGTCGCCGCGCCTCCTCGTCGCCGTCGCCCTCTCCCATCGCCGCCCCCAGTGAGCACCCCGCCTTCCCCCGAGCCCTCGCCGTCGCGCCCTCCTCGCCGTCTCCGCGCGCGTGCCCCCCCGAGCCCGCCGTCCTCGTCGCCGGCCTCAAGCCATCGCCGCGCCCCCCCAGTGAGCCCCCTTTCCCATGGTCCCCTGCTCCCCGTCGCCGCGTGCCCCCGAGCACACCTCGTCGCCGGCCTCAAGCCATCTGCAACTGCTCTGTTGGAAACAATTAATTTTTCTGTTGTTTATATGATGATATATATATATATATATATGATATGATGATATATATATATATAAATGAGATGTATGTTCATGTGGAGATGAGATAGATAGATAAATGGTCATGTGGAGATGAGATGTATGTTCATGTTTTTTTCATGTATATGTATATATGTTCATGTATATGTGTGTATATGTGTGTATATGTTATCCGGAATTAAAATATATGTTCATGTAGAGGGCGACGGGGAATTAAAATATATATAGATAAATGAGATGTAATTAAAAAGTCATGTATATGTTTTTTTCATGTATATGTATATATGTTCATGTATATGTGTGTATATGTGTGTATATGTTATCCGGAATGTATGTCGTTGTCGATATACCCCCTCCCCGATAACTTTGACATGAGGGGGGAGGGGGGGTCGATCGATAGGCCACCCAAACCCTAGAAAAAAAAATTCATACAGAAAACTCCGGTAATTGTGGCCTCCCGTCCCTCGATACCAACTCTCGAGGCCTCCCGTCCCTACCCGATAAACTCTCGAGGCCACCCAAACCCTAGAAGAAAGGCGTTGTCGATCTCCTACCCCCTCCCGTCCCTACCCTAGAAGTGTTGTCGAGGCCACCCCAAACCGGACGTCGGACATTCATGAGAGAGGCGGTCCGGACGTCGGACATTCATGTTTGTATATTAATTGCCATGTTGTAATATTTGCAGAAACTATGGATCCAAGAGACTTCGAACAAGAACAGTTGTTGGGGGACATAATCAACGGCGGCGGACGTGATATCTTGTCCTTTCTCAACGACACCGATGGTCTGGAAGGAGAGGATGACGGCTCCGGTGATCGAACAATGGAGGAGGAAGGACATGATCATGATGGCTCCGGTGACCGAATGCCGGAGGAAGAAGGAGACCATGATGACGGCTCCGGTGACCGAACGGAGGAGGGAGCTGTTGCAAAGTCCGGCGAGGTATATATATTAATTAAGCATGTGCTGACTAGCTAATTGATGCATTAATTGTTTTGGTATGTACATATATTAATTAACTCTTTTTTCTTCTTTTATAGCCCTCCGGATCGAGCCAAACTTCGGTAACGAGACGAGGCCCGAAGAAGAGGTTGCGCAAGGAAGAAAGGTTCACGATCACAGCACTCGCGCGGGATGGCCATCCGATTGAACCCAAGCGGACCAAGGACGCATTTTCTGCTCAGTGCGGAGCTATTGTTAGGGACTACATCCCGATCAGCATCAAGCAATGGAATAAGCCTAAGGACGGCGCCCCTGATGGTGATTATGTCACCGATAGACAGAAAGATGATCTTTGGACCGCTCTGAAGGCAAATTTCACCCTACCGCCAGAGGAGGATCCGAATAAGCCAGTTATAGAGCCACTGGTCAAGGCGTGTGCTCTTAAGAAGATGGCAGATCTATTCAGGAGGTGGAAGAATGAGTTGAAATTAAAGTTTGTCGACAAAGGGAAGACTCCAGAATTCACCGGCCGATTTGAGAAGATAGGTGATCACTGGCCCGCATTTGTGGCCTACAAGACATCGGACAAGAGTAAACAAATGTCAGAGACAAACAAGATCAATGCTGCAAAGAAGCAGTATCACCATCACACGGGGTCAGGTGGCTACCTCAAAGCCCGACCGTTGTGGGACAAAGCTCAGAATGACCTGATGGCTAAAAACGTCGTACCACAGACATTCAACTGGCCAGACCGTTCAAGGACTTGGTTCTTCGGGGTTGGGGGAACTTTGGACCCTGAAACAGGGAAGTGCCGTTGGACGAACGAGCAACTTGCAATACCCATGAACAAGCTTCAGGAGTATATCACCGCAGCGTAGGAAGGGACGTTCATTCCCGACAGAGAGAAGGACGAGCTGACTGAGGCCCTAGGGAATGCGGAGCACCCTGGACGAACACGAGGCACACCAGGCTCCGTTCCGTGGAAGGTTGGGTTTCCCGACGCAGGCGGTTACAGAAGCCGGGAGAGAAAGAGGAAAGCGGAGCTGAGCGAAATTCAGAAGCTGAATGCAAGACTACAAAAGCTAGAGGAAGCTGAGAGCCAGCGAGCTATCGGCCAACCATCTCAGTGGCACGAAGCTACCCCAGAAGCTACCCCGCCATCTCAGCGGAGAAGCAGCGTCGCTTCCACGGAGCCCGTTCAGCCTGACTTCACGGCTCCTATCTACCCCGTGGATACTATCACGGAGGCTCAACATTGCGAGCTCATGACGAAATGGCGGAACCTCACTTTGAAGGCGGCTGTCGGCTCTGTTGCACCTCCTCAACCCAACGGAACTTTTCACTGCTCACCGATTCCACATGGCTATGCTGTTGTGATGGTGGATGAAGTAATTGAGGGATTTGAGGAGCTCGAGCTTGACCGGCCTACAGGTGAAGGAGAGAATAAGCTGGCTCGTGCTCTGAGGAGTACATGTCTATGGCAGAAGGAGTACATCAAGCTTCCAAACTGGACGCCTTCTCCGCCTCCTCCTCCTCCTCAGGCGAATCAGGGCTCTCCGCCTCCTCCTCCTCCTCCTCCTCCGACGAATGATCAGGGCACACCGCCTCCTTCTCCGGCTCCTCCGACGCGTGAGGGCACTCCGCCTCCTCCTTCGCATACTCCGACGCGTGAGGGCCCTCCGCCTCCTCCTTCGCCTACTCCGGCACGTCGGAGCAGTACGCCTCCTCCTCAGCCTCGTCGGCAACGGCAGAAGACAGACGCCGCCGCTCCGGCTCCTCCGGCGCGTCGGAGCACTCCGCCTCCTACTCCGCCTCGTAAGCAACGACGGAAGAGAGACGCTGCCGCTCCGGCGGCTAGCAGTACAAGAAGAGGCGGGAGGGGTACAGATACGGTCCATCTCTCAAGCCTATGGAAAAGTTACCATATGAGAGGACCGAGTCTGAAAACGAGGAGATATGTCAGGAGCAATTGAGGGCCCATTTTGCAAAGAAAACTCCACCTCCGAAGGAGAAGCTAGATCCGGTGAACGTGATGCGCACTATCGATGCCCTGAAGCGACCACCACCGCCGCCGCCGGATTCCAACTATGACCGCTGTGTTCAAAAGATATATCAAGACGCGCGGCGGTCGGGAAGTACTTCCAGTGATGCAAGGTTAGCAAAACGAAGAAGTGGGAAAAAAATTCCCCAGCTCGGCGAACAGGCGAACCAATCGTGCCCCCCGCTCAAGGTTTCTAGCGATATCGTCGCTAATCATCCGGGGATGCTGCCCGGTACCAATCCTGGTGATTACCTGAGCGATGATGTACAGTTTGAGCCGTTGGAGGTGGACGAATTCAAGTACCGGTACGGGCATCCTCTCGTGAAACCTGATCATCCTCCTCTAACAACGATGATGCGAACATTGCATGGATGGTACATGAAAACCTGCCGCGAGTCAGGGAGGGATTCTTTGACGCTGATGATTAAAGAGGAGCATGACCTTGTTGGAATGGATCAGTTGAATGTTGATTTTGAGGAGATATTCCAGTTATACAATCAAAAGGCCATCGACAAAACAATCGTGACTTGCTACTGTCTGTAAGTACTACTTCTGTAATTAAGTCTCTCTCTATATATAGCTCAGCTCTTTCATTGCATGTATATATAATTATCCTCACTATATTATGCAGATTGAAGATCGTCGAATGCAGAAAAGCATAAATGTATGACATTGGGTTCATTAACCCAGATATCATACATGAGTATACGGTTAAAAACAATGTCACAGACACCGAGGACAACTTGCTACAATCGTTGCTTAAAAATCAAAACAAAGGGACAATACTCTTTCCTTATAACTGCATGTGAGTGTTACTGTCTTGTGCATATTCGGTTTCCCTTATTACTCGAGGTTATAGTAATGTAATTGATGAGTTATGCATGCGTGCGCAGGTACCACTTTATTCTGCTAGAGATTAAGCTTGAGCGGGGAGTAGTAATCGTCTTAGACTCGAAACAAAAAGATCCCCAGGAATATGCGGGCATAACTGAAATGCTCCAGAAGTTAGTTCAATCGATCATTATCGCGTCATATCGGCAACTTTGTTCATTTCCTGATATCAAGTAATTATTTTGTTTGTCTGGCAGGGTTTGGAAAGAGTTCATCGCAATTGTTCCGGCACTGCCGAGGGAGCTGCGATTTACATACCCGAAAGTAAGTACTACTAGCTAGTTCCGCGCATCTCCCATTGATTCTAGTTCCATCAATACCATTTATCGTGCTTGATTATCAGTTTGATTGAACTCTATTTCTCGTAAAGTGCTTGTGGCAGGAAAAAGGGAATGATTTTTGTGGATACTACGTTTGCGAGTTCATCTACAACGCGACGACCCCTAAGCGGGGCTACTCTGAAAAACAATTTCAAGTGCGTAAGCAATAATATTCACAACTTTATTTTATTACTATGATTTGTGTTGAGTTTCATTCATATATATGTATTGACCCCCTTCTTCAAATTAGACGTGGCAGATATGGGATGAACTCCTACCACATGATCGCATACGAGCAATTCAAGAGGAATTGGCGGGATTCTTTCTTGACCACGTCATAAATAAAGCCGGAGAATACCATCTGGAATTTGACATTAGATGTTAGGGATTGTAAGAGATCTTATATTGTATATATGTAGCTAGTAGCGTCGGATAGATATACGAAAACTTGTTGTTCGACCAATCTCTCGGAGAAAGAGAGATCGATCACTTCTCTGTGTATATGTTCATGACGATCTTGTGTACTTAATGGTTCCTTCATTTGCTTACTAGCTAGCGTGTCGAGTTCTCTCTATAGTAGCTAGCGTCGACCAAGCACGGAGAAAGAGAGGACACTTCTCTCTATTAGCTAGCTAACATAATATGAAACACCTCAATTAACCCTACAACCCCCCCCCCCTAAACCCCCCTTTCAAAAAAAAACCCCAGTGCCTTTTGGTCCCGGTTGGTGTTACAAACCGGGACTAAAGGTCCTCCTGCCCGGGCTCCCCGCGGCGGCCACGTGGACGGCCTTTGGTCCCGGTTCGTAAGCGAACCGGGACTAAAGGTTTTGGGCTTTAGTCCCGACCCTTTAGTCCCGGTTCCAGAACCGGGACAAATGGCCCTTACGAACCGGGACAAATGGGGGTTTTCCTACTAGTGGTTAGAGGTTTATCATGGCATTTTGGGAGGCTTGACATACAAGTGGTAGGTAGCGAGACAGCGATAGAAACGAGACATCTAGCATGGCAATGATAGTAATGGTATCCAGGGAAATGATCATCTTGCCTGAGATACCGCTTGGAAGAAGAACGAATCCGTGAAGAAGACGAGCCAACGTAATCTAACGAATCCTCACACTCCGAAGCGGTTTCGGAACTCTATCGAGAAGAAGCAATCCGAAAACAACAATCAACACATGAACAACACCACAACATAAGCATATAGTTTTACTGCTACCAATATGCCTCCATGAAAATCTGCTATGCTAAAACCTGTTATTTTCACTAAGTCCTAATCTGCTATATTTTGTTGCCATGTTGTGAGCTTCCTACCATGTGATCTATAACTATTTTGAGTATGATATGTGAAGATGAAATGAAGTGTGTGTTATATGCTACTGCCCCATGCTTAGTTTGTGCATTTTAGAATCTTGTAGCTTGTTGTTTTCATGCGTGCAATATGCTATCTTGCTGTTTTGGGCAGATTTCGACTAAAACTTGTGTTGGTTGTATTTGTTGAACCGTATCTCCGTTTTGAACATGTTGCATATGTAACTTGACTAGAATCTCGTGTACTTTCATAATAACTTTCTGCATTCATGATTGAAGTGTTTGTGGTTGTCATTTTCATGCGTTTTGAATTCATGGCATATAATCTTGTGATTGTCATAACTTTTAGACCGTAGCTCCTTTTCAAACATTCTATATATGTAAATCGACTAGCATGACGAGTAGAATCTCATTGTGCACTTTATTTTCCTGTTTAATAAATATAAAACATGATTAGTTCAGATCTGGACCAATTTCGAATTTAACATATGGGGTCATTTCGGAAATGCTATATGTTGTTCCGGCCTCATTTAAACTTGCCTAGATGTGTAGTTTACTTATGATTCACCTCTTGCCATGTTTAACAACATTTAATATTGTTGTGTACCTAAACGAGAGTGAACTAAATATTCAAATGTGGAGTTTCGTCAATATGCAACTCGTTGCATATTGAGCTTCACTTAATGTGTAGTATTTGATTGTTGTGATTGCCATGCCTTGCATATTTAAACCGGATATGCATCATATTTGTTTGCGCATCATGTCATGCATTTGTTGTGGTGTTCTCGTGTGTTGATTGTTGTTTCCGATTTGCTTCTTCTCGATAGAGTTCCGAAAGCGTTCGGAGTGTGAGGATTCGTTCGACCTCGTTGGCTCGTCTTCTTCATGGATTCGTTATTCTTCCAAGCGGGATCTCAGGCAGGATGATCATTTCCCTGGATACCATTACTATCATTGCCATGCTAGATGTCTCGTTACTATCGCTGTCTCGCTACCTACCACTTGTATGTCAAGCCTCCCAAATGCCATGATAAGCCTCTAACCCCTCCACATCCCAGCAAACATCGTTTGGCTATGTTACCGCTTGCTCAGCCCTTCTTATAGCGTTGCTAGTTGCAGGTGCAAGCTCTTTCCATGTGCAACATGGATATTTTGTTATATCACAATATTATTGCTATTTAATTTAATGCACATATATACTTGGTAAAGGGTGGAAGGCTTGGCCTTTTGCTCGGTGTTTTGTTCCACTCTTGCCGCCCTAGTTACTTGTGAACCGGTGTTATGTTCCATAAATGAGCGCTCCTAACATGCTCGGGGTTGTTATGGGGACCCCCTTGATTTTCGTTTTAGGATAAAACTTGTCTGGCAAGGCCTAACATTGGTACTACATTTGCCTAATAACTAATAAACCTGCATAGTGAGTAATTAACCCAAGGATCTTTAATCAACAACCCGGGCCAGTGCTCCTCATCAGTGTTGGTCCAACCTGTCAACCGCTGGTGGCCGCCAGGGGCAACTCTGTGATTGTCCTACCGGAAGTTTGGACAATCCGTCGTGTCCTGAGAACGAGATACGCGGCTCCTATCGGGATCGTCGACACGCCGGGCGGCCTTGCTGGACTTGTTTTACCTTTCTCGAACGTCTTGTGCGAGGAATTCCGATACTTTGGGCTATCTCGAGGTTGAGGTTTTCCAACGGAATTGCCTAGGAAGATCACGAGATTCGTGGTCGAGGTTATTCCCGCTGAGTGTGATTAGTTTGTGATGGATGAGTCGGAGCACCCCTGCAGGGTTAAATCTTTCGGAAAGCTGTGCCCACGGTTACGTGGCAACTTGGAAACTTTGTTTAACACCCGGTCATAGCAAACTTTAAGTAAACTCAAATAAAATACACCAACCGTGTGCGTAACCGTGACTGTCTTTTCTCGTGAATTTCTGATCCGAGAGAGAACACGGTGGGGTTATGATTGACGTAAGTAGGTGTTCAGGGCCTCTTAAAGATCATTACTAGATCACGTCCGTTTATTCGACAATCATCCCCCTTTATTCTTGTACTCGTAAGTTAGCATGCTTAGTGCTTGCTGCAGCCTCACCACTTAACCATACCTCACCCATTAAGCTTTAATAGTCTTGATACCCTTGAAAATGAGATTGCTGAGTCCCTGTGGCTCACAGATTAATACAACAACAGTTGCAGGTACAGGTAATGCGATGATTTGACGTGAGCGCGATGCTTGTTTGATTTGGAGTTCTTCTTCTTCTTCTTCATCGATCTAGGATGGGTTCCAGGCGGCAGCCTGGGATAGCAAGGATGGATGTCATTTTATCGTTTGTTTTCGTCCGTAGTCGGACCCTACTCTTCTATATGATGTTTGGATATGTTGTTGTATTGATGTGTTATTGATGTAGCTTGTGGCGAGTGTAAGCCAATTCCATATACTAATCTCTTCTTTACATATACTTGTAATGATATCCATTCTTGCAAAACGACGAGATGCGCTTCTATCCCTGTCGAGGCCCTCGTGCCAAAAATAAGGATAGGATCGCATCTTGGGCGTGACAAGTTGGTATCAGAGCCAAGTTGCCATGACAGGAGTACTTATCAGTAGGGATTAATATCGTGATACTGACCTGACTTTGTTCCCGGCAAAGCGAAACACCTGCGTCGTTCCAGTCTCAAGATTGGTCACCCGGGATCTGCACGCAGCGGCAGAATCCAGCAGGCAGCAGCAGATCAGTCGAGAAAGCTAACCAATCGAGCTACACACATGCATGCTTCGGTACTACTGTAGTATTAGATACACACGACACGTACGTACGTTTCGATGACGTCGTAGCGGGAGGTGAGCTTGTGCGCGACGCCGAGTGCGCGGCGCGGAGCGCGAACCAGCCGTTGGGGAAGACGGTCATGGCCGTCCCCGTGGCACGCAGTTCGGGGTGCCGCTCCAGCACCACGATGCCGCTGCCCCCGGGCGCCACGCCAGCCCGCTGGAGCGGCACCGCCATTGCAAGCCCCGCGATGCCACCACCCACGATCACCACCTCCGCGTCCAGGCCATCGGCCATCGCTCTTGCAGTTCTTTGGCTAGCTCTCTTTGCCTCTTGGAGGAGGCAGGCCAGGCCAGTTATGCACTTATGCTCTTATTGGTAGGTAGGCACACTAGCTAGTGTGCATACTGATACTGATGATCTTGGCGCACCGCAGCAAGTATACAAATGGGAGAAAAACAGAATAATGATGAGAGTTTTTTAAGGTGGGTCGGCGATCAGATAGCATAAACTAAAGACGAATGGCCGACCTTTAGTTTTTGGAGGGTATCGTACCATGCATCAACCAGACTGTGACCTGTCGCTTCACCGTTTTGGAGCGGCAGTGGCCACGAGTGATGTTATCGTACCATCAACCATTCGCGCACCTGGCATGGCCCTGAAAAGCAGCACCAACGACTTCATGCGAGTTGCTTGCCAGAATGCCAGTTACTCCCTCCGTTTCTAAATATAAGTCTTTGTAGAGATTTTATTATTGGACTACATACGGATGTATATAGACATATTTTAAAGTATAGATTCACTCATTTTGCTTTATATGTAGTTCCTATTAAAATGTCTAAAAAGAATTATATTTAGGAACGGAGGGAGTAGATGGCAATAGACGCACAAGGTGTGAGCGTAGATACTGGTTGGACATTTATTAATACCGCAGTGGGTTTACTTTCAGGGGCAAAGGGTGCTTGAGACATTTCTTCTTACTCCGCATATAAGCTTTGTTTTGAGCCAAACTTTGTACAGTTTGATCAAGATTATAAAAAAAATCAACATTCACAATATCAATTCAATATCATTAGATGCATCATGAAATTAATTTTTATATTGTATGTCTTTAATATTGTAGATGTTGACATTTTTTAATATAAATTTGGTTAAACTTCAATATTAATTTTCACGTTGAGCCCCTCCAGACACGCGGCGTCCTGTTCTAGGTAACCGCGGCGAAGGCCCAGTGCCTCCGAGAGCAGCCCGAGCAGCGTGCGGCCCATCCTTGGCACGAGCCCCGCATACTGCGGCGTGATGCGCCTGCACACCGGCGGGGTCTCCTCGGCCACTGGCGGCTCCGATGCCATTTCCAGGAGCAGGGTGTCACGCCAGTTGGCCGCCGGCGACTGGAACAGGTCGAAGTTGCACTTGTACCTCACACACCGGCCGAGGTCCCGGCTGTAGTACATCGCCCTGGCCTCCGTCGGCTCTTCGTTCAAGCGCCGCACCGCCGCGAGCATCTTGGGCATGGCCTCCTCCGGCACGCCGTGGTTCACCACCTGGAAGAAGCCCACCATCTCCGCGGCCACCCTAACCGCACCGACCACCGAGGCCCGCCCGGATGGTGTCGTGAGGCCGGCGAGGTTGATGACCGGGATGGTGACGGAGGAGGAGGAAGAAGTGGGGTGGAAGATGACAGGGACAATGGTGATGCCGGCGTCGCCGAGGCCCTTGACGCCGGCCTTGGTGTCGTCAAACGCCTGATGCTCTCACCGGCGGTCATAGCTGTCTGTGCCTGCAGTGGTCCTGGACATGGCGCTGACCAGACTCTGTGTTGGGATTGTGATGGAATTGTCTCGAATGATTTGGGATTTTTGGTGTTAGGATTTGGGAAAATTCTGTCCATCGCTTTCTCTCTATTGCTTTTCTTATCTTTGCTACATTTTACATGTTGTACCTATGGATATTATATTTACATATCACTACACACACTAACAAATTGCAAGGAAGTGTGGGTGTACCAGCGTTTTTTTCTGTGACCAGAGTTGTTAGGTTGTTTAATTTACTGATGTGCAAGGAGACAATGTCACCCAACCCACACTACTGGAATTAAACCCTACGCCGAGTGCTAGAAACACTCGGCAAAGGGCCAAAAACACTCGGCAAAGCTTTTGCTGAGAATTGCTCTCGGCAAAGACCACCCGACGTACACCTCTCAGGCAAACAGAATTTTGCCGAGAGCCAACCGTCGGGCACTCGACAATGATTTTGCCGAGTGCCAAACAGTGCGTCTCGGCAATATAACGTGACCTCACGGCCGCTGATTCCGTCAGGTCTTTGCCAAGAGCCATTCCACTCGGCAAATTTGTACACATTGCCGAGTGTCTCCCTTGGCTTAACTGAAACAGACCAGTTCCAGCAAGCCACCTTTACCGAGTAAGTTCCACTGCCGCTCGGCAAAGTCACAACCAAACTGCTAGCGCATGCCACGTGCCGAGCATTGCTCTCGGGAAAGGATGGTTTTCCGAGTGCTGCTCTCGGCAAAGATTCGTTGCCAGTATGGTTTCTGCCTCTTTTTCATCGAACCCTGCAGCAAAATCAGATATACAGTACACAAGTTTCATATGAAGTCACATTCTTAAAAACAATCTCAGAAAGGGCTTATATATGGTCCACCCAAGCTTAACAATAAACTCACAAAGACATTATATAAATAGTTCACACAAGCTTCATTTGAAGTCACAAAACAGTTCTTTAGCACAAGTGCCTACTTACTAAACAACAAAGTGGTCAATGCATGTCTACATGCGACCACATGATAAAAGCAACACCACAATTAGGACGAACTGAAAGAGAATTATCAAGTTCTTCAATCCACTCAACCCGATACACCGTTTCTGGCTTGCAGCATTGTCCAATTCTGTGTTTCTCTTCTGGTCAAGCACATACTGATTGTAATGATTCTCTGCCTCCTCTCTACTATTGAACGAGTCACGGGAGCTGCCTGGGTAACGAAGCACTTGTTCATTGCATGCGAACCATGAATCGTAGACTCCTGGACACCTACCTTTGTACACCGCATACCACTTCATCTACAAAAAAAGAGAAAAAAGAGGTAGAGAAGGAATGCAAGGTTAAAATAACACATCATACATAATCCACGTAAGCATGCATCACTCATATACCTAAAAGCATCACAAGTGGCAATCCAAGTCCACATCAGGATCTACATAACGATATCACTAAATCAACGTCAAACGATCTAGGTGGACTACTCCGAGGTGTAGTCGGGGAAACCAGTGATCGTGGAGTCAGAGCACGTGGGGGCATCCCCCACAGTGGAGGACCAAGCGTCATCGGGAATGATGGTCGGTGGACTCAATGACATCGGGTCGTCACTCTCCTTACGTGGTGAGGCCTTGCTTTCCTTAGTTGGCGGATTCTTCTTGGCCAGATCCTCGAAATACTTTATTAGGATCAGCTGCAGGTTTTCCTCAATGAGCGTTGCCAAGTGGTCCTCACCGGCTCGCTTCTCCTTGACCGCGGAGTCGACCCTAATGGAAGCTGCGTCATCAGAGGAAGCCATAACCGTGAAATCGATCGGTGCTAACACCTTTCATCGCACAATGAAAAATAACATAAGAATCAAACATCAAAGATTCCTTCTAAGCAAATGTATCATGGTGGACACTCTCACGGATATTTTGACTTTCGGTGATGGTGAAGCTGGGAGAGTCCATCGTGCGTGACAAAGGTATATCGCAGGACGAACTCACCCAGATTGACCGTCATCGTCAAAAGTTGATTTCTTTCCTCCAATAACAACTCTCAGCGACTGTCGGTGATGGTCGCTCTTTCTCTGCTGCTCCTGCTTTACCAAGATCTCAGAGGAGGAGTAGAGGAAGAGCGACCCCCTACGACAACAGTCGGTGACATCTGTCATCTGTCAAATATGGTGGACACTCTCTCTGGTGGTTGTATATATGGTGGACACTCTCTCACGGGTATTTATACTTTCGGTGATGGTCAAGCTGGGCGAGTCCATCGTGCGTGACATTGATACCATTCCTCTGAAAACATCCCTCATCTGTCAAATATGGTGGACACTCACTCAACATAAAAACTAATACAAAAACTACTACACAAAAACTACTACATAGAACTAAAACTACTACACACAACTAAAACTACCATACCTACACAAGAACGACAAAATTGATTTATATAGCATCCATCAATCTATCCATCCATACATCTAGACAGCATCCATCCATCTATCCATCCATACAACATCATCAAATTCTCCAAAATCAATCCATCCATCTATTCATCTATCTATCCATCCATCTATCCATCCATCCATCCATCTATTCATCTATCCACCGAGGAGGGAAGAGAGGAGCAGCAGGGGGAAGATCACCGAGGAGGCTGAAAGGGAGGAGCTCGGGGACGGTGCGGGGAGGCGGTTTCCTGCCGGCTGGAGGGGGCACCGGTCCGGGGGGGGCGCCGTAGGGGAGCCGGCCGGTGGGTGGGGGGCGGCTAAGGGGGGGGGGTGCGTCGGCGGGGAGGAGAGGAGGAGAGTGTGGACGCGCACCAAAATGAAGAGAGAGAGCGTGGGGAATTCACTTAAGTGTCCCGCGCTGCCTTTGCCGAGCGCCCGTCGGTGCGGCACTCGGTAAAGGTGAAAACCTCTAGGTTTTCACCGTTACCGAGTGCCGCACTCGGAAAACACAAGTCTGCCGAGATTGACTCTCGGAAAAGGATTTCAAATCTAGATCTAGGTTTTTTCTTTTACCGAGAGAAGCACTCGGAAAAGGCGTGCATACCGAGTGCTACTCTCGGCAAAATGAGTAGTCAGCAAAATGAGTAGTCAGCATCATTTGTGCCTCTTTCATCTAACCTTACATCACATAGGATTTTCCATTCATCTTCTGGGCATGATTCCATGTGCCTCCTTGCAGATCTGCAATTTTCGGCGCTGAAACCCTAGCAGTGCAATAAATATCTCAAATATTGCACGCGGGTCCGGAAAATGCGGGGGCCTAGCACGTGTCATGCGATGGCCTCCTTTGAGAGGCCTAGAAGTTTCGAGGGCAACAGAGCAACATGACCCGCACTTCCTTCACAAACCGGACACGTTCCCTCTCGATACCCAGAGACTAGCTCGGAGATGGTGCGGTTTACAAGCGGACTCAGGTGAGGCCTATTCGAAACACGCCAAATTTTTTACCACACCCTACAAGGGCCATGTGATGGCGCCGTGCCAGATCCTGAGGATTTCCGGCATCGTACAATTTTCTGTGGATTTAAACGGTTGCATCTGGCATGCCACCGAGGTAATTTCACCCCCCGGTAGCAGGGCCTGCCCCTCGCTCATCTGCACAAGGCCTACGCATGTCGCAAAGACATCAAATAAGATTTTCCATTCAGCTTCTGGGCATAATTCCATGTGCCGCCTTGCAGATCTGCAATTTCCGGCGCTGAAACCCTAGTAGTGCAATAAATGTCTCAAATATTGCACGCGGGTCCAGAAAATGCGGGGGCCTAGCACGTGTCATGCGATGGCCTCCTCTGAGAGGCCTAGAAGTTTCGAGGGCAACGGAGGAACAAGACCCGCAGTTCCTTCACAAACCGGACACGTTCCCTCTTGATACCCAGAGACTAGCTCGGAGATGGTGCGGTTTACATGCGGCCTCAGGTGAGGCCTATTCGAAACGCGCCCAAAATTTTACCACACCCTACAGGGGCCATGTGATGACGCCGTGCCAGATCCCGAGGATTTCCGGCATCGTACAATTTTCTGAGGATTTAAACGGTTGCATCAGGCATGCCACCGAGGTAATTTCACCCCCCGGTGGCAGGGCCTGCCCCTCCGTCATCTGCACAAGGCCTATGCGTGTCGCAAATTCATCAAATAAGATTTTCCATTCAGCTTCTGGGCATGATTCCATGCGGCGCCTTGCAGATCTGCAATTTCCGGCGCTGAAACTCTAGCAGTGCAATAAATGTCTCAAATATTGCACGCGGGTCTGAAAAATACGGGGGCCTAGCACGTGTCATGCGATGGCCTCCTCTGAGAGGCGTAGAAGTTTCGGGGGCAACGAAGCAACAAGACCCGCACTTCCTTCACAAACCGGACATGTTCCCTATCGATACCCAAACACTAGCTCGGAGATGGTGCGGTTTACAAGCGGCCTCAGGTGAGGCCTATTCGAAACGTGCCCAAAATTTTACCACACCCTACAGGGGCCATGTGATGACACCGTGTCAGATCCCGAGGATTTCCGGCATCGTACGATTTTTCGAGGATTTAAATGGTTGCATCAAGCATGCCACCGAAGTAATTTCGCCTCCAGTGGCAGGGCCTCCCCCTCCCTCATCTGCACAAGGCCTACGCACTGCTTGCAGATCTTCAATTTCCGGCGCTGAAACCCTAGCAGTGCAATAAATATCTCAAATATTACATGCGGATCCGGAAAATGCGGGGGGCTGACACGTGTCATGTGATGGCCTCAGGTGAGGCCTATTCAAAAAAATTACCAGACCCGCAGTGCCATGATGTGGGTAGTAGTAGCTAGCAGCCACGACGAGCTCCCGAACGCTACAACCCACATCATGGCACCGTGGGCCTGGTACGTCTCATGCGATGGACCATCCTACCATTTATACCACTCATGACGCTCATCCTTAGGCGAGGTGGGACTAAGCTCCCACAACGAAACAACCCTTTGCCGAGTGCCAAGTCACGGCTCTCGGCAAAGCATTGCAACCGTCACCGAGCCATTAACCACTGCCGGATGTGCCACATGGCACCACTTTGCCGTGGGTTCGCCGTTTGGTACTCGGCAAAGACAGAGTTTTGCCGAGTCTGCCTTCTTCGCCGTGTCTTACTCTCGGCAACAACATAACGTTGTCGTGTCCTCGTTTTTGCCGTGAGGTACTCTCGGCGTTGGTGTTTTTGCCGAGTGTCCGTGATTTGGCGCTCGGCGTACATTGAAATTCCAATAGTGCCACGTGTACGTAATCACGCAATCTCTATCCTTATTGTATTTTTGAGGAGTCCACGTGTTTCATTAACCAGAATGAAAATTACACACACGAAAACACACGCTAGAAGCAACAAGAAGAACAGGTGTCCTGGAACGAACACACAGAGGACCCTGGAAAAAAGATTATTGCAGGAATTGCAAAAGGCCCTTCCAGGTCCCTGAAAATGCCGTCTTCGACGACAAGAAGATCAAGCCTCCTACAAGCCCAAGCTCGGAAGAAGCCCCATCGCAGCCATGCTGCTTTGTGGAACTCAATGGAGGCTGGCTGCGAACGACACATCACATGTAGCTGGGGAACGCTGGCGGGGAGAAATCCCTGAACTTCTCTGATCCTGGCCTCGTCACGTCCAATCGATGCAGCCGAAGGAAGATGCTGAAGCCTACAGGCACGAACCTCTGATATCGCTCCAGACCACCCATCCTCGGCATACCGCTGACGTGAAAGCGCCGGCGAGCTCCTGATTCCTGAACAACGCGAACCAACCTCACGAACCTCCCCACGGTGCCAGAGCGAGCACCACGGCGATAGGGCTGAGGCTGGAGGACAAAACTGCACGTTGTGGTTGCTGCCGCCGCTCACCGACCACGACGGGTAAACCTAAGCTCGCTGGTCGAAACGACCGACGAGAACCGACTGCCACCGACTCCTCGCCACCGGTCAAAGAAGCTGTGATGAGATGGGGAGAACCGGGCCGCCATATTCGCCGATGCTGCGTCATATTGTATGTCTTTAATATTGTAGATGTTGATATTTTTTAATATAAATTTGGTCAAACTTTAAAAGTTTGACTTAAGACAAATCTTGTATGCGGAGTAAAAAGAAATGGATGGAGTACTAACTTGAGGAAGTATGTCAATGCTGAAGATGTGCAAGTACCTTGATTTCCCAGACTAACCAGCGACTTGTGATCGCTTGGGCTGGGGAGGTAGCCGTGGCAGTCTAAGCTGACGAGAGCAACGAAAATTTAAATACAGTGATGTAAAAGTACGCCTTCAGAATTCAGTGCTTTCACGCGCGCGAGTGCTAAAAATATCTGTCATAGGAACAGAATCAGAGTAACGAGGATGGCCCGCCAAGTTTGTCTCGGCCAGAGATTCACTTTTTACCGTCCTCCACACGTTCCGACGAGCGGCGACAAGTCCACGGCGACCGGAGGCTCTTGATGCAGGGTCAATGTCTCGGCCGTGCGCCATCACCAATTAATACACCCACCAGTTGAAGCTTCTGCCTCTGTCTGCATGCTTGTTCCTCTAGCTAAGGGGCATGGCATGAACGTTTCGTTCATGGAATTATAGCCAGAGATTCTGCTTTCTGCAATTCTGCTGCATAATTTGTGAGCAGCCGTCAGCTAGAGTATCCTTGATCATGTGTATTTCGATGGAGCAGGTGACACTGGAAGCTGCGATGCATGGTTATACGAAGCTGATCATCTAGCTGCTGCTTCTAAGCAGCTCGTCATCGTACTCTGGCCATGGAGTCGGTGATTCTGATGTCCAGTGCTTGAAGGATCTCAAACAATCGTTGATTGATCCTAGCAGTATACTGGAAAGCTTGTCGAATTTTACCGACAACCACGTTGATGGTTACTCTGGTTACAGCATATGCCGGTTCACCGGCTTGGAATGCTGGCACCCTAATGAGAACAGGGTTCTCAGTTTGCGCTTCGGCAACCTAGGACTCGAAGGTCCATTCCCGCTTTGGCAACCTTGGAATGCTAGACCTCGAGCTTTGCAACTCCATGATCGCTCTTGACCTGTCAGGCAATAATTTCTCAGGGCTGCTGCCGGAACACATCTCCGAGCAGATGCCCTATGTAACCTACCTGGATCTCTCGAATAACAATTTCTCAGGCGCGATCCCTGAAAGCATCGTGAACATGACGTACCTGAGCACTCTCGCTCACTGGAGAAGGTAGTCCTATCTATATCTATATATATATATCTATATCTATACCTACTAATAAAGTACAGAGTGTTTCTGCCCGTCCATTGTCATATGTTTACGTTTTACAAAAAAGCTCCTGCTTTTTCCTTCAATTAACCCGCGGTCCAACATTAACTGCCCGTTCTCTGTTGGACTTCAGCCCAACTGCGGTAGCCGCTATCTTGCGCCCCTGGGCGCTGGTTAGTATTCCGCGTTTGCCCAGTTCGCTCTGTTTTCGGCCCATTTAGGTTCCTGCCCTTTTTATTATTTACAAAGAATAGGTTAAACATGATAATACTATAACTTTGCAACCGTAAATCGGATTAAAATAATTTGTATATGTAATTTGATCGAAAAAATGCATAGTTTCCAACCGTGCTATTATTTGTTCCTGTTAACCATTTTAAGATTCTGTTTAGGGCATAACCTTAATTAACCTAATTCATTACAATGGTGTATTTTGGAAAATGCTAGCACACAATATAACTTTTATATGAAGTATGTTAGGAGGGCCTATATGGATCGGAGGGAGTATGCTTGATCGGTTTCAATGGGCATATAAGAGTAACAAAAAAAAGGAGAGAATAAATGGCGTGATCAGTGGGATAAAAAAAAGGGAGATTCAAAAAAATATTAAGGAGAGACTCCTTTTAATAGAATCCTTTTATTGAGTTTTTCCTCACCACTTGGTGCAAATTCCAAAAATTGCTTCAACTTACAAATAATGCCTTGGTAGTAAAAAATTAAAAATTAGGCTCTTTAAGATCAGAATCGCCGTACAAAAACCGTACCAAAATTATTGTCTGTGTAGCATGCTTCTTAATGTACTATTGATACGAATTTCTGCTAGAACTCAGTGTGCGCCTCTCTGCCGTGGCCGAGCACAATTCGAATGTTGTTGGGTCGTGCTGATGGATATTTCAGTGGACACGTCAATTATCTCTCCCGTTGCGACACACGGGCATATGTGCTAGTAGGATAAAAACGACGCAGCCAGGATCGTGGCGGTCAAGGATCAAACTAGTGCATGAGTTGCTACTGTACCAGTACTGTTATTGTACTTGTATATGGTATATGTGGAAGCAGCGATTTGGGTCATACCGGCATATAGTCCTATTATCTGTACCGTACAAACAGTCAGATTGGTAGTCAGGCAGGGCATTAAATATAGCATGTGCGAGCGCCAAATATTCTAGTATACTGGAGATGGCTGTACGTCGTATGCGTACGCAAGTATCTTTGGACGATGCTAGGTCGTATGGCATGGAGATCCGGACGGTAAGTTGACGGATGGGCCGCCGGTACAGGACCTGCATCATTCATTTACCGTGGTCCAGAATTTTTCAGACATCAATTTTTTATGCTTATACTATTCAGTTTCCCAAATGCCACCGGTTTCAAAATAATTGGGGGAGAACTGACGAATTTGAAAGTACCAAATATAAATATGCACACCAAAATAGAAGAAACACAATAGAGACTAATTGTGGGTTGAACCGCGGTCAATAAACAGCGTGACAATGCAATCAGGGACTAACCTTACAACGGCTCACCAGAACTTGCTTCCTATTATTCTTTTCTCAGTGATGAGTCGGCAATTTGTGTTATTCATTTACTCCGGTTTTATGATAGCTACAAACTCAGTGTTCCGTAGACCAAGCTACATACAACAAATAATGGTCAGGGGATCGTCCATGGCGGTGCTCGTTCGAGATGGCCAAGTTACTGAACGCGATGCGAAGGACAGTGACAATGCGCAGTCGGAGTCCGGTGAATCTGCTATGGAGCCAGATTCAAGAGCTCCTGCCTGGATTAATAGGTAGTAATTATTTTATTTGTTAGGATAGGATTATCATAGGAATAGGGAACTTGTAGGAAATGAGATGACATGCATCTCAAATCCTATGAGTAGGATTAGGAAAACAGATGTCATTTGGTTCACATCATAGGAATTTTTCCATTGAGTCTAGGCTCTTTTTTATTTTCTTTTGAAATGTGGAGGATAGGACTCAATCCTATGTAGGAATAGGAATGCATTCCTATGAACCAAAGGGCTCTAAAGAAAAAATTCCTAAGAATCCTATCCTATGGAATTCCTGTGAAATTCCTCCAAACCAAAGGAGGCCTAAGACAGATGGTTTGTGGGTTTGCTTGTGCCTGAATGTTCTGGAAACTCTGTTAACTGAACCATAGCGTAGATTGGAAGATGATGTTCAATCTAATACATCCGGTCCAGGAAAATGGATAAACGTCAGGACCGTAGAGGACCAGCCGAAGCTCCAGCAATTAATGAGGTCTGACACAGGACAGGGACACTGTACAATAAAGTGTCCTAATACATCAATACGCCATGTAATACAGTGCTTGGTCCAGATCCTTATGAGGACTAACGCCCCAGCTAATGTGAGCATATGCTAGTACGACCCATATAGAATTTCTGATATGTTAGATGCGTGAGTGCGTGCGTGCGTGCTTGTATGTATGTACAAATAAATACACCGCGCGTGGTGTTCCTTTTCTTTGGTGGCTTTCCATCTTAACTGTACGGAAATTCAATTTGGCTCCTGGGAGCACATGCTCCCGAGGCCAATTTTTTTTTTTCAAATGTCAAAAAAATTGAGACAAAATTTTTTGGTGATCTTTGTCACATACAAATGCTACCTGCAAATTTTGAGGCAAAAAGGTTAAGCATTTTGTCCTGCACAAAAAAAACAAATCGAAGACAAAATGTCACCACAAAATGACAACCCAAATTTGTTTTTTTCACCGACGAAACACTGCTGCTCCGTTCCACATGAAAATTTTCAAGCATGCTTGCGACACCAACACGGTCATCTACAAAAATTTTCAGAATTTTTTCAAAACATTTAAATAATTTTTTCGAGGTACTGTTCATCCGGGTGCAAATGCACCCGGGATCCAAAACGCCTCTCCCCTAACTGTATCCCTATACTACTATATCTAAGTAAATAAACTCCTGCAGGCTCCATGCATGTAGATCGTAATTACTCTTACTGAGTTTCCTTGCAGCAAACCAATTACATGACTCGTGTTAATTACATATCAAGAGAATTCTTCTTACATATAATAAATAATATTTTAATAATAAAATCCCACAAATGTTATCCTGACGTAGAATGTTTCACAAATAAGACCCTATCGTTCGTAGAAAGAACGATTTAGTGGTTATCGTCCGCACCGGGGACGAAAGGCCCGGTTCCTGCATCAGTGAAGAGGGTGTATGTTGAAGTTATGACCCACAGTATTTATCTCATTTGATGCTTGGACACGCGCGGTTGTTTCTCCTTTAAATTTTTGTACTAACATAATAAGTAGCTTCAGCTTCTTACCGTTTCACTTTGGTAAAGAAGCCAAAAGTGGGCTAGTTTTTCCTGTTGTGAGTTGAAAGGTAGAAAAAGCCTTGCGGTGATGAGTAAACCAAACAACCATAACTATACATGATTCAGACTCCATATTAATGTTTTGACAGTGTGAAAGATGGCAAAATAAAATATGACACTTGCGCCAGTTCTTGAGAGGATGGGCCAAGAATCACAAAGGAATTTATAAAGTGGAAAAAGAAAAATTAATAAGTTTGATTGATGAGTTAGATGTGAAAGTTGAATCGTCTATACTCAGTATATCAGACAGGAATAAAAAGACTGAGGCTGAGAAGGAGTTACAAAAACTCTTGCGAGAAGAAGAGATGAAATGGGCACTCCGTGCTAAGGTGACGAAGGTGGTTCATGGGGACGATAACACACAATTCTTTCACATGATTGCAAATGGCAAACATCCAAAGAAGAAAATAATTCAACTTGAGCAAGATGAAGGAACGATAGTAGGACACGAGAATTTCAAGCTATATATTTCAGAATATTACAAGAAATTATTTGGTGCACCCGAAGAGAATTGTGTCTCTTTGGATGAAGGCAACACACATGATATACCTCAGCTCAATCAAGATGAGAATGAGGTTTTATCTGCGCCATTTACTGAGAAGGAGGTGTTTGATGCAATAACACAAATGAAACTAAATAAGGCGCCAGGACCGGATGGGTTTCCGGCGGAATTTTATCAAAAATGTTGGCATATCATTAAGGGGGATCTTTTGCCTATGTTCCATGATTTATTTAATGGTCAGCTACAGCTATTTCACCTAAACTTTGGAACAATCACGTTGTTGCCAAAGAAGGCGGAGGCTGTACGCATTGAGCAGTTTAGACCGATCTGTTTGCTCAATGTTAGCTTCAAAATATTCACAAAGGTGGGCACGAATAGACTGACGAAGATAGCTCAGTCCGTAGTCCAACCCACACAAACAACGTTTATGCCCGGGAGACACATTCTAGAAGGTGTTGTTGTACTCCATGAAACATTACACGAAATTCATACAAAGAAACTAGATGGGGTTATCCTTAAAGTGGATTTCGAGAAAGCATATGATAAAGTAAAATGGCCATTTCTTCAGTAGGCCCTACGGATGAAAGGGTTCAACGAAAAATGGAGGGATCAGGTCGACTCCTTCATTCAGAAAGGCAGTGTGGGTATTAAAGTTAATGATGACATAGGTCATTTCTTTCAAACACACAAAGGATTAAGGCAGGGAGATTCTATGTCTCCAGTATTGTTCAACATTGTAGCGGATATGTTGGCTATACTTATTGGCAGAGCTAAAGAAAAGGGCCATATAGGAGGACTTGTTCCCCATTTAGTAGAGGGGGGTGTGTCCATACTACAATACGCGGATGATACGATTATTTTCATGAAACATGATATGGCAAAAGCAAGAAATATGAAACTAATATTGTGCTTGTTTGAGCAGTTGTCTGGGCTGAAAATTAACTTTAACAAAAGCGAACTATTCTGCTTTGGAAAGGCAAAAGAAGAACAAGATGAGTACAGACAGTTGTTTGGATGTGAAATGGGATCACTGCCATTCAGCTATCTGGGGATTCCTATTCATCATCGAAGACTGACGAATAAGGAATGGAAATGTATCGAGGATAGATTCGAAAAGAAAGTAAGCTGCTGGAAGGGCAAGCTTATGTCATATGGAGGGAGACTAGTTTTAGTAAACTCGGTTCTAACTAGTTTACCGATGTTTCTATTGTCTTTCTTTGAGATACCGGTAGGGGTACGAAAAAGATTAGACTTTTATAGATCTCGTTTCTTCTGGCAAAGTGACGAAGCTAAGAAGAAATACAGATTGGCTCGCTGGGATATAATTTGTAGACCAAAAGACCAAGGAGGACTTGGCATTGAAAATCTAGAACTAAAAAACACATGCTTGCTTAGCAAATGGTTGTACAGGCTATCTACAGAAACCGAGGGGATGTGGATACAAATTTTGAAGAATAAATATCTACATTCCAAAACACTTGCGCAAGTTACAGCGAGACCAAATGACTCACCTTTCTGGAAAGTATTAATGAAGATAAAAGTGACCTTTTTCCGGAGGGTGAAATTTATAGTTGGTAACGGGACATCAACTAGATTTTGGGAAGACACGTGGCTTGGAGACAATCCATTAGCACTTCAATATCCTTCTCTTTATAATATTGCGCAACATAAAGAAGAGTATGTATCCACGGTACTACAGTCTATACCTCTTAACATGCAATTTAGGCGAGCTTTGCTGGGAGAACGTTGGAATGCATGGTTACATCTGGTCAATAGAATAATGCAAGTGCACCTGTCTGACCAGGCAGATAGTATACGTTGGACTTTAGCTGCGAATGGTGTATTTTCAGTAAAATCAATGTACACACACCTGGTTAATACTGGACCACTCACGAGATCATTACATATTTGGAAAATAAAAGTGCCTCTTAGGATTAAAATTTTCATGTGGTTCATACACAAGGGTGTGGTATTAACCAAAGATAATTTGGCAAAAAGAAATTGGGGAGGCAGACTTAACTGTTGTTATTGCGATCAGAATGAAACGATCAAACACCTATTCTTAGACTGTCCTCTTGCGAAACTCTTATGGCGCAGTATCCATATAGCTTTTAATGTTAGCCCACCAACATGTATTGCTTCCCTATTTGGAACGTGGCTCGATGGAGTAGACGTTCAAATATCGAAACTTATCAGAATTGGGATATGTGCTCTATTTTGGGCTATATGGAATACCAGGAATGACATGATTTTTAATGGCAAGAATTTCAACAACTTTTTGCAGGTCATCTTCAGAGCAACATCTTGGATCCGTACGTGGTCATTACTCAGTCATGCGGAATCCAGTGATCTTATGGATATTGGGTGCAACCGATGGGAGATGGTCGCACGGGTTATCTTCAACCGGTTTGGATGTCATGCTAATAATAGGCTAGGTGTATAGGCATGGTAGTCTAATGTTAACGTTGTCGGATGTGGCAACTTTTTATCTTTCATACCTTTTTTATTTTTTGCGCTTCAGCGCTTCTTGGATCTAAGACTTTGTTCCGGATTAATTTTAATAATATGGCTGCATGCATCGATTGATGCAGAGGCCGGGGGCTCGATTCCTCCTTTTCCAAAAAAAAAATGTTTTGACAGTGTATCTATCATATCATAGTTCATACGAATTTGGAGAGAAATAATCATCAAACGTGTATCAGTACACATGAGTATACGTGGATCTCAACGAATGGATCATCTAATAAATAATCTCCCCGGTTAATTGGTGACAACAGCCCAATTAACTTAACTTGCAAGTATATTACTCCTCACTTGCAATTACGTGATGACACGCTTAATTGCTTCACCTGATCAGCTTGGTATATCATCACTTGGGCGAATACATAAATGTAGCATGTGATCCGTGCGGCCCTATAGATTAACCGGTCGTGTTGATCTGTGATTTATATATGTTGCCGTTGGTCCAATCACACCAGAGTCCAATGCTCCATACGTAACGGGTGGACACCTACCAATATTTCATATCTCTACCTAATAATAAAGCGTTGATAACTTCTGGTCGTATGTCGTCAGGGATTTTGTAAAAAAGTCCCTCGGTTTCTGTGAATTCAACCCGCAGTCCCTGTTTTAGTGGTACTCTAGGAAAATGTTTTGATTTTGCACAAAACACCCTGTCGTTTGAAGTATTCCATGCACGGTACGAGCAGATGTGTAAAGGAAAAAAACGCACACGACCTCACACGAAGCACAGGATCGCCTCCTCTCCCTCTCCCACACGAAGACATCGCCGCCGCCACCGCCCACGCCGGCCACTTCCGGCGAGCTCCGGCGCCGCGCAGCTCGCCCCCGAGCTCCCCACGCTCCGCTCCTCCCTCCCCTCCGGCCAAATTAAAAACGATTCGAGCTTGTCTTCTGGTCGCCCGATTGGGCCTTCGAACGTGCTCCTGCCTGGGCTTTGTCCTCGGGCGTTCGTTCGCGTCAGTTCCTAATGATTCAGCCTCTAATAATAATCCCACATCGCTTGTTTACGCCCAATTTCAACAGTTCATATACGTACAAAATAATGGTTTCAACAAGCGACCAAACTAATCAGCAAACAGAGGTGAGGAGGATGAAGCATACACGAATCGATCAAAGAAGGGAACGTTGGTGAAAACAATGACAAAGTCTCATAAACCAGAGGAGGAGGATTTGGGCGCGGCCATGGCGGCATGAGCAGCTAGAAAGAGAGAGAGATGTGCGGGAGCTCGAGGCGTTGCGTCAGAGCAGAGGAAGAAAGGGGACGGACACCACCGCCATCGGCCGGCGGTTCGCTCGACGGACCCGCGATTTGCCGAAGAGCGGGAGAGAGGGGCAGGGAGCCACAAGGCTGGATCTCGGCGCGACCCAGTCCTACTTGCCCCGGCGTCCTCCTCTCCTGGGTGCTGGGTGATGATGGATTGATGGATGAGGAGCAGCGTTGTGGACAAGGGCCACGAAGAAGATAGCTCTCTCGGTGCTTTTTTGGATGTGAGAAAGATGGAGCGAGAGAAGCGAGAGGGATGCAGATGCATCTCGGTGGAGATGAATGGATAAGCATAAGCTAGCTAGCGGTGGAGGTACACGTGGGTGTTACGTGCCGGTCGTTAAGCCCCAACATTGTTTTTGTCAGCCGGTTATTAATATTTCTTGCGTTCGGTCAACACTTAACAGTGTAAAAAAATATTGGGAATGAAATATAATTTCCAAATCAAACAAACCTTTCATTGAAAAAACTACATAATCATAATCATTAGAATTCATTTCGAAAAAAAAAATCATTAGAATTCAAATCTATTGATAATTTGATAAAATACTTTAAATGAATTATTAAACTCTCGAAGAGTATTTAAGGGCACTCCAACGCCGACCCTGAAAAAACCTGCAACCATCCACATCTCATAGTCTGGACGTGTTTTGTCATCCAATGCCGGTCTATGTCGGTCCGCCGACCGGTCCGAATTTACTTTCTCCCGTAATCCAAAAACAAATTGAGGGTTTTGCGGGCGTCCGGACATCTGCCACCATCGATTCTATCTGCCATGGCCCACCCAACCCCCCCTTCCCATGTCCCTCCAGCCCGAAGTGGTCAGCGCCGCTCCAGAGCACAGATGCTGCATTTATGTCGGCTCAGAGCGACGCGACCTCTCACTGGCACTCTTGCATTGAAGCGGCGCCGGCCGAGACCGCCGCCCGCGCTGTTTCCCGGTGCACGCGACAACTCCATGTTCAAATGGCATGTCATCATTCCGCCTCCCTACATTAAACATGTGCGGTTGCCGAAGAACCTACTCCGACGCCACACGTCCGTTTGTCTACTGCCCGCAATTAACCACCTCGTCGCTTGCCCTACCATCCGACGACTATTTAGACTCCAGCCCCAGCCATAGCCGCATCCATCCTTCTCCTCGCCGCACCAAGACCGCCATCGCCGCTTGAGCTCCAAAGCCATTTGGGACAGCCTCTCATCCGACAAGAACACGGAGATGCCGCCATCCGGCAGGCAGACGGAGGCATGCACTGCGGACATCCCAATGGAATATGTTCGGAAAATTAAAACATGTTCATGATTTTATCAATAGTTCGTGTATTAAAAAAGTTAATGAAATTGACCAAATTTTGCCAATTCAAAATCATGAATGGAAAAATATCCTAAAAATTCAAAATATGTTTATTCATTCATAAAATATCTGCTGATTCAAAAAATGATCATGCATTACAAAAAATGTTTTTTAATTCGAAAAAAATGTTTGTTAACTCCAAAAATTGTTCCACTAATTTCCAAACAATATTCATCCATTCTAGAAATGTTCTCGGATTCAAGAAAATTGTTAAAAAAATGTTCACAATTTTTAAATAAGTTTGCAAATAGTATAAAATGTTCATGAATTCAAAAAAAGTTTCTTGATTTTGGAAAATGTTCAAAAATTTGTAAAAGTGTTCATGAATTTGAAAAATGAACACGATTTCAAACATGTTCACGAGTTTAAAAAAATATTCATGATTTCAAGAAATTGAGAGTGATAATGAATCTCGCTGATACAGTAAAATGTGATCATGGCCATTGGAGATAAAAAAAAATTCTCCCGTTGCAACGCACGGTCCCTTTTGCTAGTAGGTTAACTAATGGACTCATATGATTAATAAAAACTTATCGACTTCTTACAGATAGATTAAACAAACTCTAGTCTATGAACGACCGGTCCTGTGATAGAAACAGGCAGCTGACGTCCAAACTAACTAATGAGCTGAATACTACTACTAATTTGTTTCCGTATAATATACTACTACTACTAGTTAATTCGATCTCTTTTGCAATCATGGGAGCATAAACCTCTCGCATCAGTCTGAGCACTACTTATTTCCATAATTATTACACCTCCAGCCAGATATATAAGACGTTACCTCAAAGAACAAATATAAGACAAAAGTAATTGGGACAATATAAAACAAACTTTGATCAAGAATCAATCCAATAATACACGGATTATTTGTAAAAAAAATCAAGATCATCGGTAGTTTCTTTTACTGTCTCTATGTTAGCCAATCTTTTTTTATAAAAATCCAATAATAGCGAAGAGCGTGCATGTGATTGCATTAACAAAAACAGAATTTAGCATAAACTAGCAAACATGCTCGTGCGTTGCAACGGGGGATACACTGTATATGACGGCAAAAACGGGCATGGAAAAAAATAAGAAATGATTAAGTGTGTTTTTACCTCCTCATCGCGTCCGTTGTTACACGCATCACGTATAGTATTGATGTCACAAGCATGCTCTCGATGACGGCGATTCGCAAGTGCTGGCGCCCTACAGTGGATGGAGAAAAGAAGGGCAGAAGAGGAAGGCTTGTATCTCTCAAGCATATATATTTACTAAACAAAATCTATCTGATGCATACCAGTTTGGGTAGAATTGTCGAATTGCTTCCTCTTAGATAACATCTGCATCAGAAAATCCACCACACCAAACATATACATATGTTTAGCAAGGACACAGAAATCAGATTGGTAAAAAGATAGTGAGGATGAATAGAGGGTTTTGAAGATTTCCGACATTGCAAATCATAATAGGTTACAAACTACATCATGCATGTAATTTTATCAAATCAACATGACAAATTATTACAACCTGCAGAAGCACCAAGTATCTTGCCTTTATATATTGACGGTTGAGTGTTCAAAGGTGAGGAGGAGTTCGATGCCACGTTCAATCTGGATCTGGATACGTACTCTTCCATGGATTAGTTACGTAGTGGTAGTAGTAGTCAAACAAGATATGTGCCACGACCGGCGGAAGAAGGGATTAGGAGGATTATCTAGCATAGGTGCCTAGGAAGAGGCCCAACGCGGCAGCACGGTACGGATGGTGCGTTGCCTAGCACTTCCTTTTGCATATATTAAGAAAGACCACCAATTAATGTACAAAAGAACTGCCTTCGTGTGCTGGCTAGCTCGTGCTATATAAGCAATCGGTCGGCCCAGGTTCGAATCATAGTTTATACACATATAGTATAATTTTTACCACGCACGAAAAAACTGGCCCGATAACTATAGTGCTTGAGGCCCAACTTGCTCACACGGACTGTGCTGCTTGAGGCCCAAAATCGGCCCCGACGGCCCACGTGGATGAGTTGTGCGCCCTGCTAGTTGACGTACATAAAAGTGGTGGTCGATAGCTGTGCTGGACATACGGAATTTGTAAATCGGGAAGGGACATATAGAAAACGCCTGATGGACGAAAAAACGTGGAGAAACAATCCTTACTTTAATATTAGATATAGATATAGATGAATTAGTTAGTCTCCAGTGGAGATCATCTGAACCCACCAAACCTATGTTTTTTTATATTAGTGGAGATTATCTTTACGTATGTCTAATCTCGGTTTCAAAAGTTTCATTTTGATTTTAGTTAGGTTTGAAATTTCTAGGAAACATGATGGCTGCATCAAAATATATGTGGTACAAAAAAAAAACAGGATACAACGTTCAAGAAAACTCTATTTATACTAACCATGAGTCAAATTGATATGAAACAAGTCAAACATGATGTATTGGTTTCATAGAGGTTTCACATCAGTTTCAGAATACAAATTCCAAACTTTGTCAAAACGTATCCAAGATTGATCTTCTTTTGAAGATCTTCTGAACACAAATATCCAAATGGGTCATACATTAGACCTTCGGTTCAAAGGATAAAAACAATACAAACATTGGAATCAAATTAAAAAGCATGGGTGGCTGGATAACAAAATTGCACTTTTCCGTCCAAATATACCCACCACTCGGGTCACCAGACTTGGTGCCCCACGTGGGTGTTTGTGCTTTGCTTTCGGCTATTATGAATTGTCATAATGATTGTATTTTTAACAGAGTGAAAGTTCACAATTATTTGCAGGTTATCTTCCACGCTACAGGATGGATTCGTATGTGGTCGTTACTGCAACATGCGGAAGTGCGGGAGCTTATGGCCTCTGGATGCAACCAATGGAAGATGGTAGCACGGGATACGTACAACCGGTTTGGATGGCGGTAAAATAGTAGGCTGTGTGTGTAGGCATATATCCCTATTTGTGCTGGTTGTGCTTGTACTAATTTTTGAGTCATACTTTGATGTTGAAGATTGATATTTTTGAACTTTAATAAATATATGGCTATGTGCATTGCAATGATGCAGAAGCCGAGGGTGATCCTCCTTTTCTTAAAAAATTAGCGGTCGATTGGGCTCCTCTAGGCACTGGAGCCATTAGAAAAAGGCACGTGAATTACACAATGAAACCAGAAATTCATCTTATAAACAACATGATTTAGTAAAAATAAGTAGCAAGATATGTTCATGTATTCAAGCACACAAACCAGCAAAGTCCTACAGCTTGTCTTCAAGATATAGCGAAGCACTTATCTTAGGCTGTTGGCCTACCAATCAATGAAAATTCGAAAAAAACATAATGTCAAGATTTGTTCACTAACGGCGAAGTTTATATTATGTTTTGTGCATTTCACTGTATTGTTAATACCAATCAAGTTTGAACATAACAGAACAGGGAATGAAAGAACGACACGAGAAAAACAATGTCTACAGAAGAAACTATCTCGTGGTGCCGTGTCAAACATACATTCTGTTAAAGTTATGAAAGCAAAAATACATTTCGTTAAATATATATTCTTTTAATGTTCAATTGGATCAAACACTCACTCCCGAGAAGTCAAATAAACTAAACTTGATTACACGCCTTACCGGTTGCACGTGTCAAATTATACTCCATACATTTTGCTTAATTGTTTCGTGGGCAGTGGGTTGCTCCCTCTCCACAAGTCAAACCAATCGGTGGAGGATCTCCTGCGCCTGTAGCCATCGGAGCTAGCAGCCTAGCACAGCTGCACAGCAGTATTATATATACACAGACATGCAGTTCCTCTTGTTGTCATCAACATCACAGCACAGCATAACACTGCAAAATTAAACACAAGAGGGGCGAACAACTGTGCCAGTAGCAAATGGCCGTGGTAGGAGACGAGTTGAAGCTGCTCGGCGTGTTCGCGAGCCCATATGTTACGAGAGTGAAGCTTGCGCTCAGCTTCAAAGGCCTGAGCTTCGAGGATGTCGAGGAGGATCTCGCCAACAAGAGCGAGCTCCTCCTCGCGTCCAACCCGGTGCACAAGAAGGTGCCAGTGCTCATCCACAACGGGAAGCCCGTGTGTGACTCGCAGATAATCGTGCAGTACATCGACGAGGCCTTCAGAGGCACCGGACCGCCTCTGCTCCCGGCTGACCCCTACGAGCGTGCCGTCGCTCGCTTCTGGGCCTCCTACATCAATGACAAACTCTTAGCGTCGTGGTTGCAGGTGGCGCGGGCTAAGACAGAGGAGGAGAAGGCTGAGGGGTTGAAGCAGACACTTGCGGCGGTGGAGACCATGGAGGTGGCCTTCAAGGCATGCTCCAAGGGAAAGCCTTTCTTCGCTGGTGACAGCCCCGGATACCTGGACGTGACCCTCGGGGCCTTGGTCGCTTGGGTGCACGTTGGCGCTGATTAGTTTGCGTCGGCCTGAGAAGAAGTAGTAGCTTCAAGCTTGTACTGATCAGAATCAGTCAAAGCAGGCAAGGACTTGTGTTTTTTTGGGGGAAGCAGTCGAGGGGATTGACTTGGGGATAGAGTAAGTAGAACAGAGCACACTTGTGAACAAAAGAACCTCGATAGATCTACTTCGGGTGCAAATGGGGCTATTCATGATATGAGTTGTTCGCTGCTGTGTGTCGTCTCGATTGTGCTAGGTAAAGTTGCCCGCCGGTGTCGAAGTTGTTGCACCACGGATGCCAATCTGCTTTCTGCTGGATTTTCACACTGGCTATGGGTCTAATCTATGTGCATTTTTTAGCTAAACTAAAATCGGCCTAATTAGAAATTTGGAAATCGAAATTGATCTAGCCCGCGAAACTGATCTGATCTTCAATTGACCGGGTATTGCGCCTCGGGGAGAGAGGATTAATCTCCCGGGGAAGTGCGCCGTGGAAGTGGTAGATGAATCTAAGAATGACAACGTTAGTCTAACCACTCTAATACCATGTGGAAAATATAGAAACCCTAATAAGTGTTGTGCTATACCGATCTGATCCTCGTGGGGTTTATATGAAGTATACCGTAAGAGTTGGTTGGAGTACAAGATAAGACATTGTGAGTTTGAACTAATTCTATCTTTATCTTTGTATCAAATACTCCGTAGCTGTACGTTTATAGTTGTAACACGATGGAGCCCTTGGCTACCAGTGAAGGCGGCAGCCGGAATCAACCGAAGAGGGTGTGAAACAAGACCTCTCAAGAAATTGCATGCAACACTCATCGTGGTTAAGCCTTGTTAGAGAACCGACCTGCTCCAGTCTCTGGCCACTGATGTTTCATGCATGCCATGTTTCAGATCCATGTTGTGATCCCACCAAAAAAAATTATTGTTTGAGAGGTTTGAATATGTCAGGCAGGCAACTGTTGGGCAATGTTTTTTGGTTATTGCATGACAGGTAGCTCAAATTTCTGCACGTTACAACTTACAACGCCTTAAGAGCATGTACAATGATTGATAACACGTTCCACTCTTATCCATTGCACATCATCAATAGATAGCTAGTAAAAGAGATACAACACTTAAGAATTCAGAGACATCATACAATAAGGTAGCTAATAGAGAGATGTAACGGACAGTTAAAAGTTGAGCTTAGTAACCCACTGCCACCAGTACATCCACGGAGAGCACAGCCAGAACCCAATGCATAAGAACATATTTGTTCCATATACTATCTCCCACATGAAACTATTTACACCATGCCTGCATTCATCGTCTTCTTTTGCTGCCATCAAGGTGAGCCTCTTGCTCTTGAGACATCCTCTCCAACTACTTGGTACTAATCATGGTCGTTTCTTCCCTTCGCTGAAAGTTTAGAGAATTTTGCATCAGGTAGTGTGCAGCTAGCTGCAGCGTTTAGCTTTGTGATGAACTGACGAAGCAGAGGTGGTGTTAGTACTATGGACCTATAGGTGAGGGAAAGAGAAGAATGCAGCAAGGGACAAGGCCATGAGCACATGTAACACCCCAAAAATTTAATCATGTTTTATTAATTTAAAATTTGCCAGAAAGAATTGTTTTCTATTTTCTGGATTTTTCTATGGATTTCAGAGCCACTCTTTTCCTCTGGATTACAAAATTCTCCCCTCTTATCTGAAACTTTTGAATAATATCGTGAGACTTGAATGTTTCACTAAAGCATTTTATTCCATTTAGTAAAACCAGTGGAATTATTTTTATAATAAAACTTGCCAAGTTTTAATTCTTTTAAAAGCATTTTCATTCCTTTAAAGGCATGAGTTGCACTATAACTACCTCATATATTCTTTTAAAAATTCTATAAAAATTTGGAGATGTCAGGAGATGTATATGGTTCACTTTTATGCAAAAACCCATTGGTGTTCTTTAAAAATTTTGAGCAAAACAACCCCATTTGTATTCTGGTCCAGTTTGGCAGTTTGAACTGCAACCCCATTTTCTTTTGCTCTAATGGCCATGATATTCCTCCTACTAATTGTCCTTCCAACCAAACTCTTAAGTCCAAGAGATCAGCCCCATAGGAATAATTTAAGTTGACCAAATTGCTCCTTTTATTTTCTGTCCAGATTTGATTAATTTTCACCTAAACTTGCATTACAAAGTTTTCTGTTTTGCCAAACTAACTTCACCAACCTATGTAGTGACTAAAGAGACCCCATCCTGCCATTTTGCATTCTTAGAAAATACCCATAGGTGGCTATGGCATTCTGTCAAACACCTAGAGTGCATGTCCAGTTTTGGCACAGTTCAGTGCTTGCATTGTGAGCTTGCCCCCATGACCAAACCAGCATGTCCACAAGACCTAAGATAACCCAAGCAATGATCCTGTTAAACCCCATGATCAGCAGGACCCTTTTTACCCCTCTGGCATTTCGTCAAACAGGTGCCATGCATGCCCAGAGCGCGAGCAGAGCGTGCATATTGCACGCATCTGCCAGAGCCGCCGCAGCCACCAACCCCGCGTCCCTTGGCCATTCGCTTCATGCATTGCCACCCCGGTGGCTTTCCCTGCTCGCTAGAGCCGCCGGCAGCCCCCTGCAATGCTCAGAACCGCCGCAGTGCTCACCTTCGCGGCTTGCCGTCGACCCCAGTCGCCTCTCCCGGGGCCAGCGCCGCCCAAGCCTCCTCCGCCCGCCAGCTGCCCTCTCCCGCAGTACCGGCCCGTCCTCTAGCTGCTGGCATGCCCCCGAAGCTCGCCACGTCCCCAACAAGCCAGGCGCTAGCCGCCACCGCCGCCTGCTGTGCCAGCGCCGACCAAGCCACGCGGCACGCCCCCGAGGCCTCCGGCTCGCCGTGCTCATCCGCAGCCTTGTCGCCTTCCCCCGCAGACCCCTCTGGCCAGGCCCCCACCTCCCCTGTTCGACAATAATGGCCGGCCGTCGTGCTTATCCGCGGGCCGCCGCGAAACCGACATGGCTAGCCTATATAAGGTCCTCCCCCTCACTCCTTCGACCCAGGCAGCACTCCTCCTTCCCCTTAGAGGCTTCCCAGGCAGCCAATTGACCAGAAGTGGTCGTCTCCCCCTCCTCCGACCGTGAAGCTCGCCGGCGTCTCTCGATGAAATTCATCACCCCCGGAGCTCTCCCCACTCCATTAGCTACGCCAGTGATCTACCCAAGCTTCCCCGAGTCCGTTCCCCTCTCGGTTTCCTCTCGGGAACCTCCCTGGACGGAGTTCATCGCGGAGCCGACGCCGCCGTCCGCCGGGATCGGAGCTGCCGACGTCCCTGAGCTTGTAGGATACGGTGGCGCACCTCCCCATGCTCGCCGCAAGCCCCTAAGCACAGCGGTACTTTCGCCGCACGCCGTGGTGCCCTCTGTCGCTGGCGAGGGCCGCCGGAGTCCTCCCTCTGCTCGGCCAGAAGAGGGAGAAGGCCAGTTTGACCGGTGTCAAAACTGACAGAGGGGACCCACGCGTCAGTGGCTATGCTGCGCCTGAGTGGTCTTAAGTGAAGACGCATTTTGATGTGTACGTCTTCGCTGCTTGAAAGCGTATTCGTCCCGAAGCGCTTTCTTTTATTCTTTTATTTTAAAATCAGAACTTTGACCTAAGTTTGACTGGCTGTAACTTTTAAAATAAAACTCCAAATGAATTGATTCTTTTTCCTACCTCTCTCGAATTTTACCTAGTTTATTTTAAGATTTATTTCAAAAATATTTAAAATAACTTTTTGTACTGTTTTTGAATTGCGTGTTGATTCAAATATTTTCAAAATAGGAATTGGAGAGAGAAGCAAACTTTCAAAAGTTTTGTGATGCACCCTACACCTCTACACATTTAAGGCAAGCATTCTGAATCTTGGTATAATATTTGTTGTGTGTTGTTTGATGTGAATACAACACCAAGTTGACTTGAAGTATGCATTATTTCATGTGATGGTATGATCATGTTTACAAGTGCATGTTGAGAATTCCTTGATGTTGGAATTGAAATGCTTGGACAGTATTCATCCTCTTATGCCTTTCATGCCTATCGGAAGGAATCCGGAGAAGTCTCTGTCTTGAGTAGACACGAACTTCATACTGATATTTCGTTGGGGCGAGTATGATCAGTAAGGCATGGTGAGGTATGATGAGTGGTGATTCTGTCTGATGATGTGGAATATTTTTGTTGTGCTAACCATGCAGGGAACACCTAACCTCCTGAGTCGACCATAGATCGAGTCTTGTGCCAGTAACACCCATACTTGTTTCGTGCTACCACTTGTCCCTACTGCAGGCAGGGTACGGTTCAATAAGTTGTCAATCCCTTTCTTAGCACACACCGTACAGAGAGGCCATAGTGAAAGATACCAGTGGCCCCTGGTAGGCATGTCACTTGGTCCGGGGGCATGGGTGTTTCCGGTTGGAGCCGAGGGGGTAGCTCCCCTAGTTTGCGCGCGTTATAAATTTTGTGATCCCATGCTAGTCGAGGTTGTAGCCTCCCCACTTAGAGTTTTACTTAACGAGTGTCGTGTCTGATTCCAGACATCGATTAGTTAAACTTGTGTGTGCGAGTCAGGTGTGTTTTCAACTAAAAGACCGTGAGCGGAATTAGTCCTGGTGGACTAAAGGAATCCGTTACTCGTGGGTAAAGAGTACACCCTCTGCAGAGTTTATATCTATTCGAATAACCGTGTCCGCGGTTAAGGACTACAGTCTGGGATGGGTCAAGTGTCGGTCTTAGTGTCGGTCTTCGGAGGAAAACTTCTAAACCAGAATATTGATCATGACGTGTGACGAATGATGATTATGATTATTACTATTGTGGACTAACCATTTATATTATTTGAATTATTGAGTATCCCTGGGATGGTTCTACCTCCTGGATACTCATTGTGATTATTATTATATAAGCCCTTTATGTGGCGTCGCACAGACGCCCGACTGTGGCATGCTTATTATTTATTTTTCCTTATAAGCCCTTTATGTGGCGTCGCTCAGACGCCCGACTGTGGCACATTTTATATTTATTTTCCTTATAAGCCCTTTATGTGGCGTCGCTCAGACGCCCGACTGTGGCACATTTTAAATTTATTTTCCTTATAAGCCCTTTAGGTGGCGTCGCTCAGACGCCCGACTGTGGCACGGTTGTTATTTATTTTCCTTATAAGCCCTTTATGTGGCGTCGCTCAGACGCCCGACTGTGGCATGCTTATTATTTATTTTCCGTACAAGTTCTTTATGTGGTGTCGCTCAGACGCCCGACTGTGGCATGTTTGTTATTTATTTTTTCTTATAAGCCCTTTATGTGGCGTCGCTCAGACGCCCGACTGTGGCACGTATGTTATTTATTTTTCTTCTAAGCCCCTTTATGTGGCGTCGCTCAGACACCCGACTGTGGCACGTATGTTATTTATTTTTCTTCTAAGCCCTTTATATGGCGTCGCTCAGACGCCCGACTGGGGCATGCTTTATATTAATATCCTTTCGACGTGTCGCTTCAGACACCCGATCGGTTTATTTTATTTTTATTTCCTGATTGCTTATTCACGTTTAATATGAATGACCTGCTTGCGTGCATCGTGAATTTTATTTTGTGACTGACTAAGTGATCGTGAATTATTTCAGTGCATGATTATCACCTGTTATATTATACCTGTTTTCATAATGTTTGCGAGTACATTCAAAGTACTCACTGGCTTGTCTCTGTCTATTGTCTTGGCCAGATTTCTTGCTTGGAGAGGAGCGCAATGACGACAGCCCCGGAACCTAGGCATCGATGATAGCAGACACGCGAAGATAGGAGTTAACCTGGTGAGCTGTTCCTGTGGGAAATGGAGTCCCATAGACGCTGATGAACCGCAAACCGCTTCCGCCATCAACCACTAGAGATTTTTGTTGTACTCATAGACCATCCTGGTCGTGTACTTCAAATATTGTATTTTCCTTGGAATTTCTGTATCAAGATTGTGTCTCATCAGCTAACAGTAATCCTGGGGCTGGTGAGCACAAGGGCCATTTACTGGGAAAATAAAATCCTGGAAAACCGGTCCTGACAACCTTGGTATCAGAGCCAGGCTGACCATTGGCTAATCCTATCTTAGCCAGGTCGATAAACCTAGGTTAACCCACCCACCAGACCTTAACCTAACCACAACCAAGCCTATCCTATCCGATAGCACACACAGTGACCCCGACACCTTTTGGCAGTTGGTGCCCAACCTATCAGCCTAGCCCATCGATCACGCGCGAGTGACCGACACCTAATTTGTCTCATTCGCAAGCGTGCGAAGGAAGGCTCCGTTTTCTTTCTATAAAGGAAACGTTAGCCCCAACCCAGCACAGCACAGCCACTACCCAAAACCAAGCCAAGATGCCTGGCACCATTGTTCACAATGAGACCACAGCAACCAACCTTGGAGGTTTTGTAACCGTGCTAGCCAACCTCACCCATCGTGCCTTTGCATTAGAAGAGCCCCCAGAATATGTTGTGTACCAAGGACACACGAGTGATGAGAATCGTCACTTCTGGGCCACGGTGCATGTTTATGGTAGGGGTATAGCGCCGAACGCCCCTACAGGTTCATCGGAAGGACAACTTCCTTTGAGCCACAAGCCATCAAGCTAGCAGCTCGAGAGGCTATAGTTCAACTCCGACACTTGTCGCCAAGAGTTAACTGCCGCTCGTTCTACTACTACCCCAGCCGCGAAGGATACATTAGGTCGCCCCAAGTCGCCAATGGAGACCACGAGACAGACCCTGCATTGTTACATCTGGTGCGCTATCTAAGTGCACTAGAGGCATTATTCGATCAGGTCACCCTTGATCTGATCGCAGCTCGTGGAGAACTTGCCCGTCGAGCCCCAGCCAAAAGAGAGGATGTGCCCGACGCCGACAAGGCGGCGGAGTCTGCTGAGGCGGCGGAGACGGCTGAGGCGGCGGAGATAGAGCTGGATTGCTACTCTGAGGAGTCGATGGCCTTGGCGTCCAATGTGGAAGCACGATGTGTTCCTTTTTCCATAGAATGGTACTTTTTCTGGCATCTCCCAGTTCAGTCTCCCCTTCACCTATAGGGAAGTCAAGCTCCAGCTGCTCAAATCCCTTGATAACTTCATCCACCCCGACAACAGCATAGCCATCTGTAATCGGAGAGCAATGGTAAGTTCCATTACATACAGGAGGTAAGGCAAAGCCGACCGCCACCTTCACGGATATGTTCATGCATTTCACATGTAGCTCACAATTTTCCCTCTGCGTGATAACATCCACGGGGTAGCGAGGAGCCGTGATATCATCTATGGGCCGAACGAGCTCCGTGGAAGCCACGCTGCTTTTCCGCTGAGATGGTGGGCCGGCAGTATTGAATGCAGGATCTTCGTGCTGCTGAGATGGGCTGGTAGCTTGCTGGCTGGTAAGTGCGTCTAGTTTCTTCTCATGCCACGATAATTTTTCTTCTATCTGCTACAGCCGGTCTGTATGCTGTTTCTTTTTTCTCCCTCGGCTTCTATAAGTGTCACTGCAGTCGGGAAACCCAATCTTCCACGGAACGGAGCCTGATGTGCCTCGTGTTCGTCCACTGTGTTCAGCATTCCCGAGGTCGCGTGTCAGCTCGTCGTTCTCTCTTTCGGGAATGAACTTCCCGTCCTGCACGTCCTTCATTGCAGCTTTAAGGGCTTTGAGGGGTGTTGCAAGTTGATCTTTTGTAAAAATACACTTCCCTGTTTCTGGGTTCAAATTTCCCCCATGCCCGTAGAACCAAGTCTTTACCCGTTCGGCCCACTCCAATGTCTCTGGATCGATCCCTTTATCAATCAGGTCGTTCTCAGTTTTCTCCCACTTAGGCCTGGCAACCTTCTAGCCACCTGACCCCATAACATGGTGATATTCCTTCTTTGCAGCATTGTTCTTATTTATTTCTGACCTTTTCTTAGCTTCATTCGATGTCTTGTACTTCACAAATGCGTCCCAGTGATCTTTTATCTTCTCATATGCTCCGGTGAATGTTGGAGTCTTGTTTTTCAGGATATAGTCTTGGTGCAATCTTTTCTTCCAGTTACAGAATTGTGCAGCCATCTTCTTAAGAGTCCACGCCTTGACTTTTCGCTCTATAACTTTGTTATTTGGATCCAGATCTGGCGGTAGGGTGAAATTTGTCATGGGCGTATTCCAAAGCATTTCTTTGGATCTATCGTCGACATAAGTAACTACATCCGCCTTTGGCTTATTCCATTCTCGAATGGTGATCGGGATGCTGTCCCTAACAATAACTCCTCACTGACTTACAAATGCTTTTGCGTTCTGCGCGGGACCAATCGGTTTGCCATCTCCAGCGACTTCTTCGATCTTGAACCTTTCATTATCGCCCAACCTTTTTTTCGGGCCTCGTTTCTTTATAGAAGATTGGCTCGATCCGGAGGGCTAAAAGAAGAAAGAAGCGTTAATATATGTATATACAAATCAATTAATGCATCTAGTCAGCAGAGGCTTAATTAATATACCTCGCCGGCCTTTGTAATAATTAAGGTTCCAACACCGAAGCCATCATCTACTCCCTCCATTCCCTCACCGGAGCCGTCATCTTCTCCCTCCATTCCCTCACCAGAGTTCTTCAGAAACTGTGAGGTGATATCATGTCCATCGCGGATTATTTACCCCAACATGTCTTCTTATTCTTCGTCTCTGCCGTGTTCCATAGTTTCTGCAAAGACTTGGAAGTTATTTCAATGCTATAAACAAATTATTAAAACAAATTCGCATTTCCATGTCTATTTGCATCTCGATTAAAAAATCACATTATTAAAACCCAAAGATCGTCGGGGACTCCTCCGGCGATCATCGGGGACTCCTCACCGGTGATCGTCGGGGACTCCTCACCGGCGATCGTCGGGGACTCCTCCGGCAATCGCCGGGGACTCCTCACCGGCGATCGTCGGGGACTCCTCCGGCGATCATATATTCATCATATGTGAAATAACAAACAACTTTTAACAACATTGCATATAAACATATTCATCATACAACATATCATCATAGAACATATCATCATACAACTTTTAACAACATCATAGAACATGCATATCATCATATATTCATCATCCATATAAACATATTGCAAATTTATCTAGAAAAAAGCAAAAAAATGCTCGTATGAGCTATGCAGCGGCAGCAGCAGCACATAGCCACGACGGCGAGCAGCAGCGGCTGGAGCAGCGGGTCCTCACCGGCGGGGCCCGGGCGGAGCAGGGCACGCGGGGCGGGGTCCGGGCGGTGGGCCGAGGCGGCGGACGGAGGGGCTCGGGCGGCGGAGGGGCGCCGGCGCCAGGCAGGAGAGGCTCGGGTGGCGGAGGGGCGAGGGAGGCGCGGAGGCTATGCGAGCGCGTGGCGGTGCGGATCGCCGGAGAAATGGACAGCCTGGCAGCGTCGAACTGGTCCTTCGTCTCCCGGGCGGTGGCTGGCACCGGGACGTCGGGCGGAGTTTACATACCCGTGACCTTTAGTCCCGGTTCCAGCCACGAGCCGGGATTAAAGGCCCACCTCCTCCTCGCGGGAGCTGAAACCTTTAGTCCCGGTTGGTGGTGGCAACCGGGACTAAAAAACCTTTAGTCCCGGTTCCAGCCACCAACCGGGACTAAAGGTCCACCTTTTCGGCGGCCCAAATTCCGCGCAGGAGAAGGAACCTTTAGTCCCGGCTTGTTGTTGCAACCGGGACTAAAGGCCCTTTAGTCCCGGTGCGTGGCTGGAGCCGGGACTAAAGGTTTCTTCATATTTAGAGTTTGATAATAGATTTTAAAGTGATTCTTTTTCTGTAGAAAACTCTTAGAATATTTAGAGTTTTTGAGTGAATCTTTTTGCTTTAGGTCACAAAAATTATAAACTTTCTGTTAGTGCCAGTAGTTTTCAAATTTGAATAGTTTAAATTTGAATTCTTTGAAATTTGTGTGAATCACTAGTTTGTGAATAACTTTAGTTTAAAAATAGATTTTTGAGTGATTCTTTTTCCTGTTGTTTTAATTATTTTAGTTTCTGTTTTCTTGTTATTCTTTTGCCAAATAATATTATGTTTCTGTTAGCAGAAGAGGGTAGTAAAGTGAAACTTTTTGCTTGCTTGTGTTAGGGTAAACCCTAGGAACACCCAAAACACATGTATGCCCTAATACTTACAAAGATTCTCTCTGGTTTGTCCGAAGTGGGACTTTCCAGCTATAAGTCCGGAAACTCACTAGAGAGAAAGTGATGACGGTGAAGCCGGTCACATCCCAGAGTGGGATCTTGGGGTATAAGACTTTTTCTTCGCGTATGTCCCTTGCTTATGATTGCGCCGTAACCATGGAGAATCTTCATCATTTAACAGGATGCTTGGGCCAGTCTTCACTGTGAAGGGAGGAATTTCATCAAACTTATTATAATCTTCTGACATGTCTGTCTTGTCCTCCACTCCCACGATGTTTCTTTTCCCTGAAAGAACTATGTGGCGCTTTGGCTCATCGTATGATGTATTCGCTTCCTTATCTTTTCTTTTTCTTGGTTTGATAGACATGTCGTTCACATAGAAAACCTGAACCACATCATTGGCTAGGACGAATGGTTCGTCTGTGTACCCAAGATTGTTGAGATCCACTGTTGTCATTCCGTACTGCGGGTCTACCTTTACCCCGCCTCCTGTCAGATTGACCCATTTGCACCGAAACAAAGGGACCTTAAAAGAAGGTCCATAGTCAAGTTCCCATATCTCCTCTATGTAACCATAACATGTGTCATTTTCCCTATTGGTGTTTGTTGCATCAAAGCGGACACCACTGATTTAGTTGGTGCTCTTTTTATCTTGGGCGATCATGTAAAATGTATTCCCATTTATCTCGTATCCTTGGAAAGTCAATACAGTCGAAGATAGTGTCCTAGCAAATAAGTACAACTGATCTCCAACAATGGTGTTATTCGTGAGATGTGTTTGCAACCAACTACCTAAAGTCGCCATATGTGCACGTGTAATCCAGTCGTCACACTGCCCTGGGTGTTGGGAGCGTACAATATTCTTGTGTTCATTGATATACGGGGCCACCAAGGTAGAACTTTGTAGAACTGCGTAGTGTGCTTGAGTGAAAGAATGCCCGTCCCTACATATTATTGCGTTCTTTCCTAGCGTGCCTTTTCCACTTAGTCTCCCCTCATGCTTAAGGTAAGGAATAAAATCAACACAAAACTCAATAACCAACTCTGTTCCATAGCCCTTGGAGATGCTTCCTTCTGGCCTAGCACGGTTATGAACATATTTCTTTAAGACACCCATGAACCTCTCAAAGGAAAACATATTGTGTAGAAATACAGGACCCAAAATGGTAATCTCTTTGACTAGATGAACTAGGACGTGCGTCATAATATTGAAGAAGGATGGTGGGAACACCAACTCGAAACTGACAAGACATTGGACCAAATCATTATGTAACCTTGGTAGGATTTCTGTATCGATTACCTTTTGAGAAATTGCATTGAGGAATGCACATAGCTTCACAATGGCTAATCGAGCATTTTCTTGTAGAAGCCCCCTCAATGCAACCGAAAGCAATTGTGTCATAATCACGTGGCAGTCATGAGATTTTAGGTTTTGGAATTTTTTCTCTGCCATATTTATTATTCCATTTATATTCGACGAGAAGCCAGACGGGACCTTGATACTGCTCAGGCATTCAAAAAAGATTTCCTTCTCTGCTTTGGTAAGAGCGTAGTTGGCAGGACTTAAGTAATGACATCCTTTATCCTTCTCGTTCTCTCGATGCATGTTGTTTGGTTCTTTCATATGTTGCTGGTCCTGCCGTGCTTCCGGTGTATCTTTTGTCTTCCCACACACGCCTAGGAAGCCTAGCAGGTTCACGCAAAGATTCTTCATCACGTGCATCACGTCGATTGCAGAGCGGACCTCTAGGACTTTCCAATAGGGTAGGTCCCAAAATATAGATTTCTTCTTCCACATGGGCGCGTGTCCAGTAGCGTCATTCGGAACAGATTGACCGCCAGGACCTTTTCCAAAGATTACTTTTAAATCCTTGACCATATCAAATATATCATCACCAGTACGGTGGCCAGGCTTCTTCCGGTGATCTGCCTCACCTTTGAAATGCTTGCCTTTCTTTCTTACGGGATGCTTGGTCGGAAGAAATCGACGATTCCCTAGGTACACAATCTTCTTACATTTATCCAAATATGCACCTTCAGTCTCATCTAAACAGTGCGTGCATGCATTGTATCCCTTGTTTGTCTGTCCTGAAAGGTTACTAAGAGCAGGCCAATCATTGATGGTTACGAAAAGCAACGCTCGTAGGTCAAATGGCTCCTGTTTGTGCTCATCCCACACACGTACACCTTTTTTGCCCCACAACTGTAAAAATTCTTCAACTAATGGCCTTAGGTACACATCAATGTCGTTGCCGGGTTGCTTAGGTCCTAGCCGCTCAAACCGGGACTAATGCTCACATTAGTCCTGGTTCGTAACGCGACCGGGGCTATTGCTCCGATTTGGCTAGAACGAAAGCCCTGTTTTCTACGGGTGCTACTACCTGTTTTAACACTAGTGCCCACAAAAGGCACGGTGCTAGTTCTGGCACCGGAACGAGACGGCCAAGCCGCTGAGCCAGCTGCTCAACATATACTACAACTCTGTCGGCCGGAACTGCATGCTGCTGCTGAACGCGCCGCCCAACGCCACATGCCTCATCGACGCCGCCATCGTCAAGCGCATCTTCGGCACGGACCTGGCCAAGGGAAGCAGGGCTCGGGCCAGCAGCGAGCGCGGCGCCGGCTTCGAGGCGGGCAAGGTGCTGGACGGCACGTACTGGGTGCCGATGGCAAAGGACAAGCGTCGGAATGAGTACTGGATCGAGCTGCGGCGGCCGGCGGGGACGTTGCAGGTACAGGAGCACGTGGCGCTGGGGGCATGTCTTGGCCGAGCGGGACTAAGCTTGGAGGTGAAGCTCGCGGCGGCGCGGGAGGGCGCGTGGTGTTGGAGCTCACGGCGGCACACGGCTTCGTGATATGGAGGATGTGGACAGAGGTGGGGTTTTGTGGAAAAGCCCACAAATCCCACATAATTTTGACGCAGACCGTGGGTGTCCATGTACGCGAATTAGTGGGCTTGGGAAGTGGGCGCTGTGGACAGCCTGTGTCCACCTGCAGCCTGAAAGCTAGCTAGCCACCAGGTTTCAGGTTTGGAACCCTACAATAGAGATGAATTACAAATTCCACTTAGGCAGGCATTGGTACTACTGTAGTTCTTTTATTTCTTTTCGAAATAAATATCTAAGTGTTGGACAACCAATTAATATTTCTGCTGAGATCTTATATAAATTGTTGGTTCACTTGCAACTATCAATCTGCATACTAAACACACTTTTTCCCCTCATGATAACATCCACTTTTCCCCTTTATGATAACATCCCACTACTTGCAGTCTTGCAACTTGCAACGCAAACAAAAAAGAAAGAAATAATGGAAACGACAGTTACATGAACTTAGCATAGCAGTCTGCACTTGTCCATTGCCCCATCTGCTCCAGGGATTTTGTTTTGCCCTTCCTTTACAACCACAGTAACAACGGGTCTTCGTGCTGTGCCCTGCCGTGGTCTGAGGTCTGGTGAAGACACGCGGCCATCAGTCAGAGCTGCTGCTCAAGCCAGCGTACGACATGCTTGCCGCACCACGGTGCGACCCCCAGCAGGCTGCCCAACCTGCATGTCAATTTCTTATCGCTGAGTTTCGATGTTTCTGAAAACATAACCAGAGAAATCAGTTTGATGCACATAATGAAACCAGCCCCTGAAGGGTAAGGAATCTGATATCAGTCGATCTATCGGGAACATAAGCCTACCTGTGAGCCCTCCCTTATTCGCTAGCAAGAACTGACTTGTGGGCTGATGAAGGGCATAACAAAGCAGGCTTCTCATCCACCTTCCCGACTTCTGCATCGACCCAACTATGCACAGAAAGCAGTAGCATCGGAGCCGGTGCTCTGTTACAGGAAAACAACTTAGTGCAGTAAACGAACGACAAAGCGAAGAATTCAACTAATAACCAAATGAAACCATATATTTCATACCTTCTTAGAAACGACATTGCTCATTGACTTCTCTCAAAGCTGTACCTGAAATTTCCTAACAGCACAGAAATTCCAGAATTAGCAAGCCAGTGTATGTATGATTGGTTGCAAAGTGACAGACATGCAACTAAGTAGCAATGGACTAAAACACATGATGATCGCTACGGCTTCGCCTAACCATCTGTAGCCTCGCCGAATTATGGCCCTATCCAGAGGTATTCACGTGCCCCGCGACGGCCTACCACCATAAGTGAACTTAACCACAGCCTGTTTTAGAACTTCCGTGCAAAGGGGCTAGACTTAGGAATCAACCATACTGGTTTAACCAGTACTGTGATAGCGCTGATTTAAACAGATTCAATACCTTTCCCAATGGTGTGCATCTTTATCCACAAGTTGAGTTACACTTACAAATGCCCTGCCTTAGGAATACACACTACATGCTGTGTGCCGGCCAGTCATGCAACATATACGTACCATATTTATGTACAAAGGAAGATGCCACTCAATAGATGATATGAGAACCGTGTGTGGTTGGTTGATTGCAGAGAATTCTACAAGGCTGGAAGAATTTACAACTCTTTTTTTAGAAGAATTTACAAGGCTAGAAGAATTTACAACTCTGACGCAAAGCCCTGAACAATAGATTGAAACAAACGTTGTTCAGAACTTCAAATTATTGGTAACAAGGCAAACCAAACCCAACAAAATGATTCGGGATGATAATGCAACACTGACCAGTTTTATGTTCAGAATGGAAGATGCAAACTGAGACCTTGATGCTTGCACTGGCAACTTGGAAACATGCTTGGATTCTGAGAGGCTGGAAGAATGTAGAAGTCAAAGAACTGCGGTGCAAAGTAGATAAAAACAAGAGGGGTATTCAGGTCGAATGGCAGTAATTTCGATGAACTGAATAAAACCGAGAATAAATCCTCCAATGCTTCAGAAAAAGCAGGGGAAGTTAGTTTGTTGCACATTCTAAAACCAAACCGTGAAGGATAGGATGACCAAGGGATGCAACATCATAAATTCATAAATAAAAACAGAGACCTACCTGTAAACCTTTATTCACTAGGAATTGCTTGAAATCGGCCAATTTCAGATCAGCCACAGAGAATTCTCATCCACCCTGCATCATGGGGAACTTAAAGCAAATAAATGAGCAACGAAGTGAAGAATTCAGAAAATAACCAAATGAAACCATATGGCAAACACTACGGTCAGTGGCTGAAGACAGAGACCAGGTGGTTACTGGCCAAGATTTTGGCATGGATGGCTCAGGGTTGATGAGCAAATTCAACTGGTTTAACATTATTTGGCCTTATGGCTGGTGGCTAGTTGGGAAATTGAATGAATGGGCTGCCGGTTGGAAAGCAATAGCACATTAGTTTTTCATTTTTAACAGCAAATGAATTTTTACAATTTTATTTTTGTTTGTTAATTGTGGAGATCTGAATGGGCTGTGAGTACTTTAGGACCTAAGCTATCCCCATTAGATGGTTGATTTACTTGTCAAAAATTTATATCATGGCAATGATTGGTTGCAAAGTTACATTAGCCTCCTGGCTTAAATAAATAAATGGCAATAAGAAAGTTCATGTTGCTGCTTAATAGTGAGCATCGTGATGGTGCAATGGTTTAGTGATGGGCACATATTACTATATTCAGATTAACGTGATGGTGGGTGCAGTGATTTCAGATGTAATAATTAACACACCAGTATCTGAGGATGGCCTTACTTTCATGATCTCCAAAGTAGAGCTCTGCTATGAAAGAGTTTGTCAGTTAACAAACTAACCTTGTAAACACATAAATCTGATGTCACATCAATTGTTTCTTCTATCTGAGGAGCATAATGATGCAAGTCGGAGTTCTTTGCACAATGCATTTTTAAAATGTTCAGCAGCTTCTGCTGATTAATGCACCAAACCCTGGGGAAAATGAGAAGAGATTCAGGATGTGCTACAGATTTCCAAGTACAGAGCAAGTATTGACCACAAGTTCTAAAACCGCAGGTACCAGATATCACACATGGTAAATGAAAACAAGACCCATCAGAGCAATTATCTACTCAAAGGCTATAAGTCTATGGAGACAAAAGAAAAATGAGTTGACATGTGGGCATTAGGAAGAAGCAAGGTAAATACCATGGATTAATTTTACAAAGACTAAAATACTCTTACATACACGTACCATATTTATGTACATAGGAAGATGCCACTAAAGGCTATGATATGAGAACTGTGTGTGGTTGCGTGAATGCAGAAAATTCTACAAGGCTAGAAGAATTTACAATTCCGAGGCAAAAGCCCTGCAGTCCTGCATGATAGATCGAAACAAACATTGTTCAGAACTTTAACTAATCTGGTAAGAAGGAAAACCAAACCAACAAAATGATTTGGGCGGTGCATGGGATGATAACTCATATATACTGACCAGTTTTATGTACAGGATGGAAGATGCAAACTGAGGCCTTGATGCTTGCATTGGCAACTTGGAAACGTGTTCGTATTACAAGAGACTGGAAGAATGTACAAGTTGAAGAACTGCCGTGTAGAGTAGATTAAAACAAGAAAGTTATTCAAGTGAAATGGCAGTACATTAGATGAACTGAACAAAACTGAGAATGACTTCGATGCTTCAGAGGTTAAGGTACAGCGGGAGTAAAGTTACATTTACTTGTAGATACCTGATTTATGTACATAAATATACCACACAAGAACCTCGTGTGCCAGATGTGCATGGATGGATAGAATTCGAGAATGCTAAAAGAATGTACGACTCCAAGTCAAAGAGCCCTGCATTGTCGCTCAGATTTCAGATTATGCGGTCATAAGGTAAACCAAGCCAAAAGAAAAATGAGTTGACATGTGGGTATTAGGAAGAAGCAAGATAAATACCCTTGATTAATTTTACAAAGAATAAAATGCTCTTACATATACGTACCATGCATATTTGTGTACAAAAGAAGATGCCACTCGATCAATGATATGAGAACCGTGCGTGGTTACGTGAATGCAGAGAATTCTACAAGGCTAGAAGAATTTACAACTCCGAGGCAAAGCCCTGCACCATAGATCGAAACAAACATTGTTCAGAACTTTAAATAATCTGGCACAAGGCAAACCAAACCCAACAAAATGATTTGGGATGATAATGCATATACAGCTTGGAAACCAAACTAGTTTTATGTACAGGATGGAAGATTAAAACTGAGACCTGCTTTGCATGAGCAACTTGGAAACGTGCAGGCTGCCTGTGGTCACGGGCACCCACCCTAGAGAATCTCCACCGGCGGCTCAACCTAGACGATACAATTTGATCAGAGTAGAAAAAATCAAATGGGTGGCAGCTCAATACAAACGATCTAACAAAATTCATGTAGCAATGCGTTACCAGTCAAGAAAAAAATCAACAAAAACGAATTTCTCGCTCAGAACATAACACAGTGAAGCTAGGATTTTCCAGGGGAAACATTCACCATCTAATTAATCAAACCAAAGCGTTAAGTGATAACAAAGGAAGTAATGCATTTGCACCCTCTTACAGGAAACACACAGGAGCTACAAAGCACATACACAATAAGTATGATATGGCCAACTTGGGCTGCAGTTCCGGCACACAAATTCATACATGGAGAACTCACCCCTTGGCACTCTGTGATACGGATGTATGCATTGCATACTCGTGACCACATCCATAGAAATGAACATGTGTCCATGTACAAAGACACGCCTAAACATACGGTTCGTTCAGCTAGTAAATTTTCCAAACAGTCCAAAGGTGTCAACCACTGCAGCAAACATAGCCCTGAGACGCGCCAAGCCAGGGGGAGCATGTACACCCAGCGGTCCAACTCATTTTACTCGGGCAGGGTATTTGACCCTAGAGAATCTCCACCGGCGGCTCAACCTAGACGACACAATTCGTCGAGCAGGTGGCGTGCGTCCGGCGAGGCAACCACATGCACGCACGCACAGTGGCACCGAGGCAACCGGGTCAAAGAGAGAGAAAGCAAGCAAGCAAGCTCGCGGGGGTGACGGGATGGTTGATGGAGCAGGGAGGGGAGGAGCAAGCGGGGGTAGGTACGTACCTGGCGAAGGGCTGGAGGAGGAAGCGGAAGCAGTCGACGGCGAGCAGGTAGCAGAGGGGGCCCTCCCCGCTCAATGCCGTCACTTGCACCAACGTCCCCATCCCTTCGCCGGCGGCGGTGGTGGCGGCGGCGAGTGTGTTCAGTTCCACAACCTGAATGAAACTTACCGGAGTGACAATAAATAGTCCAGAGAAACTTCGGGCGTGTTTGGATCCCTCGCCCGTTCACCTCGCTGGCCAACGGAGGCGATCCAAATCGGCCAAAAGAGGAAAAAACTAGAACTGCAGGTAACGAGACGAGCTTGCCGAGGAACCAAACCCTTTGCTTCTTTGCTTGTCGAGGCAACCAAACGTACCCGACTCATTGCACAAGAACAGCAGCAGATCGGTGTACCTGCCATACAATATATATCCACTAGTACAGCTGATCTTACTTTGCACTAGTCTTCCTGATCAGACTCAGCTCTAACAACTCCTGGCAAGCAAAGCAAAACAGCAGGAAATATATGTTCAGGCTCCAGCATACCAGTGAACTACAATACTAAGATGGAATCAACAAGAGGTGATTAAGAAAACAGATAAACTATATATATATATATATATATATATATATATATATATATATATATATATATATATATATATATATACTGGAAAAGAGAAACAAATTAACAGTATATATTATTACCTTCAGATCGTTGTCTATCTCCATGCTGTAGGGTTCGCGCGTGTAAAATAGGTGCCATCTCTTTTCAATGCCTTCAACTTCATCATCGGTATAAGCCTCGACATGCTGGATGTGGCTGAACTTTTCCCACTCGGCGCCAGACTTTCCCAAAGCCATGGAAGCGAGTACATTTACGCCGCAGTCCAGCAGCAGATGACTTGGCTTTACAGTTTGCAGGTACATCGGGAGTCGTGTCTCTCTGTAGTAAACCGTCAGCACGAGTCTCCGGAGTGCATTCATCTCCTGCAGCGACTCGAGCTTTCTGCAGAGATCGATCTCTAGCTTTTGCAAGTTGGGGAAATTGGAGATCCTAGTCAGGTCAGGCAAGTCATACAGGTCGAGCTCGACTACAGAAGCAAAGTTCTCTACACACTGGAGTCGCTGGACTCTCCACATGGTTAACTTTTTCAAAGCCCTTGCATGGGAGGCAAGTCCAGGAGGGATACACCTCAATTTGCAAATTTTGATATTAAGTTCCTCCAAGGCCAGCATAGCCTGCACTTCCTCCTCCCACTCCCACTCTTCCCATTCCACCATTCTATGCAAGATCAACTCGTGCAGTCTTGGAAACGCAGCCTGGGATGAAGGGTGGAGATGGTGACCGTGGGGCTGCACAAATTCAAGGCCAACATGCTTGATTGCTGGAGCTCGGTAGACCTGTAGGAACTCTAGACATGGGAGCTGACACAGGCCCTCAGGGAGTTGGATGCAGCAAGCCAGGTCATTCATTGATAGTATCCTCAAGCTATTGAGTGGCGTCATCATTGTCGACATCATCCATCTTGGAAGCCGACGCCCAAAATATCCTTTAATGTGAATATGTTCTATGCAAGGTGGAGGACAAAGCTCATCAAACACCTCCTCGGTTATTCCTTGATCCTTCTCAGATACTCCCTCTTTGACCAATCCATCATCGCTCAGTCTACTACTGCAGTTTAAGGCCAACAATAACAAATGCACCTTTTCAAGAAGCCTGGCCTTGTTGGCGAATGAGGCATCAGATACATTCTCAAGACTGCATAATCCAAGCCGCCTAAGCTGGGAAAGAGGCCCAAGTTCTTCCAAACTGCACCACTCACCATCCATGTGGGCTTCGAACCCATATATTGTTCTCAATTTTGTTAGAGCACGGAAACCCCTGGGAATACTATTTACATAACCAAGGTTAACAAATCTCAGTTCATGTAACTTCACAATGCCATCGGGAAGCTTCACAAGGTTCTCACAACCTTCAAGATCAATGTGCTGTAAGAACTTCATCTTGTGGATTTTCTCTGGCAGGCTTTTTATATCATTGCTATTTTCTATTGACAAGTACCTCAAGTGTTTGAGTTGATACAGAGATTGGACCAATGCCGCAAAATTTGTAGATTCTACATGTAGAGTCCGTAGACTTGAAAATATAACCAAGGAATCACCGGGTCGAATCTTGAAGTTTCCAGTTAATATTAATGATCTTAGTGATTTCTGCTCTTGTAAACATCTCCACCCAAATTCATCTGATTCCACGCCGTTGGTTTCTATAGACAACCTAAGAAACCTTTCCAACTTAAGCTTACTACTATCACTTTCTCCATTGTGAACTACTAGTGCTTCATCTCTAGTCACATATTGAGCAAATGAACGAACAACATCATGCATGTGGCAAACATATTGACCGATCTTTGATGTATCCGGCTCTATCAGGTTTCTCAATATTAATTCCTTATGGTACTCAATTCCTAATTCTTCCAATCTATCCGAGTCCCCATGAACAAATCCTTCACCAATCCACATGCCCACAAATTTTGATTGAGATAAAATCATGTTTTTAGGTTTAAGGGAGAAGTGTAGAAAGCATTGTTTTAAACAAGGGGACAAGTCCTTGTAGCTAAGATGTATTGCATAGTTGAGCTCTTCTGGCATTTGAGATACTGACCATATATCATCATTTATGACCTTTTCCCAATCATGCCGTTCATTCCCCCTCTGGCATAAGAGCCCTCCCACGACTTTTACAGCAAGCGGTAAACCATCACATTTAGCTATAATTTTCAATCCAATATCCTTTAGCATATTAACCTGAGATTCACTTTTCTCATTTGTGAGTACCTGCAAGCAGTTGAAATCTACAGAGTTAATAGTGAAGACATAACACATTAGGAGTGGCTAGTGCCGCTGTTCTTTTATTGCTAGTAAGTTACATCGTCGACAAAAGAAGAGCACTACCAAAATTATATTGCCAAGCAAAAGCGCCGAGTTGTCTGTTAATTAATTATTATTTAAAGCTGCGGTCATGAAGACATCTTGGTTGATCCACCATCTTATCATCGAGAACTACAAAAGCATTATTACACATATAAGACCTCCCCCAACTAGATGCAGCGGCCAATACTAATCTAAGTAGCAGTAGTAGTTTATACTAATTGTGATTAGTTTCCGGCCATTAGACCGGAGGCCTAATAAAACTAGAGGCTCACCGAGAAGAGTAATTAGACCGGGCCTCCGCATGTACACGCGCGCACAATCGTTCATATTGAGCTCTAGGAGAATTGATTTCCTGCCGAGGGTCGTCATTCCCCTGTGGGGTTATGCGTTGGATTTTGCTGGTATGGTTGGTTCTACTTCCGTGATCACTGCTTTGAGTGACTGACTGCGGGCCTATCGTGACTCTGGACCCATGTAACAGTGAGAGGGTGGACTGCTGGTCCACCATAGCAAAGCGAAAGGGGAACGAGTGAAACATAGTAGATAGAGGTCAGATGAGAACGGACGTTTGGAGGCCGGGCTCCATGGAGCCGGGAATTTTTGAAAAATTCAAAATTCAAACTTCCCGATTTCAAAAAAGTATGAAAAAAAATATGCAAGTATGCAAGGATGAAATGTATATGTGTGTAAAACTTCAGGATGAAATATATTGAAATGCGATATATACAAAAAAAAACAAATTCATGCCCTGGGAGGATGAATAGTATCATGTGTTAAAACGCCTCAGATTTGTCTTTTTTGCACAACACTCATTCCAACGTATTTCGTTGTGAAAATTTACACATATGTGCATTATGCCTCCATGTAAATCTGTGTTTTTTTCAGAATTTTTTGAAACGTAGAAAATATGAAATTTGATGAATTTTCAAATTTTCAAAATCGAGCTCCATGGAGCTCGGCCTCCAAAGGCAATATCCGGAGGTCAGATGCGGTGAAAAATGTTGCCTTCTCCCATTCCCTTCTCTACTCCTCGCCTCCTCCCACCTGACTTTGCAGCTTGCAGGGTGGAATTAATGTGATACTGCTGCACATATTGATAATTTGACATGGTAGGGTGAGTGATTGACGGACGAACCATAAGGAGAAGAAGAGCAGGTCAAAAGACCAGTTGAGCAGGTGACTTATTCCTTTTATTTATTTTAGCGGATAGGCTCTTTTGATAATTTTCCAGAAGAAAGAGCAGAGGAAAATGGAGAGGATGCTGAAATGACTCAAATACAACTATCAAGTCTCCGTGCTAGCTAGCAAGCTAGCTATGTTCAAGGAAATAATACGATGCAGTATATTTTGTTTATATGCCTAAGTAGACTGACCAGCTAAGTTTATCCATGAAGGCCTTGGTAGATAGACAGCATACATGATAACAATCTGAGGATAACATCTGAACATGGGTTTATTTATTTCAATTATGAGCTGCAATTGTTTTGGTTCCGTGAAAGACAAGACGAAAAGTATCTTCTTAGATAGTAAGATTTATCATTGTCATGGTCTTTCAATGTGAGATGAACCATCGACCAAGGAGATGCTAATGTCCATTCGTACGTTTTCATTTGATTTTGTGCAATGCATCGATGTTGTAGGACAAAGATGAATTAAAAAATGACACCATGTAGAGAAGTAGAGAAAGCTTATGAAAGTATGTTTGCCTGACACGTGGAAGACCATTACTTGTACATGTGCATGATTTTTAGTAGTTTTGTCCTATTTTCACTTCCTACACTTTTCAATATGCCGCAGACTGAACCTTCTATTTAGTCTAATCTGATTTATAGACTTTGCAGCATTAACTATCATTACTCTGGGGCTTCGAAGACATGGTATGGAATTTGAGGAAAAGCTGCTCCAGATTTTGAAAAGTGGTGCGTGAGCAATGTATACGATCAGGAAACTTTGTCAGGTGAAGGTCAAACTGCAGCATTTGATATCATTTTGGGGAAGGCTACAATGTCGCCTCCTAATATCCTGCAGCATCATCAAGAAACCTTGTATCACCAAGAAATCTGGGGAGTTTGTGATCACGTTTCATCGAGTGTACCATTCAGGTTTCAGCCATGGTGAGCCTTTCCATGTGTTCGATGCTAACAAAACTGCAATTGTGCCATATCTTTAAGTCTTAGGCCTATCCATACGCCATATCTTTCTTTCCTCCATTACACCTTAATGGAATTTAATTGAGACTGCCTCTCACTTATTAATATTGGTTCTCCTCATATTTTCCAGGAAACATTTCGGAGATATTTGAGGCAACATGCTTGAAAGTGATTTTTTTTTAACCAAACATTGAGCATGTGATCAGAGGATGACGATAGCTGTCCAGCAAGGACAAAAAAAATTATAAGTGGGTGGCCGCAGACGTGTTTAAAAAATTGACAGGGGGCTCCTGTGAATTCTAGAGTTGTTGCTATATACAATGATTTAGCTAGATAATTTATAATGTTGGTAAATTTGTTAGTTTTTTCTTTTGATCTGAATGGCATGGAAAATGTTGATTCATTTCATATAGTCATTTTATTTTATTTTTCTATGCTGCTCAGTAAAGATTGCAATTAAGCTAAAACTTCCATCCCTCCTACAGAAATGAAAAACAATACCTTGACGAATGTTGTGAATGTGTCAAAATGGCCGCACAGGAGACGAGCCGAGGCACTCAAGTGCGCACAGCTCCGCCCCTAGTTTTTGTTAACCACAAACTTAAAGCGTGCACGTTCGGCCGCGCGCTGTCGCTCGGGTTCGGGACGGGCTGACATCAAACCATACGGGAATTGCGTCATGCCCTAATGGGGTTCTATTTTAATCAATTGCAAACTAATGCTGGTTTGTTGGGCTAATAAGTACTTTTTTTCAAACCAAATGCTTCCAGATATAACTCTACTGCTAAAATGAAAACCCTGGAGCAACCATGTCCACATAATGGCTCCAATATCAATTCACTTGATACACAAACTCGTGATCAAAATATTATGGCATCAGTACAAATTTACAACAAGCTAGAATCGGAAGCACACCTTATAATCGGAATAAATCTTTAACTTGAATTGGAAACGTATGCAATTAATGTCTTCTCGGCCCCCCTCATGACTTAATCTGGCTCCGCCCCAGACCAACCGACGTGCTCATAATCCCTTGGCTGATTTTTTTGGGGGGTCGTAAAAACCTCGCAAGAAGAGTCCGTTTAACGCGTTAAGCCATGACACCGCCGCCCTCATTGTACAAGCTCTGGAGCCACGAGTCCATGTCCTCGTCTAGGGGATGGCAACCATTCGCGGCGGTGGTACCTATCCAGATCGGCGAAGACCATGGAGTCTAGGCCACGGTCCCCAGCACCGACGGAGAAGATGGTGATGTATGCCTGTAGCAACGTACCAACGTCCGGTTCCAATGGGAGCCCTCCGTCTTCATCGCTAGCGGCCGACTATTCCACGACGTTAGTGGCGAGGGCTGGATCCATGGCTGGGAGGGAAGGAGGCAAGATCGAAAACAGAGCTTGCAGTTGACGTGGAAAAGAAAGAACGGTCAGTGGTTTAAATCGACGACTGCTACCGAAGCGAGTAGTAACATCTTGCATGCATGCATGTGATTAAATGTGCCGGCAACCGAAGCAATTAAATCATGGGAAGTTGAGCGGGGCGATGCGACAAGTGAGACAAGATCGTGCGCTGGAAAATTTGGCCCTAAAATTTTGGAAAACTAAGATTTGGAAATCGGCCCTAAATACCCGGATGGAGGGAGTACTTTTTATGGAACATGATCTGGAGAAAGTGAAGAACCTCAAGCTGTTGCTACGTGCGTTCGAGCAACTAACCAGACCGAAAATTAATTTCCATAAGAGTGAGTTATTCACTTTGGAGAGGCCCAAGACGCGGAAGCTCAATATTATGATTCACTATGGGAAGCTTCAGAATGCGGATTGAAAACATGTAGAAGAGAGACTAGAAAAACAGTTCAGCGATTGGAAAGCAAATTAAACATCTGTCCTCAGGTGGGCGGCTTGTTCTTATTGACTCTATGCTTAGAAACATGATTTTGTAGATGATGTCTTTCTTTATAATAACAAGAGGGGTCTGGCAACAACTTGATTACTTTCGGTCCAGATTATCTGGCAAAGTGACAGTGAAACAAAGAAATACTGCCTACTAAAATGGAATGTGCTCTGTAGGCTGAAAGAACAAGGGGCCTTGGGGACTCTGGATTTAGATGCCAATAATCTCCTCAGTAACAAATACATAGGCTTCAAGGCTATCTCTCAAATTTGTTGGAAACATGAGGTCTCACACTTTCTTTCACTTTGGAACCTTTGCTCACAGATAAGATTCTGGGAGGTAGGGTAATGCCCCTCGCCGAGACCAATATCGAGGACTTTTTCACATTGTGCGTAATAAACACAACACAATTGCGAAAGTCCTATGTACTTCCAATCCGAAAGTCACATTCAGGCGGGACCTACATGGACCAATATTAGTGGTGTGGAACAATCTCTCTTGCGCCTCGCTAATGTCAACTTGTCATTGGAATAGGATGAGTCCTATTGGAATTTACGCCAAAATGGGCAATTCTTGGTTAACTCAATGTATCTTGCTCTTGGAAGTGTTATCCCAATTAATAATAAAATGATCTGGAAGCTCAAAATCCTGCTCAAGGTTAAGATTTTCCTTTGGTATTTGCACAAAGGGGTGAATTTAACCGGGGCAATCTAGATAAAGAAACTGAAATTGAAGAAAACAATGTTGTTTTTGCTATAAGGATAAAACGATTGAACTTCTTTTCTTCAAATGCTAGTCTGGTCGTATTGCATGGCCTATCATTAAGGTTGCTTCTAATTTATATCCACCACGTAGTGTACCAAATGTGTTTTGGCAGTTGGCTGCCGGGTATTGATATGAAATTAAGAGCTCAAATCCTGGTGGGGGTGGCTGCGCTTTGCTAGTCGCTCAGGCTATGTATAAATGAGTCTTCTCCATTGCAAGTTATATACTCATGTACACACTGGCTTTGTATGTGGTCCTTGCTTCAGCAGTTGGAACACCAGGAATTGCTAATGGCAGCATGTACGCAAGCGGAGCGGGCAGCCAAGGAGGTTTTACCTAGCATGTATGATGGTTTAGTCTTCGAATCGGAACTCCACCGCCTTAGGCTATTTTTTCCTTTTTGATCGAGACCGTCAAAGACTATCATTATACTTTGCCTTTTATTTTTGTGGCCGGTGTGCATCTTGTTATGCAGAGACTGGGTATGGATTATTTTCAGTTGTATCATCTTTTTGCGACACTTTGACTCAATAAAAACTCCCTTTATCAAAAAATATATAAGAATGGGTTGATCTAACGAGAAATTTCAAGGCATGCAAGCATTGAAAGTGCATGAACTTTAGTGAGGTGGACATCTTGTTGTAACATGCAATGTGAAGTTGCTCAATCTGCCCATTCATAATGTGTATTACCAGCAATTAGTTACCCTCATCGCAAATGTATGGACTGCATAGTCAAACACCAAGTGGGGTTAGAGAGAAATTCAAGGGAGACAAGCATTGGGGCTTTGGGGGAAAACTATTGCGCGCGTGCGCGTCGCAGCGGTCGGTTTCAGACCGGGTGTGCTTCTCCGATTAATTAAATGCTAATCAACTTGGGTTTCCTTTTTAGCTAGTAAACAGGCCCCCACCCCGTTGAATTCAGGGGGGGCAGAGAGATTAGCGGAGAATGTTGGGCCCGGGTTCTCGTATGTGTGAGCGAAATTCATGGCCAATGCGGCAAATTTGACAAGTTTGACCTAAAGACGAAACAAATTCACAAAGTGAACTGTTTTCGAAAATATTTCACGCACCTAACCTTTTTGTGTGATGCCCGACGCAAAGGCGCCACACTACACTGTGTGACGCCTGACACTACACCGTGTGGCGCCCAAGACACAGTGTGGCGCCTAAGGCAAAGGCGTCACACAGTGTAGTGTGGCATCTTTGCGTCGGGCGTCACACAACAGGATTACGCGAGTGAAAAAAATTCAGAAACAGTTCACTTTGTGAATTTGTTACGTTTTTAGGTCAAATTTGTCAAATTTGCCGGCCAGTGCATGCATGGCTTAGCTATCCGTTGCATGCCTCCTCACGCTCGTCACATGGTGGGCCCAACTAATGATGATGGTGTTGCCTAAAAAGGAAGTGGGAAGGAGATGCGGTGTTGTCCATTCGCGCGTCGCAACGCTCGCGTGCGAAGGAGTAAATCCGCTTTGGAAGTGCGTCCAGTTCACTACTATAGACATACTAATCCACTCCTAACAAGCAATTAGTAGCCTGAATAATCACTATTATGAACTTGAATTAGAGTTAAGCACTGACCTGCTTCTTGAGCAATGACCAAGCATCTTGGTCCTCTAATTTGTCAACATGATGGTAGGGATGCACAGCCTTCATTCCCCGGGCAACAGTATCATGTCTTGTGGTGATGAGGACTCGGCTACCTGGGGCGCCGTGGCTAAAGGGAGCTCTTAGCAGATTGTTCCATGAAGTGTTACTCCACATGTCATCCAACACAAGAAAGAACTTCTTGTCCCGGATGGCACTGGCAAGAGCCGGCACAAGCAGGGCCTCTTCTCCCCGCCCACCCCCAAGTTTGGGCAGGTCTCCGTCAATGGCAACGATGGCACTCCTAAGCAACTCAACCTCGTTGAACTCCTGTGTGATACTTAACCATATCTTCTTGGCGAACTTGCCTTGGATGGCCTCGTCGTTGAAGACTTTCTTGGCAAGGGTGGTCTTGCCGATCCCACCCACACCCACGATGGCGACCACCATGGTATCATCAATACCATTTTTGTTACAGAGCTTTTCCACCAGGGCTCTTGTATCATCTTCAATCTTCTCCCCTACCACACCCGACCGCTCCAACACCGGATCTGTCTTCCGGTAAGCAGTGGGTCGGGCCATCCTTTGATCCTCATAGGAACTGATATTGAGGAAGCTCAAGGCAGCGCTTCGCTCCTTGATGGAGTCAAGCGTTTGGTTGAGCTTCTTGATGCGTCCGCCTATTTCGTGGGCGAAGCAGGGATGCCGTAGGCAGAAGAGCAAAGGGTTGCAGCATCCCACATCTGGCGCGAATGAGCCCCGCTCCATGATCTTGAGCTGGCAGAGGTCAAGGATGTCGGTGGCCTCGTACATGGCACGCTTGAGCTCGGCCACCCACGCCTGCACGCTTACGTCGGTGATGCGCCTCCTCTCGGCGTCGGTGAGGAAGTTCTTGAGGTCATTGAGCTTTACACCCATCTTGTCGATGTCGCCGGAGACGCCGAGCATCATCCCCAGCTCCTCCTCCGCCACCTGCTTGAGCAGGTCGCTGAGGTAGGACGCGAAGGCGTCCAGCACCATCGCCATGATTTCTCTTTCTTGATGTTTGTTTGGTTCAGAATTACAGGGGACTTGAAAGGCGTGCAGTTGCAATGTAGCAGTGGTACATTTTTGTAGTTGGATGGATTGATGCTAAGGGTGGCTAGGGAGCAAGGTGGATTCTTAGATTGGACAAGCCAAAAGACGATGTCTTTCTTTTCTTGAATTGAATGGTTGGCAACGCATGCATGCCCATGGCTTCTTTTCCTTTTTGGCCGGGCAAGAAAGGAATCCTGAACAAACTGGGCAGGGCGTCATCCTCTGATCTGCACTTTGCTTTGCCGGCAGTTTCAGAACCTGACAATAACCTGGCTATATTCATGTTTCACTTTTGTCATGGCAAGAAAGGGATCGAGCCGAGCCGGAAATTGCTTCCTTCCCGCCTTTGTGATTGAGAATAACGGATTCCTTTCAATGCAGCAGCTGCAATGCACCATCGCCGAGGTAGGACGTAGTAAAGCCAGTACTTAGCTTGAACAAGGCAAACGATGATGCCTTTCTTTGCATTGATCGCTAGCATTTGGGATTGGTGGCGCAAGAAAGGGATCTGCGAGCTGGGCAATTTTGTCCAGCGTGCCACCGTCTTGCCACGCGCAGAATCCGGCGGAGAGGGAACGGGGATAGATATATAGATTGTGCGAGTAAAACTGGGATAGATAGATTGATCACTTGTACTACCTCTGATCGTTTTTGCTGACTGGTTGTGACTTGTCATGCACTGAACTGAACAAGTGCGCATGCAGTTTCAGAATCTGAACTTCCGTTGCACTGCACAAGAAAAACTAGGTCGTCCATCCATCCTCTTCTCCTTCACCTGACCGACACTCCACGGTATCATCTCTGAATTTCAAAAATATACTAGTAATACCGTTGCAAGTTAGTGTTAGCAGGCTTAAACGTCACATTAACTGATGCAGATTCGCTTGTGCACTGTGGAGCACAGTGTGACAGATTGAGGAAAGAAATAAAGTTACCCACAAAATCATTGACTGACCCAGCAATAATAAGTGACCAAAACCCCCCCTGGATTCTCTGCTTGGACAAGACAAAAGCTGATGTCTTTATTTTCTTCAATCGCTGGCAATGTATGACCATGGCTTCTTTTCCCTTTTGGCAGGGCAAGAAACGAATTGCTTCCTCCTCTGATCTGGACATGGCTTGCTCAGTTTTTGCTCACTGATCATGGATCGCCTGCAGTTTCAAAACCTGAAACTAACCTGACTGGATAGCTTGTTTTCTTCTAGAATCCAGAGAGCCAACTTCATTTGACCGACACGCCACGCCGCTCCATGCCACGCAACGAGTTTTATCATCTCTGAAGCTCGGCATCATCTGAACTTCCATGATATATAGTTACAAATCAGTGCGGCTCTGAATTACTGCAGGTTCTTAACTGACAGCCAGAGTATACAGTGCATGCAGCTGTTTGGCTCATCTTTGGCGGTACTAGGAGTCAGATCAAATGATGTCAAAGCTATATACATGTGCATAAATGTAGTCAACTTACAATTAAACACAGGTGCTGTAGTACAGCTAACTCAAATCCTGTGATGTCGCTTGACATCACAGACATAATGTAGCACCGCCACTTAGTATCATGTTATCATGTCACAATAAAACACTTAAACGCTCAACAGTTTTTGCTTCGTTACCAAATTGAAAGGTATTTATCATATGCCACAACTCCGACATACACTATACTATTTTCTATTTTTATTTTGCCATGTTGACAGCATAGTTTTAAATAGCTGGCTATAGCCCCGCTATAGCCTTTGGCACATGCTGCGGCTAAGTGCATTAGCCCAGCTATGTAGTGTTAGAACTTTTAAATAGCCGGCTATAGCCAGGCTATAGCTGTTTTCACAGGGTGCGGCTATTTGGCTTAGCCGGCTATTTAAAACTTTGGTTGACAGGCTTAAGCGTCACATCATTAACTAACAGTGTCAATACGTTTTTTCGTTTTCTTGGGAGCAACGCTTTCCACAATCTCGCGTATGTATTATGGCTTCAAAAAAAAAAAATCTCAGGTATGTATTATGGAAGAAAGGAATTTAGCGAGCAGCAGCGGGCGAATGCCCTCTTGTCTCTTGTGAACTGAGACAAGGCCCATATGACTGTCTCGACGAATTACTTCTTCTACCTCTGATCTCTCTCTACTCTGCTTGCTCAGTTTTTGCTCACTTCGTCACTTGACTTGAGTAATTTACTGAACTGAAGAACAAAGTATGCAGTTTCAGTACCTCTCAAACCTGACTTGTTCTCAATTGGACTGAACTGAAGAACAGACCATGCGGTTTCAGTAGCCCAAGCCTGACTCGTTCTCACAGACCAAAGATCAGCCATTGCACAGCATAAGAATAGCCGAGTTTCTTCAGAAAAACAACAGTCAGTGGGTTCTGAATCGCTGCATGTACTGTAGTTAAATGACAGTCATGTAGTATGTGTTTGTTTGGTTCAGTCATCAGTATCATCAAGTAAATTACCAGCTCACAAATCACAGTAGATTAGAATAGCAAAGCAAAGATCCACCCAACTCTTGGCTATCTGTTCGTACAAATTGCCAGGTTCATACGATATGCCGTGGTGCACCCCCAGCAAGCCCAACCTGCCATGGGGTTTTCTTAGCACTGAGTTTCGATGGTCTCAGGACTTAGGTTTTGGATTTCATTTTGCCAAATTTACCGGGCCTGGGTGAAATTCGGTTTTTCGGAATTTTTCCGGAAAATTTCGGAAGAAATTGACAAACCAAAATTTGAAATTTGAACGAAATTTGCCTAAAATTTGCTCAAAAAATTGAAATAAACCAAAGGAAAATTGTATGCAGAATCTCTAGCAAAATATACATGTAAAATCATTCAATCCATGCGTCAAAGAATTATAAAACAGACTTGAGCATTAGATTAACTGCTGGGCTGCCCGAGCCAAGGATTGGCTGCTTGTCGCCATGTTCGTTGTTGTTGACGCCGTCGATCCAGTGGAGGCCCAAGTGCAGCCTCGACCAGATGTTGTTGCGGTGCTCCATGGTGTTGCTGCCGTCAACAGGGTCGCCCTGCGCACGCGCTGTCACAGCCGCGACCTTCGGCCTCCATGGGAAAGAGAAGAAAGGGGAGGAGTGCTTGAGGAGGTGGAGGTGGCGACCTAACTAGCTACTGAATTGTTGAAACCACAAGGAATTCATAGAACAAATTACTCAAAGAGACATCATCAAAGCATGGAAACTCAACAAACATGCAACATACCATATAAAATGTATTGCTGCTGCTGCTACTTCTTTATCTTCTTCTGTTCTTCTCAAGACATCAAAATACACACTGGTCATCAAATACACAAATCTTCTATTCTTCTCAAGCTTCTCTGCATCTTTTTCCCTCTCTTTGGCTGCAGATGAAGCTTCGACTACTGCTGCACCATTGGCTGCAAATGTAATCCTTCCATCAGTACTATTGTTACTCGGTTGAAAAAGAGGTATGGCTTCGTCCTCCTCACTTGACAACCAGGCTTGGCCACAACAAGCAATTACACTGACAGATCTCATGCTCAGGCATGATAAATATCACTTCCAGCAATGCGGCTGGTGGTGCTCACTATGTCGCCAAGCTGTCCTGGCGACGCATCACTGTTCCATGTCTTGTGCACGTTCAGCCCCGACCCTTGCTTGGGTCTGATAAACTCTTCTTTCCCGCATTTGGGTTGCAGTTATTCGCTATATGTCGCTCAGAAAGTACCAGCACACTGTGCTTTGTGGAACGACACCAGCCACAGGAGGGCAAGGTGTAGACCTCCCAGTTGCCATGTCAAAGACCATGCCCTGATCTCTACCCCTCCCGCCGATCCAGTAAACAGAGTTACCCCTGAGTCCCGGAACACCTTCAGCATACATGGACACCGCATTGTTCCTCCCGACAAACACTGAGTATCCCCCCAAGTCGGCCACGGCGTCCCAGCATGGTCGGCGCCGGGGATCATACCTCAGAACAAATATTTCATCCTCTGCTACGCGGCGGTGACCGCCTCCAACCGGCAGCTGCAAAGTAACCGTGCAGCTGGCATTCCTCCAGATCTGGTACAGGTTGCCATGGCAGAACACCAGGTTCTTGGCACTAGTGGAAACTGACAGTGTGTTATATGGCGGGGCAAAACTGGTGGCGGCGTCGAACGGCTCACACGCCAACAACGGCTCGACCGTGGCCGGCGCATTTAGGTCCGGTCCGGTTCGGTGCATTTGGATGATACGCCAGTTACGCAGCGCGGGACGTGCTGATGGGCCAGCTGGATCTCCAGCTGGATCCTCGATGATGATAGGTTCCCGGCGGCGGCGCTCCGGCAGGCGGAGCACGTGGACGTCTCCAAACCGAGTGAGGCAGTAGACCGTACCTTGTCCACGGTAGACGACGTCGGCGAGCTGGTCTCCGGCGGCAAGGCGGACGGGGTCGAGGATGGCCCACCTCCTGGCCCCGGCGGTGACGTAGGCGAGCCTGTCGATGTCGCAGATGGCGGCGGCGGCGAAGTCGTCCCTGGCGGGGCTGGGCGCGAAGACGAGCTTGGAGACCAGGCTGCTCTTGTAGATGAGCGGCGGCAGGCGGATCTCGTCGGCGGTGACGGGGTGGAAGAGGCTGAAGATGCTCAGGCGGCCGTAGAGGCGCACGGAGAGGGCGAGCCATCCGTTGCTGGAGCCGATGCAGCGCCCGCCCGAGGGGATGGCCCTGAGGCCGAAGGAGCGGCGCGCAGCGGGGCAGCAGCACCCGGTGGCATCGCCGTCGAGGACGACGAGCAGCGACGGCGACGGCGGCGCGAGCGCGCGGCGCCACGCCGTGCAGGCGCCCCGCGCGCTGGCGTAGCACTTGAGGTCGTCGAGGTAGTCGCCGACGCGGCAAAGGAGCTCCGCCGGCAGATCCGTCCAGCGCATGGCGGATTCTGTCTGGGTTTCAGCAGGGGAATTTTTTCGGATCCGTAGTTGCTCCCTATACAATTTGGTAGATCCCTTTCAGATACGATTGGAGTACGATTTTTTGAGTACGATTGTACGATTATATATTATTGACGGACCTGTCGCGGTAGGTGCCGCCGTGGAAAATTTACTCTCCTTCAAGACTGGGGTGTAATGTTTTTTCATTGGGAAACGTTTGGGGCCGGTGCGCCGGCCGAACGCTTCGGCCGGTCTGTCCACTCGCTCGCGGCAGCGAATCAAATTGGAAGGGTCCACCACGTTATCTTCTTCCTCATCCTGCGTCTTTCTCTTTCCTTTTTTCCAATCTCCCGGTTGCCATGGGAATCCTACCCCGGCGATCTCCTCCAGCGAGCCCCGTCTTCTTCTCCGGCGAGCACCTTCGAACTCCCCTCGATTTCCCCTCTCTCAACTGCTCCATGGCGACCGGAGCTGCAACGGACATGGTCGGCGAAGTTCCAGCTCAGTAATTTACTACATGCTTCAACCGGCATCGAAATTTGCTACAACCGGCACCGCGTTTTGCTACCACCGATGTCGCATTTTGCTACATCGCACATGGCGTCGCGATTTTTGCTACATGCGGTGTTTCATTTTGCTACAACCGGCATAACGTTTTTGCTACAACCGGCACGGCTGAGCTGCATCTCAGACAGCGTAGAGCTTTGACGGTCACCATGGCCAGCTGGGGAACCATGCTCGCGTTTGTTGCAACCGTTGACATAAAAAGCTTCAACGGTATATGAAAAATGTTTCAACCGGCAATAGAGAAAGCTTCAACCAGGCACTCGTTTTTGCTACATGCATCATGGCAGAGCTGGGAGCGACGGCGAGGGCCGCGACCAACGGCGAGGGGGCGGCGACCGGGGATGACCGGCGGCGAGAGAAGATGAGGAGGCGAGGCGTGGGGCGCGGCGTGCGCGGGGGCGGCGCCCTCCTTTTTTTCTCTCCCGTGTGGGAGGTTGAAGATGAGATGCGGAAGAGAAGGGAGGAGATCTGACGGCTACGCGGAAGAGGAGGGAGGAGATCGGACGGATCTGGGCTGACCGGCCGAAAAGATTGGGCCGGCGCGCCGGCGCAGAGCGTTGCCCTTTTTCATTCCTGTAGAGTTTGGTTTTTCTTTCTTCGTTTTTCTGTAATTAAATTAAACTTTGTATCCTTGGCTTTTGTTGCTACGGAATTTCAGTGGGATTTGGTTGTATGGAACATGAATATTGGGATTAATAATATGAGAACTAAAATTTAAAATACATATGATTTATTGTATTTGATCAGTGCATACAGTACCAGAACCGACACGTTTGCCTAGTGTTTTTTTGTCGGGCACTCGACAAAGGGCCCTCTAAAACCGAGTGCACGGAAAAACACTCGGCAAACTACGGACACTTGGCAAAGCCTTGCCTGTGCCGAGTGCAGGCCAGCCAACACTCGACAAACTAGGTGTTACGTGTCCTTGCTCGCCGCGGTTGACGGCGGGTCCCTGTATGCTGAGTGTTTTTCGGGAGACACTCGGCAAAGTTTTCAGCCGTTAGCGTTGTTCACCTTTGCCGAGTGTCTTTCCCGTGGCATTTGGCAAACTTTTTTTTAATTTTTTTCCCTGATGCGGTATAAATTTTGGTGCAAGTCTTTTTAGTTGGACATGTAGTTAAATTAGAAGTTCTTTTTTGGACATGTAGTTAAATTTTTTGTGGACATGATTTTTAATTATTTTTTCCACAAGGAAGATACGATTTTTTTAAATAATTATTCCCCTCTCTTTTCCATCCTGTTTCTCCACTATTCCGGCACTTTCTCCTGCCCTCTCTTCCCATCTCTCTTTCCTGCCCTTTTTCTTCCCCTCTCTTTCCCGCCCTTTTTCTCCCACCACTTTCTTTCACTCATTGTTTTCCCGCCGCTCCTCTCCAGCCCTTTTTCTTCTGCCATTGTGACCCTATATATAACCCCTCACCCGGATGCTGTGTTGCATCGGTGTTTTAGATGATCCTTCTGCTCGTCAAATATGATGGTAACGTGAGGACTCCTTCGGTGATTTCATCTTCTCCATACAAGAACTGAATGACATCACCGAGGGAGTTTCTCACGGTACCATCCTATTTCACCATGATGTCCTCCATGGCCTTCACGAGCCTCCGCTCAATATATCTAACATAGAGCCTTTCTTGCAACTTATCTATTGCTTCCACAATTTCCATCGGGTGCATGCCAGAAGGTCTTCTCAAATCAATCTTGAAAGCCTTTTGAGCAGTCCAGATAAGCCGCTTGAGGTTGACAGGCATAGGCCATGTAATGTCGCCAGTTGTGGCAATTTCAGTCCCAAACTGTAGTCCACCAGCTTCTAATTTCTGAAACTTTGCCTCAAACACAATTTTGATTTCATGAATGCTCTTCAAATCATCAACATGTTTAGGCGACAGGTAAGTGGGCCTCCAGTTCTCATCATCCAGTTCATAACGAAATACATTGTCAAACTCAGCCTTTTTCATCCCCTGGGAGTCCAACTTATGTGGTTCAATCCAAACAGCATCCATGCCATCTTCTCCATACAAGAAATGAATGACATCACTCAGGGAGTTTCTCACGGTACCATCGTATTTCACCATGATGTCCTCCATGGCCTTCACGAGCCTCTGCTAAATATATTCAGTCTCAGAAGTTTTCACAGCAGTATCGATAAAACCTTGTCTGCCACCCATAGCATGGAAGAAGAATTCTTGTGGTGTCAGACCTCGAAGGTAAGAGTTCTCCATGAATCCATGACTTTCAGGACCTTTCATGAAGTGGGACAATGTATGATCAACAAAACCAAATGGGACCCTCTTGCCCTCAACATTCTATTATCCGACGCAAGCAGTCATCTGTGAAATATTAATGGAAATGCCTTTTGAAAAACTTGTTTGCCAGACCAAATCGGGCCTACCTCTTCCCTGAAAACTTTTTGCCAGTCCAAATCGGCCTTGGTTTCAAAATGGCAGGGGCAGGGACTTCCCTAGCAAATCTTCCCATCGCATTAAGATGTTCATAAATACATCCTGGGAGAAATTTCACAACATTAATTAAGCTACAAAACTACACAGACAATACAATATAGAAGGTGTTTAAGGAGATCATTGCTACTACACCGTTTCAATGAGAGTATCCCTTTTGGTAAATTTTCGACACCCAAGAAGTGTGTCCGGCACAATGCCCACAACAAGTCTATTTGCTTGAGGTGACACGATACATTTTGGCACCATCATCAACTTCAAAACTTCAGCTCTGGTCTTAAATGACTGAGGAACATTGCTCCCTCTCAATTAGGAAGGTGTTGGGCCCCCAAGTGCAAGGTTTTTGTAACAAGCAACAATTTTCCCTTAAGTGACCTTAAGGTTTATCGAACCAACATGAGTTTGAGTACACAACCAATGATCAGCACCTATACACACAGATACAAAACTACCTTCGCCCCCAACGAAACTAGCGAGGTCGTCAATCTCACTAGCTTTGCTAGTTACAAGGATGAAAAGCACAAGTGTATGGAAGATTAGAATTGCAGCAACAAAGAATTAAAACAAAGCGTTGATTGAGATTTAAAGATTATAGGAAGAAGATGGACCAGGATCCATAGGTTCACTAGTGGTTTCTCTCCAAAAGATACCATGGTATGGTGAACAAATTACAGTCGCGCATCGATTAAATTGCAATATTTATGACTATGAATATCCATGGCATAATTAGCATATGAGCATCAAGTCCCAATATCTATAGACCGTTATCTAACTGCATCTATAGCTAATACTCCACCCTAGACCGCTATCTAGCATGCATATTAAAGTATTAAGTAAAAACAGAGTATTGCATTAAGTATGATGACATGAAGTGGATGATATATTGTCTTCACCCTGCGTTCAAAGGACAACTATGCAATCATCTTTTTATCCCTAGTGGCAACAACACAATACAACCATTTTTCACTTTTCGTCATTGCGGTAGATTACTTGCAAGATTGAACCCAACTATCATACACAACTCCCTCTTGAAGATCAAACCCCAAAATTGGCCAGAGAAAGAAGAATAGATCGGAGAGCATATATGAATAAGAATTATGCAATAAAGAAACCAAATAGATCTAAAAAAGAATTCATGGATAAATGTGATCATAAAGTGACAATTCATCACACCGCAACAAACACACCCACAGATTACATCAGATTGATCACAATCATGTAGGGCAGCTCATGTGTTCTTCGTATTGAGAAACATGGGAAAGAAAACCAACTAGCTACTGCTATGAACCCATAGTCCAAAGGAAACTACTCATGGGCGATCATGATGGCCTTCAAGTTGATGGAGATGGCCACCGTAATGATTTCCCACTCCGGCAGAGTACCGGAAAAGGCCTCCAGATTGGATCATCGTGGAACAAAGAGGTGCGGCGGCAGAAACAATAGAACTTCGCTATATTTAGGGTTTTCGGGATGAAAGATAAATATAGGCGTCGAGAGGCGGTGCAACGGAGCATCGGGGGGCCCACGCGGCCCACCATGCGCCCCCTTGGCCGTGTGGTGGGGGCGCATGGGGGCTGTGGGGCACCCCCTGGCCTAGGTCAGTGACCTCCGGAAGCTTTCCGATGCAAAATAATTTCTAATTTTTTTTCAGGATTTTTGGATCTACGTAAAATTGTGTTTCCTGAAAGTCCAAAAATATGCAAAAAACAGCAACTGGCACTGAGCAGCGAGTTAATCGGTTACTCCAAAAAAATCATAAAAAATGGTTCCAAAATGATAGAAATATGGCATGAAACAATAAAAAATTATAGATACGTTTGAGACGTATCAGCATCCCCAGGTTTAATCCCTGCTCATCCTCGAGTAGGTAGATGATAACAAAAGAATTTTTGATTGTGAATGTGTGGCATCCCCAGATCTTAGTCATGTCATTAACCTAATTAATGTGCCATGTCATCAGGATTATCATAATTAAATTGCAATTAAGAATTAATCCAACTCTTAAATTCAAATTCAAAATATAAAGTCAAAAATTATTTCTTCAAACAATGAAACAAAAATGTTGGCATCACTCCATAAATTCCTCAAGTATTTGTAAAAATAAATAAATACCATTTGATTTAACAAATTGCCCCCAATAACAAATAAGTGGACCAGCAGCATTAAAATTTGGACATTTAAATGTAAATATAATTCTTTAAAATTCCAAAAATTCTGAAAACTTGTGTGTGGCATTGTTATAATACATAGTATTTATGTGCAAAGTTTCGTAAACAAAAAAAATCATTTGGTACCTAAATAAATTGCAACACGGTAGCTAAAAGTAATAACAGAAAAGAAAAGAAGAATAAAAAGGAAAAACTGCACTGTGCACTTCGGCCTGATGCTACAGTGCAGCCGAGCCCACCACCAGCAGCCTTCATTGCCCTCGCTGTGACCACCCGGTCCTTCCTGACCTCTTCTTGCTCCTCCCCGTGCCCCGTAGGCTCGAGTTTGTCGAGCACCACCGTCGGCCGCCGCTAGTCGTCGCCGTAGTCCTCATTTTTGGCCGTCCTAGCTCGCGCCCGTGCCACCTACGGACGCGGCGCGGTGCCCTCGTTCGAATGGCTCTAGCCGTTGCTCAATTTGGTCATCGTAGGTGCCTCCCCGTGCGTCGCCACCGCTCCTGTAGGTCGTCGCCGGCGCGCCCCGTTTTAAACAGACCTCTGGGTCACCGCCATGTGGGCCCAGGGCGTCGGGTAATTAGTTTAGTACTAATCCCGGTGCTAACAGCCACTGACATTTGGGCCCCACCACAAATAACCCTTCATTAATAAGACACTGACATGTGGGTCCCATGTACTGTAGCACACTAGTTAACTCTAATAGTACTCTGTGACACTGACTATTGGGCCCCACCATTTTATTAACTCTAATTAACCACTTAAATCAAACTGAGTCACTTACAGGTGGGACCCCCCCACACACACTATTCCAATGGATAAGCTTTTAATAGGCACTGTGTATGACATGTAAGACGCACTTGCACTATTCATTGTTGACCAGTCAAACTGCTGACTAGGCTTGACCCAGTTGACCTAGTCAATGGCCCCACCTGTCAGCCTCTCTGTCTCTCTGGCTGGGTACACTTCTGGGTGTACTTAGTATTTATCCATTTAAATTTTGAAATAATAATAAATCCAGAAATTCCCAAAAATCATTAAAACTTTGAAAAATCATAGAACATAAACCGTAACTCGGATGAAAATAATTTATATATGAAAAATGATCAGAAAAATATAACGAATCCGAATATGTCATTTGCATGCATGACAAACCCCTCTATCATAATGAACATTGACAATTGACATTAGGGCCACATGCGAGTGGGGGAGGTTTTTCGACCCTCCCTCGCGCGGTTTTCGGACGATTCACCGATCCGTGGGCCCACTTGGTTTACCCCTTTGACCGGCCTCGAGAGGGTGTTGACCATGGTGAATTCCTTTTTATTTGTGTTAGGTTAGATCATAGTGACATGTCAAACCAAGATTGAGCCCATGTCTTCACAAGATTCGCTCCCATCGCCTCGAAGTGCGGGACACCTACTCTATGTCCTGAACCTTAATGGCGGATACTCCTGTTTGTGAAGCAAGTGCTACATCAAAGTTGTGTATTGGATATTTAAATATCACACCACCCTTTTATCCATATATTAGGGCCACATGCAAGTGGGGGAGGTTTTCTGACCCTCCCTCGCACGGTCTCGGACGAAACGCTGAACCGTGGGCCCGCTCGGTCTATCCCTTTGACCGGCTTTGAAAGAGGGTTGAACAATGTGAATTTCTATTTATGTGTGTTAGGGTAGATCATTGTTTCCATTTTTACAAAATTTGCAAAAAAACGACGGTCCCGAACCCCACGCCTGCCGACAGCCGTCCTGTCATAGCACCGTCGGGAGACAAGTAAACGATGACCATACAAGTTATTTAGCATATCATAATTGAACACTGGCATATGATTTTCTTTTTCATCGTGCAATCACTGGAGAGTCATTAAAGAGGGTGCGCACAAGCGCAAGCCGAACCACATCATCGGCTCCCTTTTGAGGAAGTACTTCCCCGGCTTGATCAAGCCGAACGATGATGGCCCGCTGTCGCCAGATTTCACGTGGGAGCACTACCAGTACGCCAAGGATAAGGACGATATCACCATGGCCGCCTGGGTCATGGAAGGTCTCTGGGTAAGTACCTTTGGCACTACTGTAACACTCCAAAGTTTTTTGGATTTGTTTTTTTATCAAATTCTTTATTTGATTTGAAGGAGGTTATTTAAATTTTTCTAAAAGACTCTCCTTCTCAAAAAATTTAATGACAAATCTTTCTTGAGATATTTTCTTGAATTCTGGTCTGCAGGGTTTTTCAACATGTGTTAGTTCAACACAAATATTCTTGGGATATTTTGCTTTTCCTTTTATTAAAAAGGATTTTTTTATGAAAGTGGATTTGTATCTCCCTATTCAAAAAATGCTCCTAAGCTACTCTCTTGCCATGACCTACTTTGAAATTTCCTTCCCAAAACATCCTCCCTACTTTGGGTCAAGCCAAGCATGCTATTCCAGCAAGGTTCAACCTATTCTCAATTTATTTTCTATTTAGTCTTCCTCAAATCATTTTCTGTGATTTATTTTGGACCCCTCTAGTTTACAAAGGAAGTATCAGATTCCTTTGAGCTTTGGTCCCAAATAAATTTCCCTAGATACTCCTTGGGACCCTCAACCTATATCACCAAAGATCTACTGGTCCACAGTTCAAAAATTTCAAAATTTGTTTGCTGAAAATTTGGACCAGATTTGCCATTTTTGATGGAAACCACTCTTTTCCCCTTCTAAAAATTCTGAGAAAATCTGAGGAGCTTCTGGATGCATCAAGAGGCCATCTCTCCAAGTTTCAGCTCCAGGAAAATTTTCCACGTGCGTCAATCATTTCATCGAGCATCTTGCGTGCACTGTTCCAGTCAAGATTCAGAGTTTCAGTGTTCAGTTTCACAAGGCAGTGTCGTTTCCGGTGGGGTTCAGTGTCAATCTCGCCAGTAGCTGCTTTGGCTCGTTGCTCACTGCTCCTCCTTCTTATCCTGGGCATCGCACGGTCCCTTGGCCGGTTGCGAGCGTCGGTGGCGAACTGTCGCGTCGGCTCCGGCGTCTTCCGCGGCGACAGTACCGCCCGTGGCGGCCATCAGAGGCCAGCCCTGCAGTACGACGCCGCTCCGCACCGCCCAAGCCACCGGTGGCCTCCGCGTGTTCACCTCCTCCCCTGAGCACGCTGCAGAACCGTCGCCGCGTGGCCTAAGAAGCGCAGAGCGCGCTCTCTGCCGCCGACGTGCCCGTGAGCGCCGTTCCGTTGAAGCCTGGAGTATCGCCCAAGTTTAGTTGAGCTTAAGCCAAAAATGGAACCATGGGGCCAATCCGAAGCTGCCCCGTCGCCATAACCTTCCGTCCGATCACCACCTCACCGTAATTGCTCGCCGGAGTAATCCTGGTTGCGGCACTCCCCTCGCCCGCCTATAAATAGGAGGCCCCCGAGCCATCCAGCAACTCATAGCCTCTCCTCCTATCCTCAGAACCTTGCCACGCTCATCAGAGGGCCTCGGGAGGGTCTTCTTCCTCGTCTCCGGCCGCCCCGATCCGCTTCGGGCTCCGGCAAAATTCTCTCTGGTAAGCGGGTCTCCACAGCTCATATTTGGTCAGCAACCTCCTAGTCCACCCCCTGTTCTACCCCGAGTTTCAATTCGGTGTTGGCAGCTCCCTCCGGTGAGATCCATCGTCGCCCGACGCCGCCGTCCGCCGGAGAGGAAGTGGCCGTCGGCATGGTGCTCCCCGACGCCTCCTTCCACCACTCACGGATGCGGAATAGTCCCGTGAGTGCAACCATCCTCTTGCCCTCCTCTGGATCGCCGTCGATCATCGCCGGTGACCACCGCGAGCCTCTTTCGCCGGTGGGATTTTTAAACCTGACATGAGGGACCCCCTCGTCAGCCTCTCCTCTTCTTCTTCGAACCGTTTTCTGAAAACGCCTTCGGGCAAAGTTCGTTTTCTCTTTGAGTTGACGTATTCTCATCCGAAGCGTTTTCTGTTTATCCAAACTAGCCCCTGGAAAGTTTTCTGTTTATAACAGAAAAGTCCCTGGACTAAAACCTTTATAGCTTTTAAACAAAAAATGATTTGGAGTTGATTCTTTTTCTGTCATCTCTATTTTTCTGTCTAGTTTTTTATCATATTTATTTGAAAAATATTTGGAACAATTTTTATGCACGCACGGTATTTACGTTAGAATTCGATATTTGATGTGACGTAGATACCGAAGGAGGTGACGGTGCCGTCAACTTCGCCAAGCTAGACTCCGACTACTCTGAACCAGGCAAGCATGTTTGAACCTTTGATATGATGAGTGTTTTTCATGTTTGCTTGAGTGGCTTTTCTCATGGCATGTTTATATAAGCATTTGGTGAATGTTATATTTCATGCATGATAAGTTGCAAGTGAGCTACAAACTTGATGAGGTCATGAAATATTGAGCAACCTAGTCATGTGGTGACATGATAGGTTGTAGGCTGGTATTGTTGGAGCATGCCAGTTCTATAACAAAACTATTTAACTCCAGTGTTGACATAGATCGAGTCTTGTTCCCGTTCGCCTTCTTTTCGTGCTGCCACATGTTTTCTGCAAAGAATACGGTTTAGTAAGTTGCAAACCTCTCTCCATGTACACACCAAATAGAGGGGCCGTGATGAGGGTTCCATGGCCCTAGATTAAAGCCCGTCATCCGGTCAGGGGGCATGGGTGTTTCCGGTTGGGACCGAGAGGGGGGCACCCCTTAGAGCGCGCGATATAAATTTGATCCCATGCTATTCGAGGTGTTGGCCTCCCCGTCTTAAAGTTTTTCTTGAACGTTGCCTAGGGTGATACTTGGCATCGGGATGTGAAATGGGTGTGTACTGGATTGGTGTGTTTTCTTCTAAAATACCGTAGACGGAACTAGTCCTTTGTGACTACTGAAATCCGTTGGCTGTGGGTAAAGAGTACAACCTCTGCAGAGTCAAAACTATTCGAGTAGCCGTGTCCACGGTCAAGGACATTGGTTGACAGGTCAAGTGTCGGTCTCAGTGTCAGTCTGTGGAGAACTAATATGTTAAATGACAGAAGTAAAACTTGGCTGAATATTATTCCTGTGGATGGACTAACCTGTTTATTAATATGTACCGAGTATTCCTTGGGATGGTGCTACCTCCTGGACTACTCGAATTCGAATGATGAAATATAAGCCCTTTATGTGATGTCGCTCGGACGTCCGACTGTGGCATTCTTGTTATTTACTTTTGATATAAGCCCTTTATGTGATGTCGCTCAGACGTCCCACTGTGGCATTCTTGTCATTTACTTTTGATATAAGCCATTTTGTGTGATGTCGCTCAGACGTCCGACTGTGGCATTCTTGTTATTTACTTTTGATATAAGCCATTTATGTGATGTCGCTCAGACGTCCGACTGTGGCACGTACTGTTATTTACTTTTCAGTATAAGCCCTTAATGTGGTGTCGCCCCGACGCCCGACTGCCGCATGCGAATTTATTTTTACCTTTCGAGGCGTCGCTTCAGACACCCGATCGGTCTTCTTCTATTTTATGGGGATTCCGGGAGGACTACCGCCCGACTTCCTTTTTATTTATCTTGCTATGCAGATTTAATGCCCTTGTGTGTATTACCTTTCTGCTCGTGTGCATCATGTTTGCATTTGTTATATCTTATGTCCAAACTGTCTTGCGAGTACATTCAAAGTACTCACCTGGCTTGTTGATTTGGCCAGATGTTGACGAAGGCGATCTTATGGATGAAGAGTACGATAGCGAGTCCGACGCCTAGAGGAGTCCCAGTCAGTCCCTTGCGGTCCTGGAGTTGGACACTTGTATTATATACGCTTCCACTACCCAAATAAAATCATCAAGCCTCACTCCGACGCTTGATGAGTTGTAAGATATTAGAGTCATGTCACCCACTCCACTGTGACATATTCACCACCACCTTTTATTGTGAGTCAGTAGTATGCCACCATACCCATTGTGACATATCCGCCTTTATGTGTAATATTGGCGTGCTTGTAATAAATTGTTGAGCAGCCTCAGCTCAACCCTGTATAATATTAAGTATTACTGGATTTCTGTATCAAGGATTTGTCTACCAGTAAGAAGGATTTTCTGTACTGGTCTGACGTAAGGGGCAATTTTTCAATAAATGTTTTATTGGAAAACCGGTCCTGACAACCTTGGTACCAGAGCCAGGCTGACTGTAGGAAGCCACTAGGTGCAATCGCTAATCGGTTATTAGCGTAATAGTGCTATTTTAGCATTTTGCAAATTGTAGCAATTTTTCTGTTAGTCATCATAAATTTATGATTTGACTATCCGAAATTTTTGTCTACTTTTGTAGATGGCTGGCCGCGACTGTGAGTCACATGTGTTCGCCAATGTGCCTGAGGGGTTTATCAAGCTCCTCGCCTCCATCGCCAAGATCGCGATCGGGCCATCGACCCGTTCGGAGTTCACACTCTACCAGCACAAGCTCAGCGACAGCGTGTCTATGCACCAGGCCGCGGTGCAGTTCAAGGGCGGGCGTTCTAAATCACGCCACTTCCGATTTGTTGGGAGGGCCATGCCTACGGAGAGGCATGCCATGCAGATGGCTTCCCGTGAGGCAATTGCTCGCCTCCGGGATGCTCTTCCTTCGATGAAGGCTCGTCGCTACCGCTACCTCCCATGCCACGTGCCATACACTTGTCACTATGCATTTGCTTGCACTAGGGGAGAGAGAGATGAGGCTATTGAGATGCTTGTTGAGTATCTCAAAGCTCTTGAGGCAGCTTTTAATAACCTCGTGGACGACTTTGTGGCTGCTCGTATGGACTCAGTTCAGGGCTGTGTCGCCAACAGGAGGGAGCTACTCCATACAGCACCACCACTGTCGTACATCTCGTCCGCAGCATCATATACACCTGCCATCTTGGCCACCGCACGCCGCCTGCCTACCACTGAGGAGTTTGACCAAGTCATTGCTCCTACCCCAGTTAGTGCTGCACCACCTGCCGCACCCGTACCAGCTCCACAGCCCAGCACTCCTCGCCTAGAGCCTATTCGTGAGGAGGAGGTTGAGTCTCCAGCACCTCTGGGACTTACCCTCGGCAGGCCGAGGGAAGTTTTTACCATCTCCGACTGAGTGCGCCGAGCAGTGTTGTGATGTAGCAGCTTGTATGATATGTTTATATGTACATAGGCTTGGTGAGAAGTAGTTTGTATGCGCATCATGTAGGAATTTGGAGAAGTGCACTAGCCTAAATAACATGTCAGGAGTGTGTACGCGCATCTTGAGTGATGTACTGTATAATTATGGTTTGCTTGTAAGATATGTACTGTGCGGTCCTTCTCCATGCGCAATCAAATATTTTCTTGAAAAATCTTGGAGTATTTAAATTTTTACCTTTGGAAAATTAATTATTTTTGCCACACAGATTTTCTCATGTGTTCTGCAAAAATACCCCAGAGTGGTAAATGCCTCGTTCCTGGACCCGTTCTATGCCAAGTCCACCAGAAGAAAATTATGATACCCAGACAGGCAACAATTTCACACAGGGACAGTCAAGTCAGCAAGACAGTGAAGCAGCATTTTCTCAAGTATGCCTACTTTATGAGCAAAGCCAGCAGCAGCATCAAGAAATGATGAATCGTATTATCAATATGGGAAATCACCGCGAACCATACCCGCAGCATTCCAAATTGTCTGAACTACAAAAGACACGTCCCCCAACTTTCTCCCACACTAATAAACCTCTTGAAGCCGATGATTGGCTTCGAGACATTGAGAGGAAATTAATTATTGCACAATGTTCGGACCGTGAGAAGGTACTTTATGCACCTCACTACCTCACTGGAGCAGCTGCATCATGGTGGGAAAATTTCCTGCATATGCACCCCAATGAAAACAACATCACCTGGGAGGAATTTAAGGAAAACTTTCGTGGGGCGCACATTCCCAAGAGTGTTATGAAGATCAAGAAAAGGGAGTTTGATGACCTCAAGCAGAGGAGCATGACAGTGACTGAGTACAATAGTCAGTTTACTCAACTACCTCGCTATGCAAATGAAGAGCGTATGACTGAAAATAAAAAGATGGAAAAATTTCTGGATGGTCTGGCACCAGCACTCAAATGTCAGCTGGTCGTTCACACCTTTTCGGATTTCAAGACACTTGTGGACAAGGCTATTACACTGGAAAATGAGCGCCGCGGCTTGGATGATATTCGCAAGCGCAAAAGGGACAAGACTGCTCATTCCCGCAACAACAAGAACAAGAATGATTTCCAGAGAAATGGGGCGAATAAATCCTCAACCAACGCTCCTCGTCCAGATAAGAATTTTCATGCAAGGGACAAGGAATTTACATACCGCCCAGGCGTTACCTGCTTCGCCTGTGGAGAAGAAGGACACTATGCCAAGCAGTGCCCAAAGCCAAGAAACTCGGCTCCCAAGCCGAACAACAACGGAAATAATTCAGCTCCCAAGCGCAACAACTTCAACCCCAATAACAACCACAGGAAGGGTCACGTGAACCATGTGACCAAGGATGGAGCCCAGAATGCTCCGGACATCGTACTCGGTACGTTCCCTGTCAACACAATACCTGCCACGGTTTTGTTTGATTCTGGAGCCTCTCACTCGTTCATTTCCAAGAAATTTGCTTTGCAACATGATCTTTCGGTTCTCCCTTTGGAAAATTCAATGACTATCAAGTCCCCCGGGATTAAGCAAATCACTCAAAGTTACTGCCAAGGTGTGGTTATTGAGATTGAAGGATTGAAGTTTTGGGCGAACCTCATTGTATTAGAAAACAAGGGACTGGCTGTTATTCTTGGAATGGATTGGCTAACAACAAATAAGGGTTTTATTGATTGCTACAATCAGACCGTGATTCTCACTCATCATCACGGAAAGACAATAAAAGTTGCAGCACTAGAAAGACCAATATCACTCCGACCAAGATTGAACAAGGTGGATATTTCAGAATTAAGTAAAGTTCCAGTGGTATGTGAATTTCCTGATGTATTTCCCGAAGAGCTACCAGGTATGCCACCAGACAGGGAAATAGAATTCATCATTGAACTAGCACCTGGCACCCCTCCCATTTACAAGAAACCATATAGGATGGCACCATCCGAGCTGATAGAATTGAAGAAGCAAATAAAAGAGTTACTAGAAAAAGGTTATATCAGACCCAGCTCGTCACCATGGGGTTCACCAGTGTTATTTGCCAAGAAAAGAGATGGGACACTGAGATTATGTATAGACTATCGGGCACTCAACATGGTCACCATCAAAAACAAATATCGGATGCCACAGATAAATGATTTATTTGACCAGCTCGCACAAGCCAAGGTTTTCTCAAAAATTGATTTAAGGTCAGGATATCATCAATTAGAAGTACGGACAGAAGATATCCCTAAGACGGCATTCACCTCCAGATACGGGTTATATGAATTTACAGTAATGCCGTTCGGACTGACAAACGCCCCCGCATATTTTGTCCACCTCATGAACAAAGTGTTTATGAAATTTATGGACAAATTTGTTGTGGTGTTCATTGATGATATTTTAGTATATTCCAAGACACCAGAAGAACATGCTGAACATCTCAGAATTCTACTGGGAGAATTAAGGAAGCATCAATTGTACGCAAAATTCAGCAAATGTGAATTCTGGTTAAAACAAGTTGGTTTTCTAGGCCACGTACTAACCCAAGAAGGTGTTGCCGTGGACCCAGAAAAAGTCAAAGCTGTACTGGAGTGGAAACAACCAGCTAACGTAACAGATATACGAAGCTTTCTGGGAATGGCTGGATATTATAGAAGATTTATTGAGGGATTCTCCACCATAGCAAAACCTATGACACAGCTACTCAAGAAAGATAAGAAATTTGTGTGGACTGAAGCATGTGAGAAGAGTTTTCAAGAGTTGAAGAAGAGATTAACAACAGCCCCAGTATTAACCGTGCCGGATATACACAAATTTTTTGAAGTATATTGCGACGCGTCCAGGAAAGGCCTCGGATGCGTATTAATGCAAGAAGGCAAAGTAGTCGCCTATGCTTCCAGGCAACTACGTCGGCATGAAGAAAATTATCCTACTCATGACTTGGAATTGGCAGCTGTTATTCATGCACTCAAAGAATGAAGGCACTTTTTGCTTGGGAATCGTTGTGAAATATATACGGACCATAAAAGTCTCAAATATATTTTCACACAGCCAGAACTAAATTTACGACAACGACGCTGGTTGGAATTAGTGAAGGATTATGATGTTGGTATTCACTACCATCCAGGCAAGGCATGTTGGGGAACGTAGCATGGGAAACAAAAAATTTCCTACGCACACGCAAGATCTATCCATGGGGATGAGCATCTATGAGAGGGAGAGTGAATCTACATACCCTTGTAGATCGCTAAGCGGAAGCGTTAAGAAACGCGGTTGATGTAGTCGAACGTTTCCGCGATCCAAATCGCAAGTCGTCCCTCGATCCGATCACGAACTAGTGCCGAACGGACGGCACCTCCGCGTGCAACACACGTACGGCTTGATGACGCCTTCACCTCCTCGATCCAGCGAGCGATGGTGAAGTAGTAGATGAGTTCCGGCAGCACGACGGCGTGGTGATGGTGGTGAGGAACGATCTCTGCAGGGCTTCGCCAAGCACTACGGAGATTATGATGGGAGGAACTAGAGGGCTAGGGTTGCCGGCACACGGCTTGGGAAATCCTGATGTCTCCCGTGTGCTAGCCCTGCCCCTCTATTTATATGTTGAGCCCTGGGGTCTAAACTTGGAGAGAAAACCTCTACAAGGTCGGTTTTGCCCGCACAAGGTCGGTTTGGCCCGCACGGAAAGAGTCCAACTCGGATCCCAGCGGCACCGCGCACAAGCGGTAGTACCGCTCACGAGCGGTAGTACCGCTTGAGAGGTAGTACTGCTTCACACAAGCGGTAGTACCGCTTACGCGGTAGTACTGCCTTACCAGCGGTAGTACCGCTTAAGGCAACAGCAAAACTTCCTTTTGCCCTTTCCAATACCTCGTGGGTTTTACCCCTTTGGCCCATATAAAGTGTAACTGCACCCGAACACTTCGGTAAACATCCGGAACCCCTTCCGGTGAATTCCGGAACCCTTCCGGAGATCAAAACACTATTATCACATATATCAATCTTTACCTCCGGACTCTTCCGGAGATCCTCGTCATGTCCGGGATCTTATCCGAGACTCCGAACAACCTTCGGTCACCAACATAATAACTCAATTATACTAATCGTCACCAAACGTTAAGTGTGTAGACCCTGCGGGTTCGAGAACTATGTAGACATGACCGAGACACCTCTACGGTCAATAACCAATAGCGGGACCTGGATGCCCATATTGGTTCCTACATATTCTACGAAGATCTATATCGGTCGAACCTCTATGTCAAGGATTCAGTTAATCCCGTATGTTGTTCCCTTTGTTCTTCGGTATGTTACTTGCCCGAGATTCCATCGTCGGTATCCCTATACCTAGTTCAATCTCGTTACCGGCAAGTCTCTTTACTCGTTCCGTAATACAAGATCCCGTGGCTAACACCTTAGTCACATTGCTTGCAAGGCTTATAGTGATGTTGTATTACCGAGTGGGCCCTGAGATACCTCTCCGTCACATGGAGTAACAAATCCCAGTCTTGATCCATACCCACTCAATAGACACTCTCGGAGATACCTTTAGAGCACCTTTATAGTCACCCAGTTACGTTGCGACGTTTGATACACACAAGGCATTCCTCCAGTGTCAGTGAGTTGTATGATCTCATGGTCATAGGAACAGATACTTGACATGCAGAAAACTATAGCAATAAACTGACACGATCATATGCTATGTTTATAGTTTGGGTCTTGTCCATCACATCATTCTCCTAATGATGTGATCCCGTTATCAAATGACATCTCATGTCTATGGCTAGGAAACCTTGACCATCTTTGATCAACGAGCTAGTCTATTAGAGGCATACTAGGGACACAGTGTTGTCTATGTACCCACACATTTATTTGAGTTTCCAATCAATACAATTATAGCATGGATAATAAACGATTATCGTGAACAAGGAAATATAATAATAACCACTTTATTATTGCCTCTAGGGCATATTTCCAACAGTCTCCCACTTGCACTAGAGTCAATAATCTAGCTCACATCACTATGTGATTTACATTGTAATGAATCTAACACCCATACAGTTCTGGTGTTGATCATGTTTAGCCCTTGGAAGAGGTTTAGTCATCGGATCTGCAACATTCAGATCCGTGTGTACCTTGCAAATATTTATGTCGTCCTCCTTGATGTAACCGCGGATGGAATTGAAACGTCGCTTTATGTGTCTGGTCCTCTTGTGAAATCTTGGTTCCTTGGCTAGAGCAATGGCACCAGTATTATCACAAAACAGAGTCATTGGGTTAAGCGCACTAGGCACTACTCCAAGATCTGTCATGAACTCCTTCATCCAGACACCTTCCTTCGCCGCCTCCGAGGCAGCGATGTACTCCGCTTCGCATGTAGAATCAGCTACCACGCTTTGCTTGGAACTGCACCAGCTAACTGCACCCCCATTAAGAATAAATACGTATCCGGTTTGCGACTTAGAGTCATCCGGATCAGTGTCAAAGCTTGCATCGACGTAACCCTTTACGACGAGCTCTTGATCACCTCCATAAACGAGAAACATGTCCTTAGTCCTTTTCAGGTACTTCAGGATATTCTTGACCGCCGTCCAGTGTTCCATTCCTGGATCACTTTGAAACCTTCCGGCCATACTTATGGCAAGGCTGACATCGGGTCTTGTGCACAGCATTGCATACATGATAGAGCCTATGGCTGAAGCATAGGGGACGACACTCATCTTTTCTCTATCTTCTGCAGTCACTGGGCATTGAGTCTTACTCAACTTCACACCTTGCAAAACAGGCAAGAACCCCTTCTTGGACTGATCCATTTTGAACTTCTTCAAAACTTTGTCAAGGTATGTGCTCTGTGAAAGTCCTATTAAGCGTCTCGATCTATCTCTATAGATCTTGATGCCTAATATGAAAGCAGCTTCTCCTAGGTCCTTCATTGAAAAACTCTTGTTCAAATATTCCTTCACGCTTTCCAACATTTCTATATTGTTTCCAATCAGTAATATGTCATCCACATATAATATTAGAAACGCTATAGAGCTCCCACTCACTTTCTTGTAAATACAAGCTTCTCCGTAAACTTGTATAAACTCGAACGCTTTGATCACCTCATCAAAACGAAGATTCCAACTCCGAGATGCTTGCACCAGTCTATAAATGGATCGCTGGAGTTTGCAAACTTTGTCAGCATTCTCTGGATCGACAAAACCTTCTGGTTGCATCATATACAACTCTTCCTTAAGGAAACCGTTAAGGAACGCTGTTTTGACATCCATCTGCCAAATTTCATAATCGAAAAAGGCAGCTATTGCTAACATGATTCTGACAGACTTAAGCATCGCTACGGGTGAGAAGGTCTCATCGTAGTCAACTCCTTGAACTTGTGAAAAACCCTTTGCCACAAGTCGAGCTTTATAGATGGTGACATTACCGTCCGCGTCCGTCTTCCTCTTAAAGATCCATTTGTTCTGAATGGCCTTACGCCCTTCAGGTAATACTTCCAAAGTCCATACTTTGTTTTCATACATGGATCCCATCTCGGATTTCATGGCCTCTAACCATTTCTCGGAATCCGGGCCCACCATCGCTTCTCCATAGCTCGTAGGTTCATCGTTGTCCAACAACATGACCTCTAAGACAGGGTTGCCGTACCACTCAGGAGCAGTACGCGTCCTTGTCGACCTACGAGGTTCGATAGCAACTTGATATGAAGCTTCATGATCATCATCATTAACTTCCTCTTCAACTGATGTAGGTTCTACAGAAACATCTTTCTGCGCTGCGCTACTCTCTGGTTGAAGTAAAGGTTCAATAACCTCATCAAGTTCTATCTTCCTCCCACTCAATTCTTTCGAGAGAAACTGTTTCTCAAGAAATGTTCCGTTTTTAGCGACAAACACTTTGCCTTCGGATCTGAGATAGAAGGTATACCCAACTGTCTCTTTTGGGTATCCTATGAAGACGCATTTCTCCGCTTTGGGTTCCAGCTTTTCAGGCTGAAGCTTTTTGACATAAGCATCACATCCCCAAACTTTAAGAAACGACATCTTTGGCTTCTTGCCAAACCATAGTTCATATGGCGTCGTCTCTACGGATTTCGATGGTGCCCTATTTAAAGTGAATGCAGCTGTCTCTAATGCATAACCCCAAAACGATAGTGGCAAATCGGCAAGAGACATCATAGATCGCAACATATCCAATAAGGTTTGATTACGACGTTCGGACACACCATTACGCTGTGGTGTTCCAGGCGGTGTCAATTGTGAAACAATTCCACACTGTCTTAAGTGACTGCCAAACTCATAACTCAGATATTCTCCTCCCCGATCAGATCGCAAGAATTTAATCTTCTTGTTACGATGATTCTCAACTTCACTCTGAAATTGCTTGAACTTTTCAAACGTTTCAGACTTGTGTTTCATTAAGTAAATATACCCATATCTACTCAAGTCATCAGTGAAGGTGAGAAAGTAACGATAACCACCGCGCGCCTCAATGCTCATCAGACCGCACACATCAGTATGTATGATTTCCAACAAGTCACTTGCCCGTTCCATTGTACCAGAGAACGGCGTCTTAGTCATCTTGCCCATGAGGCATGGCTCACATGTGTCAAGTGATTCAAAATCAAGTAACTCCAAAAGTCCATCAGCATGGAGCTTCTTCATGCGTTTTACGCCAATATGACCTAAACGGCAGTGCCACAAGAAAGTGGTATTATCATTATCAATTCAACATCTTTTGGCATCAATGTTATGAACATGTGTATCATCACTATCGAGATTCAATAAGAATAAACCCCTCACATTGGGTGCATGACCATAAAAGATATTACTCATATAAATAGAACAACCATTATTCTCAGATTTAAATGAGTAACCGTCTCGCAATAAAAAAGATCCAGATATAATGTTCATGCTTAACGCAGGCACTAAATAACAATTATTTAGGTTCATCACTAATCCCGATGGTAATCGAAGAGCGAGCGTGCCGACGGCGATCACATCAACCTTGGAACCATTTCCCACGCGCATCGTCACTTCGTCCTTTGCCAGCCTCCATCTATTCCGCAGTTCCTGTTTTGAGTTGCAAATGTGAGCAACCGCACCGGTATCAAATACCCAGGCACTACAACGAGAGTTGGTAAGGTACACATCAATAACATGTATATCATATATACCTTGTTTGTTGTTGGCCGCCTTCTTGTCAGCCAAATACTTGGGGCAATTCTGCTTCCAGTGACCAGTTCCCTTGCAATGAAAGCACTCAGTTTCAGGCTTGGGTCCAGCCTTGGGTTTCTTCACGGGAGGGGCAACTGCTTTGCCACTCTTCTTGGAGTTACCCTTCTTACCCTTGCCATTCTTCTTGAAACTAGTGGTTTTATTGACCATCAACACTTGATGCTCCTTCTGAATCTCAGACTCAGCGACTTTCAACATCGCAAACAGCTCGGCGACTGACTTGTTCATCCCGTGCATGTTATAGTTCAACACGAAGCTCTTGTAGCTAGGTGGCAATTATTGAAGAACTCTGTCAGTGATAGCTCTGGCGGAAGGGGCATCCCTAATTCAGCCAGACGGGTGGAGTACCCAGACATTCTGAGTATGTGATCACTGACAGACCCGTTCTCCTCCGTCTTGCAAGCATAGAACGTATCAGAGGTCTCATACCTCTCGATCCGGGCATTCTTCTGAAAGATAAACTTCAACTCCTGGAACATATCATATGCTCCATGACGTTCAAAACGTCTTTGAAGTCCCAGTTCTAAGCCATACAACATTGCACATTGAACTATTGAGTAATCATCAGAACGAGCCTGCCAGGCGTTCACAACGTCTGGAGAATCAACTGGAGCGGGTGGATCACCAAGCGGTGCATCAAGGACATAAGCCTTCTGGGAAGCCGTAAGGATAATCCTTAGATTACGGGCCCAGTCCACAAAGTTACTTCCATCATCTTTCAACTTAGCTTTCTCTAGGAACGCATTAAAATTCAGGGGTGCTACTGCGCGAGCCATGATCTACAACATAAATATTGCAAAGACAACTTAGACTATTGTTCAAGATAATGAGTTTAGTTAATCATATTACTTAAAAACTCCCACTCAAATTGACATCCCTCCGGTCATTCGAGTGTCACATGATCCAAATCAACCAACTCAAGTCCGATCATCACGTGAGTTGAGGTGATTTCAATGGTGAACATCTTCATGTTGATCATATCTACTATATGACTCATGTTCGACCTTTCGGTCTCTTGTGTTCCGAGGCCATGTCTGTACATGCTAGGCTCGTCAAGTTTAACCCGAGTGTTCCGCACGTGCAACACTGGCTTGCACCCGTTGTATGCGAACGTAGAGTCTATCACACCCGATCATCACGTGGTGTCTCGAAACGATGAACTTTCGCAACGGTGCACACTCGGGGAGAACGCAATTTATCTTGAAATTTAAGTGAGGGATCACCTTATAATGCTACCGTCGTCCTAAGCAAAATAAGATGCATAAAAGGATTAACATCACATGCAAATCATAAGCGACATGATATGGCCATGAACTTGTGCTTTTGATCTGCATCTCCAAAGCACCGGCATGATCTCCATCGTCACCGGCATGACACCATGATCTCCATCAACGTGTCGCCATGAGGTTGTCGCACCGACTGTTGCTTCCACGACTATTGCTAACTCATAGCGATAAAGTAAAGCAAAACGGCAAAAATAATTAAAGACAACTCTATGGCTCCTGCCAGTTGCCGTACTCATCGACATGCAAGTCGTGATATTCTATACAACACATGATCATCTCATACATCACATATATCTCATCATGTAATTGGCCATATCACATCACAACATACCCTGCAAAAACAAGTTAGACGTCCTCTAATTGTTGTTGCAAGTTTTACGTGGCTGCTACGGGTATCTAGCAAGAACGATTCTTACCTACGCAAAAACCACAACGGTGATATAAAAATTGCTATTCAACCTTCTCAAGGACCGCCTTTGTCAAATCCGATCCGACTAAAGTGGGAGAAACAGACACCCGCTAGCCTTCTTTATGCAACGAAGTTACATGTCAGTTGAAAGAACCGGTCTCTCGTAAGCATACGAGTAATGTTGGTCCGAGCCGCTTCAACCCACAATACCGCCGAAACAAGAAAAGACCAAGGGAGGAAGCAATCTGAATATCAACGCCCACAAAACCCTTTTGTGTTCTACTCGAGATCTCATCTACGCATACACCTAGCTCAGATGCCACTGTTGGGGAACGTAGCATGGGAAACAAAAATTTTCCTACGCACACGCAAGATCTATCCATGGTGATGAGCATCTACGAGAGGGAGAGTGAATCTACATACCCTTGTAGATCGCTAAGCGGAAGCGTTAAGAAACGCGGTTGATATAGTCGAACGTCTCCGCGATCCAAATCGCAAGTCGTCCCTCGATCCGATCACGAACTAGTGCCGAACGGACGGCACCTCCGCGTTCAACACACGTACGGCTTGATGACGCCTTCACCTCCTCGATCCAGCGAGCGATGGTGAAGTAGTAGATGAGTTCTGGCAGCATGACGGCGTGGTGATGGTGGTGAGGAATGATCTCTGCAGGGCTTCGCCAAGCACTACGGAGATTATGACGGGAGGAACTAGAGGGCCAGGGTTGCCGGCACACGGCTTGGGAAATCCTGATGTCTCCCGTGTGCTAGCCCTGCCCCTCTATTTATATGTTGAGCCCTGGGGTCTAAACATGGAGAGAAAACCTCTACAAGGTCGGTTTTGCCCGCACAAGGTAGGTTTGGCCCGCACGGAAAGAGTCCAACTCGGATCCCAGCGGCACCGCGCACAAGCGGTAGTACCGCTCACGAGCGGTAGTACCGCTTCACACAAGCGGTAGTACCGCTTACGCGGTAGTACTGCCTTACCAGCGGTAGTACCGCTTAAGGCAGCAGCAAAACTTCCTTTTGCCCTTTCCAATACCTCGTGGGTTTTACCCCTTTGGCCCATATAAAGTGTTGCTGCACACGAACACTTCGGTAAACATCCGGAACCCCTTCCGGTGAATTCCGGAACCCTTCCGGAGATCAAAACACTATTATCACATATATCAATCTTTACCTCCGGACTCTTCCGGAGATCCTCGTCATGTCCGGGATCTTATCCGAGACTCCGAACAACCTTCGGTCACCAACATAATAACTCAATTATACTAATCGTCACCAAACGTTAAGTGTGTAGACCCTGCGGGTTCGAGAACTATGTAGACATGACCGAGACACCTCTACGGTCAATAACCAATAGCGGGACCTAGATGCCCATATTGGTTCCTACATATTCTACGAAGATCTATATCGGTCGAACCTCTATGTCAAGGATTCAGTTAATCCCGTATGCTGTTCCCTTTGTTCTTCGGTATGTTACTTGCCCGAGATTCGATCGTCGGTATCCCCATACCTAGTTCAATCTCGTTACCGGCAAGTCTCTTTACTCGTTCCGTAATACAAGATCCCGTGGCTAACACCTTACATTGCTTGCAAGGCTTATAGTGATGTTGTATTACCGAGTGGGCCCTGAGATACCTCTCCGTCACACAGAGTAACAAATCCCAGTCTTGCTCCGTACCCACTCAACAGACACTCTCGGAGATACCTGTAGAGCATCTTTATAGTCACCCAGTTACGTTGCGACGTTTGATACACACAAGGCATTCCTCCAGTGTCAGTGAGTTGTATGATCTCATGGTCATAGGAACAGATACTTGACATGCAGAAAACTATAGCAATAAACTGACACGATCATATGCTATGTTTATAGTTTGGGTCTTGTCCATCACATCATTCTCCTAATGATGTGATCCCGTTATCAAATGACATCTCATGTCTATGGCTAGGAAACCTTGACCATCTTTGATCAACGAGCTAGTCTATTAGAGGCATACTAGGGACACAGTGTTGTCTATGTACCCACACATGTATTTGAGTTTCCAATCAATACAATTATAGCATGGATAATAAACGATTATCATGAACATGGAAATATAATAATAACCACTTTATTATTGCCTCTAGGGCATATTTCCAACAAGGCAAATGTCGTGGCAGATGCTCTCAGTCGAAACCCAAGCTCGAACAGCGGCAGTCTACAAAATTTGAGACCTGAGTTTCAGTGGGAGTTTGCCAAACTCAACATGATTTTAGTCACAGAAGGTACTGTGGCAAATTTGGAAATTCAGCCCACCTTGATGGAACAAATTAAAGAACCTCAGCACGGACACCCCAGCATCGAAGGCATAAAAAGAAAAGTGAGTATGGACAAGGCCTCAGAATTTGTCGTTGACGACAAGGGAATATCATGGTACGGAGACAGGCTATGCGTATCAAATATAGAGGGCCTCAAACAACAAATTTTGACAGAAGCCCATACCGCTCCATATTCAATCCACACAGGAGGAACCAAAATGTACAAGGACATTCAGGAAAAAATTTGGTGGCACGGTCTGAAAAGGGATATAGCCACATTTATCGCATGTTGTGATTCATGTCAGCGCATTAAAGCCGAGCACCAAAAACCAGCAGGACTATTACAGCCAAACAGGATACCTGAATGGAAATGGGATGAAATTGGAATGGATTTTATTGTCGGACTACCTCGATCACGACACGGAAATGATGCCATATGGGTCATCACCGATAGATTAACCAAAGTGGCACATTTTATTCCAGTAAAGACAACTCACACCACACAGAAGCTTGCCAAGCTTTATCTTGCCCGTATTATTTGTCTACATGTGGTTCCCAAGACTATAATATCCGACAGGGGCACTCAGTTTGTCTCCAGATTTTGGGATCATCTACAACAAGCTCTGGGAACTCAGCTGGTATTCAGCACAGCATACCACCCACAGACTGGAGGACAAACTGAACGTGTGAACCAGATTCTAGAGGACATGCTGAGAGCATGTGTTCTCACCTGTGGAACCAGTTGGGAAGAAAGCTTACCGTACGCCGAGTTCGCATACAACAACAGTTACCAAGCCAGTCTACAAATGGCACCTTTTGAAGCCTTGTATGGGCGAAGATGACGTACTCCACTTAATTGGTCAGAGACCGGAGACAGCCGTATCTTCGGCCCAGACATGCTCAAGGAAGCTGAGGAAAAAGTCAAACTAATCAGGGACCGACTCAAGACAGCCCAGAGCCGACAAAAGAGTTATTATGATCAAAAACACCGTGAAGTCAGTTTTGAACCAGGTGAATATGTGTACCTACGAGTATCCCCTATGAGGGGCCTGCAACGATTCAAAGTTAAAGGAAAGCTGGCACCACGATTTATTGGACCCTTCTGTGTAATTGCACGAAGAGGCACAGTGGCCTACCAGCTAGACCTACCAGAAGAACTGTCAGACGTCCATGACGTGTTCCACATCTCACAGTTGAGGAAATGTGTGAGCAACCCAGAGAAGCATGTATCTCATGAGGACATTGACGTTCAACCAGACCTTACATACAGGGAGCATCCAATCAAAATATTGGAGGAGTCTGAAAGAAGGACCCGTCAGAAGACAATTAAATTTTTCAAGGTTCAGTGGAGCAATCACACCGAGGATGAAGCAACATGGGAAAGAGAGGATTTTCTTCGGGCAGAGCACCCACACCTATTTGAGGATCAGCTGAAATCTCGAGGACGAGATTTTTCCTAAGGGGGTAGTTGTTGTAACACTCCAAAGTTTTTTTGATTTGGTTTTTATCAAATTCTTTATTTGATTTGAAGGAGGTTATTTAAATTTTTCTAAAAGACTCTCCTTCTCAAAAAAATTAATGACAAATCTTTGTTGAGATCTTTTCTTGAATTCTGGTCTGGAGGGTTTTTCAACATGTGTTGGTTCAACACAAATATTCTTGGGATATTTTGCTTTTCCTTTTATTAAAAAGGATTTTTTTATGAAAGTGGATTTGTATCTCCCTATTCAAAAAATGTTCCTAAGCTACTCTCTTGCCATGACCTACTTTGAAATTTCCTTCCCAAAACATCCTCCCTACTTTGGGTCAAGCCAAGCATGCTATTCCAGCAAGGTTCAACCTATTCTCAATTTATTTTCTATTTAGTCTTCTTCAAATCATTTTCTGTGATTTATTTTGGACCCCTCTAGTTTACAAAGGAAGTATCAGATTCCTTTGAGCTTTGGTCCCAAAGAAATTTCCCCAGATACTCCTTGGTACCCTCAACCTATATCACCAAAGATCTACAGGTCCACAATTCAAAATTTTCAAAATTTGTTTGCTGCAAATTTGGACCAGATTTGCCATTTTTGATGGAAACCACTCTTTTCCCCTTCTAAAAATTCTGAGAAAATCTGAGGAGCTTCTGGATGCATCAAGAGGCCATCTCTCCAAGTTTCAGCTCCAGGAAAATTTTCCATGTGCGTCAATCATTTCATCGAGCAGCTTGCGTGCACTGTTCCAGTCAAGATTCAGAGTTTCAGTGTTCAGTTTCAGAGGGCAGTGTCGTTTCCGGCGGGGTTCAGTGTCAATCTCGCCAGTAGCTGCGTTGGCTCGTTGCTCACTGCTCCTCCTTCTTATCCTGGGCATCGCACGGTCCCTTGGCCGGTTGCGAGCGTCGGTGGCAAACTGTCGCGTCGGCTTCGGCGTCTTCCGCGGCGACAGTACTGCCCGTGGCGGCCATCAGAGGCCAGCCCTGCAGTACGGCGCCGCTCCGCACCGCCCAAGCCACCGGTGGCCTCCGCGTGTTCACCTCCTCCCCTGAGCACGCTACAGAACCGTCGCCGTGGCCTGAGAAGCGCAGAGCGCGCTCTGTGCCGCCGACGTGCCCGTGAGTGCCGTTCCGTCGAAGCCTGGAGTATCGCCCAAGTTTAGTTGAGCTTAAGCCAAAAATGGAACCATGGGGGCAATCCGAAGCTGCCCCGTCGCCATAACCTTTCGTCCGATCACCACCTCACCGTAATTGCTCGCCGGAGTAATCCTGCTTGCGGCACTCCCCTCGCCCGCCTATAAATAGGAGGCCCCCGAGCCATCCAGCAACTCATAGCCTCTCCTCCTATCCTCAGAACCTCGCCACGCTCATCAGAGGGCCTCGGGAGGGTCTTCTTCCTCATCTCCGGCCGCCCCGATCCGCTTCGGGCTCCGGCAAAATTCTCTTTGGTGAGCGGGTCTCCACAGCTCATATTTGGTCAGCAACCTCCTAGTCCACCCCCTCTTCTAACCCGAGTTTCAATTCGGTGTTGGCACCTCCCTTCGGTGAGATCCATCGTCGCCCGACGCCGCCGTCCGCCGAAGAGGAAGTGGCCGTCGGCGTGGTGCTCCCCGACGCCTCCTTCCACCACTCACCGACGCCGAATAGTCCCGTGAGTGCAACCATCCTCTTGCCCTCCTCTGGATCGCCGTCGATCGTCGCCGGTGACCACCGCGAGCCACTTTCGCCGGTGGGATTTTTAAACCTGACATGAGGGACCCCCTCGTCAGCCTCTCCTCTTCTTCTTCGAACCGTTTTATGAAAACGCCTTCGGGCAAAGTTCGTTTTCTCTTTGAGTTGACTTATTCTCATCCGAAGCGTTTTCTGTTTATTCAAACTAGCCCCTGGAAAGTTTTCTATTTATAACAGAAAAGTCCCTGGACTAAAACCTTTATAGCTTTTAAACAGAAAATGATTTGGAGTTGATTCTTTTTCTGTCATCTCTATTTTTATGTCTAGTTTTTTATCATATTTATTTGAAAAATATTTGGAACAATTTTTATGCACGCACGGTATTTACGTTAGAATTCGATATTTTATGTGACGTAGATACCGAAGGAGGTGACGGTGCCGTCAACTTCGCCAAGCTAGACTCCGACTACTCTGAACCAGGCAAGCATGTTTGAACCTTTGATATGATGAGTGTTTTTCATGTTTGCTTGAGTGGCTTTTCTCATGGCATGTTTATATAAGCATTTGGTGAATGTTATATTTCCTGCATGATAAGTTGCAAGTGAGCTACAAACTTGATGAGGTCATGAAATATTGAGCAACCTAGTCATGTGGTGACATGATAGGTTGTAGGCTGGTATTGTTGGAGCATGCCAGTTCTATAACAAAACTATTTAACTCCAGTGTTGACATACATCGAGTCTTGTTCCCGTTCGCCTTCTTTTCGTGCTGCCACATGTTTTCTGCAAAGAATACGGTTTAGTAAGTTGCAAACCTCTCTCCATGTACACACCAAATAGAGGGGCCGTGATGAGGGTTCCATGGCCCTGGATTAAAGCCCGTCATCCGGTCAGGGGGCATGGGTGTTTCCGGTTGGGACCGAGAGGGGGGCACCCCTTAGAGCGCGCGATATAAATTTGATCCCATGCTATTCGAGGTGTTGGCCTCCCCATATTAAAGTTTTTCTTGAACGTTGCCTAGGGTGATACCTGGCATCGGGATGTGAAATGGGTGTGTATTGGATTGGTGTGTTTTTTTCTAAAATACCGTAGACGGAACTAGTCCTTTGTGACAACTGAAATCCGTTGGCTGTGGGTAAAGAGTACAACCTCTACAGAGTCAAAACTATTTGAGTAGCCGTGTCCACGGTCAAGGACATTGGTTGACAGGTCAAGTGTCGGTCTCAGTGTCAGTCTCTGGAGAACTAATATGTTAAATGACAGAAGTAAAACTTGGCTGAATATTATTCCTGTGGATGGACTAACCTGTTTATTAATATGTACGGAGTATTCCTTGGGATGGTGCTACCTCCTGGACTACTCGAATTCGAATGATGAAATATAAGCCCTTTATGTGATGTCGCTCAGACGTCCGACTGTGGCATTCTTGTTATTTACTTTTGATATAAGCCCTTTATGTGATGTCGCTCAGACGTCCGACTGTGGCATTCTTGTCATTTACTTTTGATATAAGCCCTTTATGTGATGTCGCTCAGACGTCCGACTGTGGCATTCTTGTTATTTACTTTTGATATAAGCCATTTATGTGATGTCGCTCAGACGTCCGACTGTGGCACGTACTGTTATTTACTTTTCAGTATAAGCCCTTTATGTGGTGTCGCCCCGACGCCCGACTGCCACATGCGAATTTATTTTTACCTTTCGAGGCGTCGCTTCAGACACCCGATCGGTCTTCTTCTATTTTATGGGGATTTCGGGAGGACTACCGCCCGACTTCCTTTTTATTTATCTTGCTATGCAGATTTAATGCCCTTGTGTGTATTACCTTTTTGCTCGTGTGCATCATGTTTGCATTTGTTATATCTTATGTCCAAACTGTCTTGCGAGTACATTCAAAGTACTCACCTGGCTTGTTGATTTGGCCAGATGTTGACGAAGGCGATCTTATGGATGAAGAGTACGATAGCGAGTCCGACGCCTAGAGGAGTCCCAGTCAGTCCCTTGCGGTCCTGGAGTTGGACACTTGTATTATATACGCTTCCACTACCCAAATAAAATCATCAAGCCTCACTCCGACGCTCGATGAGTTGTAAGATATTAGAGTCATGTCACCCACTCCACTGTGACATATTCACCACCACCTTTTATTGCGAGTCAGTAGTATGCCACCATACCCATTGTGACATATCTGCCTTTATGTGTAATATTGACGTGCTTGTAATAAATTGTTGAGCAGCCTCAGCTCAACCCTGTATAATATTAAGTATTACTGGATTTCTGTATCAAGGATTTGTCTGCCAGTAAGAAGGATTTTCTGTACTGGTCTGACGTAAGGGGCGATTTTTCAATAAATGTTTTATTGGAAAACCGGTCCTGACAACTGCATTGGTCCATATCCGACGCATGGTAATTATTTAACTGCCATATGCATTGTTGTAGCACCATTTTTCCTGCGAGGAAGGGCAACTGCAAAAGGCGGAAAAGACGGTGGAGAAAGTTGCCCGGTCCCGTCTGTCCGACCTGAAGCACACATTGCCACGTGGAACTCTCGGCAAACGTACCCCCGATGTCACGGAGCCGTCAACCACAAACGGCATTGCCACGTGGCTCCTTTTTCCCGTGTCAGTCTCTTTCAGCTCTCAGCATAAGGCGCGTTTGCCGAGTTTATTTTTGTTGCCGAGTGGCTTTCGCCAGGCTCTCAGCAACGGCACCGCTTTACCGTGTGTTATTGTTGTTTGCCGAGCACAGTTCTCGGCTTACACTGTCTTTACCGAGAGCCCATGCTTTGGCTTTCAGCGTAGTAGAATGAACTCGGTGTACACAGATTTTCAAGTAGTGTCCAAACCGTTCGATTTACCGCTCGGCCCACGCGCGCACACTGATGGGTCGGAGGCGAGCTGAGTCAGCATGACGTGCGACACGCGCGCTAAAGCCCCGTCGCACCATAGTGAATCCCATAGTTATTTCTAAGTCGATTAAGTTGGGACTTTGCTACACCTACGTAATTTGTTGAGGTAAACTTGCATACTAAGCAACGTGAGGGGTCAGGATTGGACTTGGGGGGGAGGGAGGGGCCCACCCCGGTGAAATTCAGGGGGGAGGGGGTGTTTAGATTAGTTGGAAGGTTACGTAAACATGCGTAAAGGGTACCTAGGTGTAGGATTTTCCATTACGGTGTTGCTAAAAATCAGCCGACTGAGACTTCGCGAAGTCTCAGTCGACACTATAATTCGTTGATCTTGCATTGAGATTCGTGAAACAATTATTTTTTAGTTTTTCTTTTCTTTTTGCATACTATATCAGTCGACTGAGACCTAGACACATCCTTTCCATTAAGTTGTAGTACACAACTTCTCAATTGTACATCTACTCAATTTCTGTTGGATAAGAATTCAGTACTCAAGATCATTGACCTTAGGAATAAAAATTTCTAAATCTGTCTAGAAATAGAGTAAACCTGACTACCTGAGAGAGAGGCTTGGATGGTTGCCCTGGCTTGCCCTCCCTCTTAAGCAGCCTCTTCCATTCCATGTCGATGAGATCATCAAAGTCACCACGCAACAGCCAACATTGAACGGCACTGCACCTTCTCCAAGTTCACCCGATTATAAAATGTTGCACGAGATCCGTGCCACTACATACTAGTGCTATAACATTAGCAGCGCTGCGACCCCGCAAAAAATCAATATATCAGCAGCAGTGTGTCGATCTTTGAACCAACCATCGACCGTGAATCAAAGAAACAACTAGCGTCGACAATGGATCACAGGGCGAAGCGGGTGGCGATCGTCGGTGCCGGCACGAGCGGGCTGGCGGCGTGCAAGCACCTGCTGGCGCGGGGCTTCCGGCCGGTGGTGTTCGAGGCGGGGGACTCCGTGGGCGGGCTGTGGACGCGCACGCTCGCCTCCACCAGGCTCCAGTCGCCCGCCGCCGCGTACCGCTATTCCGACTTCCCGTGGCCGGACTCCGCCGACGCGGTCCCGCGCCACGACCAGGTCGTCGACTATCTCGCCGCCTACGCGCGCCGCTTCGGCGTCGACGAGTGCGTCAGGTTCCGTCGCCGGGTCGTCGCCGTGGTGTACGTCGGCGATGCGCCGGAGGACGCGGCGGACCGGTGGGATCGCTGGGCAGGCAACGGCGACGCGTTCGGCGACGGCACGGGCGCGTGGCGCCTCACCGTGCGCCACCGCGGCGAGACGGAGACGCAGGAAGTGCGCGAGTTCGACTTCCTGATACTCTGCATCGGCAGGTTCAGCGGCGTGCCCAACATCCCTGCGGCGTTCCCGGGCCCGGAGGCGTTCCGGGGCCGGGTGCTCCACTCCATGGAGCTCTCCGACATGGCCGATGCGGACGCCGCCGCGCTGGTGAAGGGGAAGCGCGTCGCCGTCGTGGGCTCCGGCAAGTCGGCCTTCGACATTGCAGCCGAGTGCGCGGAGGCCAACGGCGCGGCGCGGCCATGCACGATGGTGTGCCGGAACCCACAGTGGCTGCTGCACGGCACGGACGTGTGGGGCAGGGTCAGCATCGGGTACCTCTACATGAACCGCTTCGCCGAGCTCATGGTCCCCAGGCCCGGCGCCGGCGCCGCCTCCCGCCTTCTAGCTGCGCTTCTCGCGCCACTCGCGTGGGCGATATCGGCTGCGACTGGGGCGTACTACCGGAGGGCGATCCCAATGCGGGAGCACGGCATGGAGCCCGGGCACGGGTTCGCCACGTGCGTGTCATCGTGCCTCATCTCCATGCTCCCCGACGGGTTCTACGACAGGGTCCGGGAAGGCAGCATCGTCTTCGCGAAGTCGAGGTCCTTCAGTTTCTGCCACGACGGCCTGGTGCTCGCCGGCGCCAGCGCCGGCGGCGAGAAGCGCGTCGTGCCGGCCGACGTGGTGATCCTGGCCACGGGCTTCCGCAGCGACGACAAGCTGAGGGACATGTTCGCGTCGCCGCGGGTGAAGGACATCATCGCCGCTACCGGCTTGGTGGAGCCGCTGTACCGGGAGTGCGTGCACCCGCGGATCCCGCAGATGGCGGTGGTGGGGCACGCGGAGGGGCTGAACAACATATATGCGAGCGAGATGACGGCAAAGTGGGTGGCGCGGCTGCTGGATGGCGGGTTCCGGCTGCCAGGCTTGCGACGGATGGAGGAGAGCTGCGCGGAGTGGGGCAGGTACTACGCACGGAGGAGCGGCGGCGGCGAGGGGCAGCGCCCGTGGAGGCCGTGCCTCGGCGCCGTCAACGTGTGGTACAACGACGAGCTGTGCCGCGACATGGGGTGCGACCCGAAGAGGAAGAAGAAGAAGGGGCAGGGTCTCCTCGCCGAGTGGTTCCAGCCCTATGGCGCCGTCGACTACGCCGACATCCAGTGAACAGAACAGCACGTTGGCTTCGTGAGAGAATTTGTTGTAATTATGGTATGAAAGAATATATTTTTTTGAGTGGTAATTATGGTATGAAAGATAAGCACGATCAGTGGCGGACCCAGAAATGGGCCAGGCCCCATGCAGCCTTCCGGTATTGTAGGAACGGCCGAATCGGCAGTTTTTTGCAAGCCAGGCCCGCGCGAGCCACGCGTGGGGAAGCGCGGGAGACGACGCGACGGCTCATAACTCCCCACACCCCCTCCCGTCACCTCCTCGCCAGTTCACACCCACTTCATCTCTCACCTCTCACCGCCTGTTCAGTTTCTCCGATGGCCACTCCGCCATCTCGCAAGCCCGCAGCCACTCCGGTCATCGCCGACAGCAACCCCATCCAAGAGAGGTGGGTCGCCGGCCTCTCCTCCGCCAGAGTAGATCTACCGGCGGCGCTGCGAGTCCCCCTCCCCTTTCCGCACCATGCCGTCGCCCAGGGCCAATGCAGCGCCGGCGCCGGTCGCTCCGGCTCCGCCACCGGAGCCGGTCGTGTACTCCTTCGGCGGGAACCTGGCGGGGACCCAATACCCGCCGGCGCCGTTGCAAGGGGAGGGGAGCTCCAGGACATCGGCGTCGTCTTCGAGACGGCGCAGGACAAGGTCCACGGCCGCGGCCCTCGGAATGGTCGGGTCCTCTTCATCGGCCGCGCCAGCACCCCTCTTCCAGACGGGTTTTCTCCATGGCCGGCGTACGCGCGGCCGGCAACCCCCACTGTAAGCTCTCAAATCTCTCGTTGCTTCTTACTTAGGGTTCTTAGGGTAGTTCTGGTTGTGTTCTAGGACAGTAGATTAGGCCCGATTCGATCCGATTCGACTGGATCCGACCGGATTTGTTACTTGTCCACTGTTTTGGGGATGAACCAGAGTGCATGCGTACTGTGTTCATCCCATATGGCTAGTATCACTGCTACATTGTTAGTCTTAGTGGCACAATGTGTCTTTGTAGTGCCACATTGTGTCTTTGTAGTGCCACATTGTAAGTTTCTACTGCCACATAGTTACTTTGTAGTGCTCCAAGCTTAGTTCTTACTGCCACATTGTTAGTCTAAGTGTTGTTACTAGTGTTTGTTACTTGTTAGTGCTCCTCTTGCTCCTGTTTTTGGTGTTGTTTGTTACTTGTTAGTGCTCATCTTGCTCCTGTTTTTGCTGTTGTTTGTTAGTTCTTAGTACTCCTCTTGCTAGGGTACGTGAGTGCATGTGACATGCAAGTAGGACATAACTGAATGCCAAAAGTAGTAGGTGCAAGTAGGATATGTCTGTGTTGGCTTGATCTGATCATTGCTAGCTCTGATCAGGGTGCTTTGATCACTGTTAGCACTGATCATTGCTAGCTTTTGATCAGTGCTAGCATTGATCATTGCTATCTCCTTGTTTGTTAGTACTGATCATGTGTTAGTACTGATCATTGTAAGCTGTGCTAACTAATGTCCATCTTGCTGACAAGGTGATGAAGACTGAGTGGGACAGAGCCGGTGGTGGTGCGCAGGTCGTTGCCGGCGCAGAGGGGGCGGAGGACCTCATCCCCACGAACAGGTGGCTGAAGAGGGTCAATCTCCCTGGCAGGGTGGCCTACATGAGGATGCCGCAGGGCGCTGGCAGGAGGCCGAGGACCGGCCAAGAGGAGGGTGCACGCGAACCTATCAGGTTCTACCTGCAGATCAGGGACCAGGATGACCAGGAGGACATCGCCATGCTCATCATCCCGCCTAAATTCAGGCCGGTGATGAAGCAATGGCTGGTCACCGGTCCTCCTCGCGTCGTCAGCCTCTCCGCCAACAAGTGGTGCGAGTTCTGGGTCCAGGTGCAGTACTTCAGGGGGCACATGGTGCTGAGGCGTGGCTGGGAGTACTTCTGCTCCCGGCACAAGATCGTCCCCGGCGACCTTGTAGTCTTCAGGCTCTACGGCCTGGGGCTCAAGGTGCAGATCTTCAACGCCAAGAACTCCAACATCTGCAGGATCCGGTGCTCCAAGCACAGCTGCGTCGGCGACTTTGCTCATGCTATCTAGCCTGTTCCTGTTAGTCTGTAGTTAAGTAGTGTAGGTTTGAATTGAAGCCCGATCGACCCTTTTGCTGTGAAACTTGTTCATATTTTTCCCAGGGAGCAGCACCCTGGGGTTCAGCAGTGGCATGGGATGCCTTGCTATTTTATAACCTATGCCTAGTAGAAGTACTTGGTTTGTTCTTGCTTGTTCTTGCTTTGAGCTTCGTTTGATCTTGCTGCTGTGTGTTGTGTGTGTTGTGTGTTGATAAATGGGTGGTAAGTCCATCACATTTGAAAGGGGTGAGCAGATCAAGTGCTTGCACACAACCAAACAACTGTGCTTTGCATCTGCTCAAATCCAAAACACAAACACACGCAACCAAACAACATGCACCCAGCTGGGCCTTGATGCAATGCAGGCAACCAATCAACATGCATATGTTGGTTTTTTGCCTACGTACGCTCAGCCAGGCCCAACTGGGTCAAGCATGCAAAAGGGCAAAAATCGCTGCAGGCAACCAAACACGTCCAGTTAAAGTCACAGTTTGGCCTGACCCAGAATGGTTTGATCGGCCCATAACAAGGCCCCGCTGCCACTCTCACGTTTCACTCGTCTTGTGATCCTCAAAACAAAAACAAAAAAACCGTTTCACTCGTCTTGTTTACATTCCCTCCAAAAAAAACACTCGTCTTGTTCGAAAAAACCTGCCACTCATCTCCCCAAAACTTCTCAAAAAAGATAAAACTCATCAGCAGGTTCAGCAGAAATTACGGATACCTTAATCAGGCACACTTCCATCTCACAGAATGATCGAAATGAAATCTTTATCTTTACCTACTAATAAAGGAAGGAGTGTTCTGCCCGTACGTCATAAAAATTACCCCTAAAGTTGTAAAATATTACCCACCAATGCCACCTATAAGTGATAAAAAATGTTTCACACAGAAAAATCTTGCACTGGGCCGGCCCATATAACCCTCAAATAGGAACCTCCTATACTGCGCTATGCGCGCTAGGAGAACACACAACGTACCTATTTGGGCTGGCCCATGTATGAGCGACCTGTTTTCTAAATTTCGTTTTTCTTTCCTTCATCCTTTTACTTTAAATAATTTTAGAATTCAAAAAAAATTCTAAAATTAAAAAAATGAGAATTTTGAAAAAAAATGTCTAATAATTCTTAAATGTTTGTGGATTTAGAAAATGTTTATGATTTTCAAAAAATGTTCCCATATTTAAGAAATGTTCACAAATTTGTAATCAAATGTTCGAGAAATAAAAAATCGTTCATGTTTTTTAAAAAGTTCAAATATTTTTTTTTAATGAAATTGAACAAAATATTGCCAATTCAAAAAATGTCATGAATTGGATTTTTTTCTAAAAATTCAAAAACTGTTCATAAATTAAAAAATAGTTTATTGATTCATAAAATGTTCGCTGATTCAAAAAAATCATGCATTTAAGAAAATCATCAATTTCAAAAATTGTTCCATCAATTTTGAAAAAAATGTTCGTCGACTCTAGACATGTTTGCTGATTCAAGAAAAATGTTTTAAAGAATGGTCACATTTTTTTCAAATAGTCAAAAATGTTCATGAATTAACAAAATGTTCCTGATTTTAGAAAATGTTCGTGAATTTGTAAAATGTTCACAATTTCAAATATGTTCACGAGTTTAAGAAAATATTCATGTTTTTAAAAAATTATTCACGATTTCATAAAAATGAGAGTGATAGTATATCTCGGTGATGCAGCAAAATGTGGTTATGGACATTGGAGATTATGATTTTTTTCTCCCGTTGCAACGCACGGGCCGTTTTGCTACTACTAAACCAACATAAACAGCAGTAGGTTCAATAGTACATGCAGTTCATTCCACAGCGGGTGGGTAGCTTATAGGCAGGCAAAATTAACCGCGGCTCCATCGCTTTCATGCCTCTCGCAACATTTCTTTTAGATTTTTCTAAACTATCTGGTTTAAAGCTCTCAACCAGATCATCTTCTTCCATCTCCCGCTCTCCCTGTTCATCTTCTTCCCCAAACCGTCGACCACCGCCGGACAAACTGCCAGCCTCTGTCGTCTACGGTTGGAGACCATCATGTATGTTTGCAATGTTTGATAGGCTGAATGGATGCTGGCCTCCACGACGGACTGGAGCCACTGGCTTGTGGGAGCGATGTAGGGGAACGCGACAAAAAACAAAAATTTCCGGTACTGCGAGCACGCCCAGGATCACTAAGGAGATGCATACAAGGTTTTTTATCTGATCATTACCGACTCGTAGCGCAACGGAAGTAGAGTCGATGAAGATCGTCGGTGCAGATCCCCGCAGCTAGGATTTACAACCTCCCAACCACGAGGATGTACTCCTTCGTCGGACAGCCCTTCGGGAGGCAGTCGGACAGTCCCCCGGACGATGTCACGGACACCCCTTCGGGAGGACCCTCGAAGCTCGAATGGTAACTCGGACAGCCCTTCGGGAGGACCCGCGAACAGCCCCTCGGGCAAAAAGATCGAACCTACGACCTCTCTACGGGGTTGCACACATACGGTGTCAGCTATCCGGCAGGGCTTCGCTATCCAAAACTAGTTTCCACTGGAACACAGATAGCCTTTCGGCTCTACGAAACTATTTCGCTGGGAGGGAGAGAGAGAGCCCGATCATGCATGGCATTTGTATGAGAGTAAGAGTGAGTGTGGAGAGCCCCTCTCCACCTCTATTTATAGGAAAACCCAAGGGGTAGGGTGGTACTTGAAAAACCCAAAATGCCCATGAAAGGTGTCCTTCACAAGGGCACAAAAGGGAAGGCAAGTGGGGCAAGTGGGGCTCCATGGAGGAGCCCCTCCTTGGCCGGCCACCCCTTGTAGGGCCCCCTCAAAAGGGGCCCTTATCCTTCCATGTCATCCCCAAGATCTTTTGGGACAAAGCCTAAAAAGGTGGCTTTCCATAAAGTAACCATAAAGTGATTTTTACTATTCACGAAACCATTTTCCGCGACCGTTAAATCCGAAAATATTTCCGTGGGTCTTAAAATAATTTCAGTACCCACTAAAACAATTCTGGACGCGTTCTGAAACATTTTCAGATCAATGATTTTCATCTGCGAAAAGCAACCAAAGCGGTTCCGGCAGCTCCGAAACATTTCCGGTTTTTCTCTCCGGAAAAATCCCAGAAGTTCCCAGAACAATTCTGGTACCCTCCAATAATTTCCAGGCATGTGCCGAAACCAATTTGACTTAATGGTATATTCCGAAATAACGTTTCGGTTTTACCGAAACTCTTCCGGTGTTCTCTCTCCGGAACTCTTTCGTTGTCTCCGAAACTTTTCCGGTGAATTTTTCTCAGACTCCCTGTCTAGTATTCAACAGATAGATGACCCTTAAACGTGTGAACCTATAGGTTCGGTGAAGTATAGACATGAGCGGAACACTTTCCGATCAATGATCAACATCGGAGCCGTGGACACCCATATTGACCCCTATACCCACACGAATAAATATTCGAGCGAACCTGTAGTTTGCCGTGTGCTATTCCTGTTGCTTCGCGATATGATACAAACACCCGAGGTGAGACTTGTCGGCATCCCCATGGATCAACAACTTGTCCACTATGCCAGTTACCTCATTACCGGTTTTGTTCTCTTTTCTCGTTTCCGTGTTTCAGCATCCCTATGATCAAATCACATTGAGTCTGGCCAGACGATGATGGATACCGAAACACCGAGAGGGACCAAGAATATCTCTCCATCGTCGGAGGAGCAAATCCCAATCTTGAGCTACCAAGTTACTTGTCATACTTTACCGTGAACCCGTAAGCAGCCGTAATAGCCACCCTGTTACAGATGACGTTTAACAAACCCCAAAGTTCATGAAGCAAGTATGAAGGAACTCGATACTCTCATGGTCTAAGGAATTATGCAAATGTTAACTTTCTCTGTGTTATTAACCATTTACTTGTGACGAATGTATCTCATGTCATAACATCAATTCGGGTCGATTCAACACAAATGTTCTTCTAACATTGTGCCCTCAAAGTTGCCGGCATGGACATGCCCATGATCAGGAAAATGTGATCATCATGCAACACTTCAGATAGTCTTAGAGGCATGACTAGGAATGCTTTTTATCGTTTATCATTCCACACGTGCATATGAGTTTTCCTCCGAGCCTCGTGGTTATTGTAGACTCGAGAACCATAGCAGTTATAGCATGGAATATAAACTTAATTAGGAACATGGGGATAAATAATAACATTTATTATTGCCTCTAGGGCATATCTCCTACAGACTCCCACTTGCACTAGAGTCAATAATCTAGTCAATGCTAATGCACTTTACACCTAGGGCATACTGGTGTAAAATATGCTTCGCTTGTGGTATAGCCTGATGTCCAACGGATCTGACAACTTCAGCTCTGTGTGTATCTTTGCATATCCTCGCGTTTTCATGCTTTCACAAAATTCATATTTTGTGTGGACTTGGCTTTGTATATATGTGAATCACTGGTCGAACCTTGATTCCTCAGACTGAGCTATGGAGCAACTATCTACAATAGTGTCCCATTGACCAAAGCCATCTTGGAACCATACTAAGTCCATGAATGAACTATATGATTCAACATCTTCTTTGTCGCTTCTAAAGCGTCAACATACTTAACCTTTGTTATAGAATTCGCCACAGTAACCTGTTTAGAACAATTCCAACTTACCGTGTCACCGTATTGTGTATTACACAAAACCTTAACTTAAATCAAAAATCGCATGGAGCATTGATGAAGACTGTATCGATGTAATTACTTACAACGAGCACTTCATAATCTCTGCTTACGAGAAAACATTTCATCAGTGCTACTTTAGTACTCAATGACATTTTTCACTGTTGTCCCATGATCAGTACTTTGATCACTTTGGTATCTATACTCGCAACAGCTTGGGAGTATCGTACATATCTGGTTGTTTTACATACCATGGAATACATGATTAATCCAAACACAAGAGTGTGTGGAATCTCCATCATGTATTTTGCTCATCAGTGTTTTGGGACACCGAGTCTTGCAAAACTCTTTCCATGTGACTTCAGCAAGAATCACTCCTTGGCGTTTTAATGCTAAACTGTTTTAGCATCTTGTCAATATGTATTTTGGCCTAGCCCTATTAGGAAATTCTATCTCATAGATAATTATGCCCAATATCAAGGGTACTTAGCCCAAGCACTTCATCGAAAAACTATTTTCAATGAAGTCCTAATTTGTGTCAAGAAATTTATATTATTTCCAATTAACAATGTGTCAAGCACACAAGGTTTTTAGAAATATTATTATGCTCCCACTTACTTTCTTGTAACCACAAGCATCTTCGTTATCCATTGATGAAATCAAACCTTTTTGACTATTTCATCAAAAACGAAGATTCCAACTCCATTTTGCTCTCTTCTGTCCATTGCTGGAACTCTGAAGTTTGCACATTCACCAGCATTCTCTGGATCGACAAAATACTTTGGACTATATCACATGCAAGTCCTAGGTTGTATTTCCATCTCATGGAAATCCTTTTGGCATCCATGTAACATATCTCATGATTGAAATATGTATTAATTGCTAGTTAACCCGAACCGACTTTAAGCATCGCTACGGAGAGACAATCTCGCCATAGTCTTGAATTTGTTATAAGCAACAAGTCGAGCTTTATGGATAAAACATTTTTATCCGTATCAGTTTATAGCTCCATTAATATTCATTAGACTCTAAGTCTTCCGAAAGGGGTATCAAGATTTAATCTTGAATCATTTATATGGAAACTATCTTGGATTGTATTGGCATTTAATCAATTCCGGAGTCAGGGCCCATCATCGCTTCCTTGATTATCGTAGGTATACTGTTGTCTAACAACAATATCTCGTTTGCATACCTGAGAGGTTTGCACGAGTTTTGCCTACATGGTTCAGCTGCAAGTTCGACCGAAGTCCATACATCTCATGTAGAGGCTTCCGTATCAGTCGCAGTAGGAAACTCTGGAATCACTTCCAAGGTTCCTTTCCTTTGATCTGATGATGAAGATATTGTTATCTCGTCGAGTTGCACTGTCCTCCCACTCACCTTTTTGCAAGAACCATTCTCTTTAAAAGCATACCGTTCTTTGTGGCGAAACCCTTTGCCTTGGTATAGTGGTGGAGGAATACCCAATAACTTGGGATAACCTACAAAGTAGCACTTGTCTGATTTGGGATAGGTTTGTAAACATTTTACACAAGCCCCATATTCCAAATGTTAAGAAAAGATGTAACATGGTTGGGCGTACCATACCATGGCGCTATTTCAACAGACCTGATGGCGCTCTTTTCAGTGTAAAAGCGGCAGTCTCTAAAGCTTTACTATCAAAAGGGATAATGGCAAATTGATTTATGTCATCTTTGATCTCACCATGTCATAAATGGTTTGATTATATCTTCACGGACATTCCACTCACAGTGGTGTTCCGGGAGGTGTAAGTTATGAAACTCTTTTCACAACTCATCAGACATTCGCTAAACTTGTAACTCAAATATTCCTTTCCGCAATCTAATTGTAGAAACATAATTTTCTTGTTACAATAATTTCCACTTCCTTTTTGAAAACCTTTTGAATGATTTCAAAAGATCCAGACTTACGTCTCATCAAGTAAATATCCATATATCTTCTTGAGTCATTTCTGAAGATAGATAAATCTACTACTAGCAACAACATTTATCGGACTACACATCAAAATGTATGATCACCAATAAGTTTGTTGCTCATTTCTTATGGCCAGAGAACGGTATTTCAGTCACTCCACTTTTCAGATGAAAGTTGCAAGTGTCAGATGCACTAGTAGAAAACAGACCTTTTGTGCCGGTTCGTAAGGGCCTTTAGTGCCGGTTCTCCAACCGGCACTAAAGGGTGGGGACTAAAGCCCCCCCCCCTTTAGTCCCGGTTCAACACGGCCCGGCACTAAAGGCCCACCACGTGGCACCTGCCGGCGCCGTGGGCTGGGGGACCTTTAGTCCCAGTTGGTAACACCAACCGGGACTAAAAGTATTTAATTCTTTTAATTTTGGTTTATTTTTCCTTTTAATCCTTTAGGGGTTTATGAATTAATTATGGTTTATTTTTCCTTTTAATTTTGTGTTTTCCATTTAATTATTTTTCATTTCAAACATATATTACGCTACTACATACTGTACACGTTGTAGATATATATATATATATATATATATATATATATATATATATATATATATATATATATATATATATATAAATAGAATTTCTCGTAGAACCGATGATCATATATATATATATATATATATCATCGAATTTCTCGTACGACGACCATTCACATACATATATATATATACAATTTGGTATATACAATTTCTCTTACAATTTGCGGATCATTACATATGCAGGCATTACTGCTTGATCTTGTAATGGTATTCTCCTTTGGGATCTATGACCTGGTCGAGCAGAAATCCAGCTATTTCCTCTTGAATTGCTCGTACACGAGCCGTTGGTAGGAGCTGGCCCCGCATCTCCGTCAGCTATAAGAAGGAGATCAAGATGAATATATTAGTTGTGTGTATATATATTAGATAGATCATGATAAAAAAAGTATGGATAGTGTTGTGTTCTGGAAAACGTACCCAAAGATTTCTTTCGTTTCTGCTCCTTTCGGACGTGATCATGCGAATGTTCTCGCAAACGTAGTATGCGCATAAACTATTCCCCTGCTCCTGCCTCATGCACTTTACGAGAATAAAATTCAATCAGGTAATAATTAATCAAGCATGATAATGGTATTCAAACTAGAATTAAAGAGATGCACGGACGTAGCTACTTAGTACTACTTAATTACCTTGGGTCGCACCCATGTCAGCTTTTGTTCCCAGTCGCCTGGGACCAGTTTGATGAACTTGGCCCAAGCCCTGCCCACCGGCAAAGAAAATGAATAAAGGAGTTATTAACTAGTTGATATCAGGAAATGAAGTAAAGAGGCCGACATAGTGCGATAATGATTGAAATTACCTGTCGACCATCCCCCTCACGGTTGCGTATTCGGATGGATTCTTATATAGTGAGTCCAGTACTTCAACTTTTCCCTTGTTAACTTCAATGATTAACAAGATCCAGTGGTAACTGCATGCGCACACGTTTTGTATAATTAAGCGGGCATGTGCATAACTCATCAACTACACTTATTAACATCTAGTAAGCAAAAAATAGAATTTGTAGTACAAGATATAGTAACACTCACCCGAAGTTGTAAGGAAGTAGTATTTCTGGTTGAGTGTTTAGTTGCTTCAAAAACTCTAGCAGGAATCTCTCTGTGTCTTTTCTCGAATATTCAGTTTCCCATATTGCTTGATTAACCGTATTTGGGTCAATGAACCCAATGCCATAGCGTCCAGCTTTTTTCATTTCATACATCTTCATTCTGCATAATACCACAGAAAAGAATATAGTGAGGATAATTACAGGTAATGAACGAGAGCACAGCTGTAAGAGCACATTTATCCATGTGTGGTTTTGGTAATTGATGACAATCCCTATGGACTAATGGTTGCCCTGAGTTATATTCGAAGGATTTGTCCGTAGGTACTTCTTGAAGTCCATCTGTTGGTTTCAAGGAGTTTATATGGTGACCAAGGTGGTATTCAAGGTTTTATCCAAAGATTGGTCATGTGAGAGTTGATCTCATTGCTAGCATGTCTTGAAGAAGAAGAAGATTGTGTGAACATTCATGTTTACCTTCAAGACATCATCTTTGTGTAGAGAGAAGAGAAGACACAAGGTTGATCAAGATTAAGGCGAAGAATGATTCAAGTTGATCAACACACAAAGCGTAGAAGATGTACCAAGTGGGATCAAGTGATCCCATGGTATGGTAAGCATTGTCCATTACGCTTTGTGTACTAACCCACGGTCTACGTAAGAGTTCGTTGTGGGTTTAGGTATATTTCCATGGGCTTGCGTCAAGAGGAAGATCTCATACAACCCATGGAGGATGACATCAAGTGGTGATCGTCATCAAGGTTGCGGTGTGCAAGTTCAAGTGAAGCATCACGGAGAGATCATGCTTGAAGCTTGCCGTCCATTGTGTTGACAATGGACTTGTGAAGATGTGCCGAAGAGTGGCTCTCCCATAGTGGAGTATGGGGGAGCAATCTACTAGTCTTCATCGAGCCAACGCAATCAAGAAAGGTGGTCCATCTTGAGAAGGACAAGATCGTCATCATCTAGCTCAAGTGGACTATGCGCAAGGCAAAGGTTTGACCTTGATAGGGTTTTCTATTTTACCGGTCTCATGATGGTAGTTGGGAGACCGGGTTATAGGATCGATAGCCGTACTATCAAGGGGGCTCTCAAGTGAGTAGCTTGATCGTATCGTTCGTTGAGAGCTCAAACCATTGCATTCTTGGCATCATCATCTTTCTTGGTTCTTGGTTGGCTTTTCTCTATGTGGGTTCTTGAGCTTATGGTCAGCTTCATGACAAGCTCAAGTTCATCAAAAACGGAGTACATATGCATCTTCTATGATGTTTTCGATGTTGGAGTTTTTGCCGGTTTTTCATTCATAGAGGGTTCACATCTCTATATCATTGGCATTTTTATACTGCCTCTTCTTAATATAACCATCTGGCTGCTTGGGTTCTTTGTTATCTCCCGTGCGCGGTAGTACCGCTGGCCACAGCGGTAGTACCGCTGGGGGGTTCCGAGTCCTTACGCGGTAGTACCGCTGGCCACAGCGGTAGTACCGCTGGGGGTTTCCGGCTCCTTACGCGAGGCATCAGACCCTACTTTGCCTGGTGTCTGATGACCAGCGCCACCCGAGCGGTAGTAGGGGCGGTAGTACTAAGCGGTACTACCGCTGCCCTTCTACTACTCAGTTTTGCTGCTGGGCGGTAGTACCGCACCTGGGAGCGGTACTACCGCTTGTGTGCGGGCTGTGGGGTAACGGTTGGATTTTCTCCCACCTATAAAAGGGGGTATTCTTCCCCAATGCATCTTATCTCTTGAGCTCGAGTTTGCCCCCCATTGTTTACCTTCTTCCAGCTTGCTAACTCTCAATCCCTCCAATGATTCTTGCTAGTTCTTGAGGGAAAAGGGAGAGGAGATCTAGATCCACATTTCCACCAATCACTTTCTCCTCTATGTGAGGGAACCCCTTGGATCTAGATCTTGGAGTTCTTCGTGTTCTTCTTCGTTCTTCCTCTCATTTTCCTCCCTAGCATTAGTTGCTTTGGTGGGATTTGGGAGTGAAGGACTTGGGCACTCTGTGTGCCCTTGCCATTGCATTTGGTGCATAGGTTTGAGTTCTCCACGGTGATACGTGGAAGTGAAGTTTGAGAAGCTTATTACTCTTGGGTGTTTGAGCACCCTTGAGCTTGTTCATCTTGGGTGCTTTGGCGCCCTAGACGGTTGGTGGTGCCTCGGAGCTCAATCATTGTGGTGCAAAGCTCCGGGCAAGCTTCGGGGTCTCCAATTAGGTTGTGGAGATTGCCCCGAGCATTTGAGGTCACCTCGGAGCCACAATCCATTGTGGTGAAGCTTCGTGGTGTTGTTGGGAGCCTCCAATTAAGTTGTGGAGTTTGCCCCAACCTTGTTTGTACGGGTTCGGTGACCGCCCTCAAGGGTCCCTTAGTGGAATCACGGCATCTTGCATTGTGCGAGGGCGTGAGGAGATTACGGTGGCCTTAGTGGCATCTTGGGGAGCATTGTGCCTCCACACCGCTCCGAACGGAGATTAGCATCCGCAAGGGTGTGAACTTCGGGATACATCGTCGTCTCCGCGTGCCTCGGTTATCTCTTACCCGAGCCCTTTACTTATGCACTTTACTTTGTGATAGCCATATTGTTTCTTGCTATATATCTTGCTATCACTTAGTTGTTTATCTTGCGTAGCATAAGTTGTTGGTGCACATAGGTGAACCTAGTTGTTTTAGGTTTTGTGCTTGACTTATTAAACGTTAGTTTTATTCCGCATTTGTTCAAGCCTAAACCGTAATTATTTTAAAGCGCCTATTCACCCCCCCTCTAGGCGACATCCACGTCCTTTCAACAGCTAGCTAGCTAGAGACTTAAATTACAGAAAGAAATCACTTACAGACAATAGCAACTGACAATAGATTTGTTGAGTGCGTCTTGATTGAATAACTGAAACAACTCTGAATAATGAATCCACAAATCTTTTTTATGGAAGTAATGCTTTCTCTTGACTCTCACCATGAGGGACTCTTGATTGGTATTTGCTGTTTCTTGCATGTACCACATATGCAAATTGTACAATCTTGTTGGTAGAAGCTTGACATCGTCAGGCTTGACCAGAGGTTTGCCGCGGACATATTGGTATTTTACTTCCTCCTCTGTAATCCCGGGGATTTCCTCAAGTCCTAGGAGTTGTTCAACAGTGACACCGGCCTCTTTAGCCTGCCTTTTATGATCGTCAGTTATTACCAGCCGATCGGCGGTACTCACAGGTGTTTGTACAATGAGCGGGGGGGGGGGGGGTCGATTGCACTGCCTGTTCTCCCAGCTGGGGAACAGTTTTCCCGCTTTTTTGGCCAACTGCTTGGCTCGAGCTCGAGCTCGACTCCTTTTGTCCTGCCAAATATGACTTCTTGATAGACCGCACATAGTCGGAGTCCTTCTGATTGTCAGCCGGTCGCGCCATATCAATAGTGTTGTGAGACATGCTCAGGTACTTTCTCCTTTGGCGGCGGGGGCGGTTTCGGTCCAAAATGGGCCTTCACTTTGGCATCCACTACGGCGTCGAGTTCCTCCTCAGTCAGGTGGTAAGGCAACTTCAGAAGAGGCTTGAGGCTTGGACCATATTTGAATTTCTTGCCTGTTGTACCGCTAGCCGTCGTAGCTGCGGCCTCTCTCTTCCGCTGTTGCTTAGGCGACGGAGCACGCTGAGTCGGCCGAGACGGCAGACGCGGTGCCGGACTTGGAGGAGGAGGAGGAGTCGGCTGACGCCGTGCCGGACTTGGAGGAGGAGTCGGCTGACGCGGTGCCGGACTTGGAGGAGGAGGAGTTGGGTGACGCCGTGCCGGACTTGGAGGAGGAGTCGGCTGACGCAGTGCCAGACTTGGAGGAGGAGGAGTCGACTGACGCGGCGGCGGACTTGGAGGAGGAGGAGTCGGTGGCCTTGGAAAGACGATGCAATCCTTTTTCCATAGAATGATACGATGTATGGCCTCTCCCAGTGTTCTCTCCTCGTCACCTCCAAGAATGTCAAGTTGTAGCTCGTGATATCCTGACATCACTTCATCAACCCCGACACGAGCATAGCCAGCTGGAATGGGATTGCAATGGAAGGTTGCTTCAGGGGGATTTGCTAAAGCATAGCCGTCCGCCACCTTCATGGATAAGTTCTTCACTTTCATGTGTAGCTCACAGTTAGTCCTGTCTTTGATATCATCCACAGGGTAGCTAGCTAGTAGTGCATCATCGATATCGGCCGGGGCGGAACCCACGCTGCTTCTCGGCATAGATGGGACGGTGCTATCCAATGCTGGATCGATCTGCTCATGCTGCCGCTGAGACGCCCTTTCCTGGCTGAGTGAGTCGATCTGCTCCTGCTGCTGCCTGAAAGCGCGTTCCAACTCCAGGTGCTTTGATTCTAGGCCTTCAAGGCGGAGTGCTTCCTCCTTCTTCTTCTGCTCCTCTTGCTTCTTCTTTCTCGCATGGCTTCTGTAGTCGTCGTTCCAATCCGCAAACCCCTCATACCACGGAACAACGCCTTTGCCTCGTGTTCTTCCCGGGTGTTCAGGATTCTTCAGGGCGCGCGTAAGCTCGTCGTTCTCTCTGTTGGGCGTGAACACCCCCGTTCGAGCTTCTTCTATTGCAATAAGTATTTCGTCTGTCGCTTCTTTAAGACTTGCCTTCACCATAACCAGCCCTGTCTCTGGGTCCAACTTCCCCCCATGCGCATAAAACCATGTCCTGCACCTGGGGGGCCATGTCAATGTAACTGGAGTGACCCCTGCACTAATCATCTCTTGCTCAGATTGATCCCACTTAGGCAGGGCCACCTGGTAGCCACCTGGCCCCAGAGTATGGTGCCACTTCTTTTTCGCAGCATTAATCTTGTTTTCTCTCGACCGTTCCTTAGCTTCTTCCGATTCCTTGAACTTCACGAAAGCGTCCCAGTGATCTTTTGCCTTCACCAGTGCTCCCGTGAATTCTGGAGTCTTCTTTTTTGATTTGACGTACTTAGTCCATGCATTTTTCTTGAAGGTGTTGAATGTGATCGCCATCTTTTTAAGAGCATAGTTTCTGACTTTCTTCAGATCTGCATCTGTCAAATTATCTGGTAGGGTGAAATGTTCCATGAGCGATGTCCAAAGCACATCTTTTGCTCTTTCGTCGACAAAAGTAACTCCTGCTCGATCTCCCTTTGCTGGCTTTTTCCATTCTTGAACAGAGATCGGGATTTGGTCCCTGACAATAACTCTGCATTGATTCTTGAACTTGGTCGCATTTTTCCTAGGTTCAAGCGGTTCGCCATTTGATGTTTTGATGGAATCGATGTTGAACTTTACGCCAGGATCCAACTTTCTGGCCGGGCCTCGAAGTACCCTATCGCTTGTAGAAGATTTGCTCGATCCGGAGGCCTAAAAGAAGAAAGATCGATTCGTTAATACATACAAATCAATTAAGACATGTAATGATCACCGGATGGCTTATATAATAAATATACCTCGCCGGTCTTTGTTATTTCAAGAACATTTTCTTCGTCAACATCGTTGTCGTCGCCTTCATCTATTCGTTCATCTTCATCAAATATCATACAACCCTCACGGGAATTGTTCAGATATTGCGATCCGTCATCATCTTCAGGTTCATGCTCTGGGCTCGGGGAGCGTATGATGTCGAACAGAGCCTCTTCTCCTTCTCTGCCGGTATTGTCCATAGCTTTTATTTAACTAATCCAGAAGAAAGATAAAACAATTTAGTATTCAAATTAGAATGCATGCAATCAATAAGGAAAAACTGAATCATAGTACATAATATGCATCTCGAATAATTCATATAATATGCATCATCGAATATAATCTCGAATAAATCGTCTCGAATATTATCGAATATAATCTCGAATACATCTCGAGTATTATCACTAATACATCTCGAATGTTATCATATATATAACATCACTAGCTAATACAGATCGAATATTATCGAAGAATCTAGTTCACTCGCGGTTCCTGAGGCGCGGGCGGTGGACACCCAAAGAGAAGGGAACCATCACAGGATCATAGCTCGGGTGAGATCCCTAAAGAACCTGCCAGGTGTTGGAGAACCTGACGTCCAACGCATCCATGTATCGACGGACGTGCTCGTCCTCCTCCCTAACACGGCGACGTACCACCTCCGGCGGGGCCGGCTGCCTCCGCACCGAAAGTGGCCCACGCGAACGCCACCAAAGAAGCTCCGGGTCGACGACGGGACCTGGGGCCGGGTTCCTCACCAAGCTACGCGCCCCTGAAGGTAGCACCTCCCAGTGTCAGCCCGGCGGAGCCCAGTCCTGAACGTTGCCCCTCTGAAGCAGGACGTCATCGCGAACGAGTCGACGACGAGGATGCGGGCCGGGCATCGTTGACTCCGAGAATAAATTCTTATGAAAAAAATTCCTATATATGCAATGTCATTTTATTAGGAAATTTTGAGCAAAATATTCTCTTTTCAATTATAATGTCCCATTCCTAGGTTATAACTACCCTAATAATATTCCTTTCTCAAAAAATTCCGAAACTTTTCCCACTTATATATAGTCCTTCTAACAAATATATATATGGTCAACTTTTTCCTATGCAACTTTTTTATATGCAAATTTTTTCTATACTATGATATACAACATTATATAAAATTAAAAAACAGAAAAAGAAACACTAATTAAGCATACTTCTATACATCCATTAAAAAACAGAAAAACAACATTATATAAAAAAAATATATACTAATTAAACACTAATTATATCCATCTAACATGCATTCATACATACATATATACTAGTGAAAAACAACTAAAACATCTAAATAGAAAATGTGTGTGTGTGTGTCTGTATTCATGCATGTGTGTGTGTGGGGGGGGGCTCGGGGCCGGAGGGGCGGCCATGGCAGCAGGGGGCGAGGGAGAGGGGGGAGAGGGAAGAACTGAGCTCACAGCGGGGCGACGGCGAGGCGAGGCGAGTCGGGGGCAGCGACGGCGTCGGGGCAGGCGGCGCAGCGAGGAGCGGGCGCGGGCGGCGCCGTCGGGGATCGGCGAGGAGGGCGCGTCCGGAGTAGGGGTCGACGAGGAGGCACGGGTGGCCGGCGTCGGGGGCGGCGCGGGCGGCCGGCGTCGGGGGCGGCGACGGCGTCGATCGGGGCAGGCGGCAGCGCGTAGCAGCCTGGCGGCGTCGTCTGTGTTTGGCGTCGAGAGAATGGAGAGGATGGGGGATTTTTCGTAAGTGGCTATATATATATGAGAGCCTTTAGTCGCGGTTGGTGGCTCCAACCGCGACTAAAGGCCACCTTTAGTCGCGCTTGGAGCCACCAACCGCGACTAAAGGTCTGGCTTCCCGCCGCTTGGACTGGATGAAATTCACCTTTACTAGCGCTTGGTGGCTCCAACATCGAGGGGTGCCCGCACCAGCTTATAAGCCTCGCTGCGGCAGCTCCCTCGAGCTCCTCTCTAAGCAGGCCCATGTGGGCCTATTGAACCTGTGCTGCCCTGTTGGGCCTACTGGGCCTTGTGAGCCTGCGGTTGTGGCCCAGTAGGCGTTTTTTTTTACTTTTCAGTTTTTTTAATTCTGTTTTATTTATTTTCTTTTGTTTCTGAGTTTTTTTTGCTTTATTTAGAGTTAATGAGTGAATCTTTTTGCGTTAGGTCAAAAAAATTATAAACTTTCTGTTAGTGGCAGTAGTTTTCAAATTTGAATAGTTTAAATTCGAATTATTTGAAATTTGTGTGAATCACTAGTTTGTGACTAACTTTACTTTAAAAATAGATTTTGCAGTGATTCTTTTTTCTGTTGTTTAATATTAGCGTGTTTTATCACTATATTCAATTTGGTAATTATTAGGTTATTTAAAAAATGAAATGCCTTAGTAACAGACGAGTTTTCGTCTGAAACCCTGATACTTAGAAAGAGATTGTCCATTTTGTACACGAAGTGCATCCAATTTTTGCCGTAACCCTCTCAACTTTTTAGCACATGCTATGTGGGTGAAATGATGATACCATGCCAACTTTCAACCTTTTCAGAGTTCATTTGTAGTGCTTTTCAATTTTAGGTTCATTTAGCTCAAAAAAATCAGTAAATGCATGAAAAATAGCAAATGAAGTCAGAAAGGGTTGAAAATTGATGGCGTGGCTTCCAATGGTGCATACTGAACACACAAAAAGTCTGGAGTTGAAATAAGTTTAAAAACATGAAATGCCTTAGTAACAGACGAGTTTTCGTCTAAAATCCTGATACTTCGAAAGAGATTGTCCATTTTGTACACGAAGTGCATCGAGTTTTTGCCGTAACCCTCTCAACTTTTTAGCACATGCTATGTGGGTGAAATGATGATACCATGCCAACTTTCAACCTTTTCAGAGTTCATTTGTAGTGCTTTTCAATTTCAGGGTCATTTAGCTCAAAAAAATCAGTAAATGCATGAAAAATAGCAAATGAAGTCAGAAAGGGTTGAAAATTGATGACGTGGCTTTGGACATAATATTTCGACGCGTTTCAAATGCCAAAACACATAAGTACACTACTATTACAAAGATTCCCTCCGGTTTGTCCGAAGTGGGACTTTCCAGATATATAAGTCCGGAAACTAACTAGAGAAGCCGGTCACATCCCAGAGTGGGATCTTTGGGTATAAACTTTTTCTTCGCGTGTGTCCCTTTGCGTCGTAACCATGGACAATCTTCATCGTTTAACTTGATTCTCGGGTCAACATTCACTCTGAAGGGAGCAATTTCATGAAACTTTTCATAATCTTCTGACATGTCTGTCTTGTCCTCCACTCCCACGATGTTTCTTTTCCCTGAAAGAACTATGTGGCGCTTTGGCTCATCGTATGATGTATTCGCTTCCTTATCTTTTCCTTTTCTCGGCTTGGTAGACATGTCCTTCACATAGAAAACCTGCGCCACATCATTGGCTAGGACGAATGGTTCGTCTGCGTACCCAAGATTGTTGAGATCCACTGTTGTCATTCCGTACTGCGGGTCTTCCTTTACCCCGCCTCCTGTCAGATTGACCCATTTGCACCGAAACAAAGGGACCTTCAAACCAAGTCCATAGTCAAGTTCCCATATCTCCTCTATGTAACCATAATATGTGTCCTTTGGCCTATTGGTGTTTGCTGCATCAAAGCGGACACCACTGTTTTGGTTGGCGCTCTTTTTATCTTGGGCGATCGTGTAAAATGTATTCCCATTTATCTCGTACCCTTTGAAAGTCAATATAGTCGAAGATGGTAACTTGGACAGCAAGTACAGGTCATCTGCAACAGTGTCGTCATGCATGAGACGTGTCTGCAACCAACCGGCGAAAGTCACCGTTTGTTCATGTGTAATCGAGTCGTTAGACTGCTCCGGGTGTTTGGAGCGTAGAATATTCTTGTGTTGCTCGATATACGGAGCCACCAAGGCGGAACTTTGTAGAACTGTGTAGTGTGCTTGCGCCAAAGAATGCCCGTCCCGGCATATTACTGAATTCTTTCCTAGCGTGCCTTTTCCACCCAGTCTGCCCTCATGCCGCGATTCAGGAACACCAATCGGCTTAATGTCAGGAATAAAGTCAACACAAAACTCAATGACCTCCTCTGTTTCATGGCCCTTGGAGATGCTTCCTTCTGGCCTAGCACGATTATGAGCATATTTCTTTAAGACTCCCATGAACCTCTCAAAGGGGAACATATTGTGTAGAAATACAGGACCCAGAATGGCAATCTCCTCGACTAGGTGAACTAGGACGTGCGTCATGATATTGAAGAAGGATGGTGGGAACACCAACTCGAAACTGACAAGACATTGCACCAAATCATTCTCTAACCTTGGTAGGATTTCTGGATCAATTACCTTCTGAGAGATTGCATTGAGGAATGCACATAGCTTCACAATGGCTAATCAAACGTTTTCTGGTAGAAGCCCCCTCAATGCAACCGGAAGCAGTTGCGTCATAATCACGTGGCAGTCATGAGACTTTAGGTTCTGGAACTTTTTCTCTGCCATATTGATTATTCCCTTTATATCCGACGAGAAGCCAGACGGGACCTTCATACTGAGCAGGCATTCGAAGAAGATTTCCTTCTCTTCTTTGGTAAGAGCGTAGCTGGCATGACCCCGAAACTGCTTTGGATCCATGCCATCTTCTCCGTGCATACGTTGCTGGTCCTCCCGTGCCTCTGGTGTATCTTTTGTCTTCCCATACACGCCCAAGAAGCCTAGCAGGTTCACGCAAAGATTCTTCGTCACGTGCATCACGTCGATTGCAGAGCGGACCTCTAGGTCTTTCCAATAGGGTAGGTCCCAAAATATAGATTTCTTCTTCCACATGGGTGCGCGTCCGTCAGTGTCATTCGGAACAGATTGTCCGCCAGGACCCTTTCCAAAGATTACTTTTAAATCCTTGACCATATCAAGTATATCATCACCAGTACGGTGGCGAGGCTTCTTCCGGTGATCTGCCTCACCTTTGAAATGCTTGCCTTTCTTTCTTACGGGATGCCTGCTCTGAAGAAATCGACGATGCCTCAGGTACACATTCTTCTTACATTTATCCAAATATATACTGTCGGTATCATCTAAACAGTGCGTGCATGTGTTGTATCCCTTGTTTGTCTGTCCTGAAAGGTTACTGAGAGCAGGCCAATCATTGATGGTTACAAACAGCAACGCATGTAGGTCAAATTCCTCCTGTTCTTTCTCATCCCACGCACGTACACCTTTTCCATTCCATAGCTGTAAAAGTTCTTCAACTAATGGCCTTAGGTACACATCAATGTCGTTGCGGGTTGCTTGGGGCCTTGGATGAGCACTGGCATCATAATGAACTTCCGCTTCATGCACAACCAAGGAGGAAGGTTATAGATACATAGAGTCACAGGCCATGTGCTATGATTGCTGTTCTGCTCCCCAAAAGGATTAATGCCATCTGCACTTAAACCAAACCATACGTTCCTTGCGTCCTTTGCAAAGTCCTTCCACTTTCTCTCGATTTTTCTCCACTGCGATCCGTCAGCGGGTACTCTCAACTTCCCGTCTTTCTTACGGTCTTCGTTGTGCCGTCGCATCAACTTGGCATGCTCTTTGTTTTGGAACAAACGTTTCAACCGTGGTATTATAGGAGCATACCACATCACCTTGGCAGGAATCTTCTTCCTGGGGCGCTCGCCCTCAACATCACCAGGGTCATCATGGCCGATCTTATAGCGCAATGCACAGCATACCGGGCATGCATTCAAATCCTCGTACTCACCGCGGTAGAGGATGCTGTCATTAGGACATGCATGTATCTTCTGCACCTCTAATCCTAGAGGGCAGACAACCTTCTTTGCTTCGTACGTACTGTCGGGCAATTCGCTGTCCTTTGGTAGCTTCTTCTTTAACATTATCAGCAACTTTTCAAATGCCTTGTCAGATACAACATTCTCTGCCTTCCATTGCAGCAATTCTAGTGTGGTACCCAGCTTTTTCTTGTCATCTTCGCAATTTGGGTACAACAATTTCTTGTGATCCTCTAACATGCGCTGCAACTTCAGCTTCTGCTTTTCACTTGCGCAGTTTCTCTTTGCATCGGCAATGGCCCGACCAAGATCATCAGCGGGCTCATCTGATGCCTCTTCTTCAGCTCCTTCTCGCATTGCCGGCTCAGCTTCTTCCCCCATTGTTGTACCATCGTATTCATGGAACCCATGGCCAGGATAGCTGTCGTCATCCTCTTCTTCTTCATTCTCTTCCATTAGGACCCCTCTTTCTCCGTGCTTGGTCTAACAGTTATAGCCGGACATGAAACCGGACTCAAACAGGTGGACATGAATGGTTCTTGAGTTAGAGTAATTTCGATCATTCTTACAGCCAGCACATGGACAATACATAAAACCATCTGCCCGCTTGTTTGCCTCAGCCGCAACCAGAAAAGTATGCACGCCATTAATGAACTGGGGAGAGCATCGGTCATTGTACATCCATTGCCGGCTCATCTTCATTACACAACACCGAAAAGACCAAATTAATACAAGTTCATACATAAAGTTCATACACACTTGTTCTCATAAAACAACATACAAACTCTCTAGCTAAAGCATTTAAATGCAACAACAAATGCGATCAAGATCGCAACTAAGGTAACAATTGATCCAACAGCATAGTGATACCAAGCCTCACTATCAATGGCATATTTTTTAAATTTTCTAATCTTCAAGCGCATTGCATCCATCTTGATCTTGTGATCATCGACGACATCGGCAACATACAACTCCAGTTTCATCTTCTCTTCTTCAACTCTTTTCAATTTTTCTTTCAAATACTCGTTTTCTTTTTCAACTAAATTTAACTTCTTGACAAGAATATCTATGTCGGTTGCAATTTCCGGTTCACATACCTCCTAGATAAAAATATCTATGTCAACTTGATGGGCATAATTGTCATAAACACGAAATGCAACAAATAGTTATAAAAGAGAGTATATACCACATCCGAATCATAAACCGGACGAGGGACGACGGGGACGGATATCAAAACCATGCCACTATGTATAACAAACAACCATATAGGTAAGAAAACTATACAAGTAACTATCTAAATCTTACAAACATGATTTTTATTTATAAAAAGGATAAGAACAAGAGGCTCACCAAGGTGGTGCCGGCGACGGGACGGTGCGGGCGATCGACGGTGGTTAGGACGGGGATGGGAAGGCACTAAGTAAACCACACCTACACATGCAAAGTAAGAAGTTAATTTGAGCTCAAATTGCATATAAATCAAATAAACTACCACATATAAATACTCCCAAACTAAAACCCACAAATCACTATACTTATAGAGCATTGCAAGAGCTAATCTAGCAATGAGAGATGAAAGGACAAAGTTGCTAACCTTTGTGAACACTTGGATGGATGGGGTGCCTCCAAATCTTGACAAATTTTGGCAAAAATGGAGGTGAGCTCGAGCAAGGGGAAGAACAAAGGAGGGGATGAAGGGGAAAAACAGGGAGGAGTGTGCTCGGGCTGGCCGAAGGGTTCATATAGGGGATCTTTAGTCCCGGTTCGTGCCACGAACCGGGACTAAAGGTGAGCCTATAGTCCCGGTTCGTGCCACGAACCGGGACTAAAGGTCATCGTGGGGCTCCAGGCTGACACGAGCCTGCCACCACCCCTTTAGTCCCGGTTCGTGTTACGAACCGGGACTAGAGGTCCGGAACGAACCGGGACTAATGATGCCCATCCCGAACCGGGACTAATGGTCACATTAGTGCCGGTTCAAAACCAAACCGGGACTAATGCTTTGGACAAAAGGTCTGTTTTCTACTAGTGATGATTCATAATCAAATGACTTGAAAATCCATCATTATGGAATTTCTCCATGCGGGTTTCTCCAATGTGACCAAATGCAGTGCCACACATATGTGGTATTCTTTTAGTCTTGCGACATTTAGCGTCAGTGTTATGGATGTATCATATTACCATCAATATTCATAACATACATCCCATCCTTGATGGAAGCATGGCCCTTATGTTATTCATGATACCGAACAACAATTGTTCTTTTATGAACAACCCTCTTGCAACAAACATTATGCAATGGGCTAGAGTGTATAAAACTCTAAAATGAATTATGAAAGTAAACACAGAGGTAATATATTATTATCAATATTCATAACATACATCTCATTCATAATGAAAGTATGGCCCTTATGTTATTCATAACACCGAACATCAAAAGTTCTCTTATGAACAACCTTCTTGCAACAAACATTATGCAATGGGCTAGAGTGCATAAAACTCTAAAATGAATTATGAAAATAAATACAGACGGTAATACACAGATGGAAGGTATAGTAACTTTTACTATGTTCCCAGCACGTATCTAAACCTCATTGCTGGCAAGTCTTTTAGGCCGTAGTGGTTCTTGCATCGAGTTGCAACAGAATGCAATCGAGCGGGTATTCCTGTGATCAACTTTTAATCACAATACCCAAGAATTACGGACTAATAGTTTAATCACAATTCCCAATAACTATTTCTTTTTGACCAGCCTTCCAAACATCAATAACTTGTATGACTTTCATACATGAGTTGGACATTCCAGACTTCTTTCCTTTTGCCATTATACTTCTAACAGTTTAACTTTCAGTATTTCTCCTACTCTCAGAAGAAGCACCCAATTTCAAGAGTGGCGTTAGCCGCGGACTTCCTAGGTGTGTAAATCATACTAACACCCTTTGAACATTTCCTTTCTCTTTAAGTTGTTGTTTTATTCACCTTCATCATATGACATGCGTTCTTCTGGATCCCTCTCTTATCAGTCAAATGCCCAGTAAACACTTTACTAATACTTTGCAAACAAACATTGCTTTGGATATCTCATATCTTTTAACCTTTGTCTGTATCTGAAAACAATTTTCAGTTCCATGAATATCACATAACTACCCCAAACTTGCGAAGTACTGGTCTCATGGAAACAAACATATTGCACTTGACCGTAACAGAATTCTAGCTTTTGGACCGAAGGACGAGAGTCACATCATCCATAGCATCAGCGGGAGAATACCGAAAACATGCGATAGGACAAAGTCCTTCTCGGCACTCTTGAGGACAATTCTCACATTACGTTACCAATCGTAAAGTTTTAACCTGATATTAAACAGCTCATTCAATTCTAATAGGGAAGGTGGAAACGCGAGCCATTATTCTACAACTATTATACAAATTTCACTTAGACAATGTTCATAATTAATTGCATAGAGAATTAAACAAGTTAATTCTACAACGCGCTCCCACTCAAATCAATATCTCTCATAATTGATTGTGAGTTATACAAGACCCATATTGAAATTCAACGCCAAGGGTGTATCCATCTCAAGTGACGAGAATTGCAATCGGTAGGCCAACTTGCCAATCACATCTCTATGTGACTCTTGTTCATCTTTCGATGGGCGTGTTCCGAGCTCAGGACGATCCTCCGGAACGTCAAGACAACCAAGTGATCTCGCTGCGAGGTCTCAACTCACCCGCCTCATACTTCTCTAATCGTTCGTACCCATGTATCCATGTGATACCCCGAAGAGATAGGTGCCGTGACGGTGCTACACTTGGGAGAACACTAACTACTCGATATTTTTGTGAGAGATCACCCTAATAAAAAGCGACTACCACGCAATCAAAAGGGTGCATTATAAGGGATAAACATCTCAGGCAACTCATAATAGCATGATATGGTATAGCCCTTTCTAACGGAGAAGTCCTTCATTTCTTTGTCTTCGGCATTCGCGTCGGTGTTCACCTTCGCGAAGTTTTCCACCACCTTGTCGATGCAATAAATAATACTGCTATCTCTATAGCTAATAAAATAAGTGCATTACATAAGGTTGACACGCATGTCATTAAAGTGACAATCATATGGCTCCAGCCATCATGCCGAATCATGACACGCGGGTCATGTTAATTTACATTATATAGTCATCTCATACATAATCAAATTAAATATGAGCATTGCTATACCACATCTCATGCACATCCTGCAAAACCAAGTTAGACGCCTCTAATCGGTTTATGCAAACTTTTATTTTACGTGGCTTCTAAGGTTTCAACCAAACCGCAGCTACCAACGTTTATCATCAAGCATGATTATTCAAGTTGCTAGATTAACTTTGCGGGGCGTATGAAACATGAGATAATAAAATCTTGAGCCCCATACTGAACTTCATCATACGCATGACCCCCGTGCAGATCATATCTGCATTGCCCTCTTGTCTGCGAAATTTCATCTTTCTTTTTAACTATGGTAGAATTCAACGAACGGTTAGCACTTCGTTGATCAATCAGGATCGCGGATTGCCAGAACATTGAAACTCCACCATGCCGTTATCAAGATCAGAAATACACAAATTTCAGGGAAGCAACAAGAACATCGGGTAACCGATTTCATCTGCTATCCGCATATATAATTTTCAGCAATAGATCTCATCTACTACAAAATTATATTATGCAATACCCATACATCTCTATGTATTCTAGATCGTAACCAGTATCTACGCATAGCACGGCTCATGATGCCACTGTAGGGGAACGCAAGAGAAAACAAAAAAATTCGGTACTGCGAGCACGCCCAGGATCACTGAGGAGATGCATACATGGTTTTTGATCTGATCATTACCGACTCGTAGCATAGCGGAAGTAGAGTCGATGAAGATCGTCAGTGCAGATCCCTATAGCTAGGATTTACAACCTCCCAACCGTGAGGATGTACTCCTTCGTCGGACAGCCCTTCGGGAGGCGGCCGGACAGTCCCCCGGACGATGTCGCGGACAGCCCTTCGGGAGGACCCTCGAAGCTCTAACGGTAACTCGGACAGCCCTTCGGGAGGACCCGCGAACAGCCCCTCGGGCAAAAAGATCGAACCTACGACCTCTCTACGGGGTTGCACACATACGGTGTCAGCTATCCGGCAGGGCTTCGCTGTCCAGAACTAGTTCCCACTGGAACACAGACAGCCTTTCGGCTCTACAAAACTATTTCGCTGGGAGGGAGAGAGAGAGCCAGATCATGCATGCCATTTGTATGAGAGTAAGAGTGAGTGTGGAGAGCCCCTCTCCACCACTATTTATAGGAAAACCCAAGGGGTAGGGTGGTACTTGAAAAACCCAAAATGCCCATGAAAGGTGTCCTTCACAAGAGCACAAAAGGGAAGGCAAGTGGGGCAAGTGGGGCTCCATGGAGGAGCCCCTCCTTGGCCGGCCACCCCTTGTAGGGCCCCCTCAAAAGGGGCCCTTATCCTTCCATGTCATCCCCAAGATCTTTTGGGACAAAGCCCAAAAAGGTGGCTTTCCATAAAGTAACCATAAAGTGATTTTTACTATTCACGAAACCATTTTTCCGCGACCGTTAAATCCAAAAATATTTCCGTGGGTCTTAGAATAATTCTAGTACCCACTAAAACAATTCTGGACGCGTTTCGAAATATTTTCAGATCAATGATTTTCATCTGCGAAAAGCAACCAAAGCGGTTCCGGCAGCTCCGGAACATTTCCGTTTTTTCTCTCCGGAAAAATCCCAGAAGTTCCCAGAACAATTCTGGTACCCTCCAATAATTTCCAGGCATGTGCCAAAACCAATTTGACTTAGTGGTATACTCCGAAACAACTTTTCGGTTTTACCGAAACTCTTCCGGTGTTCTCTCTCCGGAACTCTTCCGTTGCCTCCGAAACTTTTCCGGTGAATTTCTCTCAGACTCCCTGTCTAGTATTTAGCAGATAGATGACCCTTAAGCGTGTGACCCTATAGGTTCGGTGAAGTATAGACATGAGCGGAACACTTTCCGATCAATGATCAAGATCGGAGCCGTGGACACCCATATTGACCCCTATACCCACACGAATAAATATTCGAGCGAACCTGTAGTTTGCCATGTGCTATTCCTGTTGCTTCGCGATATGATACAAACACCCGAGGTGAGACTTGTCGGCATCCCCATGGATCAATAACTTGTCCACTATGCCAGTTACCTCGTTACCGGTTTTGTTCTCTTTTCTCGTTTCCGTGTTTCAGCATCCCTATGATCAAATCACATTGAGTCTGGCCAGACGATGATGGATACCGAAACACCTAGAGGGCCCAAGAATATCTCTCCATCGTCGGAGGAACAAATCCCAATCTTGAGCTACCAAGTTAGTTGTCATACTTTTCCATGAACCAGTATGCAGCCGTAATAGCCACCCTGTTACAGATGACGTTTAACAAACCCCAAAGTTCACGAAGCAAGTACGAAGGAACTCGATACTCTCATGGTCTAAGGAATTATGCAAACGTTAACTTTCTCTGTGTTATTAACCATTTACTTGTGACGAATGTATCTCATAGCATAACATCAATTCGGGTCGATTCAACACAAATGTTCTTCTAACATTGTGCCCTCAAAGTTGCCGGCATGGACATGCCCATGATCAGGAAAACGTGATCATCATGCAACACTTAAGCTAGTCTTAGAGGCATGACTAGGAATAGTTTTTATCGTTTATCATTCCACACGTGCATATGAGTTTTCCTCCGAGCCTCGTGGTTATTGTAGACTCGAGAACCATAGCAGTTATAGCATGGAATATAAACTTAATTAGGAACATGGGGATAAATAATAACATTTATTATTGCCTCTAGGGCATATCTCCTACAAGAGACAACTACAACAATGTTGAGCACGACAGAGTGGATCCTTCGACGCGTGGGCGCAGCCACAACGTCGACATCGAGCACGTCGGCACCCTTTACTCGCATGGATGTGTGAGTATCATATACGACAAATCGTATATCATACTATGCTATGGACGACTAGTTGTTACGCTTGGTGAGGGGTGGGGGCCTAGCCCTCCCCCCCCCCCCCCCCCCGACACCACATTATATTTCTCCCGTGGTTGGCATTTCCGTCAGGTGGACATCAGCAATGCATTTCTGCACGGAATACTCACTGATGAAGCCTATATGCAGCAGCCTCCTGGCTTCCAGGATCCATCTCGGCTGGATTATGTTTGCAAGTTACACAAGGCATTGTATGGACTGAAGCAGTCGCCCCGTGCCTGGTATACTCAGCTCAGTGAGCGCCTTGAACAGCTCGGTTTCTCTCCTTCGGCGGCCGACACTTCGCTGTTCATTCTTGTTGATGTCGACATCACCATCTACATGCTTGTTTACGTGGATGACATCGTCATTGTCAGCTCCTCTCAATCAGCTATCACAAACCTGCTTTAGCGACTTTCGGCCACATTTCCTGTCAAGGACCTTGGATCACTTCATTATTTTCTTGGTATTGAAGTGCTTCCCAATTCCGGGGGAATAACTCTTACACAGAAAAAGTATGCTATGGATTTATTACAGCGTACTGGCATGGCGAATTGCAAAGCAGTTTCAACACCAATGTGTACACATGAGAAACTTACTCGTGACTCCGGACATGGACTGAATGACGCTGAAGCCTTCAGGTACAGAAGCACGGTGGGAGCCCTTCAGTACCTAACGATGACACAGCCAGATCTTTCGTTTGCAGTAAACAAGATCTGTCAATACCTATCACGTCCTACTGATGTCCATTGGGAAGCCGTCAAGCGCATTCTCATGTTTGTCAAAGGAACGGTATCCACTGGTCTGACCATCCGTCGATCACCATCAACTCTTGTAAGTGTATTCACAGATGCCGACTGGGCTGGTTGCAGCGACGGCAGGCGATCAACAGGCGGGTTCGCTGTATTTTTTGGACCAAACCTCATTTCTTGGAGTGCACGGAAGCAGCCTACAGTCTCGAGATCATCGACTGAGGCGGAGTATAAGGCGTTGGCGAACGGTACAGCCGAAGCGACATGGGTGTAGTCATTGCTGAAGGAGCTACATGTTCCTCAACCTCGAGCACCTGTTCTATGGTGCGATAACCTCGGCGCGACGTACCTCACAGTCAAGCCAGTATTCCATGCACGCACCAAGCACATTGAGGTGGATTTCCATTTCGTGAGAGGGAAGGTTGCCATGGGAGCTCTGGAGGTTCGTTTTGTTTCATCAGTTGATCAAGTCGCTGATGAATTTACTAAACCTCTCACGAAGATGATGTTGACTCGATTACGGTCCAACCTCAACCTTTGCATAGGCTGAATTTGTGGGGGAATGTTAAACAATCGAGTCATATCTTGGCTGATTGATTTGGTTAGGATTCATTCCTATACGGATGTGTAGATTGATCCTTAGGATCTTTTGTAGAGCCCAGCAAACACCTCCTCAATCATTCCTTGGTTCTTCTCAGACACTCCATCTTCGGTCAATTCGCTTCTGCCATGTCTACTCATGTAGTTGAGGGTCAGAATGATAAGATTGACCTTTTCACCAAGCCTGGCCTTTGTGGTAAAAGAAACAAAAAAAATTCTTCATACCCACTAATCCAAGGTGGCTAAGATTGGAAAGAGGCCCAAGCTCTTCCAAACTACACCAATATCATCCATGTTGGCTCTGAACCCATAAAGTGTCCTCAGATTTGTTAAAGCACAAAAACCCCTAGGCATACACAAATGTCTCATCGAGGTCAAGAAATCTAAGTTCCCTTAAGTTTACAATGTTAATGGGAAGTTTCACAAAATTCTCACAACCTTCAAGGCCAATGTGTTGTAGGAATTTCATCATATGGATGTTCTCAGGTAGTCGATTTAAGTCATTGCATGTTTTTAATGCCAAATACCTCAAGTGTCTAAGCTTGTACAGAGATTCAACCAACCCAACAATATTTGAGGATTCTATGTGTACCGTTCGTAGGCTTACTTATTTCTGTTAACATTAATGGTTCCCAATGGATCGTCTGACTGTATCCTGAAATTCCCAATTAACATTAATGGTCTTACTTATTTATGTTCTTGTAAGCTTCTCAACTCAAGTTCATCTAATTCCAATCATTTGGTTTCTGCTAGACCAAGTATAAGTTCTATTTTAGTTGATGACTTGCCAGAGTGGTCTATGCTCAAGTCGTAAATTTATCATGTAGAAATACTCAACTAAATATTTGATTGCATGTTATCGCTCACCGGTTGTTGAGCAAAGCATGTGGCTTGTTAGCTCAAACGAATACGTAGAAGTAGCTAGCTGCCAAATGACGACCTAACGCAAAGTTGACTAAGCTCTATCGTTCTGATGCTTTAGGAATCTTCAAGCATAACCAGCCAGCTGGCTCATCTTAATAAGTGCATTAGAGAAGTACATAATTGAGAAGGGCATGACGAAGATGTCTCTCGCAGAGAAACACGAACTTCAAATCAATTGTATGGGCCATCTAGGAATTAGTCCATAATCATCGTCACCCACAGGAGTGAATTGTGGGCGAAGCTTTACACAAAACAAGATGAGCTTGAGCAAGAGATAGAACCATACAAATACATCACGGAATGAACAGGAGTGTTAACTCTTAAGCATGCAGTAAGATAATACGCACCAGGAGTCAACGACACCCATAGCACGGCCGCCTCAAGATTCTTTTGCCATGAATGTTTGTGTTGACCCAATTGCCAGCCCAGCCGTTGTATATCACACGCCTGAACCTGTTAAGTAAATTTTTTTTTTAACCTGAACCTGTTAAGTATTTACTTTTGAGTGGAACTGGTTAACTAATTAACTATAAAAAGTTAATTAACTAGTATAACTAATACATGACCAACGCTGTAAAACAAAAATGAAGTCATATAAGATAAATAGTTTTGCTATATAATAGTCCTATTTTACGCGGAGCGGATTTTGTACCTTTTTGCTATTTTTCACTTATTATTTTAATTAGTTTGATTGGTATTTTTAATTTTTTGTCTTGGTAGGCAGTGCACAACTATAGTTGTGTGACAATCGAAGGAAATGCGTGTTCGAGTGATCTGCGGTAGGCAGTGCTCGATGACGGCGTTGGTGAAGACGACGGAGGTCGGATAGATCTAGGACGGCGGTGCTCTATACGGCGGCATTGGTGAAGTGGGCGCCAGCTTGACGGCGGCTTTGGTGATCTACATTATTTTAATAAGCTGCTGTTCACGGAAGGTCGCGGACATACGGACACCGTCCGCTTGCATCTTTATTGTGCACGAACGTACCACTGGAGTTGCACACGATCGGTTAGCAAACAACTATAATTGTACGCGGTGGACGGACGTGCTAGTTACATATACTATGGAAGAAGACAAAAAATGTATCAATCAAACTAATTAAAATAATAAATGAAAATAGGAAAAATAAATAAAATCCATTCCGCATAAATTATGACTAATATTTAGCAAAACTATTTTTCTTACATGGGTACATTTTCGTTTTACAGTATTGGTCATGTATTAATTATAGCTAAAATTTTATAGTAATTACATTTTTAAGGGATTTATTGTTAATTAATTTTTGGAGACATCTATAGTCAATTAGTTTTTTTAGGGAAATTTAATTAGTTTTTTTGAGACAAGGGAAAGTTAATTATTATTATTTTGAGGTGGGGAAAGTTAATTAGTTAATCAGTTGTGATACATCTGACGACTGGGCTTGACAGATTGACTTTTGGTAATTTTCTAGCCCATATCAGTGTGTCCATGGGCGCCCGAAGGAGGCACGGCACGCCCGGCAACCGTGCCGTGCTTAGAGGCACGGTAGAGGAGCCGGTTCCCGTCCTAAGAAACAAAGAACTTTCTAACAGGACTTTGCTAACATGCTGTCCGAACTTTGCCATAAAAATTATAAGAACTTTTGAGAAAATATTGCCATGACTAATTATTTCTTTCGATTTTGTAAAGTTCTTTGGAACTTCCAGTAGAGTTCGCCACAGCCATCTAAAAACTACTTTGGTATAATCCATTAATTAATTTCATTAGTTACTTCTGAGAATTATTTCGTTATTTCTTTAGTAACTAATAGACCACAATTAGTACATGTTTAATCATTGATTAACCATGTATTTAAATGGTGCATTATCCACTGAGGCCCTTATGTCTCTCGCGTGGACGAAGAGATTGGTCCCACGTGAGGTCAAATCAGTTGGAATACGGCTGACTATACACGTACACGGGCGAACGTGGATTTTGTCTAACTAGTTGCGCGCACAACGCGTATCCACACCACACATCCAGCCTGTTGTCAAATCAACATGGCCCACACCTGTGTCAGCCATGCATGGTATTTCATCATATCAGGCCCTATAACAAAATGACTTGCGGAAAAGTAGTTAATTCAAGTCTTTGAGGGCCTCCTCTTCTTAACCCAGCGTTTCCTACCTTCTGGATCTGCACCAAAGCATTAGCAGCGTACCAGCAACATCACACACACACACACACACACGCACACACACACACACACACACTCACGTACCAGAGGGGACAGATCCATCATGGAGGCGGTGGTGGTCGGCGCAGGAAAGGCCCTGCTGAACTGTGTGCTGAGCGGGGCCAAGGCCGCCATCAACGAGGACGTCGCAGTTGATCAGGGCATCCAGCGCAATCTGACTTTCCTCAAAGAAGAGAAAGAAACCATGTGGTGGTTCCTCATGTATGCGGGCATCACGGAGAACAAGGACAAGGTGCATAGAACCAGGCTGATGCAAACCAGCGAGCTCTCCTTTGATGTTGAGGACTGCCTCCGAGATTATGCTGTCCAGTTGCAGGAATCACCATGGTGGCGCCTAGTTCGCACGCGGCTAGAGCGCCACCGTATTGCTGAGGAGATGACCGGGCTGAGAACCAGAGTGGAGGATATGGCCCTGAGGAACTCCCGCTACAGCTGCCTGGAAGATCCCAGCTTCATGCCTTATTATCAGCTTTCTGACACTGTCAGCCTAGAAAAGTTTCGCGTGGGCCAAGCAACCAATGATGATGCTGCTTATGACAGAGCAAAGATGATTCTCGTCAAAATCCTAAGCTTCGCAGCAGTGGCGGAGCTACAGTAGCAAACATGGGCGGGCCGGCACAAAGGAAGGCTTACTATTTTTATTCTGATGGCCCAATTTACTGTTAATCTCCACTACATTTCGTATTAGCTGGGCGGGCCACGGCCGATTTTGCTAACACATAGCTCCGCCAGTGCTTCGCAGAAGAGGACCTTATGGTGATCTCGGTTTGGGGACCAAGTGGTGATCTTGGGCAGGCGCCCATCGTCAAAGGGGCCTATGATTATGTGAAGACAAACAAGAAATTCGAATGTTACGCATGGGTCAAGGTGATACATCCATTCAATCAATCAGAGTTCCTGCGAAACATCGTATGGCAATTCTATGCAAGTTCTCTGGAAGAGGGTATGGACAATCGAGCTCGAGGAACCACAACTCTAAGGGCCCAAGTGTTGAGGAGGATGGGAACCATGGCGGGAGTTGATCTGGCTTCTGAATTCAGGAAATATCTGAATGACAAGGGTTATCTCGTTGTGATCAATGGTCTACAGAACATTGAAGAATGGGATGTCACTAAAACATTCTTCCCAAACAACAAAAAGTGCAGCCGAATCACAGTGTCTGCGGAACAAGTTAAACTCGCGAGCTTATGTGTTGGGCCTGAAGATGTAGCACCAGAGCACATACAACTGTCTTCTCTGTCGTCTCTGCCGGTCTGCCCCTTTATGCATTCTATGGAAAGGTAATATTCAAAATCGTAAATATCATCTTACTAATGCTACTGCCTTGTATGATTTTTCTTTGTTACATTTCCCTCATATGGTTCTGCTGGTGGTTCATCTTCTAGTCCGATTTTGTTTTCTTTTTTTAACGGGTTACATTACATAGAGAAAGCAAATAGATCAAGAATTTGGTTGCTAAGGCCAGTAGTTAGAGGCCTTTTAAGGTGCAAATTACTGGTAGTCGGGGAGATCCACCTTTGGTTTTCTGGGTAATATGGACATTTTATATGGGTATTTTTTTACTAGCAAAAGAGTCCGTGCGTTGCAACGGGAGAAAAAAATACTACACTCCTCCAACCCAATAACCATGGCTAAAGAACCCAATAGGTCCACGTAATTTATTTTAACCCATGACATCCCTCCTGTGTTGCTACTTATTCTCCTTCCCACACTCATCGACCGTGTGGCCTCAATGCGCACACAATCACGATGCATTTAAATGTCGTCAATCCTAAGACGCCTCTCTCTTGGCATAAGATGAGAAATCTGCTTTTGTTTCTTGAGAGGTTTTGGCGAGGTGTGTATGTGTGGCTATAGATGGTTTCTTTCATCTCCTATCCTGGTTTTGCTAGATGTTCATTTCCAATCCGGCTAGGCACCGATATGAAAGAAAGACGGATCATGCACTATTGATTAAGTTTACACCCTAAATTATATTTTTAAATGGTTAACATGTAAAATAATATTATATTTAGATTCTACACATTTTTCTAATCAAATTTCATATATAACATGTTGAATTTGAAGTTAAGGTTTAAAAGATATGGTATTTTTAAAAATCATTTGATATGTACTACGGCTGGAATAACCCAAATATTACGGGGTTTACTGCAAAAGCAAAAAATCTGACTTAAATTTGGGTTGCGGGTTGATATAAAAAATCTGGGGATTTTTTGTAAAATAGCCTGACGGACAACAAATACATATTTTCCTTATTAGTAGGTATAGAGGTATATATATAGATTTCAAAGAAGGTTACTCCGATAAAATCAATATATTCCAGTTTAAAAAAAAGTCCAATAAAAAAGTTAAAAACGGAAGTCAATCCAGACCATGTCGGGTCTGTTGCCCCCGACCCTTGGTTGAACGATCTTCTTTCTCTCATGTACCCTCTCTTGCGTCATGACGCTGGATGCGTACTATCCATCGCTCTTGGCAAGCTGGAAGAACGCTGCGCTCACAGCACGCATGTTAAATTTGGAGTTACGATTTTTTATTTCATTTTGTTTTTGTTTTACGCACATTTTAAATATATTCCGAATGGGTCCACAAAAATATGTGTACTAATTAAAAACAGTTTTCCAACAGGTTAGAAATTTAATAAGTTAAATTTCGTTCATTTAATTAAAAATGACTTCTTGACTTTCAAAAATGCTCATCCATGTTTTAAAAAGTGTTCGTACATTGAAAAAACTGTTCATGTGATTGAGAAATGTCAATACCTCTCTTAAGGTGTTAATAATATAAATAGAAAATAGGTTCACATATTTAAAATAGTTTTCTTATAAATTTAAAAACTTTCCATGAGTTTTACAATTATTCATATAGTACAAAAAGTGTTCACGCATTTATTTAAATACATCACCTTTTTTATAAGTGTTTGCACGTTTTCATGAGAATAATAACATAATTATAAATGAGTTTATGCATGCAGAAACTATTTATATAATTAAACGAGTGTTTGCTAACATAAATAAATTTCACATAATTTTTAATTGTATTTATGCGACTTAAATCATATAATTTAAAGAACAATGTGCACAATAAGAGTAAAACTGACGAAGAAAAAAGAAATAAAAAACTATAACCAAAAAAGGAACGAAAGAGGAAGAAATGAAAGAAAATGATAAAATAAAAGAAGTTCGATAAAGTATGGACCGAAAGGAAAAACAGTCGCAGGAAAACTAACAAAAAACTGGCATCCAAAAAAGGGAAATAAAACCATCCAAACACTCCCCATTACAAGGCTCCCCTCCGCTTTTTTTTTTGGAAAAGCATGTTAAAACCTCCGGCCTCTACGTCAATCGATGCATACAGTCATCTTTATTAATTATTCAACAAAGATCTGACAAGAACATACATCAAGCCACCTGAAGCCATCACTCACACCTACAAACTTGATAATGTGGAGTGCTCTCACTCTCCATATCTAAAACCGGTGTCGTCGTCGATCCATTCACATAACGTATCGAAACCAACAACCGGTGTAGTAGACCTAAAGCATACACCACATGGACACGTTTTAGAAGCTGCCATCATCATCGAACCGCCGACCCATCTCCAGGAGAGAGATACGCATAATCGTTGCCAGTCCGGCCATCCGTCGACGCCACCACGGCGCCCAACGGCGCCATCGCCCTAAACTCGTCCATCCCGACACGGAGACTCTGAAAGATTTGTCGTGCGTAGCACCTGCCGAACATGCATGACACATCGTAGCACCTGTGCATAACATAGTGCAACGCATGATTTGACATCTCCACTGAAGCTCCGTGCAAGACGAAGCCGCTCCCTCTCCCGCCTCTGTCTTCAGCGCTGCTCCACAAACGATCCTTCGAAGAAAGAAACGACAGCGCAATGCCGCCATCGCCCGATCTAGAAGATCAGATCTTAGGGTTTCCCCGGAGTAGCACGAGTGGGTCGACAATAGTTACACGACGATGCCTTAATCAAGGTAACGACGCAGAACGCCGCCATCGCCCACCGTCGGCTCGGTTTCCACTGGCAACTATGTCTCCCCGACTCGCAGCCGGGACTAGATGACGGATCTCGAGATCCGACCACCCAGCCTCAGACCGACCATATCTGACAGAGGATATGGCCACCACCGCCAATCCCAGGGCCACCGCGTCGCCGCTCACCCGCTGCCAAGACGCCGCCACCGTTAGCAGCCGCCACTATGCCCTGCGCCAGCCCGAAGCTGCCGCCTGGATAGTCCGCCCCGCATCGGTCATCCCCGAGCAGCGGAGAAAAGGGGAGCCGCCGTCGACCACTGCGAGGGGCTTTGCCCCGGGGGCTCCGGCCGGCGGCGAGGGTCTGGGAGGGCGGGGAGGAGGGGTGGAACTCGTGCGCCGCAGCCCGAGTCTCCTGTGGGGCGAACGTCGCGGGGGCTCAGATGGGATCTAGGTGTGTCACCTGGACGCGGTGTCTTACTTCTGGAGAAATCAGATCTTAACCCACACTTTGCTTTTCACTTTGATCATTTGCCACCCCCCCGGGTGGGGCCGGGTCCACTTGCCATTGACACAATCTTGTGGCAAATCATCAAACCCCTGATAAAGTGTGGCAAATCATCAAAATCCCCGTCTTCCTCCCCCCTTCTCCCGTAGAGCAGAGGAAGAGAGAAGTACATGTGGGTTAATTTGCAAAATGTGTGTACATCTTATTGTTTTACTATGGTTTTTTTTGCGAAAAGTTTTGCTGTGTTTTTAGCACAAGAAACTTGGATGAGATCTTTTTTCCAGTTAATTAACATATATCTACCCCACAAAAAAGGTACATATATCGCCATAATGTAACAGTTCATATGCACCTGATATATAGACACTTAGGTTGTTCCATACTTCCACCCTTTTGTATGTCTGATATACATTTGTTTGCATTCATCTAGACCTTCGAGGTAAATATAATTCACGAAACATAAGATATAAAATCTGGTGTACTTAGTTACTCCCTGCAAAAATAACTGAGTTGACCCTTTTCTTTGGGTTGACGAGTATGGTCTTCTGGAGTATGACCGCTTCGAGCTTCATATTGTATAACAGTAGATAAATAGTTCTCCAGAGACCATGTCATTGTTGATGACTGAAAAACTCCTTAAAAAACATTTTGTAAGACTGAAAAGTTTGACTTAGAAGCTGACTAAACATTGTCGTGGGAAAAACGACACAACATGTAATCATTCTTCGCTTTGTTTGTAGGATTCTCAAGGTGGAATAGATTCCGTGCAAGCAGAGTCTAGCTTAAGAGTATCTTCAGCCGCGCCCCCAACAGGCCCCCCAGGCACCTTTTTTATCGCCGGCGCTAAAAAAATCGCCCAGTCGCGCTCCTAGGACCTCGTTTTTCGTCAGTTTGGGCCGAAATTGGCGCCGGCGGAACCTGGCCGAACCCAGCGCGCCTGGGGGCGCCGGCGGTACTTTTTTGCTTGGCTGACTGTGGGGCTATTGGATCTCTCTCTCCTCTCTCCTCTCTTTTTCTCTCATGTGCATGCGGCGGGACCACGGATGGAGCAAGACCAGCATGCGGCGTGCACGAATCGGAAGCAAGGAAAAGACATGGCGTGGGGGACCGGCTGGGAATAAACAAGCCCCCAGCCCAAAACTTCCGCCGGCTTACCTCTCGCCGGTGAAAAAAATGGCCCTGGGGAGGCCAAACGGCTGGAGATGCCCTAAGAATAGTCTACACAGGATTGACAGAATCAAATTCACAGATCATTGGACGGGAGAAAGAAAGAGGTGATATTATCCAACTACTAGTTACGAATGAAGGTACACGTGCACTTGTGGTCAGCATTACTGGAGTAGGTGGGGCCGGGAAAACCGCACTTGTCAAAGATATCTATGATTCCTATGAGGTCAGGAGCAAATTTGAGAACCGTGCCTATGTTGCCATGATGAGGCATACCAGCCATGATAAGCTTCTCGAGAGCTTAGCCGCACAGTTTGGAATACCCTTCAAATATCTGCCAGAATATTTAGAAAAGAAAAAAAATACTTGGTTGTTTTCGATGATATATTATCCAAAGAAGATTTTGATAGTATGAAGAGATGGTTACCTGACAAGTATACAACCAGTCGGATCATAATTACCACGAGCAAATTAGATATTTCGAGGTATTGTGCTGGAGAAGGCAACCACATATTCAGGCTCCGCGGTCTGAGCTACGAGCATGCACGCCATCTCTTCAACTGGAAGGTACCAATGCTAATTCATATCATCATGCATGAAAGAAACGATTGCCTTATAGAAAAAAGCAAAGTTATTTTTTCTGCATCCGATAAGTACAAGTGAAATGATGTTTTTTTAGCCACGAAAGTAAGTATCCTTTATACAACATCTAAGGTTAGTTAAAGTTTAAGGATGGTTTTAAAATGTGGTTTCTTTATTTATTTCATGTGTACCATTTTTATGAATGTATGGTGTCGATAGCTCATCCTTCTCTCATGAAAAAGGGTCCACCTGATTCCAAGAATGCACATTTTTGGAGACATGCGTGATGTAGCTCAAATTCTGATACATTTATTTACCCAGGGATATATATTCCAGAAAGCATATTTCTATACTTTCTGGCATTTATCCCTAGGCAAGAATCAGAATGAATGTAGGCATCTTGTGTCAAACTAAAAAAAGGAATTTCTAATTCTACCATGTTTCCAAACAATTCGTGCACATATATCATAACCAGTCTATTGAATATCCCATCCTCCATGCATGCTTTCTCCGGCCAAACCCATAAAGCTTCTGCGAATGGCACTGTAATTTTAAGAGCCTGATAAACCTCCGGTACATCAAGTTCCACACGATGACCACTTTGATGCCTAAAATTGAAAAATACATGAAACTGGTGCTTAAACTTCGCTCATCGCGCAACTTATGTTAGTGGCTAAAATCACTGTTTTGACCCTTTGCCCATAGTTTATCATGATCTATCGTCAGTTCAATTTTTTCCGGATCTTACCTTTTTCATACCGCCGTCGTCCCTGGCGGTAGGGTATGACTACCTACCTCCATGGGCTCTGACGGTAGGGCTTTAGACGTAGTGGACGGCGCCATCAACACTTGCTTACGTGGATAAGTGGAAACCGCCACCCGGCTTGGCAGTAAGGTGAGTCATACTCTACCGCCGAGGTCTCTTGTGGTAGGGTACTGAATCTGTTATGCTGAGAGAGGGGGCTTGGGTGGGCCCACCCACCCACCCATACACCCATACTCTCTTCTTCCCCGAGCTGCTGCCATTTTCTCCCTCTCTCCTGCAATCAAGCCTCTCTTAAATCTCTCTCCATTGTTTGTGTTTTGTCCGGTGGATCCGTGCCATTTTCATCACCCAAGTTACCTCTCTCACACCCCTATTTTTTGTTGGTTGGAATCATCTTGTGTGGTGACATCATACTCATCTTTAGAGATGTTGTCCTCCAACATAGCTGCGAGGTATGCGTCGGTCCACCTTGGCCTCAAACGGAGCCGAAATTTCATACCATTATCATACCGAAGCCGCCGCCAGCGGCGAGGCCCGTAGATTTGCCGATTTGGGCACCGCCAACGGCGAGAGAGCCACAAATATGGGTGGGTGCTAACCCCGGCGGGTCATACGGAGCTTCGGTGGTGGCGGTTGGTGGCTGGCGGCCAGTAGGTGGACGAGTAAAAATAGGGGTTAGGGTGCTGGAGGAGTGAATTGTTTACTCCACTAACCGGTTTAGGAGTTCGGTTAGGTTCCGGTTAGAAGAGTAAAACCAAAATTTTATTCCTCTATAGCTTTTTAGGGGATCGGCTAGAGATGCCCTTAATGATGTGTATAGCCTTCCGTCTATTATCTTTTTTGTCAATGGTTTTATTCAGCACTAGCAACTGAACCATGTCGACTATCCCTGTGAACAACCTACATTTCTTCTCAGCCAGTGTTTATTTATTTCGGATCCGTTCACCGTAAGTTTGTGTCGCCTATTCTGTAACCTGCCACGATGGGGCGCACATGAGCCCCAGGTCAAGGCCAACTCCAACGCTAGACCCCAAAGGGACGTCTATTTCGTCTGGATTTCGTTCTTTTGGGTCGGCAAAACGGACGTCCTTGTCCGATTTGTGCCGTCCGCCGGTCGATGCATCCAACGCGTGGTCGCATCCGAAACATTGTCCATGTTGGACCAAATAAGAAAACCCCCAAAAAAGGATTTGCCACTATAAAAAATCCAAAACAAAAGGCATTGCAAAATAACTTAAAACATAAATATATTACAAACTTAATTAAACAGTCCCCGATAGTCACGGTCCGCACATAAAACTAGTTGAAATAAAAAACATAAAAAAGGTAGATCTACCGCCCGCGCTCCGCTGATGTCGCGGTCGCCGATGACGTCACCGTCTTCAAGCGCCACTGTTCTCGTCGTCGTCATTGTTGGTCAGGTTGATGTATGGAGACGGCGTCCAGAGGTGGGGAAGCGGGCCCCAAGATGGGTCGACGTCCTGTGTAGGCTGCGGTGTTGGAGGCGGTGACCACGGTGCCCACGTCGCCTGTGGTGCTGGTGGCGGCCACGACGGCGGGCTACATGTCCCGTGGTCTTCCACAACCATGACTGCCCGTAGAGCGCCGGGTTCGACACGGGGGTCAGCGGCCGGCCCTCCATGGCCTCCTCCATCACCTTCTCCTTCACCTTGACGTCCAGCTCCGGCACGTAGACGTCCCCGGTGACCGAGAGCGCCAGCATCTCCTCCAGATCCACCCACAGCGCCTTCTGGCTCCTTGGAGTCCTCCATGACGGCCCACACCAGCTGCTCCTCCTCCTCGGGCGTCATGGTCGGAGCTGCTGGTGGAGGCAGCGATGGGGAGGGAGAGGGCATCAGCGTCAGGCCGCACACGCGCGGGTCCGGCCACGCACTCTGGGTGGGCTCAACGTGGGGGGGGGGGGGGGGGGAGGGGGCTATGAGCACGGTCGGGAAAGTAAGTTTGTCGGCGCATGTCGTGCTCCTCCTTGAACCATGTATCCCACAGCGGCGAGTCAACGTTGTAGCGCCAGTCGGCAAGGTACTGGCGCGGCATGCGGCGCGCCGGCGGGTGATTTCCTCGAGGCGGGCACGATCGCTCGTCGGGACGGGGGGGGGGGGGGGAGGGGCAGGGATCGGCACCCTATCCGGGCTCAGATGCCATCCATTAGGGAGGTGGGCATCGGACCACGGCAGCGAGGTGCCAGTCTACCAGTAGTGGCGACAGATGTCCACCTTGACGTACGGCCGCTCGCGCGCAGGAGTCGCTAGAGGGGAGTTAGAGCATGCGGTCGGCGAGGTGGAGTGGTTGGCCGCGCTTCCAGACAAGGTGGACGACGAGACCGCCTCGTGGTCGTGCCTTGACCTTCTTGTCGGGCACCCACTTCCAAAGCCCCATCGCAACAGGCCGGTGGGGAGCGAGGTGGGGTGGCACCGCTAGGGTTTGGTGTCGAGCACGGAGGGAGCAATGGAGTGGGGACTCTGTGGGGAAGTGGAAGTGGCCAGGCCAGTCCACAACTTCGCAATAAAAAAGGATTCAGTCAGGGACGACTGGGTGGCTGACCGGTGGGCCCGTCCATTCCTATGGATTAAATGTGATCGGTGGGTGGTAGTTGGTAGTTGGATGGTCATGTGGGTCCGAGGCGAATGACGAGACTACGCTTGCACGTCCGTTCAGTGTCACTTTAACCGCAAAGCCCGATCAAATTTGCACTCATGATGCGTCGACCCGGAACAGAAATGAACATTTTTTACGGATTGGGTCGCGCTCGGACCGTGTCGTTTGTCCGTTTAGGTCAAAACGGACATACCGGACGGTTTAGGGTCTAGCGCTGGAGTTGCCCTAAAGTCTTACCTGCAATAGCGGCACAATGGTGCATACCATTGCGCGTGTCCTTCAAGACCGTAACGCCACTTTAGCCCACTATTTTTATTTAATATGATGACTAGTAGTATTAGGAACTACTAGCAAAAGAGCCCGTGCATTGCAACGGGAGAGAAAATAACACACGCTCTTAACTCAATAACCATGACTCAAGATCCTAATAGGTTCACATTCTTTATTTTCACATGGTAGCATATTTGTGATGCCGATGGTGGCCTTAGTGCTAACATAACGAAAACGCATTTGATTGTGGTCAGTCCTAAGGTGTCTCCCTCTCTCTCTCGCGCACACGCGTGTACGCACACTCACTCGGAATAAGATGAGAAATATGTTGTTTTTCCCCGTAAGGTTTTTCAGAGATGTGCATGTGTGGTTATCGATCTTTTCTTTCCTCTTAATCTGATTTTAGTGGGTGTTTATTTGCAATTCGGATATCCATCGATACGAAAGAAAAATTGACCGTGCACTATAGATTAAGTTTGCACCAGAAATAATATTTTAGAAATATTTAACAGCTAAAAATAATATCATATTTAGATTCTACACATTTTTCTAATCAAATTTCATATATAACATGTTAAAATCGGAGTTACGTTTTAAGAGATATGGATAATTTTATTTTAGATAAATTACGGAAAAGTCATGGGGTTTTCTGTTAAAACGAAAAGACGATTCCTCTGACTTAAATATGGTCGACGGGTTGATTACCTGAAATGTGAGGGGCTTTTATGAGGAAATGCAATAAAACTTATTTAACAACTAAACATAACATCATATTTAGATTCTACACGTTTTTCTAATCAAATTTCATATATAACATGTTAAAATCGGAGTCGCGTTTTAAGAGATATGAATAATTTTGTTTAGATAAAATACGGGAAAAGTCAGGGGGGTTTCTGTTAAAATGAAAAAAAAACGATTCCTCTGACTTAAATATGGTCGGCGGGTTGATTACCTGAAATGTGAGGGGTTTTTCTAAGGAAATGCAATAAAACGGTCCGCTGTGACTTAAACGTCTACTGCAGGTTAATTTACAGAAAACTGAGGTTTTTTTTGGAAAAGTGGTGTGACGATGAACCCGACGGAAGCACTCCAAGCTTTATTAATAGGTATAGATATAGATACCTCCCAAATAAAAAATGCATGTGCATTTTTATGTGCACACGACCCCTGATTTGTTATCCCTTCGCGGGCGACCCGGGCGGGAGCGTCAGATCCTGCCGTGGGCGGCCTTTCCTCCTTCCCCTGCCTCCGCCGTTGGCCGGATCCACCAGGGCAAAGCCACTCGTGGTGGCTGGCGGCGGGGGTCCCACTCTCCTTGACTCGGTAGTGTTGCGCGGGGCAAACATCCTGGGCGGAGGCGTCGGGCCTGCACGGGGCCCAGCGGCCTGGCGGCGCTTTCCCTATCGGCAATGTGCTGCGGTGGGTGCTTGCTCGACGCGCGGCGGCTGTGCCCGTGGCGGCGGCTGGGTTCCGGATTTGGGCAGCCGCTGGCCGCGGGTGGATCTCCTCCCGGCAGCGACGCCCGATGGATTCGACAGAAGGGCGGGATTCCTGATGGTGGGGAATGCTTCATGCTCCTTTGGCGACTTCCTGTACCGCGCTCTGGTCTGGCGCTAGGTAGTAAGTGGCGGCGCTGGGCGGGGACGGCGCAGACCGACGGCTGTTGTCGTGTGTTGGGCGGCAGCGACAGCTGGTGATAGTGGGCCGGCGGCGTTGGGCATGGCGCTGCAGGTATCGGCATCTGACGGCTGTTGGGGCTCCACCCCTCTGTGCGGGCACGTACACGAGGACGGATAGCGCGATGGCGGTCATTGGTGTGTTACGGAGGGGACCAGCGTTGGTATGGAGGCATGGAAGTGGTCGTGGCTAGTGCTGCCATGACTGCCCGACCGGAGATGCCGGTTTGGGCGGTTCCCCGCCCGGATCCGGACTGGCAAGATGTGACGGGGCACTGGTTGCCCGCTTCCCTCCCGAGGTCCTGCTGGCAGAGGGCCCGGTGAGAGGCAACCCTGCCCTGGCTGGCATTCTCCATTCCGACAGCCTTGTTCTTTGTCACTGGGTAGCTGTGGCGGCGGGGCTGCCCGACTATGGCCCTCCTTCGGCCGACCATGTGGTGGGACTCTGCAGGTTGGCAGGGAGATGTTTGCTTCCCCTCCTAGCGGCGGTGCGTGCGTGTTGTGGCGTCAGGGAGTAGATCGGAGAGGGATGCCGGGGCGGCGGCCTCGGGTGGCGGGATACTCGGTTGGCTCCCTAGCGGGTCATCGGGTAGCGGTGGTGGCTGCATGTCTCGGTCGTGTGGACGGCGAGGGGTGCTGCTTTGGGAGGCTCTGGCATCTTCTTCGCCGGGGTAGAGGAGATGCCCAGTTCTGGTTCTGGATGTTCCTGTATGCGTCGCGACGTCCAGCTTAGCTCTTGTATGGCTGGTGGTTGCACCTGGGCGAAAGCTTTGCGCTTCGGCGCTGATGACGCCGACGCCCGTGGGTGCCGCTCTTCTCTTAAGGACGCCGTCGCGGGCTGGCAGTGTTCCTGATGAAAACCTTGATCCGTTTCGTCGGACATGGCGATGGCTACGCGTTGCGCCGCTACCCCTCATGAGGGCGTTGCCGAGGGAGCCGAGGAGTTGTTTGGTCACCGTCGTGTAGTCCTTAGGTTCTCCTGTATTTTTGTTCGGTGGCATGGTCCTGTCCTGGCCGATGTATGTTATCCGTTCTTTTCCAAGTTCTGTTTATTTGAGGGCTTCCTCACTAATCATGTATAGTTTGGCCGTGTATTTGTGGTTTATGCTTTACATATAAAACGGGACAAAAGCCTGTTTTGAAAAATAATAATTTATGTGCACAGGGCATAATTCTATATGAGAGAAATGATTTGCACGGCATAACACGTACCCTTGAATAAATGGAAAATAAGCATCGATTGTTCACTACAAGAATTACTAGTAATTAGAAATTTGTACCTACTTATGTTTGTGGAGTACAAAAGTAAATAAATTTGTATAATTTTCAGGTATTTGGCGATAGTAAATATTTGGATACAGGAAATCTTGAGTTGACTGAACTGGCAGATCTCATTCTGAACAAGTGCGAGGGAAATATATATACCCAGGCAATAGTCACTGCAGGTGCCCACCTGGCAAATAGTCCCAACACGCTGTTTGAGTGGAAGAGATTTTATCACCAAATTGAAGCCAAGTGGGACATCTCCCAGATATTTGCGGTATTCTATGAGGGTTTACCCTATTACCTGAAGTCTTTTTTGTTGTACATGGCAATCTTCCCTGGAAAACAGAAACTTAGACTCGGGCGCCTGTCCCAGCGATCGACCATAGACTTAGCTGATATGATCCGTGATGTGTCAACGGAGAAAATATCAATGAACATTGATCTACTTGTAAGGTTTAGGCGAGGTCCCCATTAAGCAAACCCTGGGGTTTCCCGAACGTTCCGACCGTCCAGGGATCCAAAATCAATGAGTAATAACATAGAAAACTGCCCAGAATGGACCAAATCTACGAGTTTTGGCGAGGTCCTCGAAAGCGGACCCCGGGGTTTCCCGAACATTCAGATCACCCGGGACCCAAAATCAGTGAGTAATAGCATAGAAAACTAATTGGAATGGACTAAATCTGTGAGTTTTGACGAGGTACCCATAAGCGGACCCCAGGGTCCCCAGAATATTCAGATCGCCCTGGGACCATAAATCAGTGAGTAAAAACATTAAAAATTGGCCACAATATGTCAAATCTGTGAGTTTTGGCGAGGTCCCTATAACCAGACCACGGGGTTCCCAGAACATTTGGATCGCCTCGGGACTCAAAAACAGTGAGTAATAGCATAGAAAACTGGCCAGAATGGACCTAATCTGCGAGTTTTGGCGAGGTCCCTGTAACCTGACCCCAGGGTTCCCCGAACGTTCAGATCGCCCTGCGACAAAAAATCAGTGAGTAATAGCATAGAAAACTGGTCATAATATGCCAAATCTGCGAGTTTTGCCGAGGTTCCCGTTACCGGACCCCGGGGTTCCCCGAACGTTCGGATCGCCCCAGGACCTAAAAAAAGTGAGTAATAGCATAGAAAACTGGCCAGAACGGACCAAATATGTAGGATTAGGCGAGGTCCCCGTTAAGCGAACCCCGGGATTCCCCGAACGTTCGGATCGCCCAGGTATCCAAAATCAGTGAGTAATAGCATAGAAAACTGGCTAGAATGGACCAAATCCGCGAGTTTTAGCGAGGTCCCCGTAATCGGACCCCGGGGTTTCCCGAACATTCAGATCACCCGGGACCCAAAATCAGTGAGTAATAGCATAGAAAACTGATCAGAATGGACTAAATCTGTGAGTTTTGGCAAGGTCCCCGTAAGCGGATTCCGGGGTTCCCAGAACATTCAGATCACCCTGGGACCATAAATCATTGAGTAAAAGCATTGAAAATTGGCACAATATGCCAAATCTGTGAGTTTTGGTGAGGTCCCCGTAAACGGACCCCGGGGTTTCCCGAACACTCGGATCGCCTCGGGACTAAAAAACAGTGAGTAATAGCATAAAAAACTGGCCAGAATGGACCAAATCTGCGAGTTTTGGCGAGGTCCCCGTAACCTGACCCCGGGGTTCCCTGAACGTTCGGATCATGCCGGGACCCAAAAATAGTGAGTAATAGCATAGAAAATTGGCCATAATATGCCAAATCTGTGAGTTTTGGCGAGGTCCTTGTAAGCGGACCTATGGGTTCCCAAACATTCAGATGGCCCTGAGATCGTAAATCAGTTATTAATAGCATAGAAAATTGGCCATAATATGCCAAATCTATGAGTTTTGACGAGGTTCCCGTAACCGGACCCCGGGGTTTCCTAAATGTTCGGATCGCACCGGGACCCAAAAATAGTGAGTAATAGCATAGAAAACTGGCCAAAATGGACCAAATCTATGAGTTTTGACGAGGTCCCCGTAACCTGACCTAGGGTTCCCCGAACCCGGTTTGCCCCGGGACCCAAAATCAGTTAGTAATAGCATAAAAACTGGTCATAATATGCCAAATCTGCAAGTTTTGGCGAGGTCCCCGTAACCGGACCCCGGGGTTCCTCGAACGTTCGGATCGCCCCAGGACCCAAAAACAGTGAGTAATAGCATAGAAAACTGGCCAGAATGGACCAAATATGTAGGTTTAGGCGAGGTCCCCATAAGCGAACCCCAAGGTTCCCCGAACGTTCGGATCGCCCACGGACCCAAAATCAGTGAGTAATAGCATAGAAAACTGGCCAGAATGGATTAAATCTGCGAGTTTGGCTAGGTCCCCGTAATCGGACCCTGGGTTCCCCGAACATTCGGATCGCTCCGGGACCCAAAATCAGTGAGTAATGCCACTGAAAGCTGGCCATAATATGTCAACTCTGCGAGTTTTGGCGAGGACCCCGTAACCGGAGCCGGGGGTTTCCCGAATATTCGGATTGCCCAGGCCCCCAAAATCAGTGAGTAATAGCATAGAAAACTGGCCAGAATGGACAATATCAGCGAGTTTTGCGCGAGGTCCCCATAAGCGGATCCCTGGGTTCCCCGAACGTTCGGATCGCCCCGGGACCCAATATCGCAACGTCAAGCAGGGCGACCTCTCTGTCGACGAGTATGTGCGCCGCATGCGCCTACTCACAGCTGACCTCGCCGATATCGACCACCCCGTCACCGAGATCGACCTCACCACGCAATTCCTGCATGGCCTCGACCAACGCCTTGGCACGATCCGTGTTGTCTTGGGTGACACAGTCCCTCTGCCGCCCTTTGAGATGGTTTTCTCCCGCGTCAAGCTCGTGGAGGAGAACCTTGCCAGGCGGGCCTCGGAGGCGAGTGATGACCCACAAGTATAGGGGATCAATCGTAGTCCTTTCGATAAGTAAGAGTGTCGAACCGAACGAGGAGCAGAAGGAAATGATAAGCGGTTTTCAGTAAGGTGTTCTCTGCAAGTGCTGTTAGTAACAGTAGTAGGTAGTTTTGCAGCAAGATATTTCATAACAAGTGACAAGTAACAATAGTAACCAAGGTGGAGCAAGGTAGCCCAATCCTTTTTATAGCAAAGGACAGGCCGGAAAGTATTCTTATATGAAGCAAGCGCTCAGGACACATGGGAATTTCTGTCTAGTCATGTTCATCATGTTGAGTTGATTCGCGTTCGCTACTTTGATAATTTGATATGTGGGTGGACCGGTGCTAAGCTGATGTTCTTACTTGAACAAACAACCCACTTATGATTACCCCCTCTCGCAAGCATCCGCAACTAAGAAAGAAGAATTAAGATAAATCTAACCATAGCATGAAACGTTTGGATCCAAATCAGCCCCTCATGAAGCAACGCATAAACTGGGGTTTTAAGCTTCTGTCACTCTCGCGACCCATCATCTACTTGTTACTCCACAATGCCTTCCCTTAGGCCCATAACATGGTGAAGTGTCGGGTAGTCGACGTTCACACGACACCACTAAGAGAAGCAACAACATACATATCATCAAAATATCGAACGAATACCAATTTCACATGATTACTTATAACAAGACTTATCCCATGTCCTCAGGAACAATAGTAACTACTCACACCTCATCAACATGTTCAAGATCAGAGGTGTAATGATGGTGATCAAGGATCTGAACATAATATCTTTCACCAATTAATCCAACAAGCATCAACTACAAGACATAATCAACACTACCACTAGTAGAAAACATGCCATTAGTCCCGGTTGGGAAGGGCCTTTAGTCCCGGTTCCCCAACCGGGACTAAAGTATAGAGACTAAAGGGTCTAAGGCTTTAGTCCCGGTTGTCTACGAACCGGGACTAAACCCTGGCCACGTGGGCGGCAGAGCGCGCCAGGGCATGGGGACCTTTGGTCCCGGTTGGTAGCACCAACCGGGACTAAAGGTTAAGGCTTCATTGTTTATTTTTTCTTTTCATTTTGTGTTTTCTATTTAATTTTTTCCTCTAATTCAACATGATCACTTGCATCCATCTACTTTAATCAAATATATGTCATATAACTCATCATCATCTTACTCATCTAACAACTCATCATCATCATCTTAATCATACCAAGTTAAAATCTCATAAAACCAAAAAAGATAAAATGACATAGTCCTCCCTCATAGGACCTAGTCCTCCCTCCTAGGTAAAATGACATAAAACAGAATAACACCTATATCTCCATGATGAAGCAAAGAGATCCGACGGTCTCCAACTTGTGGCTTGCGATCCTTCTTTATTTGTCCCCATGCTTCAATTTGGAGCCGTCTTGGTGGTTTGCGCTCAGTCGAGTATGCAAAAGAGAACTCGGGCTGGAAGGGGCTTTTAATTGTCATATTACCTTCGGGTTGCATCAACGGAGGCACAACTTCATTTGGCAGTTTCTGTTGAAGAACATAATAGTAGCCTAGTTAGCAATGTAATCAATACCATTTACGCAACAGTACTAGTGTACTTAATTAGCAACTCTTACCAAGATATTTCGGCGAATGTCATCCGCCCTCAACCTATACACTAGTGTCCTATACAATGTATAATTTGGGCCAGTTCCCAAATTATAAGGGAAGATCTCCCTACCAACTAGGACATCAATAACAAAGTTGATAAGATCATCCTTCTCCTCCCAAGTTAGATGTGATCCATAAGTGTAGTGTGTCGTGTTGATTATGTTCTGTGTTTCACTCGAAGAAACGAAATAAGCTGTAAATTATAAATTAACAAATTTAGTATGGATGAACACCAAATATTTTTAAATATAGAATGCAAATTACTTGACAAATATGCATGGTTGACAAACTCACATGGAGGTAAAACAGGAAGCATATCGACATCCACCCAAATGTCGATGTTTCCTTCAATATGATCTTCAGGACGAAGATCGAAGGTTATTTCCATATCCTCCTGAAATCCATATGCCTTGCAAAGAGCTTCCCAATTTGAGCACCCTAATTCTGTGTTATTAGGTGCATTCATTACTTTCACTAGAAATGTGTGACCATGTTTAGTCCTCAGGTTGGCTGTCCTCGTCTCGAAACTCTTGTGCTCTTCGAAACCGAGCCTTTCCAAGAAATACTGTCTTCCATGACAGGGGATGAACTAGTCGAATTGTATAAAACAGAAATTACGCGTTGAAGAAAAGAAACAGAAGTCATGCTTAATTACGAAAAAACAGTTGTCATCGTTGCGTACCGTAGAAATATCAAAGTCCTCGTAAAGCTTCATGGTGAAGAACCTACCGTCTCGCAGCCCAGGCTGGTCGCAAAGACCCTTATCTTCACCGCAAAGTTCACACGCTTGGATCCTATCGTCGTCTGATGACGACGACATTTCCTGTGTTCATGATTCAAGAATTACGGCACGCTTGGATCCTAATGCGTGTGTGACTTTCGGTCCGTCGAGGGTTTCCTTAAATAACTCTCATATCTCATGGTGTGTTGGTGCGCACTCTCTCACACTGATATGGTGGTGTATGTATGTTGGTGGACACTCTCTCACAGTAATAGTTTGACCGTCGGTGATGGACGCCCCCCTCTTCTCTTCTTGCGCATTATATATACCGACGAATATATCGCAAAGAAGAGAAGAAGAGGAGGCGCCCCCCACGAAAACAGTCGGGATTCCTCCATCAAGAACACACATGAAAGTCACACAAGGAGCAACGACAGACCCAAAGTCACACACGCATTATACCGATAAAATATCACTAATACATTTATAATGAACTGGAATATAATATCACTAATACATCATCTCGAATAATCCAGTTAATGCATCATCAAATATTAACTAATAGATCTCGAATATTATCATATAAGATCACTAATACAGATCGAATACTATCGAATAATCTAAGTCACTAGCGGTTCCTGAGTCGCGGGTGGTGGACACCCAAAGATAAGGAACCATCACGGGATCATTACTCGGGTGAGATCCCTGAAGAATCTGCCAGGTATTGTTGAACCTGGCGTCCAACGCCGCCATGTAGCGACGGACGTGCTCGTCCTCCTCCCTGACACCGCGATGTACCACCTCCGCGGGGGCCCGGTCCCTCTGCACCGAAAGTGGCCCACGTGACCACCACCAAAGAAGCTCCGGGTCGACGACGAGACCAGGATTCCTCACCAAGCTCCGAGCCCGGGAAGGTAGCACCTCCCAGTGCCAGCTCGGCGGAGCCCAGTCCCGGACATTGCGCCTCTCAAGGATGTCGACGCCGACTCGACGACGACGAGTATGCGGGCCAGGCATCGTCGACGTCGAGACAAATTCCTATGAGAACATTTTCTTATCGTTTAATCACTAATTTTTTCAAAACCCAAGAATTTTTCTCTAATCTAACATACACATACTAATTTTCCCTAGGACTCCTAATTAACTAAAACATAAAACAACTAAAACATAAAAGGCATCATAAACAAAATCATCTAACAATATCAATCTACTTATCCATCTACTACAATTTTCTTAACACATTGTTTAATAAAAAAACGTTGCATACCAACCACAAAAATTTTCATAACACTAAAAAGATGTTCTAACAATTAGAAAATATTTGCACGTTTTTAAACAATATGTGCGTGTGTGTGTTTGCGGCACCGGCGCGGGGCTCCGACATCGGAGATGGACGGGGCGGCGGGGCTCCTACGCCGGAGATGGATGGGGCGGCGGCTCTCGGGCATCTCCGGTGGTAGCTCTAGGTGGGGGATGGGCTCGGGGACGGGCGACCATGCATGGCGGCAATGGCGGACGGGGAGGGGCGGCCATGCATGGCGGTAATGGCGGACGGGGAGGGGGGCTTCAGGAGGTGAGGGAGGAGAGTGGCTCACAGCGGGACGGCGAGGTCGAGGGAGAAGAGGCGTGCGGGGAGCTCCGGCAGCCTGGCGGCGTCGGGGCAGGGGCGGCGTCGTGGGGCAGAATGGGAGAGGTTGGGGAAGAAACGGCAAAGTCCTGCATATATAGAGGGACTCTTTAGTCCCGGGTCGAGGCTCCAACCGGGACTACAGACCTTTAGTCCCGGTTGGTGCTACCAACCGGGACTAAAGGTCCTCTCGGGATTCCGCGCGGGAAGGTCTTTTCGGTGGCCCAAATTCCGCGCGGGAAGGGACCTTTAGTCCCGGTTGGTAGCACCAATCGGGACTACAACTGTATTTTCTCTTTTTTGTTTTGTTTTGTTTTTCTAATTTCTGTTTTTATATTTGGAATAACTGTTAGAATATTTATAGTTTTTAATGAATCTTTTTGCTTTAGGTCAAAACAATTACAAACTTTCTGTTAGTGCCAGTAGTTTTCAAATTGAAATAGTTTAAATTTGAATTCATTTGAAATTTGTGTGAAACAGTAATTTGTGAATAACTTTAGTTTAAAAATAGATTTTTGAGTGATTGTTTTTCTTGTTGTTTAATATTAGTATGTTTTATCATTATTTTAAAGTTGGGAATTTTTAGGATAATTTAAATAGGTGTTTTAATCAAAATCAGATTCTGTTTAACTCTTTTAGTTTTATACCTTCATTTGTTTTAATCAAAATCAGCCAACTGAACTCTGAAAAGGTTGAAACTTGGCATGGTATCATCATTTCACCCACATAGCATGTGCTAAAAAGTTGAGAGCGTTACGGCAAAAACTGGATGCACTTCGTGTACAAAATGGACAATCTCCTTCGAAGTATCGGGGTTTCGGACGAAAACTCGTCTGTTACAAAAGGATTTCAATTTATTTAAACTTATTTCAACTCCAGACTTTTTGTGCATTCAATATGAACCATTAGAAGCCACATACTAAAATTTCAACCCTATCTAACTTCATTTGCTATTTTTCATGCATTTAATGATTTGTTTTGAGCTAAATGACCCTGAAATTAAAAAGCACCACAACTGAACTCTGAAAAGGTTGAAACTTGGCATGGTATCATCATTTCACCCACATAGCATCTGCTAAAAAGTTGAGAGCGTTACGGCAAAAACTGGATGCACTCCGTGTACAAAATGGACAATCTCCTTCGAAGTATCGGGGTTTCGGACGAAAACTCGTCTGTTACAAAAGGATTTCAATTTTTTTTAACTTATTTCAACTCCAGACTTTTTGTGCATTCAATATGAACCATTAGAAGCCACATACTAAAATTTCAACCCTATCTAACTTCATTTGCTATTTTTCATGCATTTAATGATTTGTTTTGAGCTAAATGACCCTGAAATTAAAAAGCACCACAACTGAACTCTGAAAAGGTTGAAAGTTGGCATGGTACCATCATTTCACCCACATAGCAAGTGGTAAAAAGTTGAGAGGGTTACAACAAAAACTGGATGCACTTCGTGTACAAACTGAACCATCCCGGCTACTCACTAGAGAAGAAAAGTGATGACGGTGCAGCCAGTCACATCCCAGAGTGGGATCTTGGGGTATAAAACTTTTTCTTCGCATGTGTCCCTTGATTATTTTGCCGTAACCATGGACAATCTTCATCATTTAACATGATGCTTGGGTCAGTCTTCACTGCGAAGGGAGGAATTTCATCAAACTTTTCATAATCTCTTGACATGCCTGTCTTGTCCTCCACTCCCACGATGTTTCTTTTCCCAGAAAGAACTATGTGGCGCTTTGGCTCATCGTATGATGTATCCGCTTTCTTATCTTTCCTTTTTTTCGGTTTGGTAGACATGTCCTTCACATAGAAAACTTGCGCCACATCATTGGCTAGAACGAATGGTTCGTCTGTGTGCCCAAGATTGTTGAGATCCATTGTTGTCATTCCGTACTGCGGGTCTACCATTACCCCTCCTCTAGTCAGATTGTCCCATTTGCACCGGAACAAAGGGACCTTCAAATCACCTCCATAGTCAAGTTCCCATATCTCCTCTATGTAACCATAATATGTGTCCTTTTCCTTGTTGTTTGCCGCATCGTCAAAGCGAACACCACTGTTTTGGTTGGTGCTCTTTTTATCTTGGGCGATCGTGTAAAATGTATTCCCATTTATCTCGTACCCTTGGAAAGTCAATATAGTCGAAGATGGTCTCTTGGCCAACAAGTACAAGTCATCTTCAACATTGTCGTCATTCATGAGATGTGTTCGCAACCAACCGCCGAAAGCCTCAATGTGTGTACGTTGAATCCAGGGGTCAGACTTCTCCGGGTTCTTCGAGCGTATAATATCCATGTGTTCCTCGATATATGGGGTGACCAAGGTAGAATTCTGTAGAACTGTGTAGTGTGCTTGCGCCCAAGAATGCCCGTCCGTACATATTATTGATTTTGGTCCAAGCGTGCCTTTTCCACGTAGTCTCCCCTCATGCCGCGATTGAGGAACACCAATCGGCTTAATGTCAGGAATAAAGTCAACACAAAACTCAATAACCTCCTCTGTTTCATGGCCCTTGGAAATGCTTCCTTCTGGCCTAGCACGGTTACGAACATATTTCTTTAAGACTCCCATGAACCTCTCAAAGGGGAACATATTGTGTAGAAATACAGGACCCAGAATGGCAATCTCTTCGACTAGGTGAACAAGGACGTGCGTCATAATATTAAAGAAGGATGGTGGGAACACCAGCTCGAAACTGACAAGACATTGGACCAAATCATTCTGTAAGCTTGGTAGGATTTCTGGATCGATTACCTTCTGAGAAATTGCATTGAGGAATGAACATAGCTTCACAATGGCTAATCGAACATTTTCTGGTAGAAGCCCCCTCAACGCAACCGGAAGCAATTGCGTCATGATCACGTGGCAGTCATGAGACTTTAGGTTCTGAAATTTTTTCTCCGCCATATTTATTATTCCCTTTATATTCGATGAGAAGCCAGATGGGACCTTCATACTGAGCAGGCATTCAAAGAAGATTTCCTTCTCTGCTTTGGTAAGAGCTGTCACGGGAACAGCCCCTTCCCCAGCTACGAGCGGGAGCCTGGCCCAGCCCAGGAGGAGCCAGCGTGAGTGAAGCCCAGCCCAAGATGCCACCGGTCCAGTTGGGTCCAGTATAGCAGGGTACTTAAGGCTGGCGCTGGGAGTGTTTTGGACATCGACGAACTAGGTTTTGGCTGGCCGCCGCTGGGCGTGTAACCTTCTCTCCCATCCCCCGGCTCTGTTTTCCCTGGATCCCCATTTCTTGCTGCTACTAAGCTTGTAACCTGGATTCTTGAGTACCTAAGTGAGTAGATCGAGTGAATCAAGTAAGGTCTGTTACATCTGGTATTCAGAGCCACAAAAATCACCACCCGCTCACTGCCCACCACCTATTCGACGAAATACCTGAGCCAGTTTTTCCCCAAATTTTTCCCATCGTTCGGTCTGGAGCGACCTCGTACCCGCAGTTTGAAGCAAATTATGGCGGAGCTGGATCTGCAAAAGCAGATGGGGGAGGCGGCGGCGGAGAGGAGCAGCATCACCAAGGCACTCCTCGGAATCCAGCGCACGCTGGACCAGATCGCGCCTTCGGTTGCCAAGATGGAGCCGGTGGTCTCCAAAATGGAGCCGGCGCTCGACTCGCTCGAGCCGGTGGTCCATGACCTCGCGGCCTGGCGTCCTAGTGTGGATACGGCGATCGGACAGCTCCGAGCGGACCTCAGTGACATTCGCGTCCAACTGGAGAAGATCGCGCTCGGCTCCGCAGGCGTGGGCAAGGCAGGCGAGCCACCGTCCTCGGCAACGGCCGACGCGCCGGTCCCCGACTCTCGACTAGATGGCGACGGCCACGGGAAAATCAGCCACCGCGGGATTCAACAATCACGGGCTGCGGTGTCTGAGGGGCCTCTCCTCTCGATGCCGTTCCCGGCCAATGGTACGCCCCGTACTCCGTACCCCTCTGTTCCTTTACCCCCACGGTACCAATTTGGGGGAGGTGGCCATGCTTGCAATGGAAATTGGTGCAACAATTCGAGGGTGGAGTGCCCTGATTTTGATGGTGACAATCCTACAGGATGGCGCTTGCGTTGTGAAGCTTACTTTCGTGTTTGTGGGATTGATCCTCAGGTGTGGGTAGACACGGCGGTTGTGCACTTCACTGGTCCTGCCGCTCTGTGGCTGGAATGGTCGCAAGCACACCGGAAGTGCTCGAGCTGGGAATTGTTCTGTGCGTCTGTGTTGGAGAAATTTGGGCGTTCTGAGTTTCAGCACCTCCTTAGAAAATTTTCTCGCCTTAAACAAATAGGATCAGTGTTAGAGTACGCAGAACAATTCAATATCATGATGCATAGTCTGCTAGCACACCATAACTCCTAGGACCCACTGTTTTTCACTACACATTTTGTGGATGGGCTGTTCCATGAGATCAAAATTGCTGTAGTTTTACATCGGCCCCAAGATTTGGAATCTGCTGTTGCGTTGGCTGAATTGCAGGAAGAAGTGTTGGAGCGGGCACCCAGAACAGGAGGCTGCTACAAACCATTGCGCCAACTCGCCGGGTACACGCCCGAGGCGGTTCCTGCCGCCTCCACCGCTGACCGTCACGGTGCCGCCAGTGCCGGGCATTGGCAGACCGTCTACTTCCTCACCGTCCCCAACACCATTGGAGACGCGCCGTGGCCTGGACATCGCCAGGTCGGCATCATCAACGTCTCCTACGGTGGACACCAAGCTGCAGGCCCTACGAGCTTTCCGCAAGGCGCGTGGGTTATGTTTCACTTGTGGTGAACGTTGGGGGCATAACCATGTGTGTGCCTCAACGGTGCAACTACAAGTCGTGCAGGAATTGGTGAACATGCTCCCGCTTCCTTCTTCGTCAGAACTACCGCCAGTCTTCCAGGAGAGCTCTGGCTTGGGGACAAGCCAAATCCAAAGGGGGAGGGAATGTCACGGGAACAACCCCTTCCCCAGCTACGAGCGGGAGCCTGGCCCAGCCCAGGAGGAGCCAGCGTGAGTGAAGCCCAGCCCAAGATGCCACCGGTCCAGTTGGGTCCAGTATAGCAGGGTACTTAAGGCTGGCGCTGGGAGTGTTTTGGACATCGACGAACTAGGTTTTGGCTGGCCGCTGCTGGGCGTGTAACCTTCTCTCCCATCCCCCGGCTCTGTTTTCCCTGGATCCCAATTTCTTGCTGCTACTAAGCTTGTAACCTGGATTCTTGAGTACCTAAGTGAGTAGATCGAGTGAATCAAGTAAGGTCTGTTACAAGAGCGTAGCTGGCAGGACCTTCATACTGCTCATGCATGCCGTTGTTTTCGTGCACATGTTGCTGGTCCTCCCGTGCCTCCGGTGTATCTTTTGTCTTCCCATACACGCCCAGGAATCCTAGCAGGTTCACGCAAAGATTCTTCGTCACGTGCATCACGTCGATTGCAGAGCGGACATCTAGGACTTTCCAATATTCTAGCTCGCAAAATATAGATTTCTTCTTCCACATGGGTGCGCGTCCCTCAGCGTCAGTCGGAACAGATTGTCCGTCAGGACCCTTTCCAAATATTACTTGTAAATCCTTGACCATATCAAGTATGTCATCACCAGTACGGAGGACGGGCTTCTTCCGGTGATCTGCCTCACGTTTGAAATGCTTGCCTTTCTTTCTTAAGGCATGCTTGGCCGGAAGAAATCGACGATGTCCCAGGTACACATTCTTCTTGCATCTGTCCAAATATATACTTTGGGTATCATCTAAACAGTGCGTGCATGCATGGTATCCCTTGTTTGTCTGTCCTAAAAGGTTACTAAGAGCAGGCCAATCATTGATGGTTACAAAGAGCAACGCTCGCAGGTCAAATTCCTGCTGTTTGTGCTCATCCCACACACGTACACCTTTTTTATTCCATAGCTGTAAAAGTTCATCAACTAATGGCCTTAGGTACACATGAATGTCGTTGCCGGGTTTCTTAGGACCTTGGATGAGCACTGGCATCATAATGAACTTCCGCTTCATGCACAACCAAGGAGGAAGGTTATAGATACATAGAGTCACAGGCCATGTGCTATGCTTGCTGCTCTGCTCCCCGAATGGATTAATGCCATCTGCACTTAAACCAAACCATAAGTTCCTTGGGTCATCTGCAAAGTTCGGCCACTCTCTCTCGATTTTTCTCCACTGCGACCCATCAGCGGGTACTCTCAACTTCCCGTCTTTCTTACGGTCTTCTTTGTGCCATCGCAACGACTTGGCATGCTCTTTGTTTTGGAACAAACGTTTCAACCGTGGTATTATAGGAGCATACCACATCACCTTGACAGGAATCCTCTTCCCGGGGCGCTCGCCCTGAACATCATCAACAGGGTCATCGCGACCGATCTTATATCGCAATGCATTGCATACTGGGCATGCATCCAAATTCTCGTACTCACCGCGGTAGAGGATGCAGTCATTAGGGCATGCATGTATCTTCTGCACCTCCAATCCTAGAGGGCAGACAACCTTCTTTGCTTCGTATGTACTGTGGGGCAATTCGTTGTCCTTTGGAAGCTTATTCTTCATTATTTTCAGCACCTTTTCAAATGCCTTGTCAGATACACCATTCTCTGCCTTCCATTGCAGCAATTCCAGTGTGGTACCGAGCTTTGTGTTGTCATCTTCGCAATTTGGGTACAATCCTTTTTTGTGATCCTCTAGCATGCGCTGCAACTTCAACTTCTCCTTTTCACTTTCGCAGTTTCTCTTTGCATCAGCAATGGCCCGACCAAGATCATCAGCGGGCTCATACGATGCCTCAGCTTCTTCTTCTTCATTCTCTTCCCCCATTGTAGTACCATCATATTCAGGACACCCAGGATAGTTGTCGTCATCCTCTTCTTCTTCATTCTCTTCCATTATAACCCCTCTTTCTCCATGCTTGGTCCAACAATTATAGCCGGACATGAAACCGGACGTAAACAGGTGGACGTGAATATGTTTTGAGCTAGAGTAAGTCTTATCATTCTTACACACACCACATGGACAACACATAAAACCATCCCGCTTGTTTGCCTCAGCCGCACGCAAAAAACTCTGCACGCCATTAATGAACTGGGGAGAGCGTCGGTCATCGTACATCCATTGCCGGTTCATCTTCATTACACAACACCGAAAAGACCAAATTAATACAAGTTCATACATAAAGTTCATACACACTTATTTTCTCATAAAACAACATACAACTATCTAGATAAAACATTTAAATGCAACAACAAATGCGATCAAAATCGCAACTAAGGTAGCAATTGATCCAACAGCATAATGATACCAAGCCTCTTTATTAATGGCATATGTTCTAATCTTCAAGCGCATTGCATCCATCTTGATCTTGTGATCATCGACGACATCGGCAACGTACAACTCCAATTTCATCTACTCTTCTTCAACTCTTTTCAATTTTCCTTTCAAATCCTCATTTTCTTTTTCAACTAAATTTAACTTCTTGACAATAGGGTCGGTTGGCATTTCCGGTTCAACTACCTCCTAGATAAAAATATCTATGTCAACTTGATGGGCATAATTGTCATTAACACGAAATGCAACAAATAGTTATAAAAGAGAATATACCACATCCGAATCGTAAACCGGACGAGGGCCGACGGGCACGGATATCATAACCATGGCACTATATATAACAACAATCATACAAGTAAGAAAATTATGCAAGTAACTATCTAAATCATACAAATACGATTTTTTTAATAAAAAGGATAAGAACACAAGAAGAGGCTCACCAAGGTGGTGCCGGCGACGGGACGGTGCGGGCGATCGACGGTGGTTAGGACGGGGACGGGAAGGCACACTAAGTAAACCACACCTACACATATGCAAACTAAGGAGTTAATTTGAGCTCAAATTGCATATAAATCAAAAAAACTACCACATAAATACACCCAAACTAAAACCCACAAATCACTATACTTATAAAGCATTGCACGAGCTGATCTAGCAATAAGAGATGAAAGGACAAAGTTGCTAACCTTTGTGGACACTTGGATGGATTGGGGTGCCTCAAATCTTGACAAATCTTGTCAAAAATGGAGGGAGGAACTCGAGCTAGGGGAAGAAACAGAGAGGGGAATTCGAATGGAGAAAACAAAGAAATGGAGTCGGGCTGGACGAAGGGTTTATAAAGGGAAAGCTTTAGTCCCGGTTGGTTATACAAACCGGGACTAAAGGTCCACCTATATTCCCGGTTTGTATCACAAACCGGGACTAAAAGGGCTCGTGGGGGCCCCAGGCTGACACCAGCCTGCCACCACCCCTTTAGTCCCGGTTTGTGATACAAACCGGGACTATAGGTTCCAAATGAACCGGGACTAATGGTGCCCATGCCCCCCGATGGCTCCTAGCCGTTGGAACCGGGACTAATGGCAACAGATATCCCGGTTCAAAGCCAAACCGGGACTAAAGGTACAAACGGAAGGCCTGTTTTCTACTAGGGTACTAATAACCCACAGGTACCAATCTGAGGTTTTGAGACAAAGATTGAATACAAGAGATGAACTAGGGTTGGAGATGAGGCGGTGCTGGTGAATATGTTGATGAAGATTGGTCCTCCCACGAAGGAGGAAGCGTTGGTGATGACGATGACTTCGATCCCCCCCTCCCGGAGAGAAGTTCCCCCGACAGAATCTCTCTGCCGGAGAGAAAAAGGGCCTCTGCCCAGGTTTCCGCCTCGAGATGGCGGTGCTTCATCCCGAAAGTAACCTTATGATTTTTTCTAGGTCAAAACACACCATATAGGAGAAGAGGGGGGCCAGAGGGGCTGCAGGCCACCACTACCCAACAGGGCCCGGCCAGGGGGTGGGCCGCGCCCTGTTGGTTCGTGGCCAACTGCCCCCCCTCTCTGGTATATTTTTGGCCCAAAAATTCTTATATATTCCATAAAAATTCTCCGTAAAATTTCAGGTCATTTGGAGTCCAGTGAATTTTCTGCCATTTTCTTGGTTTTCAGGTCCAGAATTCCAGTTTCCTGAGATTTCCCCCTTTGTGATGTACCTTGCATATTCAGAGAGAAAAGGCATAAGAATTGTATCATAATAAGGAATAATGGACAAGAATAACATAAATATCAATAGGAATTCATGATGCATAATGGACGTATCAGCGAGCGCTACCGTCCTCGCCATCCACGGGAGTGGTGGCTTCCCCGGCAACCCATCTGGCGCGTCTACATCCACCAACGCGGGTGGCTCCCGCTCCGGCGACCGCGCGGATCGGTCTTTGGATCGCAGCACCGATCGGGGCCCCGGCCAGCAACCTGCGCGCGGCTACAACTCCAACAACTATCGCCAGGGTGATAGTGGTGATAGCGGCCGTGCGCGCGGTCGTGGGCGTGGTGACCAGGGTGGCCGTGGCAACTCCACCCCTCCCGCCCCGTACAACCCTTACATGGGTTTCTTCGCCCCATACGGCATGGCCATCCCGCCTCCGCGCTCTGGCTGGATCCCCCCCAACTCCGCTGGTGTTCTTGGTCCGCGTGCGGGATCTCATGCTCAAGCCTATCCGATGCAGCACAACCCCTACACCGCGCCGGCGCCGCCCCAGCCCCCCTCGTGGGATCACCTCGCCATGCTCCATGCTGCCTACAGCTCCCAGGGCTTCCCCACCGCCAGCTCCTCCTCCAACGAATGGTACCTCGACAGCGGCGCCTCGAACCATGTGACCGGCAATCCTGGTAACCTCACCATCTCGCCTTCTTCGTCAAAGCATAATTTATCTAGCATAGTTGTAGGCAATGGATCTCACCTTCCCATACATGCCACCGGTTCTACCTCCTTACCCCCTCACAATTTTCAATTGCGTGATGTGCTCTTTTCTCCTCATGTTACTACTAGTTTAATTTCCGTTCATCAATTCACTAAGGATAATTCTTGCTCTATCGAATTTTACCCCTTTGGTTTTCTTGTGAAGGACCTTCGCACACGGAAAGTCATCCTGATCTCCGCTAGCTCCGGTGACCTATACCCCTTTCCCGGTAGCAACACGACTTGGCGCACCGCGTTCTCCACCACCGTCTCCAATGGTGATGTCTGGCACCGTCGGCTCGGCCATCCTAGTGATCCCGCCCTTAGTTCCATCAACCATGAATTTCCTTCTTCATGTAATAAAGCGTCGCATGCTCCATGTACTACATGTCAACTCAAACGCCAGCCGAGATTACCTTTCTCCTCTTCCATTAGTCGCACTTTTGCCGCTTTCGACTTAATACATTGTGATCTAAGGACCTCCCCGGTCGTGAGTTTTTCTGGCTACCAATATTACTTGATTGTACTTGATGATTATTCTCATTTTTCATGGTCCTTCCCCCTACGCCACAAATCCGATACCTCCACCACCTTACAACGTTTCTTTACCTATGTCAAAACGCAATACGATGTAGTCATCAAGGCTCTTCAATGTGATAATGGTGGCGAGTTCATCAACCACGACCTACGTTCTTTCTTCTCCACAAATGGCATTGTTTATCGCTTCTTATGCCCGCACACCTCTCCTCAAAATGGGAAAGCTGAGCGCCTCATATGTACCACTAACGACGTCGTTCGGACACTTCTCCTCCAAGCCAGCCTCACCCCTCCGTTTTGGGTTGAGGCACTACATACCGCCACCTACCTCCTTAACAGACGCCCCTCTCGCGCCATCTTCAACCAGACCCCCTACTATCGCTTACATAGCCTGAACCCCACATACGATCACTTACGTGTCTTCGGGTGCCTTTGCTTCCCAAACCTTTATGCCACCGCGCCTCACAAGCTTGCTCCTCGTTCCACCCGTTGCATCTTTCTTGGTTATCCACTCGAACACAAGGGGTACCGGTGCTATGATCCTCTCACACGTTGTGTCATTGTTTCCTGCCATGTAGTTTTTAATGAAAACACTTTCCCCGACGAACCCCCCACACAGTCACCCACTCCACCACCCGCCACAGTTAATCCCATGCACAACATCTCGCCCCAGCTACCTTTCTCGGATCCCAACGCACCGACAACCTCGGACGCTCCAAACGGGCCGCCACCTGACCCGCAGACCACCCCACCACCAATCCCGCACCAGCCACCGCACGGCAGCCCCACTCGCACCGCCTACCCAGACCCCCCTCGTCCTCCCGGGACTGGATCCCACCCCTACCCAGATCCCCCTCGTCGGCCACGCCATGCAGCCAGGCCCACTCCCCTCGGGTTCCCGCACCTGACGCGCCTGACCTCCCCACTACGCCAGGATCTCCCTCGGATCCCGCTCCTGACCCACCTGACGCTGCTTCGCCCCTAGATCGCGCGTCCACCTCATCTGGTTCCCGGGCCAGCTCCACCGAGTCTTCACCGAATTTCGGTCCAGCCACTCTCACGCCGCCACGTCAGCCTGACCGTATCTTACCTACTGCGCCTCCTCTCAACTACCACAAGATGCATACTCGTGCCAAGTCGGGTTTTTGCATTCCAAAGCGACTCTTTTTAGCCGACACCACCACTTCCGCTACTTCTCCTATACCACCCACATATCGCTCGGCTCTCAAAGATCCTAATTAGCTACAAGCTATGCGTGATGAATATAATGCTTTGATGACGAATTCGACTTGGTCTTTGGTTCCCAAACCTGCAGGTGTTAACGTGGTGACCGGCAAATGGATTTTTTGTCACAAGTTCCATACTGACGGAACCTTGGCCCGCTACAAAGCGCGGTGGGTTGTTCGTGGCTTCACTCAGCAAGAGGGTGTGGACTATGGTGAGACATTCAGCCCCTTTGTCAAGCCCGCTACCATTCGAGTCGTTTTAAGCATTGCCACGTCAAGTGCGTGGGCAATTCACCAACTTGATGTCAAGAATGCATTTCTCCATGGTGATCTCAAGGAGACAGTTTATTGTGCTCAACCATCCGGATTCATTGACGCCTCCCATCCAGATCATGTCTGTCTACTCCGCAAATCTCTCTATGGTTTGAAACAAGCTCCCCGAACGTGGTTTCATCGCTTTCAAGGTTTCCTCCTTACCCTCGGTTTCCATGCATCCAAGAGTGACTCATCATTGTTCATCTTAACCCATGGCACCTCCATTGCATATTTGCTTGTCTATGTGGACGACATCATTCTCACCGCCAACACACCCGCCACTCTTCACCACATCATCAACTCTCTCAAATGGGAGTTCTCTATGACAGACTTGGGTGAGCTTCAACACTTTCTTGGCATCAATGTCACACCTAACTCCTCTGGTTTATTCTTGAGTCAGCAGTAGTATACACTCGAGATACTCGACAGGGCCAATATGCTCAATTGCAAACCTGTCTCCACATCTGTTGATACCTCCGCAAAAATCTCCGCCCACGCCAGTCTTCCCATCTCCAACGCCAAACTACCGCAGCATCGCTGGCGCATTACAGTATCTCACCTTGACTCGGCCAGATATTTCCTATGCCGTCCAGCAAATTTGTCTTTTCATGCATGAACCACGGGAGTCACACATGCTCAAGCGAGTTCTTCGGTATTTGGGGGGTACCACACACTTCGGCCTTCAGTTATATAAGGCCTCCTCCCTTGATCTCTTTGCTTACACGGATGCAGATTGGGCGGCCTGTCCCGATACGCGCAAATCCACTTCTGGGTTTTGCGTTTTTCTTGGGCAAAACTTAGTTTCATGGTCTTCTAAACGGCAGCCTACTGTCTCTCGCTCGAGCGCCGAAGCCGAATATCGTGGTGTGGCAAATGTTGTTGCTGAGTCATGTTGGGTGCGACAATTGTTGTTTGAACTTCGGCGTCCTCCATCACGTGCGACAGTGGTCTATTGTGACAATGTCAGCGCGTCCTACCTAGCTTCCAATCCGGTACAACATCAACGAACCAAGCATATTGAGATTGATCTCCATTTTATTCGAGATCGTGTGGCCCTTGGTGAAGCGCATGTTCTAGCTGTCACGATCTATTCACCAAAGGGCTTCCCTCTCCCGTGTTTACCGATTTTAGATCCAGCTTGAACGTTTTTCCAAGTGGCGTTCCAGCTGAGGGGGGTGTTAACGTGTACATATTCCCGTTGTAACTAGCTGTCACGATCGATCCTAGAATTCAGGATCGCACCCACGCCCGAGGCATGCGTGCCTGTTTTATCGGGCTTATCTTGTAACAATCTGTATAAGTTGTAACTCTTGTGATCGGAAGCAATACAGAGAACATTTTCATTGTTCAACTAATCTGCTACCGTTTCTTGTGCTATGTGCGTAGGGGTTGTGACGCACGATATCTTCTTGATCCTTGAACTGCGACAGTCAGTCAGTGTTGACAGCCAGTTTTGTGTAGCTGAACAGCTAACAATAAACCAAGCAAGTGCATATATACTACATATGACTGCTGTCAAAGAACAAGTGCAGACTCCACACCAGAATAATTTGTAGTAGTACCATAGATCGGACCGGAACTGAGAGGCCGAGAGAGAGAGAGAGGGGGATTTCCTTCAAGGTGCAGGACGAAATGAAAAGAAATGACATGACGGTGAGGTGCTTCTCTTGCTTGCTCATCAGTAGGATTCTGACTGATTGACACGGTGTCTGGCCAAAGTAAGACTACACTACGTTAATTAATTAATTGGTTCCACAACTTATTCATATTATTATTCAGCAAGTACGCTTGCTAGCTACTTTGACTTGACGCTGCACCTTAATTATTTGGCCTTGCGATCGATGAAAAAACAAATAGGAATATATATAATGTGAGGAGGATATGCATTGCCTCATCAACATTCGGCGTACGCTGGCCTCACAGGCTCACACCATACACTATAACGACAATCACACACAATTTTCTCCGTGGAAAAAAAACCCGCATATGAGCGTTGATTGCCACATCGATCTCACTGGGTCGCCTGTAGCTATCATGCATCAATTAATTAACCTGTTTGTTACATAGCTTCAACAGTCTCCTTCACTATATTTGCAATGTTCTAATATAAGTATATCCTACTATCTGTTTTGATTAAGTTTTCAACAGTCTTCGTGTGGCACATGTGACACTTATCATTTGGGAAAAGATAACCCTAGAATCGCACGTTTCATTAGCTTACAAAAAGTGTGCTCGTTAACTACCAAGTAGGGAAGGAGGAACCGGGCCTGGAGAAAAACGCAACACGGCCCCTCCCCCCCCCCCCCCCCCCCCCCCCCCCCCCCCCCCCCCCCCCCCACGGCCCTCCCACGTCGCCCCCGCAGGCGATGGGGAGGGAACCCTAGCCGCCGCCGCCGCCGGGCAACTCCTCCCTCCCGCCCCTCCCTCCCCCGCCGCCGCCACAGGGCGCTCCGAGCGAAGCTCGGCCGGCGGCGGCGGCGGCGGGACTTCTCGCCTCCTCGCCTGTGGGTGCTGGTGCGGGCTGGCTTCGACGGGCCTGGGCGCTGCGCTGATGGGTCGTGGCGGCGCGGCGGTGCTCCTCCAGGCGGCGGCGTCTGGCGGTCTCGGTGGTGTGGCGGGCTGCCTGGTGGTGGGGCGTGCCGGCGGCGGTCATGGCGGCGACCTGAGCTCGGCTCAGATCTGGCGGACGGCAGCGGTTGGCGGCGCGGGCCGTGGGCAGCGGTTCTGCAAATTTTCCCAACAGAAACTGAAAGTGAAGCAGACTACAATATATATGGTGCACAACTCACAATATCTGCTCCGATTGAGATCTTAATTCAATTTTCCTTCATCTACATATATTACGCAGCAGATATCAATGTCCAAAGGAACCACTTCACCTGAGTGAAGCTTCAATTTTGAAAACAAAAGTTAACTCACCAGTAGTAGGTTCTTTCTACAACCATTTGGAAATGTTAGCCTGAAGCATGTGAGCCTGAAGTGTGTTGTTTGTCAAACCAGCCCTATTTTAGTTCATAGTAAACTTGGTATATCCATCTCTAAACTTGCATACTATATATGCCTATTTGCAGTCACCAAAATTTCAATTTAAAACTTCTTATGATCAGTGCTATGATTAGAAGGCTACCTACAGCTGCCAGTACATTATGCCTTCCTTGTCCTTTCCATGGTCTTCCTCTACTACTTCCATGATGGATCCATGTCTTCTGAATATATTGACACTAAAACTATCAAGTACATGCCCTCTATTGTATACCTTCAGTTCAAACATTGATAAGATGTACCACGTAAGGTTGATGTTACAATGGAAACAGAAAACAAAATGTAGTTCATTGATCAGAGTTTGTCAACCTATGCAAAATGCACATCATGCCTTTATTAAAGTACATGCCTTCCGGAGCAAACATTGTAGGGTTGCAGTCGAATCAAACACCAATTTATCCTTTCTGAACAAAACAAAAAACTAAATTAGGAAGAGTGCGGATAGTATGTTAAATATGATAAATATGCATCTCTTGTGAGCCTAAACATCAGAAACTGGAATGTTGGGCATTCTGTTTGCTCAGTAGAATAACAACTCATAATTTAGGAAGGATTTGTTTATTCCTACCTACTTGGAAGAATCAAAGCCACGCGATCATGCTGCTTGTTGAGAATGGGGAGGTGGGTGGAGGGCAGTCACACATATTACTTGTGGAAGAAAGCACATAAAATATATTTGATACTACCTCAAAAAAGTCATATATTATGAGACAAAGGGAGTATTATATATGAAGCAATTCTAATCTCTAGCACTGATTTCCTGTACAAAATATTTACTCATTAACACAAAACGGACCAAAAGATCAGTCCTAGCTTTTTCAAGCAGAGCAAATACAAAGATTGCAGAAAAAAGGTTCAGTACAGGAGACCATATAATTAACATGCAATGAAAGTTGCTTGGCTATTTCAATTCTTTTTTTCCCCAACAGGTTGAAGATGAAGTGGTCACACTTCGTAGCAAGGTGGCCCGCGTTGCCGTCGAGGATAATGCAAAGGGGCAGCGCAGAGTCGAGGCGACACTGATTCTACAGCCAGCTTTCTCACTTCCAATGCTGCATGAAGCTCCCTGCCTGGTCAAAATCTTCTGACTGAAGTTTGATGTTGCCATGAATAAATATGCAACGGTGAGTGTCGAGGGAACGAGACTGACAATAGTACCGGGGGTACGAACAGAGGGGGCGGAGCCTAGCTACGGCACGGGTGTTCACTCTGTTTGTACGAGTTCGGGCCTCACTCGGGAGTGATAACAACCCTACGTCTCGAGCCCGGAGGCTTTGTATCTGATTGTGGGGGGTGTCTGATTACACAGGGTTGCGAACCCTTGCTCTAGCGCCCCGGGGTGGCTTATATAGAGTGCGCCAGCCCCGGCCGAGCGCCATTCAAGGGCATTAATTATTAGTAACTGTAGCGTTACTGAAGCTGCTGATTAACTAGGGACGTTACAGGTAACGTAATCTTAACGGCACATCGTGCGTGTATTCAAGTCCCTCGGACGTTGCAGCTTCCATGTCGCTTGAGCTTCCTCCCGTCCGAATGCTGGTGCTATCCGAGTGATGGAATGACTGCCCGAGTGACTTGAAGGATCCGAGTGGATCATCGTATGCATCCGAATGCATTATTAGCCCAGTGGCTTTAATGATAATGTGGGGCCCCAAGTGGGCCTAGATGTCAGGTCCGTGACCCTACCCTTAGTAGGTGACCTCATCAGTAGCCCCCGAATCCATTGAGGTTTAAGTGGTCGAGTGAACGACGTTCGGAAACGCCGTCGATGCCTCGGAGGCACCGAAAAGAAACGGTCTCGGACGTTTCCCACTCGGCCTCAAACCACGAAGGATTCAGGACCAACAATTTCCGACTGTCCCGATACAGTTGGGTGGACTCGGAATGTTCCTCGGAAGAAGCGATCCGAGTGTCCGGTTGTTTTATCCGAGTGCTAAGCAACGTCGTGTTAATCACTCGGCAGTCCGGAGCGAGTCGAGGGGTTCCTCTGAGTGCGGAACTCGCTCAGACAACGGCGCAGCGAAATTCGCGAGCGTTCGAAATTGCGGAGGACGCGTACCCGCGTGCGTGGGAACGGCCACGTCGCGGAAATTGGGGGAAGTGGGCACGGTGCCTCGATTTCCACGCCGAGATTAGTGCCACGTGTCCCCGGAGCTCTGAACAGTAGATCCGCGGATCTCGCTCCGTTCCCGGATTGACGGCCGGAGACCTCTCCGATTTCTGTATAAAGGAGGCCGCACTGTTGGGGGAGAAACAGATCTCCCTTCGTCCCTCGCCCTCGACTCCTTCGACGCTTGTTCGAGCCGCCCCACTCCTCTCTTCCCCGCCGCCGATATGACCCCGTTCAGCCGGAGATGACGAAGGGTGCCACGGCGAAGGCCGAGCGGGCGAATAAGGGTTCGCGCGGCTCCTCCTCGAGCGCAGGCGCACCGGCGGGATGGATCTAGGGCGACTGGCTGCCGCTGCGGGCCACCGCGGGCCGTCTGCGCGAGCTGGAGAGCCAGGGGCTCTTGGTGGCCCGGAGCTGGCGGCTGCCGGAGGCGGGCGAAGACGAGCCCTCGCCGTGGGGGGACGAGTGCGTCCTCTTGGTAACCCACCTCGAACGAGGTTTCTCACTTCCACCCCATCCGTTCTTCCGAGCATTCTTAGATTTCTTTGGCGCTCGGCTCCATCATCTCCGCCCCAACGCCGTTGTGTACTTAGCTACGTTCATTTCTCTTTGTGAAAATTTCCTTGGTTACCACCCTCATTGGGGTTTGTTCAAACACCTCTTCACCTGTGGAGTGATGACCGTGAAGAGGTCCACTCGGTCAGGGGACAAAATGAATGTGGCTCAGCTGTGCGGGTGTCTGGGAATTCAGCTGCGGGGAAAGGTCTGTTTCCCGCATACGACGTTCCCAGATTCGGTGAAGGGCTGGCAGGAGTCCTGGTTCTATTGCCAGGACATTCCAGTCGGTGAAGGTCAGTCGGGACTCCCGCCGTACTCGTCAGAGCGCATTCGGCCGGCCCCCAAGCTGACTGTGACCAAGGAGGAGTAGGCGGAGGTGGACATTCTGGTGATAGCACTGGTGTCCCTGGTGCAGAAGGGCATCAACGGCCTGGACCTACTGGAGGTCTTTTTCCAGAGGAGGATCCAGCCGCTGCAGGCCAGGGCCCATCCCATGTGGCAGTACACCGGACCGAGTGACGACACCCGAAGGCACCCGGAGGAACTCGAAGCGAAGGAAGTGGAGGCCAAGATCAAGGCGATCACCCCGGCTCGCGACAACCCCAGGGGGACCAGGCTGGTGCCTCCGTTCTCCACCGAGAATCCGCCGAATGAGGTAACTTCCAGGGATTCATTATCCGAGTGATCTCCCATTGGTGACACTTGTCGTAATTGACTTGCTTGACTTGTTCTTCATTCGGCAAGCTTTCACGGAGATGATCAGTCAGGTGCCAGTCATTAACCGTGCGCTGGTTGACGTGGCGAGTGACACCGATCGCCCAGAGGGCTCGGAAGAAGAAGAAGAAGAATATGAGGATGACGACGAGAGTGAAGAGGAAGAAGACGACTCGGACGACGGCGACGAGGTGGAGTCATCTCGTTCGGACGAACGCCCGCCCAAGACCCGCTCCAAGGCACGCCAAGACCCAGGGGTCCGCGGTGGCAACACTAAGGGGACGAGTGTCGCCAAGCCGTCCGTGCCTGCTCCCCCGACTCGCAGTTTGAAGCATGGACGTGGAGAGCCCGTCTCGTCGCTCGAGAGGGCGGCCAAACAGCCCAAGGTCGCCATAGGCAAGCCTCAGAAGGCCATCATCCTGAAGATCAAGATGAACGTGCCCGTGGCTTCCACGTAAGTATCTCTGCTTCGAAAGACGTTTTCATGATTCATCCGAGTGATGTAATATTCCGAGTGACTTCTTTGCAGTGCTGACACCTCGACCGCTACGCCTGAACCTCAAGCTTTGGAGAAGGATCGGGCCGACGCCGACGTCGCATCTTCGAGAGGTAACCTCCGAACTCACTCGGGCATGCATCGTGGTTTTTCCTTTCTGCTTACTTCCGAATGTCTCCTGAATACTTGCAGGACCGCGCGAGGTGATTGATATTGATGAGGACGACAAGGTCGACCCGCCACACCCTTCCGCCGATGCAGACGTCGTGATGCTGGACCCTTCTCCCACCGAGGCATTGGCACTGACTCGGGTAACCAGCTCGGGGGCCGGAGCCGTACTCGGAACTGGTACATCTACCTCCTTACCAGTCCCTCCCGCGGCTAGCATCTTCGCGCTGCACCACGTCCCGGAGGACCAGGTGGGAGCGAGCAAGGAGGCGCTGATCCAGCTGGAGCTCATGAGCGACCGACTGAAGACCGCTTACGACGCCAGTGAGGCACTGAGGAAGAACGTCCGAGTAAGTACTCTTGTAAGTACCGTACTCAGTCGGGAATTTTGATCTGAGTGTCGTTTGTCTTTGCTTTGTTTTTGCTTTTGGTCCCGAGTGGGTTTGCGCCTGGGCACACCCACTAGGTGTTCCCGGATTCCAGTGGGGGCGCGTTGAGCGCACCCACTGGGTGTAGTCCCCGAGACTGCTGTCGACTGAAGCAGTCGGTGGGAGTCTTAGAATCTGAGTGATCCTGATGCAGAATCCGTTGTTCAACTTGTAGTACCTTGTACTGGTCTTCTAGTAGGGGCGCGCTGAGCGCACCCACTGGGTGTAGTCCCCGAGACTGCCGTCGACTGAAGTAGTCGGCGGGAGTCTTAGAATCTTGCTGAAGTTTGACTAATGTTTTTCCCTTGATTCCTGTTGGTAGGGTATTTGTGAGCTCGGGAGCCATTACAGCACCATGGAAAAGGAGGTACAGGACCTGCGCCTCAGCCTTGAAGTCGAGAAGGCTAAGAGCGCGCGCTTGGAGACGGAGAATCTCATACTCGAAGGTAAGTGCATTCCACCCGATTGCCGTGGCGTTTGTTCTTCCTCCCTGTCCAACTGAGTTTACTTCACCAGATGTCCGTGGTGAAAACCGTAGACTTTCCGAGAGGCTGAAGAATTGTATTTCTTTAGAAACCACGAAGGCAGCCCTCGAAAAGAAGGACACGGAGTTGGCGCTTTCCCAGAAGGAGGCCAGCCGAAAGGCGAAGGAGGCCGAGGAAAAATTGAAGTCCGTCGAAAAGCTGGAGGAAGAGAAGAGAACCTTGGAAGTCGCTGCGAAGAAGGCCAAGGAAGAGATCGCCGAACTGAGGAAATCATACGCCGAGTGGGAGACGAAGCTCGAGCGTGTCACTGCGAAGAAACTTGAGCTAGAGCAGTTCATCGAGGAATTCGGCAACGACGCGAGTGAGAAACTATAAGGTAAGACGCTCCCGAGTGACTCTTGCATAGCTTCATTGATTCGAACGAATTTTGTTTGCCCCTGATCCCTTTCTCCACTTGACCGAGCCCATAATTCTGCGACGACGTTGGCGAAGAGACCGAGAAGATCGAGAAGGAGCTAGACCCGTCTCGGGAGATCCTCAAGGACAGCTCGGCTCTAGCCCTTCTCCACTTGGAAGAACGTGTCGAGCAAGTGCTCGTTTATATTAAGAGGCTCAGCAACGCCGTCTCGGAGATCGATCGGGAAGTTGCCCCTAATGAGGAGCCCTCGAAGGACCTAGAATATGTTCTTGCCCGAGTGAGGGATGTGCCAAACCGAGTGAAGTCTTGGTAGAAATCGGCAGCCCGAGCGGGAGCTGACATCACCCTCTCACTCGTCCGTATCCACTGCAAGGGAGTGGACGAGAAGAAACTGAAGTCCCTCGAGGTCGCCAACAAGAAGCACGCCAAGCTCGAAGACTTCATGGAGATGTTCATGGAGGCCGCCACTCGGATCGCCGACAACACCTTCGTTGAAGCGGTGGTCCCGCCTCGTCCCGAGTGACTATCGGGTTAAAAACTCTTTAAGTATGATTTGCCTCGGAATGCCAAGTGGTTACTGTAACCGTAAACTTCGAATGAGCCTGAGGCTCCTGCCATCCGTACCTTTGCTTTTGAACAGGATGCAGTTTCTATTTGCCTTATCTTCATTCGATTTTTGGATCTTTGAGTATAGATGAAGTCTCCGAGCGGGGACGATGTCCTCACTCGGAGCAATTTATACTTAGGCAAAAACAGGTTCGCAGCTAAGCCTCCGAGTGTGGATGATCCACACTCGGAGTAGTTTTCAACTTAGGCGGAATCTGGTTCGCAGCTAAGGATGAAGGTAGTTCTTGCGAACAATGATGGTCCTGCCCATCTTGATGTTCGAGTGCGGAGGATGTCCTCACTCGGAACGGTTTTAACTTAGGCGATACGGGGTCGCAGCTAAGCCCCCGAGTGTGGGCGATACCCTCACTCGGAGTAGTTTTCAACTTAGGCGAAATCTGGTTCGCAACTAAGGATGAAGGTAGTTCTTGCGAACAATGATGGTCCTATCCATCTTATCGTTCGAGTGCGGAGGATGTCCTCACTCGGAACGGTTTTAACTTGGGCGATACGGGGTCGTAGCTAAGCCCCCGAGTGTGGGCGATACCCTCACTCGGAGTAGTTTTCAACTTAGGCGAAATCTGGTTTGCAGCTAAGGATGAAGGTAGTTCTTGCGAACAATGATGGTCCTGTCCATCTTAGCGTTCGAGTGCGGAGGTTGTCCTCACTCGAAACGGTTTTAACTTAGGCGATACGGGGTCGCAGCTAAGCCCCCGAGTGTGAGCGATACCCTCACTTGGAGTAGTTTTCAACTTAAGTGAACTCTGGTTCGCAGCTAAGTATTTTTCACCCACTGGGGGCAATAAAAGGGAGTAATTCACCAGAGTGAAAAGGGGTTAAATTTTGACAAAATATAAAGAAACATAACTTTTTATTCATCGAGATCACTCGGATTCATTACGGAAATGAAAAACTAAAGAAGTTGACATGTTCTATGTGTAGAACTTGCGGAGCAGGTCCGCATTCCAAGTTTGGGGCTCTTCTATGCCATCCTCAATATTGTAGAGCCGGTAGGCTCCATTGTGCAGGACTTTGGAGATCACGTAAGGCCCTTGCCATGGAGGCGCCAACTTGTGGGGCTTTTGTTGGTCCAGTCGGAGGACAAGATGCCCTTCCTGAAAGGCGCGTCCCCTGACCTGACTGTCATGATAACACCTCAAATCTTGCTGATAAAGCGTCGATCTAATGAGGGTTAGCTCTCTCTCCTCCTCCAGGAGATCCAGACCGTCTTGACGTGCTGCCTCAGTTTCAGCTTCATCATATTGTTCCACTCGGGGGGAATTATGATGTAAGTCACTCGGCAGTACGGCTTCGGACCCGTACACCATGAAGAAAGGAGTGCACTTGGTGGAGCGGTTCGGGGTCGTTCGCATGCCCCATAAGACGGACGACAGCTCTTCGACCCAGGCCCCTGCGGCGTACTTCAGGTCCCTCATCAATCGGGGCTTTAGTCCCTGTAGTATCATCCCATTCGCTCGCTCTGCCTGTCCATTCGACTGCGGGTGAGCCACGGAGACATAGTTAACCCGAGTGCCCTGGGAGTAGCAGAACTCGTCCGAATCGAAATTGGACCCATTGTCAGTGATGATATCATGGGGGACTCCGAATATGAAGATAATTTGCCGAATGAAGCTGACAGCAGTTGCCGAATCCAGGCTTTTGATGGGCTTCGCTTCGACCCACTTGGTGAATTTGTCTACCGCCACGAGAAGGTGGGTGAATCCACTCGTCCCAGTCCGCAGGGGACCGACCATGTCGAGACCCCACACGGCGAATGGCCAAGTGAGCGGGATCGTCTTCAGTGCGGACGCAGGCTTGTGGGATTTGTTCTTGTAGAATTGGCACCCGACGCATAGTTTGACCAAGTCCCTTGCTGCCTTGTTGGCTCGGGGCCAATAAAACCCGCTCGGAAAGCCTTGGTGACCAATGTCCGAGAGGACGCATGATGGCCACAAGTTCCCGAGTGAATCTCATGTAGGATCTGCAGTCCTTCCTCTGGGGAGATGCATTTCTGAGTGACTCGTGTAGTGCTTTTCTTGTATAACTGATCTCCCATCACTTCAAACGCCTTAGATCGACGGACGATTCGGCGAGCTTCTTCTTCGTCTTCAGAGAGTTCTTGCCGAAGCAAGTATGCCAAATAGGGTTGAGTCCACTCGGGAGTGATTACCAGCACTTCGTGGACCAAATCGACCACAGCTGGGACATCAACCTTAGTCGGGTTCGTTGGGCTGACTGCTTGCGGGGGCTCCTCTGTGAAAGGATCTTCTTTAATTGTAGGGGCGCACAGATGTTCAAGGAATATGTCCTTGGGAACTGCCCGCCGAGTGGATCCGATCTTGGCCAGGTCATCTGCTGCCTGGTTCTTTGCCCGAGGAATGTGATGCAGCTCCAAGCCTTCAATATTCTTCTCCAACTCTCTGACCGCGTTGCAGTAACCAGTCATAGCTGGGCTCCGAATGTCCCACTCTTTCATCACTTGGTTGACAACAAGGTCCGAATCATCGTACACCATCAAACAACGAATGCCGAGTGAGATGGCCATACGGAGCCCATACAGGAGGGCTTCGTATTCGGCCTCGTTGTTTGACAAATCGAAATGGATCTGGAGAACGTATTTCAGTCGGTCTCCCCTGGGGGGAACAAGAACCACTCCAGCCCCCGAGCCATGGAGCATCTTGGATCCATCGAAGAACATAGTCCAGTGCTCGGGGACGCTTGGGGCTGGCTGTTCCTGCTGTATCCACTCGACTAAGAAATCCACCAGCTTTCTTGGCTTCAAACTTGATCTCCAACGGAAGGAGCTCAATTGCCCACTTTGCCACTCGGCCTGCGTCGTCTCTGTTATGCAAGATCTCCGATAGGGGAGCGTTGCTGATGACCGTGACCGAGTGATCTTGAAAGTAGTGAACCACCTTTTTTACGGTCAGGTAAATACCATGGACCAGCTTTTGATAGTGCGGATACCTTTGCTTGGAGGGGTTCAAGACTTCTGAGATGTAATAGATGGGCCTTTGAACTTTGAATGCCTTCCCTGGTTCTTCGCACTCCACGGTAAGGACGGTGCTAACCACTTGGCTAGTGGCCGCAATGTACAGGAGCAAGGGCTCCTGGCTACATGGAGCAGCTAACACCGGCTGGGTGGAAAGCAACGCCTTGAGTTCTTCGAATGCGGCTTGCGCTTCGGGAGTCCACTCGAACTTATCCAACTTTTTCATCAGTCAGTAGAGAGGCAGCGCCTTCTCACTGAGCCTTGAGATGAATCAGCTCAGAGCCACAAGGCAACTTGTCACCCTTTGTACGTCGTGTAGGCGCTCTGGTTACCTCATTCGGACTATAGCCCCGATCTTGTCTCGGTTGGCGTCGATTCCTCGTTCGGAAATGAGGAAACCGAGCAACTTTCTGGCCGGCACTCCGAATGTACACTTAGCTGGATTCAGCTTTATCCCAAAGCACCGTAGGTTCGCGAAGGTTTCGGCGAGGTCGGTCAAGAGTTCGGAACCTTTCCTTGACTTGACCACGATGTCGTCCATGTATGCCTCCACATTCCGACTAATCTGCTTTTGCAAGCATTTCTGAATCATGCGCTGGAAAGTAGCACCAGCATTTTTGAGTCCGAATGGCATCGTGATATAGCAGAAACACCCGAATGGGGTGATGAAGGCGGTTTTTATTTCATCAGGTCCATACATTTGGATCTGGTGGTACCTGGAGTACGCATCTAGGAACGACAGTGTTCACATCCGGCAGTAGAATCTACTATTTCATCTATGCGGGGTAGAGGGAAATGATCTTTCGGGCAGGCCCGATTGAGGTGCTTGAAGTCAATACACATGCGGAGTGATTTGTCCTTCTTCGGCACCAAGACAACATTCGCGAGCCACTCGGAGTGGTATACCTCGCGAATGAACTCAGCAGCTAGGAGCCGAGCGATTTCCTCGCCAATCGCCTTGCGCTTCTCCACAGAGGATCGGCGCAAGTACTCTTTGACTGGCTTGGCCTTGGGATCGGTTCGGAGTCGGTGCTCAGCCAGTCCCCTGGGAACACCAGGCATGTCAGACGGTTTCCATGCGAAGATGTCCCAGTTCTCACGGCGGAACTGGATGAGCCCGGCTTCCTATTTTTCTCCGAGTGAAGTGGAGATGTTTGTCGCGGCAGCACTCGGATCATTCGGATGAACATGGACCTGCTTGGTCTCGCCGGCCGACTGAAAGGCCGATTCAGACGCCGGTCGCTTTGACCTGAGTAAGTCAGCTGTGTCCACCGCCTTCTTGTAACCATCGAGCTCGACTGTGAGCACCTGCTCGTTGGCGATTCTGGAGCCCTACTGGAGGCACTCCTCGGCGATCTTCCGGTCGCCGGTCATAGTGATCACGCCTTTGGGCCCTGGCATCTTAAGTTTGAGGTATACGTAACATGGTCGGGCCATGAAACGCGCATAGGCGGGCCTACCCAAGATGGCGTGATAGGCACTGCGGAAGTCCACCACCTCGAAGGTCAGTCGCTCCTTCCGGAAGTTCTTTTCGCCCCCGAACACGACGTCCAGGGCGACCTGGCCGAGTGACTCTGCCTTCTTCCCAGGTATGATCCCGTGGAAATGCATATTGCTCTTGCTCAGTCGGGACAGCGGGATGTCCATTGCCTTGAGCGTGTCGGCATAGATTATGTTGAGCCCGCTGCCTCCATCCATCAGGACCTTGCGCAGTCGGATCCCATTGACAGCTGGATCGACAACCAGCGCCTGCCTCCCGGGGGTGGCTATGTGGGGCGGATGATCCGACTGGTCGAATGTAACGGGAGTCTTCGCCCAGTTGAGGTATTTGGTGACAGTCGGCACTGCCATGTTGACCTCCCGATTGACAACCTTCAATCGGTTTTTACTTTCGACGTCACCAAAGATCATGAGGACTTTTTCGACGTGAGGGTACCCGGAAGTACCTTCAGCCTCTTCATCATCGTATTTTTCACCCGAGGGCTCTCCGCCCATCTCCTGCCGGAGCAGGCGAAATTCCCGAATGGTGTGCTTCGGGAGCACTACGTTCCTTGTTCATCCGTCTTGGTATGAATCTGGCAGGGCTGATCTAGGACGTCGGCCTTGGAGTCGGACTTCTTCTTGGGGGTCCACTCTTTCTTCTTTTTCTTTGGCTTGGGCTTGCCTTTGCCTTGTCCGGGAACGGCCGCAACTTCTGTCTTGCCAGAGGCATCGCCTTTCCGCTTCTGTTTTTTACCAGCGTTGCCCACCGAGTGAGGGGCGTCGCTGGCTCGCCCTTTGCCGCTACGGAGGCGGTCTTCCTCTTCGCCATTGGCATACTTGTTGGCGATCTCCATGGCCCGATTGAGGGACAGATCCCCAGCCCGACCGAACTTGAGGATGAGCTCTCGATACCGAGTGCCTGCCTTGAAAGCGCAAACGGCTTGATGTTCAGTCACATTTTCCACGGTGTTGTGCAACGTAGTCCAGCGCTGAATGTACTCTCGGAGCATCTCGTTGCTCTTCTGGACGCAGTGCTGCAACTCCGTCAGTCCACCCGGGCGCTTGTACGTGCCCTCGAATGTCTTGACGAACACTCGGGCCAAATCTTCCCAGCAGTATATGCAGCTAGCAAGCAGCTGGTTCAGCCATGCCCGCGCGGACCCCTCCAACATGAGAGGAATATGTTTCATCGCGACAAAGTCATCACCGCTGCCAATCTGGACGGCCACTCGGTAATCCTCGAGCCAAGTTTCCGGCTTCGATTCGCCATTGAACTTCCCGATTCCCGTTGCCAACCTGTAGTTGGGGGGTATCTCAGCTTCTCGGATGTATCTGCTGAAGCACCCGAGACCGGAAGTTCCCCAGCCGCTCATTCGGTCCCTGTGCTGCATGTTCCGATCCACCACGTTCTGGGTGATGATGGACCTGGCGTTGAGCTGCGCGGGTCGCCGGTTGTCTTCTCCGTAGCCCCTGTGCCGAACGGGACTCTGCTCACGGCCTCCCGCATGAGGCCGGATGTGACACCCTGGGTTTAAGCTACAGTGATCATTGTAATTAAGCTACAGTAATGATCATGAACAGTGCCTAATCATTTTGCTAAGTGGGGCTTGATCACGTTGAATTTCAAATTCCAGTTCAAATTTCAATTCAAATGCCCTAGGATTTTAAGGTGATAAAATAAAGTGACAAACTGCAAAAGAAAAATGTTCCAAACTTGTGGAATATTCTAAAACAAATAATGTTGGGGAAAATAACATCACCAAGTTTGTGGTGTGGACCCATTGTTACAAATATCGGCCAGTTAACTGCAGTTAACTGCAGTTAACTGCTATTCGGACCCCCTCCGATAAGAGAAAGCCTATTCGAGACCCATTAACTGGAGGCCCAGTTAATCGGTCTGACAGGCCGATTTATCGACTGTCAGGCCGAATTATCGGCTGGGCTGATTAACCGGGAAGCATTTTTTGGCCCAAAACTACTCTCTCCTATGCCAAGAACAGAAGCACTACTCTCCTATGTTGTGTTGTTCTGTAAATTCTGATGTACTGCTGCTGCTGTGCTGCTCTCTTATGTGATGTACAAGTAGTACTGTTTCTATGTAGCCTAGGATATATAGATATGGCCCTAGTTAACCTACCGATAAATGGGTTACCGATGTATTCAGTTAAACGGCCGATTCGCTGATTAATCCCTTATCAGCCCCCGGCCGATATGGTACCAGTTACCTATATCTTGAACAATGTGTGGACCCCACCATTATTAACAGAAGCTTATAGCAATTAAAAGTGCTAATAAATTCAATTCGAAAACACAAACAGTTTCTAAAAATCCCTAAAGTTGATGTGGACCCTTGGAATATTGCAAGATAATATTTGGGCCATGTCTAACAATTTTGCATTAAGTAAATAAGCCTAAATTAAATAAAACAACAAATGGAAAAAGAAAATAGAAACAAAAAGAAAAAGGGAAAAAGGAAAAGGCCCGTGCCACTGGGCCCAAGTGGCCACAGTGCCGGCCCAGCCCACCAGGGCCTCCCCCTACCTGCTCCTGCCGCCGTGTCGCCCGCGCCATGGCCGCACTCGCCCTCCACCGCTCGCAGCTCGCCACCGCTGCGGAGCAGGTGAGCGGAGGGGATAAGGGCGCCCCTCCCTCGGGCCTCTGGACGCCCACGCCACTTCTGCTCCCCTCTCCTCACCTCGCTCGCTCTCCCCCCCCCTCCAGATCCGAGCGCTGCCGTCGCCATGGGCGCCGGTTAGTCGCGGCCACCGTCGCCCCCGAGCCCTGCCGTCGCGTCCACGAGCCCCGCCATGGCCTCCTCGACCTCCTCGACCACACGCACGAGCACCGGAGCCCTTCCACCGACGACCTGGACCTTCTTCTTCCTCGGAACGCCGCCGCACGCCGTCGTCGATTCCGGCTGCTCCGAGCCCACTGTGAAGGCAACACCCCGCTGTGAGCTCCGGCCTCCTTCTCCTCTCTGCCCCGCGACGAACCCGACCTCGTAGCACTGGTTTCCACCGGAGCCCAAACGCGCCGCCGCCTGACCTCGTCGCCGGCGCCTCTCCTGTGACCATTTGGTTCACCCACCGCCACCGTTCGACTCCGCGCGTCGCGTAGGCTCACCCCACACCGTTAGTTCACTCGAAATCGTGCCGCATAGCCGTTTGCCATCGCCGGCCGAAACCTTGCTCCGCCGCCGGCGACGTATCGCTCGCTACGGCCCACCGTTGCTCGCCCCGATGCCTGGAATGGATCGGCGGCTCGCCCAGCTTTCGAACGCGACCGACCGCGGGCCAAATGATGCACCGTGCGCGATTTCCGAGCTCGCCGGAGCTTTCGGTTGCGTCCGACGCTCGCCGGCGACGCTCCGGCGCCGGCCACCGACGTGGCACACCTGGGGTCCACCCCTGGGTCACTGCCAGTGGGGCCCCTGGGCCCAGTTGACTGGGTTGACCCAGTTAACTAGGCTGACTGGGTTGACCAGTCACTGACTGGTGGGACCCCATGCCCCTGTGAGTATGACAAGTGGGTCCCCCTGTCAGATGCCTAATTAACAGATTAGATTAATTAAAATAATTAGATTAACACTAGTGTCCCACTGACAAATGGGCCCCACTGTTAATTAAACCTGATTAGATTAATTTAAAACCCTGGATTTAAAATGAGTCTATGACATGTGGGTCCCACATGTCAGGTTCAAACAGTAGCTGACACTGTTGACTGCTGATGCAATGCTTGTGTCATGCTGACGTCACATTACACTGTTTCATCGAGCGGGACCCCATGAGGGTGATTCCTCAGGTTCCGTCTTGGTGTTTTATACACACGGTTACTATGACCGGGTTACAGAAACATGTTGAAGTCGGGTCGGCCCCAAGGGTACCCGCGAGAGATATTGGTGGTGTGTGCCAGTATGGTTCGAGCTTGCCCCGCACTACTAAAATGCTAATGGGTTGAGTATTTGATCCACTTGGTCGGTTTAGACCTTTTACGCACCAAACCATCACGTGGGAAAGTTATGGGCACTCAGCGTCGTTGTATCAGCCGAAGCTCTTCGGACGTCAGCAATGGAGCGGCGCGCGACGGATTGGACTGGACGGTGCAGCTCTTGGACTGGAGTGTACTAGGTCTGCTTCCGGCCGCGTTCGCATCGTGCAGGAGTGCAAGGGCAAGTGGGCCCACGAACCTGGGCACTTAGGATTTAGACCGGCGGGCTGGCCTCTTCGTTGAGTCTAGGTGGGGCGACGACGTGCTGCTATCCCGAGGCCGGGCATGACCCAGGAAAGTGTGTCCGGCCGGAGGTGATCAGGCGTGTTGGAGATGCGGTGCACCCCTGCAGGGAAGAACAAACTATTCGAATAGCCCTGTCCACGCTAACAGGACGATTTGGAGTTGTACTCTAACCTACTACAACTATAATCATAAATTAAATTAAAATGAATTGTGGCTCCGGGATTGCTTCCTCGCAGGGAGTCGAGGAAGGATCTCTGGGCGTGTTTACTTAATAAAATTTGCTACAACAATATGACTATATATGAGTTGCAGATCTATTCTCTTCTAATGCTGCTAGATGCTGAAGATGCTAGTCTTCGATAGGACTAGGCCTTCTCCCTATTCTTGCTTTCTGCAGTCAGCCCAGATATAACCCCTTCATTGATAATGATGCATAATTAGCATAGTTCTGATGTCAGTCTTGCGAGTACTTTGGATGAGTACTCACCGCTGCTTTGCTCCCCTTTTCCCCCTCGATACGTTGCTGCGTTCAGACGATGGAGCCCAGGAGATGGAGTACGCCAGAGACGACTACTACACCACCGCCGGAGCCTACTACTACGTGGAGGCTGCCCCGACGCTCAGGAGTAGTTAGGAGGTTCCCAGGCAGGAGGCCTCGCCTCTTTTGATCCGCTGCTTATGTTTGTGCTAGCCTTCTTAAGGCAAAACTTGTCTAACTTATGTCTGTACTCAGATATATTTGCTTCCGCTGACTCGTGTTTATGTCGAGCTTTGTATTCGAGCCCTCGAGGCCCCTGGCTTGTAAAATTAAGCTGTATGACCTTTATATTTGTGTCTTTTGTTGTGTTGTGATATCAATCAGTGAGTTCCTAATCTTGGTCGTACGCATTGTGTGCATGATTAGCGTACGGACAAGAATGGGGGCGTCACAAGTTGGTATCTGAGCCGACTGCCTGTAGGTAGCCCCCTTTCCAACTCCTTGGCCGAAGTTGAGTCTAGTACTTGAAAAACTTTTACTAACATTGATGTTGTGGCTTACGGGCCCACATCTCAATCGGGTGGTATTAGGATCTTTTATTCCTCGTCTATACTCTGGGTTCTGATCTCTCTTCTCTTTCGGGTTAAAGATTTTGCCAAATCTAACATTAGGTTCTCGTGATCACATCCAGCGGAGAATTGTTTCGTCGAAAAGTTGTCTTCTTGAAATTATGTTGCACACACTGTCATTTGACATCTTGAATCTCCTTGTTACAGATGCGTCCCGATAGGTAGATCGTTCGTCTGACCTACGCGCACGATACGACTGGGTTCCCGGGCATTCTGGTCGGCCTCTTGAAGAAGCTGGGATATCGCTGGTACCCCGAGTACACTGTTTACGAGGATTACCGCGAGTTCAACCAGGAACAGTATGAGGCTGTGATGGTTATTTGGGATCGACAGGATCGCTCCATCACTGAGCTGCACACCTTCCGTGGCATTGGAGTAACTGTTGAGATGGCGGTACAGGATGCTGCTTATGCTGCTATTGTTCATCTCCGTGCAGCGAACTCCTGTTTGGAGGACACGACATACAGATACATCCCGTATGTCCCTGCTGGAGTTGATACGGCAGCTGACGCTGAGGTCTTGACTCCTTTCGCTCGGCAGCGTACCGACCAATCCTACACTGCTGTCTGCGCCCCCTACGTGAGTCGTCGTTACGACCCACAGGTTCTGATCCAGTACACTGAGGCACTGGATCGCACTGTCAGGGCTCTTAACTTTGAGCTGTACGCCACCCGTGCTCGTCTTTACCGAGCTTTGGAGCTGTTGAGGCCAGCAGTCGTCGCGGGAATGCATACGGAGTTTGTTCTTCACCTGCGTCCGACTGAGTTTCCTCCAGGTCTCGAGTGGCCTGCTGTTGGAGGTCGTGCCCCCGCACTTGGGCCTAGGCTCCCGGTTGATATGCAGATACTGCATCAGGGTGTGCACGGAATGCAGTACTCCTTCACCAGATTTCAGAGTCACCTGCAGTTCCCCGGCTACTTCCATTATTAGCCACAATGTTCCCATTGAAATAGAAGGGCTACAATTCCATGCCTCCCCCATAATATTAAAGTCTTCCAAGATCGACCTTATTCTGGGGATGGATTGGTTGAAGGCACATACTGCTTCCGTCGTTTGTGCCACCAAAACTATCCACCTTCTGCATCCTTCGGATGAGATAGTCAACTACCATGCTCATCTTGTTCGAGATGCTGAAGCCCGACTATATGCCTTGAATGCATTAAACGAGTCACCTCTTGAAGGAATTGAAAACATTCCAGTTGTCCGGGATTTCCAAGATGTTTTCCCCGGAAGAACTTCCAGGGATCCCCCCTGCTAGAGCTGTCGAGTTTGTCATAGACTTGGTACCTGGTACCACTCCCATAGCCAAGCGCCTGTATAAGATGCCACCTCATGAACTCCTTGAACTTAAGAAAGAAATTGACAATTCGCTTCGTCTGGGCTTCATTCGTCCAAGTTCCTCTGCTTGGGGAGCACCTTCTCTCTTTGTTAAGAAGAAGGATGGAACGAATCGGTTGGTCCAAGATTACCGACCCATCAACCAAGCAACGATTCAAAACAAATATCCGCTTCCACGGATCAACGATTTGTATGATCAGCTTGCTGGATCATCAGTATTTTCTAAACTCGACTTGAGGTTGGGTTACCATCAGATCTGGGTTCATGAAGAGGATATTCCCAAGACTGCATTTGTTACTCGCTATGGTTCATACGAGTACACCGTCATGTCCTTCGGCTTGACCAATGATCCAGCAACCTTCTCTCGGTTGATGAATTATATATTCATGGATTACCTCGATAAATTCGTCGTGGTTTATCTGGATGATATTCTGGTATTCTCCAAGAAGAAAGAAGAGCATGCTGAACATCTTCGTCTTATACTGGAGAGGCTTAGAGAACATCAACTCTATGCTAAATATTCAAAGTGTGAGTTCTGGATGGACGAAGTAACCTACCTTGGTCATGTGATCTCCAAGGATGGTATTGCGGTCAACCCTGAACGAGTTCAGGCTATTCTTGACTGGACTCCCCCGAAGAATGTCAAGCAAGTCAGAAGTTTTCTCGGACTCGCCAGCTATTGCCATCGATTCGTCAAGAACTTCTCCAAGATTGCAAGGCCCTTAACCAATTTGCTTCACAAAGGTGTTAAATATGAGTGGACAGAAAAATGTCAGGAGAGCTTTCTGGCACTTAAAGACAAACTGACGTCTGCTCCAGTGCTTGCTCCTCCGGATACTCGTAAGGACTTTGTCATTTATTGTGACGCTTCTCGTCAAGGAATGGGTTGTGTCCTAATGCAAGAACGCAGAGTGGTTGCTTATGCATCCCGTCAATTGCGTCCTCATGAAGAGAACTACCTAGTTCATGACCTTGAACTTGCTGCAGTAATTCATGCATTGAAAGAGTGGCGGCAATACCTTGTTGGTAACCGGTGCGAGATCTACACCGATCACCAAAGTCTGAAGTACTTGTTTACTCAGCCAGATCTGAATCTTCGTCAACAGAGATGGATGGAGCAAATAGCAGATTACAATGTGGGTATTTCTTATACCCCAGGCAAGGCTAATGTGATGGCTGATGCTTTGAGCCGCAAGTCTTATTGCAATCACCTTCAGGTTCATAAGGTTCACCCCCTGCTTCAAGAAGAATTTCGCAAGCTGAACCTCCATATTGTTCCTCAGGGTTATCTCACTCCCCCTCCTGAGGGATCCTACAAGATGAACCTCCTTGTTGTTTCCCAGGGTTCTCTCAATACCCTGGTTGCTAAACCAGATCTTGTGTGCGTCATCAAGTGGATCCAGAAGTGTGACAATGAAGTCGAGAGGCTTAAACGCGATCTCGCAGAAGGAAAGCCCTCACCCTTCACTATTGCTGAGGACGGCGCTTTGTACTTCAAAGACCGCCTAGTGGTACCGAGTAGGGAGAAAAACCAAGATATGACTCAGGAGGTCATGAAAGAAGCACATGATACTCCGCTGTCTATTCATCCTGGTAGTACCAAGATGTACCAAGACATCCGTCGAAGATTCTGGTGGTCTAACATGAAGCAAGACATTGCACGCTATGTTTCAGAATGTGACATTTGCCGTCGGATCAAAGCAGAGCATCAAAGGCCTGCTGGAACTCTGCAACCTATTTCTATTCCTGAATGGAAATGGGGTCATGTTGAAATGGACTTCATTACTGGTTTTCCCAGGTCACAGAAAGGTAATGATGCTATTCTTGTCTCCATTGGCCGGCTGTCTAAAGTTGTACATTTTCTGGCTGTCAAGGAAACTATTACTGCTAGTCAGCTAGCAGATCTTTACATGTCCAGAATTGTTTCACTCCACGGTACTCCCCTGATTATCAGTTCGGACCGTGGCAGTTTATTCACTTCAAGATTCTGGGCTAGTTTCCAGGAAGCTATGGGGACTCGTTTGTCATTCAACACCGCTTTTCACCCTCAATCCCAGGGACAAGTTGAAAGAGTCAATCAGATCCTCGAAGACATGCTTCAAGCTTGTGTCATTTCTTTCGGCAAGAAATGGGAGGAATCTCTCACGTATGCTGAGTTCTCCTACAACAATAGCTGTCAAGCTAGTCTGAAGATGGCTCCTTTTGAAGTATTATATGGACGTAAGTGTCGAACTCCTCTGAATTGGTTAGAAACTGGGGAACGTACACTTATCGGTCCGGATATTATCCAACATGCCGAAGATCAAGTCCGCATTATTCACGCAAATCTGAAGGCTGCTCAGTCTCGTCAGAAGAGTCAGTATGACCGTCATCACAAAGATATGGTCAATCAACCTGGCGAAAAGGCTTATCTTCGAGTCACGCCAATGAGAGGTACACACCGATTTGGAATCAAGGGCAAGCTGGCTCCTCGTTATATTGGTCCTCTCACTATTCTCGAAAAGCGTGGAAAAGTGGCATATCAATTGGAACTACCGCCAAACCTTTCTCAGGTTCACGATGTGTTCCATGTGTCACAACTTCGCCGCTGCTTCAAGGATCCTATCCGAGCAGTGGACCACGAAATGCTGGCACTACAGCAAGACCTTTCTTACAAAGAGCAACCAGTCCGCATTCTCGATGAAACTGAACGTCGGACTCGTCAGAAGGTTACCAAGTTCTTCAAAGTGCAGTGGGCAAATCATTCTGAAGATGAAGCCACTTGGGAACATGAAGATTATCTTCGTGCAGAATACCCCGGGCTCTTTCCTTCTACTTCTTAATTCTCGAGACGAGAATTCTTGTTAGTAGGGGAGAATTGTGACACCCTGGGTTTAAGCTACAGTGATCATTGTAATTAAGCTACAGTAATGATCGTGAACAGTGCCTAATCATTTTGCTAAGTGGGGCTTGATCAAGTTGAATTTCAAATTCCAGTTCAAATTTCAATTCAAATGCCCTAGGATTTTAAGGTGATAAAATAAAGTGGCAAACTGCAAAAGAAAAATGTTCCAAACTTGTGGAATATTCTAAAACAAATAATGTTGGGGAAAATAACATCACCAAGTTTGTGGTGTGGACCCCACTATTATTAACAGAAGCTTATAGCAATTAAAAGTGCTAATAAATTCAATTCGAAAATTCAAACAGTTTCTAAAAATCCCCAAAGTTGATGTGGACCCTTGGAATATTGCAAGATAATATTTGGGCCATGTCTAACAATTTTGCATTAAGTAAATAAGCCTAAATTAAATAAAACAACAAATGGAAAAAGAAAACAGAAACAAAAAGAAAAAGGGAAAAAGGAAAAGGCCCGTGCCACAGGGCCCAAGTGGCCACGGTGCCGGCCCAGCCCACCAGGGCCTCCCCCTACCTGCTCCTGCCGCCGTGTCGCCCGCGCCATGGCCGCGCTCGCCCTCCACCGCTCGCAGCTCGCCACCGCTGCGGAGCAGGTGAGCGGAGGGGATAAGGGCGCCCCTCCCTCGGGCCTCTAGACGCCCACGGCACTCCTCCTCCCCTCTCCTCACCTCGCACGCTCTCCCCCCCTCCAGATCCGAGCGCTGCCGTCGCCATGGGCGCCGGTTAGTCGCGGCCACCGTCGCCCCTGAGCCCTTCCGTCGCGTCCACGAGCCCCGCCGTGGCCTCCTCGACCTCCTCGACCACACGCACGAGCACCGGAGCCCTTCCACCGACGACCTGGACCTTCTTCTTCCTCGGAACGCCGCCGCACGCCGTCGTCGATTCCGGCTGCTCCGAGCCCTCCCCGAGCCCACTGTGAAGGCAACACCCCGCTGTGAGCTCCGGCCTCCTTCTCCTCTCTGCCCCGCGACGAACCCGACCTCGTAGCACTGGTTTCCACCGGAGCCCAAACGCGCCGCCGCCTGACCTCGTCGCCGGCGCCTCTCCGGTGACCATTTGGTTCACCCACCGCCACCGTTCGACACCGCGCGTCGCGTAGGCTCACCCCACACCGTTAGTTCGCTCGAAATCGTGCTGCATAGCCGTTTGCCATCGCCGGCCGAAACCTTGCTCCGCCGCCGGCGACGTAGCGCTCGCTACGGCCCACCGTTGCTCGCCCCGATGCCTGGAATGGATCGGCGGCTCGCCCAGCTTTCGAACGCGACCGGCCGCGCGCCAAATGATGCACCGTGCGCGATTTCCGAGCTCGACGGAGCTTTCGGTTGCGTCCGACGCTCGCCGGCGACGCTCCGGCGCCGGCCACCGACGTGGCACACCTAGGGTCCACCCCTGGGTCACTGCCAGTGGGGCCCCTGGCCCCAGTTGACTGGGTTGACCCAGTTAACTGGGCTGACTGGGTTGACCAGTCACTGACTGGTGGGACCCCATGCCCCTGTGAGTATGACAGGTGGGTCCCCCTGTCAGATGCCTAATTAACAGATTAGATTAATTAAAATAATTAGATTAACACTAGTGTCCTACTGACAAATGGGCCCCACTGCTAATTAAACCTGATTAGATTAATTTAAAACCCTGGATTTAAAATGAGTCTATGACATGTGGGTCCCACATGTCAGGTTCAAACAGTAGCTGACACTGTTGACTGCTGATGCAATGCTTGTGTCATGCTGACGTCACATTACACTGTTTTGGATAATGTTGGATTAAATAAATAGAATTAATTCCAGAAATTATTTAAAACTTTGAAAAATCATATAAAATAATCTGTAGCTCAGATGGAAAAACTTTATACATGGAAGTAGATCAGGAAAATCCCACGAATCCAATTATGCCATCCATTCATTTGTCACTTGCCTCTAGCTATCTGAACATGCAACTTTTTGCATGTTTAGGATAGGTGAATAGTGCATGACATTACTAAAATAATTTCAAATAAATTCCTAAATTAACTATCGCACTTAGATAGGCCGTAAACACCCCTAGCCCTGCGTATTGCCATGTCATGCATCATGTTGCATCTGTGTGCTTTGTATTTATTGTTTCTTCCCCCTCTTCTCTCCGGTAGACCCCGAAACTGACGGTGCTGCCGGGTACGACTACCCCGTCGACGACCAGCCTTTTGCCGCAGAGCAGCAAGGCAAGCACCCCCCTTGAGCATTCCGATATCGCCTATTCCTCTCCTTCTTATTCTTGCATTAGAATTTTGCTACTGTATTAGTTAGCTCCTATTCTGATGCATAGCCTGTTTTTGATGAACTGTTACTATACCTGCAATCATACCAACTGCTTAGTATAGGTTGGTCAATGAATCCCCAGTGACCCCCTTAGTCCCAGTTGCCCCTGCTTTCATCGACGACTCGACGACTTGAAGATTCGAAGACTCGGTCAACCGACCGACAAGCCAGGCCCCTCACATCACCGCACACCCCTTAGTTGTACGACTCTGCAGCGCTACTATCGAGTACCGAGGGTGACACCTCGTGAAGTACTCATGATGTTAGTTCTGTAGTGCAGCTAGTCGGTCGTGGTTATCGAGGGTGATTCCTCCTTCACCACTCCCGACGATGACTCTGTCGTGCAACCCCTCAAGTGTGGGACCCTCGAGGGTGATTCCTCTAGGTCCCCCTTGACGGTTTCATCGAGCGGGACCCCATGAGGGTGATTCCTCAGGTTCCGTCTTGGTGTTTTATACACACGGTTACTATGACCGGGTTACATAAACATGTTGAAGTCGGGTCGGCCCCAAGGGTACCCGCGAGAGATATTGGTGGGGTGCGCCGGTAAGGCACCCGAGTGTTATTGGCGGGGCGACGGACTGTATGGTTCGAGCTTGCCCCACACTACTAAAATGCTAATGGGTTGAGTATTTGATCCACTTGGTCGGTTTAGACCTTTTACGCACCAAACCATCACGTGGGAAAGTTATGGGCACTCAGCGTCGTTGTATCAGCCGAAGCTCTTCGGACGTCAGCAATGGAGCGGCGCGCGACGGATTGGACTGGACGGTGCAGCTCTTGGACTAGAGTGTACTAGGTCTGCTTCCGGCCGCGTTCGCATCGTGCAGGAGTGCAAGGGCAAGTGGGCCCACGAACCTGCGCACTTAGGATTTAGACCGGCGGGCTGGCCTCTTCGTTGAGTCTAGGTGGGGCGACGACGTGCTGCTATCCCAAGGCCGGGCATGACCCAGGAAAGTGTGTCCGGCCGGAGGTGATCAGGCGTGTTGGAGATGCGGTGCACCCCTGCAGGGAAGAACAAACTATTCGAATAGCCGTGTCCACGGTAACATGACGATTTGGAGTTGTACTCTAACCTACTACAACTATAATCATAAACTAAATTAAAATGAATTGTGGCTCCGGGATTGCTTCCTCGCAGGGAGTCGAGCAAGGATTTCTGGGCATGTTTACTTAATAAAATTTGCTACAACAATATGACTATATATGAGTTGCAGGTCTATTCTCTTCTAATGCTGCTAGATGCTGAAGATGCTAGTCTTCGATAGGACTAGGCCTTCTCCCTATTCTTGCTTTCTGCAGTCAGCCCAGATATAACCCCTTCATTGATAATGATGCATAATTAGCATAGTTCTGATGTCAGTCTTGCGAGTACTTTGGATGAGTACTCACCGCTGCTTTGCTCCCCTTTTCCCCCTCGATACGTTGCTGCGTTCAGACGATGGAGCCCAGGAGATGGAGTACGCCAGAGACGACTACTACACCACCGCCGGAGCCTACTACTACGTGGAGGCTGCCCCGACGCTCAGGGGTAGTTAGGAGGTTCCCAGGCAAGAGGCCTCGCCTCTTTCGATCCGCTGCTTATGTTTGTGCTAGCCTTCTTAAGGCAAAACTTGTCTAACTTATGTCTGTACTCAGATATATTTGCTTCCGCTGACTCGTGTTTATGTCGAGCTTTGTATTCGAGCCCTCGAGGCCCCTGGCTTGTAATATTAAGCTGTATGACCTTTATATTTGTGTCTTTTGTTGTGTTGTGATATCAATCAGTGAGTTCCTAATCTTGGTCGTACGCATTGTGTGCATGATTAGCGTACGGACAAGAATGGGGGCGTCACAAGTTGGTATCAGAGCCGACTACCTGTAGGTAGCCCCCTTTCCAACTCCTTGGCCGAAGTTGAGTCTAGTACTTGAAAAACTTTTACTAACACTGATGTTGTGGCTTACGGGCCCACATCTCAATCGGGTGGTATTAGGATCTTTTATTCCTCGTCTATACTTTGGGTTCTGATCTCTCTTCTCTTTCGGGTTAAAGATTTTGCCAAATCTAACATTAGGTTCTCGTGATCAAATCCAGCGGAGAATTGTTTCGTCGAAAAGTTGTCTTCTTGAAATTATGTTGCACACACTGTCATTTGACATCCTGAATCTCCTTGTTACAGATGCGTCCCGATAGGTAGATCGTTCATCTGACCTACGCGCACGATACGAGTGGGTTCCCGGCCATTCTGGTCGGCCTCTTGAAGAAGCTAGGATATCGCTGGTACCCCGAGTACACTGTTTACGAGGATTACCGCGAGTTCAACCAGGAACAGTATGAGGCTGTGATTGTTATTTGGGATCGACAGGATCGCTCCATCACTGAGCTGCACACCTTCCGTGGCATTGGAGTAACTGTTGAGATGGCGGTACAGGATGCTGCTTATGCTGCTATTGTTCGTCTCCGTGCAGCGAACTCCTATTTGGAGGACACGGCATACAGATACATCCCGTATGTCCCTGCTGGAGTTGATACGGCAGCTGACGCTGAGGTCTTGACTCCTTTCGCTCGGCAGCGTACCGACCGATCCTACACTGCTGTCTGCGCCCCCTACGTGAGTCGTCGTTACGACCCACAGGTTCTGATCCAGTACACTGAGGCACTGGATCGCACTGTCAGGGCTCTTAACTTTGAGCTGTACGCCACCCGTGCTCGTCTTTACCGAACTTTGGAGCTGTTCAGGCCAGCAGTCGTCGCGGGAATGCATACGGAGTTTGTTCTTCACCCGCGTCCGACTAAGTTTCCTCCAGGTCTTGAGTGGCCTGCTGTTGGAGGTCGTGCCCCCGCACTTGGGCCTAGGCTCCCGGTTGATATGCAGATACTGCATCAGGGTGTGCACGGAATGCAGTACTCCTTCACCAGATTTCATAGTCACCTGCAGTTCCCCGGCTACTTCCATTATTAGCCACAATGTTCCCATTGAAATAGAAGGGCTAGAATTCCATGCCTCCCCCATAATATTAAAGTCTTCCAAGATCGACCTTATTCTGGGGATGGATTGGTTGAAGGCACATACTGCTTCCGTCGTTTGTGCCACCAAAACTATCCACCTTCTGCATCCTTCGGATGAGATAGTCAACTACCATGCTCATCTTGTTCGAGATGCTGAAGCCCGACTATATGCCTTGAATGCATTAAACAAGTCACCTTTTGAAGGGATTGAAAACATTCCAGTTGTCCGGGATTTCCAAGATGTTTTCCCGGAAGAACTTCCAGGGATCCCCCCTGCTAGAGCTGTCGAGTTTGTCATAGACTTGGTACCTGGTACCACTCCCATAGCCAAGCGCCTGTATAAGATGCCACCTCATGAACTCCTTGAACTTAAGAAAGAAATTGACAATTCGCTTCGTCTGGGTTTCATTCGTCCAAGTTCCTCTGCTTGGGGAGCACCTTCTCTCTTTGTTAAGAAGAAGGATGGTACGAATCGGTTGGTCCAAGATTACCGACCCATCAACCAAGCAACGATTCAAAACAAATATCCGCTTCCACGGATCAACGATCTGTATGATCATCTTGCTGGATCATCAGTATTTTCTAAACTCGACTTGAGGTTGGGTTACCATCAGATCCGGGTTCGTGAAGAGGATATTCCCAAGACTGCATTTGTTACTCGCTATGGTTCATACGAGTACACCGTCATGTCCTTCGGCTTGACCAATGCTCCAGCAACCTTCTCTCGGTTGATGAATTATATATTCATGGAGTACCTCGATAAATTCGTCGTGGTTTATCTGGATGATATTCTGGTATTCTCCAAGAACAAAGAAGAGCATGCTGAACATCTTCGTCTTATACTGGAGAGGCTTAGAGAACATCAACTCTATGCTAAATATTCAAAGTGTGAGTTCTGGATGGACGAAGTAACCTACCTTGGTCATGTGATCTCCAAGGATGGTATTGCGGTCACCCCTGAACGAGTTCAGGCTATTCTTGACTGGACTCCCCCGAAGAATGTCAAGCAAGTCAGAAGTTTTCTCGGACTCGCCAGCTATTGCCGTCGATTCGTTGAGAACTTCTCCAAGATTGCAAGACCCTTAACCAATTTGCTTCACAAAGGTGTTAAATATGAGTGGATAGAAAAATGTCAAGAGAGCTTTCTGGCACTTAAAGACAAACTGACGTCTGCTCCAGTGCTTGCTCCTCCGGATACTCGTAAGGACTTTGTCATTTATTGTGACGCTTCTCGTCAAGGAATGGGTTGTGTCCTAATGCAAGAACGCAGAGTGGTTGCTTATGTATCCCGTCAATTGCGTCCTCATGAAGAGAACTACCCAGTTCATGACCTTAAACTTGCTGCAGTAATTCATGCATTGAAAGAGTGGCGGCAATACCTTGTTGGTAACCGGTGCGAGATCTACACCGATCACCAAAGTCTGAAGTACTTGTTTACTCAGCCAGATCTGAATCTCCGTCAACAGAGATGGATGGAGCGAATAGCAGATTACAATGTGGGTATTTCTTATACCCCAGGCAAGGCTAATGTGATGGCTGATGCTTTGAGCCGCAAGTCTTATTGCAATCACCTTCAGGTTCATAAGGTTCACCCCCTGCTTCAAGAAGAATTTCGCAAGCTGAACCTCCATATTGTTCCTCAGGGTTATCTCACTCCCCCTCCTGAGGGATCCTACAAGATGAACCTCCATGTTGTTTCCCAGGGTTCTCTCAATACCTTGGTTGCTAACCCAGATCTTGTGTGCGTCATCAAGTGGATCGAGAAGTGTGACAATGAAGTCGAGAGGCTTAAACGCGATCTCGCAGAAGGAAAGCCCTCACCCTTCACTATTGCTGAGGACGGCGCTTTGTACTTCAAAGACCGCCTAGTGGTACCAAGTAGGGAGAAAAACCAAGATATGACTCAGGAGGTCATGAAAGAAGCACATGATACTCCGCTGTCTATTCATCCTGGTAGTACCAAGATGTACCAAGACATCCGTCGAAGATTCTGGTGGTCTGACATGAAGCAAGACATTGCACGCTATGTTTCAGAATGTGACATTTGCCGTCGGATCAAAGCAGAGCATCAAAGGCCTGCTTGAACTCTGCAACCTATTTCTATTCCTGAATGGAAATGGGATCATGTTGAAATGGACTTCATTACTGGTTTTCCCAGGTCACAGAAAGGTAATGATGCTATTCTTGTCGTCATTGGCCGGCTGTCTAAAGTTGTACATTTTCTGGCTGTCAAGGAAACTATTACTGCTAGTCAGCTGGCAGATCTTTACAAGTCCAGAATTGTTTCACTCCACGGTACTCCCCTGATTATCAGTTCGGACCGTGGCAGTTTATTCACTTCAAGATTCTGGGCAAGTTTCCAGGAAGCTATGGGGACTCGTTTGTCATTCAGCACCGCTTTTCACCCTCAATCCCAGGGACAAGTTGAAAGAGTCAATTAGATCCTCGAAGACATGCTTCGAGCTTGTGTCATTTCTTTCGGCAAGAAATGGGAGGAATCTCTCGCGTATGCTGAGTTCTCCTACAACAATAGCTATCAAGCTAGTCTGAAGTTGGCTCCTTTTGAAGTATTATATGGACGTAAGTGTCGAACTCCTCTGAATTGGTCAGAAACTGGGGAACGTACACTTATCGGTCCGGATATTATCTAACATGCCGAAGATCAAGTCCGCATTATTCACGCAAATCTGAAGGCTGCTCAGTCTTGTCAGAAGAGTCAGTATGACCGTCATCACAAAGATATGGTCTATCAACCTGGCGAAAAGGCTTATCTTTGAGTCACGCCAATGAGAGGTACACACCGATTTGGAATCAAGGGCAAGCTGGCTCCTCGTTATATTGGTCCTTTCACTGTTCTCGAAAGGCATGGAAAAGTAGCATATCAATTGGAACTACCGCCAAACCTTTCTCAGGTTCACGATGTGTTCCATGTGTCACAACTTCGCCGCTGCTTCAACGATCCTATCCGAGCAGTGGACCACGAAATGCTGGCACTACAGCAAGACCTTTCTTACAAAGAGCAACCAGTCCGCATTCTCGATGAAACTGAACGTCGGACTCGTCAGAAGGTTACCAAGTTCTTCAAAGTGCAGTGGGCAAATCATTCTGAAGATGAAGCCACTTGGGAACGCGAAGATCATCTTCGTGCAGAATACCCCGGGCTCTTTCCTTCTACTTCTTAATTCTCGGGACGAGAATTCTTGTTAGTAGGGGAGAATTGTGACACCCTGGGTTTAAGCTACAGTGATCATTGTAATTAAGCTACAGTAATGATCATGAACAGTGCCTAATCATTTTGCTAAGTGGGGCTTGATCAAGTTGAATTTCAAATTCCAGTTCAAATTTCAATTCAAATGCCCTAGGATTTTAAGGTGATAAAATAAAGTGGCAAACTGCAAAAGAAAAATGTTCCAAACTTGTGGAATATTCTAAAACAAATAATGTTGGGGAAAATAACATCACCAAGTTTGTGGTGTGGACCCCACCATTATTAACAGAAGCTTATAACAATTAAAAGTGCTAATAAATTCAATTCGAAAATTCAAACAGTTTCTAAAAATCCCCAAAGTTGCTGTGGACCCTTGGAATATTGCAAGATAATATTTGGGCCATGTCTAACAATTTTGCATTAAGTAAATAAGCCTAAATTAAATAAAACAACAAATGGAAAAAGAAAACAGAAACAAAAAGAAAAAGGGAAAAAGGAAAAGGCCCGTGCCACTGGGCCCAAGTGGCCACAGTGCCGACCCAGCCCACCAGGGCCTCCCCCTACCTGCTCCTGCCGCCGTGTCGCCCGCGCCATGGCCGCGCTCGCCCTCCACCGCTCGGAGCTCGCCACCGCTGCGGAGCAGGTGAGCGGAGGGGATCAGGGCGCCCCTCCCTCGGGCCTCTGGACGCCCACGCCACTCCTCCTCCCCTCTCCTCACCTAGCTCGCTCTCCCCCCCCTCCAGATCCGAGCGCTGCCGTCGCCATGGGCGCCGGTTAGTCGCGGCCACCGTCGCCCCCGAGCCCTGCCGTCGCGTCCACGAGCCCCGCCGTGGCCTCCTCGACCTCCTCGACCACACGCACGAGCACCGGAGCCCCTCCACCGACGACCCGGAGCTTCTTCTTCCTCGGAACGCCGCCGCACACCGTCGTCGATTCCGGCTGCTCCGAGCCCTCCCCGAGCCCACTGTGAACGGCAACACCCCGCTGTGAGCTCCGGCCTCCTTCTCCTCTCTTCCCCGCGACGAACCCGACCTCGTAGCATTGGTTTCCACCGGAGCCCAAACGCGCTGCCGCTTGACCTCGTCGCCGGCGCCTCTCCGGGGACCATTTGGTTCACCCACCGCCAACGTTCGACTCCGCGCGTCGCTTAGGCTTACCCCACACCGTTAGTTCGCTCGAAATCGTGCCGCATAGCCGTTTCCCATCGCCGGCCGAAACCTTGCTCCACCGCCGGCGACGTAGCACTCGCTACGGCCCGCCGTTGCTCGCCCCGATGCCTGGAATGGATTGGCGGCTCGCCCAGCTTTCGAACGCGACCGGCTGCGCGCCAAATGATGCACCGTGCGCGATTTCCGAGCTCGCCAGAGCTTTCGGTTGCGTCCGACGCTCGCCGGCGACGCTCCGGCGCCGGCCACCGACGTGGCACACCTGGGGTCCACCCCTGGGTCACTGCCAGTGGGGCCCCTGGCCCCAGTTGACTGGGTTGACCTAGTCAACTGGGCTGACTGGGTTGACCAGTCACTGACCGGTGGGACCCCATGCCCCTGTGAGTATGACAGGTGGGTCCCCCTGTCAGATGCCTAATTAACAGATTAGATTAATTAAAATAATTAGATTAACACTAGTGTCCCACTGACAAATGGGCCCCACTGCTAATTAAACCTGTTTAGATTAATTTAAAACCCTGGATTTAAAATGAGTCTATGACATGTGGGTCCCACATGTCAGGTTCAAACAGTAGCTGACACTGTTGACTGCTGATGCAATGCTTGTGTCATGCTGACGTCACATTACACTGTTTTGGATAATGTTGGATTAAATAAATAGAATTAATTCCAGAAATTATTTAAAACTTTGAAAAATCATATAAAATAATCTGTAGCTCAGATGGAAAAACTTTATACATGGAAGTTGATCAGGAAAATCCCACAAATCCAATTATGCCGTCCATTCATTTGTCACATGCCTCTAGCTATCTGAACATGCAACTTTTTGCCTGTTTCGGATAGGTGAATAGTGCATGACATTACTAAAATAATTTCAAATAAATTCCTAAATTAACTATCGCACTTAGATAGCCGTAAACATCCCTAGCCCTGCGTATTGCCATGTCATGCATCATGTTGCATCTGTGTGCTTTGTATTTATTGTTTCTTCCCCCTCTTCTCTCCGGTAGACCCCGAGACTGACGGTGCTGCCGGGTACGACTACCCCGTCGACGACCAGCCTTTTGCCGCAGAGCAGCAAGGCAAGCAAACCCCCCTTGAGCATTCCGATATCGCCTATTCGTCTCCTTCTTATTCTTGCATTAGAATTTTGCTACTGTATTAGTTAGCTCCTATTCTGATGCATAGCCTGTTTTTTATGAACTGTTACTATACCTGCAATCATACCAACTGCTTAGTATAGGTTGGTCAATGAATCCCCAGTGACCCCCTTAGTCCCAGTTGCCCCTGCTTTCATCGACGACTCGACGACTTGAAGATTCGAAGACTCGGTCAACCGACCGACAAGCCAGGCCCCTCACATCACCGCACACCCCTTAGTTGTACGACTCTGCAGCGCTACTATCGAGTACCGAGGGTGACACCTCGTGAAGTACTCATGATGTTAGTTCTGTAGTGCAGCTAGTCGGTCGTGGTTATCGAGGGTGATTCCTCCTTCACCACTCCCGACGATGACTCTATCATGCAACCCCTCAAGTGTGGGACCCTCGAGGGTGATTCCTCTAGGTCCCCCTTGACGGTTTCATCGAGCGGGACCCCATGAGGGTGATTCCTCAGGTTCCGTCTTGGTGTTTTATACACACGGTTACTATGACCGGGTTACAGAAACATGTTGAAGTCGGGTCGGCCCCAAGGGTACCCGCGAGAGATATTGGTGGGGTGCGCCGGTAAGGCACCCGAGTGTTATTCGCAGGGCGACGGACTGTATGGTTCGAGCTTGCCCCACACTACTAAAATGCTAATGGGTTGAGTATTTGATCCACTTGGTCGGTTTAGACCTTTTACGCACCAAACCATCACGTGGGAAAGTTATGGGCACTCAGCGTCGTTGTATCAGCCGAAGCTCTTCGGACGTCAGCAATGGAGCGGCGCGCGACGGATTGGACTGGACAGTGCAGCTCTTGGACTGGAGTGTACTAGGTCTGCTTCCGGCCGCGTTCGCATCGTGCAGGAGTGCAAGGGCAAGTGGGCCCACGAACCTGCGCACTTAGGATTTAGACCGGCGGGCTGGGCTCTTCGTTGAGTCTAGGTGGGGCGACGACGTGGTGCTATCCCGAGGCCGGGCATGACCCAGGAAAGTGTGTCCGGCCGGAGGTGATCAGGCGTGTTGGAGATGCGGTGCACCCCTGCAGGGAAGAACAAACTATTCGAATAGCCGTGTCCACGGTAACAGGACGATTTGGAGTTGTACTCTAACCTACTACAACTATAATCATAAATTAAATTAAAATGAATTGTGGCTCCGGGATTGCTTCCTCGCAGGGAGTCGAGGAAGGATCTCTGGGCATGTTTACTTAATAAATTTTGCTACAACAATATGACTATATATGAGTTGCAGGTATATTCTCTTCTAATGCTGCTAGATGCTGAAGATGCTAGTCTTCGATAGGACTAGGCCTTCTCCCTATTCTTGCTTTCTGCAGTCAGCCCAGATATAACCCCTTCATTGATAATGATGCATAATTAGCATAGTTCTAATGTTAGTCTTGCGAGTACTTTGGATGAGTACTCACCGCTGCTTTGCTCCCCTTTTCCCCCTCGATACGTTGCTGCGTTCAGACGATGGAGCCCAGGAGATGGAGTACGCCAGAGATGACTACTACACCACCGCCGGAGCCTACTACTACGTGGAGGCTGCCCCGATGCTCAGGAGTAGTTAGGAGGTTCCCAGGCAGGAGGCCTCGCCTCTTTCGATCCGCTGCTTATGTTTGTGCTAGCCTTCTTAAGGTAAAACTTGTCTAACTTATGTCTGTACTCAGATATATTTGCTTCCGCTGACTCGTGTTTATGTCGAGCTTTGTATTCGAGCCCTCGAGGCCCCTGGCTTGTAATATTAAGCTGTATGACCTTTATATTTGTGTCTTTTGTTGTGTTGTGATATCAATCAGTGAGTTCCTAATCTTGGTCGTACGCATTGTGTGCATGATTAGCGTACGGACTAGAATGGGGGCGTCACACCGGCCACCGTCATAAGGCTGTTGGCCGTATGAACCGCCCCTCGGAGGGGGCGTCCGACTGACGTCGCGATCGTCACGGCAGTGTCCTCCGTGCGGGCCTCTCGGAAGAGGAGGAGATCGCTGGTTTCTTTTTGGCGCGAGGGGACTGTGAGCAGATTGGACCGTATCCGCCCGACCGGACTTGCTGTGTATACGTTGATGCGATTGAGATACCTCGGAATTCTGTTGCAAGGCGGTATTCAGCAAAGCCTAGATCTGCCGAATGCCTTCCCCGGCCGTCGAGTCAGACGACTGAATGGAATCGGCGATCCGAGTGGCCGCGGCCAAATTCTGCAATGGCGTGCGCATCACCGGGATGCTGTAAGGGCGACCATCGGGAAACAATTGCTGGCGACTGCGGCTGGAGCTGGGTTGCTCCCTTGCCGCGCGTTCGTCGAGTGACTGCTGGAGTCTCTCTTGCCGCTCGCGCTCAGCCAACGTGCCTTGGCATGTGGCCTCCAGGGCCAACTCCTCCGGGGTAGTCCCCGTGATGGGGGTGAGCAGAACTTGATCGTTCCTGCGCCTAATATCTTCCCGCTGCTCCCGAGTGAGGGGTCAGGGAACGTAGGTGTCGGTGCTGGCGTTGTCGCGGCCACCGTTCCATCCGCGAGCGTTGCCCGCAGGACACTCAGGAGGTGCGCCCCTGGTCGTGTCGGCCATCAGAATCTCCGCAGCGTTTCCGCTGCTCTCGCACTCGGACGCGTCGGAAGATCCGTCACTCGAGGAAAGGAAAAGGCTGAGGACGGGCTCATCGGAATCGAGCACGGCCACTTGCCCAACCATGGCCTGGAGTGCCACGGCATGCTTGATCCAACGCTGCAACCGTGAGTGCCCGGAGCGCTTGTGACGGGCCGCAGCGGGAGGAGGTGGTGCCCATTGATACGGCACCGACGGTTGTCGGAGAAGGACTCCATACACCGTCGCGCTGAAATGCGCCGCGCCGCGGGCGGGCAGCGCATCGGTGTCCAGCGGCGCATCCTGCAGCCACGCCGAATCGTCGGCGATGAAGCTGAGGGAACCGAAGAGGATCTCGCCGCCGAGTGTCATCATGATGACCGGAAAAATGAAATCTCCACCTGCGCCAGAATTTGCTAGACGTGCAGCCCCACGGTGGGCGCCAACTGTCGAGGGAACGAGCCTGACAATAGTACCGGGGGTACGAACGGAGGGGGCGGAGCCTAGCTACGGCACGGCTGTTCACTCGGTTTGTACGAGTTCGGGCCTCACTCGGGAGTGATAACAACCCTATGTCTCGAGCCCGGAGGCTTTGTATCTGATTGTGGGGGGTGTCTGATTACACAGGGTTGCGAACCCTTGCTCTAGCGCCCCGGGGTGGCTTATATACAGTGTGCCACCCCCGGTCGAGCGCCATTCAAGGGCATTAATTATTAGTAACTATAGCGTTACTGAAGCTGCTTATTAACTAGGGACGTTATAGGTAACGTAATCTTAACGGCACATCGTGCGTGTATTCAAGTCCCTCGGATGTTGCAGCTTCCATGTCGCTTGAGCTTCCTCCCGTCCGAATGCTGGTGCTTGTCCGAGTGATGGAATGACTGCCCGAGTGACTTGAAGGATCCGAATGGATCATCGTATGCATCCGAATGCATTATTAGCCCAGGGGCTTTAATGATAATGTGGGGCCCAAGTGGGCCTAGATGTCAGGTCCGTGACCCTATCCTTAGTAGGTGACCTCATCATTGAGCACTACACTTACTTTGCCATCCCTTCAATCAAATTTGTCAACATCCGTAGACCATAGTCCATAAATACCATGACTTCCTCACGGGGATTAAAATTTAGGGGACAAATAATTTCAGATTTGGGGAGAAAATCATAGACCAATATGTTGCAGTGAAGCCTGCTGCCCTGCTGTCTTGAAGCTCCTGCACCACAAAACAAATATCAGTGCATTGTTGTACTAATCCAGACCAAAACAAATCAAGGAACTATCAATTCTTCCGACGAAGATCAAGGAGCTATCAATTTTTTTGACAAAGATAAAGAAACTATCCTAATCATGTCATACCAATCTTAATCCTCCTCAGCTAGCCATCAGCTTCATCTGCCTGCAACTACCCACTTCCTCTACCTTTGCAACGCCACTCACATGAACACGGATGCACATCCAGGTGCACACATCACAGACTCACGCTACGCATGCACAAGAGGCCGACAGGAGTACAACATAGACGCCACAAATGCCACACCCGACCGGATAGAGCTGCTGCTTTCGTATGATGAGATAGGAGAGAGAGAGATGGATGCTCACGCCGATTTTCTGCCGCCATCTTCGATCCGCTGCTGCAACATGCCCTTGCTCCACCACCCGCCGGAGGAGCCCGTACTCGACCTCTCGGAGTGAGGGGAGAGGCGTGCGTGTGCGTGTAGCCGCTGTCGTGCTCGTCCTACCGAGGCGCTGCCGTCGCCTGACCGTGCTTCGTGCCGCCGCCTGATTGCTCTCTCTTAGATATTTTTGCCGTCGCCTGACCATGCTTCGTCTCGACGGACGGGTAGGGGTAGGAGCGGCGGTGGGGTAGGCGGCGCGTGGCGGCGGGGCGGGGACCGGCGGCGGGGCGGGGTGGCGGCACGATGGAGGTGGAAGATGGGGAGGTAGGGTCGTGGGTTGTGGGGTTGGGTGATTTTTTTCCCGTCGGTCGTATCGGTTCAGTATCATCAGGACCGCGGGTTCAATTATACAAAAACATAAGGACTTTTTTGCAAAACATATGCGACGGTGAACCCGACAGAAGCAATAGGTGCATTATTATTAGGTAAAGATTATTCGACATTTGTATTGACAGTTACAAACTGAATTGTTCTTGGATGAAAAAATATTTATGACATTAATGATGTCACTGATACCATAGATATGTTTTCCATTGAGTTACCCAATTTGGGGGAAATGTTCACATCCAAAGTTTCATTGCGCGTCCTCACACACTCCCCTTCTTGCGCCGCCGCCGACACCCTCGTCGTTGCCAGCCGCCGCATTCCGTGCCACCAACGCCCCCGTCGAGCTCCTCGCACGCCGACGGCGCTTGCGTTGCCGTCGCCCACCTCCGCCACAGTACACCGCGCTCCTCGAGTCATCGCCGCGGCCCTACCCCCTCCCCCACCATCACGCCGCGGGCCCCAACCGCCTCGACTTCGCCTCCGGCAGCATCGGCGGCAAAGCACGTCCCCCTGCCTCCGCGCCAACACCTCGATTCCGCCGGTAAGTGAGATCCCTCCTTTTTTTTAATTCCATAGACATATTTGTTAGAATTGCTAAACATTTATATTTTTAGAGTAAATTAGTTATAATTGTAACATTGTGAGTTGTTTTGGAGATGGATTTGATGAAGTGTGGTTAAAATTTTGTAGTTTTAATTGTTGGTTTGATGGATATTGACTTGAATTTTGAAGATGGATGTGATGAATTGTGGGTGAATTTTTTTGCTGCTTGTGAATTGTTTTGCAATATACAGTATATGTATCTTTTTGTACAGAATGTATAGGGTTGCCAATATTTTGGTGAAATGTTCATTATTTTTTGTTTTCTTAACGGGACAAAAGGGACGGTCGGTCGTTGTCTACACTACCGTCGCATATTTGTCCAAGGGTTGCTGTGAGGGTTCAGACAAAGGGGAATGGGAGGCCTCCTTCGTGGTGTACTGTGTTTTCTTTTTGTTTTTACTCTCTTGTCTTTCCAGCCGTCTGGTCAATTTCATTTGTATAAGAGCATCTACAGCCGGACCCCTCGTACCCGTCTTAAACGTCCGGACATGCCGTCCGGTCACTAACCGGTCACAAAAATCGACCCAGCCGAGCCCCTTAAAGGGCCTCAAACGCCCGGGCTGACCAGCACTCTTCATATCCAGCCCAAATATGTGGCGGATATGGGGGCGCCCGGGCGCGCCCGGACACGTCCGCCACGTTGGCCTCATGGCGAGGCCCACGCGGACTCGCCCGGAAACCCGAAGGTCCGACGGGCGCCGCGGTGTGAACGCCGCATGGCGCCAGTCCGGATCGCCGCCCGAGGCCATAGCCGGTTATTTAAGCCGGCCGGCGTCCCCCAGCCATAGCACATCCACCTCCTCCATCCCTCCGCCGCCATCCGAGCCCGTCAGCCATACCCCCACGCTGCCGTCACTACACGATCTAGCACCGTCTCTGGCTCCTTGAGCAGGTCCGGATCCGGAGGGCCGCGGGGCTACCTCTGGATCCGGAGGAGGATTTCGAGGAGGAGGAGGAGGTGGACGAGGAAGAGGAGGAGGAGCAGGAGCCGGCGGAGGAGGCGCCGCCGCTGGGTGTGGGGGAGGACGAGCAGGAGCCGGCAGAGGAGGTGCCGCCGCAGGATGTTTGGGAGGACGAGCAGGAGCCGGCGGAGGAGGCGCCGCCGCTAGATGTGGGGGAGGAGGAGGCGCCGGCGATGGAGGATGACGTGGATCTGCGGGCGGAGCAGCAGGCCATCCTAAACTCCATCCGCTCGGAGTCGGCTACGGAGGATAGACGTCTTCGTCGTCAGCAGATGGAGGCAGCGCGTGCTGCGGCGGAGGCGGCTCAGGCTGCTCAGGTTGAGCAAGAGGCCATCTCCGATGACGACGAAGAGTAGGATAGTACGTAGTATGTAGGATATCTATTATGCATGACTTTTTATGGATCTAGGGGATGAAATATGAGAGAGTTGGATGTGGACAAGCAGATTTGAGGCGTGACGGTCAGTGTCCGCGGACGCGGCACTGTAGATGCTCTAATTGGACATACATACGTCGTTGGCATATGTTGCTAAGAGCATCTCCAACGGGCGCGCTAGTTTTGGCGCGCACGGAAGAAAACGTGTTTTTTGCGCACACGCACCCGGTTGGCACGCTCCAGCAGCCGCGGGAAAGTTCGGCGCGCTAAAAAAAACTGCGCGCGCGAAAAACGGCAACACACGCGGCAGTTTTGGCGCGTGGCGTAGCACGCGCTCCATAAAACCCGCGCGCTGGAGCGCCCCGCGCTTATCTCTTCGCCGCCGCTTTCTCTGCCCCGCCGCCTCCGCGCCCTTCTTCCTCGTCTCCGTCGCCTCTCTCTTCGCCCCCGCCGCCTTCGCCCCCGCCGCCGCCATGCCGCCGCGCGCCCGGAGCAGCTCCGGCTTCCGCAGCGTCCGCGCCCGCCCCTCCGGCGTGTATTACGCGGAGATATGCTCCGGTGATACACGCCTTGGGCTCGGGACGTTCGAGACCTCCCAAGCGGCCGCCCGCGCATACGACGCGGCGGCTAGGGAGGCCACAGTCTCAGATGAACTTCCCGGAAGTCCGGACTCGCGAGGAGGCGCAAGCCCGCGCGCCTCCCCCGTGGCTAATCACCGCGGAGGACCGCCGCATACAGCAGAGGCGGGAGCGCCACCTCCTCATCGCCGAGACGGATGAGCAGGCCATGGCGGCGTGGCGCGAGCGCTTCCCGCAGGATGTCGCCGACGAACACGCGATCTGGGCGCAGAGGAGGGCGAAGCGAGTTGCGGAATGCAATGAGAAGCGTATGCGCAAGGCATTGGCGATTTCCCAGTCGGAGAACCCGGACTCAAGACCTGGGACTCGAACGATGAACGGTGGGCGGACGCGTTTGTTACGACGTCCGACAGCAGCGAGGACAATGAAGAGTAGTCTAGTTTTTATCTAGTTCTAGTTTTATTTAGTTTTTAAGTTTTTAAGTTTTATCTAGTTTTAGTTTTATCTAGTTTTTAAGTTTTATGTAATATATTTGCATCGTACTATCTTTTCATTTGTATCGTATGAACTATATGTGGTTTTGGCTTGAACTATGCTATGAACTCAATGCTGTAAATTTAGCGCGCCTGCTGGAGCGGCAAAGGCGCGCCTTATTTTGCAGCACCTGTTAGAGCAAGCGCCCTCCAGCGCGCTAAAAAACGCTATTTCGGCGCTGCATAATTTTTTTAGCGCGCGTCTGTTGGAGATGCTCTAACTAGCTAGGTAGGGGTAGCTAGGTTGGTAGGATTTGTCAGTATGTAGTGTCCACAAACATTGTGAAGAGGCCTACGTAAGGCGAGTAATATTTCAAATTTATGCCGAGCGTTTCCTTTAAGCTGAGAATTTGCTTACACGTACGTAAGCCGAGTACTTTTCGTCGTGTACTTGGCACACTGGTTGGCTTACACCAACTTGGGCCAAGGACCCGTGTTTTGACACTCGGCAACATGTGATTTTTCTCTAGTGCTAAATGGGCGCTTAAAACATGCATGCCACCATGGCGGCTGCTGAGCTGTGGGCAACATCGAGCTATCTGTCTATATAAACCCAGCAACAGGGTGTAGGCACGCACATACAGATACACACAATACCATGGAATTCATGCTACTTGTGTTGCTACTTTCTCTTCTGTTGTGCATCAGCGCAGTAGCCGTCTTCCGGCGTCGTGCTTGGGCATCGGCCGTCCACGACGGTCAACAGCCGATCATCGAGATCCGCCACCCTACCACCGCCCGCCGAGCGCTCATGGACAACGCTGATGCCTTCTGCAACCGACCGCTGAACATATTCCCCGTGGCCCTGGTCAGCGGGCGTCGCCGCAGTCACAGCGACAACCTCACGTCCGTGCCCTACGGCCCGCGCTGGCGCGCTCTCCGGTGCACCCTCAATGGATTTTTTTTTGTAACTAGCAGTGTATTAAGAGCAATTTCGAAAATTAGCAGGCCTAACACGTAAATTGCAAAAATAACACCCCGTCGGTCAACAGTAGACCGAAAAGGTAGTCTTCGGTCAACCGTAGGCCGAAGAGGCCTCTTCGGCGTTCCGTGGGCCGAAAACATTGTTCGGTGGGCTGAAGACTGGGTTGTCGGTGCATCTTTGGTCAGCAGTAGACCGAAAAGGTCTTCGGCCAACCGTTGGCCGAAAACGGTGGATAAGGCCGCCGGCCGAACTCTTTCTTCTTCCTTTCTCTCTGTTCTTTCTCAGTTCGAGCTCTCTCTCTCATTTTCTCTGTGTACCTCGCCCCCACTCCCCGATCTCTTCGTTTCTCCAGCTATATTCAAATCCAAACCACAGAAACGGTAGATCATAGCCATCTCCAGCAGCCTACGGTCATTTTTTTTTCCAATGGGATAGGTATTTGTGTGTACAAGTGAGTTGTAGTCATGGTGGTGTGAGGAGGAGCAGCCATGGCCAGTTGAGGAGGAGGAGGTGGTTTGGCTGGGCAGCAGGAGGTGGCCGCCGAGGGGGTGGCGTTGGTGTTGTCCGTTGGTGCAAGTTCTCCGTGAGGTGGCGACACGCGTCGAAGGTATAATCCCGCGTCACATTTTTTTTAGTGTTAATTGGTTTGTGCTGTCATTTTAGCGGTTAGTTAGTGTAGCAGGTAATAATTTTGTTCGTTATGATTAATGAGATGGAAGTGTCCGACAGGTTAAAATGTCTGAATCAGTAAATATGACTGTTTACTATGGCCCTGGCAATGTTCGATATAATGAGTTGGGGGTCGATCTTAGCGAGTATAAAAAATGTGTCATGACACTTCCAGACCCGGACAGAGTGGACATTAGACAGTTGAAGTACTGGTTGACAACTAGTTTTGGGCTGGATCCTGGGGTATGTTCCGTCAGTATTCAAGCATTGTGGACCAAATCGTGTAAAAATGTGAAGTGGGAGTTGATGCTGATAGATAGGAGCCAGAAGTGGTTGACCCTGTTAAGGCGTTGCAGAGACCGAAAAATCCACCCATATGCCCTAGTGCAACCTGTGGCGAAGGAGGAGAATACCGGACAACCAGAGGGGGGGTATGAACCCGGGCAGGGCAGTCAAGTGGCTAACGATATTTATTTATCCGGGTCACAGCGAATGGATGTGGATGCTAGCCAACCCGAGGAAGAGCCAGATTACGTGCCACACAATACGTGTGGTAATGATACTGGGCAGAGTAGTCGGTCGGTAATATTAGCTGGTTCTGGTTTTGCTGATGGCGATGAGGAAGGGGAGGAAATGCAGAGGGTGATGGAGGAAGAGGACAACGATGGACTGGCTGAGGATCTGGATTCTGAAAATTCCGAGGATGAAGTGGAGGTACCGATTCCTGCCGCATGGGATCAGGACCTATCGACCGGTCTCACGGTTAACGATGGCCATGAGACTCCATGGCAGTATCATCTGAACCAAGTCGAGATAGGTTCTATGCATGATACAAAGAAGAAATTGAAATATGCGGTGGTAAAGTGGGCTATGTCCACGCAGAGGGTTTTCCGGACACACATATCAAATCGAACAAACTATATCGTGAAATGTGTTGAAACAGGTTGTCCTGGGAAGGTGCACGGGCACGTGCCGAAGTATAACATCCACTGGGTTGTCACCGATGTTGTTCCACATACTTGTGTGAGGAAAAACCTTCTGGTGAATCATCCCAACCTGTCTTCAACTCTCATTGCGCAACTCATGTATACTGAGATAGTGGAGAAGAAAGACATGGAAGCAAAACACATCCAGACAGCAGTGAAGGTCAGATGGGATTATCTCATTCCTTGCGGGAAGGCTTGGAGGGCTAAGCAGAAGGCTATGGAGGAAAGGTTTGGGACGTTCTTGGACTCATATGATAATGTTGTGCGGCTCCTTCAAGTATTGAAGGAGAGGAATCCCGGCACTTATGTTAACGTACAACACACAAGATTGGAGAGTATACGAGATTTGAAGGTATTGAAGAGAGTATTCTTTTCTTTTGCTATTTGCATCGAAGCTTTCCGGCATTGTCCTCCTGTGATGTTTGTGGATGGCACATTCCTGACTGGTCAGTACAAAGGGAAAATCCTTACTGCTATTGGTGTTGACGGGAACAATCAAATCATCCCACTTGCCATGGCATTCATGGAGGGTGAGAACTTTCCAAGCTGGATATGGTTCTTGAGGCAAGTGAAAATTGCCATCGTGAAGGACCGACCGAACGTGTGTGTCATTCATGACAGACATGCTGGTATATTGAAGGCCGTGAAGACACTGAGGGATCCAACTGAGAACGAAACAACATCATGGAAGGACCTGCAGAGCCGGTGGTGCATGCGCCATCTTGGGGCAAAAATTTTCTCACAGTTCAAGAACAAGCGGTTGATGAACTTGTTCAAAAAATTATGCAAGCAGAATCAGCCACGGAAATACAATTTTATTTGGTCAAAACTAGATAAGTTTACTAAGAAGCAGGTTAAAGCCAGAAAGAAAATGGAACAAGATCAGGTTAAATTAGCAACATTCATCGCAGAGCTAGAGCAGCCTGTAGCACTTTGTGACTTGCCAGCAATTGACCCTCCTGGCACTAAGAGGCCGAATGGCAGGGCAATAAAGAATTTTACTCAGTGGATAGAGAAAGAGCCTCCCGTGAATTGGTCTCTCCTGCATGACACCCATGGAGCTAGGTATGGCCACATGACAACCAACCTTGCTGAGGTGTATAACTTTGTACTTAGAGGAAATAGAGCATTGCCACTCACAGCTATTGTGGAGGCTGTATTCCATGGCACTTTGAGATATTTCAGAGAAAGGCTCGAGTTAGCAAAGAAGCATATTGCAGATCATCCGAAGACTCCTTATTATAGCCGTATCATGGAGTACATGGCAAAGAAGATAGAGAAAGCAAAGAAGCACACTGTCAGACTCATAGGTAATCAGGAAAGGAGGTATGAGGTTCAGCTACCTACCGATGGTTTCGGTACGTCAAATGAGGTGAAGACGCATGAGGTAAAAATTGGAACGGAATTTTATCCAACGTGTGAATGTACATGCAACAAACCGAAGTTGTTGCACCTTCCTTGCTCACATGTGTTGGCTGCATGCGGCCAGATTCAGTTGGATGCCATCTCCTTCGTTTCCCCATACTATTTGAAAGAGTCAGTACGCAACACATGGACCGGTGAGATGACAGGGTTTAGAGTCGTCGGCAATTTCATCAAGGTAAATGATGACGAGAGAGTATACATCCCGGATCCTGGTCTTCGGCCAACCAGCAGGGGCAGACGCAAGGTAAAGCGCATCCGAAATGATATGGACCAATCTGAAGCTGGTGGAGCAACCAGACAGTGTTTGCTATGCGCGAATTATGGGCATAGGATGAAATATTGTCCCGACATTAACAAAGACGGTGCGTCCACATCGACGAGTGCGTCCACATCGACGAGTGCGACAACAGGAGCAAGAGGTGGACGTGGTCGAGGCAGTCAAGGCCGAAGGGGACGACGAGGAAGAAATAATTCATAAGCTATATAATGTCGGACTATGTTTTAATTTGTGATATGTCGAACTATGTTTTAATTTGTGATATGTCGGACTATGTTTTAATTTGTGATATGTCGGACTATGTTTTAATTTGTGATATGTCGGACTATGTTTTAATTTGTGATATGTCGGACTATGTTTTAATTTGTGATATGTTGGACTATGTTTTAATTTGTGATATGTCGGACTATGTTTTAATTTCAGATATGTCTTCGTATGCGTTGCTTAAAGATGCGATCGATAAAAAACACCGGGACGCACTTATGGAAGCGGGCAAGAATTTAGATGTGTTGATCCCTCGCACCCCAAAGTCTAACTGGATGATACACCCTCAATGGGTTGATAGGTACGTTTGCATATCATGTTTTAATTTGTAATAGGTAATATTTGATGCTCGCTAACTGTTCATCTCATCAATAAAAGCCCTCTGCTTCACACAGTACTCTTGCCATTCTCTCTCCTGCTCTGCTTTCTCCTCTGCTGCCGCCTTCGCGCGGCGCTCTTCCGCGTCCAAGCTTGCCCATGCACGACGACCTCTTTCACGAATCTCGGTCACCGCCCAGTCCGGTTTTTTCGTGTCAATCCAACGATAGTACATGCACAGAGGCGGAGGAGACTACAACAAAAATAGAAATAGAAATATCAAATCAACAATAATATCAACAACGTGTTTATTCTTGGTGACTTAAACATACCGGAGGCCTGATGTACGGTGAAGTAGCAACGGATGGATCTTCCTCATAATTGGCGCACACGAAAAACTTCATGCCCAACCAATCTGAAAAATCCGTCACCTCCTTCACCTTGCAGAGATCGCCACACCAACAACGAAGTACTTCCACCCCCCGAGGCAAAGTCGCACTCTTCATTTTCGTAGGCCTAATGCTTTGATCCGAGCAAGGCAAACTCATAATGACTAACGCGTTGGTGTTTTGAAGTGCGGCTGGAAGATGGAGAAGAGAGTGAGAAAGAGCAAGCAGTGTGGGCAGAAGCAAAGAGAAGAGCGTGAGAGAGAGCAGGCAACGGCATCTCGTATATAAAGATGAGGAGCACTGTGTTGTCGGTAGAAGAAAATAAAACACGCGCGTCCGCCGCAGCAACAGCACTGCACCGCAGACAGCAGGAATCAGACAAGGCAGACAAAGCAGACACCCGCTCGGCCGAATCTTTGCCGAAAAATCAGCACCGTCACTACAGTCTGCCAATCACTACAGTGTGGGCATCGGAATCAGCGTCGTCACTACAGTCTGGCCTGTCACTATAGTGTGGGCATCGGAATCAGCGTCTGCGCATGGGAAAAAGCAAGGGAAAAGCGAGCTGGCCGAGGGAGAAGCCGTCGGTGGCAATTGGTTTAGAGAGATAACACTTGTACTGCAAACTACATGCATCCAACTAAAATTAAACATTACCACTGAATTAAACAGTACAACTAAATTAAAAAGTACAACTGAATTAAACACTACAACTGAATTAAACAGTACAACTGAATTAAAATAGTACAACTGAATTAAACACTACAACTGAAAATCAACAGTACTAAATAAAACAATACTACATTAATGCATCATCCTCCTCTTATGTCGATGCAGATCTCTTGCCCTTCGTCGATGTAGAGCTCTTGCCCTTCGACGATGCGGTAGTCTTCACCTTGGGGCTCGGCATGAAGAGGTCGTCTTCGTCCTCACTGTCTGCTGACCATAAATCTGAATTATTCCTCGCAAGCCTGATGTAAGATTCACTCTTATGCAGTTTGACCTTCTGCCATCTGGCATGCAACCTGAGAAGTTCTTTCCGTATCTCCTCAAATGTCCTGGGAGGCCACCCACTCCTAGCTAATGAGTGAGCCAACTCATTCATTATGGTGTCACTACTGATGAGTTCCTCCCATGGAACTACTCTATCATCCATCTTGAAATTGGCGGCTAGTTTGAGAAGACGATCGGACATACCAGAGTGAAAACTACAATCAAAAGGATAATGAGGATGAGACATCTCCACGAAAGGAGGGCGGGAGCGAAAGGCGTGAGAGAAAGGGGGGACAGAAGGGCCTGCTCACCCACCTTACTGCGGATGTGGTTATATAGGTTCACAAGAGAAGATGGCGGGAAAGAAAATGGCGGGAGAGAAAGACGGGTAAGAAAATGGCGGGAGAAAATGGCGGGAGAGAATGGCGGGAGAGAATGGCGGGAAAGAAAGTGGTGGGAGATTATGGCGGGAAAGAATATGGCGGGAAAAGAAAATGGGGGGATAGTAGGGCGAGATAGTACGATCACTGTGGCAGATGGCTGAAAACAACAACTAGCTCCTGATCATGCTCTTTGAAGGTTATGAGCACCAAATTGTTTACTTCAATTGACGATGCCAGAAGAAAATTACCGAAACCTTCCTTGTTCAACACCATTCTACCACCCAAGCCAATAAAATAGGAACAAGGAATGCTCACAGATATATCATCATCTTCAGAATCCAAAGTAATTTCAAGAGTTAAAGAACCAGTCCTAGGAATTGACAAAAATTCCTTCAAACTACTCACAACCATGGGCGGAATAACCTGACAAAAAACATTTAGTTATATGATGTTCAGCTAACATATTTAAAATAGTATAGTACAGCAAAGAACAAATAAACAAACAGTAGGCAAAAACAAAGCTCACCATATGTTGACCATTAACATTCATGGAATCAATCCTATGAACAAAAGGAGAACACAATATGTAGTTGTCATCAAAGAGCTGTCGGGACATCACAAACATTTGGTGATAATTCAGACCGAAGATACCATGACTATAAAAACAACTGTCAACAAGTTCCCTCTGAGTTTCACTCAGATCCTCAAGAGCTACAAAAAAATAATTTCACAAAGTGAGCAGAACAGCAAATCGTACTGAAACAAAACTTAAAATCACTCAAATAAAAAACTTACCAACACAGGGTAAAGGGAACAACATAACGCCATCCCGATGAAAATCAACACTACACCATGTTCCATAGTGCTCAAGCCTAACAGTCATCATGTCACGATGACGGAGACCATAATCATTGACAAGTTCCTCCCAGTAAGGACCATGGAATTTACTGCTCACCCGACCATGTGTAAACAGAACATGGTATAAGTTACCCTCACTGTTGTGAAGAGCAAGATCAATATCTGTGTCACCCCTCCGAATAGCTAAAGCTCTGCACTCCTCAATGTACCGAGCAAGATGTGATCTAACACTGCACGGAACATACTACAAAAAGAATAGAAGCAAACATCATAATCATATAAACAAAGGCATTATAATAAATTCCAACCTAAACAACATCAACCATATGCCACAATCAGATAAACAAGATAAGAATCTTACAACACGCCTTGAACAGCGACGATCCAGCACCACAGTGAAGACAGCAGCACAAGAATCAAAGGAAGAACAAGGGCCACCTGGAGCTCGGCAAAAGGGGCAAGCCATTACCTGCAAAGAAACGGTGACCAAAAATAACACTACACTTGCCTACTCACCCACCTTGCTGAGGGGGTTTTATAGGGTCAGAAGAGAAGATGGCGGGAGAGAATGGCGGGAAAGAAGGGCGGGAGAGAATGGCGGGAAAGAAGGGCGGGAACGAAACTCGCGGGAAAGAAGGGCGGGAGAGAATGGCGGGAAAGAAGGGCCTGAACAAAACTGGCGGGAAAATGCACTATCCGGCCAAGGAAATACCGAAAAGGACTCTTTGGTCAAGGGAAAACCGAAATAGGTCACATGCAACTTTGGTCAACCGTTAATTAGTTCGGGGTGTTTTCTGCTTTTCCTCCTGGACGCGTGGTCTCTCCCGGTCTTTCTGGTTGTATCTGCTTGTGTGTCTGTAATGTTCCGGTTTGGCTAATGTGATGCGCAGGTACTCTCTCTCTCAACAAAAAAAAAATGCATGGACTCTTTGGTCAACGGTTGACCAAAGAGTACTCTTCGGCCAACCAAAGACCAAAGAGTCCTCTTCGGCCCAGCAATGCAGGTTTTCGGTCACGCAATGACCGAAGATGAAGTCTTCGGCCTACGGTTGACCGAAGATTACCTTTTCGGTCTACTGTTGACTGACGGGGTGCTATTTTTGCAATTTACGTGTTAGGCCTGCTAATTTTCGAAATTGCTCTTAATACGCTGCTAGTTACAAAAAAAAAAAATCCCCTCAACGCCGCCGTCCTCCACCCGTCACGTCTTGGACACATGGACCCGCTGCGCCTCGAGGCCATGGATGCCCTGGTCGCTGACCTCAGAGTCCGCGTCCGCTGCGGCGGTGAGATTGTCGTCCGCGACATCCTCAACGCCGCCGTGTTCCCGCTGGTGGCTCGCACGTGCTTCGGTAGCGGCGTGGACGAGGGCCACGTTCGCGCCATGCGTGACTTGCTCCAGGCCTTTGTGCTGGCCGTTGATGGCACCACGGTTTTTGCCGGCTCAAACACGGCGAAATTGCTGCACTGGAGGCAGTGGCGCCGGTTCCTCGCCTTCCGAGGCAGGCAGGCTGAGCTTTTTCTCCCTCTCATCAACGCACGACGCAACGCTAACCCGAATCTCAGGCTCAGCGGTGGCCTGCCGGCATATCTAGACCTGCTCCTCGACGTCCGCGTCCCCGTCGATGACGACGACCACCACACAGCCGGCGGCAAGGCGGCCCTGCGCCCTCTCACAGACGACGAGCTGGTGAGCCTTCTCTCGGAGTTCCTCGGTGCTGGGCCAGGGAACGTGGTGTCCAGCATGGAGTGGACGCTCGCCCACCTCGTGCTCCAGCCGGAGGTCTAGAAGAACATCCGCCGCGAGGTCGACGCCGTGGATGGCGCACTGTCCGAGGGATGCGTCCGGCAGATGACGTACATGCGCGCCGTCGTGCTCGAGAGCCTTCGGCTCCACCCGCCGATTCCGTTCGTGCTGCACGACGTCCCCGATCAGGCGGTCGCCGCAGTCGTGGGATGCGCCGCCGCCGTGCCGAGAGAGGGGATGCGAGCGCACTTCAACCTGGGTGAGATCGGCAGGGACAAGAACGCGTGGACGGACCCCGACGCGTTCCGTCCGGAGCGCTTCCTCGCCGGGGGCGAGGGGGAGGGCGTTGGTCTGGTGCCGGGGCCCAAGGAGATCAGGATGATGCCGTTTGGCGCAGGGCGGAGGGCGTGCCCGGGAGGAGGGCTGGCCACGATGCACGTCAAGAGCTTCGTCGCGGCGCTCGTCCGTGAGTTCGAGTGGGCGCCGCCAGCGGGGGGAGGCGTCGACCTCACCGAGCTGGATGGGTTCTTTAAGGTGATGAAGAGCCCGCTCCGGGCGCGCGTGACGCCGCGGTAACGCGACTGCGTAATATTGGTAGTAGCTTTCACGTCTGCGCCCTGCAGGATGTAGTACAAATAAGATCGAGTGTGCACTATGTATTCTTGGTGAGTATTACCTCCTCCTTCCTATGTTATGTACGTACTAGTCCAGGTTATAGTCGTACAGACTTGCTCCGCGCTCCCTATGTTCGTTGGAATGTACTCCCTCTGTTCATGAATATAAGATGTTTGGAGTGTTTTTTTTTTCTTGAAACACGACGAAATACTTGTGGTTTTCATTAATTAAGAAAAAAGGTTTAGACAATGGCGTGGAAATTGAACCGGTGATACACAGACAATTACTCTCGTGACAATGGCCTGTCCGTATCTATTGAAAGCTGAGATTCCAATATAGACTATATACGGATTAAAATAAGTGAAGAAACACATTAAAATAAATCAGAATTAAAAAAAAGTAAAAACATCTTATAAAAGCGAACGAAGGGAGTAAATGTTACTTAATTCTTAATTATACCGGGTCATGTGGTTGGCTAAATTACACACGACGCTCCCTAAAGAAAGAGAATGCTTAGCTAACTATGTGCTTTGACATCAACCACACGACTCAAAATTAAAAATACAAGAAAAGGAAGTTTCTCGAGCTTTAATTTCACTAATGATCGCTCCATAGCTACCCTGGTTGGTTTTCAAGATGTCACCCACAACTTGTTTCGCATCCGAAGCAATGACAAAATTATGGTGATGTAGATCATCTGCTAATGATATCGCCTCCCGACAACCTATTGCCTCCAAGGTTGCAGGATCATGGACCCACACAATGACGAGTGCCAAGCTGCCCAAGTAGTTAATAGTTTGTAATTATCATTATTTTTTAGGGAAAGTTCGTAATTATAGAAGTGTTTACATTTGAGTGTTGATTACGGGTGCCAGGCCAGGACGCACGTTAGGTCCTGTACAATAGAGGTGCTTAGGCAGGCGCCTCAATAAAAAAAATCTGTTTTTTTTTTGTGAGATCACTTAGCACTAGTGCTTAGAAAAAGGGACGGAAGAATAAAGTTGCTAGCCGGTGCTTTGCGCCTCCATGAGCTGCAGCTTAGCTTTGTTCCATATTCTAAATAAAGTAATTTAAGCACTCGTATGAAGCATCCAATATTGCAAGGCAAAATAAATTCTGGGCCGCAACAATAGCCTCTCTCTTTAAGCAGCGGGTCCATAACCACCCTGCACTGTGTATGGCCTAAGGGGCTGTGGCGGCTACTCCAGCCTATAATAGTTGATCCAAATGTATACCTTACGTGTCCCACTCAGCCTAGTTATTTCTATATTTTCAAAAGCTCAACTCTAAAGAAGCAGCCCAATAAGAAAAACAATTGGTACGCACGTCGGCTAATTCAATCGTGTGGCCAAGATTCCACATACACAGCAGCCACGCCGCATATCTTCTTCACGAACGCAACCATGCACGGGAGAGAAATGAAAAGCCGGGCAGTAGCCGCCGGCAATCGCCAACTCCCGGTCGTCTTGTCCGCCGCTTGCGCCCATGAAAAAAATATACGGATCACCATGCACCATGACGCGCCCGTAGCGAAGCACCACAGCACCACGACGCTCCTATTTTATTCAGATCATCTATTCCTAATTCCTAATTCCTAATTCCTAATTCCTAATTCCTAATTCCTAGCACAGTTCATCTTCATGTATGATGTATGGAAATTTGTCAATTCATTTAGCGTTCAGCTTTTTGACCTTAAAGTTGTAGGGAAGCAAATGGAGAGGTTGAACATTTTCATGCGGTGGAAGACCATCGTGGGATGCAACGAAAGGTAATGCTCTAAAGCTTTTTTTCTTTCTTAATAAGGACATTCGTTAATGTTTTCATTCGCCCTCAATTTGATATTTTTTTTCTTCCATGTTGTAGGTTAGATTGTTAAAACAATGTGTCAATGTTCTCATATGCAACTTCTGTGAGTCCTTCAAATCACATACATAGCAGTTTTTTCAGTTTTCGAGTCTGTAAAAGATAGAAGATGTTTGAACATCATGAGGAGTTGTTTTTGCATCAGTCTCTTTGAGATAGAGTGGATTTTAAACCTAACCGACATTTGGTTAGGGTCGCGACGTGTTGGGCAAGTGTAGTATGCCGTGTTGGTCGTGGGGTCGGTTCTTTGAGCCCTATATGGTGCGAAATAAAACCCAGAAAAGTTGTGTGTTGGAGCAGCCCAAAACCCCTCTGTGTTCGTTATTGTTTTGATCTCGTGTTTACCACCTCCTATTTTTCAGTCTATAGGCCAACAAGTGGTATTCAGAACCATGACGGGAAAAGCCCAATGACCGGCGATGACGGTGGAGGATGGACTCAGCAAGGCCAAGACAGCAGCAGAGGGATTAGGGGTGACTAAAGGATTGGTCGTGACCGAATCAGAGTACCCGCATTTCAATCGAGAAAACTTCGGGGTTTTGCAAGCCTTGATGGAGTGTGCTCTTTGTGCCGCTGAACTATGGGATGTCGTGGATCCCGGCGGTGATGCATTCAAGAAAAAGGCGCCGATTATCGTAGGGACATGCAAGCAGCGATAGCTCTATACTCGGTGATGCCCACTGATGTGCTGCAGCATCTGATCGCGAAGGAGACAGCGAAGGAAGCATGGGACACACTAACGCCGTTGTTCAAGGGCCATACACGGGTGATGCAAGCGAGCCTGCAGACGATGCTGAGATCATCATCACGTATACTCACACTAACCCTGTAGGTCATGATCATGGACAGGAGCACACCAAAGGTAACGACGTTGACGATGATCTAGGCCACAAGGTCCAGGGGTGACGACGGTGTACCGGGGCTTGGCAGCGCCTCGGCAACACCCATGGCGAGGACCCCCATCCATGGGTGCTCGAGCTCACCATATTCCTACACTGGTCTGTGGTGGAGCAAGGAGGACAAGGGAGAGACGGCCGACAATGCCGCTGATGCATCCGGCGGAGAACAACAGCAAAAGTGGTGTTCTCCTCCCATGGAAGCTAAAAACGCTGCCACGAGAGCGAAAAACCGTCCCATGGAAGCCAACTCTTCCTCTGCTGCGTACGGGAGGAAACCATCAGGAATAGTTGTCACATCAGCAAAGAAAAAAGCTTCCATGCCAGTAAAAATTCTGAAGGTGCAGATTCAGGCAAAGATGAAGGCCTGCCATCTCTGGCACGTAGTGGTGCGACCTTGGGGTCCCCTGACCATACTCCGGAGAGGAATCCGACGCCGATAAAGCTCCGGCGTGTCCTGAACTTGTACCCAAAGGAAGCATTTCGAAAAATCAACCCCGTCCGGATAAAGAAATGAAGGGTGAGAGTTGTGTAATTTCCTCGGTTGAACCGGCTACGTTTGATGAGGCAAACGACGAAGAATCATGGCATGCAACCATGAATGAAGAGCTCGGTTCTATGATGGAAAATAACATGTGGAGTCTTGTTGATCTCCCAAATGGAACACAAGCCTATAAGACTCACATGGGTCTTCAAGGATAAAATAGACTCGCAAGGGGCAGTGGTGAAGCACAAGTCACGTTTGCTTGCAATGGGCTATGTTCAATACTTCAATAGCATGGCATTGATTATGATGAGGTGTTTGCTCCGATTGCAATGATGGAATCTGTCATAAACTAAAAATAATGACGATTCTTCGACAAAAATGGATGGTCTGGTAATGCAATGGGGTGCTTCACATCGCTTATTCATCGAATGTGCAAGTTTTTCTTGGTATGCAACCCCACTTTGACCTATGAAAAAAATATTTTTGGGTGAACGGCCAGATGAATAGCGTTGAGTATGGTCTCTAGGATTGTGGTGGACCTGATATTCAGCCGAGGCTGTTGTCCACGTATTTCAGTCTAGAGCTATTTTTTGGAAAAGGATTTCAGTCTGGAGCTGGGTGACTGCAACAAGTAGTAGCAGACCTAGTTTTACTGCGATGATGCTCCACCTAGCTAGGTTCGACATTCGCGGTCTTCCTCCGTACTCCCTAGTTGTACAGTTTTTTGTACCCGCCACTGGAAAATTTTCAAATAGCTGTGGCAGGTGCCAGACAGGGCCTGGTACTAATTTGAGTTCACCTATAAATATTTTCCCAGTAGTGGGTGGTTCTGCCCTTGACTAGTTCCTCTCGACCTCTTCCAAAATGTCTGGTCATTTTCCATCTAAAAATCAGCCCTTCTTTCTCTCTATCTCCCTCTCGCTTTTTGGCTAAATACTGGCACTAGATAAATTGAGAAACTTAATAAAAAAACAACAAAACTCGAAATACGATTGGACAATAACTCTCTTTTTACCGCCACGGGACAGTAACTCATCACAGTGCGTGCAGCGGCATTTTAACAACGCTCAGGACAGGAGTACAACAGGCAATAACTCACAAGAGAGTTGAAGTACGCACAGCTAGCCCGTCGATTGTGTCGGTTCAGCCAGGCCTGCCCACATGGCAAAGAAGTTGCATGCAGGTTTGCCCACATGACAGGCGAATCTTGCTGTGGTACGTGCGCGCACATGGATCATGAGTTAATTGTATACAATCCTTTTGAAGTCAACACATAACACGTATGGTGCGTGTTTACCGAATGAAAAAGATATGGAGATCTTGTACCATGCACTTACTGCAAACAATCCTTTATGATAAAATACTTTCTCCTCTTTTTGTGTACGTCTTCCATATGCTTCGTACAGAGTAATCAAGGCGACATGTGATCACCTGGATCATTCAATTTTGTCTGACAACGCGATACTACATATAGATTAGAAATTTAATATATATAGGATAATACTTGAGTGGTCACGAGTGAACTGCATAATCCACTTGAAGTGATGAAGTCAACACGTACGCAGAGGTGCATACATACATGCTCCATGGTTATGTAACTTGGCGATAAAAAGTGCTACCATTCCATATTGTATGTGCCTATAAAAAGAGCATCGCCTTGCTCTCGTCTGGGCACCATACATTCTCACTTCTCGACACCCAACAATCTCCCTAGCTAGCTAGCCCAGCCACTAGCTCCTTCGTCCGACGAGCAATGGCTGCATCCACACTCAAGACGGCGGCCATCTGGGCCGTGCTGGTCATCCTCCTGGCTACCACGGGGCAGCCAGCGACGGCCTACACAATCGACGGGCTAGCTTGCCCTAGTGCCGAGACGCCATGCCTTGTACGATGCAGACCTGCGTGCAACTTCTTTGCCAGGGTGATGTGCAACCCTATCTGCACCCTCACGCCGCCGGCGCTGGGAGCGCTGGACCAGGCCTGCGTCGACCAGGCCAACGTCCCTTGCATCAACGCCTGCAAGAACTTGTGCCAGGTTCAGTCTCCCTGATCGCCGCCCGGCGGGATTATGCCATTGCCGGCCATGTATTTACCATCATACCTACAACGAACGCCATGGACGTACGTATGTTGGCATGCATGGTCATCTTTTTTACTTTCCTTTCTTTCCACAATTATTAATTTCCGTAACGCATCACTGATCGTTTATCTATGCATGACCGACGATGGTGGTACGTGTACTGTCATGTTACACTATGTGTTTATTACTACCGGTACCAGTAGCGAGGGGCGTCCCTGGCCGTGTGTGGCAAGCGTATAAGAAAAAAGTATTAAAGCATTGAAAATAAAGTCAGTCATTTCGTCAGATGTGTTGTGCCTAACGTGGCTGGCAAGTTTCGATGATCAAAACATAGCCGGCTAGATGATACCCCGTGCGTTGTTGTGGGGATTTGTTGGAATATCTTTTTATGAAATTTAAAATAGGTATGATACATTGTATTTGCTTATTATGTACTACCTTTGTAACTTAATAGAAAACGTTTTTAGACAATACCATATTGTCTAAAAACCTCTTATATTAAGTTACGGAGGGAGTAGTTGTGAATATATACAAAATATAAGTAGTATTTTCCATGCAAGTTGAGAAAAATACAGTAAGTGTGATTGATGAGATGGCATGTGTGGAGAGTTGAGATTTGTGCATCTTGAAAAAGAATATAAATATTATTTCTCAAGCATGTTAAGAGAAAAATAACTAATGGGATGATGATGTGGCATGTGTGGTGAGGTAAGATGTGTGCATGTTGAAAGAATTGGGATAGTGAAGATCAACTATTTAGGTATATAGAATTCTAGCATGCTCATGCTCGCCTACACGTCGCCAAGGAACACCTAAACGAGTACGTTTACCGCTTCCTGCTTCCTCTCATGAAAATTTGTGTCGGATATCCAATTAGTCCATGGCACACTTGGAAAGCAAAAAAGATTGATACAGTTCGGTGGCTAAGCGAGCAATTGTAGCTTTTTTTGAAAAAGGGGAGATTTATTACGTAAAAGATTTAAGCATTACAACCAGCCTATGCATAACTAAGATGCACACAGCCCAACAATATCCCCTCACATAAATAAAAATAAAAAGGCGAGATCCAAATAGACATGCAGATGCAATTAAAGCTAGATTTGATCGGATGGGTTCAGAGCCTCAAGTGCTGCAGCGCAGAGCTGCCGTCGAGGCCCTTGGCCCTGTTGTGCCGGATCAGCTCCGCCATCGTCGTGCTCCTGTACCGCGCCTCGCCGTCGCCCACGATTGGCGCTCGCACTCTCGTGGACGTGGCCGCGTCATTCCTTCGGAAGAAGCACGCCACGGAGATGCGAGGCCTAATGCTTTGGGACACCACGCGGTGCTCCACGCTCCTGAACCTGTCGTTTGAGACGAGCTGCAGGAAGTCGCCGACGTTCACCACCAGCGCGCCCTCCACCGTCGGTACGTCTACCCACATAGCTGACGGCTTCTTCTTGTTGTTATTGCCATCGTGGTCTTCCTCGAGAAGCACCTGGAGGCCGCCGCCGGCGTCTTGGAGAAGCACGGCGAGGAAGCAGGGGTCGGAGTGGCGCGTGGTGCCCAGCGTCAGCTGCGGCTCCGGGCAGGGCGGGTAGTAGTGGCCGGCGAGCCTCTCCAGACATGTGGCATCCTCCTCCAGGTGGCCACGGCGGAGGCCCAGCGCCTCCGACAGCAGCTCGAGCAGGGTGCGGCCCAGCTGCTGCATCATCCTCGCGTACTCCAGCGCGATGTTCCTGCACGAGGGTGGGATCTCCTCGGGCGGCGGCAGCTCCGGCGCCGTCTCCAAAAACAAAGTGTCGCGCCAGCAGGCCGCCGGTGACTGGAACAGGTCGAAGTTGCTCCAGTACCTCACGCGCCAGCCAGTGTCCCGGCTGTAGTACGCCGCCTTGGCTCCCGCCGGCTCCTCATGGAAGCCCTTCACCGCCGCGAGCATCTCCTACATGGCCGCCTTGGGCACCCCATGGTTCACCACCTGGAAGAAGCCCACCGTCTCCGCAGCCGCCTTCACCGCGGCGACCAGCTCAGCTCGCTCGCATGGTGTAGCAGTAGTAGTATTACCACCCGTGGCAGCCGTGAGGTCGATGACCGGGATGGTGAAGTGGTGACCATGATCTGCATGCAAGTGGTGGAGGTGGGGGAGGGGGTGGTGGAAGATGGAGGGGACGGTGGTGACCCCTGCGTCGACGAGGCCCTTAACGCCGGTCTTGGTGTCGTCGAAGGCCTTGAGCGCACGAAGGCGATCAGAGTCCGAGGCCATCATAAGTATTGTACTACTCCACTCCACTAGATGACTATTGCTGCTCCTTTAAATCATCTATATGCGGGGCGGGTGCAAATCGTGCGAGATCGAAAAGCTCGATTCACTCTTAATTTTTTGCATAACCCTTCTCTTCCCAACTGCTATGAAAGAGACAACCTAACTTACACTTCTTTATGTAATCACTAATCAGTGCGGTGGTTGATCCATCATTGTGCCAGCCTATTCTTTCTGCAGTACTCCGCTCTCTGAATCAACATTTTCTTTTTTCGCGGGCGAGTTGCGTAGGTTCTTTAATTTGGTTCTCTGAAAAACTACGATTTTTTTGGATAGATCAATCAATAGTATACTGGTATTAGTATGGTTTCTCTAATTCATGTTGGGACAAACCCTGGACCAATCCTCCCGGCGACGCACGCCGAGCAGCCTTCCGGCGACACAAACGCCGGACGAAGGTAGACGAAGGAGACACCATGATTTTTCCGGCGACGAACGCCGCGGCGCACCAACGCCTGTATCTTGGCTTTATTTCTCTCAACGACTCGAACACACACATGAGGTACACACGCACGCACGCGGCACAACCCGAAAGAACTCTCACGTCGACCGGGCACACACCATGGTCCCGACGGAAACTACATCTTCTAGGCCCCTCACAATTGGCTCGGCACACCCCGTCGCTCGGCAACACACCAGAGCACGGCTACATACCGGCGCCTTGGCGCGGCAACAGACCAGCGCACCAAATACAACCTGATGAAACAACTTAAGTAGCCCATGGCCACACGCACGCACTCACACCATGAGCTGCATGCACGCCCACTAACTTGGCCGTCACACCAGGCCACTAACAGCTTCTACGCACGTCCAGCTAACCACCTAGCCCGCTAACAAACTGCTAGCTACATGCACGGCTTCTCAGGACCGACGCAGCCTCCTCGACCTGGCCTCCCCACGCGCCAAAGATGGCTGCACATCCGGCTGCCCAACTGCATGCCTGACGCTGCTGCTCGTTGCCAGCTCCTCGAGGACGACTCAACCATCACGAACCAGCTCGATCGCACAAACCGTCGTCGCCAGTCAAGGTTATGGCTGACAATTCAGACCCCCACATCTCTCTGTTTGTTCGTGAGCGCATAGTATCCTAGAAATTCAGAGAGTGTTATCAAAGATCAGATGACACGATGATATCTACTGTGACTGTACGTAGCGATTCTTTGGTTGCATCTCATAAGCTTGGCAGTGCGGCTAACATAAAATATTGTTGATGCCTTGTTTAAGTTGTGAAGCACATGACAATAATAATCTCTTGTGTTGGATGCTTGGCCAGATGGGCTGTAATTCTCAGGGGATACTCTGCATCTGTTCGGTACTGCCATCAGGTTCCCTCTTCGTCAGTTCGCCTTGATCTTATTGGTTGTTATCCATCAGTTCTTTCTCATCCTTGCAATTTGCTATATCAACTTAGTACAGCGCTGCTGTGCGGTTTAGCGAAATCATCAGAACCGTTGTGTTCTTGCTGGGTACACTTTGTTCAAATAAGGCATCTCATTTGTTCTGCAGGAGCAACATGTTGAGGCTACCCCGCAAATATAAACATGTTGAGGCTAAGATGCCTTGAAAAACATGTGATTTGGATTGATCCTATGGAAAATCAATCCAAAGACGCACACAAGTATATACTGTATCCTCTTTCTATGTTAATAGTGAAGTAAACAAGGAAATACGAGTACGTACACACATGTAGTACATGCTTGTATATATAGGGAGGCACCCAGCCTAGCTATAATCACATGCGTTTGCAATAACCATAAGAGCTAGCTATCGCAGTGGCAGTACAGTCAGGTCTATAATCACATGTGCTTTTCAATTGTGTTTCTATATATGCTTAATTAGGGTGCTGACGACTAATCACCCATATGAAATCCCCCATCCCCCCTATTGTTTGATGGTGCAACTCTTGATGTATTGATCGGGTGGATATGCACATATATATAAGGTACAAGGGTAGCCACGTCCTCAACTATACATGGAATATGAGGTGCGGTTGATGTAGAAGTAATACATGCAATCACATATTAAACCCCCCCCCCCCCCCCCCCCCCCCCCCATCTCTCTGTGTGTGAGCAGGTCACCCAGCCAAGCATACATTCGTTGTTCAACCTTCTTTATATGTGTTTGTTCATTTGCAGTGAACTATCTCGGAGAGACATGCCAAGGGAACTAGATGCAACTAAGTCAGCATGGCCGGAGGTGGTGGGAATGCATGGCGGCGACGCCATTACAATTATTGAGACAGAGCGTCCGGACGTGTTTGCTCTTCTGAGGGAGGAGGGTGACCCGGAGCCGCCGACCTTCGAACGTTTTCGGGTCTACGTCTGGTGCAATGGCATCGAGCAGCCAATTGTCTCCCGGACCCCAGTCATCGGATAGACTACATACATGCCATGTCGCTCTGGCTCGGATAAACAATAAATAAATAATGTGAGCAAGCCTGGTACCACTCACCATGAATTCAAGCTTTATTTCTGGTGGGCCGATCTAGATCTGCTTGTATGTTGTAAACCCTTCCATTCTACATCTTTACGGTCATCAGATAGACCACGTGCCTTGTCGTTCTGGCTCTAATAAACTAAAAAGATAATGTGAGAGTCTTATACCATTAGAGTACATCGATCATTCGTGGTACCTAATTAATATGTATGGAACAATAAATAAATTAACCATTCCCCCATTTTCTAGCTACTCTATTTCGTCTAGATTTATGATTGCTTATGAGCGAAAAGTGCAGCTTGTTAATACTCCTCTAGTTCGCAGAGAATAAGGCATATATTTAATAAGTTCACTCAGTTTTCCTCTGCACATGGTCTCTTTTCGTGCGAGCTGATCGCCTTGTGCAAGAAAAGAGTTACCTTTGTAGAGATGAGCGTAGTCAGAACTCGGAATGATTTGAAAAAGTGAGCCAATAGCAGAAAGAGAGTAGTTCACATTAGCAGTTACCTTTGTCTATAGAGGTGAGATTGAAATCTTATAATGTTTGTTCAATTAATTGTTCTGGTTCTGAAGTTTAATACTGATGATCATGTGATGGTATAGATCTCAAACAGATCAAGCGAAGAAACGAGGGTCTGGATGCTGCTCATCTCAAAACAGGCTTTCGCCCCGCTTTATAAATAAAGCAACCATTCAAGTAGACAACAAGTAGCAACACATAGAACACAAAAGTCTGCTGGGGCCACAGCACAAGACTGCCCAAAGGAAGCAAAAAACGAAAAAACATAAAAAGAAGACCACCAAGTGGCCAGCACAACACTACTCTACTAGGGAGCTGGCGAAGCGAGACAGCGAGCCGTCACCTGAAGGGCGTCCAGCATCCGACCAAGGCGCTCCCGATCTCTCTGCCTAGCCAGCGGGTGCCAGTGCTGCAGGAAAGCAAGAAATTTGAAGAAGGAATCAGAAGCGCGCCGTGGGAAGACCCTCTCGATGACCATCTTATTGCGCGTAGTTCAAAGGGTCCAAGACATCGCAGCAAAGAGGAACCAAAAAAGTCGCCTTTGCCTTCCAGCCTGGAAGGCTCTGTCCTGCAGGAAGCTGGGAAGATCCGACGCCTCCCACTGAGGCCCTAAGGCCTCCCGGACAAAGCTCCATAGCGACCTAGCCGCCGAGCAGGAAAATAAAATGTGGGTCCTGTTCTCCGGGACCCCACATAAGGGGCAAAGCTCATTGCCCGGTCCGTGCCTCTTGAGGACCTCAGTCCCCGACGGGAGACGATCCCGCAGAAGTTGCCAGACAAAAAAATTAATCTTAAGGGGAAGCGGCGCCTTCCAAAGAGGCGACGTCCACGAGAGCGGCAACGTCCGGCACAACGCCCGATATGCCGAGGCGACAGTAAAATCTCCGGAGGCAGAGGGAAGCCAACGCGCTTGGTCAGGAACAGGATCCAGCGACAGCGGCAGGGACTCCAGAAGATTGGACCACTCTGCCACCTCTACCGGACCGAGTGAGCGACGGAACTGGATGTACCACTACCCATTCTGGACCGCCTCAGAGACCAAGAGCGATGGGTCCCCGCAAATGGCAAACAGGCGCGGGAACCCCGAGCTGAGAGGGGTACCTCCAATCCACCGGCCCAAACAAAACATGGTTCCGCCCCCATTCCCAATCGTGAAGGATAAGCCAAGGCGGACCTCATGTTTAATCTTCTGGATGGACCGCCAGAATTGGGAGCCGTCCATGCGGTCGCACGCAAGAAGAGGCACGCCCCGAAGGTACTTTGCCTGAATAAGTTGTAGCCAAAGACCGCCATCATTGCGGATGATACGCCAAACCCACCTGAGCATGAGGGCGATGTTCATCCGCCGGGAAGCGATGATACCAAGCCCACCCATATCTTTGGGAAAGCATATGTCAGCCCACTTCACCATGTGGTACTTCTGGTGACCGTTCGACGCTTGCCAAAAGAAGCGGGACAGGTCCTTATCAAACGACCCATGGAAACCCTCCGGCAATAAATACATCCCCATCATATACATGGGGAGACTAGAGAGATTAGAGTCAATGAGGACAGATTTACTACCCTTGGAAGTAAAGCGTCCACACCACGGTTCCGCGCGAGCAGCCACCTTCCCCCTAAGGGGGTCGAATGCACCCGACAGAACCTTCGAGTCTGAGAGCGGCATTCCCAGATACTCGATGGGGGAAGGTGGCCAACCTGCAATTCAGGTTGTCCGCGATCCGCTGCTGCTCGGCCTCCGAATATCCCAAGACTATCACCTCACTTTTGTCGAAATTAATCTTGAGCCCCGACATATCTTCGAAGCACAAGAGAAGAAACTTTAAGTTCATGATGTACAAGTCAGCACCCTCCACCATAATCATGGTGTCGTCTGCATACTAGAGGTGGGTGACCCCACCCCCAGGGATGAGGTGAGGCACCACCCCTCGGAGGTGGCCAGCCGCTTTTGCCTTGTCGAGGACGGTCGCGAGGGCATCCACTGCCAGGTTGAAAAGGAGCAAAGAAATCGGGTCCCCTTGCCGCACCCCACACGAGGACCGGAAAGACGGACCCACCTCCCCATTAATGTTGATGGCCGTGCTCCCGGTCTGCACTAGTTGCATGATCAGGAGCACCAGCGATCATCAAACCCCCTACGCTCGAGGACCAGGCGAAGGAATGACCAGTCAAGGCGGTCATACGCCTTCTGTAAGTCTAGCTTCAGAAAGACACCCTTCGATCTCCGCCTACGAACCTCGTGGACAATTTCCTGCAGGGCCAGGATCCCATCATGGATGCGCCGACCCTTAAGGAAGGCGGACTTGAAGGGGTGTGAGATACGCGCCGCAATAGGTGCAAGGCGTATGGCACACACTTTCGGAAAGATCCACTCAAGAACGTTAATAACCGTGATAGGCCTAAACTGATGGATATCCGTCATTGCTCAATTAATTACCCAAACTTCGCAAAGATCCGCTCAAGCACGTTAATAACCGTGATAGGCCTAAACTTGCCGTCATTGCTCATGGCAGTTGGTTTATATATGAACTGATCAATGACGGCAAGTTTGGGTAATTAACTCTTGATTTAATCATTTGCACAACTTGCTGGGTGGGAGTAACTTTATACTATCGTGGCACCTCTCGCGGAGATTGCGAGGCATGTGGTGGACGACAGGGAGTGGGAGGTGTACAGGGTGAACCTGGGCGAGGACGACCGAGAACTCTCCTGCTCGGCGTGGAGCAAGATCGAACATGACAAGATTATGGCAAATGGTAACCAAACTTTCCATGCATGTGCCTATAATTAACCTAACACAAAACCCTATATGTGACAAGATTATGCCAACACTATGTTGGGTGTCCCGGTCTCGTGCCACACAAGACTACGACGATGACCATTCTTTGGTGCGGATTCCAAGTTTGAAGTCTCAAATCGCTTTGCACTGCACTGTTTTTTTTTTAAGTTACTACATGGAAAATACTCCGTCCGTTTGAATACGGGTTGCTTATTTTGTTTTGTTACGATAAGTTTTTTGACATGGTTTGTAACTAACTATTGTGGTAGAAAATCATAACCTACAAGAAAAATGATTTTCACCATGAGCTTGATGACGTCCATTTGATGTCACATAAATATATACACCGCTAGAGGAAGTGTTTCCTAGACTTTGCTCTATAATAAAAATAAATAAAAACGTGGCTAAGCTGGGTGTATGTAATCCACACATGCATCAAATCGACGCACACAACATGAGATGATACCAATCTATGGACAACGAGCATTGGTGATAAGGCCACGCCTTTTCTGCTCCTAATGGGACGCCCGTGTACTTGATGATGGCTGGCACTCCTGATGGGACGCTTGCTCTGGAACAGAAGAAAGCGTTCAACAATAGCAGAACAAGTATGTTGATCCAGCCAACGCCGACGTGCGACAAGGACACAGACGGCCTTGGAGGAGTGTGCATAATGAGCTCCAACCATTTCATCTGGTACAAAGGAGTGATGCAGATGGATCATGTAGCTTTGCGTGTGGGTGCATGCACGGTTGATTTTTTCAGCCTAAATATGGCCAAGCAATAAGCAGGCTCCATCGCCGGTTTGGCCTCACATATGCGCCCACACGTGATCACGTGATTTTTTCAATTGGGAGGTGATCATCGTCTATGGTCTGGCTGACCACGGTCGCTCGGCGGATTTCCTAGCCGAGGTGGAACGCTTCTCCACCCCGGCGGTGGTTGCCGGCGATTTTAACCTCATTAGGCAATCCTCGGACAAAAGCTCAGCTAATGTCGACCGCCTTCGCATGCGGTTATTTAATGATTGCATTGCGGACTTAGCCCTCCGTGAGATGGCCCGAGTAGGGACTGGGTTCACATGGACTAACAAGCAACTCGACCCTATCCGGAATGTCTTGGATTGGGTCCTGGTCGCTGCCCAATGGGAACTCATGTTTCCTCTGTGCTCCCTTAAAGTTGTCACTAGGATCGGGTCAGATCACGCTCCTCTATTGTTCTCCTCCGGGGAGGATTCCCCGACGCATGCGAGACGCTTTCACTTCGAAGCTTTGTGGCTACTGCAGCCAGGATTCGTGGACATGGTGAAGAGTCGTTGGATAGAAGCTGCGGCCTCCCCCTCCCCCCTAGAGTCTTATGTGCGACGAATGTCTGGCACCATTGTGCCAAGCTGGCTCGCCAGTTCATGCGGGGGTGGGGGGCCAATCTTGATGTCGAGCTTAGGGCCCACAAAGGGCCCCTGCTAGCCCAGATTAGCGCATTAGACGCGGTTGCAGATGGTGCCGGCCTATCAGATAATGGTTGGGCTCAGCGCTACTCCCTGGAAACTGCCCTTATATAGATTTATAAGGGTGAAGAGATGTATTGGCAACGCCAAGGGGGGCAAATGTGGCTTCTCAAAGGTGAAGCTAATACTGCTTATTTCTAGGCACTTACCAATGGCCGTCATCGAAAATGTGTCATCTCGTGCCTTTGGGAGGGGTCCATCCTCTTAGAGCATCCAGTCGAGATTAGCTCACATATTTACTCCTTCTATAAGGAGTTGTTCATGGCGTAACCCAGCAATGGGTTTCCCTGGCGGACCACTTTTGGCTTGGGCCAGACAGAGTGTCCGATAGGGAAAATTGGGATTTGACTCTCCCATTTTCTCCTGAAGAGGTGTGTACTGTTATCGCTGACATGCCTGCGGGGTTCGCACCTGGGTCGGACGGCCTCCCGATGGTCTTTTTCCAGATGTTCTGGGAGGTTCTGAAGCCGGTGATCATGCCAATGTTCCATGAGTTTTATATCGGGACCTTCGACATGCCCCGGAGATTAACTTTGGTGTTATAACCCTCACTCCCAAAATAGTTCAGACGACGAATATCCGACACTTTAGGCCAATTACGATGATTAATGTGCTCGAACGGATTTTCGCGAAGGTCTGCGCAATGCGATTGGCCCCGGTGGCGGAGCGAATGACCCACCCGCTCCAGTCCGTGTTCCTGAAGGCCCGGCACATCCATGACGAGATGCTGGCCCTTCACAAAATAGTCCATGAGGTGACTTCGCGGGGCCAGAGGGGCGTTTTCCTCAAGTTGGACATCCAAAAGGCATATGGTCGCCTGGACTGGTCCTTATTGCGATGGTGCTTTAGCGTCGGGGCTTTGATGAGAGGTGGTGCTCTTGGATCATGCAGTTGGTGAGGTCTGGGAACGCGGTGATCAATATGAATGGCGAGGTGGGTCCCTCTTCTAGGTCTTCAAAGGGCCTGAAGCAGGGGGATCCCATTTCCCCGCTACTATTTAACCTCGCCATGGATGCGCTAGCAAGTTTCCTAGATAAAGCTAGGCGGGCCGGCCACATCTCTGGAGTTGTGGAGCACTTGATCCCTGGGGGGGTGTCACCAACCTTCAATACGCGGATGACACCGTGATTATGGTGGAAGGATCGGACCTTGATATCGTTAATCTTAAGTTACTACTACTGTGCTTCCAGGACATGTCAGGACTTAAGATTAACTTTGACAAGAGTGAGGTTGTTGTCTTGGGCTACTCTGTAGATGAGAGGCAACGGATCGTGGACAATCTGAATTGCAAGATTGCGACCTTCCCCATAACTTATCTTGGGATGCCGATGTCTGACTCCAGGATCCGGCTTGGTGAGTTTGATCCTCTAGTGGGACGGGTAGCGTCCCGGGCCGAACCGTGGTGCGGCCAATTCACTTCCAAGGGGAGTAAAACCTTCCTTGTTAGCACCAACCATTTGAGCCTACACATGTACATGATGGGGTTGAACCTCCTTCCGGAGGGCGTCCATAGTGCGTTTGATAAGGAGCTGGCTAGGTTCTTCTGGCAGGCCGCTAACGGCCGCCCGAAGTACCACATGGTCAAATGGGTGGATATTGGCTTGCCTAAGGATTGGGGCGGCCTTGGTATCCTTGCCTCGCACAGCGTGAACATTGCTCTCGTGCTGCGATGGGTTTGGCGAATTCTGAGAGGCGAGGGTGGTCTGTGGCTAAAGCTCATCCAGGCTAAGTACCTTTGAGGCGAGCCCCTTCTGGCGTGCTCTCGACCGGGTGGCTCACAGTTCTGGCGAGCCATCCAGTCTATTAAGGAGGACATTCATCTTTGGATTTCTTTCTCCATCAATCGGGAATGGGGCAGGGACCCAATTCTGGTTGGACCCTTGGGTCGGTGGCGAGGCCCTTCGGGTGGGCTTCCCTAGTCTATTTGCGATATGTGTCGATCCTCAGATCACGGTGTCTACGGCCTTTCAGGACGGACAGTTGAATATTCCGTTTCGCCGCACGTTTGGCCAGGAGGAAGTCGAAGGGTGGGCTAGATTGCGGGCAGCCCTCCTACTAGTCTTGCCGGCCTCCCCGAACACCGTTTCCTGGAGGATTTCACTGTCGGGCGAATTCTCCATTAGCTCGGCATATCAGGCACTATGCCGATCGCCATTTATTACGTGGCTCTCCCCATTATGGAAGGCCCCCCTACCACTACAGATCTAGATCTTCGTGTGGCAGCTTCTGCATGACCGTTTGCCCTCAGGGATTGTTGTGCTTAAGCGGCATGGCCCGGGTAATGGCTTGTGTCCGTTGTGCGATGTCCCGGAGATTGGGACCCACATCCTGTTCTCTTGCACTGTAGTGCGGCTCTCTGGTGCTTTGTTCGTGAGGCCCTAGGGCCTTCATGGGACGCCTGGGACCTCACTGAGTTTCTTCAGTCGAGAGCGTCTCAGACCAGCCGCAATAGGCGGCTTTTCTGGCTTATTTTTGCGGGGATGTCCTGGACGCTATGGACGACTTGTAATAAAATGGTGATTGAGTGGGTTTTCCCGTGGCGGGCTTCTGACTCTTTCTATAAAAATTGTGTCTTCCTGCAGCACTAGCACCTGCTTTCTAGGCAGCGGGACCGTGATCACCTGCGACGCATGCTGGATGCTCTCCAGGTCACCGCGCTTATACTCTCAGTAGCCTTGCGAGAGGTCTTGCCACACGTGGCTTATTTTTCATTTCTTTTATATTTTCTTGGGCGTGAATGTGATGTGGCCCCAGCCGCCGTATTTGATTTGACTTGTGGAACTTGGTTGTTTGGTTTCTTGCTTTATCTATAAAGCAAAGTGAAAGCCTATTTTGAGAGAGGGCCTTACATATGCTTGACATGTGGTGTAGGCGTGGCACGTGCTTTATTACTCACTGGGACAAATTAGTTGTTTCCATCGCCTCTTTGCTTTCCAGATGGCAGTACATAATCCATGCATGCATCAAATATACTCAATATATGATGACAAAGATGACGCATCAGAAGATGACGTTGCGCATACATGTAATTCGGATTTGATCGATGAACACATCCTGAGATGATCGGTACAAATCGATGGACGACGACATTCGTGACTAGCACACGCCTAGTCTACTCTGCTCCAGTAAGTGTTACATTCAAGAGACGCCACCCTGTAGGCCTTATACAGAAGAGGAGGACAAACCACGGCCAGCCCAGACGGCGACCTGAAACAATATCACCATCAGCCAGCTGATGGAGTGCAATTTGGACGGACCATATATATACAGTGCATTCATGGTTGATTTTCGGCCTATATAAAGATGCTTTGCCTCAACTAGCTTGTGGTGCGGGCGCTAGCTGCACGTGTTGGTTTGATTGTTGGGACAAGGCCACTGTCCATCCCCATCGACGTACGCCGTTTTCCAAGGTGGCAGTCATACACTGGATTGGGTATTCCCGTTGCACACCCGTGAAAACCATTAGTCACTCACCACGACGATGATGATGAAGATTCTTTGGTGAGGGTTCCATGTTTGAAAACCATTGGTCACTCCTGGCCACTTTCCATCTCCATCGCCGTCGCCATGTGCTTTGCAGGTCGCAGTGATACGCCTTGTTTGCCATTGCTGTTGCCCGTGCAACCACAAATTCATATATAGAAGCCAACATAATACTATTGGTTGATGTGGATCCCAAGTTTGAAATCTTCAAAAATGTTGGCTTGAGCAAAAATATATTCTATTTGCGATGAAAATGAAAGAAGTGTTGCAAAACGAAAAATGTATTTTTCTTAGAAGAAACAACTTTCCAAATATACTAGAAAACGAAAGGCAGTGTGTTGCACCTTGTTTCCAAAGTTCAATAGGGTTAAAAAATTCAACGAAATTTCAGTGAATTTTTTTAATTTTCTCATATTTCAATGGGGTCCGAAATATTTTTAACCCTGAAATTCAACGTAGATTCAAACTGATTTCAACAAAAATTTAAATTATGTTAGAATTCATTAAAATTAGATGAAATTTTAAATCTCAAAATCCGAAATATCTGAAATTTCGCATATTTCAGTGAGGTCCTAAATTATGTTGTATCCGAAATAAAAAACCTATTGACAGTATTTTATACTGTTTTGGCCATGGTAAGACTAGGGCCCAATCGTGGCCTCGCCATTGCATGCATGCATCATATGGTACATGGAACGAGTAGTATATAAACATGATGATGAAATAATCCAGAAAACATGACCTTGTCATCCTGAGCATGGTACAAACCCTAACAAAACTCCAAAAAACACCTAAAAACGGAGCCCTCCCCCCGACAAGGGCCGGGATCCATCACTCCTCCATGATCCAAGGACCATAGGAGACGAGGTGGACAGGTGGCGGCACCGACGAGAGGTAGGGAAAGCTGAGAGGTCGTAGATATGGTTGTTGTTGAAGAATCTCGTTGTCCTTGTGGTGTCAAGAGATTATTGGTGCAAATATGGTTGTTTCCGTAGTTTGTTGATCGTTGTTTTGATCGATTTGGTTTTTTTTCTTCTTTTTTCTCACTAAGGCATACCTTTTGTCTTGTATGACTTTTCTATTTGCCGACGTGTTTGCTTGTGTGTGTGCGTTGTCGTTGGCTGTGTGCATCCTGAATATGCAGAGGCCAGGTGTGTATTCATTATGTTTTTGTATCCGTTTGATGTGTCATTTTGAGTCAATAAAATTCATCCTTTATTGAAAAAAGCTTTCACTTTGAATCTAGTTGGTTCCTTATTGAGGGTTTTGTTCATTTGATCCACGACAAGTGGAACTCGTTGATGGCAGAGAGATCCAGATCCTTCGGGCCAATTGATTATTGGCATTTCTATTCTCACAATTGAAGAAAATTCCTGAAAGGCTCGGGGACCAATTCTCGCGTTGAGGCCCTTAAAGTCCAACCATTTCCTTGTTTGACCAGATTAGACCTTAGGCTCGACAATGGACTCGTCTGGCGTGAATACCACTAGGTGGTGAGACCGCTATGAGCTTTTTTGTTTGAATAGGACCCAAAACTATACTGAAATTATGCAGTGGTACAACGCACTCCCATAAGAGTAGAGAATTACAAACCGAACGATGGAGAATCGATCCAGTAACCATACCAACAAGGGATGAGGGTGCGTCGCCACTGCCACCATCACCACTGCTCCCTCCTAGAGCCAGCGATAACCTTGGTTATGTGCATGGATTATTGACCGCACGAAGTCTCCATCTTCGTCCCAACAGGACTAGCACACTGGAGAGATGCCACACCAGCACTGCATCACCACTTGCGTCAGCTTCACGAACCACGAACATGTCGAGGCACCGTCACCAACGAGAGCAAACAAATGCAAGGTCCAGAAGATGCAGAGAAGCCCGCCGACGCCAAACACCAACACACTGCTACCTCATCGCCGCCTCTGAGGAAGATAACGAGTCGAGGTTGAGGCCGAGGAAGACTTATATGTCATGTCGTCATCACCATCCTCGAAACAACAACACCTGAAACTCTATCCCTACTATAAACATACCGAGGGCACAAATTCGGGGCTCCACAACTCGCCTGCCGGTACAGCAGCCGACGGAGAGGGAAGAAGCCCATGGCCTGGCCGGCAGCCAACCGAGGGAACCTCTACACCTCACTTTCGCCTGTTTCTGGAACCGCTACTACGAAAGAAAAGGAAGTAGTACAACTCTATATGACCTAGAAGTTGAGCTCGTTCCTTTCCATCATTCGGAGGAGGTTTACTGGAAAAGAAGGGGTAGCCTGAGTTGGACCCTGAAGAGCGACGCCAACAAAACATAATTTCAGTCCCTGGTTAATGGTCGTCGCTCGCAATTCATGATTAATCTTCTATCAATTGACAATGTTATCACCTTGAACATTCATATGATCCGCCTGTCCTATGAGGGGATGGATGACGTCATCTGGCCATTTCCTGTTCCAATGCTTTTTAAGAAATTATGGTGATTTCTTATATCTGTAATTTACAAAATCTTGGAGGGATTTTTTTGGGCACCGTCGAGATCAAGCATCTCAAGTATGTGATCCTCATGCTTATCCATAAAGTTAAGGGTACAACCGCTATTACTCTTTAGACCCATTGCTCTTATCAACACTATTGCCAAATTGTCATCTAAGGCCTTTGCGACCAGTGTATCTCCGCTCACAAAATTATTAGCCACTCCCAATCCGGTTTTATCAAGGGGAGAGTCATCTTGGACGACATCCTTGCTCTTCATGAGCTGCTCCAGGACATCCGTCCTAGGGGGCGTGAGGTGGTTGCCGTCAACGTTGATTTCGAGAAAGCTTAAGACTGTGTGTGCTGGTCCTTTGGATATTCTTCTCGCACATTTTTTGGTCCTCACCTATGTCCCTCGGGTTATGCAATTGATCTCTAATGGTCAGACAGCGATAGTGGCGTTGTTGTCCTTTTTTTTCAAGAATGGAAGGGGCTCAGGGAGGGTGACCCTATTACCCCTCTTCTCTTCAATTTTGTGGCTGACGATCTTGCTCAGATGCTTTCTTGTGCTGCCAGTTCAGGGCATATAACCGGCGTTGCCTCTCACATTTATCCTAAGGGGATCTCACACCTCCAATACGTGGATCTTATTTTGTTTCGAGGCTTTCTCTGGACTAAAACGCAATCTCAATGAGAATGAGGCGTTTATCCTTGGTTGTTCACCTAATGAGCGTGTGCGCATCACCATTTTGCTAAACTGCAAACTGGGGTAATTCCTGGCCAAATACCTTGGGATTCCCATCTCTCTTGTTGAACTGGCGGCAGAGGATTTCAGACCACTGAACTCAAGGTGGGATCTCATGTCGCCCCTTGATGGGGTCGTTGCCAAACCCGGTGGGGGGGGGGGGGGGGGGGTTATGCTGATACACTTGTGTAGGTCCAACTTACCAACTTTCTGCGTGGGTTTAATCACGCTTGTTTTGACAGAGACCACATTGCTATTTATTGGAACAGTGTCAACAACAAGAAGTATAGGACGGTTAAGTGGCAAATCATGTGCTGTCCAAGAAACCTTGGGGTTGGGCATCATTAATACCTCCTTGATGAACACGTGCTTAATAATGAAATGCTAGTCGTATATTCATGACGACTCTTAGGACCCTATGTGGCTCGAAATTCTTAAAACACAATATTTTTCCAGATGTTGATCCTCTCTTTGATAATCCTTGGTGTGGCTCCAAGTTATGGAAATCCTTGATCAAACTTCAGGATGAGTTCCATAGTTCAATTAAATTTGGGGTCGGCAAGGGCTCCTCTGTTCATTTTTGGTTGGGCTGGTGGCAGGTTGACGACTACTTCTATCGTTTGTTTCCAATCCGATGATCTCCATTTTGGAGTTTGCGGGGAGGAATTGGGACCTAGGCCTTGTCTCCTGTAGAGTTGAAGAATTGGCAGGAGCTTACTACCCTTCTCCCTACACTCTCGGAGACCCAAGATTAGATTTTATGGCCCCACTCATCTTCTGGTAGATTTCGGTTAAATCTCATTACTCTAAGCTCATGCAGGGGCACCATTCTAATAGATTTAAGGGCATTTGGCATGCGAAGATTCCACTTTAGATTAGGATTTTTATGTGGCAATCGGCCAGGCTACACTTTCCAGCTAGTGATCAGATTATTAAACATCACGACAATGCTGCAGTATGCCGCTTTCTTTGTGGAGAGACCGAAAACATGGAAGACATAATATTCAATTGTGTTCATGATAAATTTATATGGAGTTGTGTTCGATCGTGGTTGAATGTGACTTGGAACTTGTTGATCTATTATCATACTTGCATAACTATTCGAGGCGATTCATCCATGTGTTTTGGTATGCATTTTGTGCATTTTGCATGTCTTTTTGGCTACTCGCAATAAGTTTACTATTAAACATCTGTTTTCTAATCAACATATTGATTGTATGTTCCAAATTGCAGCCCTTTTGCAGCAGTGCAAGCGGCTTACTAAAGCTGTGGACATTGGCCACTTATCGGTGATCATCTCCAAGATTCGCTTCTCGACCATTGCCCTTTGTCAGCCTGCTCCTTCGCCATTGCCGTACTTTCGTTTCAGTTTGGTACACTTGGGCGGTCTGCGTGTCTACTTGCCCTGGCCGGTTTGGTCCGTACTTTCGCACTGGGTGCCACGTTTATGTTTAAGACCTAAATGTCTGTGTTGGATGACTTCTCATTGGATTTCTTTATAAAGTCGGACATATGTCTTTTCTATAGAAAAATAATGGTCCATGTGCTACATATCTTCTCGCTGTGGATGGCCACCGCTCATATCATGATCATTGCGCTTGGACCAACCACTACGAGCCTGCCCGCGCATGTACCTACCGCAGCCACCACCTACATCTACCTACCTCCGTCAATCATCTCGTCTTGTGAATTTGTGAATTTGGATAATAATATATGAACCCTCCATCCATATGTGATTGATGACAACTGTTTCTTGAGTTTCCAGCACACGAATGAGTGAACCTATTGGTGATAATCCCCAAGAAAACAGATCTGATGAGATAGCTACCCACAACCTAACTTGCAATTGTGTGTACCAAGACGTCTGCTTATATTAATACCTACGGTTGATTTGTCATTATTCCCTATCAAAGACCAAGCTCCGGTGTGGTAGCAGCATATGCGCATCCATAGTCTGAATGAGCACAAAAAAAAGAAAATGACAATAGCCAAGGAGACCTAAGGATTCCAGCCCTTCAAATTTCCAATAAAAATCCTCTGAATCAAAGAAGCCCTAACAAGAGCATACTTCTGCAGTCTTCCCTAATGGGATTGAGACAGGCTACCAAATTGATGAGCTGTACTATTGGTAGTTAATGCTTCTTTGAAATCTTCTAGCTTCGAGCATCTACAACCGGGCGCCTCAAACTCCGCTCAAACGATCGGGTGGACAGCCCGGTCACTGACGAGTCAAGATAAGGCGACCCAGACGGACGCCTCAAACTGGCCTGAAACATCTGGCCTAACCGGCACCACTCATATCCAGGACAAATCTAGAGCGGATATGTGGACGCCTGGGCGCGTCCGCCACGTCGGACCAGACAGCCCGACCCCATCACAAATTGCACCTAATCCCCCAAGTCAACCAGACCCTACGCCCTCCTCCGTGTATGTCCACCAATTCCATAGTCCGAGCCCTCGCCATCGGCCACCCTTACTCCGCCATCCTCGCTGCCGGCCTCATCCACAACCTAGATGTCATTCAGCCGGTCCCCCACCGCCGCCACGGAAGACGCATCGGCCCCATACGTGCGTCTCCCGTCCTTGTCTCCATTGTGCAAGCCAGAGAACTTATACCGAAGAGACCGGCGATGGATGCAGTGGGAGAGAGAAGCGACATCACATGGTGCGGATGTGGAATTCCAAGAGCGACTGTCCCCCCACCCCCTACCCCAGCCGCCGTGCCCGGCCCGCGGAACCCCGTCCATGCAGCCGCCGATAAGGATCGCATCGTACAACCCGGTCGTGACAGAGGAGGATTAGATGACCGATTGCAGGGCATTGAGAATAGTTTTCCGGCAACATAGATGGCGGCGGTGGATGTCAGTGAATCGCCTCAGCTCGTTCGGGCGTGGACAGGCATGGGCACCGGCTTCGCCCGGGCTGCCCCGGACCATTCTACGGAATGACACAACAACACTAGGTACGCTTTTTTTTTGCTCCTCTCCGATCAACTCTGCATGTGTCATGATCAATGTTTTGCATTGACTATAGTTCATTTGAAATCATGATAATTTTAGGAGGTTATCATGTCGGAGATGATTAATGATAGTCATGAACCGACCCAAATGGACTCTGAGTTGCGGGATCCAACTTGTCCTACGTTTGAAGTTGGCGGAACATCAAACCCCAACCAGAACAAGAAAAATAAGCTCAGACTTGATTGGCCAACGAGTGTTTCGTCACACTCTGACTTGAATTTTATTTTGGCATGTCCTGATTGATGACCGATATTTACTTTCTTTGTCGTATTTAATGAAATTTTGAATCGTGATGAATTTATACTCTATGATCGACGTGCATGGATTGTATAAATTTGATATTCATATTTGAGATGTGTGGCTGTCCGGCAGCTGAAATGATGGGTCGTCCGATGCTATTCGCGGACGCGCCCACAGTCGTTTAGGGGTGGGGGTACACCTGGGCATGGGCAGCCCGACCCGAACACAAAGCCCAAACCCAGCCCAAAAAACCCGGGCCGGGGCGGGTCGGGCTTTGTGTTCGGGCCGGGCTCGGGCTTGAAAACTAGGCCCGGTATGTATTTCTGGTCGGGCTCGGGCTTGGGAAAATAGTCATTTTACACGGAGGCCCGACCCGGCCTGAAATTGATCTTTTTAGTCCATTCGGACAGGGCTCGGGCCTGAATATTATTATTTTTGGCTAGACCGGGTCGGGCTTGGGCTTGGGATTTTCAGTTCAGGCTTTCTCAAGCCCGGCCCAAAACCCGGCCCGGCCTGGGGTATTCCCAGGTTTAGATGGGGGAAGGGGGGGGGGGGGGGTTGCCAAGTTTGATTGTAGATGCTCTTAGACTTCCTACCGATGGCGGCATGGGTTTTTGTTTATTTTTACCGTTGATATATGCATGCGACAAAGACATCCTCCTCTCAGAATTGCTTATTCATGTTGTATGTGTAGGACAGGGGAAGATGGTTTGGGTGTCTTTCATTGCATTGCCAGGAGTTGTTGGCTGAAAGTTCATTTTTTTTGGAAATGGAGGTTAAACCCCCGGCCTCTGCATCAGTCGATGCATACGGCCATCTTTATTAATTATTCCACAAAGGTCTGACAAAAAAATACATCAAGCCACCCGAAACCACCACTTACACCTACAGACTCGATAATGTGGAGTGCTCCCACCCCCCATATCTAAAACCGGTGTGGTCGCCGATCCATCCACATAACGTATCGGGACCAACAGCCGGTGCAGCAGACCTAAAACGCGTACCACATACACAGGTTTTAGAATCCAGAAGCCGCCATCATCCTCGGACCGCTGACCCATCTTCAAGATAGAGATCCGCATCTTCCTTGCCAGTCCAGACATCCGTCGACGCCACCACGACGCCCAACGGCACCACCGCCACGCGCTCGTCTATCCAGAAGCGAAGACTCTGGAAGATCTGTCGTGCGTAGCACCTGCCGACCAGGCATGACACAGCTTAGCACCTGTCGGCCAGGCATGACTTGACATCTTCACCGAAGCTCCGTGCAAGACTTAGCCGCTCCACCTCCTGCCTCTGTCTTCCAGCGCTGCTCCATAAACGATGCTCCCAAGAAAGTAACGACACCGCAGTACCGCCATCGTCCGATCTGGATGACCAGATCTTAGGGTTGCCCCCGGAGCAGCACGAGTGGGTCGACAATAGTTACACGACGATGCCTTCATCAAGGTAATGACGCAAGACGCCGCCATCGCCCGCCATCGGCTCGGTTTTCACCAACATATCGCACATGCAACATTATATTTTACTATGTGCCCCTTATTACACATGTTTTATTTTCTGACGCATGAATTTATTTTTCTAATGTTTACAATGCCTGCATTTCACACAGTTCGGTTGTCTTCTTAGCACCATTCTACAGTAGTGTATGCAGCCAACAACTCTTCGGTACGTGGTGCGAGACAACGAGAGGATGAAGGCAGTAAACAAGTTACAAATGAATCAATGTATGCTTTAATTATCTCCCGATCGCGATGGCGTCATCTAGCTTATACTTAGCTTAAGAATTATTCGAGTTTGCTGAAATACAAGTTAATACCCAAAAGAATGGAGTTACACGCGCTGGCCGCTACGATTGGCGTCCCTCACGTCGCTCTCGCGGGCGGCGTGTGGGGGAACCCTAGCCTCCACCCCGTGGTCACCTCCTACACCCTCCCCTCCCCTCGCCGCCAAGCCCGACGCGCGTCGGTGGCGGCGGGGCCCCTATCCCCCCTCCCGGCGTATGGCTGCAGCGTGAGATGCGGCGACGTGGCGGAGGCTTGGCGCAGATGCATGGCGGGCACGTCGGGTGGCACGGCGGCCAAACGGTGGCGCGGGCGGGCGGGCGGCCAGGCCGTGGCAGATGCACATGGGGTTGGCTCCGGGGCGGCGGCACGGGCACGGATCCAGCGCTGATCTGGTCCTGCGGGCTCGGTCTCAGCCTCCCCTGGTCGGCCGACGGGTCTCGGTGGGGGCTTCTCCTTGCTGTGATCTGACAGCGGCGGTCTGGATCATCCAGATCCCGGCAGGGATGGCAGCGGTCCGTCCACGAGAGATGGAGGTTCTTCGAACAGATCTGGGTGAAAACCTGTTATCGGCTATTGCCAAGGCCGGCGGTGGCGGCGCTATCTGCGTCCTTCCCTTCCTGAAGGCATCGTCGTGGAGAAGTTCAAGGCCACTCTCTGTTACCTCCAGGGGAAACCCTAGATCAGTAGATCGGATGACGGCGGCTCTCTGGTGTCGTTTCCCCCCTTGGGGACGTCATTCTTGGAGGTACACACGGGCTCGAGGGATCGGAGGACGGCTTCTATGGTGGAGCGGTGCTTCATCTTACGCATTCATGGCGTCGGATCTCGGTGGCGTGGCGCTGTGGAGACTCGGTGTCCGATGCGTGGAGATGGACTCGTGCAGGAGGAGGATGATGTCTGGCGTCATGGTGGCGTCGATGGAAGAGAAGCCTGTCAAGGTCAATGCATTAGTTTGCTCTGAAGATGGATTGGTGGAAGATGGCGGCGACGAGACATGAGAGTGCGTCGGACCGGTTTGTGTCCCAAACCCAGTATGTGGCTTGGTTGGGGCCTCTGGCTTTAGATGTTAGGTTTTTGTGCGATGTCTGTTTGGTATTAGGCTCGGACTATTGGCACCTTTTCAACATGTGGTTAGGAGCAGCGACAGATGTTGCTAAGATGATGGCTTTAGACTACCTGATGTACTAGTTTGTAAGGTCTTTGTGAATAATCAATAAAAGGGCTGCATGCATCGTCCAGATGCAGAAGCCGGGGATAATCCTCCTTTTTTAATAAAAAGAATGAAGTTGCATAATAATTGAATTAACAAACTCCAGTATTGGATTCAATCGACCTTTCACATGCAGGACTAGCTGTACAACAGAGTTGATGCTACTTGCTATAGGACCACATGGGTATCCGTAACAACTCCGTAATTAATGGATCAACACAATTGATGGATCTGGGTATCATGCAGCATCACCCGTAAGAGCATGGTTAATAGTATAGCCAACTACCGACTATATGGGATTGCCATGTCACATATAGTCAACCTAACGGCCAATACGTATAGTAGCAAATTGTTAAGTAATACTTTCTGAATGCTTGACCCACCTTATATCCTCATAATGTTTCTTGGATCTCGTGCTAGAGCCGGCTGTTAATCTACAACCCACTTCCCATTTCTATTCTCTTCTCTTTCATCCAACTCAGCAAGAATATAATAGTTTACTCCTTATAGACTGCTGATTGTACCTTGTTATACTTACTCTAAGACTTGCAGCTAAGCGCCGGAGTCGTTGTATTTTAAACTAATTAGCTACAAGTTCCAATACCCTATATAAACGAAGTTCGGTCCTCTGGAGCTTTCACAAGCTGCACAACTGTACTGGCTAAGCTAGAGCAACATCAGAGGGCAGAGGAATTCAATCAATTCAAGGTAATTTCTCTTCAGTAGTTGCATCGTTACTGGCCATGGGCTTTCCTTCTTTCTCTATTTAGTTTCTCTTCCACAACAACTTTATTTATGAGAAGCATGCATCCTCAACTAGCGAGGATTGGGGTTAACTAATTACTTGTTGTTTGTAACTTAATTTACTTAAAACATGTATGTGAGGTGCATATAGGTAGCTAGCTTTCTTGTTGGACGGATTATGCCAAGCGACACTTGAACAACTAGCTAGCAAGTGAAGCACTGCACGTGACAATACTGATCACACGTTTTTTCTTTTGGGGATCAATACAGGTGTTGATTGCCACATCCCGTTGGATCGCTTGTAGCTGTCGGATACTCAAGCGCCAGACAGCTGCAACTGCTACCCGATCTGGATCTGGATAGCTAGCTACAGTAGTACGACTACGGATGGCTGCCATATATCTCTCTCGCTGGATCTGCACATTAGCATCGGCTGCTCACGCCTCATCACGCATCTCTCCACTTGATTGAAGTTAACTCAGCTCCACCACACTTACTCTGCCTACTACTGTTTTGTTTTTCCTTTGAAAGAGATGGTCTTGGTTGTGTCTTTCCGTTAGAATTGTTGGCGTTTGCTCAAGATAATAGTACATCGGTTTTATTTTCTGTGTACTGTATTCTTCTGTGCGAAGCCACAGTTTTCCTTCAGATGAGTGAATCCTGTATCCGTCTTTTGTAGCATACAATTGTTGGAAATGTATAAAAGGTGGTGCGTCGTCAACTCGTAATACGAAGGACTCATTTTAGCTGCATGTTTCTTTTCTGTACCAGCTAAAAGCGCGAGTGAACCCTGCAACTACTTCCCAGAGAGCAAGGGAGATCTATCTAGTTTTTGCTCTGGAGCAAGGGCAAACCCAAGATCCGTCTCTGATCTCTCCAGTAGATTCAACGTACTTAGCTGATTCCAGCTACACCACACTTTCTAGCTACCTTTCTCTCTCTGAAACAGATGATCTTGTGTCTTTCCGTTTGAATTGTTGGTGTTTGTTCAATATAAATACTACATCGGTTTTATTTCAAGCCAAATTTGTGTGCACTGTCTTCTAATTTGGAAGCCACATTTTCCCTTTCCATTTGTTGCTAGTCTCTAGTGACTGAATCTGTTTATCCTTCCTGTTAGCATGGGATTGTTGTTGTGAAAAAGCGAGGTAGTAATACAGAGGACTAATTTTTATTTGCATGCTTGTTTTCAGTAGCAGCTGAAGCGTGAGCGAACCCTGCAACCAATGGCGGGGGTTCTGGATGCTTTGGCATCCTACTTGACCAGCATGCTCGCCGAGATGGCCAAAGAGGAGGTGGCTATGCTAATCGGCGTTTCCGATGGGATCGAAGACCTTAGCATTAAGCTTGGGGACCTTAAGAATTTCCTTGCTGATGCTGATAGGAGGAACATCACTGATGAGAGTGTGCGGGGGTGGGTGGGGGAACTGAAGCGTGCCATGTACCTGGCCACTGACATCATCGACCTATGTCAGCTCAAGGCCATGGAGCAAGGTCAAACCAAGGACAGGGGGTGCCTTAACCCTCTGCTCTTTTGCATACGAAACCCCCTCCACGCCCATGACATCGGCACCCGCATCAAGGAATTGAATGAGAAGTTGGATAGCATTTGCAAGAGAGGACGTAGTTTCGACTTCATCAATCTGGAAGCCTACCAAGACCAGAAGACGACTCGGTCTCTTGCCACAGACCGTAAAACAGATTCATTGCTGGAGCAGTTAGGTGTTGTCGGGGAGAAGATCGAGGAGGATACAAGGGCACTCGTGGAGGTGCTTACAAGGGAGGTGGGCGGTGACAAGACTGATCGCCTCATGGTAGTGGCCATCGTTGGTGTCGGCGGGATTGGCAAGACCACCCTCGGCAAGAAGATCTTCAATGACGAGGCTATCAAAGGTAAATTCACTAAGCAGATATGGCTTAGCATCACACAGGATTTCAGTGATGTTGAGCTGTTAAGTAAATCCATTACTGCTGCTGGTGGGGACCTTCCTGGAGGAGGTGCAGCTCGAGACAAGGACCTACTTGTTCGTGCTCTCATGAATACCATCAAGGAAAAGAAGTTCTTTCTTGTGCTGGATGACTTGTGGGGTGTCGATGCATGGAATAAACATCTAATGACTCCCTTTAGCTATGGTGGCCGTGGAAGTCGAGTCCTCATCACCACGAGACATGAGACTGTTGTTCGGAGCATGAAAGCTGTGCACCACCACCACATTGACAAGTTAGGTCCTGAAGATGCATGGTCATTGCTCAAGAGGCAGGTTGGTATTGCCCCAAACTCTAACACCTCTCCTTTTAGCAGAACATGCATTCTGAATTTGACTTGAGTTGCATTTACATATGTATCTTTGTTGGCTCAAGACACATTGAGACAAACTTTTAACTGGATACTGTTATAATCAAGTTAAATATAAGGTATTGTGTCCCGGCATACTCTCTAGTGCGTCATTGTAAATGTCTTCAGTTGATTGACTAGTATTAATTAATAATAGTTGCTTGTCAGAACATTAGTACGTGTACAACAATAAACATCATACAAGTTGTGTTGCTCTTTTTCCTTAAGTTTCACTCTTAACACAAGTTCACCTAAATATCATTCACATTTGTTTACTTGTTTGTGCAACTAGTAATTAACTACTAGTACCTCTGATCTAAAATCTTGGTCTTTTTAGAATTTTGCGAGCCAAGTGTTTCTAAGTTTGACGATCTATAAAGAAAATGATATCATCTGAAACATAAATTGATATCATTATATTCATCATAATATATATTTTTATAGCTAGGGTAATGTAAGGAAACAAGCTTGCATATAACTTAATGGTCAAGATATCAATGTTAGGACCTTGTCGTGTCCAAAAAACATATATTTCAGATCAAATGAAATATTCATGGTGTATATGTGTGTACTTAAGCCTTTGTGTTTAACGATAATATATAAGATAGACAAAATATACCTGTTAGGGTAAATGAATAGTATGCAGTTGTGCATGATTTCTGCCTTAGTAGATGATTAATTAACAAGTGACCTTACACTTCTCCACTAGAATTTAATCAGGCAGTGTGTAACTTTTACTCCTTCTGAATATAGTCCATCTTAGGACATGGGTCAGTCGATTATTTCTAAACTTGGCTATACTGTATTTACCCACATTGATAACATGAAATTGACACTCTTACATCTACCGTGGAATATATTTTCATGGTGTACTACATTTTAATTTCAAGCAACATATCTCTATAGAATTTGGTGGAAAGCTTGTTTCACCATGAAGACTTTGTCAATGTACCAAGCGAGATACATTTATGGTGAGATGGAGTATTAGTTTGATTTATTCACCGATCTAGCATATGATTAGTAAATCAAATAACTACATTATCTAATCACAAATGTCGGTTGTCATGTTCCCCTTTGTTGCTGATGCCATAGATTTAAATTGACTGTAGGTACTCACAACAGAGGAAAATGGACATGAGGTTGATGTGCTAAAGGATCTTGGGTTGCAAATTATTGCAAAATGTGATGGTTTACCACTTGCTATTAAAGTGATGGGAGGACTTCTATGCAATAAGGAAAGATCACGACGTGATTGGGAAGATATCTTGCATGATGATATATGGTCAGTATCTCCAATGTCAGATGACCTAAACTACGCAATATATCTTAGCTACCAAGACTTGTCCCCTTACTTAAAACAATGCTTCCTGCACTTCTCCCTTAAACCCAAAAAGGTAGTGGTACATGTCAATGAAATCGTGTCCATGTGGCTTTGTGAAGGATTGGTTCAAGGAGGCTCAAACAGTTTGGAAGAGGAAGGGAAAAGGAACTATAAAGAGCTAATATTAAGAAACCTTATAGAGATAGATCCAAGATTCCCTAGCCAACTTATCTGCAACATGCATGATGTCATTCGCTCATTTGCTCAATTTATGGCTAGGGATGAAACACTAGTAGCTCAGCATGGAGATGCTGCTGGAAGAACCCTTAGATCATCCAATTTTCTTAGATTGTCTATAGAAACCAAAGGAGTGGGATCAGATGAATTTGAGTGGAGATATTTAAGAAAGCAGAAACTGCTTAGGACATTAATATTAACTGGAAACCTCAAAACTGAGCCTGGTGATTCATTGATTAACTTCCCAAGTCTACGTCTTCTACATGTAGAATCTGCAAATATTGCTACACTAGTTGAAGGTGTGTACCAACTCAAGCACTTGAGATATTTGGCACTAAAAGGGATTGATATGTGTAGACTGCCAGAGAACATCCACGAGATGAGATACCTAGAGCATATTAGCCTTGAAGGCTGTGATAGTTTTGAGGAGCTTCCTGATAGCATTGTCAAGCTGCAAAGGTTGAGATATCTTGATATTGACGACACACAAGTAAATATTATTCCTAGGGGTTTCCGGGCTCTAACAAATTTGATGGTACTATGTGGGTTTCCGTCCTATATTGATGGTGACTGGTGTAGTTTGGAGGAGTTGGGGCCTCTTTCCCAACTCAAGGAACTTTCACTAAAGAGTCTAGAAAATGTATCTAGTGCCTTGTTGGCTGCAAAGGCGATGGTAGATGCAAAGAAAAATCTTACCAAACTTGTTTTAAATTGTGGTGGTAGAGTGGGAGATGGCTTGGTCCAAGGATCAGTCTCTGAGTCAAAGGAGGAGCAAATAATTGAAGCCGTGTTTGATGTTCTATGTCCTCAGCCTTGCATAGAACATATCTTCATAGAAAGATATTTTGGTCGTCGGCTCCCAGGATGGATGGCGTCCACAGCAGTGGTGCCTCTCGAGAGCTTGAAGCTTCTATGCCTCGAACACCTGCCCTGCTGCACCCAACTCCCTGATGGGTTGTGTCGGCTCCCGTATTTGGAGTGGCTAAAAGTGGACAGTGCTCCAGTAATCAAGTGTGTGGGTCCTGAATTCGTCCAACAGTACAATCAGCGGCACCGTCCTTCATCTCAGGTAGCTCCTGCCTTTCCCAAACTCCAGAAGTTGCATCTTCACGAAATGGAGGAATGGGAGGAGTGGGTTTGGGAGACGGAAGTGAAAGCTATGCCCTTCTTGGATGAACTTCGCATCAGTGGCTGCAAACTGGGTCGTATGCCTCCAGGACTTATGTCTCATGCAATGGCTTTGAAGGAGCTACAAATAGGGAACGTCCAAGGTCTCCACTCTCTAGAGAACTTTGTTTCTGTAGTTGAGCTCGACCTGTATGACATACCCGAACTGGCCAAGATCTCCAATCTTCCAAAATTACAAAAGCTTGAAGTCAGTTACTGCAGAAAGCTCAAGACACTGAATGACATGGATGCACTCCGAAGACTCCAGCTGAGAGTTTCTGACTGGGAAAATCAACTTCCGGTCTACCTGCAGACTGTAAAGCCTAGTCATTTGCTATTGACCTGCAACCTAGCAGTACTCACTTACATGGCTGAGGGTGAATCTGGCTCCATGTGGGACAAGTTCAGTCATATCAAGCAAGTCGAGGCTTATGCAGGGGATGGAGAAGATGAGAAGAAATGGCACGTGTTCTACACATCTGAATCCTGCAACATACAGACAAATCTTCATCTGGTAATACTTTGGTCTCTCACTCTCTTTCAATCTAGCTAATAATATTCTTCCTTAATCTAATATTTGTTAGTTCCATGCATATTATTTTCATTAATATGATAGCTGAATGTATCTCCCATTATTTTGTTTTGCTTGCCAGGATCGATTTCTGGAAGAAGAGGACAAGGCTGAAACTACAGCGGAACGACGAAAGGCTATATCATTTTAGGCGAAAGGACCATATGATGCAAGGATATGTATGTACGTCTGCTGTTACAACTTCTACTAGTTTTGAGTATTCTTACCCAGTGCCATGACCATTGGAATCTCATGTTTAATATGATGATCAAATCCATGCAGGGATACGGGGAAAGCATCAGCCATAATGCCATATACACTTACCTGCAGAGATTCCGACACCATACTAATTTCTTGCGAAGTGTGACATATACACTTACGAATTTAGAGATGTAAACTTCGTGGCGGACTATCTAGCTGGTAAAGAAACATGAAGAGCTTGGCAAGGCTGTCCTTTCTGCAGTGCAAGCAACCAATGGAGTTTAGGCTACTCTGCTCTGCTCTGCTCTCTGAAAGCAGCTCAGGTTGCAGGTCCTCTGAAGCAGCTGCGTATTTCTTTTTCTTTTTCGCGGGTGTCTTGCGTTGGTTCTCTGAAAAACTATGCTTTTTTGGATAGATCAATCAATAGTATACTGGTATTTCAGCTATTAATCTGTACTGTAACAACACAAATGACTGTCAGAAAGTGGAGTTTATTCAAGCTACCGGCTGCAGAATTGTAACTGTATGTCACAGAAATTCAGAGTGATGTATACAGGACCAAACAAATGATGGTGAGATCCTGGCTAAATATGGTCAATTTCGTGGCGCGTGGGTCCACGAAGAACACGATGATGACCTGCTGGCTGGATGGTCTAGCTATCTGTTGTTTCTTCAATCAGTGCAACCAAATTAAGTTCAGGTTTGTTCTGGGGCTCTGTCTATGTTCTGGGTGGAAGCAACTAACTTGGGTTACAAATTCTGAAACCGGAACACTAAATACTGTTAGAAGAAAACCCAAACATAATGTAATCGGTGCGTACTATGTATTAATTAAAACACATTGTACTAGTGTTGTAGTTTTGATATAATCTCACGTATGCTACGTCACATCTCACATAACGCAGGCGGGCAGTTTCACAACCTGAAACTGACTAGTAAGCTGACAGACATGCACGCTTGTTTTCGTTGCTCTTAATTTTAATAGTATGAAACTTAATGTGATGAAGGGTGAATAGCTGAAGGTTGTTGACAGTACGTAACCTAGTGATCTTGTGTGCAGTTCTAGCTGTTTGGTTCTTCACCACATTGAAAGGATCACAATCAATAATATAATCACATGACGTGGTCATAATAACATCACATGACGTGGTCCAAGGATCCAATCAGATTGAACTGAATTAATCACCGATCAATCCCAGTGCTCGCTCCAGCCAACGCTGTCCGTGCCCTGCTCGACGGCATTGCCTGTGATCGGCGAGGGCGACGTCCCCCACCCTTTGCTAACAGCGGGCGAGTGCTCGCATCTTTCTCTACTCTGCTTGCTCACTTGACTTGCACTGAACTGCATAGAAGAAACAGAGCATATTTGCAGTTTCAGTACCTTAAACAACATGGCTTGAGTCCTTGCCACACAGTGGATTCTGAATCGCTGCATGTTGTTAAATGGCAGCCATGTAGTACAGATGCTTGATTGGTTTCTCATCATTTCCATCAAGTTGATTATTAGCTCACAAATGACAGTACAAATTAAATACTTCCTACTCTTAGCTAATGAAATAGATTGCAAACGAACTGAGCCTCCCCAACCAAGCATAGAACAGAATACATCATCATTCTTGTCCCGTGCTTCATAACGCATGCATCATATGAAAGCTATACTCGAAACCTTAATGCGTCGGCCAGATTCATCATGTATACATCACTCAGAAAAAAAAATCCTCTGACATACAGTAACAATTCAACAGCCTGGAGCTTGAATAACTCCAGTTTATTGACAGTCATTTGTGTTGCTGAGATACGACAGCTGAAATACCTGTATACTATTGATAACTACTCCTGTTTACTAAAAGGTAATAGTTTCAGGGAACCAAATTAAAGAACCAATGCGATTCACCCTCAAAAACTAAATAACCAACACAGCTGCTTTAGAGAAGCTGCAACCAGAGTTGCTTTCAGAGAGTAGAGCAGAGTAGCCTAAAGCCCTAAACTACATGAGCGACTATATTTCCTCACCAGCACTTAGCCTGCCGTGAATTTGACATCTCTAATTAAATTTGTGAGTCCGACTGTGTGAGTGTATGACACACTTCCTGAAAAATTAATATGCTAGTGAATGAGGTGTGCTCCTTAGGGCTAGACATAGGCCGGCATGTGAATGAGATGCTAGACAGGCTAGTCAGAGGATCAACAACCATTTTTATGCTAGTGGTTGTGCTTCTTAAGACGTGTACAACTCCTACAGATGGAAGTGAGATTTTCGTGAAACCGGTGTGTTGTCTAATTTAACTACTTTATGGAAGGGCCTAGAGAAAAGAGAATGCTATATTTGTGTCGTTAAGTTCAAGGACGAAATAAATAACTAAGCGTTCACTACCCATCATGCATGTCTTATAATACCACGGTCAGACGATGAATATACAACCAGTAAATGGTTGATGAGTCGCCACTAGTCACTCCTTTCACATACTTATATTGCTACTGTTACAACTGCGTCCCCATATATATGACTAGTTTCTGAAGTGTGAGCCGACACTAAAGCATGTACTATCTATTGTCGTGTAGTTCACCTTATCAGAGGGCATTTATTACAATTAATTATCTTCTATCTTTACAGTAGCGTATAGACACATGATAAGTATACACACACTCTGATCGTCCTACATTCCTACTGCATGACGGGCGAAAAGGTCCCACCTTTCGCACCCGTGGGTGACCCCCAGCGTCGAGACCTAATAGGCCGGTCAGCAGTGGCATCCATCGATCCGTCCTGCAGCACCGAGCGCGAGACGAGCTCGGTCCTGCAGCACCGTGAGGGGGACAAGGTTAGTCCTGCTGCATCGTGCGCGAGACGAGCTCGGTCCTGCTGCACTGTGAGCGAGACGATGTCGGTCCTGCTACACCGGGAGCGAGACGAGCGATGGACCGCAGCTGGGAGAGGGCCAGCCCTTCAATGGAAGTAGCGCCCGGGCGACGAGGAGGTGGGACGAAGGTCGAAACGGTCCGATCGCAGATGAGCCGACGCCGGAGAAGCCGGCCGCCGCCGCAGGCAAATCCGTTGAGCCACCGTGAAGCCGGCACGACACCGGGAGGCACCACCATGCGCCGGTCCTCCCCACGCGGCCGCCCACGACCGGAGCAACGGCCATGCCCGGCCGCTACCCTACCCGCGTCGCCCGGTGAGCTCCAAGCGTCGGAGCCACCGGGCACGCACCACCGTTGCCATGCGCCGCCGGCCGACCCCCATCGCCAGATCCGGCTGGATCCAGCAGGAGGCCGTCCGCGCACCACCTCCCGAGACGGGAGCGCCGCAGCCGCCCCGCCGCGCGTGGGACCCAGCACGTCGGCGCGCCGCCACCAGCCGGTCACCCCGCCGCCGCGTCGCTAAGTCGCGCGGCCGCCCATCGCCGCCACTCGAGGAAGCCGCCCCGCGCCGGCGCCCCACGAGCAGAGGGGGGAGAAGGGCCCCGCCGTCGCCGCGCCCACCGGGCTTTGCCCGACAACGCTCGCCGGCGGCGGCGGGGAGGAGGGGTGGGAGGCGGGGTTGAAGGGGAGGGGCGGCTAGGGTTTCCCCCCCGGCGCGCGCGGGCGTGTCGCGGGAGGGGAGGGGAGGGGAGGGTATGGCCCAATCGAGTTCCAATATTACAAGCTATGAATGGGATGCATCAGAAATGCGAGTTCATGTTCTACCCAATGATCGTGCGTGATCGACGGGCTATAATTGATGGAAATCTTATGTATAACTGACAAGTGAGGATTACCCCTCACTAGAGAGCACACTATTGCAAGGCTTTCGATAGGGGTATCCAATTAGGTCATAATTAGTGTAAAATATACAAAGTTACACGAGAAATCACTGTGCCACTAGATAGGTCACCCTATACCATTGAACTCAGTACTTGCATCTGTGCTCCTACCGATGCAACCTCGTAGTTTGGCCTTCGTAGCAAATCAAAACCAAACTTTGCAACTGAAACAAATTCAATCATGTACATCTCTTGTGTATATTTTATGCGGAAACGATGTTAATTTTAGCTTGTTGGATGTAGCTCAGTGATGCTGAGTATAGCATAGTTTCCCTAGATTGCTTCCTTCTATTCAGTCGTATCAATTTATATACGTGTGCATCGATCTGGAAAAAAGTTCTTGAATTTGAAAAAAGATTCAACGATTTTGAAAAAAAGTTCACTGATTTGATTAAAAAAAATCATCAATTTTGGAAAAAAGTTCATGGATTTTGAAAATTAATTCATCAATTTGAAAATTAATTCACAAAATTGAAAAAACGGTCATCAATTTTGAAAACAAAATTACGGATTTGAAAAAAATCATCGATTTTTGAAAAAGTTCATCGATTTTGAAAAAAATCATCAATTTCAAAATAAATTCAAAAAATGAAAAACATTCATCGATTTTGAAAAATAATGTTCACAGATTTGAAAAAAATCATTGATTTTTGAAAAAAAATCATCAATTTCAAAATAATTTCACAAAATTGAAAAACTTTCATCGATTTTGGAAAAAAATGTTCATAGAATTTGAAAAAAATCTTCATTTTTTTAAAAAAAGTTCATCGATTTTGAAAAAAAGTACACAAACCTGAAAAAAGTTCACTGATTTTTGAAAAAAAATATCTATTTTTTGAAGAAAAAGTTCACAAATTTTGAAAAAAGGGACAGAGAGAAAAGAAAAAAAGAAAAAAAAACTAAAGAAGAAGCAAGAAAAGATGTATGTAATAACACCGAACAGGAGGAAAAACAGAGGCAAATTATTCAGACGCGGCGTCATCTTCTCCATGGATGCAACGCCTCTGAAAGAAACTAGCCTACCCTATCTCCATTGATACACCGCTTCATTGGAAGTTTCCATGGGCTTGGATCGGGCTTCGTTGGCTCTGTGGGCCGTTCGCTCGTGGCGAGGCGGGGAGCCCAGGAAGCAGACGTATGGGAAGGAAAAAACAAAGCATTTTTTCTCACGATTCTCAAAAGAAAAAGAAAAGCATTTTTTTCTCACTTATAGGTGGCATGCGCGGTAATTTTTGCCAACTTCAGGGGCTATTTGGATGGCAAATAGGCAGAAACTCACCTCCGGTTAATATTAGGTAAAATATATTATATTATATTATAAAAGCATAATAAAGGTGAAAAAGAAAGAAATAGCTAAAATAAGCTTTCTCTTGTTTGTGTATGACCGCAGCTCAGCCGGACAAGAGGCTAATAAAAGTCAAATGAAAAACAAAACCAGCCTAGACACGTTCAGGCCATCAACGTATAACATGTCCAGCCCAAAAAAGAATAAAGAGGCAAAGCAACGTATAACACGTTCAGGCCCAGAAAGGCAGAAGCAAAACAACTAGGCCATCGAGAGAACAAAAAGGATTTCATGCCAGGTTGATGACATCAGCCGACTGAGACTTCGCTAAGTCTCAGTCAACTGTGTCCTAGTTGCTCCCCCCATCAAATATAAAAGAACAGTGGCAAAAGGCAAGCTTATCTTCTCGATGGGACTCTCTCCTCCACACATTTCACCATCTCCGGATTTATTAAAAGTCGAATCCCTTTTGGTGTTGCACTCCTATTGAGGACAACCTTTTTTGTGTGTATCTTGATATATTTTTAAAATAATTCGTGTACATTTGCCAAGTAAATTTACCTTTTTTGTGTTGTTTTGAGAAACGGTAAATTTAGCTATTTAAGACAAGTGCAAATCTCAACTTTTAAGGCCTGATAGTGCGCATGGAAAAGTCATGGTGCTCAAGCTAAGCCTGTTTGTGGCCCATTTACTTGGTACTACGATAGTGGGTCGTGTTAGGGGTGTGCGGGCTCATTACGATCATACGCAGGGTGCCTCCTTGAGCGAACGATAAGAGTTTTGCTGGACGTACGGAAGGTTACTTAAGTTTACGGGCTGATTCCTGAGTTGGCTTACTTTAATTGGGTGAAGGGTGAGGGCGGGGCCCACACGAATGAAATTCAGGTGGGGGGATGAAAAGAATTTATGGAAGAGTCCATAGCCGTCCTGTAAAAGGCCGTATGTGTAACATTTTTGGAACGATAATGCTATATTAGCGGAGAAACGCAGGTCTGGACGCAGCGTTGATATAAAGTAACAATAGATGACTTGTGAAACGTGATCCCATCTGGACGCGGCGATTTGGCTCCTGGGTCCAGATGTTCCTATGGATGAACAGTAAAATAAATAAATATAGCAAAACATTTCAAAAAATTCCGAATTTTTTTTGCATGCAAGATGCTCGAATGCGTGATGCCCGTGCCAAATTTGTTGGTGTTTGGACATTTGAGTAGCTCTCAGCAAAAAAATAAAAATCAGGCATGTGAGAAAGTTTGAAAAAACGCACTGTTCGAAGCTCATTTTGTCGTTTTTGCCACGAGCTCCTCAAATGTCATTTACGACGAAATTTTGCACGCACCTGGCAAACTCAAGCATCTTGCATGAAAAAAAAATCAGAATTTTTTGAATTTATTTGCTAATTTGTTTTATATATATAGCCACTACAAACAAAAGAGAAACGAAATCATGCATGTTCCATCATCAACGGGAGGGATGCAACTCCCCGCAAAAAAAAAAAAAAAAAACGGGAGGGATGCAACCACAGCTATTCAGTTTCGGAACCTGAAACTACCGTGACTACTGTCCAGGACGGCGCGCCGTTGGCACGGTGGCGTCATGCACCATAGCCCTCTGACGAGGAACACTCGAGGCGCCCGTCCGCGCCATCCTCGACGCGGCACGCGGTGGAGCCCATGGCGGCGCCCTCGGCGCGAAGCGGCTCCAGCCCAACGCGGCGGCGGCCCTCGACGGCGAGGAATCCTTTCCTGCACAGGCGGCAACGGCCGCCAAGGCCCTCGATCGGCCTGCATCATCGCAGCAGAGTCACCAACCCTCGCACGCGCACGGTGGCGGGAGCGCAACGGTCGGCGGCGGCGCCCTCAGGCGCGTGGCCGCGGCCATCTGCCCGGCTCGACGAGGCGCCCACTTTCTACACGCGGCGGCTTCCCCGGCCAGCCTGCATCAGCCGGCGGTGCCCGCCTCCGGCCGGCGACGCGACTACATGAAACCGCGCGGAGGCAGCCCATGAGGCGCAAGGCGCGGCGGCATGGCGTCCGTGGCCTTCGGCCTGGCGGCGGCTTCCCCCGCTCGGCGTCACTCCTTCGTGGAGTCTTACACGCCCACACCAGCGGCATGGAGAGCCCATCCCGTGAGGAACACAACCAATCGGGAGGAGACCTTATCCATTTGGCTTTTTTTTTCTTTTTTTCTTTTTTCGATTTAGCCCTTGGAGTTCTAAGGGCTACGTATTGGTCTCGACAGTTTGCACCATAACCCTTAGGTTATAAAATTATCAAAAATGCATAATTAGATTCTGTGAGTTTGAATTATAACCCTCAGGTTATACAGATTTTGTGCGAACACATATTTGCAGCAATACATATATGCGCATTAGACCCTTAGGTCTTCCTAAATTGTATAAAATATAATTATACACTACTTTACATCATGTAAAATACCATTTGAAGTCATCAGGTTTTCATATATTGTGTAAGTATGTATATTAATTTTCCATCTACATGTATTACCTTCGTAATACTATTGCAAAACAATGTTTTGCTTGCATTTCAGACCCTATTCCTTCGGAATTTAAGACATCATCTACGTCTTTACGCCTAGCATTACATGCGATTATAACAACAACTATGTTTTTGCAATAGAAATTATTTTTTCTTGCATACGTTGATGCAAATTCAAGCAAGAATTATAAAGTGTCATACTTAATATGACTACCCCAAATTTTATTTGTGAATCACAAGATACTGATGGCATCTACTGCACACTTTACAGATTATTGACCACTACTGTGGGCTCTACGTCTCGTCAATTCAACAGGATACCTACCTTCCACGTGCTCTTCCAAATATTAATATTAATGTGACAACCCAAATTTTATTTGTGAATCACAACGTATTGGTGGCATCTACTGCACAATTTGCAGATTATCCACCACTACTGTGAGGCCTACGTCTTGCCATTTTGACAAGATGACTACCTTCAAGGGGCTCTTCCAAATATTAATACTATAGTTAACACAAGGTAATAGAAACCATGAGCATCGACTGACAGAAGTCAGACTATGTATCCTATTACTGCGAGATCTACACCGCATCCGGTGATTATCTTCAAAGTGTTATACTATATAATTTGTGCTATACACATAAGACCCCGATAGCATCAGCTACATTTATAAAATTTGCTCCTCTGAAGCATTTGTTGTTGTTCACTAAAATAATTTACTCTCATAGTAAATATTATTCATGCACAATCGCTATATGCCGAAATGGTATTTTTGTGCTAATAACAACTATTCAAGCCTTACTTTGCTTGAATAAGTAATGGAAAATTACACATATATTTGCATACCCCGGGGATTACCTTCTATTACATTGGTATAATGCATGGCAGTGGAGCCTATGCCACTATTTGTGATTATAATGTCGCCCATCTATCAAGACAGAGACTATAATTTATAGCAAGTGTCTCAAACACTGTTGCAACATCCACATCACATTGTGGTTATTACTTTCATAGTGACTAACCAATGTTAAACTCATGAAATCTATGTATTTGGTGGTGACTCTAAAGTCACCTATTTCCTCAAGAATGGAATCCAAAACATTAGCAATGATTTCATCCCATGTCCTGTATTTAAAGTCTACATCCAGGTTCACCAAGTATCACCTTGGACATGATTGTGCTCAAACAGATCATTTCATCCATACATATCTTTTACTCCAAGAAGTAAATTAAATAATGCAAGAGCATTTCATGTAACACATGGCTGACATTTCCAAATGCACTAAATTCACATTAGGTAGGAGTAATTATTTCAAGATGGATCATGAACACCAGTCATTGTATCCACCCGTGGCCTTATTGCCACAATAACTCCACCTTCGGAAAATGCTATGGCTTTTGCCTTCATAGCTAAGTATGTACATATGCATTTTATATGTCATCAGCTCCACTTAGTTCTCAACCTAAGTATATAATGGATGCATATTTATTTACCCTCGAGCACTTCCCTTAAGAGAAATACGCTGCCATGAGCGCAACACGAATGATCACCCGTTCGTTTTTCAAGAACTCAAGTCTATCGCAGCTTACAATTTTGTTACTTATAAAATCAACTTCAAGTTGATATGTCATGATTGTAGGGGAACGTACTACGTAATAAAAAAATTACCATAGGATTTCTCTCAGGAACACTATGAAGATGCAAGGATAGATCAATCTCACCAACAAGAACGGAGTAGAGAGGAAGTAGATGTTGGTGAAGATTCGCCGATTCCAGCAGCAAGGTTATACCTCCCAGCCACAAGAATTTTGCCTAGATGATCCGTCGATCTAGTACCGAAGAAGATGGTACCTCTGTGGTATCCACACGTCCCGTAGTAGAGGTTTGACAGCAATCCCTGCACCATCATAGAAAACTACATAAGAACTAGAGGGAGGAGAGGCAGCCTAGCGGCTGTCTCCCTCTAGATCGAGAGATGAGGCGCAGGGCAGCGCGGGGGGGGGGGGGGAGGGGGTCCTCCATGGGATTGGTGTGTTCTAGGGGGTGCCCCTACCACATATATATAGCTGGCCAGGGTGGTGGCCGCCTTGAGGAGGGGTCCTCTCCAAGGGCCAGTGCACGAGGAGGGGGAGTCCTCCTGGGGCTCCCCGCCCCACCCCCTGACTTGCCCCCAAGCGCAAAGTGGGCGCCCCACTATTGGGCCCATAAGGGCCCACGTGGGTGCTGCCCCTTGGGCCAGCCAAGGGGGCAGACCACCAGGACCCTCTAGAACCTTCTGAAACCTTCCAAGTCTTTCTGGGACCTTCCTGGGCACTTTCGGGACACTCCCGGGACCTTCCGGGATCATCCGGAACACTTTCGGTGCCCTTCTATCATTATCCTATGATCTCCTAGTTCTCCTAAAAACCACTAGTCGTTAAGTGTGTGGCCCTGCAGGTTCGGTAATATGTGGAGATGACCCGGAAGACCTTCCGGTCAATAATTAACAGCGGGATCTGGACACCCTTATTAATTCGCACATATACACGAAGATCATTATTGAGTGATCCTTTTGTTATTCTTTATACCGTTCCCTTTCCTTCACGATACGTTACAAAATCCGAAGCGAGACTTTATCGGTATCCTTCTGAAGCAACACTTTGATCACTATACCAAGTTAACCTCGTTACCGGATCTGTTCTCTTTTCTCGTTTTCGTATTCCGGTATCCCAATGATCTCTATCACGCTGTGTCTGGAAAGACAATGATGGATACCTTAATACTGAGTGAGCCCAGAGAGTATCTCTCCATTGTCGGAGGAGCAAATCCCAGTCTTGAATCATGGAGCGCCTTGACATACTTTTCCAGTGTACCCGTAAGATATCTTTGTGATCTCCCAGTTACGGGAAACGTTTGGCAACCCCAAAGTCACCATCCAGTATGAAGGTCTGCGATATTCTCATGGTCTAAGGATGTGAGTAAACGTAACATATAATACGATAATACCGATAACTTAATGATGATGGGATCTCGCAGCATATCATAAGTTTGGGTCTATCCAGCACCATTGTTCTGCCAACAATGTGTTCTCATTATTGCCGGCATCCCTATTACTCTTAACAATGCCCTATGATCAGGAAAACATGATCATCTGCAATACATGAGCTAGTCTTAGAGGCGAGACTAGGGATCTACTTGATGTTTATTATTCTACACATGCAACTGAGTTTTCCTCTGAACCTCATATTCAAGAACCATTATAATTCTAGCATAGAAATATAAACTTTAATAATGAACATGAAAATATAATAATACATTTATTATTGCCTCTAGGGCATATTTGAAATAGTCTCCCACTTGCACTAGAGTCAATAATTTAGTAACATAAGTTCCCTAACACCAATGGCATTCCGGTGTTGCTCGTGGTAGAGGTTTCATCAACAGATCCGACACATTCAGGTCCGTATGAATATTGCATAGCTTTACATCTCCACGGTCCAAAAAGTCTGAAATTATGTGGAATCGGCATTCAATATGTTTGGATTTCTGGTGGGACCTTGGCTCCTTGGCCTGGGCTACAGCGGCACTATTATCACAATAGAGTTCCATAGGATCCAGCGCACTAGGAACCACACCAAGATCGGTGATGAACATCTTAATCCAATAACCCTCCTTTGATGCTTCAGAAGTAGCCATGTACTCCGCCTCCGTTGTAGAATCCACCACAGTGCTTTGCTTAAAACTTTTCCAGCTCACTGCGCCACCATTGAGTGTGAAAACAAAGCTTGATTGAGATTTAAAGTCGTCTGGATCAGTCATGAAGCTTGCATCAGTGTAACCCTTTACAAGGAGCTCTTCATCTCCTCCATACACTAGGAACATTTCCTTAGTCCTGTTATGGTACTTTAAAATATTTTTAACTGATGTCCAATGACCCATTCCTGGATCACTCTGGTACCCGCTCGTTACACTTAGAGCATAGGACGTATCTGGTCTTGTACAAATCATGGCATACATGATAGATCTAATTGTGGAAGCATATGGAATCTTAGTCATCTGTATTCGCTCATCAGTGGTTTGCGGGCATGGACTCATGCTCAACATAGTGCCATGTGACGTTGGCAAGAACCCCTTCGTGGCATTTTTCATACTAAACCTCTTTAGTACTTTGCCAATGTATGTGACCTGGCTCAGCCCTATCAGGCGCATTGATCTATCTCTATATATATTTATGCCCAATATGTATGCTGCTTCGCCCAAGTCTTTCATCGAAAAACTATTTTTCAATGAATCCTTTATCGTGTTAAGAAATTTTACATCATTCTCAATCAACAATATGTCATCCACATATAGTATTATCGCGCTCCCACTTACTTTCTTGTAAACACAAGCCTCTTCGTCGTTCTTGATGAAGCAAAATCCTTTGACCACTTCATCAAAACAAAGATTCTAATTCCTTGATGCTTGCTTCAGTCCATAGATGGATCTCTGAAGTTTGCACACCTTTCCAGCATTCTTAGGATCGACAAAACCCTCAGGCTGTATCATAAACACGTCCTCGGTTAAATTTCCATTCAGGAAAGCTGTTTTGACATCCATCTGCCATATCTCATAATTGAAATATGCAGCAACTGCTAGTAAAATCCAAATGGACCAAAGCATCGCTACCGACGAGAAAGTCACGTCATACTCAACTCCTTGAACTTACCAAAAACCCTTTGCGACAAGTCGAGCTTTATAGATGGACACATTTCCATCCACGACTATTTTGTTCTTATAGATCCATTTACATTCAATTGGTCTCACACTCTCGGGAGGGTCCACCAAGTTCCAAACTGAATTTTTGTACCTGTATTCTATCTCGGATTTCGTGGCCTCGAGCCATTTTCCAGAGCCAGGGCCCGCCATTGCTTCTTTATAATTTGCAGGTTCATCATTGTCTAGCAGGAAAACTTCATCCTCAGACCTTTGTGATAGAGAACAAATTCTTCCTGTCCTACGTGGTTCAGCTACTGCTTCAACCGAAGGTTCCACATCACATGTAGTAGCTTCCGGTTCAGTCGCATGGGTGATCCCCAGAACTACTTCTGGTGCCTCAACCCTTTGATCTGACGCTGAAGATTCTCCAATCTCATCGAGTTGTACTATCCTCCAACTCACCTCTTTCACGAGAAATACTCCGTTTTTCACGCCAAACACTTTGCCTTTGGTTCGGTGATAGAAGTAATACCCAATAGTCTCTTTGGGATAACTAACAAAATAGCATTTGTCTGATTTGGGATCGAGCTTTTTGGGTGGTAAATGTTTTAAATACAAAACTTTAAGAAATGACTTGGACTTGTTCCCTTTCCATATCTCATATGATGTCATTTCAACAGACTTTGATGGCGCTCTATTCAGTATAAAAGTTGCAATTTCTAAAGCGTAACCAAAAAAAGATAACGACAGTTTGGTTAATGACATCATCGATCTCACCATGTCCAACAGGGCTCGATTACGTCTCTCAAAGACTCCATTCCTCTGTGATGTTCCGGGTGGCGTAAGGCGTGAAACTAGTCCACAACTCTCCAGATGCTCGCTAAACTCGTAACTCAAATATTCTCCTCCACAGTCCGATTGCAGAAATTTGATTTTCTTGTTACGATGATTTTCTACTTCGTTCTGAAATTCTTTAAACTTTTTAAAAGTTTCAGACTTCTGTTTCATCAAGTAAAAATATACATATCTACTTAAGTCATCTGTAAATATTACAAAGTAGAGAAATCCACCGTGCGCCAGTATACTCACCGGACCGCATACATCTGTATGTATGATTTCCAACAAGTCACTCGCCCGTTCCATTTGGCCGCTGAACGGCGTCATAGTCATCATTCCCATCAGACAAGATTCGCAATTGTCGAATGATTTATAATCAAATGACTCCAAAATTCCATCACTATGTAGTTTCTCCATGCGTTTCTTTCCGATATGACCTTGAAAAAAATGTGGTATTTGTTTTATCAGTCTTCTTAAGACGATTAGAATCAGTGTTTGATACGTCTCCGACGTATCTATAATTTTTGAAGTATTTAAGCTATATTTACATCATTTATTAATGCTTTTGGCACAATATTTATTTTGACTAACATATTAATCTAGTGCCAAAGGCCAATTCCTGTTTTCCACTGTTTTTGGAAATATAGGTTAAAAATTCATGGAGCTGGAAAGCGCTGAATTTTTTTGTGATTTAGTTTTGGGAATTATCGGATTTTTGGGTGGAGGAATTAACTCCAAAAAGATGCCCGAGGGCCCCACAAGGGCAGGGGGTGTGTCCACCCCCGTGGCCACACCAGGAGCCCTTGTGGGCAATCCCTAAGGCAGTTGGGGCCATTCTTTCGCCGCATGAAAGTTAATTTCTAGAAAAAATCATGTAAAAATTTCAGCCTGATCGGATTTACAGATCTTTGGTTATTTAAGAAACGGTGCTCGGCCTCAGAAACAGTTCCAGAAAATCATGAAAACAGAGAGAGAGAGATCCAATCTCGGAGGGGTTCTCGCCCGTCCGGGCACCATGGAGGCCAAGGACCGGAGGGGAGAACCTCTCCCCATCTAGGGGGGAGGCCATGGAGGAGCAAGCCGGAGGGGAGCCTCTCTCCCCACTCTCTCCCGCTGGCGCCGGACTGCCACCGGGGGAACCATCACCGCGGTGATCGTTTTCATCAACGTCGACGTCTTCAACACCTTCCTCACCTCTATTCAGTGGTCCACTCTCCCGCAACCCACTGTAATCCTCTACTTGAACATGGTGTTTTGGTGCTATGAATTATTATCCAATGATTTGTGTCATCGCTATTGTGTTTGAGTAGATTATTGTTGTCCTATGGGTTAATTGGTGAATTGCTATGATTGGTTTAAATTGCTTGTGGTTATGTGACTGTCCTTTGGTGCCCATCATATGAGCACGCGCGTGTATCACACCATAGGGTTAGTTGTATGTTGATAGGACTATGCATTAGGGGGCAAGAGCGACAGAAACTTCTCCTTACCATAGAAACTGATGCACATGGGATTGAAGGGGGACCAATATATTTTAATGCTATGGTTGGGTTTTACCTTAATGAACTTGTTAGTATTTGCGGATGCTTGCTAATAGTTCCAATCATAAGTGCACATAATTCCAAGTATGGGATGACATGCTAGCAGAGGCCTCTCCCACATATAAACTTGCGATCAGTTTAGTAACTTAGCTAATTGCCTAGGGACAATTCTGCACACCCTACCACCACTATTCCACACTCGGTATTTGTATTATAATGTACTATATATTATATCTTTATTTAGGCAGCACCTACTTCTATGGTTATGTTTTTCAAAGCTACCCCTTTATACTCACTTTGTAGTTTTATTTCTCGTTTCTAGATAAAAGCAAATGCTCGGTGTACGTAGGGTTGTATCAGTGGCAGATAGAACCTAAGAGAATATTGATCTTACCTTTAGCTACTTGTGGGTTCGACACTCTATACTTACCATTTTCATCTTTGAAAAGTGCTATGATGATTACTACATTCAAGATCCACAATAAAGAACCCATTCACAATAGCTGCACATCCATAAAATATATCATTCGAATATATGGAACAACCATTGTTCTCTGACTTAAACGAATATCCACTTTGCAATAAACAAAATCCTGATATAATGTTCTTGCATAAGTCTGGAACATAGTAACAACTACTAAGCTCTAATATAAAGCTCAAAGGTAGATATAGAGGTAGAACGCCGACCGCTTTGACAACAACCTTTACTCCATTCCCGATGCGCATCTGCACCTCATTCTTTGCTAGTCTTCGCAGCCTCTGTAGTCCCTGCATCGAGTTCCAAATATGAGCAACTGATCCGGTATCCGATACTTAAGAATTATAGTGAGGAACGGCATGGAAAACATCTATAATGTGTATGAGACTCATACTTGAGCTGGATAGTCCAGTCTTCTTCTTCTTTGCCAGATACTTCTTGCAGTTTCTCTTCTAGTCACCCTTTTGCTTACAGAAGAAGCACTCAGTCTCTGAAGTAGCACCACCCTTAGGCTTTGCGTCGGTCTTACCGGTGCCCTTGCCCTTCTTTCTGGCCTTGCCCTTCTTCTTCAAACTAGTGGTTTTGTTCACCACCATCACATGGTTGGCGTCCTTCTGTATTCCAACTTCTGCAATCTTGAGCATGGCGAACAATTCGTTCACACTCTTGCCCATCCCGTTCATGTTATAATTCATGATAAAGCCATTATAGCTCGGTGGGAGAGATGGAAGGACAAGATCAGTACCAAGCGTAGTGGGGATCGGAAATCCCAAGAATTCCAACCTCTGCCCATACAATGCTAACTTGAGCACGTGCTGGCCTAATGAACTTCCCTCTGCCATCTTGCATTCAAACAAGGCCTTAGTTATCTCATAATGGTTGGACCTTGCTTGTTGCTAAAACAAAGCGTTCAGGTCCACGATGATCTCGTAGGTGCCAAAGTTCTCAAAACCTTTTTGAAGCTCTGGCTCCATACATGAAAGCATAAGGCATTGTACTGCTATGAAATCATCACTCTTGGTCTGATAGACATTTCATTCATCCTCTGTGGTGTTGTTGCCCGGGGCAGCAGGAAGAGTTGCTTCCAAAATATATTCTTTCTTAGCACTCCTAAGGACAATCCTCAGGTTACGGACCTAGACTGCATAGTTACTGCCAGATGCAGTTAGCTTCTCTTTCTCAAGCATCGGCGCTAAGTTAAAGGTGGTGTTGCGTGCCATTATATCTACCACGAAATATGCAAATTCACTTAGACATTGTTCATAATTAATTTACAACTCAAATTAACAACTTTAATTTGAGTGTGCTCCATCTAAAATCAATATCCCTTATAATTGATTACTAGCTATTCAAGATCCATGTCTCAATTCTTCCGTCGTTGATATTTGCCATCACTCATGAAAATTAATTAGACCGATAGGCCGACTTGCCGATCATATCTCCATATGACTCTTGTTCATCTTTCGATGGGTGTGTTCCAAACCCAAGACTCTCTTGCTAAGTTCGTCAAGACAACCAAGTGTTCCCGCTACACGAACCATTCGCGCCCGCCTCATACATGTCAAGCCTGTCGTACCCATGTTATCATGGCGCACCTCGAAGTGACGTGTATTCCAGACGGTGCTACACTTGGATGAACATTAACTACTTGATATTTTATGTGAGGGATCACCCTATAAAATACATCTACCGCGCATCAAATAAGGTTCATAACTGGGATTAACATCATAAGCAGTTAATATATGTGATATGGCATAGGCCCTTCATGCCGAAGAAAATCCCAGACGCCGTGCCCCTTTCACAGGCAGTTAATATATGTGACATGATAACCCACAAGTATAGGGGATTGTTTGTAGCCTTTTCGATAAATAAGAGTGTCGAACCCAACGAGGAGCTACAGGTAGGATTTATATTCTCTTCAAGTTCTATCGACCACCGATACAACTCTACGCACACCAACGTTTGCTTTACCTAGAAACAAGTAATAAACTACTTTGTAGGTGTAATAGGATAAGTTTACAAGAATAAAAGTAGAAGTACTTTGCGAGATAATAAAAGTTTGTTTGTTTTTGTAGAGAGATTTTTGTAACACAAGGAGAAAGATTGTCCCTAGGCAAGTGAATATGACATGTGTGATAATTTTCATATGCTATGAGGGAGAGGCATAAGCTAACATACTTTCCTTACTTGGATCATATGCACGTACGATTGGAACTCTAGCAAGCATCCGCAACTACTAAAGATCATTAAGGTAAAACCCAACCATAGCATTAAGTGTAAAGTCTCCTTTAATCCCATATGTAAAATAACCTACTTACTCGGGTTTAGGCTGCTGTCACCCCCGCAACCCACTATAAGCTATGAACATATTGCAACACCCTACAACGGTAATCCCACATGCTTGCGCGACACGGAGGGCACCATAGGACAGCACCATAATAACATACAACTCATATCAATCACACCATACCACAATTAACCCATAGGACAAAACGAATCTACTCAAACATCATAGGATGACCACACATCATTGGATAATAATATGTGGCATAAAGCAATGTTTAAGTAGAGATTACAGAGGGAAAAAAGGGCTATACCACTGCATAGAGGGAAGAGAGTTGGTGATGATGGCGGCGAAGTTGTTATTGTAGATCGCCATCACGATATTGGTTCCCCCGGCGGCGCTCCAGTGTCGCCGGAAGAAGAGAGGGGGAGAGGTTCCCCCTCCTTCTTCTTCTTCCTTGGCCTTCTCCCTAGATGGGAGAAGTATTCCCCCTCTGGTCCTTGGCCGCCATGGCTCCCGGAGGGGAGGAGCCCCCTCCGAGATTGGATCTCTTTCTGTGTGTCTTCTCTTTTTCGCGACCCCTGTTTCTGGCCAAACACCGTTTCTTAAATATCCGGAGATCCGTAACTCCGATGGGGCTGAAATTTTAACACGATTTTTTTCTCGATATAAGCTTTCTTGCACCCGAAGGAGAGCTCCAACCAAGTTACGAGCCCTAGGGGGGTGGGCGCGCCCCCGGCGTTGTGAAGCTTGTGGGACTCCGTTTGCGTTGATTCTTGCGCCAAAAATTCACATATATTCCATAAATAAAATTATATCGCGTTAGGACTTCATTTGATATGGATTTTCTACGAAACAAAAAACATGCAAAAAACAGGAACTGGCACTGCGCACTAGATTAATATGGCAGTCCAAGAAATCATATAAATTGTTGCCAAAAGGATGTGGAAATAGTAAAATAATGGCATGAAACATTAAAAAATTATAGATACGATGGAAACGAATCAGCATCCCCAAGCTTAATTCCTGCTCGTCCTCGAGTAGGTAACTGATAAAACAAAGATAATTTTTGATGTGGAATGCTACCTAGCATAGTATTGACCAAATAATATAATCATGGTATGAATATTAGGATAGGAATGATTCAAGGCAATAGTCTATCAATTTTATATTGAAACAATAATATAAAACATGCATGTAATTCATCATTGCCTTTCATAATAATAATGCTGAAGAACATTATCCCTACTCATTTAATCATGTAAGCAATGGCATAACTCGGTCTTCCTCACCTAAAGCATAAATCATGAACACCCCAGTGCCTAACCAAGCATTTGACTCATACTTTTTCACGCGCTTCAGCATTTTCAACTTCACTAAATACCTGCGCGTGAGCCATGGACTTTCAGCACTTTGTGGAATAGAATGATGATAGGGATTGATAAGGGAAGAAAAAATAGAGAAAGTCTCGCATCATCTCGGCGGATCGTTAGGCCATGGAGATGCCTTTCAATCGATATCGATGCGAGGAGTAGGGATTGCCATGCAACTGATGCACTAGAGCTATAAGTGTATGAAAGCTCTTTACTGAAACTAAGAGGGTGTGCATCTAACTTACTTGCTCATGAAGAACTCGGGCATTTGAGGAAGCCCGTCAATAAAATACGCAAGTTAAGTTCTATAGTGTAAAATCCCACTAGTATATGAAAGTGTCAAATCATGGAGACTCTCTAGATGAAGAACATGGTGCTACTTTGAAGCACAAGTGTGGTAAAAGATAGTAATGCTGCCCCCTCTCTCTTTTTCTGTCATTTTTTTTGTTTTCTCTCCTCTTTTTGTTTGGTGGGCTCTTTTTTTGGCCTCTTTTTTTTATCCTCACAGGTAGGGGCAACACTCTAATAATGATGATCATCACACTTCTATTTCCTTACAAGTTGATAAAACTAAAAAACTTATATGACTACATATGAATGCCTCTGGCAGTGTACCAGGATGTGCAATGATACTAGCGTAACATATATAACAATGATGAATGGTGGCTTTGCCACATATTGTTGGAAATATGCCCTAGAGGCAATAATAAAGATGTTATTATCATATTTCCCTATTCATAATAAATGTTTATTATCCATGCTAGAATTGTATTGACCGATAACTAAATACATGTGTGGATACGTAAACGAATACCGTGTCCCTAGTGAGCCTCTACTAGAGTAGCTCATTGATCGAAGATGGTTAAGGTTTCCGAACCATAGACATGAATTGTCATTTGATAATGGGATCACATCATTAGGAGAATTAGGTGATCGACAGACCCAACCGTAAGCTTAGCATATGATCGTGTCACTAAGTTTAATTGCTACATCTTTCTTCATGTCAAGTATCTGTTCCTTAGACCATGAAATCGTGCAACTCCCTGACACCGTAAGAATGCTTTGTGTGTATCCAAACGCCACTTCGTAACTGGGTGATCATAAAGGTGCTCTACAGGTACCTCAAAAAGTGTTTGCTGGGTTGCATGTATCAAGACTGGAATTTGTCACTTCGTATGACAGAGAGATATCTCTGGGCCTTCTTGGTAACACGATATCCAAAGTAGCTTGCAAGCATGTGAGTAATGAGTTTAGTCATGGGGATATTGTATTACGAAATGAGTAAAGAGACTTGCCGGTAACTGATAACCCACAAGTGTAGGGGATCGTTTGTAGCCTTTTTCAATAAGTAAGAGTGTCGAACCCAACGAGGAGCTAAAGGTAGAATTAATATTCTCTCATGTTCTATCGACCACCGATACAACTCTACGCACGCTAATGCTTACTTTACCTAGAACAAGTATGATACTATTTTACGGGAATAAAACTAGAAGTACTTAGTAGGTGTTATAGATAGTTTTGCAAGGTAATAAAGAGTAAGTAAATAAAAGTTAGGGGCTGCTTAGATAAAGATTAATTAAATTAGTTGTTTAGTAGAAAGCCTTTTGTAGCGCAAGAGAAAGATTGTCCATAGGCAATTGAATATAACACGATAGATACTTATCATATGCAATGAGGGAGAGGCATACGTAACACACTTTCCGTACTTGGATCATATGCACTTATGATTGGACCTCTAGCAAGCATCCGCAACTACTAGAAATCATTAAGGTAAACCCAACCATAGCATTAAACATCAAGTCCTCTTTATCCCATACGCAAACAATCCGCTTACTCAGGTGTAAGCTTCTGTCACTCTATCCACCCACTATAAGCAAATCATGAACATATTGCAAACCCTCCAGCGTGAATCCTTCACATGTGCGCCTCAAGGAAGGCACCTTAGGACAACACCATATCAACATACAACTCGTATCAATAACATCATACCACAATTAACCCGTAGGACAAAAGAGATCTACTCAAACATCATAGGATAGCCACACATCATTGGATAATAATATATAGCATTAAGCACCATGTTTAAGTAGAGATTACAGCGGGGAAGAGAGGTTTTACACCGCTGCATAGAGGAGGAGAGAGTTGGTGGTGACAACGGCGAAGTTGTTGGTGTAGATCGCCGTCACGATGGATGCCCCGGTGGCGCTCCGGCGCCACCGGGAGAGAGGGGGAGAGAGCCCCCCTCCTTCTTCTTCTTCCTTGGCCTCCTACCTACGTGGGAGGAGGGTTTCCCCTCTGGTCCATGGCCGACATGGCTCTCGGAGGGCAGGAGCCCCTCCGAGATTGGATCTCTCTCTCTGTTTCTCTCCTATTTTCGCTCCTGTTTTCTGGCAATTCAGCGTTTCTTAAATATCCTGAGATCCGTAACTCCGATCGGGCTGAAATTTTAAGGGCATTTTTATTATAAAATTATCTTTCTTCCGGCAAAAGAAGGGTCCCAACCGCCGTAAGGGTTGGCCATGAGCTAACTGGGCGCGGCCCACCCCCCGGCCGCGCCCTGTTGGGTAGTGGAGCCCTCGGGCATCGTATTGCGTTGATTCTTCTTCCTAAAATTCACATATGTTCCAAAAAAATCTCCGTAAATTTTTATCGCGTTTGTACTTCATTTGATATGGAATTTCTATGAAACAAAAAACACAAAAAAACTAGAACTGGCTCTGGGCACTGGATAAGTAAGTTAGTCCCAAAAATAATATAAAATGTTGCCAAAAGTATATGAAAGTTGTAGAATATTGGCATGAAACAATCAATAATTATAGATACGACGGAGACGTATCAGCATCCCCAAGATTAATTCCTGCTCGTCCTCGAGTAGGTAAATGATAAAAAGATAATTTTTGATGTGGAATGCTACCTAACATAATCTTGAACAAATGTCTAATCATGGCATGAATATTAAGATACAAGTGATTCAAGGCAATAGTCTATCATTTGACATAAACACATCAATACTCAGGTTTACTAGCAAACAATCATGTCCTTTCAAAATAAAAGTGCTAAAGAATGCTATCCCTACAAAATCATATAGTCTGTCATGCTTGGTCTTCCTAGCATAAAGTATAAATCATGAGCACCCCGGTGTCAAACCAAGCAATTGGATTTTACTTTTTAACGCGCTTCAGCTTTTTATTACTCACGCAATACATGAGCGTGAACCATGGAAATAGCATATGGGTGGAATAGAATATGATGGTAGGTATCAAAGGGGTAAAAAGTTGAGAAGAAAGTCTCGCATCAACTCGGCGTATCAACGGGCCATGGAGATGCCCATCAATAGATATCAATGCGAGGAGTAGGGATTGCCATGCAACGGATGTACTAGAGCTATATGTGTATGAAAGCTCGAATGAAGCTAAGTGGGTGTGCATCCAACTTGCTTGCTCATGAAGACCTCGGACATTTGAGGAAGCCCGTCATCGGAATATACAAGCCAAGTTCTATAATGAAAAATTCACACTAGGATATGAAAGTGACAAAACAAGAGACTCTCTATATGAAAACATGGTGCCACTTTGAGGCACAAGTGTGGAAAAAGAGGTAGTAGCACTGTCCCTTCTCTCTTTTCTCTCATTTATTCCTTTTTTTCTCTTTTTTTCTTTTTCTATCTCCTTTTTTTTCTCTTTTTTCTATTTTATTTTTCGTCCGGAGTCTCATCCCGACTTGTGGGGGAATCATTGTCTCCATCATCCTTTCCTCACTGAGACAGTGCCCTAATAATGATGATCATCACACTTTTATTTACTTACAACTCAATATGAATAACTATAGTATGACTCTGTATGAATGCCGCTGTCAGTGTACCAGGATGTGCAATGATCTAGCGTAGCAAAAGATATAAAAAAATGAACAAGCTATGGAAATATCATGCTAGCTATCTTACGATCATGCAAAACAATATGACAATAGGTGTACAAGTCATATGATGTAACGGTGGAAGTTGCATGGCAATATATCTCAGAATGGCTATGGAAATGCCATGATAGGTAGGTATGGTGCCTGTTTTGAGGAAGATATAATGAGGCTTATGTGCAACAGAGCGTATCATGTCACGGGGTTTGGATGCACCGGTGAAGGTTGCACCGATCCTCGAGGTGAGAATGGGCAATGCATGGTACCGAAGAGGCTAGCAAATATGAGGTGGTGAGAGTGCGTATATCCATGGATTCACATTAGTCATAAAGAACTCACATACTTATTGCAAGGTTTTATTAGCTCTCTCGAAGCAAAGTACTACTCGCATGCCCCTAGGGAGGAGGTTCGGAGGAATTAACCATCGCGCACCCCCGATCATAGAAAGTTGACCATAATATGCCAAATCTGCGAGATTTGGCGAGGTCCCCGTAACCGGACCTCGAGGTTCCCCGAAAGTTCAGATCACCTCGGTAACTAGAAATAGTGAGTAATAGCATAGAAGACCGGCCATAATATGCAAAATATCAGAATTTTGGCGAGGTCCCCGTAACCTGATCCCGGGGTTCCTCGAATGTTCGGAACGCTATGGGGCCCAAAAACTGTTAGTAATACCATAGAAAACTTGGCATAATATGCCAAAGCCACGAGTTTTGCTGAGGTCCCCGTAACCGAACCTTGGGGTTCCCCGAATGTTCGGATCGCCGTGGGACCAAACATCAGTGAGTAATAGCATAGAAAACAGGCCATAATATACCAAATCTGTTAATTTTGGCGAGGTCCCCATAACCTGACACCAGGGTTCCCCGAACGTTCTGTTCGGCCCGGGACCAAAAATCCGCGAGTATTAGCATAGAAAACTAGCGAGAATGGACCAAATCAACGTGTGTTGGCGAGGTCCCCATAACCTGACCCCAGGGTTCTCCGACCGTTCGGATCGCCTACGGACCCAAAACCAATGAGTCATAGCATAGAAAACTTGGCATAATATGCCAAGTGTGCGAGTTTTGGCGAGGTCCCCCTAACCGGACCCTGGGATTCCCCGAACGTTCATTTCACCGCGGGAACCTAAAACAATGAGTAATAGCATAGAAAACTAGCCATAATATGCTAGATCTGCAATGTCCCCGTAAGCGGAACCCGGGGTTCCCCGAACGTTCGGATCGTCGCGTGACCCAAAAAAATGTAATACCATAGAAAACTTGCCATAATATGCCCGATCTGTTAATTTTGACAAGGTCCCCGTAACCGGACCCCGGGGTTGCCCGAACGTTCGGATCATCACGGGACCCAAAACCAGTGAGTAATAGCATAGAAAACTGGCCATAATATACCAAATATGTGTATTTTGGCGATGTGCCCATAACCTGACTCCAGGCTTCCCCGAACATTTGGTTCGCCCCTGGACCAAAAATCCGTGAGTAATAGAAGAGAAAAGTGGCCAGAATGGACTAAATCTACCTGTTTTGGCGAGGTCCCCGTAACCTCCCCCCGGGATTCTCCGGCCGTTCGTATCGCCAAGGACCCAAAAACAATGAGTAATAGCTTAGACAACTACCCATAATATGCAAAATCGGCGGGTTCTGGCAAGGTCCCCAGTAACCTAAAAAACTTGGAGATTCGGGAATACCAAATATACCTTGCTCCATTAAAAGAAATTACGTCAAAACTGCTTTGTGTGATTTGGGAGCTGGTGTTAGTGTTATGCCTTTCTCCTTATATAAAAGACTTGATTTGAATAAACTCACACCTACTGAAATATCATTGCAAATGGCTCACAAATCAACTGCCATACCTATCGGTATTTGTCAGGATGTGCCCATTGTTGTTGCAAATGTTACTATCTTAACAGACTTTGTTATTCTTGAGATGCCCGAGGACGACAACATGTCGATTATCCTTGGTAGACCCTTTTTGAAAACTACAGGGGCTGTTATTGATTGCAATAAAAGCAAAGTAACTTTTCATATCAATGGTAATGATCATACGGTGCACTTTCTGAAGAAACAATTCCAAGTGAATGGTATAAATGTTATTGAAGAATCTCCGACAATCACTATTGGAAGTTTTCAACTACCTCTATATCATGGTTTTGTCACGGCAGATGTCCTAAGGCAAGGACTTAGGGGTGAAGCCATCGCTACGGTGGTTAACTCGAAGGGGTTAATCGGGACGAAAGACACAGGTTTACCCAGGTTCGGCCCCTCTCGAAGGAGGTAATAGCCTACGTCCTGCTTTGAGTTGTATGGATTGGATATCGATTACAAGGGAGCGGTTTCGCTTGACCTAGTAGTCGATCAAAGGTTTCGTGTCCTAAGCGCCCAGGGAACCCGCCTTTATATACACAGGTCGAGGCCCTAGGCTTACAAGACTCCGGGCCGGGTTACATCTAGTAACCGACCTTATCTCTAACTATCCTTGCCTTGTCTGGCAAACCATCCCCCGGCGGCTTACGCCTCCGGGTCACTCGTAGCCTTCCGGCTCTGGGCCTCTTCCAGGCCCATCTGGCAAGTTGCTTCCAGGCCTTGTCTTGACCTTTCTGCCTGCTCAGGCCTCACTGCTAAGCCGCCAACCTTATGACCCGACCCCTCCTGGGCGGGTCTCACCACGGGGTTATATCCCCAACATTAGGCCCTAGATTGATTTGAACTGGTTCATGTCAATCTTCAAGTCATCTAGTTGGTGAGTCTTGCATTTCTCGTAAGCACTTGACCTGCAGTAAATCTTCATGACTCGCCATGTGAAAATGGGTGACGTCATCTCTGACAAATCCAAGAGATCCGGATGACATCACAACGGATCTTTGCATTAACTAATCAACCCGAGAATCGAGGCGTTTTCTTTCTCAATCATCATTTTGTCTCCACGATTCCCGCGCGAGACTGTTGCTGTTCCATCCCCCTTATAAATAGGCGCGTGGGGCCTATCCTTTTTCACTTTCCCCGTCGCCGCCTCTCTTCTTCTTCTTCATCCAGACGCCCGCGCAGCCGAAGCTCCTCCGCGCCGTCCAGACCTCGCCGTCGTCGCCAACAAGGGCCGCTGCATCACCCTGACTGTGTCCAGAGCTCACTGGTGCTCACCCGCATCTCCTGTGCATCTGAGGTTCCATCTTCTTCCTCCTCTGGATCTGCATTAGTTCATCGAGTTTTCTTCGGGTCCGCCGCCGTTCATCGGAGTTCTCGCCGTAGATGAAAAAGGAAGCACCTTTAGGCCTTCATCTGCTAGCCAAAACCCGCGGCACTCCGCTTAATGTGTTTTCCATGCTCATCACAGATCATCCCTTCATGGGAACTCATACATGAACCGTCTGTTCTTCGCTGCCGTTTTAGGTTTAGGAAATATTTTCCTTTTATCTTCGTTCGTAGATCTTGTAGCTACAGCCGTAGTTGGTGGAACTTGTTTGTCCACACTTAGCAATACTTCTGATGTTTCGCTATCAATTTGACCCGCCGGGATGCTGCCGGGTCTCCCTGGCGAGATACAATCCAGTTCATACTTGTAGCTGACAGCGGCTCATAGTTTTAATAATGACCGTCAGATAGTGTCGTCATCTTAGAGTCATAGTTGTTTTGGTCATGCAGCGTTTTTAACCCGCCACATATCCATGCTTTTCCACAGTCTTTTAACACCATCGATCCTCTCCTCAGGCGGGGCCGGTGCAGCCAAGTAGTGCTCCCAGGTCAGTCCTAACTCTCGAACCTGACCCTCACCGGGCAACGTGACAAACCCCGGGAAGTTTTGCCTGACAAGGACACCAAGGATGCTGTTGGGCCTGCGGGCATCCTTGGGATGATGCCAACCCCTGCAGTATGACAAAGCCAACACATTAGATATTTGAAAAAACGTGAAGGCAAAAGGTTAAAAAAGATTACATGCACTTACCTCTCCCCATCAGGCCTAATCAACCACCTCAGCTCGCGGGTCGCCGGCACGGGCGGGAGCCGTGTCATACCACGCTGGTAGATGGTGGCGCCCTCAGGCAGCTCCACGTCGCTATCAGAAAAACGATCCCCGCCACCATCAGCATGGCCACTAGGCTCCACCGGCCAGGTATCCCATGGGGTCTGCCGGGACGTGCCCTCATCCCTAATCTACTCCGGAGTCTCGTGGGACGAAGCCTCTGGGACAGGAGTCGTGTAGGTCGAAGGCTCGTCGACCCGAGGCTCGTGGACCGGAGTCCGCGTAGCCTCGTCCTCAGACAGGCCCACCCTAGCAGTCCTGTGCTCAGGTGAATCAGCTGGGGGTGGCGGCGAGGAAGGCGTAGCAGCCACCCTACCTTTGCCGCGGCCTCCTCTCCCTCCTCTCCCACCTCTACTACCTCTCTTCTTCCCCCGACCTCCTCTCACGGGGGTCGACGAAGAAGCGGCCACCGGTGTATGCAGACTAGAGAGCAACGCTCTCCGGAGAGAGTCGGCAGAAATGGAAGTACCCATCCCACCACCCTCCGACGAAGGAGCCGCGGAGTGCTCTCGACCCTTTCCCACCATCTTTCAACAACTGCCATGACAAATAGTAAACCAAATTAGTACAACATAAAATTTAATACCGACATGAATAATAAAATGTATATAATTTAAGTGTATCATTATAGACCTAACATGAACTAAAAGTTGATTACCTGACATGAATTAATAATAATCTTGATCGTCTATATATTCTCCGGGATCAATAAATGCATCATCATCATCACTATCATCAATAAATGCATGATCATCATCACTATCAGGAACAACGTGTGGAAGGCCTCCTTCATGTAATCGGTTAAGCATTGACAGGTCATCCGCATCAGTAACCTCTTCTTGTTCCGGCTCTTCCTGTTCCGGCGCAGGGGTTAAGTCGGATTCATTGTCGCTGTCTACTTCAATGTTCCGGGGTGAAGTAGAGCGGTTCTTGAAACGTTTTTTGGAAATACGTGTTTCTTGGAAGAATTCTCCTTCATATGTGTCTTGGTTAATGTGAGGTTCATAATCCTCTTCATTGAGGGGAGGTGGTCTAAAATGTGGCGGCACTTCATAAACGACATCCCAACCTTTCAGATTTGGATCAGTTTGGCAGGCCCACGGTAGATAGAAAACTTGGGTCACCTGTTGAGCCGTAATATAGACATTGGGCACATCTAAATGGGTGCTTTGTTTGATTTCGACTAGCCCTATATGTTCATGAGTCCTTCTAGTCTCATTCGGCTGGAACCAATGACATTTGAAGACTACGACGTTCGGTGGGTTTTCACCATAGAATAGAAGTTCATAAATTGCTTCAACTCTTCCATAGTACTCTGTACCTCCTTCGCCGATAGCAGAGACACAACAATTTGTAGTCTTCAGGTCGGGCATAGATAGCTCTTTGCCAAAGGTACGAAAGCGATACCCGTTGATGTCGTATCTGTCAAATGAACAGACCTTATAGTCAAAACCATTAGCGACTTGTCTCAGCTCGGCGTCCATAGACTCTGAATTAGCCTACAAGTTTAATACGAAAGGATTGTTGCATTAGCCGCAAATAAGACGCAGAAATGAAATGGTCCATTAATGGTAATTAATTACCGTTTGTTTGAACCAATAGATGAAACCGGGATAGCCGCCTCCATGCTTCGCCAAGAGCTCATACTCTTCGACGGAATCCTTTTGGATGACCACTCCATCCGAGAATTTGGCGACGTATCGACTATATCAAATATCCAGGAATAAGAGCAGTTCTAAGGAATTACAAGTTGCGAAACAATAATGTACCGACAACTTACTCGATGTACGGCCGCACTTCTGTTAGGTTGTTGAAGATATACAACGAAATGGTCCGCTATTCATCGACATCCAACGCTTTTGCTTTAGAAGCACCGGCTGGTGCGAGCTTCCCTTTGAATAGGCTGAGGTTGGATCGACTTTTTTTTGGGTCGCCATCATTGTACCGAGGCTTCGGATTGTGCAAATGACGATTTTTGGCTTCGTAGTGTGCTGTCACGAAGTTTGCCGCCTCCTCAGTAATGAATGCCTCGGCCATCAATGCTTCAATTCTACGTTTATTTTTACATTTTGCTCGAAGCGTCTTCTGCATCCTCTCAGTTGTGAAGCACCAATGGTTTTGCACGCCCCCCCCCAATCTTGCCTCGGTCGCGAGATGCAAAATCAAATGCTGCATTGGATTAAAGAAGCCCGGTGGAAAGATCTTCTCTAACTTGCATATCAATGATGACCCACAAGTATAGGAGATCTATCGTAGTCCTTTCGATAAGTAAGAGTGTCGAACCCAACGAGGAGCAGAAGGAAATGACAAGCGGTTTTCAGTAAGGTATTCTCTGCAAGCACTGAAATTATCGGTAACAGATAGTTTTATGATCAGATAATTCGTAACGGGTAGCAAGTAACAATTGTAACTAAGGTGCAGCAAGGTGGCCCAATCCCTTTTGTAGCAAGGGACAAGCCTGGACAAACTCTTATATAAAGCAAAGCGCTCCCGAGGACACATGGGAATTTCCGTCAAGCTAGTTTTCATCATGCTCATATAATTCGCGTTCGTTACTTTGATAATTTGATATGTGGGTGGACCGTTGCTTGGGTGCTGCCCTTACTTGGACAAGCCTCCCACTTATGAGTAACCCCTCTCGCAAGCATCCGCAACTACAAAAGAAGAATTAAGATAAATCTAACCATAGCATGAAACGTGTGGATCCAAATCAGCCCCTTACGAAGCAACGCATAAACTAGGGTTTAAGCTTCTGTCACTCTAGCAACCCATCATCTACTTATTACTTCCCAATGCCTTCCTCTAGGCCCAAACAATGGTGAAGTGTCATGTAGTCGACGTTCACATAACACCACTAGAGGAGAGACAACATACATCTCATCAAAATATCGAACGAATACCAAATTCACATGATTACTTATAACAAGACTTATCCCATGTCCTCAGGAACAAACGTAACTACTCACAAAGCATATTCATGTTCATAATCAGAGGAGTATTAATGATGATCAAGGATCTGAACATATGATCTTCCACCAAGTAAACCAACTAGCATCAACTACAAGGAGTAATCAACACTACTAGCAACCCACAGGTACCAATCTGAGGTTTTGAGACAAAGATCGGATACAAGAGATGAACTAGGGTTTGAGAGGAGATGGTGCTAGTGAAGATGTTGATGGAGATTGACCCCCTCTCGATGAGAGGATCGTTGGTGATGACGATGGCTTCGATTTCCCCCTCCGGGAGGGAAGTTTCCCCGGCAGAACAGCTCTGCAGGAGCCCTAGATTGGTTCTGCCCAAGTTTTGCCTCGAGACGGCGGCGCTTCACCCCGAAAGCTCTGTTATGATTTTTTCCAGGTCAAAACCCTCCATATAGCAGAAGATGGGCACCGGAGGGCTGCCAGGTGGGCCACAAGCCACAGGGGCGCGCCCCCCTGGCTTGTGACTGCCTGGTGGGCCCCCTCTGGTATTTCTTCTGCCCAATATTTTTTATATATTCCAAAATAATTCTCCGTAGATTTTCAGGACTTTTTGAGTTGTGCAGAATAGGTATCTCAGATTTGCTCCTTTTCCAGTCCAGAATTCCAGCTAACGACATTCTCCCTCTTCATGTAAACCTTGTAAAATAAGAGAGAAAAGGCATAAGTATTGTACCAAAATGTGTAATAACAGCCCATAGTGCCATAAATATCAATATAAAAGCATGATGCAAAATGGACGTATCAAGTCCCCCAAGCTTAGACCTCGCTTGTCCTCAAGCGAAAGCCGAAATCGATAAATATGCCCACATGTTTAGAGATAGAGGTGTCCATAAAATAAAATACGGACATGAGGGCATCATGATCATCTTTAGAACAGCAACATATATTGACATATAATTTCTTATGCTGAAGTAACAATTCATTCACAAGGTAAAGTATGAATCAAGAACTCTATTGAGAACCAACAAACTATGATCTCAGTCATTGAAGCAATTCCAATTTATCATAACGTAGGAAAGAGTCAATATAAGAGCTTGTAAAGCAAATCCACATACTCAATCATCTTTTAGTCTTTCACAATTGCTAACACTCACGAGGTACCTATGAGGTCAAAGCTTCAATCGGACACAGAGAAAGATAGGGGCTTATAGTATTGCCTCCCAACTACTTACCTCGAGGGTAATGTCAACAGTAATAACTCATGCTTGCCCACTTCCGAGTGGATATATGTGCCTAGATCATTCCCCAACACATGACGCTTGCCAGAAGATAAAGGCGAAATAAATAAAGTGATGGAGATCACCACGACTCTTGCATAAAGGTAAGTGCTAGAAAATAAAAGTAACAGATAGGTCCTTTGCAGAGGGGAGCAGAGGTTGTCATGCGCTTTTATAGTTGGATGCACAATCCCTTAATGCAAAGGAACGTCACTTTATATTGCCCCTTGTGATAGAAAACTTTATTATGCAGTCCGTCGCTTTTATTTCTTCCCTATCACAAGTTCGTATAAAGCTTATTTTCCTCACACTAATAGATCATACATATTTAGAGAGCAATTTTTATTGCTTGCACTGATGACAACTTACTTGAAGGATCTTACTCAATCCATAGGTAGGTATGGTGGACTCTCATGGCAAAACTGGGTTAAAGGTGTTTGGATGCACAAGTAGTATCTCTCTACTTGGTGCGGAAGTTTTGGCTGATATGAGGTGGAAGCAAGCGACACATGTTGAGGGATCTATAACCATATAACTTCTATTCGGAAGTAAGCAAACATAACCCATTATGTTGTCTTCCTTGTCCAACATCAACTTCTTAACATATAATATTTTAATGAGTGCTCACAATCATAAAAGATGTCCAAGATAATATATTTATATGTGAACCTCTCTTTATTTATTACTTCCTTTTAATTGCCACAATGACCAATAGCTATGTTTGTCAACTCACAACAAGTTTCAATCGACATACTTCTTATATGTGAAGTCATCACTCCCCATAAGATCATCATATATACTCTTTGCTTTTATTCTATATTTCTTTTTATTTCCTTTTCCTCAAGATCAAGATCATATCAAACAAGCAAAGCCCTCAACTCAAGACTACTCTTTATTATATAACTCTTGGACTTGCTTACATAGGAGGAACATAAAGCAAAAACTCAAAACTAGATCACACGAAAACTTTATTCTACTAGATCAAAGTATAACCAAAAGGATCAAGCTAAGAAAAACGATAAAAGTAAAAATAAAAGGTGTGATGGTGATACGATACCGGGGCACCTGCCCCAAGCTTGGCACGAGCCAAGGGGAGTGCCCATACCCATGTGTTTAGTTGTCTTGCTTAGGAGGTGGTGATGTGGGAGTTGTTGATGAGGTTGGAAGCTTCTCCCCCGTCTTCCAAGGCATGGGCTCACCATCGTAAAAAGATGTACGAGTCTCCGGGATCCTCAAATCTGCAGCCAAACTCATTTTCTTAAATCTGTATTCATACTCACAGTTTTGGTTTTGCAGGTCGTAGATCTGAGCTTGGAGATGCTCGATTTTCTCGTAAAGCTTGAAGATGTGCTCCCCGATATCCTTGGCGTCCAGCTTGTGCTTTTGGGTAAACTTCGCGATCATCATATGATTGGCATTGAGTCCTCGTTCAACCATCCCTTGGCACTTGAAAACTTGTTGCTCCATTGCTTCGAGCCTTGTCTCCACGCTTCCGGTCTTCTTGGGACCCTCCACATCACGGATGTGCAGCACCCCCTCATGCATCTCAATGGTTTGAGGGTGTCGCAGCACCTCAGCAAGGTAGGGGTTGATGACCTTCTCGAAGAACCTGTCTTTCGAAGCACTTGGGGACGTCATGTTGATCTAAATCTGCTGCAGAAACAGCTCAAAAAAAATAGGAGATATCGTCGTGAAATGAAGGTCAAAACCTTCGGGAGATTATATAATGAATTTTTGCCGACCCGAAGGAGTATACCACAAGAAAACGGAGTCCGGAGGGTACACGAGGTAGCCACAAGCCACATGGGCGCGCCCAGGGGGGTAGGGCGCGCCCCCCTGGCTTGTCGCCTCCTCGTGCACTATTCAGACTACTTTAAATTTTCCTAATTTTTTAAATATTCCAAAACGGATAAAATTTGCCATGGAAAAAGTTTTGGAGTCGGTTTACTTACCGTACCACATACCTATTCCTTTTCAGAGTCTGAAACATTCTGGTAGGTCTCCCTAATGTACTCCTCTGGGGTTATGGTATTGATAATATTGGTTTCAACATTTATGGGAGTACCTGAAATATAGTGTTTAATTCTTTGACCGTTCACCACCTTCGGGTTTGTGCCTTCGGCGTTGTTGATCTTGATGGCACCGGAACGGTATACCTCCTCGATAATGTAAGGACCTTCCCATTTAGAGAGAAGTTTTCCTGCAAAAAATCTTAAACGAGAGTTGTATAGCAAGACATGATCACCTACATTAAATTCACGCTTTTGTATCCTTCTATCATGCCATCTCTTAACCTTTTCTTTAAACAACTTGGCATTCTCATAGGCCTGGGTTCTCCATTCATCAAGTGAGCTAATGTCAAATAACCTCTTCTCACCAGCAAGTTTAAAATCATAGTTGAGCTCTTGAATTGCCCAATAAGCTTTATGCTCTAGTTCAAGAGGTAAGTGACATGCTTTACCATAAACCATTTTATACGGAGACATACCCATAGGGTTTTTATAAGCAGTTCTGTAAGCCCACAATGCATCATCAAGTTTCTTAGACCAATTCTTTCTAGATCTATTAACCGTCTTCTGCAAGATCAATTTAATTTCTCTATTGCTCAATTCTACTTGACCACTAGACTGAGGATGATAAGGTGATGCAATTCTATGATTAACATCATACTTAGCAAGCAATTTACGGAAAGCACCATGAATAAAGTGTGAACCACCATCAGTCATTAAATATCTGGGGACTCCAAATCTAGGGAAAATAACTTCTTTAAGCATTTTGATAGAAGTGTTGTGATCAGCGCTACTAGTTGGAATAGCTTCTACCCACTTAGTAACATAATCAACAGCAACTAAAATATGAGTATAACCGTTAGATTGTGGAAAAGGTCCCATATAATCAAAACCCCAAACATAAAATGGTTCAATAACAAGAGAGTAGTTCATAGGCATTTCCTGGCGTCTACTGATATTACCAATTCTTTGACATTCATCACAAGACAAGACAAACTTATGAGCATCCTTAAAGAGAGTAGGCCAATAAAAACCAGATTGTAGTACCTTATGTGCAGTTCTATCTCCAGCGTGGTGTCCTCCGTAGGCCTCGGAGTGACACTTGCGTAGGATCTGTTCCTGTTCATGCTCAGGTACACAACGTCTAATAATACCATCTACTCCTTCTTTATAAAGGTGTGGATCATCCCAAAAGTAATGTCTCAAGTCATAGAAGAATTTTTTCTTTTGTTGGTATGTGAAACTAGGCGGTATAAATTTAGCAACAATGTAATTGGCATAATCAGCATACCATGGAGCATTACGAGAAGCATTTATGACAGCTAATTGTTCATCAGGAAAGCTATCATCAATAGGTAGTGGGTCATCAAGAACATTTTCTAACCTAGACAAGTTATCTGCCATAGGGTTATCAGCACCCTTTCTATCAATAATATGCAAATCAAATTCTTGTAGCAGGAGAACCCATCTAATAAGTCTAGGTTTAGCATCTTTCTTTTCCATAAGGTACTTAATAGCAGCATGATCTGTGTGAACAGTTACTTTGGAATCAACAATATAAGGTCTGAACTTATCACAAGCAAACACAACCGCTAAAAATTCCTTTTCAGTAGTGGCATAATTTTTTGAGCACTGTCTAGAGTTTTACTAGCATAATGGATAACATTTAATTTGTTATCAACTCTTTGTCCTAGAACAGCACCAACAGCATAATCACTAGCTATACACATAATTTCAAAGGGTAGATTCCAATCAGGTGGTTGAACAACAGGTGCGTTAATCAAGGCATTCTTAAGAATTTCAAACGCTTCTACACAATCATCATCAAAAACGAATGGAATATCTTTTTGCAAAAGATTAGTGAGAGGCCTAGAAATCTTAGAGAAGTCTTTAATAAACCTCCTATAGAAACCAGCATGACCAAGGAAACTTCTTATACCTCTGATATCCGTAGGGTACGGCATTTTTTAAATAACATCAACTTTAGCTTTATCCACCTCAATACCTCTTTCAGAGATCTTGTGCCCCAAGACAATGCCTTCATTAACCATAAAGTGGCACTTTTACCAATTCAAGACAAGATTAGTTTCTTCACATCTCTGCAAAACTCAATTAAGGTTGCTCAAGCAATCATCAAAAGAAGTTCCGTAAACGGAAAAATCATCCATGAAAACCTCTAGAATCTTTTCACAAAAGTCAGAGAATATAGCCATCATGCATCTTTGAAAGGTAGCAGGTGCATTGCATAAACCAAAAGGCATACGTCTATAAGCAAAGGTACCGAAAGGGCAAGTAAAAGTGGTTTTTTCTTGATCCTCTCTTGACACAGGTATTTGAGAGAAACCCGAATAACCATCTAGAAAGCAGAAATGTGTATGTTTGGATAGTCTTTCGAGCATTTGATCAATAAAAGGTAGAGGGTAATGATCCTTCTTAGTAGCCTTATTTAGTTTCCTAAAATCAATTACCATTCTATATCCTGTAACAATTCTTTGCGGGATCAATTCATTTTTATCATTAGGAACAACGGTAATACCTCCCTTCTTAGGGACACAGTGAATGGGACTAACCCATGTACTATCAGCAACAGGATAAATTATACCTGCCTCCAGAAGATTTAGTATTTCTTTTCTTACCACTTCTTTCATCTTAGGATTCAACCGTCGTTGGTGATCAACAACTGGTTTGGCATCAGGCTCCATATTAATTTTATGCTGACATAGAGTGGGGCTAATGCCCTTAAGATCATCAAGAGTATATCCAATAGCAGCACGGTGCTTCCTCAGAGTCTTCAATAATCTCTTTTCTTCATGCTCTGAAAGGTTAGCACTAATAATAACAGGATATATCTCCTTTTCATCAAGATAAGCATATTTCAAAGTATCAGGTAATTGTTTAAGCTCGAACACGGGATAACCCTTGGGTGGAGGAGGATCCCCAAGTATTTCAACAGGTAAGTTGTGTTTCAAAATAGGCTGCTGATCAAAGAAAATCTTATCTATTTCATTCCTTTCATTCATATGCATATCATTTTCATGGTCTAGCAAATATTGTTCTAAAGGATCAGTAGGAGGCACAACATTAGAAGCAAGACCAATTATTTCATCCTTACTAGGCAATTCTTTGTCATGAGGTTGTCTACGAAATTTAGAGAAATTGAACTCATGAGACACATCCCCAAAACTCACAGTAACTGTTTCCTTTTCACAGTCAATCCTAGCATTAACAGTATTCAAGAAGGGTCTACCAAATATGATGGGACAAAAATCATCTTGTGGGGAACCAAGAACAAGAAAATCAGTAGGATACTTTATTTTCCCACACAAGACTTCAACATCTCTAATAATCCCCATTGGTGCAATAGTATCTCTATTAGCAAGCTTAATAGTAACATCAATTCCCTCTAGTTCAACTGGTGCAATATCATGCATCATTTCTTCGTATAAGGAACAGGGAATTGCACTGACGCTAGCACCCATATCACATAAGCCATGATAACAATGATCTCCTATTTTAACGGAAACAACAGGCATGCCTACAACTAGTCTATGTTTACTCTTAGTATCAGGTCTAGCAATTCTAGCAGCTTCATCATAGAAATGAATAACATGCCCATCAATATTATCAACCAAGAGATCTTTAACCATAGCAATACTAGGTTCAACTTTAATTTGTTCAGGGGGTGTAGGTGTTCTAATACAACTCTTACGAACCACGGTTGAAGCTTTAGCATGTTCCTTTATCCTAACAGGAAAGGGTGGTCTCTCAATGTAAGCAGTAGGAATAACAGGATCAACATTATAAGTAATAGTTTCCTCTTCAACTTTAATAGGTTCAACTACTTTCACTTCAATGGGAGGATGATATTTAAACCACTTCTCCTTAGGGAGATCAACATGAGTAGTAAAAGATTCACAGAAAGAAGCTACTATTTCAGAGTCAAGCCCATATTTAGTGCTAAATTCACGAAAAGCATCGGTGTTTATAAAAGATTTAACACAATCAAACTTAAGGTTTATACCTGACTCCTTACCTTCATCGAGCTCCCAATCTTCAGAGTTGCGTTTAATTCTTTCCAATAAGTCCCATTTGAATTCAATATCCTTCTTCATAAAGGAACCACCACAAGAAGTGTCGAGCATGGATCGATCATTATGAGAAAGCCGAGCATAAAAATTCTGAATAATAATATCTCTTGAGAGCTCATGGTTGGGGCATGAGTATAACATTGACTTAAGCCTCCCCCAAGCTTGAGCGATTCTTTCTCCTTCACGAGTCCAAAAATTATAAATATAATTCCGATCACGATGAACCAGATGCATAGGATAAAACTTCTGATGAAATTCCAATTTCAATCGGTTGTAGTTCCATGATCCAATATCATCACATAGCCTATACCATGTCAATGCCTTCTCCTTCAAAGATAAAGGAAAGACCTTCTTCTCGACAACATCCTCGGGCAAAACTGCAAGCTTAAATAATCCACAAACTTCATCCACATAGATTAGATGCAAATCAGGATGTAGCGTTCCATCTCCTACATAAGGATTAGCTAGGAGTTTCTCTACCATACCCAAAGGAATTTCATAATAAATATTTTCAGTAGGTTCAGTAGGTTGAGGGGCAACTCTTTGTGCTTCCAGTCGAGGTGAAGATACCCCGAACAAACCCTTCAAAGGATTACTTTCCATAGTAACAAGTGACAGTAAATTTCAGCACAGTATATAAATTTTTCCTTACCAAGTTCCACTCACCAAAGTCGCTTCACTCCCCGGCAACGGCACCAGAAAAGAGTCATGATGACCCACAAGTATAGGGGATCTATCGTAGTCCTTTCGATAAGTAAGAGTGTCGAACCCAACGAGGAGCAGAAGGAAATGACAAGCGGTTTTCAGTAAGGCATTCTCTACAAGCACTGAAATTATCGGTAACATATAGTTTTATGATAAGATAATTCATAACGGGTAGCAAGTAACAATTGTAACTAAGGTGCAGCAAGGTGGCCCAATCCCTGTTGTAGCAAGGGACAAGCCTGGACAAACTCTTATATAAAGCAAAGCGCTCCCGAGGACACATGGGAATTTCCGTCAAGCTAGTTTTCATCATGCTCATATAATTCGCGTTCGTTACTTTGATAATTTGATATGTGGGTGGACCGGTGCTTGGGTGCTGCCCTTACTTGGACAAGCCTCCCACTTATGATTAACCCCTCTCGCAAGCATCCGCAACTACGAAAGAAGAATTAAGATAAATCTAACCATAACATGAAACGTGTGGATCCAAATCAGCCCCTTACGAAGCAACACATAAACTAGGGTTTAAGCTTTTGTCACTCTAGCAACCCATCATCTACTTATTACTTCCCAATGCCTTCCTCTAGGCCCAAACAATGGTGAAGTGTCATGTAGTCGACGTTCACATAACACCACTAGAGGAGAGACAACATACATCTCATCAAAATATCGAACGAATACCAAATTCACATGATTACTTATAACAAGACTTATCCCATGTCCTCAGGAACAAACGTAACTACTCACAAAGCATATTCATGTTCATAATCAGAGGAGTATTAATGATGATCAAGGATCTGAACATATGATCTTCCACCAAGTAAACCAACTAGCATCAACTACTAGGAGTAATCAACACTACTAGCAACCCACAGGTACCAATCTGAGGTTTTGAGACAAAGATCGGATACAAGAGATGAACTAGGGTTTGAGAGGAGATGGTGCTGGTGACGATGTTGATGGAGATTGACCCCCTCTCGATGAGAGGATCGTTGGTGATGACGATGGCTTTGATTTCCCCCTCCGGGAGGGAAGTTTCCCCGGCAGAACAGCTCCGCAGGAGCCCTAGATTGGTTCTGCCCAAGTTCCGCCTCGAGACGGCAGCGCTTCGCCCCGAAAGCTTTGTTATGATTTTTTCCAGGTCAAAACCCTCCATATAGCAGAAGATGGGCACCGGAGGGCTGCCAGGTGGGCCACAAGCCACAGGGGCGCGCCCAGGGGGGTAGGGCGCGCCCCCCTAGCTTGTGACTGCCTGGTGGGCCCCCTCTGGTATTTCTTCTGCCCAATATTTTTTATATATTCCAAAATAATTCTCCGTAGATTTTCAGTACTTTTTGAGTTGTGCAGAATAGGTATCTCAAATTTGCTCCTTTTCCAGTCCAGAATTCCAGCTGACGGCATTCTCCCTCTTCATGTAAACCTTGTAAAATAAGAGAGAAAAGGCATAAGTATTGTACCAAAATGTGTAATAACAGCCCATAGTGCCATAAATATCAATATAAAAGCATGATGCAAAATGGACGTATCAATCAACTCCGACGCCAACTCTTCCATTTCATCTAGCACGCCAGGCGATAGTTCTTTCGCACAAAGAGAACAGAAGAAATAGCTCAGCTCTACCAATACTAGCCATTCATCCTCAGGGATAAAGCCACGCAGCATCACCGGCATTACCCGCTCAAGCCATATGTGCCAACCATGACTCTTGAGACCAAATATCTTCAGTTTGTCAAGACTCGCTCCCCTCTTTAGATTCGTTGCATAACCATCGGGGAACATCAACTGCATTTTCACCCACAAGATCATTTCTCTCATAGCCGGCCTTCCAAGATTGAGCCATGCCTTTGGCTTTGTCCAGTTCTGCTTTCCTTTCGCTTGTCGCATGTTTTGTAACGGTCTGTCACATAGAGCCTCCTGATCGATTCTAGCCTTAGGATTATCCTTTGACTTCCCCTCTATGCCGAACAATGTACCAAAAATGTCCTCGGTGATATTCTTTTCAGTGTGCATCACGTCGATGTTGTGTGGACAAAGGAGGTCTTTGAAGTAAGGCAGATCCCATAAGCATGACTTGTGAGTCCATGCGTGTTCCGTATTATACCCTTTGAAATACCCAGGACGATTTGGATCCGGCTCGAGAGAGTTTAACTGATCCAACATATGTTGGCCTATCAACGCGTGTGGTGCAGAGTTTTTGACAACTCTACCTTTGATGAAATTCTTCTTGTCTTTTCTGAACTTATGGCTAATATCCAGGAACTGTCTATGCATGTCGAAGCAAGAATACTTGCGACCCGCCTGCAGCCAACAGAACTCAAGAGCTGCCTTGCATGTGGGGCACGGGAACCTTCCATGCACACACCAGCCAACGAATAGGGCATACGCCGGCAAGTCATGCGTCGAGTACATGTACCACACATGCATTTTGAAGGTTTTTCTGGTAGCGGCGTCGTATGTCTTGATCCCATTATCCCAAGCTTGTTGCAATTCATCCTTAAGCGGCTGCATGTACACATTCATATTCTTCCTCGGATAGTTGGGCCCTGGAATTATCAACGTCAGGAAAATGTTCTTTCTTTTCATAATCTCTCCGGGGGGGGGGGAGATTGAGTGGAATGACAAATACAGGCCAACAACTGTATTGGGTTGCCGTCATACCAAACACATTGAATCCATCTGTGCTGATGGCGACTCGAGGATGCCTTGGATCTACCGCTTTATCGTTATGTAATGCATCGAAGTGCTTCCATGCAAAAGCGTATGAAGTGTGTACCAACATCTGTTTCCCATCTGCATCTAGTTCGGTTCTTTTGCCCAATTTATGCCATGTCATCTGTCTGGCCGTCTCTTCGACCATGAAAAGAAGTTGAAGTCTTGGTATGATTGGCATATAGCGAAGAACGTTAACAGGAATTTTTGTCTGCATCTTCTCACCCATAACGTTGTCTACGACAACATACCTGGAAGACTTGCAAATGGGACAATAGTTCAAGTCCGCATACTCAAGCCTAAATAAGGCACATCCACTCTCACAGGCATCTATCTTCTCATAGGGCATCTTAAGTACACGGAGAATTTTGTCCGACTGGTACAAGTTTGGAGGCAGTACATGGCCTTTGGGTAGAAAGCGTCCAAATATTGTCATCATCGCGTCGTAGCATTCTCTGCCCAGGTTGAATTGAGCCTTTAGAGCCATTACTTGCGCAATGCCATCCAGCTGACAAAGCTCAGTGTGCTCGTGGAGAGGACGTTTTGAAGACTCCAACATTTCATAGAATGCATTTGCAGATTCCTCCATCTCATCGTCCGAATCCCGAGCATCATCAAAGTCTTGCACCATGTCTTCAATCCCGGTACCATGCTCGTCGGTGCGATGACGAACCACCTCAGCTCTGGCACGTTGGGCAGACTCACCATGAAAAGTCCACACCGTATAATTATGCCTAAAACCCCACTTCTGCAGGTGTTTAACCATTTCACCCTCTGTCTGCCTTTTAAAGTTATCGCACCGGGGATAGGGACACCATGTTTTTTCCTGGCCATTTGCAAATGCGGCTCTCACAAACCCCTTGGTATTTGTAAACCATTCTTTGGTCATGTCGTTCTGGCTGTTGTGACCGGTGTACATCCACGCACGATCAGTCATCTTGCCTAGCTACTGGACACACAAGAAATATATATATATATAATTCAGCATATATATTCATCAGTTAATCAAGTTTGTCAGTTTTATTACGTACATGCAACCTACACGCTAATAGGTTAAGATAGGTCCTAATCCCACCCGAGTATGTGTAGATTGGGTTCGTTTTCCCATGCACTGCTCCGGATCCGACACAGAATTTCGACAGCACCTCCCCGCTGTTCTCCTGATACACGTCTCGGCAATAAGCAGAGAGGATGTGTACCCGGAGAACAACAGGGAGGCACTGACGAAATTCTGCATAGGATCCGGAGCAGAGCATACGGGAAAACGAACCCAATCTACACATACTCGGGCTGTCCATGGATAACGTTGGACAATTCGAAAGGACGGCGGTTATAAATATGCAAAGAATGAATATTTATAGATGTCGTCCTTTCGAACGGGAGACGCATACTGGTCACGCATATTGATGATTGAAGACACCTATAGCTAGCACGTTTCATCGGCACGAAGACCGGAACAGAGAAAATTAAGGGCGGAGGAGGAGAAGTCATTTGTGCTCACCCACGAACGCAGGGGCCGAGCTCGTCCAACACACGGGGAGGTCATCGAACAACTGCACATTGAAATCCACCCGATCAACACAAATATGATGTTTTTTATAACAAAATCGGAAAATATGTGACCTAACTCATATTTTACAAAACTATGACCCCGTCGGCCTCTGGAAGGCCGAAAAGCACCTTCCCGATCAACAGGAGGCAGAAGAGGTGTCGGGGGGCGGGAGTCAGTGCCGTCGAGGGTCAGTGGCGTCGGGGGTCGATGGCGTCGGGGATCAGTGGCGTCGGGGGTCAGTGGCGTCGGGGGTCAGTGGCGTCGGGGGTCGGGGGTCAGCGGGGTCGGGGTCAGTGGGGTCGGGGGTCAGTGGCATCGGGGGTCAGTTTTCTTCTTCTTCTTCTTCTTCTTCTTCTTCTTCTCCTCCTCCTCCTCCTCTCTTCTTCTTCTTCTTCTTCTTCTTCTTCTTCTTCTTCTTTTCCTTTTTCCTCTTCTTCTACTTATTCTTCTTTTCAAACACTAGCACTAACCTAAACTAAACAAGCACTAGCACTAACCTATACTAAACAATTAAAAACAGAAAAAAACAGTAAACTAAACTAAACTAGCACTAGTAACCTAAACTAAATAGTAAAAAACAGAAAAAAAAGAAAATATCTCACCTCGCAGGGCCGGTGGAGGAGGGCCGGCGCGGTGGTGGAGAGGAGGGCCGGCACGGGGGAGGAAGGCCCGGAGAGGGGGGCGGCGCCGCGTCCTGCTCCGACGGTGGGGCGTCGCGGGGAGGCGCGGGTGGAGGAGGGTCGGCGCGGGGGAGTGGGCCGGAGAGGGGGGGGGACGGGGCTCGGCGCGGGTGGTGGGGGCTCGCCGCGGCGGTGGGGGCGGCGCGGGGAGGGGGCGGCGAGGGGGTGAGGGGGCTCGCCGCGGGGAGGGGGCTCGCCGCGGGGAGCTGCGGTGGTGGGGGCGGTGCGGGGGAAGGGGCGGCGAGGGGGAGGGGGCTCGCAGCAGGGAGCTGCGGTGGTGGGGGCGGCGCGGGGGAGGGGGCGGCGAGGGGGGAGGGGGGGGGAGCTACGGTGGTGGGGGCGGCGCGGGGGAGGGGGATCGGCGATGGGAGGAGGGGGCTCGCCGCGGGGAGCTAGCCGCGCGTGGTGTGTGTGTGGGTGGAGAGAGAGGGGGGCGGGGGCGGGAGGAGAGTGCGGGAATAATTGGGCCGGGCGGAAAACGGCCGTTAAGGGGCATCCCCTTTGCCGTCCGCTTGCGGACGGCGAAGCCGAGCACGGCAGACGGCAAAGACCAGGAGGACGGCATACCTCTTTGCCAGTGGGACCAAGGTCCAGTGGGACCTATCTAGCCTCTTTGCCATCTGCCTTTAGGGTCTTTGCCGTCTGCTGGCAGATGGCAAACAGAACCGTTGCCGTCAGCCAGCTCTTTGTCGTCTACTTTATGGCAGCAGACGGCAAAGAGCTTCTTTGCCATCTGCCAGCAGACGGCAAATAACTGAATTCCAGTAGTGGAAGCATTCTATAAAGCCATACTCAAAAGATATAAGTGAAGTGCAAAGAGCATTCTATAAATCAACCATGGACTTTCCCATACCATCATGGTGCATTTCTAAAAGGAAAATAAAAGGCACACGATGCTCCAAGAATTTACGCATATCATGTGAACAAAACAAAAACCGAGACATACCGATAATTGTTGAAGAAGAAAGATGGGATGCCTTCCGGGGCATCCCCAAGCTTAGACGTTTGAGTCTCCTTGAATATTTACTTGGGGTGCCTTGGGCATCCCCAAGCTTGAACTCTTGCCTCTCCTTATTCTTCTCATATCGATACCTCCTCTATCTTCGAACACTTCATCCACACAAAACTTAACAGAATTCTCATTAGAAAGGTTAGTACATATAACATCAAATCTCATCATGTCCTGCCATCACATTATTGTATAATTATAATCTAACATTACCGACTGTATGCTATCACAATTCTATGGCTCCCAAGTCAATGGAGCTTCAACAAGAACTCAAACATAAGCAGACAAAGCAACTATAACAGCAATCTCTGAAAAACAGGACAGTCTGTAAAGATCTACTTGGTTACCATACTTCTGTAACTCAAACAATTCTGAAAAATTAGGACGTAATAAAGAATTTGCATAGTAGTACTGTGTAAAAATTTCAGAATTTTTGCATGCTCCAGTAAAATACGAAAATTCAAACACTACAGCAAAAGTTTATGTTTTTGCACAGCACATATCAAACAAGCAATTCAAACATCCCAAAGGTAAATCTTGGCACATTATTTTTATAATACAATGGATTTGTACCAGGGGATAATTATTTTTGTTGAAAAGTTTCTGTAATCAAGATTCACAAAGTTTCCATGGGCATGAACAAAGTTCAAGGCTAGCCCCCACTTCAACGTTGCTCGTCTTTCTCACTTTCACTTTTCTTTTTGAAAAAGTTTTAAGTTCGCCACTTTATTTTTTTATTTTTAGTTATTTTAAAAGCATACAATAGAATAAAATGACTCTCTAAAACTTCCGGGTTGTCTCCCTGGCAGCGCTTTCTTTAAAGCCATTAAGCTAGGCATATAGTGCTCAAGTAATTTATCCACCCGGATCCCAAGATATTTCAAAGCCAATTTTAATTAACAATGATTCGTAATTTAGTAGTGAGCACAAAGTGATATATATCATGTGACAATGAAGTCTAACTCTCTTCCTATGCATTGTCATGTCATAAAAGAACAATTCATTCACACAAAGTAAAGGCCAATACATAGCATAAGTAGTTTCTTGCAATTTTATTGCATTGGAAACTTAGAGAGGTGAAGATTTGGTTCCTCTCTCATAATAATTGCAAGTAGGAGCAGCAAGCACATGCATATTATATTCATCAAAATCGTCATGTGTGATAGTAAAATGCAACCCATCAATATAATCCTTAATAAGTGCAAACTTCTCCGATATAGTGTAGTTGGGAGAATTCAAAAAGATTATAGGACTATCGTGCGTAGTTGCAATAGCAACAATTTCATGCTTAACATAAGGAACTATAGCAAGTTCATCTCCATAAACATAATTCATATTGGCATCATGGCCACAAGCATAGCAAGCATCAAGTTCATCAAAAAGGGATATTTCAAACGAATCCAAGGGATCATAGCAATCATCATAGCATTCATCCTTCGGTATGTGCGAAGGGAAATTAAACAATGTATGAGTTGAAGAGTTACTCTCATAAGAAGGTGGGCAGGGGTAGCTAATCCACTCTTCCTCCTTTTGTTCTTCGCTCTCCTCCTCATCTTTTTCATCTAATGAGCTCACAGTTTCAGCAATTTCTTCTTCCATAGATTACTACAAAATATTAGTCTCTTCCAAGGCAGCAGACATTCTTTCAATGAATTCTTTAACATAAGCATTAGAAGCATAGTTTTCATAGCAATATTTAAGTACGTCAAAATTTTCAGATTTGTAAAGAGTCTCATCATACTTTTCAATCAAAGTAACAATTTCATAAGCACCCTTAAAAGCAACAAATTCTTCAATTTGTTCAACATCATAATAACAATAGGCATCCTTTGCATAAGAAGATAATATTTCATTATCATTAAACACACATTGATAGGGAAGGTGTTTTTTAGTGACTTCAGAACAATAAGTAAAATGATTTAATTCACATAAATTCCAAGCATAGCAACACAAAGTATTAATTTGATGCCACAAGAGTTTCCCTTTTTGAGATAAGCGGTGTCACACATAATGAGCATGCTCATTTAATGAATTTCAGTCAACTAAGCTAGTTGGGTTTTCAGCACGAGCACAAAGGGATCGAAGATGATCCAAGTAATATGCTTCAGCAGTATGGTAGATTTTGGGTGGTTCCTCAACCACTGGGTTAGCAAATACATCTAATTTTTTTGGTATTTTGCATTTCCTACCCATAACTAAAGATAGAAAACAACTTATAATAGAAAATAAAAATTACTTAGTGATAAAGCAAACAAGCACACACGAGAATATCAACTGCTACGCTATTGCTCCCCGGCAACGGCGCCAGAAAAAGGTCTTGATAACCCACAAGTGTAGGGGATCGTTTGTAGCCTTTTTCGATAAGTAAGAGTGTCGAACCCAACGAGGAGCTAAATGTAGAATTAATATTCTCTCAAGTTCTATTGACCACCAATACAACTCTACGCACGCTAATGCTTACTTTACCTAGAACAAGTATGAAACTATTTTACGGGAATAAAACTAGAAGTACTTAGTAGGTGTTATAGATAGTTTTGCAAGGTAATAAAGAGAAAGTAAATAAAAGTTAGGGGCTGCTTAGATAAAGATTAATTAAATTAGTTGTTTAGTAGAAAGCCTTTTGTAGCGCAAGAGAAAGATTGTCCATAGGCAATTGAATATAACACGATAGATACTTATCATATGCAATGAGGGAGAGGCATACGTAACACACTTTCCGTACTTGGATCATATGCACTTATGATTGGACCTCTAGCAAGCATCCGCAACTACTAGAAATCATTAAGGTAAACCCAACCATAGCATTAAACATCAAGTCCTCTTTATCCCATACGCAAACAATCCGCTTACTCAGGTGTAAGCTTCTGTCACTCTATCCACCCACTATAAGCAAATCATGAACATATTGCAAACCCTCCAGCGTGAATCCTTCACATGTGCGCCTCAAGGAAGGCACCTTAGGACTTCGTTTTATATGGAATTTCTGCGAAACAAAAAACACACAAAAAACATGAACTGGCATTGGGCACTGGATAAGTAAGTTAGTCCCAAAAATAATATAAAATATTGCCAAAAGTATATGAAAGTTGTAGAATATTGGCATGAAACAATCAAAAATTATAGATACGATGTAGACGTATCAGTAACCAGATTGAACTAGGTATGGCGATACCGATGATGGAATCTCGGGCAAGTAACATATCGATGGACAAAGGGAATTGCAGACGGGATTGTCTAAATCCTCAACAAAATGGTTAAAACCGATAAAGATCTTCGTTGAATATGTGGGAATCAATATGGGCATCCCGGTCCCGCTATTGGTTATTGATCGGAGAAGAGTCTTGGTAATGTCTGCATGATTCTCGAACCCGTTGGGTCACATACTTAACGTTCGGTAACGCTAGGGTAATATTGAGATAATGATGGCATGAACAAAATATTGTTCAGAGTCTCAAATGAGATCCCGGACATCACGAGGAGTTCCGGAATGGTTCGAAGGTAAAGATTTATATATGGGAAGTTATATTTTGGCTACCGGAAAAGTTTGGGGTCATGCCGGTATTGTATCGAAGGCACCGAAGGGTTCCGGGGGTCCACCTGCCCCGGGGGCCCACATGGGCTCTAGTGGGGGCACCCTGGACTACCTGGGCCAGGGGCACCAGCCCCTCAAGGTCCATGCGGCTGGGCCTAGGGGAAACCCTAGGGATGGAGGCGCCCCCCACCTGGCTTGGGTGCCAATCAACCCCTAGGGCCGCCACCCCCCTCCCTTGGAGGAGGGGCCAATGCTGGCTGCCCCCTCCCTCCCCCTATATATAGTGGGGGGGCGCAAGGGAGGAGGTGCACACTTGCCCTTGGCCGCAGCCCCTCCCCATCTCTCCCATCTCCTCGTCCGGTTTGAGCTCGGCGAAGCCCTGCCGGCGTTCCGCTGCCATCACCACTGCCACATCGTCGTGCTGGTTCTGATGTCATATACCTCTCCTCTCCCACTTGCTGGATCAAGAAGGGGGAGATATCACTGAGCTGTACGTGTGCTAAACTCGGAGGTGCCGCTCATGCGGTGCTTGGATCGGATTGGATCGCGACGTGAGTACGACTATGCCAACCATGATCTATAGATCGTTAACGCTTTTGGTCTACAAGGGTATGTAGACACCTCTCCCTCTCCTTGCTAGCATCTCCATAGAATAGATCTTGGGTGTTTCATAGGAAAAATTTTGTTCTCCATGCAACGTTCCCCAACAGTGGCATCATGAGCTAGGTCTATGCGTAGATGTTACTTGCACGAGTAGAACACAAATTGGTTGTGGGCGTTGATGTTCAGATTGCTTACCTCCTTTGTTATTTTGGATTCGACGTTATTGTGGGATGAAGCGGCTCGGACCAACCTTACTTGTCCTCACACAAGAGACCAGTTTCACAATTGACATGCAACTTGTATTGCATATGTGGCTGGCGGGTGTCTGTCTCTCCCACTTTAGTTGAATTTGATTTGACAACGGCGGTCCTTGTAGAAGGTTAAAAGGCAACTTGTATATCACCATTGTGGTTTTGCGTAGGCAAGAATGGTTCTTATTAGCCGCCCTAGAAGCTACGTAAAACATGCAACAACAAAGCAGAGGACGTCTAACTTGTTTTTGTAGGGCATGTGATGTGATATGGTATGGCCATGACGTGATATGATATATGTGATGTATCAGATGATCATGTTTTGTAATAGTTCACGACTTGCATGTCAATGAGTACGGCAACCGGCAGGAGCCATAGGGTTGTCTTAATTTATTGTATGACCTCCGTGTCAATAATTAAACACCATGTAATTGCTTTACTTTATTGCTATGAGTTAGCAATAGTTGTAGAAGCAATAGTTGGCGGAGACAACTGCATGACGGCACCTCGGAGATGATGGAGATCTTGGTGCTATGCCAGTGATGATGAAGATCATGCCGATGCCTTGGAGATGGAGATCAAAAGCACAAGATGATAATGGCCATATCATGTCACATATTGACTGCATGTGATGTTTATCCTTTATGCATCTTATTTTGCTTAGAACGATGGTAGCATTATAAGATGATCCCTCCACTTAATATCAAGATAAAAGTGTTCTCCCTTAGTATGCACCGTTGTGAAAGTTTGTTGTTTCGAAGCACCTCGTGATGATCGGGTGTGATAGACTCTTCGTTCGCATACAATGGGTGTAAGCTAGTTTTACACATGCGGAAATAGTTTGGTTAACTTGACGAGCCTAGCATGTACAGACATTGACTCAGAACACGGAGGACCGAAAGGTCGAATATGAGTCATATAGAAGATATGATCAACACGGAGATGTTCACCATTGAAACTACCCCATCTCACGTGATGATTGGACTTGGGTTGGTGAATTTGGATCATGTATCACTTAGACAACTTGAGGGATGTTGATTTAAGTGGGAGTTCATTAGTAATTTGATTAGTTCAACTAATTATCATGAACATAGTCTAAATGTGTCTTTGCAAATGTGTTGTAGATAAATGGCTCGTGCTGTAGCTCCGCTCAATTTTAATGCGTTCCTAGAGAAACAAAAGTTCAAAGATGATGGAAGCAACTATGCGGGCTGGCTCCGTAATATGAGGATTATCCTCACTGCTGCATAGAAGGCTTATGTCCTTGATGCACCGCTCGGTACGCCACCACCCCCAGCTTCGTCTGTAGATGTTGTGAACGTCTGGCAGGCAAGGCATGATGACTACTCGATAGTTCAGTGTACCATGCTTTATGGCTTAGAACCAAGGCTCCAAAAGAGTTTTGAGCACCACGGGGCATTTGAGATGATGGAGGAACTGAAAATGATATTTCAGACTCACGCCCGTGTGGAGAGGTATGAAGCCTCAGACAAGTTCTTTAGCTGTAAGATGGAAGAGAACGGCTCCATTAGTGAGCACGTACTCAAAATGTCTGGGTACGCCGATCGCCTCAATCAGTTGGGACAAAACATTCCTGAGGATGTTGCGGTCGACAGGGTTCTTCAGTCACTGCCACCAAGCTACAAGGGCTTTGTGATGAACTATAATATGCAAGGGATGAACAAGACACTCCCTGAGCTTTTCGTGATGCTTAAGACCGCGAAAGTAGAAATCAAGAAAGAGTATCAAGTGTTGATGGTCAAAAAGACCACCAGTTTCAAGAAGGCTAAGGGAAAGAAAGGGAACTTCAAGAAGGATGGCAAAAAAGTTGCTGCTACCGTGAAGAAGCCCAAGGCTGGACCAAAACCTGAGACTGAGTGCTTCTATTGCAAGGGGAATGGCCATGGGAAGCGGAACTGCCCCAAGTATTTGGTAGATAAGAAGGCTGGCAACGTCAACAAAGGTATATTTGATATACATGTTATTGATGTGTACCTTACGAGTGCTCGTACTAGCGCCTGGGTATTTGATATCGGTTCGGTTGCTAACATTTGTAAGTCGAAACAGGAGCTGCGGAATTAACGCAGACTGGCTAAGGACGAGGTGATGATGCGCGTTGGAAATGGCTCCAAGGTTGATATGATCGCCGCCGGCACGCTCCCTCTACGTCTACCTTCGGGATTAGTTTTAAACCTAAATAATAATTATTTGGTGCCTGCGTTGAGCATGAATATTGTATCTGGATCTTGTTTATTGCAAGACGGTTATTCATTTAAATCAGAGAATAATGGTTATTCTATTTATATGAGTAATATCTTTTATGGTCATGCACCCAATGTGAATGGTTTATTCCTTTTGAATCTCGATAGTAGCAATACACATGTTCATAATATTGATGCCAAAAGATGCAAAGTCTATAATGATAGTACCACATATTTGTGGCACTGCCGCTTAGGTCATATTGGTGTAAAGCACATGAGGAAACTCCATACGGATGGACTTCTGGAATCACTAGATTTTAAATCGCTTGAAACATGTGAACCGTGGCTCATGGGCAAGATGACTAAGACCCCGTTTTCCGGTACAATGGAGCGGGCAAGCGACTTATTGGAAATAATACATACCGATGTATGCGGTCCGATGAGCGTTGAAGCACGCGGTGTATATCGTTATTTTCTGACCTTCACAGATGACTTAAGTAGATATGGGTGTATTTACTTAATGAAACACAAGTCTGAAACATTTAAAAAGTTCAAGGAATTTCAGAGTGAAGTAGAAAATCATCGTAACAAGAAGATAAAATTTCTCCGATCTAATTGTGGTGGTGAATATCTAAGTTACGAGTTTGGTATGCATTTAAGACAATGTGGGATTGTTTCACAACTCACGCCACCTGGAACACCTCAGCGTAATGGTGTGTTCGAATGTCGTAACCGTACTCTATTAGATATGGTGCGTTCTATGATGTCTCTTACCGATTTGCCACTATGGTTTTGGGGTTATGCATTAGAGACAGCCGCATTCACTTTAAATAGGGCACCATCTAAATCCGTTGAGACGACAGTGTATGAATTATGGTTTGGCAAGAAACCTAAGTCGTCGTTTCAAGTTAGGGGATGCGACGCTTACGTCAAGAGGCTTCAGCCTGAAAGCTCAAACCCAAAGTGGAGAAGTACGTCTTCATAGGATACCCTAAAGAGACAATTGGGTCTACCTTCTATCACTGATCCGAAGGAAAAATCTTTGTTGCCTAGAATGGATCCTTTCTAGAGAAGGATTTTCTCTCCAAAGAAGTGAGTGGGAGGAAGGTAGAACTTGATGAGGTTATTGAACCCCCTCTTGAATTGGAAAGTAGCACAGCACAGAAGGATGTTTCTGTGGTGTCTACACCAACCGGAGAGGAAGCTAATGATGATGATCATGAAACATCGGATCAAGCTACAACTGAACTTCGTAGGTCGACAAGGACACGTACTGCCCCTGAGTGGTACGGTAATCCTGTCTTGGAAGTTGTGTTGTTAGACAACGGTGAGCCTACGAACTATGAGGAAGCGATGATGGGCCCGGATTCTGACAAATGGCTAGAGGCCATGAAATCCGAGATAAGATCCATGTATGAAAACCAAGTATGGACTTTGGAGGACTTACCCGATGACCGAAAGGCCATTGAGAACAAATGGATCTTCAAGAAGAAGACAAACGCTGATGGTAATGTCACGGTCTATAAAGCTCGACTTGTCGTAAAAGGTTTTCGGAAAGTTCAAGGGGTTGACTACGATGAGACTTTCTCATCCGTAGCGATGCTAAAGTCTGTTAGGATTATGTTAGCAATTGCTGCATTTTTCGATTATGAAATCTGGCAGATGGACGTCAAAACAATGTTTCTTAATGGTTTCCTTAAGGAAGAGTTGTATATGATGCAGCCCAAAGGTTTTGTCAATCCTAAGGATGCTAAAAAGGTATGCAAGCTCCAACGATCAATTTATGGACTGGTGCAAGAATCTCGGAGTTGGAATCTTCACTTTGATGAGGTGATCACTACTAGGGAAAAGCCTATAGGTGGAGATTTAGCAGTGGCGCGGGTTAGAGTAACGCACTACTGCTACTTAGCCGTAGCGCGGGTAAATAAAACTCGCTAATGATCCAGACTTATCAGTAGCGCGGGAGAAAAAAAGGCGCTGCTGGTATGGTTATCCACTCGACTATGGATAGTAGCAGCGCTCTTCTCCTGCCCGCGCTACTGCTAATCAACCCTTATCCTCACCCGCGTTTCTCACTCTCCCCTCCACACACACACTCTCTCTCTCGCTCGCCGCGCCATCGCCGTCGTCGCCGCCGTTGCCATACCACCGCCTCCTCCATTGCCGTAAGACTCCTCCTCGCCCCCGCCCTCCTCTCGCCTCCATCCTCGCCCTCCTGCCCCGGCCCTCACCCTCCTCCCCCTCCATCCTCTCCCTTCTCCCTCCTTCGGCCACCGCCCCTTCTCCTCCTCCGGCCACAGACCCTCTTCCCTCCTCCCTCCACTTCCCTCCCTCCCTCCTCCCTTCACTTCCCTCCCTCCCTCCACTTCACTCCCTCCCTCCTCCCTCCATTTCCCTCCCTCCCTCCTCCCTCCACTTCCCTCCCTCCCTCCTCCCTCTGTTCTTGTAGAATGTAGGTTTTTTGTTTGTAGAATATCCACTGAATTGGTAGAACTTGCTTGTAGAATGTAGTTTTTTTGTATAGAATAGATAATTTTAGGTATCAAATTTCCTAAGAATTCACTAAGAAATGTATTGGAATGGTATATGAGAAAGTTTTAGGTATCATGTCTCTATGTATTGTAACATGTCTTTATGTTATTGCAGGGAACACCTCCGAGTGGCCTATGTTTTGCCGTAATGTTGATTCATTTCCGTTCCGGCAAATTGCAGATGCTCGAAATGTTCTGTTTCTAGAAAAGGTTATGCCGAAATTTTGTCAGAAGAGGAATTAGATGACATTCCGGCAAAACATAGGCCACTCAGAGGTTTCATTTTCATTTTCATTTTTGCATTTTTGAATTTCATTTTCACATTTTCATTTTATTTTCCACTCGGATGACTAATGCTTATAGGGTTGACTTTCAGTCTGTAGAAGCTCCTTGTGTGACTTCCAGTATGTTCTTGATGGAGGAATACCGACTGTTGCCGTGGGGGTCGCTTCCTCTTCTTCTCTTCTTGCGATATATACCTCGGTATAATGCACAAGGAGAGAAGAAGAGGTGCGACCATCACCGACGGTCAAAATATTAGTGTGAGGGAGTGTCCACCAACATACACCACCATATCAGTGTGAGAGAGTGTGCACCATATACACCATGAGATATGAGAGTTTTTCAAGGAAGCCTCGACAGACCGAAACTCAACCCATGCATGCATGCTGAATAGTTCCTTGTATAATTGCCGTCGATTTTTAATCTTTGAATCTTGAACACAGGAAATGTCGTCTGACGACGAGGGGACGATCCCTGAGTGCCATTTGTGCTGGGATGATAGGGGTATATGCGATCGTTATCCTCACCTAGACAACGATACGTCCTTCACCGTCAACTTTGTAAAAAAAATTACCATTGCGTCACTAGTCCATCTTTTTCATACATTGTTCTTAAGCAAAACTAGTTTGCTAACTATGTTATTATTACTTATGTTCTTCAACAGGTACTCCCGCCAGCGACAATGCCTAAATGGATGTTTACCAAAGGTGATTTGCATATGGTTAGCTTACGCCCAATTTAGATGAGTTACCCTGGTAAATACACGATATCTCGAAGTGAAGAAACCCTGAAAATCAAAGGATGAAGCAAGGCAATAAAAGCATCCATGCAACCACTTGGAGATGATAACTTGCGCAAGCCACAAGTTGGGGATAGGTTGATCTGTATTCTTCAATGGGGAGATGCAGGAGTTCACCTTTTTATGCTATTTTACCTAGGAGAGAGCAGTAGTTAGTGTTTCTAACTTGTGATAACTTGGTCACTTGCTAGTATGATAACAACTAGAATGATGAGGACTTCATCTTTTTTATGCTATTTTATCTAGAATGATGAAGAGTTGTTTAACTAGTATGATAACAACTAGAATGATGAGGAGTTTATTAAGATGATGATGAGTTGTTATATGACATATATTAGTACAAATTAGATGGATGCAAGAGACCAAGTTGAAATAGAGGAAAATACGATGTTGCGAATCGCAACATCGTATTTCTTCTAATTAGAGGAAAATACAATATAAATATAAAAAAAGAATTGTGGGTTGGATGAATTGTGTCGGATAGCAACATGTTCTTCCATAACTTGTATCGCTATTTCTAGATGATGACGAGAGACATCATTTGTGTTGGATGATCATTATGATGAGACTATTGTGTGTATGATGTTTGATAGCGACTATAGTATAAAACCTGTACAAATACAGAGGAAACATCCTATAAAAAAATCAGAAAATAATAGCAGTAGCGCTGGTCTGTAGTCTAGTAGCAGCGAGGAGTTAGCAATAGCGAGCTTGGGATAAACGCGCTGCAGATGTTAGCAGCAGCGCGTTTATCCCAAGATCGCTACTGCTAACTCCTCGCTGCTGCTAGATGTTAGCAGCAGCGCTGTTTGGGAAAACTCGCTACTGCTACATCTGGATAGCAGTAGCGCGGGTCCAAACGCGCTACTACATACGCGTTAGCTGTAGCGCCGTACCAGTAGCGAAGCACCCCACGCTACTGATAGGGCCAAAACCCGCGCTACTGCTAGGCTTTTCCCTAGTAGTGTATCAAAGCTTTTGGATTTGTAGAAGTTTATGGAAAAGCTTGTATTTACAAGAAAGTGAGTGGGAGCTCTATAGCATTTCTAATACTATATGTGGATGACATATTATTGATTGGAAATGATATAGTAGTTTTGGATAGCGTGAAGGGATACTTGAACAAGAGTTTTTCAGTGAAAGACCTCGGGGAAGCTGCTTACATATTAGGCATCAAGATGTATAGAGATAGATCAAGACGCCTAATAGGACTTTCACAAAGTACATACCTTGACAAGATTTTGAAGAAGTTCAAAATGGACTAGATGAAGAAGGGGTTCTTGCCTGTGTTGCAAGGTGTGAAGTTGAGTAAGACTCAATGCCCAGCAATGGCAGAAGATAGAGAAAAGATGAGAGTCATCCCCTATGTCTCAGCCATAGGCTCTATCATGCATGCCATGCTGTGCACTAGACCTGATGTGTGCCTTGCCATAAGTATGGCTGGAAGGTTCCAGAGTAATCCAGGAGTGGAACAATGGACAGCGGTCAAAGATATCCTTAAGTACCTAAAGAGAACTAAGGAAATAGTTCTCGTTTGTGGAGGTGATTAAGAGCTCGTCGTAAAGGGTTACACCGACGCCAGCTTTGACACTGATCCGGATGACTCAAAGTCTCAAACCGGATACGTATTTATTTTGAATGGTGGAGCAGTCAGCTAGAGTAGCTCCAAGCAGAGCATTGTAGCAGCGTCATAATGCGAGGTGGAATATATAGCTACTTCGGAAGCGGCGCAGGAAGGAGTCTGGATGAAGGAGTTCATGTCCGATTTAGGTGTGATACCTAGCGCATCGGAGCCGATGACTATCCTTTGTGACAACACTGGAGCCATTGCCATTGCCAAGGAGCCAGGTTTCACAAGAAGACCAAGCATATAAAACGCCGCTTCAACTCCATCCAGGATTGCATCAAGGAAGGAGATATAGAGATTTGCAAAGTACATACGGATCTGAATGTTGTAGACCCGTTGACTAAACCTCTTCCACAAGCAAAACATGATCAGCACCAGAACTTTATGGGTGTTAGATTCATTACAATGTAAACTAGATTATTGACTCTAGTGCAAGTGGGAGACTATTGGAAATATGCCCTAGAGGCAATAATAAAGATGTTATTATCATATTTCCCTGTTCATGATAAATGTTTATTATCCATGCTAGAATTTTATTGACCGAAAATTAAATACATGTGTGGATACATAAATGAATAATTTGTCCCTAGTGAGCCTCCACTAGAGTAGCTTGTTGATCAAAGATGGTTAAGGTTTCCTAACCATAGACATGAGTTGTCATTTGATAACGGGATCACATCATTAGTAGAATGAGGTGATGGACAGACCCAACCGTAAGCTTAGCATATGATCGTGTCACTAAGTTTAATTGCCATAGCTTTCTTCATGTCAAGTATTTGTTCCTTAGACCATAAGATCATGCAACTCCCTGACACCGTAAGAATGCTTTGTGTGTATCCAAACGTCACTTCGTAACTGGATGATCATAAAGGTGCTCTACAGGTATCTCAGAAAGTGTTTGCTGGGTTGCATGGATCGAGGCTGGAATTTGTCACTCCGTATGACGGAGAGATATCTCTGGGCCCTATCGGTAACACGATATCCAAAGTAACTTGCAAGCGTGTGACTAATGAGTTTAGTCACGGGGATATTGTATTACGAAATGAGTAAAGAGACTTGCCGGTAATGAGATTGAACTAGGTATGGCGATACCGACGATCGAATCTTGGGCAAGTAACATATCGTTGGACAAAGGGAATTGCATACGGGATTGTCTGAATCCTGGACATAGTGGTGCAAACGATAAAGATCTTCATTGAATATGTGGGAATCAATATGAACATACCGGTCCCGCTATTGGTTATTGATCGGAGAGGAGTCTCGGTCATGTCTGCATGATTCTCGAACCCGTAGGGTCACACACTTAACGTTCGGTAACGCTAGGGTAATATTGAGATAATGATGGCACGAACTAGGGGTGGAGTCGCCCCCCACCTAGCTTGGTGGCCAAGTCACCCCTAGGGCCGCTGCCCCCTCCCTTGGAGGAGGGGCCAAGGCTGGCCGCCCCCTCCCTCTCCCTATATATAGTCGGTGGCGCAAGGGAGGAGGCACACCCTTGCCCTTGGCCGCAGCACCTCCCCATCTCTCCCATCTCCTCGTCCGGTTTGAGCTTGGCGAAGCCCTGCTGGCGTTCCGCTGCCATCACCACCGCCACGCTGTCGTGTTGGTTCCAATCTCATCTACCTCTCCTCTCCCACTATTTGGATCAAGAAGGAGGTGACGTCACCGAGCTGTACGTGTGCTAAACTCAGAGGTGCCGCTCGTGCGGTGCTTGGATCGGATTGGATCGCGACGCGAGTACGACTACGCCAACCACGATCTATATATCGTTAATGCTTTCGGTGTACAAGGGTATATAGACACCTGTCCCTCTCATTGGTAGCATCTCAATAGAATAGATCTTGGCTGTTTCGTAGGGAATTTTTTGTTCTGCATGCAACGTTCCCCACCACATATATCATGTCAGCTCTATGATCATGCAAAGCAAAATGACAATGAATCCTCAAGTCATGTGAATAGTAACGATGGAAGTTGCATGGCAATATATCTCGGAATGGCTATGGAAATGACATGATAGATAGGTCTGGTGGCTGTTTTGAGGAAGATATAATGAGGCTTATGTGTATTAGAGCGTATCATATCACGGGGTTTGGATGCACCGGCGAAGTATGCGCCAAATCTCGAGGTGAGAACGGGCAATGCACGGTACCGAAGAGGCTAGCAAAATACGGAAAGATGGGAGTGCTTACGGTCCACAAACTCACATTAGTCATAAAGAACTCAGATACTTATTGCGTCATCTATTAGTCCTCGAAGCAAAGTACTACTCGCATGCCCCTAGGGAGGAGGTTGGGAGGAGTTAACCACCGCGCGCCCCCGGCCAGACAACACAAAGGATATCAATCAAGGATACAGAACACTCCAACTTCCTGGTCATGCCACGACCGACACTTTAATGAATAGGTATGAGACGACTTAGAGAGTTGCAATGATCAGCGGGAGAAAATCCCCACGACATAGCCTATATAAGATGATCTGGAAGATCATCGGTCCGGAAGACCACAACTAATCCTGAAGATTAACCGTTATACTCTTTTTCCCTTAAGTGAGTTTTTCCCAATGGGTTTTCTCACATAAGGTTTTTAATGAGGCAACATATGCAATACAAGGTGATCCAGAAGATAATCGGTCCTGAAGATCACAACTAACCCAGGGGATTAGTCGGTGTACTCTTTTTACCTTAGTGAGTTTTTTCTCACTGGGTTTTCTCACATAAGGTTTTTAACGAGACAACTAGCGTATGCGATGCACTCTTTTCTCCATTTTTTTTTTCCACTGGGTTTTTGGGAGGATTTTTTAATGAGGCATGTGCATGGCACGGTAATCGCCAAGGGGGGGTGTTATGAAACCACGCGTTATGATAACACGTAGTTATGTGGCGACTACCGAAATACAAACATCTGGCCCATGCAAGTTTGCTTCTCAAGAAAGAAAGCTTACCATGCAAGTTTCCTTCTCCACTAAGCAAGCTTACCCTACAAGTTTCTTCACCACTAAGCTTCCTTTTCAAGGTATCTTGTAGATAAGCATTGAGAGGTGAAGAAACTTGGTGGCCAAGGTAAACTTGCCCCCTCACCAAGGTAAATTAGTTGAGAAGGAAAATTCCTTAGTGGCTAAGATTGGGATGGCTATATATGGCCTCCCTTAGGGAGAGTTTTGGCGATAGAGACAACAAGAAAAGTGTATGGTGTAGCTCATTTGATCTTGTACAAGGATCCACAAAATATTAATGAGAAAGAGCTCCCTACATCTTGTGTTCATTGTTCTGATGTTCATGATTGTGCAATGAGTTCTTCTATGTGATCGAATGGTATGATTGGCAAGTGCGATCAAACGACTCCGGTGTCAGCCCCAAAGTTTCACAATAATAACCATATATTGTTGTGTCGGTCATGCCCTATGCCTGACATCATGGAGGCGTTGTGTTCACCACGCACCATTTTTTTAAATTTGACGTACCAATTTGTTATGTGTTCTCGGACAAAACGAATAATTATCAAATTATGAGTCTGTATTGTCTTTCGTTAAACCGAGTTTGTTGCTTATTTGGTGTTTGCCCGTCACACACTTGGTTTATTTGTGCCGGCAGTATGCATACTCTCTTCCCAAAATATAATTCGCACTATTTATGTGCGCGGTGAGCGCTAAAGCATATGGATTGGACATGTAAGAATAATATCATCTGTACTTGCAATATATTATTTTTTTATCTTGCAATATAATTTTTTATGTCATATATTTGACACTTCAACTTTGAGAAGAATAAAATTGAAACATACTACCATCTCATCGTTTTGTAAGAGTTATAGATCAGAAACTCCAGATGATGATGATTATTATTACTATTATTATTATTATTATACAATATCTTTACCTATATATATATATATATATATATATTATATTATATATTATATATATATATATATATATATATATATATATATATATATATATATATATATATATATATATATATATATATATAATATATATATATATATATATATATATAATAATAAAGCACGGATCGCTTCTTACCCCTTAATTTTTCGTCCGTTTGTTCGTCCGTCGTCCGTCTCAAATCTTCGTACGTCAACGTGAGCCACGTCAATTTTTCTGGCACTATAAACCTGCCCGTGCGATGGCCCAGCCCACGTACACGACGTACCCTCAACGGACACCGAAGTTAAGCCTGCATGACGAGCGAGAGCACCGAGGCTGGATCTCAGCGCCCCTTCCCACGCAGCCCAGCCCCTGCTTTGCCTCCTCGGCTCCTCGTTACGGTGCATACCGGCCTGGGGCACCACGGCCGCACACTCATGGGCGCGGAGAGGTCAGGAGCAGGAGGGAAGAGAAAGGGGACTACGACCAGCGCTGCTGTGGGGGCGGGGCGACGCCCCAGGCCGGCCACCACGGCCACACACTCATCGGCGCGGAGAGGTCAGGAGCAGGAGGGAAGAAAGAGTGGAGTACGCGGAGCCGTGGGCTAGAGCACGACTGCCTGGCTGTGTGGCTAGAGGATAGAGAGAAGAAGAAGGAGACCAACGTTGTTGAGGAGGCGGGGCGATGCCAAGCCATTCGTGGGTACGCTGAGTCGTGGGTACGTTGTTGAAGAAGGAGAGCAGTGCCGCCGGAGAATGGCGATGTGGATAAAGGCCAGACGGTGACTAGAAGCTGTTGGATGGTGTTGTTGTTGTGTGGGTGTGTGGCTGGAGTATCTCGGCGAGGGGTGGTGTTGCTTGCTTTTTTAATGGTTGCACCGACCAGAAGCTGCTGGAGCTATGTGTGCTACCACCGATTGCAAAATAATAATCTAAATGAGCACAGGTTAGCTCTCGGTAGGGATTTTTGGTCGTGTTGCTATTGCTTTTTTTTTTAATGCCTGCACCGACCAGAATTTCCTGGATGTTGCACATATTATATTGATTTGATGTTGTTACATATTGATACGGCATAAGAACAACAACGGACGAGTAGCGCGATGGCTGAGGCTGCGAAGCTCCACACGGGAGACAAGGGTTCGATCCCTGGTTCTCGCCGCTTTTTCTCTTCCTTTTTACCTATCTTAAGCGCGGTAATGGGCCAGCCCATGTGCGGGTCGTGGCGCCCCTGTTTTGTATTTCTTTTTTTACTTTTTTATTTCTGTTTTGGTTTTTTTTCTCAAAATTAATTTTGGATTCGTGGCGCCTCCTGTTTTGTATTTCTTTTTTTACTTTTTATTTCTGTTTTGGTTTTTTTTTCTCAAAATTAATTTCGGATTCGTGGCGCCCCTGTTTTGTATTTCTTTTTTTACTTTTAATTTCTGTTTTGGTTTTTTCTCTCAAAATTAATTTCAGATTTCCAAAATATCAAACAGTTGCGAGTTTTGAAAAAAGTAGGAAAATGATAAACTGTTTATGAATTCAAAAAATATTCGGAAAATCATAAAATGTTCATGAGTTAAAAAATTGCTCACATATTATAAACAAATCACGATTTCAAATGAATTTTCATGAAATAAAAAATATTCATGATTTTTTAAAATGATCTAATATTCAAAGCATATTCAGGAATTTAAAAAACATGTCCATCAGCTTTTAGAAAATGTTCACAAAAATTAAAACACATCCGTAAATAATGAACAAAACTAATTGTAGCTTACATAAAGGTTATATTAGGAGATCTGTAGAGGTCGTTTTATGATTTTATTTAGTCCATCGCGTCGGGTAAAAAAAGGTTTCCGTGTTTTGTACAACGCTGAACCCAACAAAATTGACATAACTTTCTAAGGGTTAGTTTTTGTAAGCTATATTAAAATGACTAAATGTCTATTTTGCTTCCATACACAGTTATGCTTATTCTCGTGCCACAATAGTGCTTATGGTAAACACCGCTACGCTAAGTCAAGGCGAGACACTTCATTCATCAGTATAGCTCAGGCAGGGTCCGTCAATGCAGTTTGCTCAGCCACAAAATATTTTGTTGTGACGCCTTAAAAAATCAAGTCCTGATGAGCATCATATTGTTAGTTTTTGAAATTACATTTTAAAAGTGTCTTATCTTATCATGACATCATTTGTATATACTTTGTGAATTTGATTCATACTTTTTTATATCTACCACACCTGTATAACTTGATAGTTTTTTTCCCGTTGCAACGCACGGGCATTTTCAAAAATGTTCGTTAAATAAAAAAAGGTTTGTCAAATTCAATAACTATTCCACCCAATTTCTAAAAAATGTTCGTCGATTCTAGAAATGTTTGCCAGTTCAGGAAAATTGCTTTAAAATGTTCACAATTTTTAGAAAATGTTTGTAAATAGTAAAAAATGTTCGTAAATTTAAAAAATGTTCTTGACTGTAGAAAATGTTCAGAAATTTGTAATAGTATGTTGTTTGCGATTTCAAGTATGTGCATGAGTTTAACAACTGTTCATAATTTCAAAAAATGTTCATGATTTCGCGAAATTGAGAGAGATATTGTATCTCGGTGATGCAGCGAAATGTGATCATGACCATTGGAAATTATGATTTTTTTTCTCCCGTTGCAACGCACGGGCCCTTTTGCTAGTATAGATAGATGGGGAAGGCACAGGACGAATAACTGAAACTGCTAAGAGAATACAAGGCAAAACGGCATGCTTACTACATACACAGGACACGCTACGGTACACTTGGACAAGGATCGACACAAGTAGCTGCAGGTGCATACTACACTACTATAGTACTACTCTCATGGATCTGGTGTTATTCTTTAACATCACACACAAAACACACACTCGCGACTCATACTAGCAGTACTGCTCCTCCTTCCATCTCCTCACTCGCAAGTGCATCGGTTGCAGGTGCATGTGCTGCACCTGCACCCTCCGTTATCGGCTCTCGTGGCCGACGACGGGTTCTCCTTGGAGGGTGATGGCGATGCAACGTTCTCGGAGCCGGCTCCGGTGGCGGCCTTGGACCCAACGCCCACCCCCTCACCCATCTCATTCTCAGGGTACATCTTGCACCTGCATGCATGCATCATCCACCAAATCGAAAGTCACAATCACACTAGTAGAAAACGGACCTTTCGTCCCGAGCATTAGTCCCGGTCTGATCACGAGCCGGTACTAAAGATGGTATTAGTCCCGGTTCGTGCCGGCTCCAACGGCTAGGAGCAGGGCGACCTTTAGTACCGGCTCGTGAGCGATCTTTAGTACCGGTTCGTGTCACGAGCCGGTACTAAAGGGGGTGTGGCAGGCTGTTGGTCAGACTTGGGCCCCGCTTGCACCTTTAGTACCGGTTGGTGACACCAACCGGTACTAAAGTGCAACCTTTAGTACCGGTTGGTGTCACCAGCCGGTACTAAAGACTTCCTACATATACGGGCTTCGTCCGCAGCCGATCGAAGGGGCTCTCATTTCTCTGTTTTCTGCCCTGTTCTTCTTCTTGCTCGAAGCTCATCCTCCATTTTGCCAAGGATTTGTCAAGATTTAAAGGCACCCCATCTATCCAAGTGTTCATAAAGGTTAGCAACTTTGCTCCTTCATCTCTCATTGCTAGATTAGCTTGTGGTATGCTCAAAGATATGTGATTTGTGGGTTTTAGCTAGGTTTTGGAGGAGTGGTCATTATGTGGGAGTTTATTTGATTTATATGCAATTTGAGCTCAAATTAACTTGTTAGGTTGCATATGTGTAGGTGTGGTTTATTTGGTGCCTTCCCATCCCCGTCCTAACCACCGTCGATCGTCCGCACCGTCTCGTCGCGGCACCGGCCACCTTGGTGAGCCTCTTGTTCTTCTTAAAACCTTTTTGTTAAAAAAAATTACTTGTATGATTTAGATAGCTGCGTGTACGATTTACTTACTTGTATTATTGTTAGTTAATCTATAGTGTCATGGGTATGGTATCAGCCCACGTCGGCCCTCGTCCAGTCTATGATTCAGATGATGTGGTATGTCGTTATCTTTTATAACTATTTCACACATCATCTAATGTCTATGACAATTAATTATGCCACCAAATTGACGTAGATGTTTTTATCTGTAGGAAGTAGTTGAACCAGAAATTCCAACCGACTATGCAATTCTGCTCGAGAAATTAACACAAGCTGAAAAAGAAATTGATCATTTGAAAGAAAAATTGAAAAGAACTGAAGATGAGAAGATGGGATTGGAGTTGCATGTTGCCGATATCGTCGATGATCACAAGAACAAGATGGCTGGAATGCGCTTGAAGCTTAGAAATATTAGAAAATATGCCATTGATAAAGAGGCTTGGTATCATTATTCCGTTGGCTCAATTGTTACTTTAGTTGCGATTATGATCGCATTTGTTGTTGCATTTACATGTTTTAGATAGTTGTATGTTGTTTTATGAGATGTATGTATGAACTATAAGTATCTATTATTTGCAGTAATAACATTTGGTCACTGCTAGCTCTACTTTTGGTTGTAATGTGATGATGAAGTTGTATTAATTTGGTCACTTCGATGTTGTGTAGTGAACATGAGCCGGCAATGGATGTACGATGACCGACTAAGTCCAGGGTTTCTTAATGGCCTGCATGATTTTCTTCGTGTGGCTGAGGCAAACAAGCAGAATGGTTTCATGTGTTGTTCATGTCTTGACTGTAAGAATGATAGGAATTACTCTAACTCAAAAACCATTCACGTCCACCTGCTTGAGAAGGGTTTCATGCCACACTATAATGTTTGGACCAAGCACGGAGAAAGAGGGGTTATAATGGAAGACAATGAAGAAGAAGAGGATGATGACAACTATCCTTTCGCCGATACAACAATGGGGGAAGCTGAAGAAGAGGCATCAGATGAGCCCGCTGATGATTTGGGTCGGGTCATTGCTGATGCAAAGAGAAACTGCGAAAGTGACAAGGAGAGGTTGAAGTTGAAACGCATGTTAGAGGATCACAAGAAATTATTGTATCCAAATTGTGAAGATGACCAGAAAAAGCTGGGTACCACGCTAGAATTGCTGCAATGGAAGGCGAAGAATGGTGTAACTGACAAGGGATTTCAAGAATTGCTGATAATGATAAAGAAGATGCTTCCAAAGGATAACGAATTGCCTGAAAGTACGTATGAAGCAAAGAAGGTTGTCTGCCCTCTAGGATTAGAGGTGCAGAAGATACATGCATGCCCTAATGACTGCATCCTCTATCGCGGTGAGGAGTACGAGAATTTGGATGCATGCCCGGTATGCGGTGCACTGCGCTATAAGATCCCCCGCGAGGACCCTGGTGATGTGGAGGGCGAACGCCACAGGAAGAGGGTTCCTGCCAAGGTGATGTGGTATGCTCCTATAATACCACGATTGAAACGTTTGTTCCAAAACAAAGAGCATGCCAAGTTGTTGCGATGGCACAAAGAAGAACGTAAGAAAGACGGGATGTTGAGAGCACCCGCTGATGGGTCGCAGTGGAGAAAAATTGAGAGGGAGTTCGAGGACTTTGCAGCTGACGCAACGAACTTATGGTTTGGTCTTAGTACAGATGGCATGAATCCTTTTGGGGAGCAGAGCTCCAGTCACAGCACCTGGCCCGTGACTCTATGTATCTACAACCTTCCTCCTTGGTTGTGCATGAAGCGGAAGTTCATTATGCTGCCAGTGCTCATCCAAGGCCCTAAGCAACCCGGCAACGACATTGATGTATACCTAAGGCCACTAGTTGATGAACTTCTACAGTTGTGGAAAAAACCAGGTGTACGTGTGTGGGATGCGCACACACAGAAGGAAATTGACCTACGAGCGTTGCTGTTTGTAACCATCAATGATTGGCCTGCTCTTAGTAACCTTTCAGGACATACAAACAAGGGATACAATGCATCCACGCACTGTTTAGATGATATTGAAAGTATATATTTGGATAAATGTAAGAAGAATGTGTACCTGGGACATCGTCGATTTCTACCGATCAAGCATATCTTAAGAAAGGCAGGCAACCATTTCAAAGGTGAGCCAGATAACCGGAAGAAGCCTGGCCTCCGTACTGGTGAATATATATTTTATATGGTCAAGGATTTACAGGTAATCTTTGGAAAGGGTCCCGGTGGACAATCTGTTCCGAATGACGCCAATGGACACGCACTCATGTGGAAGAAGAAATCTATATTTTGGGAACTTGAATATTGGAAAGCCCTAGAGGTCCGCAATGCAATCGACGCGATGCACGTGACGAAGAATCTTTGTGTGAACCTGCTAGGCTTCTTGGGCGTGTATGGAAAGACAAAAGATACACCGGAGGCACGGGAGGACAAGCAAAGAATTAACGAAAAAGACGGCATGCCTCCAAAGCAGTATCAAGGTCCTGCCAGCTATGCTCTTACGAAAGAAGAGAAGGAAATCTTTTTTGAATGCCTGCTCAGTATCAAGGTCCCGTTTGGCTTCTCGTCGAATATAAAGGGAATAATAAATATGGCAGAGAAAAAATTTCAAAATCTAAAGTCTCATGACTGCCACGTGATTATGACGCAATTACTTCCGGTTGCACTTAGGGGGCTTCTACCGGAAAATGTTCGATTAGCCATTGTGAAGCTATGTGCATTCCTCAATGCAATTTCTCAGAAGGTAATCGATCCAGAAATCCTACCAAGGTTACAGAATGACCTGGTCCAATGTCTTGTCAGTTTCGAGTTGGTGTTCCCTCCATCCTTCTTCAATATTATGACGCACGTTCTAGTTCACCTAGTCGAAGAGATTAACATTCTGGGTCATGTATTTCTACACAATATGTTCCCCTTCGAGAGGTTCATGGGAGTCTTAAAGAAATATGTTCATAACCGTGCTAGGCCAGAAGGAAGCATCGCCAAGGGATATGGAACAGAGGAGGTTATTGAGTTTTGTGTTGACTTTGTTCCTGACATTAAGCCGATTGGTCTTCCTGAATCGCGGCATGAGGGGAGACTGGGTGGAAAAGGCACATTAGGAAAGAAAGAAGCAATAAATATGGACGGGCATTCTTTCACTCAAGCACACTACACGGTTCTACAAAATTCCACCTTGGTGACTCCATATATGGAGGAACACAAGGATATTGTACGGTCCAAGAACCCGGAGCAGTCTGACCCCTGGATTGAACGTAAACACATGGAGACTTTTGCCGGTTGGTTGCAAACAAAGCTCATCAATGACAATGATGTTCCAGATGAACTGTACAGGTTGGCCAAGACACCAAGTTCGACTGTAACGACTTTCAAAGGGTACGAGATAAATGGGAATACATTTTACATGATCGCCCAAGATAAAAAGAGCACCAACCAAAACAGTGGTGTCCGCTATGATGCAACCAACTTTCAAGACACATATTATGGTTACATAGAGGAGATATGGGAACTTGACTATGGACCTAATCTTAAGGTCCCTTTGTTTCGGTGCAAATGGGTCAAATATACTGGAGGCGGGGTACAGCTAGCAGACCCACAGTACGGAATGACAACAGTGGATCTCAACAATCTTGGATACACAGACGACTCATTCGTACTAGCCAATGATGTGGCTCAGGTTTTCTATGTGAAGGACATGTCTAGCAAACCGAGGAGAAAAAAAGATAAGCAAGCGAATACATCATACGATGAGCCAAAGCGCCACATAGTTCTTTCAGGGAAAAGAAACATTGTGGGAGTGGAGGACAAGACAGGCATGTCAGAAGATTATGAAAAGTTTCATGAAATCCCTCCCTTCAGAGTGAAGACTGACCCAAGCATCCTGTTAAATGATGAAGATTCTCCATGGTTACGGCGCAATCATAAGCAAGGGACAAACACGCAGAAAAAGTCTTACACCACGAGATCCCACTCTGGGATGTGACCGGCTTCACCGTCATCATTTTCTATGTGAAGGACATGAATGCATTTTCTAGCATGGTATCTTTGTAACAGTTTGTACACAAAGTGCATTCACCAGTTTGTACACGAAGTGTAACAGTTTGTAACAGTAACCAGTTTGTACACGAAGTGTAACAGTAACCAATTCAGGGATGTGGGTGGGTGAAATTATGTGAAATTATGATGTCATGCCAAATTATGATGTCCGGAGTTAAAATAAGTTATTAAAAATGGAGAGGCGCAATGCTCACCTACACGTTGCTTAGCTTCAGGCCTTGAGAAACTGCAGATAGCTCCGTGCAGTCTACACCTGAAGCTAAGCAACGTGCAGGTGAGCATTGCGCCTCTCCTTCATCGTCTCTGCACTCAGGGCTTATAAACCGCTGCGAGTCCCTCTCGCTTGGCGAGGTGGGACTAAATTTTAGCCACTCCCAGGACCGAGGTCGTACCAATCAGGAAGAAGCACACGGATCGTGTGTTTCTTTCAAGCGCTTGTGAGCTGTTGGATCAGCACTATAACTACTCCCGGTTCGTGCTAGCAACCGGGACTAAAGAGGCACACGACCCTATATATAACCCACCTCTCGGACATGTTCGACACTTAGTGTGTGTACTCATTCGGATTCAAATCATTCGGATTCCCTGCATACGGTCCGACGGTGCATTTCATATGCGGGCACTCACGAGCCACCGTCGGGCTGTATGCAGGGGAAACCGTGTGTTTTGTTGATCTATCTAGAAATCCTTTAGTTCATCGACCGAATACAAATCATTCGGATTCCCTGCATACGGTCCGACGGTGCATTTCATATGCGGGCACTCACGAGCCACCGTCGAGCTGTGTGCAGAGGAAAGGATGATGCTCAATTGTCCGTTTTGTACACGAAGTGCATCCAGTTTTTGCCGTAACCCTCTCAACTTTTTATAACATGCTATGTGGGTGAAATGATGATACCATGCCAACTTTCAACCTTTTCAGAGTCCATTTGTAGTGATTTTCAATTTCAGGGTCATTTAGCTCAAAAAAATCAGTAAGTGCATGAAAAATACCAAATGAATTCAGAAAGGGTTGAAAATTGATGATGTGGCTTTCAATGGTGCATTTTGAACACACAAAAAGTCTGGAGTTCAAATAAGTTCAAAAAAATGAAATCCCTTTGTAACACATGAGTTTTCGTCCGAAACCCTCATACTTCGAAAGAGATTGTCCAATTTGTACACGAAGTGCATCCAGTTTTTGCCGTAACCCTCTCAACTCTTTAGAAGTTGCTATGTGGGGGAAATTATGATGTCATGCCAAGTTACAGCCTTTTCAGAGTCCATTTGTAGTGCTTTTCAAATTCAGGGTCATTTAGCTCAAAATAAATCATTAAATGCATGAAAAATATCAAATGAAGTCAGAAAGGGTTGAAAATTGATGATGTGCCTTTGAATGGTGCATATTGAACACACAAAAATTATGGAGTTAAAATAAGTTATTAAAAATGAAATCCCTTTGTAATAGATGAGTTTTCGTCCGAAACCCTCATACTTCGAAAGAGATTGTCCAATTTGTACACGAAGTGCATCCAGTTTTTGCCGTAACCCTCTCAACTCTTTAGAAGTTGCTATGTGGGTGAAATTATGATGTCATGCCAAGTTACAACCTTTTCAGAGTTCATTTATACTGCTTTTCAAACTCGAGATATGACATTTCAAATGCCATTTAATCAAATTGTCTTATACAGCAGTTGAAGTTGTTCAAACAAGCATGGAAATGCCATAAACAGATTCTTCATATTTTTCTGATATTTTTTCATATATTATTTATTTCCATTGGGGTCATAGATTTTTTTCTATGATTTTTTAAAGTTTAGGGGTTTTCTTGAAAATAATAATGAATATTGAATTAAAAAACCTTTAGTACCGGTGCTAACCACGCACCGGTACTAAAGGTCCACCGCCCCGCGCATTTTTTGGGGAGGACCTTTAGTGCCGGTGCGTGGCTCGCACCGGTACTAAAGGGTCTTTAGTACCGGTGCGAGCCACGCACCGGTACTAAAGGGGTGCGTGGTATAAATAGGAACGCCCTTAGTCCCGGGCCGAGCCACGCACCGGGAGAGCTCAGTTTGCGCCGCCAGGCTGCCGAAATTAGCCCCCGCGCCCTCGCCGTCGCCCTCGCCGCCGTCGCACCACCACCGCCGCCCACGCCCCTCGCCGCCCCCGCCCCGGCCAGCCCCACCCCTCCCCAGTCCCGCCCCACCGCTCTGGTCCCGCCCCACGACGCCCTCCGCCGCCTCGTTCCTCCCCAGCCCCACCCCGACCCGCCGACCGCCGCCCCCGCTCCGGCCCTGCCCCGCCACGCCCTCCGCCGCCCCGTCCTGGCCCGTCCCCGACCTGTTGTCGGCCCCCGCCACGGTCCCGCGCCGCCCAACAGTCCGTCGCCCCGCTGCCCCATCCTGCTACGTCGGGGACCCATCGGTGAGGCCCCTTAGATGAATTTGATGATGTTTGTATATATGAATTTCATGAATTTGATGATGTTTGTATATATGATGAATATATGATGATGTTTATGTTCTGTAGTTAAATTTGATGATGTTTTTAGATGAATTTGATGATGTTTTTAGATGAATTTGATGATGTTTGTATATATGATGAATATATATATATGATGATGTTTGTATATATGATGAATGGTTTTATCCGTCGGAATCAAGTGACAATAGAGTGGGTCGAGAAAACCGATGTGTTCTTGAAGGAAAAAAAGGAAAAAGAAAAAAGGAAAAGAAGAAAAAATAAGAAGAAGAAGAAGAAGAAGAAGAATAAGAAAATGAAGAAGAGGAGGAGGAGAAGAAAAAAGTAGAAGAAGAAGAAGAAGAAAAAAAGAGGAGAGGAGGAGAAGAAGAAGAGGAGGAGAAGAAAAAAAAAAGAAGAAGAAGAAGAAGAAGAAAGAGGAGAGGAGGAGGAGGAGAAGAAGAAGAAGAAGAACAAGAAGGAGAGGAGGAGGAGGCCCCCCCGCTAGATTTTGTTTAGGTTTATTTAGATTGTCGGGGGTCGAGGATCGAGGGGACACCCCGACACGGCACCCCCGACACCCCGACCCCGACACGATCGCCAATTGAAAGCCTTTTTTGCAAAGAAGACCGTGACGCCAAAGGAGGTAATACCCACGGAAGTCCAAGAGCACTTTATGGAACACTTTATTGATCGACCCCCGGCATATGTCGAGCGTATGCCGACACACTATGAGCGACAGATTCAGAAGGCAAGTGAGCAGAGAAGTCGGCCCAGCCCAAGGAAGAAGTCGGGAAGTACGGCATCAACGACAGGTGGTACTACTACCGGGAAAACAGTTCCCCAGCTCGGAGAACAATCCAAGCAATCGATCTCTCCGCTCAAGGTGAGTACCAATCCAAGCAAGCAATCGATCCAACCAGTCGACGTGCAAGGCAACCCAATTGACCTCGAAGAAGTAGAGGCTGCAGGTCTCACTCTTAGCCAAATCCTTGGCACCGAGGAATTCCTCCGGTACGGTGCAACTGAGTACGCAATGCAATATGCCAAAGGAAAACCACTTGTCACACCCGAGGAGTACAAGGAACTACCTACTGCGATGCGACGGTTGCATGATTGGTACCTGCGTGAAGTAGAGCGAGGGGAGACGGCGGTCATGGTCAAAGTAAGGAAAGAGCATTAAGTCAATGCATGTGACATATGTCTTGAATTCTCAGAACTTTTCCAGTTATACCACATGGACTCTATCGACAAAACTCTCATCAGTTGCTATTGTCTGTAAGTGATTTATATCTTTAATAATTTAAGTCTCTAGCTAAGATATCGTTCATTGGCTTATCCTCACTATATATGTTCTTTTCTACGCTATTATGCAGATTGAAGATGTGGGAATTGAAACAAGAGGGAATCGATGACATTGGGTTCATCGACCCAAATACCGTTAATGGTCATGTGGTAAAACATTATGCCAAGGACACAGAAGATCTCTTGGAAAATTTTCTAGAGGCACTAATGAATACCAAATCTACTATAATATTTCCTTACAACATGGGGTGAGTGTTTACTCTCTTGTATACTACAAATTCTATTTTTGCTTACTAGCTCGCTATCAAGTGTAGTTGATGAGTTATATGCATGCCTGCTTTATTATATAAACTTCTGCGCAGAGACCACTATATCCTCCTAAATATTATCCTCGCGGATGGACTTGTTCAAGTGTACGACTCACTAGATACACGAGAACAATCATACGTGGACTTGTATTTTATGATAGAACGGTAATTTCAATCTTTATCGACATCGCTTTCTTTCATTATTTCCTGATATCAAAAGTAATTATAATAACTCTTTCGTTCTTTTTCTTTGCCGCGTAGTGTTTGGAAAAAGATGATAGAAAAAAACCATCACGGTCGTCAATGGAAACCGAAGCTAAAGTGGAAAAAGATGCAGGTAATCAAGTAGTACTACTAGGTCCGCTCATCTCTTTAATTCTAGTTTCAATACCATTATCATGCTTGATTATTAATTATCTTATTGAATTCTATTCTTTTTGCAAAGTGCGCGAAGCAAGAGCAGGGGACAAATTTATGTGGATACTTCCTCTGCGAGAACATTCGCCTCCAGACCGAAGGCCGTATACGTCGCAGAGGAGCACGTGAAAGACAACTCCAGGTTTGGCAGATGATGTCGAAGCTCTCACCCGAGCAACGCTTTGTAGCACTTCAAGAGGAATTTGCGGCATTTCTTCTTCAACATGTCATTGATGTAAACGGAGAGCACTATTACTTACCGCCGCCTCAATAATGCCAGCAAATCAGTAGTAGAAAACTGAGATTTCATCCGGAGCACTAGCTAGCTAGTCCCGGCCGGGTTTTGGGCCTTAAGTTATAAGTCCAGAATATATATGGATGTGTAATTCCATTTGTATATATACTGTGTATGAGATATTGTATATTATATTACATATATATATATGCATCAACTTGTGTAATTAATGTTTACAGTATGTAGCACCGTAAAATAAATTTGAAATGAATGGAAAACACAATAAATAGAGAGGAAAACTAAAACCTAATTAAAAGCGGAAAAAAAAACAGAACACTTAGTACCGGTTGGTATCACCAACCGGTACTAAAGGTCCTCCACCACCAGCCCACGCAGGCAGCCACGTGGTGGGCCTTTAATACCGGTCCGTGGTGCAACCGGTACTAAAGGTCTGGACCTTTAGTCCCGACCCTTTAGTACTGGCTGGGGAACCGGTACTAAAGGCCCTTCCCGACCGGGACTACTGGTCGACATTCTACTAGTGTCACCATGTGTTGGTTATGTTTGTTTCTCTCTCTAGACTAGAAATAACAAAAAACAGCAGCAAGCATGCATGCGACTCATCCCACTAAGCAGATCAGAATTCTTTTCTTATTTAGAAGAAAGAGTAAGCAAATCAGAATTCGACGTGAATGAAAAAAAATAGACAAGCAAAGTCCTTGGTTCTACCCTCCGCTGCAGCTGTTGTCGCACTTGCAGCCGAATCCGCACCCGCAGTTGCCTCCGCAGCACGACATGATGATGATGATGGTTCCTTCCTTCCTCGGAAATTAAGATCTCCGCGATCTGTGTCTCTGCTCTAGTGCCCTGATCTGCTTTGGAAGGTTGGTGTGCATGTGATTTATAGAGGAGCGAGAGAGGCCATCCACCGTCCACGTGTGCCTGCTGCTGAGGAAGAAAAAGACAAACAAAGACAAGCAGTGTTTGTTGAGCAAATAGGCTAATTTTTGAATAAATTAATCCAAGAATAAATCACTAGCATGGCATTGACAGAAACATAAACATGCTGATATTCAATCATGCAAGCACATACTACGCTAACAGTAGATCCATCTACACATAACGCTAGCAGTGCTACAACAAAAATAAACAGGAGCGGGATAAGCGAGTTATACCCTCCAATAGGCCAGTTGGCCGTAGCCGCAGCAGCGGCGGCGGCAGCATCCTCGGCCGCCTTCTGGTCAGCGGCGAGCTTCTCAGTAGCGGCACGGTCGGCGTCGGTTGGTTGTGCCATGCTGATGACGAAGGCGACGCGGACGTAGATGAAGTAGACGATCGGAGGCGAGCAGTCGCGTAGTCGTTCCCCAAAAACCTAATCACCCCTCTCCCGTACAGGATCCAGAGAGGCGGGGTTTCGGAGGCCTGCTCTCCCGTCGGCCGTGTACGCGGCGAACGGGACGGAGTCGCCGGTGGCAGCAGCAGCAAGAGGAACGACGGGCGGCGCCCGTGGAGGCAGATGGGTTCTGATCTCGTGGCGGCTAGGGTTGGCCAAGGCCTGGCTTATTTAGGCGCATCCGGGTGGAGAGACGTGGGCTGGACCCACGTCCGAGTCAGTAACAGCCCACGATCCGACGTCTCAGATCGTGGCGGAGTCGCCGGTGACAGCAGCAGCAAGAGGAACGACGGGCGGCGCGCGTGGAGGCAGATGGGTTCTGATCTCGTGGCGGCTAGGGTTGGCCAAGGCCTCGCTTATGTAGGCGCGTCCGGGTGGAGAGACGTGGGCTGGACCCACGTCCGAGTCGGTAACAGCCCATGATCCGACGTCTCAGATCGTGGCGCATCCGTTACGTATTCTCCGTTCTTGACCGGCAAAAATAAGCGCGTAGGTATGAGCTCGGCTCGGCTCAATCCCGCAACCCGCGGCGCGGCGGCGGCGGAGGAGTGCGCGAGGGCCTCTCCTATTCTCATGCTCCAATAGCATGTAGAAGAGAGACCCTTATAAAGAGGTCCAACTCCCTCTCCACTAGCAAGGTGGGACTAAACTTCCCACCACCCCTTGTCATGCCACCTACATGGGCCCTTAGAGATTTTTCTGAAATTGTCTTATGGGCCCTAGGCCCATCTCAGATTTCAACAATCCCCCACCAGATCTCAAGGGCCCATTTTGTCCTCTGTTCCAATCACTGTTTTGATGTACCAGTATTTCAGTGAAGACCTGTTAAGGTTGAGCTTCACCTAGAGCAAATAGCTACACTCCTTCACAACTGAACAATGGACTATGCCTTGAATTGTCAGTTTGGCGTAAAGAAGTTTCACCACATGTCTTACTAGTACTAGGCTGCCGAAGGTTGACCCCTCGGTTGGAGCATATTAGTCACACTCCTGGCCTATTCATGAGCTTACTAGAGATTACCCCAATCTCATAGACTGTGACCAGCAGTCGGGCTCATATAGGTGTGTTCCTCCAAAGATTGTTCTGTAGGACAGCATCTTGCTTACACATAAGCTTTAGAACACATTAAGACAGTAGTCATCCTACCATACAGTATCCGAGAGTATCGCATCTACAGCGGAGTGGGTTAGTAAAGTTACTCTCCTCAGTTCACCACTGGCTTGTTTTCCCAGGTCCTACTTCACGGGATCTCCGATCACATAGGTTGGGTTACCACCATGGCAACTCATGTGGGTCTCATACCCATATCCCTCGATGCACTGTCTATCACAACACGTGATAGCCCTTTAGTAAAGGGATCTGCCAGATTCTTAGCCGTGTGGATATAATCCAACGCTATCACTCCGGAGTTTCTCAAACCTCTGACAGCTTTCAGTCTCATTCTTATATGTTTGTTGGACTTCATGTTGTCCTTTGAACTCTTTACTTTGATGATAACCGTCTGATTATCGCAGTTCATAAGGATAGCCGGAACCGGCTTCTCAACCACTGGCAAGTCCATCAAAAGATCTCGAAGAAATTGTGCTTCGACACCAGATGTGTCTAATGCTGTTAATTCTGCTTCCATTGTCGATCTCGTTAAGATCGTTTGCTTGCAAGACTTCCAGGAAACAGCACCACCTCCAAGGGTAAACATATACCCAGTAGTGGCCTTCATCTCATCAGCATCAGGGATCCAATTCGCATCACTATACCCTTCAAGTACCGACAGGTATCCGGTATAGTGAAGTCCGTGGTTCATAGTACCCTTCAGGTAGCGCATAACTCTTTCAACAGCGTGCCAATGAACATCACCCGGATTGGCCACAAACCGGCTGAGTTTGCTCACAGCAAACGCGATGTCAGGCCTCGTTGCGCTCGCTAGATACATAAGTGAACCAATGATTTGAGAGTATCTCAATTGATCTTTAGCTGTGCCTGTGAACTTTCGAACCAACACACTAGGATCATATGGTGTTTGAGAAATTTTGCAGTCCGAATATCCAAAGCGACTCAAAATCTTCTCAACATAATGGGATTGCAGAAGTGTAATCCCACCCTCATCATCTCTCAATAGCTTGATGTTCAAGATAACATCAGCCACTCCAAGGTCCTTCATCTCAAAGTTCTGAGACAGAAAAGACTTAACCTCCTCAATCACTTTGAGGTTGGTTCCAAATATCAGTATGTCATCAACATACAAGCACAGTATAACTCCTTCGCCCCCACCCTGGCGATAGTATACACATTTGTGAGCTTCATTAACAACGAAGCCAACAGGTGTCAGAGTTGTATTAAACTTTTCATGCCATTGCTTAGGTGCTTGTCTCAGGCCATATAAAGATTTCATCAACCTACACACCTTTCCTTCCTGACCATCTATCAGAAAGCCGTCTGGCTGTTGCATATAGATTTCCTCGTCTAGCTCTCCATTCAGGAAATCCGTCTTAACATCCATTTGATGGACGATAAGACCATGCGAGGCCTCCAACGAGAGTAGTACTCGAATGGTGGTCAGTCTGGCCACAGGTGAATAGGTATCGAAGAAATCTTCTTCTTCTTTCTGGGCATAGCCCTTGGCCACAAGCCTAGCCTTATACTTTTCAATCGTACCATCGGGCCTAAGCTTCTTTTTGAACACCCACTTGCATCCCAGTGGTTTGCAACCATAGGGACGCTCAGTAATTTCCCATGTTCCATTAGCCATGATGGAATCCATCTCGCTACGGACCGTATCTTTCCAGTAGTCAGCATCGGGAGATGCATAGGCTTCTGAAATAGAAGTGGGATTATCATCCACGAGGTACACGAGAAAGTCATCACCAAAGGTCTTTGCAGTCCTTTGTCTCTTGACCCTACCAAGGGTTTCATCGTCATCCTCCTCAGGATTTTCATCATGTGTTTGTTCATAATATTCCATAGGAATGGCAGGATCAGGAGTCTCCTCAGATTCCTGTCTAGAAGTGCTTTGCATATCTCTCATGGGAAAAATATCCTCAAAGAATGTAGCATCCTTAGACTCCATAATTGTACCGACCTTCACGTCAGGTACCTCAGATTTCACTACTAGAAATCTATAGCCAACGCTATTCTTAGCGTAGCCCAAATTAACGCAGTCCACGGTCTTTGGTCCAAGATTACGCTTTTTGGGGATCGGTACATTGACTTTTTCCAAACAGCCCCAAGTACATAAGTAGCAGAGCGTCGTCCTTCTCTTCGACCACTGCTCATAGGGAGTGACCTCATTATCTTTTGTCGGAACCTTATTCAGGACATGACACGAAGTCAATATAGCCTCCCCCCACCATGCCTTGGATAAACCCGATGTATCTAACATGGCGTTAACCAAATCAGTTAGAGTACGGTTTTTCCGCTCGGCAACCCCGTTTAACTGGGGTGAATAGGGAGGCGTCCTCTCATGAATAATACCGTGTTCCACACAGAAAGAATCAAACTCATTAGAGAAGTACTCTCCACCACGATTAGACGGGACTCGTTTAATTTTCTTTTCAAGTTGATTCTCAACTTCTGCCTTATAGATTTTAAAGTAGTGTAGAGCCTCATCTTTAGTATTTAACAGATACACATAGCAATATCTAGTGGAATCATCTATCAATGTCATGAAATATTTCTTTCCACCTTTAGTCAACACACCATTCATCTCACAAAGATCAGAATGTATGAGTTCTAACGGTGCCAAGTGTCTCTCCTCAATAGCCTTGTAAGGCTTGCGAGGTTGCTTTGCTTGCACACACGAATGGCACTTAGAACCTTTGGCTAATGTGAAACTCGGGATTAAATTCAGTTTTGCTAGCCGCGACATAACACCGAAACTAATGTGACAAAGACGTGAATGCCAAACTTCAGATTCATTAACACTCGAATGAATATTGTTCATGACTTTATTACAAAAATCTGCAAGGGAAAGGCGGAACAGACCTCCGCATTCATAACCTTTTCCAACGAAAAGTCCATATTTCGTAACAACTACTTTATTAGACTCGAAAACCAACTTAAACCCTTCTCTACACAGAAGGGAGCCACTAACGAGGTTCTTCTTGATGGTGGGGACATGCTGCACGTTCTTCAGCTGCACGATCCTTCCCGAAGTAAACTTCAGATCGACCGTGCCAACACCAAGAACAGAAGCACTCGCGCCATTCCCCACCAATACGGACCCGTGGCATGTGACCTGATAAGAAGAGAACAATGAAATGTCAGCACACATATGAATATTTGCACCTGTGTCCACCCACCAATCGGTGGACTGACAAACTGAAAATACAGTAAATAAATTACCGTACCCAGATGCACCACTTTCATTGTTGCCCACAATCATATTGGCAGACTTATTATCCTGCGCTGGCTTCTTGTACTTGTTTGGGTACTTGTTGGCCCAATGTTCCTCCGAACCACAAGTGAAGCAGCCCTCTCCCTTCTTATTCTTCTTGAAGATCTTCTTTCCCTTCTTCTTGAAGTCGGTATTCTGTTGGACAGAATTCTTTCCCTTGGGCTTGTGGGAATTGAAGTTCCTCTGATCTACCATATTGGCAACAGAAGGACTTTCGCCCACTTTTCCCTACGAGTCCTTTGCTCTTGAGTTCTGCTCAACACTCAGATGGCCGATGACATCCTCTATTGAGAATTCACGCCTCTGATGTTTCAGAGTGGTAGCAAAGTTCCTCCAGGAATTAGGGAGCTTAGCGATTATACACCCCGCGACAAACTTGCCCGGTAAATCGCACTTAAGAACTTCAAGTTCTTTAGCGATGCATATTATCTCATGAGCTTGTTCCAACACAGAACGGTTCTCAACCATTTTGTAATCATGGAACTGCTCCATAACATACATCTCGCTCCCAGAATCGGTGGCCCCGAATTTAGATTCGAGCGCCTCCCACAAGTCCTTGGCAGCGCGCACATGTAAATATGCGTCAACCAGCTTATCTCCAATCACGCTCAGAACTGCTCCAATAAAATAGACGGTGGCCTCCTTGAACGCCTTCTCCTTTTCAGGAGTGATCATTTCCTTAGGAGTAACACCGGCTACCCAGAACACATTCATAGCCGTTAGCCATAAGGTGGTTTTGGTCTGCCAACGTTTAAAGTACGTACCGGTAAACTTGTCCGGTTTCAGTGCAACAGCAAAACCATTACTCGAAAAATTCCTACACGAATTAGGTTTTTGGATTGTTGAGTAAATAGGCAAATTTTTGAGTAAATCAATCCAAGAATAAATCACTAGCATGGCATTGACAGAAACATAAACATGCTGATATTCGATCATGCAAGCACATACTACGCTAACAGTAGATCCATCTACACATAATGCTAGCAGTGCTACAACAAAAATAAACAGGAGCGGGATAAGCGAGTTATACCCTCCAATAGAACAGTTGGCCGTAGCCGCAGCAGCGGCGGCGGCAGCATCCTCGGCCGCCTTCTGGTCGGCGGCGAGCTTCTCAGTAGCGGCACGGTCGGCGTCGGTTGGTTGTGCTATGGTGATGACAAAGGCGACGCAGACGTAGATGAAGTAGACGATCGGAGGCGAGCAGTCGCGTAGTCGCTCCACAAAAACCTAATCGCTCCTCTCCCGTACAGGATCCAGAGAGGCGGGGTTTCGGAGGCCTGCTCTCCCGTCGGCCGTGTACACGGCAAACGGGACGGAGTCGCCGGTGGCAGAAGCAGCAAGAGGAACGACGGGCGGCGCGCGTGGAGGCAGATGGGTTCTGATCTCGTGGCGGCTAGGGTTGGCCTAGGCCTCGCTTATGTAGGCGCGTCCGGGTGGAGAGACGTGGGCTGGACCCACGTCCGAGTTGGTAACGGCCCACGATCTGACGTCTCAGATCGTGGCGCATCCGTTACGTATTCTCCGTTCCTGACCGGAAAAAATAAGCGCATAGGTATGCGCTCGGCTCGGCTCAATCCCGCGGCGCGGCGCGTGGCGTGGCGAGGCGGGCGGCTCTATAGCATTTCTAATACTATATGTGGATGACATATTATTGATTGGAAATGATATAGTAGTTTTGGATAGCGTGAAGGGATACTTGAACAAGAGTTTTTCAATGAAAGACCTCGGGGAAGTTGCTTACATATTAGGCATCAAGATGTATAGAGATAGATCAAGACGCCTAATAGGACTTTCACAAAGTACATACCTTGACAAGATTTTGAAGAAGTTCAAAATGGACTAGACGAAGAAGGGGTTCTTGCCTGTGTTGCAAGGTGTGAAGTTGAGTAAGACTCAATGCCCAGCAATGGCAGAAGATAGAGAAAAGATGAGAGTCATCCCCTATGTCTCAGCCATAGGCTCTATCATGCATGCCATGCTGTGCACTAGACCTGATGCGTGCCTTGCCATAAGTATGGCTGGAAGGTTCCAGAGTAATCCAGGAGTGGAACAATGGACAGCGGTCAAAGATATCCTTAAGTACCTAAAGAGAACTAAGGAAATATTTCTCGTTTGTGGAGGTGATTAAGAGCTCGTCGTAAAGGGTTACGCCGACGCCAGCTTTGACACTGATCCGGATGACTCAAAGTCTCAAACCGGATACGTATTTATTTTGAATGGTGGAACAGTCAGCTGGAGTAGCTCCAAGCAGAGCATTGTAGCAGCGTCATAATGCGAGGTGGAATATATAGCTGCTTCGGAAGCGGCGCAGGAAGGAGTCTGGATGAAGGAGTTCATGTCCGATTTAGGTGTGATACCTAGCGCATCGGAGCCGATGACTATCCTTTGTGACAACACTGGAGCCATTGCGATTGCCAAGGAGCCCAGGTTTCACAAGAAGACCAAGCATATAAAACGCCGCTTCAACTCCATCCATGATTGCATCAAGGAAGGAGATATAGAGATTTGCAAAGTACATACGGATCTGAATGTTGTAGACCCGTTGACTAAACCTCTTCCACAAGCAAAACATGATCAGCACCAGAACTTTATGGGTGTTAGATTCATTACAATGTAAACTAGATTATTGACTCTAGTGCAAGTGGGAGACTATTGGAAATATGCCCTAGAGGCAATAATAAAGATGTTATTATCATATTTCCCTGTTCATGATAAATGTTTATTATCCATGCTAGAATTTTATTGACCGAAAATTAAATACATGTGTGGATACATAAATGAATAATTTGTCCCTAGTGAGCCTCCACTAGAGTAGCTTGTTGATCAAAGATGGTTAAGGTTTCCTAACCATAGACATGAGTTGTCATTTGATAACGGGATCACATCATTAGTAGAATGAGGTGATGGACAGACCCAACCGTAAGCTTAGCATATGATCGTGTCACTAAGTTTAATTGCCATAGCTTTCTTCATGTCAAGTATTTGTTCCTTAGACCATAAGATCATGCAACTCCCTGACACCGTAAGAATGCTTTGTGTGTATCCAAACGTCACTTCGTAACTGGATGATCATAAAGGTGCTCTACAGGTATCTCAGAAAGTGTTTGCTGGGTTGCATGGATCGAGGCTGGAATTTGTCACTCCGTATGACGGAGAGATATCTCTAGGCCCTCTCGGTAACACGATATCCAAAGTAGCTTGCAAGCGTGTGACTAATGAGTTTAGTCACGGGGATATTGTATTACGAAATGAGTAAAGAGACTTTCCGGTAATGAGATTGAACTAGGTATGGCGATACCGACGATCGAATCTTGGGCAAGTAACATATCGTTGGACAAAGGGAATTGCATACGGGATTGTCTGAATCCTGGACATAGTGGTGCAAACGATAAAGATCTTCATTGAATATGTGGGAATCAATATGAACATACCGGTCCCGCTATTGGTTATTGATCGGAGAGGAGTCTCGGTCATGTCTGCATGATTCTCGAACCCGTAGGGTCATACACTTAACGTTCGGTAACGCTAGGGTAATATTGAGATAATGATGGCACGAACTAAATATTGTTCGGAGTCTCGGATGAGATCCCGGACGTCACGAGGAGTTCCGGAATGGTCCGGAGGTAAAGATTTATTTATGGGAAGTTATATTTTGGCTACCGGAAAAGTTCGGGGTCATGCCGGCAGTGTATCGGAGGCATCGAAGGGTTCCGAGGGTCCACCTGCCCCGGGGGCCCACATGGGCTCTATTGGGGGCGCCCTGGCCTACATGGGCCAGGGGCACTAGCCCCACAAAGCCCATGCAGCTGGGCCTAGGGGAAACCCTAGGGGTGGAGTCGCCCCCCACCTAGCTTGGTGGCCAAGTCACCCCTAGGGCCGCTGCCCCCTCCCTTGGAGGAGGGGCCAAGGCTGGCCGCCCCCTCCCTCTCCCTATATATAGTCGGTGGCGCAAGGGAGGAGGCACACCCTTGCCCTTGGCTGCAGCTCCTCCCCATCTCTCCCATCTCCTCGTCCGGTTTGAGCTTGGCGAAGCCCTGCTGGCGTTCCGCTGCCATCACCACCGCCACGCCGTCGTGTTGGTTCCAATCTCATCTACCTCTCCTCTCCCACTATTTGGATCAAGAAGGAGGTGACGTCACCGAGCTGTACGTGTGCTAAAATCAGAGGTGCCGCTCGTGCGGTGCTTGGAGCGGATTGGATCGCGACGCGAGTACGACTACGCCAACCACGATCTATATATCGTTAATGCTTTCGGTGTACAAGGGTATATAGACACCTGTCCCTCTCATTGGTAGCATCTCAATAGAATAGATCTTGGCTGTTTCGTAGGGAATTTTTTGTTCTGCATGCAACGTTCCCCACCACATATATCATGTCAGCTCTATGATCATGCAAAGCAAAATGACAATGAATCCTCAAGTCATGTGAATAGTAACGATGGAAGTTGCATGGCAATATATCTCGGAATGGCTATGGAAATGACATGATAGATAGGTCTGGTGGCTGTTTTGAGGAAGATATAATGAGCGTATCATATCACGGGGTTTGGATGCACCGGCGAAGTATGCGCCAAATCTCGAGGTGAGAACGGGCAATGCACGGTACCGAAGAGGCTAGCAAAATACGGAAAGATGGGAGTGCTTACGGTCCACAAACTCACATTAGTTATAAAGAACTTAGATACTTATTGCGTCATATATTAGTCCTCGAAGCAAAGTACTACTCGCATGCCCCTAGGGAGGAGGTTGGGAGGAGTTAACCACCGCGCGCCCCCGGCCAGACAACACAAAGGATATCAATCAAGGATACACAACACTCCAACTTCCTGGTCATGCCACGACTGACACTTTAATGAATAGGTATGAGACGACTTAGAGAGTTGCAATGATCAGCAGGAGAAAATCCCCACGGCATAGCCTATATAAGATGATCTGGAAGATCATCGGTCCGGAAGACCACAACTAATCCTGAAGATTAACCGTTATACTCTTTTTCCCTTAAGTGAGTTTTTCCCAATGGGTTTTCTCACGTAAGGTTTTTAATGAGGCAACATATGCAATACAAGGTGATCCAGAAGATCATCGGTCCTGAAGATCACAACTAACCCAGGGGATTAGTCGGTGTACTCTTTTTTCCTTAGTGAGTTTTTTCTCACTGGGTTTTCTCACATAAGGTTTTTAACGAGACAACTAGCGTATGCGATGCACTCTTTTCTCCATTCTTTTTTTTCCACTGGGTTTTTGGGAGGAGTTTTTAATGAGGCATGTGCATGGCACGGTAATCGCCAAGGGGGAGTGTTATGAAACCACGCGTTATGATAACACGTAGTTATGTGGCGACTACCGAAATACAAACAGCAGCAAGCATGCATGCGACTCATCCCACTAAGCAGATCAGAATTCTTTTCTTATTTAGAAGAAAGAGTAAGCAAATCAGAATTCGACGTGAATGAAAAAAAATAGACAAGCAAAGTCCTTGGTTCTACCCTCCGCTGCAGCTGTTGCCGCACTTGCAGCCGGATCTGCACCCGCAGTTGCCTCCGCAGCACGACATGATGATGATGATGGTTCGTTCCTTCCTCGGAAATTAAGATCTCCGCGATCTGTGTCTCTGCTCTAGTGCCCTGATCTGCTTTGGAAGGTTGGTGTGCATGTGATTTATAGAGGAGCAAGAGAGGCCATCCACCGTCCACGTCTGCCTGCGGCTGAGGAAGAAAAAGACAGACAAAGACAAGCAGTGTTTGTTGAGCAAATAGGCAAATTTTTGAGTAAATTAATCCAAGAATAAATCACTAGCATGGCATTGACAGAAACATAAACATGCTGATATTCGATCATGCAAGCACATACCACGCTAACAGTTGATCCATCTACACATAACGCTAGCAGTGCTACAACAAAAATAAACAGGAGCGGGATAAGCGAGTTATACCCTCCAATAGGCTAGTTGGCCGTAGCCGTAGCAGCGGCGGCGGCAGCATCCTCGGCCGCCTTCTGGTTAGTGGCGAGCTTCTCAGTAGCGGCACGGTCGGCGTCGGTTGGTTGTGCCATGGTGATGACGAAGGCGACGCGGACGTAGATGAAGTAGACGATCGGAGGCGAGCAGTCGCGTAGTCGCTCCCCAAAAACCTAATCGCCCCTCTCCCATACAGGATCCAGAGAGGCGGGGTTTCGGAGGCCTGCCCTCCCGTCGGCCGTGTACGCGGCGAATGGGACGGAGTTGCCGGTGGCAGCAGCAGCAAGAGGAACGACGGGCGGCGCGCGTGGAGGCAGATGGGTTCTGATCTCGTGGCGGCTAGGGTTGGCCAAGGCCTCGCTTATGTAGGCGCGTCCGGGAGGAGAGACGTGGGCTGGACCCACGTCCGAGTCAGTAACAGCCCACGATCCGACGTCTCAGATCGTGGCGGAGTCGTCGGTGGCAGCAGCAGCAAGAGGAACGACGGGCGGCGCGCGTGGAGGTAGATGGGTTCTGATCTCGTGGCGGCTAGGTTTGGCCAAGGCCTCGCTTATGTAGGCGCGTCTGGGTGGAGAGACGTGGGCTGGACCCACGTCCGAGTCGGTAACAGCCCACGATCCGACGTCTCAGATCGTGGCGCATCCGTTACGTATTCTCCGTTCCTGACCGGCAAAAATAAGCGCGTAGGTATGAGCTCGGCTCGGCTTAATCCCGCAACCCGCGGCGCGGCGGCGGAGGAGGAGTGCGCGAGGGCCTCTCCTATTCTCATGCTCCAATAGCATGTAGAAGAGAGACCCTTATAAAGAGGTCCAACTCCCTCTCCACTAGCAAGGTGGGACTAAACTTCCCACCACCCCTTGTCATGCCACCTACATGGGCCCTTAGAGATTTTTCTGAAATTTTCTTATGGGCCCTAGGCCCATCTCAGATTTCAACAATCCCCCACCAGATCTCAAGGGCCCATTTTGTCCTCTGTTCCAATCACTGTTTTGATATACCAGTATTTCAGTGAAGACCTGTTAAGGTTGAGCTTCACCTAGAGCAAATAGCTACACTCCTTCACAACTGAACAATGGACTATGCCTTGAATTGTCAGTTTGGCGTAAAGAAGTTTCACCACATGTCTTACTAGTACTAGGCTGCCGAAGGCTGACCCCTCGGGTGGAGCATATTAGTCACACTCCTGGCCTATTCATGAGCTTACTAGAGATTACCCCAATCTCATAGACTGTGACTAGCAGTCGGGCTCATATTGGTGTGTTCCTCCAAAGATTGTTCTGTAGGACAGCATCTTGCTTACACATAAGCTTTAGAACACATTAAGACAGTAGTCATCCTACCATACAGTATCCGAGAGTATCGCATCTACAGCGGAGTGGGTTAGTAAAGTTACTCTCCTCGGTTCAGCACTGGCTTGTTTTCCCAGGTCCTACTTCACGGGATCTCCGATCACATAGGTTGGGTTACCACCATGGCAACTCATGTGGGTCTCATACCCATCTCCCTCGATGCACTGTCTATCACAACACGTGATAGCCCTTTAGTAAAGGGATCTGCCAGATTCTTAGCCGTGTGGATATAATCCAACGCTATCACTCCGGAGTTTCTCAAACCTCTGACAGCTTTCAGTCTCATTCTTATATGTTTGTTGGACTTCATGTTGTCCTTTGAACTCTTTACTTTGACGATAACCGTCTGATTATCGCAGTTCATAAGGATAGCCGGAACCGGCTTCTCAACCACTGGCAAGTCCATCAAAAGATCTAGAAGAAATTGTGCTTCGACACCAGATGTGTCTAATGCTATTAATTCTGCTTCCATTGTCGATCTCGTTAAGATCGTTTGCTTGCAAGACTTCTAGGAAACAGCACCACCTCCAAGGGTAAACATATACCCAGTAGTGGCCTTCATCTCATCAGCATCAGAGATCCAATTCGCATCACTATACCCTTCAAGTACCGACGGGTATCCGGTATAGTGAAGTCCGTGGTTCATAGTACCCTTCAGGTAGCGCATAACTCTTTCAACAGCATGCCAATGAACATCACCCGGATTGGCCACAAACCGGCTGAGGTTGCTCACAGCAAACGCGATGTCAGGCCTCGTTGCGCTCGCTAGATACATAAGTGAACCAATGATTTGAGAGTATCTCAATTGATCTTTAGCTGTGCCTGTGAACTTTCGAACCAACACACTAGGATCATATGGTGTTTGAGAAATTTTGCAGTCCGAATATCCAAAGCGACTCAAAATCTTCTCAACATAATGGGATTGCAGAAGTGTAATCCCACCCTCATCATCTCTCAATAGCTTGATGTTCAAGATAACATCAGCCACTCCAAGGTCCTTCATCTCAAAGTTCTGAGACAGAAAAGACTTAACCTCCTCAATCACTTTGAGGTTGGTTCCAAATATCAGTATGTCATCAACATACAAGCACAGTATAACTCCTTCGCCCCCACCATGGCGATAGTATACACATTTGTGAGCTTCATTAACAACGAAGCCAACAGATGTCAGAGTTGTATTAAACTTTTCATGCCATTGCTTAGGTGCTTGTCTCAGGCCATATAAAGATTTCATCAACCTACACACCTTTCCTTCCTGACCATCTATCACAAAGCCGTCTGGCTGTTGCATATAGATTTCCTCGTCTAGCTCTCCATTCAGGAAATCCGTCTTAACATCCATTTGATGGACGATAAGACCAAGCGAGGCCGCCAACGAGAGTAGTACTCGAATGGTGGTCAGTCTGGCCACAGGTGAATAGGTATCGAAGAAATCTTCTTCTTCTTTCTGGGCATAGCCCTTGGCCACAAGCCTAGCCTTATACTTTTCAATCGTACCATCGGGCCTAAGCTTCTTTTTGAACACCCACTTGCATCCCAGTGGTTTGCAACCATAGGGACGCTCAGTAATTTCCCATGTTCCATTAGCCATGATGGAATCCATCTCGCTACGGACCGCATCTTTCCAGTAGTCAGCATCGGGAGATGCATAGGCTTCTGAAATAGAAGTGGGATTATCATCCACGAGGTACACGAGAAAGTCATCACCAAAGGTCTTTGCAGTCCTTTGTCTCTTGACCCTACCAAGGGTTTCCTCGTCATCCTCCTTAGGATTTTCATCATGTGTTTGTTCATAATATTCCATAGGAATGGCAGGATCAGGAGTCTCCTCAGATTCCTGTCTAGAAGTGCTTTGCATATCTCTCATGGGAAAAATATCCTCAAAGAATGTAGCATCCTTAGACTCCATAATTGTACCGACCTTCACGACAGGTACCTCAGATTTCACTACTAGAAATCTATAGCCAACGCTATTCTTAGCATAGCCCAAATTAACGCAGTCCACGGTCTTTGGTCCAAGCTTACGCTTTTTGGGGATCGGTACATTGACTTTTGCCAAACAGCCCCAAGTACATAAGTAGCAGAGCGTCGTCCTTCTCTTCGACCACTGCTCATAGGGAGTGACCTCATTATCTTTTGTCGGAACCTTATTCAGGACATGACACGAAGTCAATATAGCCTCCCCCCACCATGCCTTGGATAAACCCGATGTATCTAACATGGCGTTAACCAAATCAGTTAGAGTACGGTTTTTCCGCTCGGCAACCCCGTTTAACTGGGGTGAATAGGGAGGCGTCCTCTCATGAATAATACCGTGTTCCACACAGAAAGAATCAAACTCATTAGAGAAGTACTCTCCACCACGATTAGACGGGACTCGTTTAATTTTCTTTTCAAGTTGATTCTCAACTTCTGCCTTATAGATTTTAAAGTAGTGTAGAGCCTCATCTTTAGTATTTAACAGATACACATAGCAATATCTAGTGGAATCATCTATCAATGTCATGAAATATTTCTTTCCACCTTTAGTCAACACACCATTCATCTCACAAAGATCAGAATGTATGAGTTCTAACGGCGCCAAGTGTCTCTCCTCAACAACCTTGTGAGGCTTGCGAGGTTGCTTTGCTTGCACACACGAATGGCACTTAGAACCTTTGGCTAATGTGAAACTCGGGATTAAATTCAGTTTTGCTAGCCGCGACATAACACCGAAACTAATGTGACAAAGACGTGAATGCCAAACTTCAGATTCATTAACACTCAAATGAATATTGTTCATGACTTTATTACAAAAATCTGCAAGGGAAAGGCGGAACAGACCTCCGCATTCATAACCTTTTCCAACGAAAAGTCCATATTTCGTAACAACTACTTTATTAGACTCGAAAACCAACTTAAACGCTTCTCTACACAGAAGGGAGCCACTAACGAGGTTCTTCTTGATGGTGGGGACATGCTGCACGTTCTTCAGCTGCACGATCCTTCCCGAAGTAAACTTCAGATCGACTGTGCCAACACCAAGAACAGAAGCACTCGCGCCATTCCCCACCAATACGGACCCGTGGCCTGTGACCTGATAAGAAGAGAACAATGAAATGTCAGCACACATATGAATATTTGCACCTGTGTCCACCCACCAATCGGTGGACTGACAAACTGAAAATACAGTAAATAAATTACCGTACCCAGATGCACCACTTTCATTGTTGCCCACAATCATATTGGCAGACTTATTGTCCTGCGCTGGCTTCTTGTACTTGTTTGGGCACTTGTTGGCCCAATGTTCCTCCGAACCACAAGTGAAGCAGCCCTCTCCCTTCTTATTCTTCTTGAAGGTCTTCTTTCCCTTCTTCTTGAAGTCGGTATTCTGTTGGACAGAATTCTTTCCCTTGGGCTTGTGGGAATTGAAGTTCCTCTGATGTACCATATTGGCAACAGAAGGACTTTCGCCCACTTTTCCCTACGAGTCCTTTGCTCTTGAGTTCTGCTCAACACTCAGATGGCCGATGACATCCTCTATTGAGAATTCACGCCTCTGATGTTTCAGAGTGGTAGCAAAGTTCCTCCAGGAATTAGGGAGCTTAGCGATTATACACCCCGCGACAAACTTGCCCGGTAAATCGCACTTAAGAACTTCAAGTTCTTTAGCGATGCATATTATCTCATGAGCTTGTTCCAACACAGAACGGTTCTCAACCATTTTGTAATCATGGAACTGCTCCATAACATACATCTCGCTCCCAGAATCGGTGGCCCCGAATTTAGATTCGAGCGCCTGCCACAAGTCCTTGGCAACCCGCACATGTAAATATGCGTCAACCAGCTTATCTCCAATCACGCTCAGAACTGCTCCAATAAAATAGACGGTGGCCTCCTTGAACGCCTTCTCCTTTTTAGGAGTGATCATTCCCTTAGGAGTAACACCGGCTACCCAGAACACATTCATAGCCGTTAGCCATAAGGTTGTTTTGGTCTGCCAACGTTTAAAGTACGTACCGGTAAACTTGTCCGGTTTCAGTGCAGCAGCAAAACCATTACTCGAAAAATTCCTACATGAATTAGGTTTTTGGATTGTTGAGTAAATAGGCAAATTTTTTAGTAAATTATTCCAAGAATAAATCACTAGCATGGCATTGACAGAAACATAAACATGCTGATATTCGATCATGCAAGCACATACTACGCTAACAGTAGATCCATCTACACATAACACTAGCAGTGCTACAACAAAAATAAACAGGAGCGGGATAAGCGAGTTATACCCTCCAATAGAACAGTTGGCCATAGCCGCAGCAGCGGCGGCGGCAGCATCCTCGGCCGCCTTCTGGTCGGCGGCGAGCTTCTCAGTAGCGGCACGGTCGGCATCGGTTGGTTGTGCCATGGTGATGACGAAGGCGACGCGGACGTAGATGAAGTAGACGATCGGAGGCGAGCAGTCGCGTAGTCGCTCCACAAAAACCTAATCGCTCCTCTCCCGTACAGGATCCAGAGAGGCGGGGTTTCGGAGGCCTGCTCTCCCGTCGGCCGTGTACACGGCAAACGGGACGGAGTCGCCGGTGGCAGCAGCAGCAAGAGGAACGACGGGCGGCGCGCGTGGAGGCAAATGGGTTCTGATCTCGTGGCGGCTAGGGTTGGCCTAGGCCTCGCTTATGTAGGCGCTTCCGGGTGGAGAGACGTGGGCTGGACCCACGTCCGAGTTGGTAACGGCCCACGATCCGACGTCTCAGATCGTGGCGCATCCGTTACGTATTCTCCGTTCCTGACCGGCAAAAATAAGCACATAGGTATGCGCTCGGCTCGGCTCAATCCCGCGGCGCGGTGCGGCGCGTCGTGACGAGGCGTGGCGTGGCGAGGCGGGCGGCTCTATAGCATTTCTAATACTATATGTGGATGACATATTATTGATTGGAAATGATATAGTAGTTTTGGATAGCGTGAAGGGATACTTGAACAAGAGTTTTTTAATGAAAGACCTCGGGGAAGCTGCTTACATATTAGGCATCAAGATGTATAGAGATAGATCAAGACGCCTAATAGGACTTTCACAAAGTACATACCTTGACAAGATTTTGAAGAAGTTCAAAATGGACTAGACGAAGAAGGGGTTCTTGCCTGTGTTGCAAGGTGTGAAGTTGAGTAAGACTCAATACCCAGCAATGGCAGAAGATAGAGAAAAGATGAGAGTCATCCCCTATGTCTCAGCCATAGGCTCTATCATGCATGCCATGCTGTGCACTAGACCTGATGTGTGCCTTGCCATAAGTATGGCTGGAAGGTTCCAGAGTAATCCAGGAGTGGAACAATGGACAGCGGTCAAAGATATCCTTAAGTACCTAAAGAGAACTAAGGAAATATTTCTCGTTTGTGGAGGTGATCAAGAGCTCGTCGTAAAGGGTTACGCCGACGCCAGCTTTGACACTGATCCGGATGACTCAAAGTCTCAAACCGGATACGTATTTATTTTGAATGGCGGCGCGTCGTGATGAGGCGTGGCGTGGCGAGGCCGGCGGCGGAGGAGGAGTGCGCGAGGGCCTCTCCTATTCTCATGCTCCAATAGCATGTAGGAGAGAGACCCTTATAAAGAGGTCCAACTCCCTCTCCACTAGCAAGGTGGGACTAAACTTCCCACCACCCCTTGTCATGCCACCTACATGGGCCCTTAGAGATTTTTCTGAAATTGTCTTATGGGCCCTAGGCCCATCTCAGATTTCAACAGTGTTGTGGCCAAAGGACAATGACACCAAAATAAATAAATAAATAAATCAAGAAAGCTACGGTCACATATCGCTGCCTCAAACTTTTTCCTATTTGACATCATGTCTCAATAGTACAAAAGAAAGAAAGTGTTAGAGATAATCTTGTGCTAATCCTACATGCATGCCAGCAGGGTACTCAAAATATCAGGATGTCGGCAACTCCTGATGCACGGTCCGGTTCTTCCTTGAAACGATCTTGTAAAGCTCGGGCGCTAGGGCTTTCAGGGGTCCCTTTCCGCTCTAGTTATCATGCCAGAACAGCGCCTTGTGTCCATTCCCGATGGTGATGGTGGTGCAGGCCCAGAAAAGATCCATATCCGCCTAGTCGCACGGGAGCTGAGTTCCCACCCATGGCCTGTCTGGGTCAGTCCATTGGATCCACGGCCATCGCAACCGCAATGCATGTCCAAATCTCTCAATGTCAGCGATACCGAGGCCACCTAACTGCTTTGGACGGCAAACCGTCTTCCAGTTGACCAGGGAATGGCTGCCAGACGATTGCCCAAGGTCCGCCTTTTGCCACACAAATCTGCGCAAAATCTTGTCCAGTTTGCGCAGGATCCACTTTGGAGGAGCAAGCGATGTGATGTGATACATGGCAATGGCGGTGAGGACAGACTTGGCAAGGGCAAAACTTCCAGGTCCGCTAAGGTGCTTGCCGACCCAACCTGGCAGCCTGCCAGCAGGCTTGTCGATGAGGGGATGGAATTCAATTTTGCGCTGATGGCTAAAGGGCTGGGGAGGCACAGGTATCGACCAGGGAAGGTGGCAATCTTGGCAGGGAAAGTGGAAAGCACATCCTGCAGGTCAAGGCTGCCGCATCTGATGGGGAAAACCTCAGTCTATGTCAAATTTGTGATGAGGCCGCTAGCCATACCAAAAGCCGCGAGGATGGCGGAAATTGCCCGTAACTCATCCTTGTCTGGGTTAGCAAGAATGCCGGCATCATTCGCGTAGAGATAAACCCAATAGCTTGTGGTGCGTGAACGGATGGGCTTGAGACACCCCGATGCGAGGCCAGCCGAAGGATCTGTTGCAGGGGGTCAATGGCTAGGATAAAGAGGATCGGCGATAGAGTGTCACCCTGACGCAACCCATGAGCGTGCCTGAAGGGGAGGCCAGGGCTCCCGTTAAGCAGGATCCTTGAGGAGGGCGAGTCCAGGGACAAGCAGATCCAATCCCTCCAACACTTGCAGAAGCCAAGACGCTGCAATACCTCCAAAAGATAGCTCCAATTGACCAAGTCGAAGTCCTTCGAGATGTCAAGCTTGAGGAAGAGGCTCGGGGTGTTCTTGCGATGAAGGTCCTTAATGACATTCTAGACATGGAGGAAGTTGTCGTGAATGCAAATTCTGACCCTAGTAGTAGCTTCTAGCACTTGTACGTGTCACATGTAGAGCCTTCTGTGGCATGCTGGTATGTCTAGCACTTGTACGTGTCACATGTCGTAGAGCCTTGTGTGGCATGCTGGTATGTCTAGGACTAGTAGGACAGTAGTCAAAGCATGGCCGGTCTAACCACATTTGCTCTCTCACTAGTAGAAAACAGGGTTTTGGTTCTGGCCAGATCAGAGCAACAGTCCCGGTCGTGCTACGAACCGCGACTAATGGGAGCATCAGTCCCGGTTCGAGCGGCCAGGACGTCGGCCGGGCCTCGGCAGGCATCAGTCCTGGTTCGGCTGGGACCTTTAGTCCCGGTTCCAGACACCAACCGGGACTAAAGTGCCTCAGCCCCTCTAGTCCCAGTTGGTGTCTGGAACCGGGACTAAAGGTCATTCTTCAGTCCCGGTTCGAGACACCAACCGGGACTAAAAAGATTCCTATATATACGCCCGGCCCGCGTTCTCTCCTCTGTGTTTTGGCCGTAGGTGATGGGAGGTGTGTGCTGTGCTCTTCTGTTCTTCCTCGAAGCTCGACCTCCAGGCTCCATTTTTCCCAAGATTTGTCTAGGTTTGGCGGTGCACCAACTATCCAAGTGTTCTAAAAAGGTTAGCAACTTCATCCTTTCATCTCTCACTGCTAGTTTAGCTCATTTCAAATGCTCTAGAAGTAGTGTGGTTTGTGGGTTTTAGTGGAGGAGTGTATGTGTGAGTTTATTTGATTTAGATGCACAATTTGAGCTCAAATTAACTTCTTAGTTTGCACATGTGTAGGGTGCCGTCCCGTCCACGTCCCCGTCCTCACCGCCATCGATCGACCGCGCCGATCTCGTCGCCGGCAACACCGTGGTGAGCCTCTTGTTCTTATATTTTTTTTAAAGAAAAAATTCTTACTTGTATGATTTATATAGCTACTTGTATAATTTTATTACTTGTATTATTGTTTGTTATTATATAGTGCCATGGTTTAGGTATCCGCCCCCGTCGGCTCTCGTCCGGTCTATGATTCAGATGTGGTATATTATCTTTTATAACTATTTGTTTCATTTAGTGTTTATGACAATTATGCCGACCAACTTGACATAGATGTCTTTATCTAGGAGGTATGTGAACCGGAAATTCCAACCGACCCTCTTGTTATTTGAGAGGTTAAATTTAGTTGAAAAAGAAAACAATTATTTGAAAGAAAAATTGAAAAGAGTTGAAGAAGAGAAGATGAAATTGGAGTTGCATGTTGCCAATGTCGTCGATCTACACAAGATCCAGATGGATGCAATGCGCTTGAAGATTAGAAAGATTAGAAATATGTCATTGATAATGAGGCTTGGTATCATTATGCTGTTGGATCAATTGTTATCTTAGTTGCGATTTTGATCGCATTTGTTGTTGCATTTAAATATTTTAGTTTCAATATATGTTTTAATTAGATGCTCTAGAGAGCTATATGTTGTTCTATGAGAACTATGTATGAACTTTATGTATTTATTTTTTTAGTAATAACATTTGATCACTACTATACTTTGGTTTTAATGTGATGATGAACTTGTATTAATTAGGTCATTTCTCTATTCATGATGTTCTGTAATGGTTTTTGATATACTTAATTATATAATGCACGCAGATGAACCGGCAATGGATGTACGGTGACCGACGCACCTCCGACTACATTACGGGCCTGCAAAATATTCTCGAAGTGGCTGAGGCAAACAAGCAGAATAGTTTTATGTATTGTCCATGTACTGTCTGTGGGAATACGAAGGATCACTCTTCCTCGAAAACCCTTCACTTTCACCTGCTTGAGAAGGGTTTCATGCCACACTATAATGTTTGGACCAAGCACGGAGAAAGAGGGGTTATGATGGAAGACAACGAAGAAGACGAGGATGATGACAAGTATCCTATGTTCCCTGAATACGGTGATATTGCAACGGGGGAAGCTGAAGATCAAGATGCACCAGATGTGCCCGATGATGATCTTCGTCGGGTCATTGTTGATGCACAGAGAGGATGCGAAAGTGAAAGGGAGAAGTTGAAGTTCGATCGCATGTTAGAGGATCACAAAAAAGGATTGTACCCAAATTGCGAAGATGGCAACACAAAGCTCGGTACCGCACTGGAATTGCTGCAATGGAATGCAGAGAATGGTGTATCTGACAAGGGATTCGGGAAGCTACTGAAAATAATGAAGAAGAAGCTTCCAAATGATAACGAATTGCCTGACAGTACGTACGAAGCAAAGAAGGTTCTCTGCCCTCTAGGATTAGAGGTGCAGAAGATACATGCATGCCCTAATGACTGCATCCTCTATCGCGGTGAGGAGTACGAGAATTTGAATGCATGCCCGTTATGCGGTGTATTGCGGTATAAGATCAGACGAGATGACCCTGGTGATGTTGAGGGCGAGCGCCCCAGGAAGAGGGTTCCTACGAAGGTGATGTGGTATGCTCCTATAATACCACGGTTGAAACGCCTGTTCAAAAACAAAGAACATGCCAAGTTGTTGTGATGGCACAAAGAAGACCGTAAGAAAGACGGGAAGTTGAGAGTACCCGCTGATGGGTCGCAGTGGAGAAAAATCGAGAGAGAGTGGCCGGACTTTGCAGGTGACGCAAGGAACTTATGGTTTGGTTTAAGTGCAGATGGCATTAATCCTTTTGGGGAGCAGAGCAGCAATCATAGCATCTGGCCTGTGACTCTATGTATCTATAACCTTCCTCCTTGATTGTGCATGAAGCGGAAGTTCATTATGATGCCAGTGCTCATCCAAGGCCCTAAGCAACCCGGCAGCGACATTGATGTGTACCTAAGGCCATTAGTTGATGAACTTTTATAGCTGTGGAATAAAAAAGATGTACATGTGTGGGATGAGCACAAATAGCAGGAATTTGACCTACGAGCGTTGCTGTTTGTAACCATCAATGATTGGCCTGCTCTTAGTAACCTTTCAGGACAGACAAACAAGGGATACCACGCATGCACGCACTGTTTAGATGAGACTGTAAGTATATATTTGGACAAATGCAAGAAGAATGTGTACCTGGGACATCGTCGATTTCTTCCGACCAAGCATGCCTTAAGAAAGAAAGTCAAGCATTTCAAAGGTGAGGCAGATCACCGAAAGAAGCCTGTCCTCCGTACTGGTGATGATATACTTGATATGGTCAAGGATTTACAAGTAATCTTTAGAAAGGGTCCTGGCGGACAATCTGTTCCGAATGACGCTGATGGACACGCCCCCATGTGGAAGAAGAAATCTATATTTTGGGAGTTAGAATATTGGAAAGTATCAAGGTCCTGCCAGCTACGCTCCCTGGGTGTGTATGGGAAAACAAAAGATACACTGGAGGCACGGCAGGACCAGCAACGTATGAATGAAAAAGACGACATGCATCCAAAGCAGTATCAAGGTCCTGCCAGCTACGCTCTAAGCAAAAAAGAGAAGGAAATCTTTTTTGAATGCTTGCTCGGTATGAAGGTCCTGTCTGGCTTCTCGTAGAATATAAATAGAATAATAAATATGGCAGAGAAAAAATTCCAGAACCTAAAGTCTCATGACTGCCACGTGATCATGACGCAATTACTTCCGGTTGCATTGAGGGGGCTTCTACCGGAAAATGTTCGATTAGCCATTGTGAAGCTATGTGCATTCCTCAATGCAATTTCTCAGAAGGTAATCGATCCAAAAATCCTACCAAGGTTACATAATGATTTGGTCAAATGTCTTGTCAGTTTCGAGTTGGTGTTCCCACCATCCTTCTTCAATATTATGACGCACGTCCTAGTCCACCTAGTCGACGAGATTGCCATTCTGGGTCCTGTATTTCTACACAATATGTTCCCCTTTGAGAGGTTCGTGGGAGTCTTAAAGAAATATGTTCATAACCATGCTAGGCCAGAAGGAAGCATCTGGGCCATGAAACAGAGGAGGTTATTGAGTTTTGTGTTGACTTCATTCCTGACCTTAAGCCGATTGGTGTTCCTGAATCGCGGCATGAGGGGAGACTGGGTGGAAAAGGCACGCTAGGACCGAAGTCAATAATATGTAGGGACGGGCATTCTTGGGCGCAAGCACACTACACAGTTCTACAAGATTCTACCTTGGTGACCCCGTATATCAATGAACACAAGAATATTCTACGCTCAAAACACCCGGAGCAGTCTGACGACTGCATTACACGTGAACACATGGGGACTTTCGGCGGTTGGTTGCAAACACATCTCATGGGTGACACCACTATTGGAGATGAGCTGTACTTGTTGGCCAGGACACCATCTTTGACTGTATTGACTTTCCAAGGGTACGAGATAAATGGGAATACATTTTACATGATCGCCCAAGATAAAAAGAGTACCAACCAAAACAGTGGTGTCCGCTTTGATGCAGCAAACACCAATAGGGCAAAGGACATATATTATGGTTACATAGAGGACATATGGGAACTTGGCTATGGACATGATTTTAAGGTCCCTTTGTTTCGGTGCAAATGGGTCAATCTGTCAGGAGGCGGGGTACAGGTAGACCCGCAGTACGGAATGACAACAGTGCATCTCAACAATCTTGGTACACAGACGAACCATTCGTCCTAGCCAATGATGTGGCGCAGGTTTTCTATGTGAAGGACATGTCTACCAAACCGAGAAAAAGAAAAGATAAGGAAGCGAATACATCATACGATGAGCCAAAGCGCCACATAGTTCTTTCAGGGAAAAGAAACATCGTGGGAGTGGAGGATAAGACAGACATGTCAGAAGATTATGAAAACTTTCATGAAATTACTCCCTTCAGAGTGAAGACTGACCCAAGCATCCTGTTAAATGATGAAGATTATCCATGGTTACGGCGCAATAAGCAAGGGACACATGCAAAGAAATAGTTTTATACCCCAAGATCCCACTATGAGATGTGACCGGCTTCACTGCCATCACTTTCTCTCTAGTGTGAGTTTCCGGACTTATAGCTGGAAAGTGCCACTTCGGACAAACCAGAGAGAATCTTTGTAGGAGCTAGCTAGGGCATTTTGGCATTTGAAACATGATTTTATAATAATTATTTATTAAGTTATGAAATTTCAATTATTCCTATCCTTTCAGTCCCTAGTTTTGCAAGGTTGATCATACGCGGTTAGTCCCGGTTGGTGGCTCCATATAAAATAACAAGGTTAATATAGACATGGTTTAAATGTCTTGACATAGATGAATACAGCAGAAGCATCGGTGATGATAAGAGAGAAACGCTGTATGACATAAAGTTGGAGGTACTATGTGGTTTCTCTGATTGGAGGACCCCTCATGCCGAGCCAAGTCTAGATAATCATGTGTATTACACATAAGTGAGTATGTATAAAAATTAGGATGTGATTTGAAGAAGGTCAAAAAAATTGACATTTATGCAAAAAATAAAAAAATGCCCGCCTACTAGGCGGGAGATTATTCACACACTACGGCCTGCATACGACTAGAAACCCTACATGCGCTAGGAGGCAGGCCCGCAGCGCGCGAATATCTGCTGTCAGTAGGTCCCATAGGGCAGAGAGGGACCAGATTAGACGATGAGCAGTCTGTGCTTTGAGAGGAACTTAGCAGGGTAGCCGCAGGCGGACTTATAAACCGGTGCGAGCGCCTCTCGCTTGGCGAGGTGGGACTAAACTCCCACCACCCGCCAGGACAAAACCTTTAGTCCCGGTTGGTGGTTCCAACCGGGACTAAAGACCCACTTTAGTCCCGGTCCGAGCCACCAACCGTGACTAAAGGCCTGGGTTTCGCGCCCTTTGGGTTGGTGAAATTCACCTTTAGTCCCGGTTGGTGGATCGGACCGGGACTAAAGGGGGTCCTTTAGTCCCGGTTGGAGCCACCAACCGGGACTAAAGGGTGGGCTATATAAGCACCAGTTCGTGAATTCTCCTCTCGCCTCTGACCCCGACACACGCCGAACCCACCACGACGCCGCCAGGCTGCTGGAGGACATCGCCGTCGTCTCCACTCCTCCCCCCCTGATGTCTACTACGCAACTTTATTCTTGTAGACTCTTGTTGGGCCTCCAAGCGCAGAGTTTTGTAGGACAGTAGCAATTTTCCCTCAAGTGGATGACCTAAGGTTTATCAATCCATGGGAGGTATAGGATGAAGATGGTCTCTCTCAAACAACCCTGCAATCAAATACAAGAAATCTCTTGTGTCCCCAACACGCCCAATACAATGGCAAATTGTATAGGTGCACTAGTTCGGCGAAGAGATGGTGATACAAGTGCAATATGGATGATAGATATAAGTTTTTGTAATCTGAAAATATAAAAACAGCAAGGTAGCAAGTGTAAAACAGCGAGCAAAATGGTATAGCAATGCTTGGAAATAAGGCCTAGGGTCCGTACTTTCGCTAGTGCAATCTCTCAACAATGCTAATATAATTGGATCACATAACCATCCCTCAACGTGCAATGAAGAATCACTCCAAAGTTCTTATCTAGCGGAGAACATAAGAAGAAATTGTATGTAGGGTACGAAACCACCTTAAAGTTATCCTTTCCGATCGATCTATTCAAGAGTTCGTACTAAGATAACATCAAGTTATCCTTTCCGTTCGATCTATCTAAGAGTTCGTACTAGAATAACACCATATGATACGCATCAACCAATTTCAGATTCATAATACTCAATCCACACAAAGAACCTTAAAGAGTGCCCCAAGATTTCTATCGGAGAAAGTAGGACAAGAACGTGTATCAACCCCTATGCATAGATTACCCCAATGTCACCGCGGGAATCCACAAGTTGAGTACCAAAACATATATCAAGTGAATCAATAGAACACCCCATTGTCACCACGGGTATCCGCATGCAAGACATATATCAAGTGTTCTCAAATCGATAAAAGTATTCAATCCGGTAACGAAATCTCAAAGGGAAAACTCAATTCATCACAACAAGATAGAGAGGGGAAAACACCATATGATCCAACTATATTAACAAAGCCCGTGATACATCAAGATCGTGCCATCTCAAGAACACGAGAGAGAGAGATTGAACACATAGCTACTGGTACAAACCGTCAGCCCCGAGGGTGGACTACTCCCTCCTCATCATGGAGACCATAGGGATGATGAAGATGGCCACCGGAGATGATTTCCCCTCTCCGGCAGGGTACTGTTTTCTCTACAGATTGGTTTTTCGCCGATGCAGAGAGTTGCGGCAGCGGAACTTCTGATCTCTCTACTCCCCTAGGGTTTTCTTAATATTTGGGAATTTATAGGCGTCAGAGGCGGTGCAGAGGGGGGCGAGGAGGGCACAACCCACCAGGGCGCGCGGGGCCCCCCTGGTGCGCCCAGGTGTATCGTGCCTCCCTCGGCCCTCTTCTCTAGTACTTCTTTGGCCCACTGGGTGTCTTCTAGTCCAAAAAAATTCTCCGTAAAGTTTCATCGCATTTGGACTCCGTTTGGTACTGATATTCTGCGAAGTAAAATAACAAGCAAAAACAGCAACTGGCACTTTGGCACTATGTCAATAGGTTAGTCCCAAAAAATGATATAAAAATGCTATAAAGTGATTCTAAAACATCCAAGAATGATAATATAATAGCATGGAACAAGCAAAAATTATAGATACGTTGGAGACGTATCAGCATCCCCAAGCTTAATTCCTACTCGTCCTCGAGTAGGTAAATGATAAAAACAGAATTTTTGATGTGGAATGCTGCCTAACATGTTCATCTCATATTCTTTTCTTTGTAGCATGGACTTTTGGACTTATAGATGGTTCAAAGCAATAGTCTAGTTTTGGCATAAAGACTTCAATACTCAAGCATATCAACAAGCAACCATGTCTTTGAAAATATCAACACTAAAGAAAGTTATCCCTAGCCCATCATGGTCAATCATTGATCCATTCATGAAACACACTTGAATATTAGCTACACCTAATGCTCAAGTACGATCCTAGTGCCCCCTAGTTGGTGCTTTATAAGAGAAGATGGAGACTCGAGTAAAAATAAAAATTGCATAAAGTAAATAGATAGGCCCTTCGCAGAGGGAAGTAGGGATTTGTAGAGGTGCCAGAGCTCAAGGTTTAAATTGATAGAGAAAAATATTTTGGGTGGCATGCCTTTCCTGTCAACGAAAATGACCGAGAGCTTTCAATACCTTTCCATGCTAGATATATCACAAGCGGTTTCCAAACAGAAAATAAAGTTTATTCCTTTTTCCACCTTTCTCTCACAATCCATGGCTAGCCGTATCCACGGTTGCCTTCCATACCAACACTTTCCAAGGAATTTATTATTTGACAACATAAAGTAAATTTCTTTTTTCATTTTGGGACTGGGCATCCCTATTACCGCCATACTCTCGTGCAATGACATGTGAATAAACACTCATCTTGAGAATAACATATCTAGCATGGAAAAATATCGGTCACCCCCTTCCGCTTCATGAGCGGTACGAGCACACAAAAAGGAAATTCATTTTGAAAATTAGAGATGGCACATACAAATTTGCTTGGAACGGCATCGAAATACCGCATATAGGTAGGTATGGTGGACTCATATGGCAAAACTAGGTTTAAGGATTTTGGATGCACAAGTAGTATTTCTACTTAGTACAAGTGAAGGCTAGAAAATAGATTGAGAAGCAACCAACCAAGAAACGAAAATTCACATAAGAGAGCATTAAGCATAACTAACACCGAATAATGCACCATAAGTAGGATGTAATTTCGTTGCACAACTATTGACCTTCGTGCTTGCATAGGGAATCACAAACCTTAACATCAATATTCTTACTAAGCATAATTACTCACCAACATAACTCACATATTACTATCATCATGTCTCAAAACTATTACCAAGAATCTAGTTTAATTTGTCCAGTGATCTTCATGAAAGTTTTTATTATATCCCTCTAGAATATCTATCACTTTGGGACTAGTTTCATATATTGCCATTGCTTTTTGACAAGCCCACATAGATTTAAGTGAAGATCATGAGCATAAAATTTCATCTCTCAACATAATATAAGTGAAGCATGAGAGGATTTCTCTAAATTTTACTAACTCTCAAATTAATATAAGTGTAGCATGAGAGCATTTCTTCAAACATGTAAAAGCACGCCGTGCTCAAAAAGATATAAGTGAAGCACAAGAGCAAACAATCAAACTACGCCCAAAAGATATAAGAGAAAATCAAGCGAGTAGTTAAGTAATTAAGTAGCTATGTGAGGACTCTCTCTCAATAAAGATTTTCAAATCTTAGTATTTTATTAAAACAGCAAGCAAAACAAAATAAAATGACATTTCAAGAATAGCACAAATCATGTGGACAAATAGAAATTTAGGCTCGACATAGGCTAACCGATAGTTGTTGATGAAGAGAGGTGGGATGCGTAGCATCCCCAAGCTTAGATGCTTGAGACTTCTTGAAATATTTACTTGGGGTGCCTTGGGCATCCCCAAGCTTGAGATTTTGTGTCTCGTTCAATCCTCTCATATCCCGGTTTCACCTAAGTCTCAAAAACTTCATCCACACAAAACTTGAAAAGAACTCGTGAGATAGGTTAGTACACATAAAAGTAAATCAACACTTCATGTACTGCCAAGCCAAGTTGCATAATAATTTTCAAACATTAGGTACTGTATACTACCATTTCCACAATTTATATCTACCAATATAAGCTATGGAAACTATAGGATAAGTAGATAACAAAACTATGACAGCAATCTGTCCAAACAGAACAGTCTGTAGCAATCTATTAAACCAGTATACTTCTGTATCTCCAAAAATTCTGCAAATTTAGGACATAATAAATAATTTGTATGAAAGTACTGTGTAGAAAATTCAGAAACTTTCCACGTTCCACTAAAATTTGATAATTCAAATACTACAGCAAAAGTTTCTGTTTTTGTACAGCACACATCACACATGCAATTCAAGCATTCTAAATGCAATTCTTGGAACTTTTTATTGAAAACAAGATTATAAATAACATCTAACAGAGAAAAACAAAATAAAATGATGCTCCAAGCAAAACACATATCATGTGACGAATAAAAATATAGCTCCAAGTAAGATATACCGATAATGTTGGAGACGAAAGAGGGGATGCCTTCCGGGGCATCCCCAAGCTTAGACGCTTGGGTCTTCCTTGGATATTACCTTGGGGGTGCCTTGGGCATCCCCAAGCTTAGGTTCTTGTCACTCCTTATTCTCCTCATATCGGTATCTCACCAAAAACTTGAAAACTTCAATAACACAAAACTTAACGGAACTTCATGAGATGGGTTAGTATAATAAAGATAGATCATTCACTTAGGTACTGTCAAGACAAGAATCATAATTGTTCTCACATTCTACCTACTGTATTCTATCATTCCCATAATTTATATCACTCAATATAAGCTATGGAAACACTAAAACAAGCAAACTATGCATGCAAAACAGAATCTGTCGAAAACAGAACAGTCTGTGAAGATCTGAATGATCACCATACTTCCATGACTCTAAAAATTCTGAAAAATTAGGACAACGCAAAGAATTTGCATAGAAAGAAAGTGTAAAAATTTCAAGAATTTACCACGCTCCAGCAGAGAACAACAAATTCTGCACTGGAGGTGAAAGTTTCTGTTTTTGTACAGATTCAAACTAACAAGTTTCCACACTATCCCAAAGGCTTTACTTGGCACTTTATTGAAATAAAAGACACAAAGCATTATTAATACAGTAGCTTAATCATGTGAACACACAAAAACAGAAAGTAAAAGTGTTGGGTTGTCTCCCAACAAGCGCTTTTCTTTAATGCCTTTTAGCTAGGCATGATGATTTCAATGATGCTCACGTAAGAATAGTAATTGAAATATGCAAGAAAGCATCATGAATCACATGACAAGCACATTTAAGTCTAACCCACTTCCTATGCATAGGGATTTTCTGAGCAAACAATTTATGGGAGCAAGAATCAACTAACATAGGAAGGCAAAACAAGCATATCTTCAAAACTTTGAACACATAGGGAGGAAACATGATATTATTGCAATCCCTACAAGCATAAGTTCCTCCCTCGTAATAATTTTCAGTAGAATCATGAAGGAATCTCACAATATAACCAGCACATAAAGCATTCTTTTCATGATCTACAATCATAGAAAATTTATCACTCTCCACATAAGCAAATTTCTTCTCATTCATAATTGTGGGAGCAAACTCAACAAAATAACTATCATGAGATGTTTGAGTGGCATAATCCAATTGGAAATTAAAATCATGATGAAAAGTTTCATGTTTATTATTATCCTTTATAGCATACGTGTCATCACAATAATCATCATAGATAGGAGGCATGCCATCATCATAATAGTTTTGCTCATCAAAACTTGGGGGACTAAAAATATCATATTCATCAAACATAGCATCCCCAAGCTTGTGGCTTTGCATATCATTAGCATCATGAATATTCAGAGAATTCATACTAACAATATTTCTATCATGCTCATCATTCAAGGAACTCTCATCAAGTATTTTCATAATTTCTTCCTCAACCAATTGAGCACAATTTTCTGAATCCTTGTTTTCACGAAAGACATTATAAAGACGAAACAAATGATGCAACGTAAACTCCATTTTTTTTGTAGTTTTCTTTTATAAAACCAAACTAGTGAAAAACAAGAAACTAAAAGATTTAATTGCAAGATCTAAAGATATACCTTCAAGCACTCACCTCCCCGGCAACGGCGCCAGAAAAGAGCTTGATGTCTACTACGCAACTTTATTCTTGTAGACTCTTCTTGGGCCTCCAAGCGTAAAGTTTTGTAGGACAGTAGCAATTTTCCCTCAAGTGGATGACCTAAGGTTTATCAATCCGTGGGAGGTATAGGATGAAGATGGTCTCTCTCAAACAACCCTGCAATCAAATACAAGAAATCTCTTGTGTCCCCAACACACCCAATACAATGGCAAATTGTATATGTGCACTAGTTCGGCGAAGAGATGGTGATACAAGTGCAATATGGATGATAGATATAAGTTTTTGTAATCTGAAAATATAAAAACAGCAAGGTGGCAAGTTTAAAACAGCGAGCAAAACGGTATAGCAATGCTTGGAAATAAGGCCTAGGGTCCGTACTTTCGCTAGTGCAATCTCTCAACAATGCTAATATAATTGGATCACATAACCATCCCTCAACGTGCAACGAAGAATCACTCCAAAGTTCTTATCTAGCGGAGAACATAAGAAGAAATTGTATGTAGGGTACGAAACCACCTTAAAGTTATCCTTTCCAATCGATCTATTCAAGAGTTCGTACTAAGATAACATCAAGTTATCCTTTCCGTTCGATCTATCTAAGAGTTCGTACTAGAATAACACCATATGATACGCATCAACCAATTTCAGATTCATAATACTCAATCCACACAAAGAACCTTAAAGAGTGCCCCAAGATTTCTATCGGAGAAAGTAGGACAAGAACGTGTATCAACCCCTATGCATAGATTACCCCAATGTCACCGCGGGAATCCACAAGTTGAGTACCAAAACATATATCAAGTGAATCAATAGAACACCCCATTGTCACCACGGGTATCCGCATGCAAGACATATCTCAAGTGTTCTCAAATCAATAAAAGTATTCAATCCGGTAACGAAATCTCGAAGGGAAAACTCAATTCATCACAACAAGATAGAGAGGGGAAAACACCATATGATCCAACTATATTAACAGAGCCCGTGATACATCAAGATCGTGCCATCTCAAGAACACGAGAGAGAGAGAGATTGAACACATAGCTACTGGTACAAACCGTCAGCCCCGAGGGTGGACTACTCCCTCCTCATCATGGAGACCATAGGGATGATGAAGATGGCCACCGGAGATGATTTCCCCTCTCCGGCAGGGTACTGTTTTCTCTCCAGATTGGTTTTTCGCCGATACAGAGAGTTGCGGCGGCGGAACTTCTGATCTCTCTACTCCCCTAGGGTTTTCTGAATATTTGGGAATTTATAGGCGTCAGAGGCGGTGCAGAGGGGGCCCGAGGAGGGCACAACCCACCAGGGCGCGCCGGGCCCCCCTGGCGTGCCCAGGTGTATCGTGCCTCCCTCGGCCCTCTTCTCTGGTACTTCTTTGGCCCACTGGGTGTCTTCTGGTCTAAAAAAATTCTCTGTAAAGTTTTATCGCGTTTGGACTCCGTTTGGTACTGATATTCTGCGAAGTAAAAAAACAAGCAAAAACAGCAACTGGCACGTTGGCACTATGTCAATAGGTTAGTCCCAAAAAATGATATAAAAATTCTATAAAGTGATTGTAAAACATCCAAGAATGATAATATAATAGCATGGAACAAGCAAAAATTATAGATACGTTGGAGACGTATCACCCCCCCCCGACCCCGACGCCGCCGTCGCCGCTCCTCTCGTCTCCGACCCCGACGCCGCCGTCGCCGCTCGTCCCGCCCGACCCCAAGCCACCACCTCCATCAACTCCGCCGCCTCCTCCCACGGTGAGCCTCCGCCTCCCCCTCTCTGTTCACCCCCTTGCCATGCCCGCGGATGCCCCAGCGCGGCGGCGCCATGGCCACCGGCCTGCCCGAGCGCGGCGGCGCCATGGTCGCCGGCCTGCCCGAGCGCGGCGGTGCCATGGCCCACGGCCACGTCCCAAAATGTTGATAAATAGACATTTCAGTTTTTTTATGGAAATTGATGTCGGTATAGCAAAATATGTGCTATTATCACATAGATAGCATGAGAGCAAAATGCATAATTAGATGGCGATGAACAAACAATTATCAATCTGCATAGACCTTTTGTCGTATGTAATCCAACAAGAATTGGTTTTTTAGGGTGTTGCATTGGTAAAACGTCAGTCTAATCAATTTATATATTTTGAAATCAAAGTAACCAAGAGACATTTGTAAATTACAACAACAGAATTTGCCTTGTTCTTTTGTATTTTTGCCTTCATCTTATGTATTTTGCCTCTTCGGACATTGTCTTGGAAATGTAGAATAGTGGGAGAGGAGAAGCTACACGAATAAAAAATAAACAAGGGGTGGCTTAGTGTGCGTGTGTGTCTGAAGCAAAGAAAATTTCTGATATGGTAATGTTGTTATTGTTGTTAAATGAAATGTTATTTGCTAGCCACCATTTGTTCTCGTCGACGATGCCCATCCCGCATCCTCGTCGTCGACTCGGCGCCGACAACCAGTTTGAGAGGTGCCATGTCCGGGACTGGGCTCCGCCGGGCTGGCACTGGGAGGTGCTACCTTCCGGGCGCGTAGCTTGGTGAGGAATCCGGGTCTCGTCGTTGACCCGGAGCTTCTTTGGTGGCAGTCGCATGGGCCACTATCGGTGCGTAGACAGCCGGCAACCGAGGAGGTGGTACGTCGCCGTGTCAGGGAGGAGGACGAGCACGTCCGTCGCTACATGGTTGCGTTGGACGTCAGGTTCTCCAGTACCTGGCAGTTCCTTCAGGGATCTCACCCGATCTATGATCCTGTGATGGTTCCTTCTCTTTGGGTGTCCACCGCCCGCGCCTCAGGAACCGCGAGTCAACTAGATTATTCGATAATATTCGAGTTGTATTAGTGATATTATATGATAATATTCGAGATGTATTAGTGATAATATTCGATGATGCATTAACTGGATTATTCGAGATGAGCAGGGAAGTGAATTTATTCTACTATGATTCAGTTTTTGCATTAAATACGAAATTGTTAATCTTAGAATCAATGAGCATTAAGAAAAAAAATTGCCATCGATTTTTAATCTTAGAATCATGAACACAGGAAATGTCGACTTCGTCTGACGACGATAGGATCCCTGAGTGCTATATGTGCAGGGATGACAGGGGTATATGCGATCGTTATCCTCATCTAGACAACGATACGTCCTTCACCGTAAATCTAAAGGATGACTTTGATATTATTACGGTATGTAAAGACGGCATCTATTTTTTGTTAATGAAGTATGACGTGTGTTTTTTTGCTTTAATTAACCTTTAATTTTCTTTTGTACAATTCGACTAGTGCGTTCCCTGCCATGCAAGATACCATGTCTTGGACAAGTTCCATTTCAAAGAGAAGGATAGTACGGAGCCTAAGATAGCTCACCTAAGAACGGAGCATTACACTTTTATTGTTAAGGTAAAAAATGAAGAAGATCAAACATATTTTGGTTGTTCTAATTGGATAGCATTTTGCAAGGCGTATGGGTTGGATGAGGACATGAAGATTACCTTCGATCTTGGTAATGACGATGTTCGTGATAATAACATAGAAATTTGGGTGCATGCGGATTATGACTTGATTCTAGTTCTACCTCCAGGTGAGTTTGTCAACAGATTTGTTAGGTAATTTATATTGATTATTGAAAAGTATTTGGTACTCATCCCGACTAAACTTCTTTATTTTTAATTATCAGCTTATTTCTCTACTACAAGAGCTACACGGCGGATAATAGATCGGACCTACTATAGTTATGGATCCAAGCTTACTTGGTTGGAGAAAAATCATCTGATCTCATTTATTCATGATGTTCAGCATCATGTTAGCAATTACATGGTTGGCACCATTTATCATGAATATGTGCCACTAGTGCACGAGTTGAACCCTTATAACATCACTTCAGACAGCTTTGTTAGAATTTTATTACCATTGCGTCACTAGTCCACCTTTTTCATACATTGTTCTTAAGCAAAACTAGTTTGCTAACTATGTTATTATTACTTATGTTTTTCAACAGGTACTCCCGCCAGAGACCGTGCCTAAATGGATGTTTCCCAATGGTGATTTGCATATGGTTAGCTTACGCCCAATTTGGATGAGTTACCCTGGTAAATATACGAAATCTCGAAGTGAAGAAACCCTGAAAATCAAAGGATGGAGCAAGGCAATGAAAGCATCCACGCAACCACCTGAAGATGATAACTCGCGCAGGCCAGAAGTTGGAGATAGGTTGATCTGTATTCTTCAATGGGGAGATGCAAGAGTTCACCTTTTTTATGCTATTTTACCTAGGAGAGAGCAGTAGTTAGTGTTTCTAAGTTGTGATAACTTGGTCACTCTTGCTAGTATGATAACAATTTGAATGATGAGAAGTTCACCTTTTTAATGTTTTTTTACCTGTAATGATGAAGAGTTGTTTAACTAGTATGATAACAACTAGAATTTTGTGGAGTTGATTAAGATGATGATGAGTTGTTATATGACATATACTAGTACAAATTAGATGCATGCATCGCAACATCGTATTTTCCTCTAATTCAACTTGGTCTATTGCATCCATCTAATTTGTACTGATGTTGGATGTTGTTCTTCCATAATTTGTACTGATGTTGTATATTAATATGTGTAACCGCGTGAAAATACAATATAAATATATACGGCCCTTCCAAAACCCTAAACCCCTCCTTTAAAAAAAACAACGCTTGGCAGGGGCTGACGCGTGGCGGCCCTTTAGTCCCGGTTTGTGTTACCAACCGGGACTAAAGGTCCTCCTGCCTGAGCGCCGCGCAGCGGCCACGTGGAGCCCCTTTAGTCTCGGTTCGTAACACGACCGGGACTAAAAGTGAGGGCCTTTTGTCCCGATTCCTTAGTCCCGGTTGCAGAACCGGGACTAAAGGCCCTTACGAACCGGGACTAAAGCCCTGTTTTCTACTAGTGTCTTCCGGATGCTACGACGTGAGTCGTGGTTTGTCATGTTCTATAAAAAGGCAGACCTGTACTACTTCAGTAATAAAAGGAAGTATTTAGCTTCAAGCCTCTAATTCAACCTCCTTTTCCAAAAAAAAAAAAAAATCTTCAAGCCTCCAATGTACGAGCCAGTTCCATCTGTCCTTCTCTGTTCCTACCACACAAGCGCACATGCTCTGTTCTACAATCAAAAGTGAACTGCATGCATGCACTGTTAGAACCTCTCTAATCGCAAACTAAGTCTAGCTTAGATGGTTAGGTTCCTTGTGGTGTAACCAGCCCATCCGAGTTTAAATTCTAAATTTGACATGAGTGCTCGCATATTTTCTGAATTTATTTAAGCCTTTCCGGCGCTATTCTTTCAGTGGTATGGCGTGCCCGTCGACTACGAGGTGCATGTGGCGACTTCGTCAATCTCAAGATCTACCGGCTCAGTCTCTCGGAGGTGCTCATAGGGATAGGGTTAGCGTGCATGTATTCATAAAGGTGAGTGTGCGTGCGTGTTGTGAGTGTCTGCGTCTGTACTCGGTTCCTAAAAAACACTCTCTAATCGGTGCCAAAAAAATTGTCCCAGAAAACTGCGTTCAGTCCCTAAAGATTTTGGGAAAAAAAACAGCCCCTCTTGCCCAAAACATTGGGATAACCCAAGCGAACCCAAAACCCTTCCCAATCGCTCCAATTTCGGCGAGAGGACATTTCTGTTCAGAACCGCCACCACGATTCGCCGTCGCCGGCCCCTTCTGGCCACGCCGAACCCGTCCCGGCCCTCTCCGGGACTTCATCGTAGCCAAAACTTTCGCGCGAGCCCGCGCCACTACCGCCTCCCTCTCCCGTCGTCGAGCCGCTCCCCTAGCGGCCGCCTCCACGCGCTCGCCCCACCTCCAGGTACTCGGCCGCCTCCGCGCTCTCGCTCCCTGGTTCGCCCGAGCACTCTCGCGCCGGCCACCGCCGCGTCCTGACACGGGCAGTGGTGAACTACCCTACCGCGACCGATAGCGCCAGCGCGGGTGGCGGCCGAGTTCCTGGACTTCGGTCTTTCCCCGTGCCCTTCCCCGAGCGACCGCGTCATCCGACGCCTCGCCTCGGCGGCCGGCGTGTGACCTCCCCTCCTGCACCCCCAAGGTGTTCGATTGCGTGGCTCGTCTATCGGATAGAGAAGAGAAACATCATCATCGTTTATTCCCTGTCATGCACTCACTTACCAGTCAGAGATCTGGTTTTAGTAGTAGAGCATAAAAAAGAGCTAAAAAAAAGATCTCACTCCCTGTCATGTTTTCATGTTCTCAGTTGCGGTAGCAATCTTACCTGCCTGCCGGCCGGTAGGTGCATGTGCGATGTGGCGACCATGCATGGAATTTGCTCTGCACATTTCTTCTCCACTGAGATGTCAAAAGTGCCCTCCCTAGTTGCGGATAAGATTCGTGTAGTAATCGTTCCAGATACACTCTGTTTTTTGTTTGCTTCATGTTGGTGCTGCCAACGATAGCGTTTGATAAAGCTTCTCGATCCAAGTCTGCTTGGGGCCAGCCATACCTGGAACTGAAAGGGAAATTGTCACCTAATCTTTGCATATTTCATGCCATGCAGCACAGATCTGAAGAAAGTTCTAGCTGAAGATGTATGTCATATTTATTTCATATTTTATTTTAGGTGAAGACAATGCTTGTAGTCTACTATAGCACGTCATGAAGCTGGAAGGAAATGTTGGGCCCAAGCAAGGCATGGGAGCACAGCATATCTACCCATGGGAGCACCTGATATTCTCCCCTAGACCATATCTACCCAGGTCATCATCTTCTTTAATGGCAGTCATATATATATTATGTTGTTGCAGTACAAATGCTAAAATAGCAGCAGTATACTGCTACCTACCCTCCTCAGCAAACTGAGAGGCAAGAAGTTAGAGAAGCTACAAACTGCAACAAGGTGGTAACTGTTGGATGTTATGATCTTAAAGACTAAACTGTAGCCTATGTTCTAAAGATAAAGATAAAAGCTTAAGATGAAAAATATCTGAACTGCTACAGTAGGCGGTGGTTACAGTGGGCACCGCCTACCGTAGCTACATGACCAGCTGAGCTGCCCTGATCAGGGGCAACTCCTCTCCAACCAGGTGTCTGTCCCCCTGGTGTGCAGTGCATTTATAAAAGAAAAGAGGGAGGAAAGGAAAGAGACCACGGCTGCTATTAGCTGCTGCTCTCAGCTATCCATTTCACTCACTCTCTCTCTCAAGATCTCAAGAACAAGGCTGCTGATCAAGCCATGCACTGAAACACTGGGAAGGGCAGTACACAGCCACCTGATCAAGCTCTAGGTGGTCTAGGACGCAGGAAGGTGATGGCAGGGTCATCAGACCAAGGTATGACCATCTCCTAATCACTATTTGTGGCTCAAACTTATGCTAATATGATCCTGGAGGATTCAACAATGGCACCAGAGCCATATAGCATTAGGTTTGAGCCCTATAAGGAACATATCCTGATATGATCTGTTGATTTTGATCAAAACTCAAGTTATTCTCCATACCTATGCAAAGCTTGAGTTTTATTTAGCCCTAATTTTCTAAAGATTTAAGCCCTAACAGGCCACATGAGGTTCTAGGTTTCCATTTTGATATTAATTAAAAGGGGATTGATGCATTCAAACTAAATCCCCAATTTATGGGAACCCTGGAAATCAAGATTCCCCAATTTTCCCCTCTGTTATGTGACTAGGGTTTCTACTTATGTATGAATCAAAGGGGAAATAAATTATTTATGCATGAACATTTATGTTTTTCCCCAAATCTGAAACCCTAGATGATAAAATTGATTGATTTCTTTATAATTTGATGCTGTGGTTTCGGATTAAAGCACATATTAAGAGGGGATTGACTAGCTTGTAACCAACTCTTATGAAATCCCCAATTTCCGAAACCCTAACTAAAGAAATTTCCCAATTGGGATGAACCCTAACCCTAAGTTATGGAATTTTCCCCAAATTGGGGTAAATTCTAATCCTAATAATGAAATCAAGGGCAGTGGGAACTTACCTAAGGAATATGGTGTTCGCCGTCGTCGTGTGGCGTCGCCATGGCCAACCTCTCAAGTTGGCAGGAGTGCTTGGGTTTGGACCCAAGCGGTCCTGCCGTCCGCTGCCCCGGTGGTGGCCGTGTTTCCTCGTGCGCTTGTCGTCGTTGGAGACCTGCTGCCATGCCGGAGCTGCCGAAGGCTCGCCGTTGCCGCCGCGGGGACGCTCGCGCGCATGCACGTCCGCCTTGTAAAGGGCGCTGCCCAGAGCCGCTCGACGGAGCTGCGCGCTAGCCAAAGCCGCACGCAGTTCCGGCGAGGGGGCCAGGACACTGCCGCCGTCGCCATCCTCCGTCGCGGCTAGCCTTGCTGCCGCCGCTCTATCTCTTTCTCTCGCTACGTGTGGAGGAGAAAGGGAGGGGCGAGAGAGTTTAGGGTTCGGGGGGAGCGAGCTGCTCACTCGGTTTTCACCGAGGCAGCGGATGTGCCGGCAGGCCGTTGCGGCCCAGGTGGCCGGCCTAGGATTTAAGGGAACAGGGGGAGGCTAGGCTGGGCTGGATTTTCTCTGGCTCAGCACAGCAGCAAATCATTTGCCCAAGAAAAAAAAGTTTCTGTTCTGGGCAGAAATAATTCTAAGAAAAATTCCTACTAATGACATAATTTTTTGTAACAAAATGAAAATTTTAGGGCTAAATTTAATGCATGAATTATTATTATGACTATATTTTGGCAATTTAATTCTTTAGGCATTTTGATTCCTATTATGTCTTAGTATATTTTATTATGCCATGTTTAAATTATTTATGCTGCAATTAATTATGTTAAGTTATTTTTTTTTATTTTCATTATGGCATTTCTATTTTGATGATGAAAATTATTATGATCATTATGGCATTATGTTTCCGCTGCGAAATAAAGTTTAATGAATTCTCAAATTAAAGGCTGGTTTTATGCTTTGTCATTCTGACCAAAGTTGTTTGATGAGCATTTAAACCGCAAAATCCTTTTATTGATTCCTTTTCACTTCTGGCCAAAGTTGATGTGAACCGGGTTAGTAGAAGAAACTAATGAAGTAAGGATCATTAAAGTGTGGCTCTTATTTATCAATTTGGCCAAAGCTAATTGATGAATATCTGTTCACAAAATTTTGTTGTTCATTTTCATCTCTGGCCAAAGCTGATTTGAATATGATCAATAAAATTTAAGCATGATGATGATGCTTACTAAAGCATTTTGAATTTCTTTTGCAGCACCTAATGTCTCTCATATTGCTGGAATGCTTAATGGCACAGAACAACTTAATGGTAGCAATTATGCTACATGGAAGGAGAAGCTTGAAATAATGACGGCCTTACTCAATATTGATTATGCTCTCCTTAATGATCCTCCTGAGGCACCTAAAGAAAATGATGAAAATTATGATGCCCTCAAGAAGGATTATGATGTTATGAAGGCTAAGTGGATGACTCTAATCGCAAATGCCTTATGATGATAAAGGGTTCCATTACACATAGCATGAGGGGAGCCCTTCCTGACTATGAAACAACTAAGGGGTATTTTGCAAAAATTGAGCATCAATTTAAAGGATCTTCTAAAGTTTATGCAACAAGTTTTATTAGGAGGTTAATTGATGAAAAGTATGATCCCGCTCGAAGTCTTCTAGAGCATATTATGAAGAAATGCAACATGGCTGCCAAACTTAAGACTATGGAAATGGAGATTTCTGATGGCATCCTTGTGCATTTCATTATGTCTTCCTTACCACAAGAGTTTTCGCCTTTTATGATCAATTATAATGCGATGGACTTAAAGTGGGAAGTAGATGAAATGATGGCACGTTGTGTGCAACAAGAAGAAAGGCTGAAGGCTGACAGGATTGAGCATGTCAATCAGTTCAAGATTTCACAAAAGAAGAGATACAACAAATTTGTGAAAAATTACATAAAGCCTAAGCCTAATAAGTTCAAAAATAAAGGCCAGACTTCTAAAAGCTCTCGAGAAAAGAAGCCAGAGAAAGCTCCTAATGAGGAAGGGAAAAATCCCGATGGATGCCACTTTTGTGGAAAAGGTGGGCATAAGCAAAAGGATTGCTTTGGCTTCAAGAGATGGCTCAACCAAAGAGGTACTGATGTTATTACTTTTGTTGAAGAATCCCTTTATGTTAATTATGCCACCAATACTTGGTGCATTGATTCAGGTGCAACGATTCATATTTCAAATTCGTTGCAGGGATTCCATATGAGGAGGACCCTAAAAAGAGGGGAAAGAACCATTAGAGTTGCTAATGGTGTTGAAGCTGACGCCGAGGCACTTGGAGATTTTACTCTCACACTTCATACTGGCTTCAAGCTTCTACTACATGATGTTCTTTATGTCACCTCGATGAAACGGAATTTAGTTTCCGTTTCATGTTTAGATGATAACGGTTATGTATGTCACTTTGGGAATAAGCAATGTATAATTATGTATGATAATAATAATGTTGGTCTTGCCTTGCGACAAGACAAACTTTATGTAATTTCCCTCTGTGATGATATAAATAACGTGGGTTCCACCTCGAATGTAAATGTCAGTACCAAACGCAAAGGAGATAATAATGAGACTTCTTCGAAATTATGGCACTATCGGTTAGGCCATATTTCGAGGGGGAGGATTGAGCGTCTCATTAAAGATCAAGTTCTTCCTTCTCTCGATTTTTCGGATGCAGATGTTGATCATTGTATCGACTGCATCAAAGGAAAATATGCCAAGCAAATTAAGAAAGGTGCAAACCGAAGCACAGGAGTTTTGGAAATAATTCATACGGATATATGTGGTCCGTTTAATGTGAGATCGGTGGATGGTTTTAATTCTTTCATAACGTTCACCGATGATTTCTCCCGTTATGGATATATCTATCCCATTAAAGAAAGAGCAGAGGCATTAGACAAGTTCAAGATTTTAAAAGCTGAGGTTGAAAATCAAAGTAACAAAAGGATTAAAGTTGTAAGATCTGATCGCGGTGGTGAATACTACGGCAGACATACTAGTTATGGCCAAATTCCTGGACCATTTGCAAAATATTTACAGGAAAATGGCATCATGGCCCAGTATTCGGCACCGGGCGAACCTTAGCAAAATGGGGTGGCTGAAAGGCGGAACCGCACTCTTATGGATATGGTGCGGAGTATGTTAAGTCACTCCACTTTGCCAGTAAATTTATGGATGGAAGCCCTGAAAACAGCAGCACATATTCTTAACAGGGTTCCCAGTAAATCGGTGCCCAAAACACCGTATGAGTTGTGGACTGGGAGGAAACCGACCCTGAATTATTTTCATGTATGGGGCTGTCCAGCTGAAGCAAGGATTTTTAATCCAATTATGGGAAAATTAGACCCCAAGACAGTCAGTTGCCATTTTATTGGTTACCCTGACAAATCTAAAGCATATCGATTTTATTGTTCAAATCAGGCAACAAAATTTGTGGAAACAAGACACGCTGTGTTCTTGGAAAGTGATATGATGAGGGGGAGCACGACACCCCGGGAAATAATTTTGGAGGAAAAACGGGAATATGTTCCGACTCCGATAATTCAAGAACCTATCTTCCCGGTGTCTGCTGATGTTGCACCTCCTGTTGAGAGGACTGTTAATGCAACGCCTGCTGAGACTCCAGTGACTGTTTCAGATGCTACACCTGATGATGTGTCTGTTGAAAGTTCTCAGCAGCCTCCAATTGTTAATGATGTGCCAGTTAATGAACCTCTCAGAAGGTCACAGCGGACTAGAAAGCCTGCAATTCCTGATGATTATATTACATATTTGAGTGAAGATACGAATGAGTCGATGTTGGACAATGATCCTACATCATTTAAAGAAGCCATGCAAAGTGAATTTTCGTCTGAATGACTCAATGCTATGAAAGATGAAATGAAGTCCATGAGCACTAATGAAGTATGGGATTTAGTAGAAATTCCCAAAGGAGCCAAAATAGTTGGATGCAAATGGGTCTATAAGACCAAACGTGACTCCAAAGGGAATATCGAAAGGTTTAAAGCAAGGCTCGTGGCAAAAGGCTTCACTCAAAGAGAAGGGATCGATTACAAAGAAACTTTTTCACCCGTCTCTTCTAAAAACTCATTCAGAATAATTATGGCACTTGTGGCCCATTATGATTTGGAGCTACATCAGATGGATGTCAAAACGGCATTTCTAAATGGTGACTTACATGAGGATGTTTACATGGCACAACCGGAAGGTTTTGTTGTGGAAGGAAATGAACATTTGGGATGTCACCTCAAGAAATCCATCTACGGCTTGAGACAAGCATCAAGGGAATGGTATCTCAAGTTTGATAAAATAATAAGGAAATTTGGTTTTGAAGAAAATAAAGTGGACAATTGTATTTATGTCAAGTTTAGGGGGAGTAATTTTATCTTCCTGATACTATATGTTGATGACATACTTTTAGCCAGCAGTGATAAAAATATGTTGCTGGAAACTAAGAGGTTTTTATCCTCGAAGTTTGATATGAAGGATCTCGGTGAAGCAGCTTATGTTTTAGGAATTGAAATTCACCGAGACAGATCCAGAGAGATCTTGGGGCTATCTCAGAGAGCATATGTTGAAAAGATACTGAAAAAGTACAATATGCATAAGTGCTCAGCCTCACCTGCTCCTATTGTCAAGGGCGATAAATTTGGGACTTTTCAGTGCCCAAGAAATGATTTTGAATCTGCGCAGATGAAGTCAATTCCTTATGCCTCAATTGTTGAAAGCATTATGTATGCACAAGTGTGCACTCGCCCTGATTTAGCATTCGTGACCGGGATGCTTGGCAGATATCAGTCTAATCCAGGTCTGGATCACTGGAAGGCTGCTAAGAAAGTCTTGCATTATTTGCAAGGCACTAAAGGCCTCATGCTCACATATAAGAAATCTGATAACCTCGAGGTGGTGGGTTACTCAGATGCAGATTTTGCGGGGTGTGTTGATACTAAGAAATCCATGTCAGGTTATGTTTTCACACTCGCAAAAGGAGCTATATCGTGGAGAAGCTCCAAACAAACTGTTACTGCATCGTCGACAATGCAGGTAGAATTTGTGGCATGTTTTGAGGCTACTGGGCAGGCAGTATGGCTGAAGAATTTCATCCCGGGTCTGAGAGTGATTGATAGCATTTCCAGGCCAATCACCCTCTACTGCGACAGTCAACCCGCAGTAATTTTCTCGAGTAACAACAAGTCAAGTGATGCTGCCAGGCACATTGACATTAAGTTTCTTGTTGTGAAAGACAGAGTCCAGGATCAGACAATTAATGTCAAGTATATCAGCACTAAATCGATGCTGGCGGATCCTCTCACGAAAGGCTTACCACCCAGTGTTTTCAGAGAGCACGTTACCGGTATGGGTTTGGTTGAAAGCTTTTAATCCTGGCAAAGTTGGGACCGTTGTGACACCATCTCCCCAAAGAGGCTTATTTTGAGATCGAATGGGAACCATAGCCACTCGGTTCAGCAGTACTTAATTGACTGTTGTAAAGATTTATGTAAATTAAGTTGATGGTTTATATGAATAAAGTCTATGGAGCTCATAAGTTTTAAGAAGTTTCATTTTGATATAGAGTGATGTATTATAGTCACTGGGTTTCAGTGGCACTTGATTGACCACTAAAATCTTTTGTCTTAATGCATTACTTTGTTGAAAAGTGAGCTTATAAGTTTAGCCTTACAATCAAGGGGGAGAATGTTGGATGTTATGATCTTAAAGACTAAACTGTAGCCTATGTTCTAAAGATAAAGATGAAAAATATCTGAACTGCTACAGTAGGCGGTGGCTACAGTGGGCACCGCCTACTATAGCTACATGACCAGCTGAGCTGCCCTGATCAGGGGCAGCTCCTCTCCAACCAGGTGTCTGTCCCCCTGGTGTGCAGTGCATTTATAAAAGAAAATAGGGAGGAAAGGAAAGAGACCACGGCTGCTATTAGCTGCTGCTCTCAGCTATCCATTTCACTCACTCTCTCTCTCAAGAACTCAAGAACAAGGCTGCTGATCAAGCCATGCACTGAAACACTGGGAAGGGCAGTACACAGCCACCTGATCAAGCTCTAGGTGGTCTAGGAGACAGGAAGGTGATGGCAGGGTCATCAGACCAAGGTATGACCATCTCTTAATCACTATTTGTGGCTCAAACTTATGCTAATATGATCCTGGAGGATTCAACAGTAACAACAAGGTGGTAACAACTTGAAGGTGGTCAGTTGATATTGTTCTGTCAAAACTTAAACAGACACCGTACGTGCGTATTCATTCTACCATGCAAGCTTGTTGAAGACATAATTTACAACCCCAAATTTCTCTTAACAATACGTATAAAATAAGGGAACACCGAAGCTGGCCGAACCGCCGGCTCCCGCTACCCACGGCCAGTGTCGTTGTCGCGCCGCCTCGGCACCCAGGACTGCCCGAGCCGCCTCCTCCGCCTCAGCCCCGGCCATCAGGGGCGGGCCCAAGAATTTAAGACTGTGTATTCAAAATTTGAAAACTTTTTTTTGAGCCTATAGCCTTCATTTTCGCACGTATAACCGATTATAGCAGCATATTGTACTAGTTCTAAACTATATAAAAGATGTTGCATACTATATTTATTCATAAAAAATTACCATAACCTGGAATTGTTCAACATATATATAGAAGTAATAATTGTTCAACATAGCGAGGCAAAATCTAAAATATATAAAGGATAGAAAATATCAAGTGATAAGAAAGCTTATAAATTACAGGATAACTTTGCGATTGAAAATGAGTGATGATGTCCTCATCCTGAAAGACAAGTGGTCAAACTAACTTAATCATGTACCTCTATAGTATGTAGTCTGTACTGCAGCCTGCTGGACAACAAGAAGAAATCCATGCCCCTGCCTGCACCCTGCAGTGATACATGAATTCAGAAGGGCAGCACATGAAGTGCTACAGGCCTAGAGACGTATACATCTAATTAGCAATTATTACCTGTACCTTGCAGTGATACATGTATCAGTATCACTAAGAACACTTTGAAACACAATGCAGAGCAGTATAAATGGATTGCTTCTTTAAGAATCGGCATGAGAGGAGAGATCCCAATTTCACAAATCGAAGGATTAATACATCTAATTAGCAATTATACCTTCAATAGTTGAATATGTGGGTTGTGTCTTTGAAATTGAATTGATGCGGGAGCGATCAGAAGTTCAGAACCAAAGGGGGTAAGGGAGGCAGGGAGCCAAGGATAGATTTGTCGCGCCGTGCGCACGCGTGATCGTCGATCAGGCGATGGCAACAGCCCCGGTCGCCTGGCGGTTTGCCGGTCGCGTGCGAGCTATGGATCAGCCGAACAGAGGATGAGGGGGAGAGAGGTGTCGCCGGGCCGGTTGGTCTCTGCATCAGATCGATCGATAGACTATTTATTTTTTGGGCGATGCTGGACGTGTGCGTGCGGTGCGCTACAGCCATTTGGGCCAAGTCGTGGTCTTGCGGGTGGGCAACTGGGCTAGCCTCTGTTTTTTTGGCTTAAATGCTTACACGGTATATATACTTTATATATACCTAGTTTTTTTTGCCAAAAATAATGTGTATTCAACTGAATACCCTAGAATTGAGGTGGGCCCGCCCCTGCCTACCATCCCTCTAACCCTCCCTTTCCGCCGCCGGTGACCACCCCACACCCTCACCCGCACGTGTCAACCCTTGAACTCCCCTCCACCGGCGACACCGTGGACAGCTGCGTTGTCCCCGTTTTCGGGTCGTTCTAGGCTCGGCCTCACAGGGAACTCAGCGGCTGGCCGCATCTTCCCCGTCTCCGCCTCGGCTGGTTGCGGCTATCAGGAATCGACTGAACTGTTTTTTTTTTCCAGTTGCCTGATGAATAGCAAATGCGAAAAAATAACTAATTAATCATGACGTCTCTACCGCAGGACCATTATGTATGGAGTACAGAATGTGAATATGTGACAAGTAGAAACTCTCTTCGGACCGCTGGAGGTGCACACTCACACTCAACGGTGGAAACAGGCCCCAGGCTGCCCGGGCAGTGGCCTGGGTCGTGAGGCTGGGTTCCTTCCTTCACTGTAGTAAGTGTTTGACCTGGGGCTTGCGTGGGTCTTGCCCCGATCCTGGCGCCGCCACTGCTCACACTGCATATTATATTAACCGACTACATTGAGGAGGAGTCCGCAAGCTACATACATTTGATCATATCAAGTTATAGACCCTCTGGCGTCGCCCCCGCTCGGGCGACTCGGGCGGTTCCCCAGCCCTAGCCGCCGTCGGGGCCGAATCCTCCTTCCCTCACCCCGTCGACGCCGGAGGACGCTGCCGGGATGCGCCCGGGGGCTGACGGCGGTGGCGGGGATCCTCCTCTCTCCAACGTCTCACGGGTGGTGCGGAGCCCTTGCGCGTGTGGAGGCGCAGCAGATCCGACGGCGGCGGCGATGGCCGCGGCGGCGGCGGCGGTGGCTGGCCCTGCCATGGGTGATGGCGACTGCGGCGCGTCGGACAGCCCGTCACGGGCGGCGGCGGGCGGCGGCTTTCCTCGTTCGGGCGGCGGCGACTTCTGATGCGGCGGCGCGTCATCCGGCTTCGGATCGGCAGCGGCGTGGAGGGCCTGGTGGGCTGCTTGGCAGCACCTCCGGTCAGATCTGTTCTGGCCGGTGCAGCCAGCGATGGTGGTCACCTCTTCCGTCGGAGGTGGTCGGCCTGAGGCTGGGTGGCCAGATCTCGAGATCCGTCATCTAGTCCCGGCTGCGAGTCGGAGAGACATGGTTGCCGGTGAAAACCGAGCCAACGGCAGGCGATGGCGGCGTTCTACGCCGTTACCTTGATGAAGGCATCGTCGAGTAACTACGGTCAACCCACTCGTGCTGCTCTGGGGGAAACCCTAGGATCTGGTGTTCCAGATCGGACGATGGCGGCACTACGGTGTCGTTTCTCTCTTGGGAGCATCGTTTGTGGAGCAGCGCTGGATGACAGAGGCAAGAGGCGGAGCGGCTTCATCTTGAACGGAGCTTCGGTGGAGATGTCAAGTCATGCCTGGCCGACAGGTGCTACGCTGTGTCATGCCTGGTCGGCAGGTGCTACGCACGACAAATCTTCCAGAGTCTCCGCGTCGGGATGGACGAGCGCAGGGCGGTGGAGTCGTTGGGCGCCGTGGTGGCGTCGACGGATGGCCGGACTGGCAAGGATGATGCGGATTTCTCTCTTGAAGATGGGACAGCGGTTCGATGATGATGGCGGCTTCTAAAATGTGTGCATGTGATATACGCTTTAGGTCTGCTGCACCGGGTGTACGTTCCGATACGTTATATGGATGGATCGGCGACGACAACGGTTATAGATATGGGGAGTGAGAGCACTCCACATTATCAAGTTTGTAGGTGTGAGTGGAGGCTTCGGGTGGCTTGATGTATGTTCTTGTCAGACCTTAGTGGAATAATTAATAAAGATGGCTGCATGCATCAATTGATGCAGAGGCCGGGGGTTTAACCTCCTTTTCAAAAAAAAAAAAAAAAAAAAAGTTATAGACCCTCTAAAGGTTCTTGTCAGTACGCAGTCATCTATGCAGTTGTTTGGTTCGTTACAGAATTGAAAGGTAAGAACAAGCTGTAGCACAGTTGAGTTAGTTGTACAAATTGAAAGTTAAGAGGTTGATGATGAGTCTGTCTGTCCAAGGATCAAAATCATATTGTGCGTGCCTCACAACTTATACATACATCACGATGTCATAATAACATCGCATGACATGGTCCAAGGATCAAATCAGAACATCGATCACAGTGGTCGCTCTAGCCGCTGTCCGGGCCTGTACGGGACCCGACGTCCCCCTCCCTTTGTCGGCGGCAGCGAGTGCTCCATCGCTCGACTTGGCCTGAACTGAAGAACAGAGCATGCAGTTTCAGTACCATAAATAACCTGACTTGTTCTCACAGATCAAAGATTAGCCATTGCACTACACAAGAATAGACAAGTTTCTTCAGAAAAAGAACAGTCTGGATTCTGAATCTCTGCATGTTGTTAAATGACAGCCAATTAGGCTTATGAAAAAGAACAGCTAGTACATGGTCGTTTGGTTCGTTGTCTATCATCAAGTTATCAGCTCACAAACCATAGTAGAATAGTAAAGCAAAGAATCACTACAAAATGATCATTGCATAAATGTGCTCTACATTACAACCTTGTTTTCTTGTTAGTCTCGCTAAATGGAGTAAAATGCACTTGACACAAAAGTTCCTACGCATCACTGCACTGGGATTGATGTTAAGCATCCAGGGCAAGAAGCTGAGGCTGCCTGCATGTAAAATAAGAAGAAAAAAAAGCTTTCATATGAACTTTTCTGTGCTTAATTACTAGCTGAATGCTAAAGTTGAATAATACGTACTGAAGCTTCACACTTCAGTACTGTTCGTTCATTATCCAAGAAATGCCAACAACCATACTGTGGATTGCTAAATGTATTCTGAAATCTGATTATATATATATATTTATATAAGAGCATCACTTGATTGCTAAGGTCTGATGAAGAATTAAAATTCGTGACGACATTACTAACCTTTTTGGCCCTTAACCGATTAAAATCCCAATTCTTATGGAAAGATAAAAATCACAATTCACCATGGAGATAACAACGTTCTGGTACAAAAAAAGCTAGGTAGCAATACACAAGAGGAAAAAGCTAGTAGAGAAGTACCAACATCTTGCCTCCATTATTAGTCCTTCCTCTCAACGAGTTAGGGCCTACTCCTCTTCATAATCATCCACTCTGTCCTCTTCATGTTCATCGTCCCACTGAACCTGACAAGTTAAAACTAAACAATAGGAAGAAATATATTCAGATTCAGCTAACTCTAGCATACAAATGAAACAATGATGGGATCAATGATAGATAGGAGATTACTTATATTGAACAGAGCAATCGAACTATACATTACCTGCACATTTTGCTCGATATAACAGCTCTCCATGTTGTACGGTTCACTTGCGCAAACTGGGCCCAGCTGGGCTGGGAGTGCAATTCTGCCCAAATGCCTCCATTAGTTGCTGCTTCTTCCTCTGATCTGCTGCTCTGCTCTTCTTGCATAGAGCGAGCTGGAGAAGAGCACATGCATCATGCAGTACATTCAGCTTGAGAACCTGAAACCCACCAAGCTGACTGGCTTGCTGTTCACAATTATCCAGAGAAATTAAGAGCAACAGCTGCCTAAATGAAATGAAACTTCATTTGAATAATTGCACTGCATGCACAAGAAACGGCAGAATAACCTACAAGTGTCATAATTACCAGGGACCCTCCATTTCACAGAATGAAAGAAATGAAACCCCAAACCATCATCACATCAGCAGGTTCAGTAGTACATGTAGTTAATTCCAGCAGCTAAGCGAGCTTATATAAACATATAGGCAAATAAAACACGGCTGCTACAAACAAAACAAAAGAGGGAGAGCAAGCTAGATCTTGGTTCGATCAGGTGCCTCCAACTTGGTGTACTTGCCTGCTATATATCCACTAACTGAATCTGGGAATGGGGTGAAAACCACACACCAGCCCACCAAAAATTAACCTCATTCCCTGTATCAATCCAGTGCATTCATCAACTTCTGGAACACAACCCATCACACTATTGTGGTGTCAAACCAAATGATTAATCCATTTCCAACCCATGGAGGCAGCCAACCCCACAGTATGAAGGCAGTACAAAAGACTGAATGGCAGTACAAATTACAAGAATACATAGGCTAACCCACCCTGCAACAAACAGTACATCCTCAACATGTCTATTACGAAAATACATCAAGAAAATATTCAACTTGTTCTTGACACAAATTACTGAGATCCAGGAGGAAGGCGGTGATAGTGCCAGAGCAGGGCGGCGGTTGCAAGCAGATGAAAAACTTCTCGTTGTTCCTTAAGACAAATCACAGACTTCTGAAGTAATTAGCCCCCATTGGTGATGAACTGCACCATTGCCCCCACTGGTCATCGGCACCTGACTAAAACACATGAAATTCCAATTTTCAGTCAGTTGAACCAGCATTCGTTTATGTGAGGTAAATAAATCTATGTTGTTAGCACAACAAAGTTAGCCGCGGGCTATCTTGTTTGTTATGATTTTGAAAGAATAACAAGCAACATCTATGTGTCAATTTGTAGCATGTGAGATAAAAATTAATTTCAGCATCGAGTAATTGAAGTTGAAATAGATTATAAGACTATAAATCTGTTGGCTGCTAGATCAAGCTGGAAGTACAAAAGAAAACAAGGTTGTTGCTATCTTGTACAAATTGAATCATGGAGGACAAAGATCAGCACAAGTCTGTAGCTATCTAGCACAAGGATCGACACAAGGAGGTTTGCAAAAAGTACAGGCTGTAGCTAAGTTACACAGTCAAGAATTACTTATGTGTTGCCCTGCTCACTAAAACAGGATCAAGAATTCTGGTTTCCAGTTGACTGACAGCAAGTCAGCAACCCAGGTTTCCCCCAAATTCAGTAATATTAAAGATTACTAATTTGCATGGCAGAGAGTGATCCAAGAGAATCTGCAAAACATTTTTGGGCGGGATAGAAAACAAAAAACAGATCCAAACTTTGCACAGTCTGTGATCCAAACATTTCTTTCTTTCCACCCTAGTACTAGTTCTAGCTCACAAGTCACAACGCTACAAAACCTGAGTTGAGAACCTGGAGCACTAGATTAGATTAGATTAAACTCAGATGGATGAAAGAGGAGTTGCACTAAAGAAATTCAGAATTCAGTTGTATGTACAAGAACCCAATCTAGTCAATTCAAACTTGTACAATGGCCTGCATACAATATTTTACACCATGAGCACACCTTACACCAGCAGGAATAAATTTTAGCTAAGTTTCAGCGCAGGAACTTGTGCTCACAGCTAGTACTGAGTATGACAGCAGCCTATTTCAATAAGCAAGACAAGTACGCAAGTACCATGATTCAGAATAAGTCATCGCATTCACATTCATGTAGTATCTTGTAACAAACCAAGGCTATGGATTCAAAGGAAGTGAAAGGTTCTTTAACAAATGATACCGCGCGAATCTATCTCGACAAGTAAATTAAGTATCATGTTTCATCACAAGCATATCACAAGCATAACTGACGAGTTAGACCACTTACTTGCAACACTCAGTGCTCATCTACTAATGTCTCTGAAAACCAAGGCACGTATGGAAGAAACGACTCACTGATGCCTGGCCCAAGAGCGACAACACGGTGTGCTTTCCCACGATCAATATCGTACGACATCAGCACGTTCTGCTCACCCATAATAAAGAAAAAGATATTGCAATCCGGGTGAAATGCAACAGCCTCATAGCCCAGACCGAAATTCCCACCGAAGAGTTGCATAGTGCTGACACTATGTTTCAAGCTCCATGCACCATCTTCCAGAGTCCAGAATGATATTTGGTACTCACTGTCAATGTGTGTGCCGACAAACCACAAGCAACCCTGAGACTGTCGAAGGAGGAAACCAGGTCCACGGACATCTGGCAACTCAATCTCCTTCCATTCCTTTGCCTCCAAATCCACGGCAATGAGCACGCCCTGGTAGGTAAGGAAATGCAGCATGCCGTTAAAGAACACGGCGCTGGCCAGTTCTAACAGACTCACACAACCACTCCAGCTAAGCGCAATGTGATTCCAACGAGCAGTGCGGGACGAGTAGATCCTTGCTTGGGCATCACCATCCGCCGTGTACGAAAAGACTTGGAAATGCGAGGAGACGGCGGAGTCGAAGGCCAGGCGGCAGGTGCAGATTCCATCAAAGTCCCCAGGGTCCGGCAAGGCTACCCATTTCTCGGTAACGGGATTGCAGACGAAGTAATCGTAGCGCACTGGGGAGGAGGTGGAGGAGGAGGCATCCAGGGTCCCGTGCTAGCAGAGGAGGAGGTGGAGGAGGAGACATCCAGGGTCCCGTGCTAGCAGAGGAGGAGGCTATTGCAGAAGTCCAAGACGATGATGTCAGCGTGGTTGGGCAGTAAGCGAGCGCGGGCTTGACCAGAGGTGGTCTGCGTCCCGAGACATTGGTGAAGTGCAGCGCCTTTGTGGGGAAGCGGTTGTTGTCCCAGCTCTTGTAGAAGAAGCCGGGGAGGATCTGCGCCATCCTCTTGCGGTGGTAGGCGCGCCAACAGGTCGTGCGGGGGCCATTGGTCACCCCCCAGGCTGTGCTCGCCCGTAATTTACCGGTCCTTACTAAAAATGTTCCGTTAATGTTTACAGATTTTTGTCTATTCAAGAAATACCTGAAAAATAGACACTTTGAGAAAGAGATACTGCTTACTTCAAATACTATTAGGTTACACTGCTCAGGCCTCAGGATAAACCCTGCACTGATGGGCACTTAGACCCCCGCGTTGACGGGTTAAGCGCCCGTCAGTGACTACGCACCAGTGGAGGGTCTCCCTCCACAGACGGGCACATGTTTAGAGCCCTTCAGTGGATTACTCTTCCAGTGACGGGCCGCAGCGTGCTCGTCTGTGCTGGTTATGACAATGACGGGTGCGTAGCCTTCGCCCGTCAGTGTTATCCTTTTCAGATTTTTTTCCAGAAACAGAATACTTATTGCACAAAATTTGACACAAATTGCATCAATATATACATCCATTCCATCAGAACACATTCCATTCCATTGAAATAATATTACATGGATCATCATACATTTAATGATTAGTATAAATTTCAGAAATCCCTTCTGGTATTCATGTAATTGAGTACAACCCTAGTGGCGTATAGGTGTGTATTCTTAGTTGTGGAACTTCAAAGAGGAACGGAGTGGGACAATGAAAATAAATGCTCAAGCACATCAATGTCATCGACAAAGACATACTTTAGCACCTATTGTACCTCACCCTCCGTTTCTCCCCGAAAGTCTTGCAGCCAAGGAAAGCTCATATTTGACAATAGGGCACTCGTCTACATCAATCCCGATGGGATTCCCAAAAATTCATAATAATCTATTTCAACTACAACTAAACTACTAGTGCATTGTACTAACTAGGGATTTTGCACTCGTTTACTTCTAATCTAATAGCGGGAATGGCTGGCGGTGGATGGCAGCTGAATCTGGGATGGTTGGCGGTGTAGGAACACGGGGACGACAACAACGGAGGATCAGCGGAGACGGCGACGTTAAGCCGGATCCGCGCGGTGGAGGAGGAGCGACGGTGGGGCGCGGCCGGCGGTGGAGGATCGCGTGGACGTTCATGGCGGGCGCGACCACTGTCCCTAATTAGTGACACACATTAATGGATTACCGAGATTCAAATGATCTCCACGGGAGACTACCAAATTCATTTATATGCTAAATTATGTTTTTTAATGCAATCATATGCATGGTCTTCATTATTACTCTGCGTTTATTGAATTATTGGTATCATCCTGTTACGTGTCAACCTGACTTTCTTCTTCTTTTTTCCTTAGTCAATGCGATCACGATAAGAAGTTGGACAATGAAACATAATACAATGCCGGTTCTTGCATGTCCTGATTCATCGAAAACAGTTGTAATAATTGTGTTTGATTAATCTGTAAATGTTATCTTATATATTATCCTTGTTCTTCTGTTATTTTTTGCAGATAGGGGTCTGTTATTTTTTTTTGCAGAGGCCGGGTGTACTTGGTATCATGGTGATATTAATATATTACCCTTTATAAAAAAAAGAAACGATGATGTGTTATTTGCTATCGCGCCACGTCCGTTTAGCTACCCATCATTGTTGCTTAATCTACAGTGTTTTCCCTACTTTTCCTCTCTAATTACATGTAATTTTAATTTATTTTACATGGTACATGTGTCTATCATGAAAGCAAAATGTTTTCTTGCAGTTCAAAGCATGGGAGATTTTGCTTCCCAAAGAAGAAAAAAGGAGGTAGAGAAATGATATGCTAATAAAATTTCATTGTGCTACAATAGTTTGGTGTTACTATTGAAAATAAATAAATGTTAAGCTAATAAAATTTGCTAATTTTAGAAATACCCTCGGAGCTTAATTTTGGTAAGTTGAATAAGCAAAAGATAAAAAGAGGATGCATTTTAGCTTGTAAGATAAAAAGACAAAAGAAGATGAAAAATAATAGGGCAGCGCTCTGCGCCGGCGCGCCGGCCCAATCTTTTCGGCCGGTCAGCCCAGATCCGTCCGATCTCCTCCCTCCTCTTCCGCGTAGCCGTCAGATCTCCTCCCTTCTCTTCCGCATCTCATCTTCAACCTCCCACACGGGAGAGAAAAAAAGGAGGGCGCTGCCCCTGCACACGCCGCGCCCCACGCCTCGCCTCCTCATCTTCTCTCGCCGCCGGTCATCCCCGGTCGCCGCCCCCTCGCCGTTGGTCGCGGCCCTCGCCGTCGCTCCCAGCTCTGCCATGATGCATGTAGCAAAAACGAGTGCCTGGTTGAAGCTTTCTCTATTGCCGGTTGAAACATTTTTCATATACCGTTGAAGCTTTTTATGTCAACGGTTGCAACAAACGCGAGCATGGTTCCCCAGCTGGCCATGGTGACCGTCAAAGCTCTACGCTGTCCGAGATGCAGCTCAACCGTGCCGGTTGTAGCAAAAACGTTATGCCGGTTGTAGCAAAATGAAACACCGCATGTAGCAAAAATCGCGACGCCATGTGCGATGTAGCAAAATGCGACATCGGTGGTAGCAAAACGCGGTGCCGGTTGTAGCAAATTTCGATGCCGGTTGAAGCATGTAGTAAATTACTGAGCTGGAACTTCGCCGGCCATGTCCGTTGCAGCTCCGGTCGCCATGGAGCAGTTGAGAGAGGGGAAATCGAGGGGAGTTCGAAGGTGCTCGCCGGAGAAGAAGACGGGGCTCGCTGGAGGAGATCGCCGGGGTAGGATTCCCATGGCAACCGGGAGATTGGAAAAAAGGAAAGAGAAGGACGCAGGATGAGGAAGAAGATAACGTGGTGTACCCTTCCAATTTGATTCGCTGCCGCGAGCGAGTGGACAGACCGGCCGAAGCGTTCGGCCGGCGCACCGGCCCCAAACGTTTCCCAAAATAATATCAAACGCATGTTCTTGCCAAACGGGTGGATAATATTTATTTATTGCACACCATGGATGGGCATTACAGCTTTAATATATTACACACGTAGGTATGTACATATACATGCACGTATATAATCCCTTAACAGTATTTAATCGAGCTGCAGACGATGCTGCTGGATCCCATCGTGCTTTATTCATTACATTACATTACACACATATGTATAGCCAGCTAGCTGGGGTTTAACGTAGCATGCAGATCGAGTAGAGGTCTGCAGGTACGAGGTAGGTCTGGATGGGATCGATGGGTAGAGTACGTAGGTAGCTGCTAGCTCGATATATAAGTGATTGATTCATGGGTTGGGCACGAGGCCGACGTAGACACCGAGGGCGAGGAGGCTGTCCCCCCCGGAGCGGCCGAAGAAGCCGACCACGGCGCCGTTGTGGTTGCCGGCCACGGCCTTGTCCGGCAATGGCACGCTAAAGTCAGTCCCCGCGCGGCGCCCGTACAGGTTGCGCGGACCCTTGTTGGTGGTGAACTGGAGCGAGGTCACGCCATTGGCGTCGAAAGTGCCAGTGATGTTGTTGACATACTCGCCTGGGCTCATGGGAAGCTGCACCACATGCATGCGTATAGTCACAAGTGACACAACTAAGTAGCGCAATCGATAAGTAGAAAAAAATTACTGTAAGAATGAGTTAACGTACGGGTTGCGGCGGTAGGTCGGTCGTGCCCCAGGGGCCTACATTGATGAGGTGGCCATTCTGGTCGACGTAGGTGAAGGAGAAGCCATAGATGCGCTGAGTGCTGTGGACAGTGACGCTCTTAAGCTGGACCGGCGTGCTGATCAATTTGTTATTGGGGCCGATCCTGCCCCACGGACCGATCATGACCGGCAAACCATTCTTCCCCAGCACGTAGACGCCGAGTGCCTGGAGGGTGTCGTTGGAGCGGCCGAAGAAGGCGACCCCCTCGCCATCGCTCTGCTGCAACGGCACGCTGAAGGCGGTCCCTGCCTGGTAGCCGTACGGCCCGTGCTCACGACTGTTGATGATAAGCGTGAGCGAGGTGACGCCGTCAGAATCGTTGAAGGTGCCGCTCACGTAGTTGAGCTGGTCGTTTCGCGTCATCTGGATTATCTCTGAGCGTTCCGGGTCGATCTTGCCCCAGGGGCCGACGGGGATTTCCTTCTCGTCCTGGTCGACGTAGACGAAGGAGAAGCCAATGATACTGCCATTCCTGGAATCCCAGCTACTAATGGTGATGGTCTTCAGGCGTTGGGGCCTGCTGCCGACGTTGATGTCATGATGTTGTCCGCCCGGTGCACCAAATGGACCAACCTTCACCGGGTCCTACATAAAACATGCATCCATCACAAATTCATTCATCAACATCCTGCACACACACAGATATATTACACCAAATGCTTGGTTTAAGTATACACATATACTATTTCTAAGATATCCAAAACGAAATACGTACATGAATTTTTTTTGCGAGTGAGTTCATACATAGTTTTTACTATATTTTTTAAATATATTCATACAAGGAGTATATTCCAAAAATTGAACAGACTACCTGAAAAGTAGTATACGTATACAACCTAGTTTGTCTTATATATATACTCTCTATACTACGGCTACATACTCGCCATTACATTAGAGACTACCTACATAGCATTAAAAGACACGTGAGTCTAAGGGCCTGTTCGGAACTCCTCCCGCTCCGCGCTTCTCCAACTCCAGGCGCGGAGCCGGACCGAACGTTTTTTCGACGCGGAGTGAGCTTTCTGAAGCGTGGCGTTCCTCCAGTGCAAATTACCGAAGCTACTAAAGCCCAGCTCCACGTAAACGAGAAGTAAGAGTTCGCAGTATTTACAGCTACTTGCCACCGCTAAAGAAAACGATTCGTCTCAGCGAACGATCGATCCCCTCGCCAGGCGCCAAGTGTACAGGCTGGCCCGAACTGGGCTGCCACCAGCCGGCCCAAAGTGGCTCCCAGCAGGCCAACAGCCTCCAGCTGGGCTACATCGTTGGGAGAAGCTAGCGTTGCTCCCGAACGCTTGGGAATCGCTGGGTGGAGTGAGAAGCGACGCAGAGAAGCTGAATTCGTGGAGTTTGCAGAGTTTGGAGAGGTTCCGAACACGCCCTAACTACACCCGGTAGTACTACTTGGAAGCTAGCTCTAGTTGCTCAAGCCTTACCGCCATATTCCCGAGCTACTGAGTCTGAAGCGTGTGTGTGTGTGTGCAAGTTGCGATGGGCCAAATGATCATGGAAGGCCACCTATTTATAGCGACTCAGCTGCGCGCGTGCGCCTACCATTCATCCCACTCGATAGAGATCAGTACATGTTTGATTCGTTTCTATCGGGTCAGGTGCCGCTCTGGTAAGAATTAATATTAATTATGAATTATTTGCAGTCCATGCCTGACTAGCTACTCCCAGTTCCTTCAATTCCTAGTTGGTTGTATTACTTTTCTGTTGATTACCATATCTCATATGCTACATTACTTTCATTTTATATATGATATCTTCTCTGGCCTATCGACTTGTTTGTGCATGTGTTGCATAGCCATTAGAAAGACATCAATTAGAAATATAGTCGTTAAAAATATTCTCTTAGTTGCAAAATATTAATAAAATATATATGAGTGCAATTTTGTGTGCGAGATGGAGGGAGCGGGTTGGAGCACGCCGAGAAATAGGGAGGGAATCGTATAGAGTGGTTCCCCTGTATGGAGACACTATTATGGATAAGTACATCACTGACAAGCAAAAAACAACAATCACTAATCCTGGAAAATCTCCGGCATCGTGTTTCTCTAACTATAAGCTGCGGCCTTGATTTATCTGTCTGATATCGCATGGATGGATAGAACGGATTTGACGAAACATATAAAAACATATGGTTGGCCTAATGGAAATCATTTTCTTTATATTGACTAATTAGAGTCTCTCCGGATTGTACACTGTCTTATCACGAACAAACTAAAGGAATATAATTCTTTTTTGTTATATGTAACACATGAAAACATTATAGATTATAAACTTTCAAAGAGAATAGTTTTACAAAGTTACTATATTAAAACAGTTAGAGAAACCATTTGTTCTTAAAAAAATTAGACCGTGCGACGCATGGGTTGATTACTAGTTAAGGGATATGATTAAGAGACAACAACATCAAATATATGGAAAGACACACTTCTCTACAATTGCATTGCTATCTTTGGTGTCATTTCTTGATGACATGCATCGGTATCAAAGAACCTTCCACTACTACATAACAATCCTTTACAGCCGGTTCAAATGTGCCCTCCTGAGTCAGTTTTGGCAGCGACCCTACTATTAAATGTATAATAGGAAACATCTTTAAAAAACTCACTATCGAAAACAAATCCACACATATTAACAAATTACATAGTGATATTTTATTGCCATCCTAAAATACAGGGAAGTTTCGATGAGTATAGCCATTGCAAACATAGCCGTTAGAAATACATCAATTGAAAATATAGCCGTTAAAGGTATTCACTTAGTTAAAGAATATTGAGAAAATATATATGAGTGGAATATAGTGTGCGAGATGTAGGGAGCAGGTTGGAGCACATCGCGAAATAGGGAGGGAATCTTGTAGTGGCTCCCTGTATGGAGACACTATTTAAGAAAAGTACATCACTGAAAGGCAAAAAACAAACATCACTGATGGGTTTTGTGCCCGTCAATGAGGAAAGGTCGGTGCCAATAAAAATCAACACTGAATATCCTTCCCTGCCCCGTCAGTGGTGATAAAGCGTAGAACCAAAAATATAGCGGGCCGGGCCGATGAGGCCCAACCGCTTACTACCCACATCCAGAAACTCATCGAGTGGTTGTCGAGTTGCCATTGTCATCACTTTGAGGTTCTCGTTACCGTCGCCGCCGCAGGATCCTTGGCACTGGAATTGAGGATGTAGCCTCCACCATCGCTGGTTCAGATGGAGGCGGTGGGTCTTGCCACCACCTCCGCCACCCGCATCACCTCCCAATCCGCTAACGTGCTCTTGCTAGCTCCTCGCCCTCCTCGTACATTTGTCGGGGAGACCTCACCGCCAACCCGTTGGAGCTCTCCATCTTCCCAATCCCACAATCGATCACTGTTGCTCCGTTCCAGAGGGCCTTTAGTCCCGGTTCCAGAGGGCCTTTAGTCCCGGTTCCAGAGGGCCTTTAGTCCCGGTTCTGGAACCGGGACTAAAGGGTCGGGACTAAAGGCCCCCCCCCCCTTTAGTCCCGGTTCGCTTACGAACCGGGACAGAAGGGGCTCCACGTGGCCGCTCTCTGTGCGTGGGCTGGAGAACCTTTAGTCCCGGTTGGGGTTACAAACCGGGACTAAAGGTGAAGCCTTTAGTCCCGGTTTGTAACCCCAACCGGGACTAAAGGCTCAAAAAAAAAATTCAAAAAAAAATTTCAAATTTTTTTTTCAAGTTTTTTAATTTTTTTTTTTTCTGATTTTCAAATCTTTGAATTATTTGACAATTTAATCTGTAATCACCCCTCCTCACTGCTTCAGAATTTAATCTCTAATCTCTAATCTCTAATCAGCACTCATTCCAAATCGTCTAACTTCCCGGCCGGTCACCCATTCTCTCAATACTCCAGCCCCAGCACGCTTAACTTTCAGGTTCTATTCCCCCTAGTTTCCAAGTCAACACTTGTTGTTTTCCTGACAATAATAAGCAATCAATCCTGTTAACCCTTAGGTCTTGATGTCACATGATTTAATTTTTTGAATTCCAAACAATTATTAAAATAAACATAATAAGTACTAATAATATTGAATTTCAATGAAAATAAAATAAGTAATAATATTATTTTATTCATGTGTGAGGAATCCAAATATGACACACACACAAACACACACACACACACACCCCCCCCGTGGATCGCCTTTTCAGTTTAAAAATAAATAAAAGAAAATGATAAAAAATTCAAATTTAAAAATCCTTCGAGATGCCCATGTGTTATGTGTTCTAGTTGTTAGGAAAATTAACAAACATGAATTTTGAATTTTTTTGCAAAAGGCCGCCGTGTTTCGGTAAAATGGCCGTAACTTTTGCATACGACCTCCGATGAAAAAGTTTTTTATATGAAAAAGCATCTACTCGAAAAGTTACATCCGAATTCAACAGGCTACGCCCATTATCGATTTTTTAGAATCCTCGAAAACCTAACAGAAAAAAAGTTACGATGCTTTTAAGATCTGGAGGCAAAAAAATAAAAAAAGTTAGCGATGGCGCACCAGTGCATAGTGCGCCACTACTATTTTCCCGCCTTCAAAATTCAAAAAAATTTAAAAATAGTAATGGTGCACTGGTCGACTATGCCCTCTCTTTTCCCACTTCTTCCTCCCCTCCCTACACTAATAGCCTTTTTTCTAGTAGTGGTTGGTGTCCATCCAATCATAACGTCGACTACATCTGCTAGCACCGTCCCAGCCAGAGTTACAACTAAGGTTAACCAAGCCAGAGTCAACCCTTTCTAACTTCATTTGCTATTTTTCATGCATTTAATGATTTTTTTGAGCTAAATGGCCATTCATTTGAAAAGCACTACAAATGAACTCTGAAAAGGTTGAAACTTGGCATGGTATCATAATTTCACCCACATAGCTTGTGCTAAAAAGTTGAGAGGGTTACGGAAAAAACTGGATGCACTTCGTGTACAAACTGGACCATCTCCTTCGAAGTATCAAGGTTTCGGACGAAAACCCATCTGTTACAAAGGCATTTCATTTTTTTTAACTTATTTCAACTCCAGACTTTTTCTGCATTCAATATGCACCATTCAAAGCCACATCCTCAAATTTCAACCTTTTCTAACTTCATTTGCTATTTTTCATGCATTTAATGATTTTTTGAGCTAAATGACCCTGAAATTGAAAAGACCTACAAATGAACTCTAAAAAGGTTGAAACTTGGCATGGTATCATCATTTCACCCACATAGCATGTGCTACAAAGTTGACAGGGTTACGGCAAAAACTGGATGCACTTCGTGTACAAACTGGACCATCTCCTTCGAAGTATCAAGGTTTCGGACAAAAACTCGTCTGTTACAAAGGCGTTTCATTTTTAAATTATTCTAAAAATAACCAAATAAATCTTACTGTGAAAACAATCTAACACGTGACTAGGAGCAAAAAGAATTAAATTAAAAACTATTTGTAAACTTAAGTTATTCACAATCTACGGTTTGAAGCAAATTTGAACAAATTCAAATTTAAACATTCAAATTTGAACAAATTCAAATTTAAACATTCAAATTTGCAAACTAATGGCACAAACAGAAACTAGACAAAATTTTGAATCTAATGCAAAAAGAATCACTCAAAAACATCAAATTTCCTAAAAGATATAAGCAATTTAAAACAGAAACTAAAAACAGATCCCACTTGTAAAAACATAAAAAAAACTTTCTGAACCCTTTTAGTCCCGGTTGGTGTCTCCAACCGGGACTAAAGGTCCCATTTGAACCGGGACTAATGCCCGACCGGCGCCCTAGCCGCTCGAACCGGGACTAATGCTCACATTAGTCCCGGTTCGTAATGCAACCGGGACTAATGTGTTGGGTGACCTGTGACCAATGCCCCCTTTTGTACTAGTGGTTACTACTGCCCCGTCAAGCTTAATAGATAGCAGAATAAAGTGGAACCTGCGCACGCATAACTCATCAATTACATTACTTAACCTCGAGTACGCGAAACCGAATATGCACAAGACAGTAACACTCACTTGAAGTTGTAAGGAAAGAGTATTTCCCTTTTGTTTTGATGTCCAAGGAACGCTTTTAGCAAGTTTTCCGTAGTATCTTTGGCTCTGTTTTGTACCGACCATTCATTTACGGTATTTGGGCTAATGAACCCAATGTCATAGATTTGTCGTTTTTTGCATTCGACGATCTTCAATCTGCATAATATAGTGAGGATAATTATATATACATGCAATGAACGAGCTGAGCTAGAGATTTAATTATAGAAGTAATACTTACAGACAATAGCAAGTCATGAGTTGTTTGTCGAGGGCCTGTTGATTGAATAACTGAAATAACTCCACAAATTCAACAGGCAGCAGGTCGACTCCAATGAAGTCGTGCTCTTTTTTAATTCCGACAAACAAACTGTCGGTCCCAGACTTCCTGCAGTTTTCCATGTACCACTCATGCAATGTTCGCATCATCGTTGTTAGATGAGGATGATCAGGTTTGACGAGAGGCTTCCCGTGCTCGTATCTAAAGATCTCTACTACCTCGGCTGTTTCAAACTATACATCATCGCCGACGTAATCACCAAGAGTGGTACCGGGCAGTAGCACCGGATGATTAGCGATATCGTGGTCTTGCGGGTGGGCAACTGGGCTAGCCTCTGTTTTTTTGGCTTAAATGCTTACACGGTATATATACTTTATATATACCTAGTTTTTTTTGCCAAAAATAATGTGTATTCAACTGAATACCCTAGAATTGAGGTGGGCCCGCCCCTGCCTACCATCCCTCTAACCCTCCCTTTCCGCCGCCGGTGACCACCCCACACCCTCACCCGCACGTGTCAACCCTTGAACTCCCCTCCACCGGCGACACCGTGGACAGCTGCATGCGTTGTCCCCGTTTTCGGGTCGTTCTAGGCTCGGCCTCACAGGGAACTCAGCGGCTGGCCGCATCTTCCCCGTCTCCGCCTCGGCTGGTTGCGGCTATCAGGAATCGACTGAACTGTTTTTTTTTTCCAGTTGCCTGATGAATAGCAAATGCGAAAAAATAACTAATTAATCATGACGTCTCTACCGCAGGACCATTATGTATGGAGTACAGAATGTGAATATGTGACAAGTAGAAACTCTCTTCGGACCGCTTGAGGTGCACACTCACACTCAACGGTGGAAACAGGCCCCAGGCTGCCCGGGCAGTGGCCTGGGTCGTGAGGCTGGGTTCCTTCCTTCACTGTAGTAAGTGTTTGACCTGGGGCTTGCGTGGGTCTTGCCCCGATCCTGGCGCCGCCACTGCTCACACTGCATATTATATTAACCGACTACATTGAGGAGGAGTCCGCAAGCTACATACATTTGATCATATCAAGTTATAGACCCTCTGGCGTCGCCCCCGCTCGGGCGACTCGGGCGGTTCCCCAGCCCTAGCCGCCGTCGGGGCCGAATCCTCCTTCCCTCACCCCGTCGCCGCCGGAGGACGCTGCCGGGATGCGCCCGGGGGCTGACGGCGGTGGCGGGGATCCTCCTCTCTCCAACGTCTCACGGGTGGTGCGGAGCCCTTGCGCGTGTGGAGGCGCAGCAGATCCGACGGCGGCGGCGATGGCCGCGGCGGCGGCGGCGACGGTGGCTGGCCCTGCCATGGGTGATGGCGACTGCGGCGCGTCGGACAGCCCGTCACGGGCGGCGGCGGGCGGCGGCTTTCCTCGTTCGGGCGGCGGCGACTTCTGATGCGGCGGCGCGTCATCCGGCTTCGGATCGGCAGCGGCGTGCAGGGCCTGGTGGGCTGCTTGGCAGCACCTCCGGTCAGATCTGTTCTGGCCGGTGCAGCCAGCGATGGTGGTCACCTCTTCCGTCGGAGGTGGTCGGCCTGAGGCTGGGTGGCCAGATCTCGAGATCCGTCATCTAGTCCCGGCTGCGAGTCGGAGAGACATGGTTGCCGGTGAAAACCGAGCCAACGGCAGGCGATGGCGGCGTTCTACGCCGTTACCTTGATGAAGGCATCGTCGAGTAACTACGGTCAACCCACTCGTGCTGCTCTGGGGGAAACCCTAGGATCTGGTGTTCCAGATCGGACGATGGCGGCACTACGGTGTCGTTTCTCTCTTGGGAGCATCGTTTGTGGAGCAGCGCTGGATGACAGAGGCAAGAGGCGGAGCGGCTTCGTCTTGAACGGAGCTTCGGTGGAGATGTCAAGTCATGCCTGGCCGACAGGTGCTACGCTGTGTCATGCCTGGTCGGCAGGTGCTACGCACGACAAATCTTCCAGAGTCTCCGCGTCGGGATGGACGAGCGCAGGGCGGTGGAGTCGTTGGGCGCCGTGGTGGCGTTGACGGATGGCCGGACTGGCAAGGATGATGCGGATTTCTCTCTTGAAGATGGGACAGCGGTTCGATGATGATGGCGGCTTCTAAAATGTGTGCATGTGATATACGCTTTAGGTCTGCTGCACCGGGTGTACGTTCCGATACGTTATATGGATGGATCGGCGACGACAACGGTTATAGATATGGGGAGTGAGAGCACTCCACATTATCAAGTTTGTAGGTGTGAGTGGAGGCTTCGGGTGGCTTGATGTATGTTCTTGTCAGACCTTAGTGGAATAATTAATAAAGATGGCTGCATGCATCAATTGATGCAGAGGCCGGGGGTTTAACCTCCTTTTCAAAAAAAAAAAAAAAAAAGTTATAGACCCTCTAAAGGTTCTTGTCAGTACGCAGTCATCTATGCAGTTGTTTGGTTCGTTACAGAATTGAAAGGTAAGAACAAGCTGTAGCACAGTTGAGTTAGTTGTACAAATTGAAAGTTAAGAGGTTGATGATGAGTCTGTCTGTCCAAGGATCAAAATCATATTGTGCGTGCCTCACAACTTATACATACATCACGATGTCATAATAACATCGCATGACATGGTCCAAGGATCAAATCAGAACATCGATCACAGTGGTCGCTCTAGCCGCTGTCCGGGCCTGTACGGGACCCGACGTCCCCCTCCCTTTGTCGGCGGCAGCGAGTGCTCCATCGCTCGACTTGGCCTGAACTGAAGAACAGAGCATGCAGTTTCAGTACCATAAATAACCTGACTTGTTCTCACAGATCAAAGATTAGCCATTGCACTACACAAGAATAGACAAGTTTCTTCAGAAAAAGAACAGTCTGGATTCTGAATCTCTGCATGTTGTTAAATGACAGCCAATTAGGCTTATGAAAAAGAACAGCTAGTACATGGTCGTTTGGTTCGTCGTCTATCATCAAGTTATCAGCTCACAAACCATAGTAGAATAGTAAAGCAAAGAATCACTACAAAATGATCATTGCATAAATGTGCTCTACATTACAACCTTGTTTTCTTGTTAGTCTCGCTAAATGGAGTAAAATGCACTTGACACAAAAGTTCCTACGCATCACTGCACTGGGATTGATGTTAAGCATCCAGGGCAAGAAGCTGAGGCTGCCTGCATGTAAAATAAGAAGAAAAAAAAGCTTTCATATGAACTTTTCTGTGCTTAATTACTAGCTGAATGCTAAAGTTGAATAATACGTACTGAAGCTTCACACTTCAGTACTGTTCGTTCATTATCCAAGAAATGCCAACAACCATACTGTGGATTGCTAAATGTATTCTGAAATCTGATTATATATATATATATATATAAGAGCATCACTTGATTGCTAAGGTCTGATGAAGAATTAAAATTCGTGACGACATTACTAACCTTTTTGGCCCTTAACCGATTAAAATCCCAATTCTTATGGAAAGATAAAAATCACAATTCACCATGGAGATAACAACGTTCTGGTACAAAAAAAGCTAGGTAGCAATACACAAGAGGAAAAAGCTAGTAGAGAAGTACCAACATCTTGCCTCCATTATTAGTCCTTCCTCTCAACGAGTTAGGGCCTACTCCTCTTCATAATCATCCACTCTGTCCTCTTCATGTTCATCGTCCCACTGAACCTGACAAGTTAAAACTAAACAATAGGAAGAAATATATTCAGATTCAGCTAACTCTAGCATACAAATGAAACAATGATGGGATCAATGATAGATAGGAGATTACTTATATTGAACAGAGCAATCGAACTAAACATTACCTGCACATTTGGCTCGATATAACAGCTCTCCATGTTGTACGGTTCACTTGCGCAAACTGGGCCCAGCTGGGCTGGGAGTGCAATTCTGCCCAAATGCCTCCATTAGTTGCTGCTTCTTCCTCTGATCTGCTGCTCTGCTCTTCTTGCATAGAGCGAGCTGGAGAAGAGCACATGCATCATGCAGTACATTCAGCTTGAGAACCTGAAACCCACCAAGCTGACTGGCTTGCTGTTCACAATTATCCAGAGAAATTAAGAGCAACAGCTGCCTAAATGAAATGAAACTTCATTTGAATAATTGCACTGCATGCACAAGAAACGGCAGAATAACCTACAAGTGTCATAATTACCAGGGACCCTCCATTTCACAGAATGAAAGAAATGAAACCCCAAACCATCATCACATCAGCAGGTTCAGTAGTACATGTAGTTAATTCCAGCAGCTAAGCGAGCTTATATAAACATATAGGCAAATAAAACACGGCTGCTACAAACAAAACAAAAGAGGGAGAGCAAGCTAGATCTTGGTTCGATCAGGTGCCTCCAACTTGGTGTACTTGCCTGCTATATATCCACTAACTGAATCTGGGAATGGGGTGAAAACCACACACCAGCCCACCAAAAATTAACCTCATTCCCTGTATCAATCCAGTGCATTCATCAACTTCTGGAACACAACCCATCACACTATTGTGGTGTCAAACCAAATGATTAATCCATTTCCAACCCATGGAGGCAGCCAACCCCACAGTATGAAGGCAGTACAAAAGACTGAATGGCAGTACAAATTACAAGAATACATAGGCTAACCCACCCTGCAACAAACAGTACATCCTCAACATGTCTATTACGAAAATACATCAAGAAAATATTCAACTTGTTCTTGACACAAATTACTGAGATCCAGGAGGAAGGCGGTGACAGTGCCAGAGCAGGGCGGCGGTTGCAAGCAGATGAAGAAACTTCTCGTTGTTCCTCAAGACAAATCACAGACTTCTGAAGTAATTAGCCCCCATTGGTGATGAACTGCACCATTGCCCCCACTGGTCATCGGCACCTGACTAAAACACATGAAATTCCAATTTTCAGTCAGTTGAACCAGCATTCGTTTATGTGAGGTAAATAAATCTATGTTGTTAGCACAACAAAGTTAGCCGCGGGCTATCTTGTTTGTTATGATTTTGAAAGAATAACAAGCAACATCTATGTGTCAATTTGTAGCATGTGAGATAAAAATTAATTTCAGATCGAGTAATTGAAGTTGAAATAGATTATAAGACTATAAATCTGTTGGCTGCTAGATCAAGCTGGAAGTACAAAAGAAAACAAGGTTGTTGCTATCTTGTACAAATTGAATCATGGAGGACAAAGATCAGCACAAGTCTGTAGCTATCTAGCACAAGGATCGACACAAGGAGGTTTGCAAAAAGTACAGGCTGTAGCTAAGTTACACAGTCAAGAATTACTTATGTGTTGCCCTGCTCACTAAAACAGGATCAAGAATTCTGGTTTCCAGTTGACTGACAGCAAGTCAGCAACCCAGGTTTCCCCCAAATTCAGTAATATTAAAGATTACTAATTTGCATGGCAGAGAGTGATCCAAGAGAATCTGCAAAACATTTTTGGGCGGGATAGAAAACAAAAAACAGATCCAAACTTTGCACAGTCTGTGATCCAAACATTTCTTTCTTTCCACCCTAGTACTAGTTCTAGCTCACAAGTCACAACGCTACAAAACCTGAGTTGAGAACCTGGAGCACTAGATTAGATTAGATTAAACTCAGATGGATGAAAGAGGAGTTGCACTAAAGAAATTCAGAATTCAGTTGTATGTACAAGAACCCAATCTAGTCAATTCAAACTTGTACAATGGCCTGCATACAATATTTTACACCATGAGCACACCTTACACCAGCAGGAATAAATTTTAGCTAAGTTTCAGCGCAGGAACTTGTGCTCACAGCTAGTACTGAGTATGACAGCAGCCTATTTCAATAAGCAAGACAAGTACGCAAGTACCATGATTCAGAATAAGTCATCGCATTCACATTCATGTAGTATCTTGTAACAAACCAAGGCTATGGATTCAAAGGAAGTGAAAGGTTCTTTAACAAATGATACCGCGCGAATCTATCTCGACAAGTAAATTAAGTATCATGTTTCATCACAAGCATATCACAAGCATAACTGACGAGTTAGACCACTTACTTGCAACACTCAGTGCTCATCTACTAATGTCTCTGAAAACCAAGGCACGTATGGAAGAAACGACTCACTGATGCCTGGCCCAAGAGCGACAACACGGTGTGCTTTCCCACGATCAATATCGTACGACATCAGCACGTTCTGCTCACCCATAATAAAGAAAAAGATATTGCAATCCGGGTGAAATGCAACAGCCTCATAGCCCAGACCGAAATTCCCACCGAAGAGTTGCATAGTGCTGACACTATGTTTCAAGCTCCATGCACCATCTTCCAGAGTCCAGAATGATATTTGGTACTCACTGTCAATGTGTGTGCCGACAAACCACAAGCAACCCTGAGACTGTCGAAGGAGGAAACCAGGTCCACGGACATCTGGCAACTCAATCTCCTTCCATTCCTTTGCCTCCAAATCCACGGCAATGAGCACGCCCTGGTAGGTAAGGAAATGCAGCATGCCGTTAAAGAACACGGCGCTGGCCAGTTCTAACAGACTCACACAACCACTCCAGCTAAGCGCAATGTGATTCCAACGAGCAGTGCGGGACGAGTAGATCCTTGCTTGGGCATCACCATCCACCGTGTACGAAAAGACTTGGAAATGCGAGGAGACGGCGGAGTCGAAGGCCAGGCGGCAGGTGCAGATTCCATCAAAGTCCCCAGGGTCCGGCAAGGCTACCCATTTCTCGGTAACGGGATTGCAGACGAAGTAATCGTAGCGCACTGGGGAGGAGGTGGAGGAGGAGGCATCCAGGGTCCCGTGCTAGCAGAGGAGGAGGTGGAGGAGGAGACATCCAGGGTCCCGTGCTAGCAGAGGAGGAGGCTATTGCAGAAGTCCAAGACGATGATGTCAGCGTGGTTGGGCAGTAAGCGAGCGCGGGCTTGACCAGAGGTGGTCTGCGTCCCGAGACATTGGTGAAGTGCAGCGCCTTTGTGGGGAAGCGGTTGTTGTCCCAGCTCTTGTAGAAGAAGCCGGGGAGGATCTGCGCCATCCTCTTGCGGTGGTAGGCGCGCCAACAGGTCGTGCGGGGGCCATTGGTCACCCCCCAGGCTGTGCTCGCCCGTAATTTACCGGTCCTTACTAAAAATGTTCCGTTAATGTTTACAGATTTTTGTCTATTCAAGAAATACCTGAAAAATAGACACTTTGAGAAAGAGATACTGCTTACTTCAAATACTATTAGGTTACACTGCTCAGGCCTCAGGATAAACCCTGCACTGATGGGCACTTAGACCCCCGCGTTGACGGGTTAAGCGCCCGTCAGTGACTACGCACCAGTGGAGGGTCTCCCTCCACAGACGGGCACATGTTTAGAGCCCTTCAGTGGATTACTCTTCCAGTGACGGGCCGCAGCGTGCTCGTCTGTGCTGGTTATGACAATGACGGGTGCGTAGCCTTCGCCCGTCAGTGTTATCCTTTTCAGATTTTTTTCCAGAAACAGAATACTTATTGCACAAAATTTGACACAAATTGCATCAATATATACATCCATTCCATCAGAACACATTCCATTCCATTGAAATAATATTACATGGATCATCATACATTTAATGATTAGTATAAATTTCAGAAATCCCTTCTGGTATTCATGTAATTGAGTACAACCCTAGTGGCGTATAGGTGTGTATTCTTAGTTGTGGAACTTCAAAGAGGAACGGAGTGGGACAATGAAAATAAATGCTCAAGCACATCGATGTCATCGACAAAGACATACTTTAGCACCTATTGTACCTCACCCTCCGTTTCTCCCCGAAAGTCTTGCAGCCAAGGAAAGCTCATATTTGACAATAGGGCACTCGTCTACATCAATCCCGATGGGATTCCCAAAAATTCATAATAATCTATTTCAACTACAACTAAACTACTAGTGCATTGTACTAACTAGGGATTTTGCACTCGTTTACTTCTAATCTAATAGCGGGAATGGCTGGCGGTGGATGGCAGCTGAATCTGGGATGGTTGGCGGTGTAGGAACACGGGGACGACAACAACGGAGGATCAGCGGAGACGGCGACGTTAAGCCGGATCCGCGCGGTGGAGGAGGAGCGACGGTGGGGCGCGGCCGGCGGTGGAGGATCGCGTGGACGTTCATGGCGGGCGCGACCACTGTCCCTAATTAGTGACACACATTAATGGATTACCGAGATTCAAATGATCTCCACGGGAGACTACCAAATTCATTTATATGCTAAATTATGTTTTTTAATGCAATCATATGCATGGTCTTCATTATTACTCTGCGTTTATTGAATTATTGGTATCATCCTGTTACGTGTCAACCTGACTTTCTTCTTCTTTTTTCCTTAGTCAATGCGATCACGATAAGAAGTTGGACAATGAAACATAATACAATGCCGGTTCTTGCATGTCCTGATTCATCGAAAACAGTTGTAATAATTGTGTTTGATTAATCTGTAAATGTTATCTTATATATTATCCTTGTTCTTCTGTTATTTTTTGCAGATAGGGGTCTGTTATTTTTTTTTGCAGAGGCCGGGTGTACTTGGTATCATGGTGATATTAATATATTACCCTTTATAAAAAAAAGAAACGATGATGTGTTATTTGCTATCGCGCCACGTCCGTTTAGCTACCCATCATTGTTGCTTAATCTACAGTGTTTTCCCTACTTTTCCTCTCTAATTACATGTAATTTTAATTTATTTTACATGGTACATGTGTCTATCATGAAAGCAAAATGTTTTCTTGCAGTTCAAAGCATGGGAGATTTTGCTTCCCAAAGAAGAAAAAAGGAGGTAGAGAAATGATATGCTAATAAAATTTCATTGTGCTACAATAGTTTGGTGTTACTATTGAAAATAAATAAATGTTAAGCTAATAAAATTTGCTAATTTTAGAAATACCCTCGGAGCTTAATTTTGGTAAGTTGAATAAGCAAAAGATAAAAAGAGGATGCATTTTAGCTTGTAAGATAAAAAGACAAAATAAGATGAAAAATAATAGGGCAGCGCTCTGCGCCGGCGCGCCGGCCCAATCTTTTCGGCCGGTCAGCCCAGATCCGTCCGATCTCCTCCCTCCTCTTCCGCGTAGCCGTCAGATCTCCTCCCTTCTCTTCCGCATCTCATCTTCAACCTCCCACACGGGAGAGAAAAAAAGGAGGGCGCCGCCCCTGCACACGCCGCGCCCCACGCCTCGCCTCCTCATCTTCTCTCGCCGCCGGTCATCCCCGGTCGCCGCACCCTCGCCGTTGGTCGCGGCCCTCGCCGTCGCTCCCAGCTCTGCCATGATGCATGTAGCAAAAACGAGTGCCTGGTTGAAGCTTTCTCTATTGCCGGTTGAAACATTTTTCATATACCGTTGAAGCTTTTTATGTCAACGGTTGCAACAAACGCGAGCATGGTTCCCCAGCTGGCCATGGTGACCGTCAAAGCTCTACGCTGTCCGAGATGCAGCTCAACCGTGCCGGTTGTAGCAAAAACGTTATGCCGGTTGTAGCAAAATGAAACACCGCATGTAGCAAAAATCGCGACGCCATGTGCGATGTAGCAAAATGCGACATCGGTGGTAGCAAAACGCGGTGCCGGTTGTAGCAAATTTCGATGCCGGTTGAAGCATGTAGTAAATTACTGAGCTGGAACTTCGCCGGCCATGTCCGTTGCAGCTCCGGTCGCCATGGAGCAGTTGAGAGAGGGGAAATCGAGGGGAGTTCGAAGGTGCTCGCCGGAGAAGAAGACGGGGCTCGCTGGAGGAGATCGCCGGGGTAGGATTCCCATGGCAACCGGGAGATTGGAAAAAAGGAAAGAGAAGGACGCAGGATGAGGAAGAAGATAACGTGGTGTACCCTTCCAATTTGATTCGCTGCCGCGAGCGAGTGGACAGACCGGCCGAAGCGTTCGGCCGGCGCACCGGCCCCAAACGTTTCCCAAAATAATATCAAACGCATGTTCTTGCCAAACGGGTGGATAATATTTATTTATTGCACACCATGGATGGGCATTACAGCTTTAATATATTACACACGTAGGTATGTACATATACATGCACGTATATAATCCCTTAACAGTATTTAATCGAGCTGCAGACGATGCTGCTGGATCCCATCGTGCTTTATTCATTACATTACATTACACACATATGTATAGCCAGCTAGCTGGGGTTTAACGTAGCATGCAGATCGAGTAGAGGTCTGCAGGTACGAGGTAGGTCTGGATGGGATCGATGGGTAGAGTACGTAGGTAGCTGCTAGCTCGATATATAAGTGATTGATTCATGGGTTGGGCACGAGGCCGACGTAGACACCGAGGGCGAGGAGGCTGTCCCCCCCGGAGCGGCCGAAGAAGCCGAGCACGGCGCCGTTGTGGTTGCCGGCCACGGCCTTGTCCGGCAATGGCACGCTAAAGTCAGTCCCCGCGCGGCGCCCGTACAGGTTGCGCGGACCCTTGTTGGTGGTGAACTGGAGCGAGGTCACGCCATTGGCGTCGAAAGTGCCAGTGATGTTGTTGACATACTCGCCTGGGCTCATGGGAAGCTGCACCACATGCATGCGTATAGTCACAAGTGACACAACTAAGTAGCGCAATCGATAAGTAGAAAAAAATTACTGTAAGAATGAGTTAACGTACGGGTTGCGGCGGTAGGTCGGTCGTGCCCCAGGGGCCTACATTGATGAGGTGGCCATTCTGGTCGACGTAGGTGAAGGAGAAGCCATAGATGCGCTGAGTGCTGTGGACAGTGACGCTCTTAAGCTGGACCGGCGTGCTGATCAATTTGTTATTGGGGCCGATCCTGCCCCACGGACCGATCATGACCGGCAAACCATTCTTCCCCAGCACGTAGACGCCGAGTGCCTGGAGGGTGTCGTTGGAGCGGCCGAAGAAGGCGACCCCCTCGCCATCGCTCTGCTGCAACGGCACGCTGAAGGCGGTCCCTGCCTGGTAGCCGTACGGCCCGTGCTCACGACTGTTGATGATAAGCGTGAGCGAGGTGACGCCGTCAGAATCGTTGAAGGTGCCGCTCACGTAGTTGAGCTGGTCGTTTCGCGTCATCTGGATTATCTCTGAGCGTTCCGGGTCGATCTTGCCCCAGGGGCCGACGGGGATTTCCTTCTCGTCCTGGTCGACGTAGACGAAGGAGAAGCCAATGATACTGCCATTCCTGGAATCCCAGCTACTAATGGTGATGGTCTTCAGGCGTTGGGGCCTGCTGCCGACGTTGATGTCATGATGTTGTCCGCCCGGTGCACCAAATGGACCAACCTTCACCGGGTCCTACATAAAACATGCATCCATCACAAATTCATTCATCAACATCCTGCACACACACAGATATATTACACCAAATGCTTGGTTTAAGTATACACATATACTATTTCTAAGATATCCAAAACGAAATACGTACATGAATTTTTTTTGCGAGTGAGTTCATACATAGTTTTTACTATATTTTTTAAATATATTCATACAAGGAGTATATTCCAAAAATTGAACAGACTACCTGAAAAGTAGTATACGTATACAACCTAGTTTGTCTTATATATATACTCTCTATACTACGGCTACATACTCGCCATTACATTAGAGACTACCTACATAGCATTAAAAGACACGTGAGTCTAAGGGCCTGTTCGGAACTCCTCCCGCTCCGCGCTTCTCCAACTCCAGGCGCGGAGCCGGACCGAACGTTTTTTCGACGCGGAGTGAGCTTTCTGAAGCGTGGCGTTCCTCCAGTGCAAATTACCGAAGCTGCTAAAGCCCAGCTCCACGTAAACGAGAAGTAAGAGTTCGCAGTATTTACAGCTACTTGCCACCGCTAAAGAAAACGATTCGTCTCAGCGAACGATCGATCCCCTCGCCAGGCGCCAAGTGTACGGGCTGGCCCGAACTGGGCTGCCACCAGCCGGCCCAAAGTGGCTCCCAGCAGGCCAACAGCCTCCAGCTGGGCTACATCGTTGGGAGAAGCTAGCGTTGCTCCCGAACGCTTGGGAATCGCTGGGTGGAGTGAGAAGCGACGCAGAGAAGCTGAATTCGTGGAGTTTGCAGAGTTTGGAGAGGTTCCGAACACGCCCTAACTACACCCGGTAGTACTACTTGGAAGCTAGCTCTAGTTGCTCAAGCCTTACCGCCATATTCCCGAGCTACTGAGTCTGAAGCGTGTGTGTGTGTGTGCAAGTTGCGATGGGCTAAATGATCATGGAAGGCCACCTATTTATAGCGACTCAGCTGCGCGCGTGCGCCTACCATTCATCCCACTCGATAGAGATCAGTACATGTTTGATTCGTTTCTATCGGGTCAGGTGCCGCTCTGGTAAGAATTAATATTAATTATGAATTATTTGCAGTCCATGCCTGACTAGCTACTCCCAGTTCCTTCAATTCCTAGTTGGTTGTATTACTTTTCTGTTGATTACCATATCTCATATGCTACATTACTTTCATTTTATATATGATATCTTCTCTGGCCTATCGACTTGTTTGTGCATGTGTTGCATAGCCATTAGAAAGACATCAATTAGAAATATAGTCGTTAAAAATATTCTCTTAGTTGCAAAATATTAATAAAATATATATGAGTGCAATTTTGTGTGCGAGATGGAGGGAGCGGGTTGGAGCACGCCGAGAAATAGGGAGGGAATCGTATAGAGTGGTTCCCCTGTATGGAGACACTATTATGGATAAGTACATCACTGACAAGCAAAAAACAACAATCACTAATCCTGGAAAATCTCCGGCATCGTGTTTCTCTAACTATAAGCTGCGGCCTTGATTTATCTGTCTGATATCGCATGGATGGATAGAACGGATTTGACGAAACATATAAAAACATATGGTTGGCCTAATGGAAATCATTTTCTTTATATTGACTAATTAGAGTCTCTCCGGATTGTACACTGTCTTATCACGAACAAACTAAAGGAATATAATTGTTTTTTGTTATATGTAACACATGAAAACATTATAGATTATAAACTTTCAAAGAGAATAGTTTTACAAAGTTACTATATTAAAACAGTTAGAGAAACCATTTGTTCTTAAAAAAATTAGACCGTGCGACGCATGGGTTGATTACTAGTTAAGGGATATGATTAAGAGACAACAACATCAAATATATGGAAAGACACACTTCTCTACAATTGCATTGCTATCTTTGGTGTCATTTCTTGATGACATGCATCGGTATCAAAGAACCTTCCACTACTACATAACAAGCCTTTACAGCCGGTTCAAATGTGCCCTCCTGAGTCAGTTTTGGCAGCGACCCTACTATTAAATGTATAATAGGAAACATCTTTAAAAAACTCACTATCGAAAACAAATCCACACATATTAACAAATTACATAGTGATATTTTATTGCCATCCTAAAATACAGGGAAGTTTCGATGAGTATAGCCATTGCAAACATAGCCGTTAGAAATACATCAATTGAAAATATAGCCGTTAAAGGTATTCACTTAGTTAAAGAATATTGAGAAAATATATATGAGTGGAATATAGTGTGCGAGATGTAGGGAGCAGGTTGGAGCACATCGCGAAATAGGGAGGGAATCTTGTAGTGGCTCCCTGTATGGAGACACTATTAAAGAAAAGTACATCACTGAAAGGCAAAAAACAAACATCACTGATGGGTTTTGTGCCCGTCAATGAGGAAAGGTCGGTGCCAATAAAAATCAACACTGAATATCCTTCCCTGCCCCGTCAGTGGTGATAAAGCGTAGAACCAAAAATATAGCGGGCCGGGCCGATGAGGCCCAACCGCTTACTACCCTCATCCACAAACTCATCGAGTGGTTGTCGAGTTGCCATTGTCATCACTTTGAGGTTCTCGTTACCGTCGCCGCCGCAGGCTCCTTGGCACTGGAATTGAGGATGTAGCCTCCACCATCGCTGGTTCAGATGGAGGCGGTGGGTCTTGCCACCACCTCCGCCACCCGCATCACCTCCCAATCCGCTAACGTGCTCTTGCTAGCTCCTCGCCCTCCTCGTACATTTGTCGGGGAGACCTCACCGCCGACCCGTTGGAGCTCTCCATCTTCCCAATCCCATAATCGATCACTGTTGCTCCGTTCCAGAGGGCCTTTAGTCCCGGTTCCAGAGGGCCTTTAGTCCCGGTTCCAGAGGGCCTTTAGTCCCGGTTCTGGAACCGGGACTAAAGGGTCGGGACTAAAGGCCCCCCCCCCCCCCTTTAGTCCCGGTTCGCTTACGAACCGGGACAGAAGGGGCTCCACGTGGCCGCTCTCTGTGCGTGGGCTGGAGAACCTTTAGTCCCGGTTGGGGTTACAAACCGGGACTAAAGGTGAAGCCTTTAGTCCCGGTTTGTAACCCCAACCGGGACTAAAGGCTCAAAAAAAAATTCAAAAAAAAATTTCAATTTTTTTTTTCAAGTTTTTTAAATTTTTTTTTTCTGATTTTCAAATCTTTGAATTATTTGACAATTTAATCTGTAATCACCCCTCCTCACTGCTTCAGAATTTAATCTCTAATCTCTAATCTCTAATCAGCACTCATTCCAAATCGTCTAACTTCCCGGCCGGTCACCCATCCTCTCAATACTCCAGCCCCAGCACGCTTAACTTTCAGGTTCTATTCCCCCTAGTTTCCAAGTCAACACTTGTTGTTTTCCTGACAATAATAAGCAATCAATCCTGTTAACCCTTAGGTCTTGATGTCACATGATTTAATTTTTTGAATTCCAAACAATTATTAAAATAAACATAATAAGTACTAATAATATTGAATTTCAATGAAAATACAATAAGTAATAATATTATTTTATTCATGTGTGAGGAATCCAAATATGACACACACACAAACACACACACCCCCCCGTGGATCGCCTTTTCAGTTTAAAAATAAATAAAAGAAAATGATAAAAAATTCAAATTTAAAAATCCTTCGAGATGCCCATGTGTTATGTGTTCTAGTTGTTAGGAAAATTAACAAACATGAATTTTGAATTTTTTTGCAAAAGGCCGCCGTGTTTCGGTAAAATGGCCGTAACTTTTGCATACGACCTCCGATGAAAAAGTTTTTTATATGAAAAAGCATCTACTCGAAAAGTTACATCCGAATTCAACAGGCTACGCCCATTATCGATTTTTTAGAATCCTCGAAAACCTAACAGAAAAAAAGTTACGATGCTTTTAAGATCTGGAGGCAAAAAAATAAAAAAAGTTAGCGATGGCGCACCAGTGCATAGTGCGCCACTACTATTTTCCCGCCTTCAATATTCAAAAAAATTTAAAAATAGTAATGGTGCACTGGTCGACTATGCCCTCTCTTTTCCCACTTCTTCCTCCCCTCCCTACACTAATAGCCTTTTTTCTAGTAGTGGTTGGTGTCCATCCAATCATAACGTCGACTACATCTGCTAGCACCGTCCCAGCCAGAGTTACAACTAAGGTTAACCAAGCCAGAGTCAACCCTTTCTAACTTCATTTGCTATTTTTCATGCATTTAATGATTTTTTTGAGCTAAATGGCCATTCATTTGAAAAGCACTACAAATGAACTCTGAAAAGGTTGAAACTTGGCATGGTATCATAATTTCACCCACATAGCTTGTGCTAAAAAGTTGAGAGGGTTACGGAAAAAACTGGATGCACTTCGTGTACAAACTGGACCATCTCCTTCGAAGTATCAAGGTTTCGGACGAAAACCCATCTGTTACAAAGGCATTTCATTTTTTTTAACTTATTTCAACTCCAGACTTTTTCTGCATTCAATATGCACCATTCAAAGCCACATCCTCAAATTTCAACCTTTTCTAACTTCATTTGCTATTTTTCATGCATTTAATGATTTTTTGAGCTAAATGACCCTGAAATTGAAAAGACCTACAAATGAACTCTAAAAAGGTTGAAACTTGGCATGGTATCATCATTTCACCCACATAGCATGTGCTACAAAGTTGACAGGGTTACGGCAAAAACTGGATGCACTTCGTGTACAAACTGGACCATCTCCTTCGAAGTATCAAGGTTTCGGACAAAAACTCGTCTGTTACAAAGGCGTTTCATTTTTAAATTATTCTAAAAATAACCAAATAAATCTTACTGTGAAAACAATCTAACACGTGACTAGGAGCAAAAAGAATTAAATTAAAAACTATTTGTAAACTTAAGTTATTCACAATCTACGGTTTGAAGCAAATTTGAACAAATTCAAATTTAAACATTCAAATTTGAACAAATTCAAATTTAAACATTCAAATTTGCAAACTAATGGCACAAACAGAAACTAGACAAAATTTTGAATCTAATGCAAAAAGAATCACTCAAAAACATCAAATTTCCTAAAAGATATAAGCAATTTAAAACAGAAACTAAAAACAGATCCCACTTGTAAAAACATAAAAAAAAACTTTCTGAACCCTTTTAGTCCCGGTTGGTGTCTCCAACCGGGACTAAAGGTTAGACCTTTAGTCCCGGTTGGAGACACCAACCGGGACTAAAGGGTATCGGACCCTTTAGTCCCGGTTGGTGTCTCCAACCGGGACTAAAGGTCCCATTTGAACCGGGACTAATGCCCGACCGGCGCCCTAGCCGCTCGAACCGGGACTAATGCTCACATTAGTCCCGGTTCGTAATGCAACCGGGACTAATGTGTTGGGTGACCTGTGACCAATGCCCCCTTTTGTACTAGTGGTTACTACTGCCCCGTCAAGCTTAATAGATAGCAGAATAAAGTGGAACCTGCGCACGCATAACTCATCAATTACATTACTTAACCTCGAGTACGCGAAACCGAATATGCACAAGACAGTAACACTCACTTGAAGTTGTAAGGAAAGAGTATTTCCCTTTTGTTTTGATGTCCAAGGAACGCTTTTAGCAAGTTTTCCGTAGTATCTTTGGCTCTGTTTTGTACCGACCATTCATTTACGGTATTTGGGCTAATGAACCCAATGTCATAGATTTGTCGTTTTTTGCATTCGACGATCTTCAATCTGCATAATATAGTGAGGATAATTATATATACATGCAATGAACGAGCTGAGCTAGAGACTTAATTATAGAAGTAATACTTATAGACAATAGCAAGTCATGAGTTGTTTGTCGAGGGCCTGTTGATTGAATAACTGAAATAACTCCACAAATTCAACAGGCAGCAGGTCGACTCCAATGAAGTCGTGCTCTTTTTTAATTCCGACAAACAAACTGTCGGTCCCAGACTTCCTGCAGTTTTCCATGTACCACTCATGCAATGTTCGCATCATCGTTGTTAGATGAGGATGATCAGGTTTGACGAGAGGCTTCCCGTGCTCGTATCTAAAGATCTCTACTACCTCGGCTGTTTCAAACTATACATCATCGCCCACGTAATCACCAAGAGTGGTACCGGGCAGTAGCACCGGATGATTAGCGATATCGTGGTCTTGCGGGTGGGCAACTGGGCTAGCCTCTGTTTTTTTGGCTTAAATGCTTACACGGTATATATACTTTATACATACCTAGTTTTTTTTGCCAAAAATAATGTGTATTCAACTGAATACCCTAGAATTGAGGTGGGCCCGCCCCTGCCTACCATCCCTCTAACCCTCCCTTTCCGCCGCCGGTGACCACCCCACACCCTCACCCGCACGTGTCAACCCTTGAACTCCCCTCCACCGGCGACATCGTGGACAGCTGCATGCGTTGTCCCCGTTTTCGGGTCGTTCTAGGCTCGGCCTCACAGGGAACTCAGCGGCTGGCCGCATCTTCCCCGTCTCCGCCTCGGCTGGTTGCGGCTATCAGGAATCGACTGAACTGTTTTTTTTTCCAGTTGCCTGATGAATAGCAAATGCGAAAAAATAACTAATTAATCATGACGTCTCTACCGCAGGACCATTATGTATGGAGTACAGAATGTGAACATGTGACAAGTAGAAACTCTCTTCGGACCGCTGGAGGTGCACACTCACACTCAACGGTGGAAACAGGCCCCAGGCTGCCCGGGCAGTGGCCTGGGTCGTGAGGCTGGGTTCCTTCCTTCACTGTAGTAAGTGTTTGACCTGGGGCTTGCCTGGGTCTTGCCCCGATCCTGGCGCCGCCACTGCTCACACTGCATATTATATTAACCGACTACATTGAGGAGGAGTCCGCAAGCTACATACATTTGATCATATCAAGTTATAGACCCTCTGGCGTCGCCCCCGCTCGGGCGACTCGGGCGGTTCCCCAGCCCTAGCCGCCGTCGGGGCCGAATCCTCCTTCCCTCACCCCGTCGCCGCCGGAGGACGCTGCCGGGATGCGCCCGGGGGCTGACGGCGGTGGCGGGGATCCTCCTCTCTCCAACGTCTCACGGGTGGTGCGGAGCCCTTGCGCGTGTGGAGGCGCAGCAGATCCGACGGCGGCGGCGATGGCCGCGGCGGCGGCGGCGGCGGTGGCTGGCCCTGCCATGGGTGATGGCGACTGCGGCGCGTCGGACAGCCCGTCACGGGCGGCGGCGGGCGGCGGCTTTCCTCGTTCGGGCGGCGGCGACTTCTGATGCGGCGGCGCGTCATCCGGCTTCGGATCGGCAGCGGCGTGGAGGGCCTGGTGGGCTGCTTGGCAGCACCTCCGGTCAGATCTGTTCTGGCCAGTGCAGCCAGCGATGGTGGTCACCTCTTCCGTCGGAGGTGGTCGGCCTGAGGCTGGGTGGCCAGATCTCGAGATCCGTCATCTAGTCCCGGCTGCGAGTCGGAGAGACATGGTTGCCGGTGAAAACCGAGCCAACGGCAGGCGATGGCGGCGTTCTACGCCGTTACCTTGATGAAGGCATCGTCGAGTAACTACGGTCAACCCACTCGTGCTGCTCTGGGGGAAACCCTAGGATCTGGTGTTCCAGATCGGACGATGGCGGCACTACGGTGTCGTTTCTCTCTTGGGAGCATCGTTTGTGGAGCAGCGCTGGATGACAGAGGCAAGAGGCGGAGCGGCTTCATCTTGAACGGAGCTTCGGTGGAGATGTCAAGTCATGCCTGGCCGACAGGTGCTACGCTGTGTCATGCCTGGTCGGCAGGTGCTACGCACGACAAATCTTCCAGAGTCTCCGCGTCGGGATGGACGAGCGCAGGGCGGTGGAGTCGTTGGGCGCCGTGGTGGTGTCGACGGATGGCCGGACTGGCAAGGATGATGCGGATTTCTCTCTTGAAGATGGGACAGCGGTTCGATGATGATGGCGGCTTCTAAAATGTGTGCATGTGATATACGCTTTAGGTCTGCTGCACCGGGTGTACGTTCCGATACGTTATATGGATGGATCGGCGACGACAACGGTTATAGATATGGGGAGTGAGAGCACTCCACATTATCAAGTTTGTAGGTGTGAGTGGAGGCTTCGGGTGGCTTGATGTATGTTCTTGTCAGACCTTAGTGGAATAATTAATAAAGATGGCTGCATGCATCAATTGATGCAGAGGCCGGGGGTTTAACCTCCTTTTCAAAAAAAAAAAAAAAAAAAAAGTTATAGACCCTCTAAAGGTTCTTGTCAGTACGCAGTCATCTATGCAGTTGTTTGGTTCGTTACAGAATTGAAAGGTAAGAACAAGCTGTAGCACAGTTGAGTTAGTTGTACAAATTGAAAGTTAAGAGGTTGATGATGAGTCTGTCTGTCCAAGGATCAAAATCATATTGTGCGTGCCTCACAACTTATACATACATCACGATGTCATAATAACATCGCATGACATGGTCCAAGGATCAAATCAGAACATCGATCACAGTGGTCGCTCTAGCCGCTGTCCGGGCCTGTACGGGACCCGACGTCCCCCTCCCTTTGTCGGCGGCAGCGAGTGCTCCATCGCTCGACTTGGCCTGAACTGAAGAACAGAGCATGCAGTTTCAGTACCATAAATAACCTGACTTGTTCTCACAGATCAAAGATTAGCCATTGCACTACACAAGAATAGACAAGTTTCTTCAGAAAAAGAACAGTCTGGATTCTGAATCTCTGCATGTTGTTAAATGACAGCCAATTAGGCTTATGAAAAAGAACAGCTAGTACATGGTCGTTTGGTTCGTCGTCTATCATCAAGTTATCAGCTCACAAACCATAGTAGAATAGTAAAGCAAAGAATCACTACAAAATGATCATTGCATAAATGTGCTCTACATTACAACCTTGTTTTCTTGTTAGTCTCGCTAAATGGAGTAAAATGCACTTGACACAAAAGTTCCTACGCATCACTGCACTGGGATTGATGTTAAGCATCCAGGGCAAGAAGCTGAGGCTGCCTGCATGTAAAATAAGAAGAAAAAAAAGCTTTCATATGAACTTTTCTGTGCTTAATTACTAGCTGAATGCTAAAGTTGAATAATACGTACTGAAGCTTCACACTTCAGTACTGTTCGTTCATTATCCAAGAAATGCCAACAACCATACTGTGGATTGCTAAATGTATTCTGAAATCTGATTATATATATATATATATATATAAGAGCATCACTTGATTGCTAAGGTCTGATGAAGAATTAAAATTCGTGACGACATTACTAACCTTTTTGGCCCTTAACCGATTAAAATCCCAATTCTTATGGAAAGATAAAAATCACAATTCACCATGGAGATAACAACGTTCTGGTACAAAAAAAGCTAGGTAGCAATACACAAGAGGAAAAAGCTAGTAGAGAAGTACCAACATCTTGCCTCCATTATTAGTCCTTCCTCTCAACGAGTTAGGGCCTACTCCTCTTCATAATCATCCACTCTGTCCTCTTCATGTTCATCGTCCCACTGAACCTGACAAGTTAAAACTAAACAATAGGAAGAAATATATTCAGATTCAGCTAACTCTAGCATACAAATGAAACAATGATGGGATCAATGATAGATAGGAGATTACTTATATTGAACAGAGCAATCGAACTATACATTACCTGCACATTTGGCTCGATATAACAGCTCTCCATGTTGTACGGTTCACTTGCGCAAACTGGGCCCAGCTGGGCTGGGAGTGCAATTCTGCCCAAATGCCTCCATTAGTTGCTGCTTCTTCCTCTGATCTGCTGCTCTGCTCTTCTTGCATAGAGCGAGCTGGAGAAGAGCACATGCATCATGCAGTACATTCAGCTTGAGAACCTGAAACCCACCAAGCTGACTGGCTTGCTGTTCACAATTATCCAGAGAAATTAAGAGCAACAGCTGCCTAAATGAAATGAAACTTCATTTGAATAATTGCACTGCATGCACAAGAAACGGCAGAATAACCTACAAGTGTCATAATTACCAGGGACCCTCCATTTCACAGAATGAAAGAAATGAAACCCCAAACCATCATCACATCAGCAGGTTCAGTAGTACATGTAGTTAATTCCAGCAGCTAAGCGAGCTTATATAAACATATAGGCAAATAAAACACGGCTGCTACAAACAAAACAAAAGAGGGAGAGCAAGCTAGATCTTGGTTCGATCAGGTGCCTCCAACTTGGTGTACTTGCCTGCTATATATCCACTAACTGAATCTGGGAATGGGGTGAAAACCACACACCAGCCCACCAAAAATTAACCTCATTCCCTGTATCAATCCAGTGCATTCATCAACTTCTGGAACACAACCCATCACACTATTGTGGTGTCAAACCAAATGATTAATCCATTTCCAACCCATGGAGGCAGCCAACCCCACAGTATGAAGGCAGTACAAAAGACTGAATGGCAGTACAAATTACAAGAATACATAGGCTAACCCACCCTGCAACAAACAGTACATCCTCAACATGTCTATTACGAAAATACATCAAGAAAATATTCAACTTGTTCTTGACACAAATTACTGAGATCCAGGAGGAAGGCGGTGATAGTGCCAGAGCAGGGCGGCGGTTGCAAGCAGATGAAGAAACTTCTCGTTGTTCCTCAAGACAAATCACAGACTTCTGAAGTAATTAGCCCCCATTGGTGATGAACTGCACCATTGCCCCCACTGGTCATCGGCACCTGACTAAAACACATGAAATTCCAATTTTCAGTCAGTTGAACCAGCATTCGTTTATGTGAGGTAAATAAATCTATGTTGTTAGCACAACAAAGTTAGCCGCGGGCTATCTTGTTTGTTATGATTTTGAAAGAATAACAAGCAACATCTATGTGTCAATTTGTAGCATGTGAGATAAAAATTAATTTCAGCATCGAGTAATTGAAGTTGAAATAGATTATAAGACTATAAATCTGTTGGCTGCTAGATCAAGCTGGAAGTACAAAAGAAAACAAGGTTGTTGCTATCTTGTACAAATTGAATCATGGAGGACAAAGATCAGCACAAGTCTGTAGCTATCTAGCACAAGGATCGACACAAGGAGGTTTGCAAAAAGTACAGGCTGTAGCTAAGTTACACAGTCAAGAATTACTTATGTGTTGCCCTGCTCACTAAAACAGGATCAAGAATTCTGGTTTCCAGTTGACTGACAGCAAGTCAGCAACCCAGGTTTCCCCCAAATTCAGTAATATTAAAGATTACTAATTTGCATGGCAGAGAGTGATCCAAGAGAATCTGCAAAACATTTTTGGGCGGGATAGAAAACAAAAAACAGATCCAAACTTTGCACAGTCTGTGATCCAAACATTTCTTTCTTTCCACCCTAGTACTAGTTCTAGCTCACAAGTCACAACGCTACAAAACCTGAGTTGAGAACCTGGAGCACTAGATTAGATTAGATTAAACTCAGATGGATGAAAGAGGAGTTGCACTAAAGAAATTCAGAATTCAGTTGTATGTACAAGAACCCAATCTAGTCAATTCAAACTTGTACAATGGCCTGCATACAATATTTTACACCATGAGCACACCTTACACCAGCAGGAATAAATTTTAGCTAAGTTTCAGCGCAGGAACTTGTGCTCACAGCTAGTACTGAGTATGACAGCAGCCTATTTCAATAAGCAAGACAAGTACGCAAGTACCATGATTCAGAATAAGTCATCGCATTCACATTCATGTAGTATCTTGTAACAAACCAAGGCTATGGATTCAAAGGAAGTGAAAGGTTCTTTAACAAATGATACCGCGCGAATCTATCTCGACAAGTAAATTAAGTATCATGTTTCATCACAAGCATATCACAAGCATAACTGACGAGTTAGACCACTTACTTGCAACACTCAGTGCTCATCTACTAATGTCTCTGAAAACCAAGGCACGTATGGAAGAAACGACTCACTGATGCCTGGCCCAAGAGCGACAACACGGTGTGCTTTCCCACGATCAATATCGTACGACATCAGCACGTTCTGCTCACCCATAATAAAGAAAAAGATATTGCAATCCGGGTGAAATGCAACAGCCTCATAGCCCAGACCGAAATTCCCACCGAAGAGTTGCATAGTGCTGACACTATGTTTCAAGCTCCATGCACCATCTTCCAGAGTCCAGAATGATATTTGGTACTCACTGTCAATGTGTGTGCCGACAAACCACAAGCAACCCTGAGACTGTCGAAGGAGGAAACCAGGTCCACGGACATCTGGCAACTCAATCTCCTTCCATTCCTTTGCCTCCAAATCCACGGCAATGAGCACGCCCTGGTAGGTAAGGAAATGCAGCATGCCGTTAAAGAACACGGCGCTGGCCAGTTCTAACAGACTCACACAACCACTCCAGCTAAGCGCAATGTGATTCCAACGAGCAGTGCGGGACGAGTAGATCCTTGCTTGGGCATCACCATCCGCCGTGTACGAAAAGACTTGGAAATGCGAGGAGACGGCGGAGTCGAAGGCCAGGCGGCAGGTGCAGATTCCATCAAAGTCCCCAGGGTCCGGCAAGGCTACCCATTTCTCGGTAACGGGATTGCAGACGAAGTAATCGTAGCGCACTGGGGAGGAGGTGGAGGAGGAGGCATCCAGGGTCCCGTGCTAGCAGAGGAGGAGGTGGAGGAGGAGACATCCAGGGTCCCGTGCTAGCAGAGGAGGAGGCTATTGCAGAAGTCCAAGACGATGATGTCAGCGTGGTTGGGCAGTAAGCGAGCGCGGGCTTGACCAGAGGTGGTCTGCGTCCCGAGACATTGGTGAAGTGCAGCGCCTTTGTGGGGAAGCGGTTGTTGTCCCAGCTCTTGTAGAAGAAGCCGGGGAGGATCTGCGCCATCCTCTTGCGGTGGTAGGCGCGCCAACAGGTCGTGCGGGGGCCATTGGTCACCCCCCAGGCTGTGCTCGCCCGTAATTTACCGGTCCTTACTAAAAATGTTCCGTTAATGTTTACAGATTTTTGTCTATTCAAGAAATACCTGAAAAATAGACACTTTGAGAAAGAGATACTGCTTACTTCAAATACTATTAGGTTACACTGCTCAGGCCTCAGGATAAACCCTGCACTGATGGGCACTTAGACCCCCGCGTTGACGGGTTAAGCGCCCGTCAGTGACTACGCACCAGTGGAGGGTCTCCCTCCACAGACGGGCACATGTTTAGAGCCCTTCAGTGGATTACTCTTCCAGTGACGGGCCGCAGCGTGCTCGTCTGTGCTGGTTATGACAATGACGGGTGCGTAGCCTTCGCCCGTCAGTGTTATCCTTTTCAGATTTTTTTCCAGAAACAGAATACTTATTGCACAAAATTTGACACAAATTGCATCAATATATACATCCATTCCATCAGAACACATTCCATTCCATTGAAATAATATTACATGGATCATCATACATTTAATGATTAGTATAAATTTCAGAAATCCCTTCTGGTATTCATGTAATTGAGTACAACCCTAGTGGCGTATAGGTGTGTATTCTTAGTTGTGGAACTTCAAAGAGGAACGGAGTGGGACAATGAAAATAAATGCTCAAGCACATCGATGTCATCGACAAAGACATACTTTAGCACCTATTGTACCTCACCCTCCGTTTCTCCCCGAAAGTCTTGCAGCCAAGGAAAGCTCATATTTGACAATAGGGCACTCGTCTACATCAATCCCGATGGGATTCCCAAAAATTCATAATAATCTATTTCAACTACAACTAAACTACTAGTGCATTGTACTAACTAGGGATTTTGCACTCGTTTACTTCTAATCTAATAGCGGGAATGGCTGGCGGTGGATGGCAGCTGAATCTGGGATGGTTGGCGGTGTAGGAACACGGGGACGACAACAACGGAGGATCAGCGGAGACGGCGACGTTAAGCCGGATCCGCGCCATTACATTAGAGACTACCTACATAGCATTAAAAGACACGTGAGTCTAAGGGCCTGTTCGGAACTCCTCCCGCTCCGCGCTTCTCCAACTCCAGGTGCGGAGCCGGACCGAACGTTTTTTCGACGCGGAGTGAGCTTTCTGAAGCGTGGCGTTCCTCCAGTGCAAATTACCGAAGCTGCTAAAGCCCAGCTCCACGTAAACGAGAAGTAAGAGTTCGCAGTATTTACAGCTACTTGCCACCGCTAAAGAAAATGATTCGTCTCAGCGAACGATCGATCCCCTCGCCAGGCGCCAAGTGTACAGGTTGGCCCGAACTGGGCTGCCACCAGCCGGCCCAAAGTGGCTCCCAGCAGGCCAACAGCCTCCAGCTGGGCTACATCGTTGGGAGAAGCTAGCGTTGCTCCCGAACGCTTGGGAATCGCTGGGTGGAGTGAGAAGCGACGCAGAGAAGCTGAATTCGTGGAGTTTGCAGAGTTTGGAGAGGTTCCGAACACGCCCTAACTACACCCGGTAGTACTACTTGGAAGCTAGCTCTAGTTGCTCAAGCCTTACCGCCATATTCCCGAGCTACTGAGTCTGAAGCGTGTGTGTGTGTGTGCAAGTTGCGATGGGCCAAATGATCATGGAAGGCCACCTATTTATAGCGACTCAGCTGCGCGCGTGCGCCTACCATTCATCCCACTCGATAGAGATCAGTACATGTTTGATTCGTTTCTATCGGGTCAGGTGCCGCTCTGGTAAGAATTAATATTAATTATGAATTATTTGCAGTCCATGCCTGACTAGCTACTCCCAGTTCCTTCAATTCCTAGTTGGTTGTATTACTTTTCTGTTGATTACCATATCTCATATGCTACATTACTTTCATTTTATATATGATATCTTCTCTGGCCTATCGACTTGTTTGTGCATGTGTTGCATAGCCATTAGAAAGACATCAATTAGAAATATAGTCGTTAAAAATATTCTCTTAGTTGCAAAATATTAATAAAATATATATGAGTGCAATTTTGTGTGCGAGATGGAGGGAGCGGGTTGGAGCACGCCGAGAAATAGGGAGGGAATCGTATAGAGTGGTTCCCCTGTATGGAGACACTATTATGGATAAGTACATCACTGACAAGCAAAAAACAACAATCACTAATCCTGGAAAATCTCCGGCATCGTGTTTCTCTAACTATAAGCTGCGGCCTTGATTTATCTGTCTGATATCGCATGGATGGATAGAACGGATTTGACGAAACATATAAAAACATATGGTTGGCCTAATGGAAATCATTTTCTTTATATTGACTAATTAGAGTCTCTCCGGATTGTACACTGTCTTATCACGAACAAACTAAAGGAATATAATTGTTTTTTGTTATATGTAACACATGAAAACATTATAGATTATAAACTTTCAAAGAGAATAGTTTTACAAAGTTACTATATTAAAACAGTTAGAGAAACCATTTGTTCTTAAAAAAATTAGACCGTGCGACGCATGGGTTGATTACTAGTTAAGGGATATGATTAAGAGACAACAACATCAAATATATGGAAAGACACACTTCTCTACAATTGCATTGCTATCTTTGGTGTCATTTCTTGATGACATGCATCGGTATCAAAGAACCTTCCACTACTACATAACAAGCCTTTACAGCCGGTTCAAATGTGCCCTCCTGAGTCAGTTTTGGCAGCGACCCTACTATTAAATGTATAATAGGAAACATCTTTAAAAAACTCACTATCGAAAACAAATCCACACATATTAACAAATTACATAGTGATATTTTATTGCCATCCTAAAATACAGGGAAGTTTCGATGAGTATAGCCATTGCAAACATAGCCGTTAGAAATACATCAATTGAAAATATAGCCGTTAAAGGTATTCACTTAGTTAAAGAATATTGAGAAAATATATATGAGTGGAATATAGTGTGCGAGATGTAGGGAGCAGGTTGGAGCACATCGCGAAATAGGGAGGGAATCTTGTAGTGGCTCCCTGTATGGAGACACTATTAAAGAAAAGTACATCACTGAAAGGCAAAAAACAAACATCACTGATGGGTTTTGTGCCCGTCAATGAGGAAAGGTCGGTGCCAATAAAAATCAACACTGAATATCCTTCCCTGCCCCGTCAGTGGTGATAAAGCGTAGAACCAAAAATATAGCGGGCCGGGCCGATGAGGCCCAACCGCTTACTACCCACATCCACAAACTCATCGAGTGGTTGTCGAGTTGCCATTGTCATCACTTTGAGGTTCTCGTTACCGTCGCCGCCGCAGGCTCCTTGGCACTGGAATTGAGGATGTAGCCTCCACCATCGCTGGTTCAGATGGAGGCGGTGGGTCTTGCCACCACCTCCGCCACCCGCATCACCTCCCAATCCGCTAACGTGCTCTTGCTAGCTCCTCGCCCTCCTCGTACATTTGTCGGGGAGACCTCACCGCCGACCCGTTGGAGCTCTCCATCTTCCCAATCCCACAATCGATCACTGTTGCTCCGTTCCAGAGGGCCTTTAGTCCCGGTTCCAGAGGGCCTTTAGTCCCGGTTCCAGAGGGCCTTTAGTCCCGGTTCTGGAACCGGGACTAAAGGGTCGGGACTAAAGCCCCCCCCCCCCCCCCCTTTAGTCCCGGTTCGCTTACGAACCGGGACAGAAGGGGCTCCACGTGGCCGCTCTCTGTGCGTGGGCTGGAGAACCTTTAGTCCCGGTTGGGGTTACAAACCGGGACTAAAGGTGAAGCCTTAAGTCCCGGTTTGTAACCCCAACCGGGACTAAAGGCTCAAAAAAAAAATTCAAAAAAAAATTTCAAATTTTTTTTTCAAGTTTTTTAAATTTTTTTTTTCTGATTTTCAAATCTTTGAATTATTTGACAATTTAATCTGTAATCACCCCTCCTCACTGCTTCAGAATTTAATCTCTAATCTCTAATCAGCACTCATTCCAAATCGTCTAACTTCCCGGCCGGTCACCCATCCTCTCAATACTCCAGCCCCAGCACGCTTAACTTTCAGGTTCTATTCCCCCTAGTTTCCAAGTCAACACTTGTTTTTTTCCTGACAATAATAAGCAATCAATCCTGTTAACCCTTAGGTCTTGATGTCACATGATTTAATTTTTTGAATTCCAAACAATTATTAAAATAAACATAATAAGTACTAATAATATTGAATTTCAATGAAAATAAAATAAGTAATAATATTATTTTATTCATGTGTGAGGAATCCAAATATGACACACACACAAACACACACACCCCCCCGTGGATCGCCTTTTCAGTTTAAAAATAAATAAAAGAAAATGATAAAAAATTCAAATTTAAAAATCCTTCGAGATGCCCATGTGTTATGTGTTCTAGTTGTTAGGAAAATTAACAAACATGAATTTTGAATTTTTTTGCAAAAGGCCGCCGTGTTTCGGTAAAATGGCCGTAACTTTTGCATACGACCTCCGATGAAAAAGTTTTTTATATGAAAAAGCATCTACTCGAAAAGTTACATCCGAATTCAACAGGCTACGCCCATTATCGATTTTTTAGAATCCTCGAAAACCTAACAGAAAAAAAGTTACGATGCTTTTAAGATCTGGAGGCAAAAAAATAAAAAAAGTTAGCGATGGCGCACCAGTGCATAGTGCGCCACTACTATTTTCCCGCCTTTAAAATTCAAAAAAATTTAAAAATAGTAATGGTGCACTGGTCGACTATGCCCTCTCTTTTCCCACTTCTTCCTCCCCTCCCTACACTAATAGCCTTTTTTCTAGTAGTGGTTGGTGTCCATCCAATCATAACGTCGACTACATCTGCTAGCACCATCCCAGCCAGAGTTACAACTAAGGTTAACCAAGCCAGAGTCAACCCTTTCTAACTTCATTTGCTATTTTTCATGCATTTAATGATTTTTTTGAGCTAAATGGCCATTCATTTGAAAAGCACTACAAATGAACTCTGAAAAGGTTGAAACTTGGCATGGTATCATAATTTCACCCACATAGCTTGTGCTAAAAAGTTGAGAGGGTTACGGAAAAAACTGGATGCACTTCGTGTACAAACTGGACCATCTCCTTCGAAGTATCAAGGTTTCGGACGAAAACCCATCTGTTACAAAGGCATTTCATTTTTTTTAACTTATTTCAACTCCAGACTTTTTCTGCATTCAATATGCACCATTCAAAGCCACATCCTCAAATTTCAACCTTTTCTAACTTCATTTGCTATTTTTCATGCATTTAATGATTTTTTGAGCTAAATGACCCTGAAATTGAAAAGACCTACAAATGAACTCTAAAAAGGTTGAAACTTGGCATGGTATCATCATTTCACCCACATAGCATGTGCTACAAAGTTGACAGGGTTACGGCAAAAACTGGATGCACTTCGTGTACAAACTGGACCATCTCCTTCGAAGTATCAAGGTTTCGGACAAAAACTCGTCTGTTACAAAGGCGTTTCATTTTTAAATTATTCTAAAAATAACCAAATAAATCTTACTGTGAAAACAATCTAACACGTGACTAGGAGCAAAAAGAATTAAATTAAAAACTATTTGTAAACTTAAGTTATTCACAATCTACGGTTTGAAGCAAATTTGAACAAATTCAAATTTAAACATTCAAATTTGAACAAATTCAAATTTAAACATTCAAATTTGCAAACTAATGGCACAAACAGAAACTAGACAAAATTTTGAATCTAATGCAAAAAGAATCACTCAAAAACATCAAATTTCCTAAAAGATATAAGCAATTTAAAACAGAAACTAAAAACAGATCCCACTTGTAAAAACATAAAAAAAACTTTCTGAACCCTTTTAGTCCCGGTTGGTGTCTCCAACCGGGACTAAAGGTCCCATTTGAACCGGGACTAATGCCCGACCGGCGCCCTAGCCGCTCGAACCGGGACTAATGCTCACATTAGTCCCGGTTCGTAATGCAACCGGGACTAATGTGTTGGGTGACCTGTGACCAATGCCCCCTTTTGTACTAGTGGTTACTACTGCCCCGTCAAGCTTAATAGATAGCAGAATAAAGTGGAACCTGCGCACGCATAACTCATCAATTACATTACTTAACCTCGAGTACGCGAAACCGAATATGCACAAGACAGTAACACTCACTTGAAGTTGTAAGGAAAGAGTATTTCCCTTTTGTTTTGATGTCCAAGGAACGCTTTTAGCAAGTTTTCCGTAGTATCTTTGGCTCTGTTTTGTACCGACCATTCATTTACGGTATTTGGGCTAATGAACCCAATGTCATAGATTTGTCGTTTTTTGCATTCGACGATCTTCAATCTGCATAATATAGTGAGGATAATTATATATACATGCAATGAACGAGCTGAGCTAGAGACTTAATTATAGAAGTAATACTTATAGACAATAGCAAGTCATGAGTTGTTTGTCGAGGGCCTGTTGATTGAATAACTGAAATAACTCCACAAATTCAACAGGCAGCAGGTCGACTCCAATGAAGTCGTGCTCTTTTTTAATTCCGACAAACAAACTGTCGGTCCCAGACTTCCTGCAGTTTTCCATGTACCACTCATGCAATGTTCGCATCATCGTTGTTAGATGAGGATGATCAGGTTTGACGAGAGGCTTCCCGTGCTCGTATCTAAAGATCTCTACTACCTCGGCTGTTTCAAACTATACATCATCGCCCACGTAATCACCAAGAGTGGTACCGGGCAGTAGCACCGGATGATTAGCGATATCGTGGTCTTGCGGGTGGGCAACTGGGCTAGCCTCTGTTTTTTTGGCTTAAATGCTTACACGGTATATATACTTTATACATACCTAGTTTTTTTTGCCAAAAATAATGTGTATTCAACTGAATACCCTAGAATTGAGGTGGGCCCGCCCCTGCCTACCATCCCTCTAACCCTCCCTTTCCGCCGCCGGTGACCACCCCACACCCTCACCCGCACGTGTCAACCCTTGAACTCCCCTCCACCGGCGACATCGTGGACAGCTGCATGCGTTGTCCCCGTTTTCGGGTCGTTCTAGGCTCGGCCTCACAGGGAACTCAGCGGCTGGCCGCATCTTCCCCGTCTCCGCCTCGGCTGGTTGCGGCTATCAGGAATCGACTGAACTGTTTTTTTTTTCCAGTTGCCTGATGAATAGCAAATGCGAAAAAATAACTAATTAATCATGACGTCTCTACCGCAGGACCATTATGTATGGAGTACAGAATGTGAATATGTGACAAGTAGAAACTCTCTTCGGACCGCTGGAGGTGCACACTCACACTCAACGGTGGAAACAGGCCCCAGGCTGCCCGGGCAGTGGCCTGGGTCGTGAGGCTGGGTTCCTTCCTTCACTGTAGTAAGTGTTTGACCTGGGGCTTGCCTGGGTCTTGCCCCGATCCTGGCGCCGCCACTGCTCACACTGCATATTATATTAACCGACTACATTGAGGAGGAGTCCGCAAGCTACATACATTTGATCATATCAAGTTATAGACCCTCTGGCGTCGCCCCCGCTCGGGCGACTCGGGCGGTTCCCCAGCCCTAGCCGCCGTCGGGGCCGAATCCTCCTTCCCTCACCCCGTCGCCGCCGGAGGACGCTGCCGGGATGCGCCCGGGGGCTGACGGCGGTGGCGGGGATCCTCCTCTCTCCAACGTCTCACGGGTGGTGCGGAGCCCTTGCGCGTGTGGAGGCGCAGCAGATCCGACGGCGGCGGTGGCTGGCCCTGCCATGGGTGATGGCGACTGCGGCGCGTCGGACAGCCCGTCACGGGCGGCGGCGGGCGGCGGCTTTCCTCGTTCGGGCGGCGGCGACTTCTGATGCGGCGGCGCGTCATCCGGCTTCGGATCGGCAGCGGCGTGGAGGGCCTGGTGGGCTGCTTGGCAGCACCTCCGGTCAGATCTGTTCTGGCCAGTGCAGCCAGCGATGGTGGTCACCTCTTCCGTCGGAGGTGGTCGGCCTGAGGCTGGGTGGCCAGATCTCGAGATCCGTCATCTAGTCCCGGCTGCGAGTCGGAGAGACATGGTTGCCGGTGAAAACCGAGCCAACGGCAGGCGATGGCGGCGTTCTACGCCGTTACCTTGATGAAGGCATCGTCGAGTAACTACGGTCAACCCACTCGTGCTGCTCTGGGGGAAACCCTAGGATCTGGTGTTCCAGATCGGACGATGGCGGCACTACGGTGTCGTTTCTCTCTTGGGAGCATCGTTTGTGGAGCAGCGCTGGATGACAGAGGCAAGAGGCGGAGCGGCTTCATCTTGAACGGAGCTTCGGTGGAGATGTCAAGTCATGCCTGGCCGACAGGTGCTACGCTGTGTCATGCCTGGTCGGCAGGTGCTACGCACGACAAATCTTCCAGAGTCTCCGCGTCGGGATGGACGAGCGCAGGGCGGTGGAGTCGTTGGGCGCCGTGGTGGTGTCGACGGATGGCCGAACTGGCAAGGATGATGCGGATTTCTCTCTTGAAGATGGGACAGCGGTTCGATGATGATGGCGGCTTCTAAAATGTGTGCATGTGATATACGCTTTAGGTCTGCTGCACCGGGTGTACGTTCCGATACGTTATATGGATGGATCGGCGACGACAACGGTTATAGATATGGGGAGTGAGAGCACTCCACATTATCAAGTTTGTAGGTGTGAGTGGAGGCTTCGGGTGGCTTGATGTATGTTCTTGTCAGACCTTAGTGGAATAATTAATAAAGATGGCTGCATGCATCAATTGATGCAGAGGCCGGGGGTTTAACCTCCTTTTCAAAAAAAAAAAAAAAAAAAAAGTTATAGACCCTCTAAAGGTTCTTGTCAGTACGCAGTCATCTATGCAGTTGTTTGGTTCGTTACAGAATTGAAAGGTAAGAACAAGCTGTAGCACAGTTGAGTTAGTTGTACAAATTGAAAGTTAAGAGGTTGATGATGAGTCTGTCTGTCCAAGGATCAAAATCATATTGTGCGTGCCTCACAACTTATACATACATCACGATGTCATAATAACATCGCATGACATGGTCCAAGGATCAAATCAGAACATCGATCACAGTGGTCGCTCTAGCCGCTGTCCGGGCCTGTACGGGACCCGACGTCCCCCTCCCTTTGTCGGCGGCAGCGAGTGCTCCATCGCTCGACTTGGCCTGAACTGAAGAACAGAGCATGCAGTTTCAGTACCATAAATAACCTGACTTGTTCTCACAGATCAAAGATTAGCCATTGCACTACACAAGAATAGACAAGTTTCTTCAGAAAAAGAACAGTCTGGATTCTGAATCTCTGCATGTTGTTAAATGACAGCCAATTAGGCTTATGAAAAAGAACAGCTAGTACATGGTCGTTTGGTTCGTCGTCTATCATCAAGTTATCAGCTCACAAACCATAGTAGAATAGTAAAGCAAAGAATCACTACAAAATGATCATTGCATAAATGTGCTCTACATTACAACCTTGTTTTCTTGTTAGTCTCGCTAAATGGAGTAAAATGCACTTGACACAAAAGTTCCTACGCATCACTGCACTGGGATTGATGTTAAGCATCCAGGGCAAGAAGCTGAGGCTGCCTGCATGTAAAATAAGAAGAAAAAAAAGCTTTCATATGAACTTTTCTGTGCTTAATTACTAGCTGAATGCTAAAGTTGAATAATACGTACTGAAGCTTCACACTTCAGTACTGTTCGTTCATTATCCAAGAAATGCCAACAACCATACTGTGGATTGCTAAATGTATTCTGAAATCTGATTATATATATATATATATATATAAGAGCATCACTTGATTGCTAAGGTCTGATGAAGAATTAAAATTCGTGACGACATTACTAACCTTTTTGGCCCTTAACCGATTAAAATCCCAATTCTTATGGAAAGATAAAAATCACAATTCACCATGGAGATAACAACGTTCTGGTACAAAAAAAGCTAGGTAGCAATACACAAGAGGAAAAAGCTAGTAGAGAAGTACCAACATCTTGCCTCCATTATTAGTCCTTCCTCTCAACGAGTTAGGGCCTACTCCTCTTCATAATCATCCACTCTGTCCTCTTCATGTTCATCGTCCCACTGAACCTGACAAGTTAAAACTAAACAATAGGAAGAAATATATTCAGATTCAGCTAACTCTAGCATACAAATGAAACAATGATGGGATCAATGATAGATAGGAGATTACTTATATTGAACAGAGCAATCGAACTATACAGCTACTTGCCACCGCTAAAGAAAATGATTCGTCTCAGCGAACGATCGATCCCCTCGCCAGGCGCCAAGTGTACAGGTTGGCCCGAACTGGGCTGCCACCAGCCGGCCCAAAGTGGCTCCCAGCAGGCCAACAGCCTCCAGCTGGGCTACATCGTTGGGAGAAGCTAGCGTTGCTCCCGAACGCTTGGGAATCGCTGGGTGGAGTGAGAAGCGACGCAGAGAAGCTGAATTCGTGGAGTTTGCAGAGTTTGGAGAGGTTCCGAACACGCCCTAACTACACCCGGTAGTACTACTTGGAAGCTAGCTCTAGTTGCTCAAGCCTTACCGCCATATTCCCGAGCTACTGAGTCTGAAGCGTGTGTGTGTGTGTGCAAGTTGCGATGGGCCAAATGATCATGGAAGGCCACCTATTTATAGCGACTCAGCTGCGCGCGTGCGCCTACCATTCATCCCACTCGATAGAGATCAGTACATGTTTGATTCGTTTCTATCGGGTCAGGTGCCGCTCTGGTAAGAATTAATATTAATTATGAATTATTTGCAGTCCATGCCTGACTAGCTACTCCCAGTTCCTTCAATTCCTAGTTGGTTGTATTACTTTTCTGTTGATTACCATATCTCATATGCTACATTACTTTCATTTTATATATGATATCTTCTCTGGCCTATCGACTTGTTTGTGCATGTGTTGCATAGCCATTAGAAAGACATCAATTAGAAATATAGTCGTTAAAAATATTCTCTTAGTTGCAAAATATTAATAAAATATATATGAGTGCAATTTTGTGTGCGAGATGGAGGGAGCGGGTTGGAGCACGCCGAGAAATAGGGAGGGAATCGTATAGAGTGGTTCCCCTGTATGGAGACACTATTATGGATAAGTACATCACTGACAAGCAAAAAACAACAATCACTAATCCTGGAAAATCTCCGGCATCGTGTTTCTCTAACTATAAGCTGCGGCCTTGATTTATCTGTCTGATATCGCATGGATGGATAGAACGGATTTGACGAAACATATAAAAACATATGGTTGGCCTAATGGAAATCATTTTCTTTATATTGACTAATTAGAGTCTCTCCGGATTGTACACTGTCTTATCACGAACAAACTAAAGGAATATAATTGTTTTTTGTTATATGTAACACATGAAAACATTATAGATTATAAACTTTCAAAGAGAATAGTTTTACAAAGTTACTATATTAAAACAGTTAGAGAAACCATTTGTTCTTAAAAAAATTAGACCGTGCGACGCATGGGTTGATTACTAGTTAAGGGATATGATTAAGAGACAACAACATCAAATATATGGAAAGACACACTTCTCTACAATTGCATTGCTATCTTTGGTGTCATTTCTTGATGACATGCATCGGTATCAAAGAACCTTCCACTACTACATAACAAGCCTTTACAGCCGGTTCAAATGTGCCCTCCTGAGTCAGTTTTGGCAGCGACCCTACTATTAAATGTATAATAGGAAACATCTTTAAAAAACTCACTATCGAAAACAAATCCACACATATTAACAAATTACATAGTGATATTTTATTGCCATCCTAAAATACAGGGAAGTTTCGATGAGTATAGCCATTGCAAACATAGCCGTTAGAAATACATCAATTGAAAATATAGCCGTTAAAGGTATTCACTTAGTTAAAGAATATTGAGAAAATATATATGAGTGGAATATAGTGTGCGAGATGTAGGGAGCAGGTTGGAGCACATCGCGAAATAGGGAGGGAATCTTGTAGTGGCTCCCTGTATGGAGACACTATTAAAGAAAAGTACATCACTGAAAGGCAAAAAACAAACATCACTGATGGGTTTTGTGCCCGTCAATGAGGAAAGGTCGGTGCCAATAAAAATCAACACTGAATATCCTTCCCTGCCCCGTCAGTGGTGATAAAGCGTAGAACCAAAAATATAGCGGGCCGGGCCGATGAGGCCCAACCGCTTACTACCCACATCCACAAACTCATCGAGTGGTTGTCGAGTTGCCATTGTCATCACTTTGAGGTTCTCGTTACCGTCGCCGCCGCAGGCTCCTTGGCACTGGAATTGAGGATGTAGCCTCCACCATCGCTGGTTCAGATGGAGGCGGTGGGTCTTGCCACCACCTCCGCCACCCGCATCACCTCCCAATCCGCTAACGTGCTCTTGCTAGCTCCTCGCCCTCCTCGTACATTTGTCGGGGAGACCTCACCGCCGACCCGTTGGAGCTCTCCATCTTCCCAATCCCACAATCGATCACTGTTGCTCCGTTCCAGAGGGCCTTTAGTCCCGGTTCCAGAGGGCCTTTAGTCCCGGTTCCAGAGGGCCTTTAGTCCCGGTTCTGGAACCGGGACTAAAGGGTCGGGACTAAAGCCCCCCCCCCCCCCCTTTAGTCCCGGTTCGCTTACGAACCGGGACAGAAGGGGCTCCACGTGGCCGCTCTCTGTGCGTGGGCTGGAGAACCTTTAGTCCCGGTTGGGGTTACAAACCGGGACTAAAGGTGAAGCCTTAAGTCCCGGTTTGTAACCCCAACCGGGACTAAAGGCTCAAAAAAAAAATTCAAAAAAAAATTTCAAATTTTTTTTTCAAGTTTTTTAAATTTTTTTTTTCTGATTTTCAAATCTTTGAATTATTTGACAATTTAATCTGTAATCACCCCTCCTCACTGCTTCAGAATTTAATCTCTAATCTCTAATCAGCACTCATTCCAAATCGTCTAACTTCCCGGCCGGTCACCCATCCTCTCAATACTCCAGCCCCAGCACGCTTAACTTTCAGGTTCTATTCCCCCTAGTTTCCAAGTCAACACTTGTTTTTTTCCTGACAATAATAAGCAATCAATCCTGTTAACCCTTAGGTCTTGATGTCACATGATTTAATTTTTTGAATTCCAAACAATTATTAAAATAAACATAATAAGTACTAATAATATTGAATTTCAATGAAAATAAAATAAGTAATAATATTATTTTATTCATGTGTGAGGAATCCAAATATGACACACACACAAACACACACACCCCCCCGTGGATCGCCTTTTCAGTTTAAAAATAAATAAAAGAAAATGATAAAAAATTCAAATTTAAAAATCCTTCGAGATGCCCATGTGTTATGTGTTCTAGTTGTTAGGAAAATTAACAAACATGAATTTTGAATTTTTTTGCAAAAGGCCGCCGTGTTTCGGTAAAATGGCCGTAACTTTTGCATACGACCTCCGATGAAAAAGTTTTTTATATGAAAAAGCATCTACTCGAAAAGTTACATCCGAATTCAACAGGCTACGCCCATTATCGATTTTTTAGAATCCTCGAAAACCTAACAGAAAAAAAGTTACGATGCTTTTAAGATCTGGAGGCAAAAAAATAAAAAAAGTTAGCGATGGCGCACCAGTGCATAGTGCGCCACTACTATTTTCCCGCCTTTAAAATTCAAAAAAATTTAAAAATAGTAATGGTGCACTGGTCGACTATGCCCTCTCTTTTCCCACTTCTTCCTCCCCTCCCTACACTAATAGCCTTTTTTCTAGTAGTGGTTGGTGTCCATCCAATCATAACGTCGACTACATCTGCTAGCACCATCCCAGCCAGAGTTACAACTAAGGTTAACCAAGCCAGAGTCAACCCTTTCTAACTTCATTTGCTATTTTTCATGCATTTAATGATTTTTTTGAGCTAAATGGCCATTCATTTGAAAAGCACTACAAATGAACTCTGAAAAGGTTGAAACTTGGCATGGTATCATAATTTCACCCACATAGCTTGTGCTAAAAAGTTGAGAGGGTTACGGAAAAAACTGGATGCACTTCGTGTACAAACTGGACCATCTCCTTCGAAGTATCAAGGTTTCGGACGAAAACCCATCTGTTACAAAGGCATTTCATTTTTTTTAACTTATTTCAACTCCAGACTTTTTCTGCATTCAATATGCACCATTCAAAGCCACATCCTCAAATTTCAACCTTTTCTAACTTCATTTGCTATTTTTCATGCATTTAATGATTTTTTGAGCTAAATGACCCTGAAATTGAAAAGACCTACAAATGAACTCTAAAAAGGTTGAAACTTGGCATGGTATCATCATTTCACCCACATAGCATGTGCTACAAAGTTGACAGGGTTACGGCAAAAACTGGATGCACTTCGTGTACAAACTGGACCATCTCCTTCGAAGTATCAAGGTTTCGGACAAAAACTCGTCTGTTACAAAGGCGTTTCATTTTTAAATTATTCTAAAAATAACCAAATAAATCTTACTGTGAAAACAATCTAACACGTGACTAGGAGCAAAAAGAATTAAATTAAAAACTATTTGTAAACTTAAGTTATTCACAATCTACGGTTTGAAGCAAATTTGAACAAATTCAAATTTAAACATTCAAATTTGAACAAATTCAAATTTAAACATTCAAATTTGCAAACTAATGGCACAAACAGAAACTAGACAAAATTTTGAATCTAATGCAAAAAGAATCACTCAAAAACATCAAATTTCCTAAAAGATATAAGCAATTTAAAACAGAAACTAAAAACAGATCCCACTTGTAAAAACATAAAAAAAACTTTCTGAACCCTTTTAGTCCCGGTTGGTGTCTCCAACCGGGACTAAAGGTCCCATTTGAACCGGGACTAATGCCCGACCGGCGCCCTAGCCGCTCGAACCGGGACTAATGCTCACATTAGTCCCGGTTCGTAATGCAACCGGGACTAATGTGTTGGGTGACCTGTGACCAATGCCCCCTTTTGTACTAGTGGTTACTACTGCCCCGTCAAGCTTAATAGATAGCAGAATAAAGTGGAACCTGCGCACGCATAACTCATCAATTACATTACTTAACCTCGAGTACGCGAAACCGAATATGCACAAGACAGTAACACTCACTTGAAGTTGTAAGGAAAGAGTATTTCCCTTTTGTTTTGATGTCCAAGGAACGCTTTTAGCAAGTTTTCCGTAGTATCTTTGGCTCTGTTTTGTACCGACCATTCATTTACGGTATTTGGGCTAATGAACCCAATGTCATAGATTTGTCGTTTTTTGCATTCGACGATCTTCAATCTGCATAATATAGTGAGGATAATTATATATACATGCAATGAACGAGCTGAGCTAGAGACTTAATTATAGAAGTAATACTTATAGACAATAGCAAGTCATGAGTTGTTTGTCGAGGGCCTGTTGATTGAATAACTGAAATAACTCCACAAATTCAACAGGCAGCAGGTCGACTCCAATGAAGTCGTGCTCTTTTTTAATTCCGACAAACAAACTGTCGGTCCCAGACTTCCTGCAGTTTTCCATGTACCACTCATGCAATGTTCGCATCATCGTTGTTAGATGAGGATGATCAGGTTTGACGAGAGGCTTCCCGTGCTCGTATCTAAAGATCTCTACTACCTCGGCTGTTTCAAACTATACATCATCGCCCACGTAATCACCAAGAGTGGTACCGGGCAGTAGCACCGGATGATTAGCGATATCGTGGTCTTGCGGGTGGGCAACTGGGCTAGCCTCTGTTTTTTTGGCTTAAATGCTTACACGGTATATATACTTTATACATACCTAGTTTTTTTTGCCAAAAATAATGTGTATTCAACTGAATACCCTAGAATTGAGGTGGGCCCGCCCCTGCCTACCATCCCTCTAACCCTCCCTTTCCGCCGCCGGTGACCACCCCACACCCTCACCCGCACGTGTCAACCCTTGAACTCCCCTCCACCGGCGACATCGTGGACAGCTGCATGCGTTGTCCCCGTTTTCGGGTCGTTCTAGGCTCGGCCTCACAGGGAACTCAGCGGCTGGCCGCATCTTCCCCGTCTCCGCCTCGGCTGGTTGCGGCTATCAGGAATCGACTGAACTGTTTTTTTTTTCCAGTTGCCTGATGAATAGCAAATGCGAAAAAATAACTAATTAATCATGACGTCTCTACCGCAGGACCATTATGTATGGAGTACAGAATGTGAATATGTGACAAGTAGAAACTCTCTTCGGACCGCTGGAGGTGCACACTCACACTCAACGGTGGAAACAGGCCCCAGGCTGCCCGGGCAGTGGCCTGGGTCGTGAGGCTGGGTTCCTTCCTTCACTGTAGTAAGTGTTTGACCTGGGGCTTGCCTGGGTCTTGCCCCGATCCTGGCGCCGCCACTGCTCACACTGCATATTATATTAACCGACTACATTGAGGAGGAGTCCGCAAGCTACATACATTTGATCATATCAAGTTATAGACCCTCTGGCGTCGCCCCCGCTCGGGCGACTCGGGCGGTTCCCCAGCCCTAGCCGCCGTCGGGGCCGAATCCTCCTTCCCTCACCCCGTCGCCGCCGGAGGACGCTGCCGGGATGCGCCCGGGGGCTGACGGCGGTGGCGGGGATCCTCCTCTCTCCAACGTCTCACGGGTGGTGCGGAGCCCTTGCGCGTGTGGAGGCGCAGCAGATCCGACGGCGGCGGTGGCTGGCCCTGCCATGGGTGATGGCGACTGCGGCGCGTCGGACAGCCCGTCACGGGCGGCGGCGGGCGGCGGCTTTCCTCGTTCGGGCGGCGGCGACTTCTGATGCGGCGGCGCGTCATCCGGCTTCGGATCGGCAGCGGCGTGGAGGGCCTGGTGGGCTGCTTGGCAGCACCTCCGGTCAGATCTGTTCTGGCCAGTGCAGCCAGCGATGGTGGTCACCTCTTCCGTCGGAGGTGGTCGGCCTGAGGCTGGGTGGCCAGATCTCGAGATCCGTCATCTAGTCCCGGCTGCGAGTCGGAGAGACATGGTTGCCGGTGAAAACCGAGCCAACGGCAGGCGATGGCGGCGTTCTACGCCGTTACCTTGATGAAGGCATCGTCGAGTAACTACGGTCAACCCACTCGTGCTGCTCTGGGGGAAACCCTAGGATCTGGTGTTCCAGATCGGACGATGGCGGCACTACGGTGTCGTTTCTCTCTTGGGAGCATCGTTTGTGGAGCAGCGCTGGATGACAGAGGCAAGAGGCGGAGCGGCTTCATCTTGAACGGAGCTTCGGTGGAGATGTCAAGTCATGCCTGGCCGACAGGTGCTACGCTGTGTCATGCCTGGTCGGCAGGTGCTACGCACGACAAATCTTCCAGAGTCTCCGCGTCGGGATGGACGAGCGCAGGGCGGTGGAGTCGTTGGGCGCCGTGGTGGTGTCGACGGATGGCCGAACTGGCAAGGATGATGCGGATTTCTCTCTTGAAGATGGGACAGCGGTTCGATGATGATGGCGGCTTCTAAAATGTGTGCATGTGATATACGCTTTAGGTCTGCTGCACCGGGTGTACGTTCCGATACGTTATATGGATGGATCGGCGACGACAACGGTTATAGATATGGGGAGTGAGAGCACTCCACATTATCAAGTTTGTAGGTGTGAGTGGAGGCTTCGGGTGGCTTGATGTATGTTCTTGTCAGACCTTAGTGGAATAATTAATAAAGATGGCTGCATGCATCAATTGATGCAGAGGCCGGGGGTTTAACCTCCTTTTCAAAAAAAAAAAAAAAAAAAAAGTTATAGACCCTCTAAAGGTTCTTGTCAGTACGCAGTCATCTATGCAGTTGTTTGGTTCGTTACAGAATTGAAAGGTAAGAACAAGCTGTAGCACAGTTGAGTTAGTTGTACAAATTGAAAGTTAAGAGGTTGATGATGAGTCTGTCTGTCCAAGGATCAAAATCATATTGTGCGTGCCTCACAACTTATACATACATCACGATGTCATAATAACATCGCATGACATGGTCCAAGGATCAAATCAGAACATCGATCACAGTGGTCGCTCTAGCCGCTGTCCGGGCCTGTACGGGACCCGACGTCCCCCTCCCTTTGTCGGCGGCAGCGAGTGCTCCATCGCTCGACTTGGCCTGAACTGAAGAACAGAGCATGCAGTTTCAGTACCATAAATAACCTGACTTGTTCTCACAGATCAAAGATTAGCCATTGCACTACACAAGAATAGACAAGTTTCTTCAGAAAAAGAACAGTCTGGATTCTGAATCTCTGCATGTTGTTAAATGACAGCCAATTAGGCTTATGAAAAAGAACAGCTAGTACATGGTCGTTTGGTTCGTCGTCTATCATCAAGTTATCAGCTCACAAACCATAGTAGAATAGTAAAGCAAAGAATCACTACAAAATGATCATTGCATAAATGTGCTCTACATTACAACCTTGTTTTCTTGTTAGTCTCGCTAAATGGAGTAAAATGCACTTGACACAAAAGTTCCTACGCATCACTGCACTGGGATTGATGTTAAGCATCCAGGGCAAGAAGCTGAGGCTGCCTGCATGTAAAATAAGAAGAAAAAAAAGCTTTCATATGAACTTTTCTGTGCTTAATTACTAGCTGAATGCTAAAGTTGAATAATACGTACTGAAGCTTCACACTTCAGTACTGTTCGTTCATTATCCAAGAAATGCCAACAACCATACTGTGGATTGCTAAATGTATTCTGAAATCTGATTATATATATATATATATATATAAGAGCATCACTTGATTGCTAAGGTCTGATGAAGAATTAAAATTCGTGACGACATTACTAACCTTTTTGGCCCTTAACCGATTAAAATCCCAATTCTTATGGAAAGATAAAAATCACAATTCACCATGGAGATAACAACGTTCTGGTACAAAAAAAGCTAGGTAGCAATACACAAGAGGAAAAAGCTAGTAGAGAAGTACCAACATCTTGCCTCCATTATTAGTCCTTCCTCTCAACGAGTTAGGGCCTACTCCTCTTCATAATCATCCACTCTGTCCTCTTCATGTTCATCGTCCCACTGAACCTGACAAGTTAAAACTAAACAATAGGAAGAAATATATTCAGATTCAGCTAACTCTAGCATACAAATGAAACAATGATGGGATCAATGATAGATAGGAGATTACTTATATTGAACAGAGCAATCGAACTATACATTACCTGCACATTTGGCTCGATATAACAGCTCTCCATGTTGTACGGTTCACTTGCGCAAACTGGGCCCAGCTGGGCTGGGAGTGCAATTCTGCCCAAATGCCTCCATTAGTTGCTGCTTCTTCCTCTGATCTGCTGCTCTGCTCTTCTTGCATAGAGCGAGCTGGAGAAGAGCACATGCATCATGCAGTACATTCAGCTTGAGAACCTGAAACCCACCAAGCTGACTGGCTTGCTGTTCACAATTATCCAGAGAAATTAAGAGCAACAGCTGCCTAAATGAAATGAAACTTCATTTGAATAATTGCACTGCATGCACAAGAAACGGCAGAATAACCTACAAGTGTCATAATTACCAGGGACCCTCCATTTCACAGAATGAAAGAAATGAAACCCCAAACCATCATCACATCAGCAGGTTCAGTAGTACATGTAGTTAATTCCAGCAGCTAAGCGAGCTTATATAAACATATAGGCAAATAAAACACGGCTGCTACAAACAAAACAAAAGAGGGAGAGCAAGCTAGATCTTGGTTCGATCAGGTGCCTCCAACTTGGTGTACTTGCCTGCTATATATCCACTAACTGAATCTGGGAATGGGGTGAAAACCACACACCAGCCCACCAAAAATTAACCTCATTCCCTGTATCAATCCAGTGCATTCATCAACTTCTGGAACACAACCCATCACACTATTGTGGTGTCAAACCAAATGATTAATCCATTTCCAACCCATGGAGGCAGCCAACCCCACAGTATGAAGGCAGTACAAAAGACTGAATGGCAGTACAAATTACAAGAATACATAGGCTAACCCACCCTGCAACAAACAGTACATCCTCAACATGTCTATTACGAAAATACATCAAGAAAATATTCAACTTGTTCTTGACACAAATTACTGAGATCCAGGAGGAAGGCGGTGATAGTGCCAGAGCAGGGCGGCGGTTGCAAGCAGATGAAGAAACTTCTCGTTGTTCCTCAAGACAAATCACAGACTTCTGAAGTAATTAGCCCCCATTGGTGATGAACTGCACCATTGCCCCCACTGGTCATCGGCACCTGACTAAAACACATGAAATTCCAATTTTCAGTCAGTTGAACCAGCATTCGTTTATGTGAGGTAAATAAATCTATGTTGTTAGCACAACAAAGTTAGCCGCGGGCTATCTTGTTTGTTATGATTTTGAAAGAATAACAAGCAACATCTATGTGTCAATTTGTAGCATGTGAGATAAAAATTAATTTCAGCATCGAGTAATTGAAGTTGAAATAGATTATAAGACTATAAATCTGTTGGCTGCTAGATCAAGCTGGAAGTACAAAAGAAAACAAGGTTGTTGCTATCTTGTACAAATTGAATCATGGAGGACAAAGATCAGCACAAGTCTGTAGCTATCTAGCACAAGGATCGACACAAGGAGGTTTGCAAAAAGTACAGGCTGTAGCTAAGTTACACAGTCAAGAATTACTTATGTGTTGCCCTGCTCACTAAAACAGGATCAAGAATTCTGGTTTCCAGTTGACTGACAGCAAGTCAGCAACCCAGGTTTCCCCCAAATTCAGTAATATTAAAGATTACTAATTTGCATGGCAGAGAGTGATCCAAGAGAATCTGCAAAACATTTTTGGGCGGGATAGAAAACAAAAAACAGATCCAAACTTTGCACAGTCTGTGATCCAAACATTTCTTTCTTTCCACCCTAGTACTAGTTCTAGCTCACAAGTCACAACGCTACAAAACCTGAGTTGAGAACCTGGAGCACTAGATTAGATTAGATTAAACTCAGATGGATGAAAGAGGAGTTGCACTAAAGAAATTCAGAATTCAGTTGTATGTACAAGAACCCAATCTAGTCAATTCAAACTTGTACAATGGCCTGCATACAATATTTTACACCATGAGCACACCTTACACCAGCAGGAATAAATTTTAGCTAAGTTTCAGCGCAGGAACTTGTGCTCACAGCTAGTACTGAGTATGACAGCAGCCTATTTCAATAAGCAAGACAAGTACGCAAGTACCATGATTCAGAATAAGTCATCGCATTCACATTCATGTAGTATCTTGTAACAAACCAAGGCTAAGGATTCAAAGGAAGTGAAAGGTTCTTTAACAAATGATACCGCGCGAATCTATCTCGACAAGTAAATTAAGTATCATGTTTCATCACAAGCATATCACAAGCATAACTGACGAGTTAGACCACTTACTTGCAACACTCAGTGCTCATCTACTAATGTCTCTGAAAACCAAGGCACGTATGGAAGAAACGACTCACTGATGCCTGGCCCAAGAGCGACAACACGGTGTGCTTTCCCACGATCAATATCGTACGACATCAGCACGTTCTGCTCACCCATAATAAAGAAAAAGATATTGCAATCCGGGTGAAATGCAACAGCCTCATAGCCCAGACCGAAATTCCCACCGAAGAGTTGCATAGTGCTGACACTATGTTTCAAGCTCCATGCACCATCTTCCAGAGTCCAGAATGATATTTGGTACTCACTGTCAATGTGTGTGCCGACAAACCACAAGCAACCCTGAGACTGTCGAAGGAGGAAACCAGGTCCACGGACATCTGGCAACTCAATCTCCTTCCATTCCTTTGCCTCCAAATCCACGGCAATGAGCACGCCCTGGTAGGTAAGGAAATGCAGCATGCCGTTAAAGAACACGGCGCTGGCCAGTTCTAACAGACTCACACAACCACTCCAGCTAAGCGCAATGTGATTCCAACGAGCAGTGCGGGACGAGTAGATCCTTGCTTGGGCATCACCATCCGCCGTGTACGAAAAGACTTGGAAATGCGAGGAGACGGCGGAGTCGAAGGCCAGGCGGCAGGTGCAGATTCCATCAAAGTCCCCAGGGTCCGGCAAGGCTACCCATTTCTCGGTAACGGGATTGCAGACGAAGTAATCGTAGCGCACTGGGGAGGAGGTGGAGGAGGAGGCATCCAGGGTCCCGTGCTAGCAGAGGAGGAGGTGGAGGAGGAGACATCCAGGGTCCCGTGCTAGCAGAGGAGGAGGCTATTGCAGAAGTCCAAGACGATGATGTCAGCGTGGTTGGGCAGTAAGCGAGCGCGGGCTTGACCAGAGGTGGTCTGCGTCCCGAGACATTGGTGAAGTGCAGCGCCTTTGTGGGGAAGCGGTTGTTGTCCCAGCTCTTGTAGAAGAAGCCGGGGAGGATCTGCGCCATCCTCTTGCGGTGGTAGGCGCGCCAACAGGTCGTGCGGGGGCCATTGGTCACCCCCCAGGCTGTGCTCGCCCGTAATTTACCGGTCCTTACTAAAAATGTTCCGTTAATGTTTACAGATTTTTGTCTATTCAAGAAATACCTGAAAAATAGACACTTTGAGAAAGAGATACTGCTTACTTCAAATACTATTAGGTTACACTGCTCAGGCCTCAGGATAAACCCTGCACTGATGGGCACTTAGACCCCCGCGTTGACGGGTTAAGCGCCCGTCAGTGACTACGCACCAGTGGAGGGTCTCCCTCCACAGACGGGCACATGTTTAGAGCCCTTCAGTGGATTACTCTTCCAGTGACGGGCCGCAGCGTGCTCGTCTGTGCTGGTTATGACAATGACGGGTGCGTAGCCTTCGCCCGTCAGTGTTATCCTTTTCAGATTTTTTTCCAGAAACAGAATACTTATTGCACAAAATTTGACACAAATTGCATCAATATATACATCCATTCCATCAGAACACATTCCATTCCATTGAAATAATATTACATGGATCATCATACATTTAATGATTAGTATAAATTTCAGAAATCCCTTCTGGTATTCATGTAATTGAGTACAACCCTAGTGGCGTATAGGTGTGTATTCTTAGTTGTGGAACTTCAAAGAGGAACGGAGTGGGACAATGAAAATAAATGCTCAAGCACATCGATGTCATCGACAAAGACATACTTTAGCACCTATTGTACCTCACCCTCCGTTTCTCCCCGAAAGTCTTGCAGCCAAGGAAAGCTCATATTTGACAATAGGGCACTCGTCTACATCAATCCCGATGGGATTCCCAAAAATTCATAATAATCTATTTCAACTACAACTAAACTACTAGTGCATTGTACTAACTAGGGATTTTGCACTCGTTTACTTCTAATCTAATAGCGGGAATGGCTGGCGGTGGATGGCAGCTGAATCTGGGATGGTTGGCGGTGTAGGAACACGGGGACGACAACAACGGAGGATCAGCGGAGACGGCGACGTTAAGCCGGATCCGCGCGGTGGAGGAGGAGCGACGGTGGGGCGCGGCCGGCGGTGGAGGATCGCGTGGACGTTCATGGCGGGCGCGACCACTGTCCCTAATTAGTGACACACATTAATGGATTACCTAGATTCAAATGATCTCCACGGGAGACTACCAAATTCATTTATATGCTAAATTATGTTTTTTAATGCAATCATATGCATGGTCTTCATTATTACTCTGCGTTTATTGAATTATTGGTATCATCCTGTTACGTGTCAACCTGACTTTCTTCTTCTTTTTTCCTTAGTCAATGCGATCACGATAAGAAGTTGGACAATGAAACATAATACAATGCCGGTTCTTGCATGTCCTGATTCATCGAAAACAGTTGTAATAATTGTGTTTGATTAATCTGTAAATGTTATCTTATATATTATCCTTGTTCTTCTGTTATTTTTTGAAGATAGGGGTCTGTTATTTTTTTTTTGCAGAGGCCGGGTGTACTTGGTATCATGGTGATATTAATATATTACCCTTTATAAAAAAAAGAAACGATGATGTGTTATTTGCTATCGCGCCACGTCCGTTTAGCTACCCATCATTGTTGCTTAATCTACAGTGTTTTCCCTACTTTTCCTCTCTAATTACATGTAATTTTAATTTATTTTACATGGTACATGTGTCTATCATGAAAGCAAAATGTTTTCTTGCAGTTCAAAGCATGGGAGATTTTGCTTCCCAAAGAAGAAAAAAGGAGGTAGAGAAATGATATGCTAATAAAATTTCATTGTGCTACAATAGTTTGGTATTACTATTGAAAATAAATAAATGTTAAGCTAATAAAATTTGCTAATTTTAGAAATACCCTCGGAGCTTAATTTTGGTAAGTTGAATAAGCAAAAGATAAAAAGAGGATGCATTTTAGCTTGTAAGATAAAAAGACAAAAGAAGATGAAAAATAATAGGGCAGCGCTCTGCGCCGGCGCGCCGGCCCAATCTTTTCGGCCGGTCAGCCCAGATCCGTCCGATCTCCTCCCTCCTCTTCCGCGTAGCCGTCAGATCTCCTCCCTTCTCTTCCGCATCTCATCTTCAACCTCCCACACGGGAGAGAAAAAAAGGAGGGCGCCGCCCCTGCACACGCCGCGCCCCACGCCTCGCCTCCTCATCTTCTCTCGCCGCCGGTCATCCCCGGTCGCCGCCCCCTCGCCGTTGGTCGCGGCCCTCGCCGTCGCTCCCAGCTCTGCCATGATGCATGTAGCAAAAACGAGTGCCTGGTTGAAGCTTTCTCTATTGCCGGTTGAAACATTTTTCATATACCGTTGAAGCTTTTTATGTCAACGGTTGCAACAAACGCGAGCATGGTTCCCCAGCTGGCCATGGTGACCGTCAAAGCTCTACGCTGTCCGAGATGCAGCTCAACCGTGCCGGTTGTAGCAAAAACGTTATGCCGGTTGTAGCAAAATGAAACACCGCATGTAGCAAAAATCGCGACGCCATGTGCGATGTAGCAAAATGCGACATCGGTGGTAGCAAAACGCGGTGCCGGTTGTAGCAAATTTCGATGCCGGTTGAAGCATGTAGTAAATTACTGAGCTGGAACTTCGCCGGCCATGTCCGTTGCAGCTCCGGTCGCCATGGAGCAGTTGAGAGAGGGGAAATCGAGGGGAGTTCGAAGGTGCTCGCCGGAGAAGAAGACGGGGCTCGCTGGAGGAGATCGCCGGGGTAGGATTCCCATGGCAACCGGGAGATTGGAAAAAAGGAAAGAGAAGGACGCAGGATGAGGAAGAAGATAACGTGGTGTACCCTTCCAATTTGATTCGCTGCCGCGAGCGAGTGGACAGACCGGCCGAAGCGTTCGGCCGGCGCACCGGCCCCAAACGTTTCCCAAAATAATATCAAACGCATGTTCTTGCCAAACGGGTGGATAATATTTATTTATTGCACACCATGGATGGGCATTACAGCTTTAATATATTACACACGTAGGTATGTACATATACATGCACGTATATAATCCCTTAACAGTATTTAATCGAGCTGCAGACGATGCTGCTGGATCCCATCGTGCTTTATTCATTACATTACATTACACACATATGTATAGCCAGCTAGCTGGGGTTTAACGTAGCATGCAGATCGAGTAGAGGTCTGCAGGTACGAGGTAGGTCTGGATGGGATCGATGGGTAGAGTACGTAGGTAGCTGCTAGCTCGATATATAAGTGATTGATTCATGGGTTGGGCACGAGGCCGACGTAGACACCGAGGGCGAGGAGGCTGTCCCCCCCGGAGCGGCCGAAGAAGCCGAGCACGGCGCCGTTGTGGTTGCCGGCCACGGCCTTGTCCGGCAATGGCACGCTAAAGTCAGTCCCCGCGCGGCGCCCGTACAGGTTGCGCGGACCCTTGTTGGTGGTGAACTGGAGCGAGGTCACGCCATTGGCGTCGAAAGTGCCAGTGATGTTGTTGACATACTCGCCTGGGCTCATGGGAAGCTGCACCACATGCATGCGTATAGTCACAAGTGACACAACTAAGTAGCGCAATCGATAAGTAGAAAAAAATTACTGTAAGAATGAGTTAACGTACGGGTTGCGGCGGTAGGTCGGTCGTGCCCCAGGGGCCTACATTGATGAGGTGGCCATTCTGGTCGACGTAGGTGAAGGAGAAGCCATAGATGCGCTGAGTGCTGTGGACAGTGACGCTCTTAAGCTGGACCGGCGTGCTGATCAATTTGTTATTGGGGCCGATCCTGCCCCACGGACCGATCATGACCGGCAAACCATTCTTCCCCAGCACGTAGACGCCGAGTGCCTGGAGGGTGTCGTTGGAGCGGCCGAAGAAGGCGACCCCCTCGCCATCGCTCTGCTGCAACGGCACGCTGAAGGCGGTCCCTGCCTGGTAGCCGTACGGCCCGTGCTCACGACTGTTGATGATAAGCGTGAGCGAGGTGACGCCGTCAGAATCGTTGAAGGTGCCGCTCACGTAGTTGAGCTGGTCGTTTCGCGTCATCTGGATTATCTCTGAGCGTTCCGGGTCGATCTTGCCCCAGGGGCCGACGGGGATTTCCTTCTCGTCCTGGTCGACGTAGACGAAGGAGAAGCCAATGATACTGCCATTCCTGGAATCCCAGCTACTAATGGTGATGGTCTTCAGGCGTTGGGGCCTGCTGCCGACGTTGATGTCATGATGTTGTCCGCCCGGTGCACCAAATGGACCAACCTTCACCGGGTCCTACATAAAACATGCATCCATCACAAATTCATTCATCAACATCCTGCACACACACAGATATATTACACCAAATGCTTGGTTTAAGTATACACATATACTATTTCTAAGATATCCAAAACGAAATACGTACATGAATTTTTTTTGCGAGTGAGTTCATACATAGTTTTTACTATATTTTTTAAATATATTCATACAAGGAGTATATTCCAAAAATTGAACAGACTACCTGAAAAGTAGTATACGTATACAACCTAGTTTGTCTTATATATATACTCTCTATACTACGGCTACATACTCGCCATTACATTAGAGACTACCTACATAGCATTAAAAGACACGTGAGTCTAAGGGCCTGTTCGGAACTCCTCCCGCTCCGCGCTTCTCCAACTCCAGGCGCGGAGCCGGACCGAACGTTTTTTCGACGCGGAGTGAGCTTTCTGAAGCGTGGCGTTCCTCCAGTGCAAATTACCGAAGCTGCTAAAGCCCAGCTCCACGTAAACGAGAAGTAAGAGTTCGCAGTATTTACAGCTACTTGCCACCGCTAAAGAAAACGATTCGTCTCAGCGAACGATCGATCCCCTCGCCAGGCGCCAAGTGTACAGGCTGGCCCGAACTGGGCTGCCACCAGCCGGCCCAAAGTGGCTCCCAGCAGGCCAACAGCCTCCAGCTGGGCTACATCGTTGGGAGAAGCTAGCGTTGCTCCCGAACGCTTGGGAATCGCTGGGTGGAGTGAGAAGCGACGCAGAGAAGCTGAATTCGTGGAGTTTGCAGAGTTTGGAGAGGTTCCGAACACGCCCTAACTACACCCGGTAGTACTACTTGGAAGCTAGCTCTAGTTGCTCAAGCCTTACCGCCATATTCCCGAGCTACTGAGTCTGAAGCGTGTGTGTGTGTGTGCAAGTTGCGATGGGCCAAATGATCATGGAAGGCCACCTATTTATAGCGACTCAGCTGCGCGCGTGCGCCTACCATTCATCCCACTCGATAGAGATCAGTACATGTTTGATTCGTTTCTATCGGGTCAGGTGCCGCTCTGGTAAGAATTAATATTAATTATGAATTATTTGCAGTCCATGCCTGACTAGCTACTCCCAGTTCCTTCAATTCCTAGTTGGTTGTATTACTTTTCTGTTGATTACCATATCTCATATGCTACATTACTTTCATTTTATATATGATATCTTCTCTGGCCTATCGACTTGTTTGTGCATGTGTTGCATAGCCATTAGAAAGACATCAATTAGAAATATAGTCGTTAAAAATATTCTCTTAGTTGCAAAATATTAATAAAATATATATGAGTGCAATTTTGTGTGCGAGATGGAGGGAGCGGGTTGGAGCACGCCGAGAAATAGGGAGGGAATCGTATAGAGTGGTTCCCCTGTATGGAGACACTATTATGGATAAGTACATCACTGACAAGCAAAAAACAACAATCACTAATCCTGGAAAATCTCCGGCATCGTGTTTCTCTAACTATAAGCTGCGGCCTTGATTTATCTGTCTGATATCGCATGGATGGATAGAACGGATTTGACGAAACATATAAAAACATATGGTTGGCCTAATGGAAATCATTTTCTTTATATTGACTAATTAGAGTCTCTCCGGATTGTACACTGTCTTATCACGAACAAACTAAAGGAATATAATTCTTTTTTGTTATATGTAACACATGAAAACATTATAGATTATAAACTTTCAAAGAGAATAGTTTTACAAAGTTACTATATTAAAACAGTTAGAGAAACCATTTGTTCTTAAAAAAATTAGACCGTGCGACGCATGGGTTGATTACTAGTTAAGGGATATGATTAAGAGACAACAACATCAAATATATGGAAAGACACACTTCTCTACAATTGCATTGCTATCTTTGGTGTCATTTCTTGATGACATGCATCGGTATCAAAGAACCTTCCACTACTACATAACAAGCCTTTACAGCCGGTTCAAATGTGCCCTCCTGAGTCAGTTTTGGCAGCGACCCTACTATTAAATGTATAATAGGAAACATCTTTAAAAAACTCACTATCGAAAACAAATCCACACATATTAACAAATTACATAGTGATATTTTATTGCCATCCTAAAATACAGGGAAGTTTCGATGAGTATAGCCATTGCAAACATAGCCGTTAGAAATACATCAATTGAAAATATAGCCGTTAAAGGTATTCACTTAGTTAAAGAATATTGAGAAAATATATATGAGTGGAATATAGTGTGCGAGATGTAGGGAGCAGGTTGGAGCACATCGCGAAATAGGGAGGGAATCTTGTAGTGGCTCCCTGTATGGAGACACTATTAAAGAAAAGTACATCACTGAAAGGCAAAAAACAAACATCACTGATGGGTTTTGTGCCCGTCAATGAGGAAAGGTCGGTGCCAATAAAAATCAACACTGAATATCCTTCCCTGCCCCGTCAGTGGTGATAAAGCGTAGAACCAAAAATATAGCGGGCCGGGCCGATGAGGCCCAACCGCTTACTACCCACATCCACAAACTCATCGAGTGGTTGTCGAGTTGCCATTGTCATCACTTTGAGGTTCTCGTTACCGTCGCCGCCGCAGGCTCCTTGGCACTGGAATTGAGGATGTAGCCTCCACCATCGCTGGTTCAGATGGAGGCGGTGGGTCTTGCCACCACCTCCGCCACCCGCATCACCTCCCAATCCGCTAACGTGCTCTTGCTAGCTCCTCGCCCTCCTCGTACATTTGTCGGGGAGACCTCACCGCCGACCCGTTGGAGCTCTCCATCTTCCCAATCCCACAATCGATCACTGTTGCTCCGTTCCAGAGGGCCTTTAGTCCCGGTTCCAGAGGGCCTTTAGTCCCGGTTCCAGAGGGCCTTTAGTCCCGGTTCTGGAACCGGGACTAAAGGGTCGGGACTAAAGCCCCCCCCCCCCTTTAGTCCCGGTTCGCTTACGAACCGGGACAGAAGGGGCTCCACGTGGCCGCTCTCTGTGCGTGGGCTGGAGAACCTTTAGTCCCGGTTGGGGTTACAAACCGGGACTAAAGGTGAAGCCTTTAGTCCCGGTTTGTAACCCCAACCGGGACTAAAGGCTCAAAAAAAAAATTCAAAAAAAAATTTCAAATTTTTTTTTCAAGTTTTTTAAATTTTTTTTTTCTGATTTTCAAATCTTTGAATTATTTGACAATTTAATCTGTAATCACCCCTCCTCACTGCTTCAGAATTTAATCTCTAATCTCTAATCAGCACTCATTCCAAATCGTCTAACTTCCCGGCCGGTCACCCATCCTCTCAATACTCCAGCCCCAGCACGCTTAACTTTCAGGTTCTATTCCCCCTAGTTTCCAAGTCAACACTTGTTTTTTTCCTGACAATAATAAGCAATCAATCCTGTTAACCCTTAGGTCTTGATGTCACATGATTTAATTTTTTGAATTCCAAACAATTATTAAAATAAACATAATAAGTACTAATAATATTGAATTTCAATGAAAATAAAATAAGTAATAATATTATTTTATTCATGTGTGAGGAATCCAAATATGACACACACACAAACACACACACCCCCCCCCGTGGATCGCCTTTTCAGTTTAAAAATAAATAAAAGAAAATGATAAAAAATTCAAATTTAAAAATCCTTCGAGATGCCCATGTGTTATGTGTTCTAGTTGTTAGGAAAATTAACAAACATGAATTTTGAATTTTTTTGCAAAAGGCCGCCGTGTTTCGGTAAAATGGCCGTAACTTTTGCATACGACCTCCGATGAAAAAGTTTTTTATATGAAAAAGCATCTACTCGAAAAGTTACATCCGAATTCAACAGGCTACGCCCATTATCGATTTTTTAGAATCCTCGAAAACCTAACAGAAAAAAAGTTACGATGCTTTTAAGATCTGGAGGCAAAAAAATAAAAAAAGTTAGCGATGGCGCACCAGTGCATAGTGCGCCACTACTATTTTCCCGCCTTCAAAATTCAAAAAAATTTAAAAATAGTAATGGTGCACTGGTCGACTATGCCCTCTCTTTTCCCACTTCTTCCTCCCCTCCCTACACTAATAGCCTTTTTTCTAGTAGTGGTTGGTGTCCATCCAATCATAACGTCGACTACATCTGCTAGCACCGTCCCAGCCAGAGTTACAACTAAGGTTAACCAAGCCAGAGTCAACCCTTTCTAACTTTATTTGCTATTTTTCATGCATTTAATGATTTTTTTGAGCTAAATGGCCATTCATTTGAAAAGCACTACAAATGAACTCTGAAAAGGTTGAAACTTGGCATGGTATCATAATTTCACCCACATAGCTTGTGCTAAAAAGTTGAGAGGGTTACGGAAAAAACTGGATGCACTTCGTGTACAAACTGGACCATCTCCTTCGAAGTATCAAGGTTTCGGACGAAAACCCATCTGTTACAAATGCATTTCATTTTTTTTAACTTATTTCAACTCCAGACTTTTTCTGCATTCAATATGCACCATTCAAAGCCACATCCTCAAATTTCAACCTTTTCTAACTTCATTTGCTATTTTTCATGCATTTAATGATTTTTTGAGCTAAATGACCCTGAAATTGAAAAGACCTACAAATGAACTCTAAAAAGGTTGAAACTTGGCATGGTATCATCATTTCACCCACATAGCATGTGCTACAAAGTTGACAGGGTTACGGCAAAAACTGGATGCACTTCGTGTACAAACTGGACCATCTCCTTCGAAGTATCAAGGTTTCGGACAAAAACTCGTCTGTTACAAAGGCGTTTCATTTTTAAATTATTCTAAAAATAACCAAATAAATCTTACTGTGAAAACAATCTAACACGTGACTAGGAGCAAAAAGAATTAAATTAAAAACTATTTGTAAACTTAAGTTATTCACAATCTACGGTTTGAAGCAAATTTGAACAAATTCAAATTTAAACATTCAAATTTGAACACATTCAAATTTAAACATTCAAATTTGCAAACTAATGGCACAAACAGAAACTAGACAAAATTTTGAATCTAATGCAAAAAGAATCACTCAAAAACATCAAATTTCCTAAAAGATATAAGCAATTTAAAACAGAAACTAAAAACAGATCCCACTTGTAAAAACATAAAAAAAACTTTCTGAACCCTTTTAGTCCCGGTTGGTGTCTCCAACCGGGACTAAAGGTCCCATTTGAACCGGGACTAATGCCCGACCGGCGCCCTAGCCGCTCGAACCGGGACTAATGCTCACATTAGTCCCGGTTCGTAATGCAACCGGGACTAATGTGTTGGGTGACCTGTGACCAATGCCCCCTTTTGTACTAGTGGTTACTACTGCCCCGTCAAGCTTAATAGATAGCAGAATAAAGTGGAACCTGCGCACGCATAACTCATCAATTACATTACTTAACCTCGAGTACGCGAAACCGAATATGCACAAGACAGTAACACTCACTTGAAGTTGTAAGGAAAGAGTATTTCCCTTTTGTTTTGATGTCCAAGGAACGCTTTTAGCAAGTTTTCCGTAGTATCTTTGGCTCTGTTTTGTACCGACCATTCATTTACGGTATTTGGGCTAATGAACCCAATGTCATAGATTTGTCGTTTTTTGCATTCGACGATCTTCAATCTGCATAATATAGTGAGGATAATTATATATACATGCAATGAACGAGCTGAGCTAGAGATTTAATTATAGAAGTAATACTTACAGACAATAGCAAGTCATGAGTTGTTTGTCGAGGGCCTGTTGATTGAATAACTGAAATAACTCCACAAATTCAACAGGCAGCAGGTCGACTCCAATGAAGTCGTGCTCTTTTTTAATTCCGACAAACAAACTGTCGGTCCCAGACTTCCTGCAGTTTTCCATGTACCACTCATGCAATGTTCGCATCATCGTTGTTAGATGAGGATGATCAGGTTTGACGAGAGGCTTCCCGTGCTCGTATCTAAAGATCTCTACTACCTCGACTGTTTCAAACTATACATCATCGCCCACGTAATCACCAAGAGTGGTACCGGGCAGTAGCACCGGATGATTAGCGATATCGTGGTCTTGCGGGTGGGCAACTGGGCTAGCCTCTGTTTTTTTGGCTTAAATGCTTACACGGTATATATACTTTATATATACCTAGTTTTTTTTGCCAAAAATAATGTGTATTCAACTGAATACCCTAGAATTGAGGTGGGCCCGCCCCTGCCTACCATCCCTCTAACCCTCCCTTTCCGCCGCCGGTGACCACCCCACACCCTCACCCGCACGTGTCAACCCTTGAACTCCCCTCCACCGGCGACACCGTGGACAGCTGCATGCGTTGTCCCCGTTTTCGGGTCGTTCTAGGCTCGGCCTCACAGGGAACTCAGCGGCTGGCCGCATCTTCCCCGTCTCCGCCTCGGCTGGTTGCGGCTATCAGGAATCGACTGAACTGTTTTTTTTTTCCAGTTGCCTGATGAATAGCAAATGCGAAAAAATAACTAATTAATCATGACGTCTCTACCGCAGGACCATTATGTATGGAGTACAGAATGTGAATATGTGACAAGTAGAAACTCTCTTCGGACCGCTGGAGGTGCACACTCACACTCAACGGTGGAAACAGGCCCCAGGCTGCCCGGGCAGTGGCCTGGGTCGTGAGGCTGGGTTCCTTCCTTCACTGTAGTAAGTGTTTGACCTGGGGCTTGCGTGGGTCTTGCCCCGATCCTGGCGCCGCCACTGCTCACACTGCATATTATATTAACCGACTACATTGAGGAGGAGTCCGCAAGCTACATACATTTGATCATATCAAGTTATAGACCCTCTGGCGTCGCCCCCGCTCGGGCGACTCGGGCGGTTCCCCAGCCCTAGCCGCCGTCGGGGCCGAATCCTCCTTCCCTCACCCCGTCGCCGCCGGAGGACGCTGCCGGGATGCGCCCGGGGGCTGACGGCGGTGGCGGGGATCCTCCTCTCTCCAACGTCTCACGGGTGGTGCGGAGCCCTTGCGCGTGTGGAGGCGCAGCAGATCCGACGGCGGCGGCGATGGCCGCGGCGGCGGCGGCGGCGGTGGCTGGCCCTGCCATGGGTGATGGCGACTGCGGCGCGTCGGACAGCCCGTCACGGGCAGCGGCGGGCGGCGGCTTTCCTCGTTCGGGCGGCGGCGACTTCTGATGCGGCGGTGCGTCATCCGGCTTCGGATCGTCAGCGGCGTGGAGGGCCTGGTGGGCTGCTTGGCAGCACCTCCGGTCAGATCTGTTCTGGCCGGTGCAGCCAGCGATGGTGGTCACCTCTTCCGTCGGAGGTGGTCGGCCTGAGGCTGGGTGGCCAGATCTCGAGATCCGTCATCTAGTCCCGGCTGCGAGTCGGAGAGACATGGTTGCCGGTGAAAACCGAGCCAACGGCAGGCGATGGCGGCGTTCTACGCCGTTACCTTGATGAAGGCATCGTCGAGTAACTACGGTCAACCCACTCGTGCTGCTCTGGGGGAAACCCTAGGATCTGGTGTTCCAGATCGGACGATGGCGGCACTACGGTGTCGTTTCTCTCTTGGGAGCATCGTTTGTGGAGCAGCGCTGGATGACAGAGGCAAGAGGCGGAGCGGCTTCGTCTTGAACGGAGCTTCGGTGGAGATGTCAAGTCATGCCTGGCCGACAGGTGCTACGCTGTGTCATGCCTGGTCGGCAGGTGCTACGCACGACAAATCTTCCAGAGTCTCCGCGTCGGGATGGACGAGCGCAGGGCGGTGGAGTCGTTGGGCGCCGTGGTGGCGTCGACGGATGGCCGGACTGGCAAGGATGATGCGGATTTCTCTCTTGAAGATGGGACAGCGGTTCGATGATGATGGCGGCTTCTAAAATGTGTGCATGTGATATACGCTTTAGGTCTGCTGCACCGGGTGTACGTTCCGATACGTTATATGGATGGATCGGCGACGACAACGGTTATAGATATGGGGAGTGAGAGCACTCCACATTATCAAGTTTGTAGGTGTGAGTGGAGGCTTCGGGTGGCTTGATGTATGTTCTTGTCAGACCTTAGTGGAATAATTAATAAAGATGGCTGCATGCATCAATTGATGCAGAGGCCGGGGGTTTAACCTCCTTTTCAAAAAAAAAAAAAAAAAAAAAGTTATAGACCCTCTAAAGGTTCTTGTCAGTACGCAGTCATCTATGCAGTTGTTTGGTTCGTTACAGAATTGAAAGGTAAGAACAAGCTGTAGCACAGTTGAGTTAGTTGTACAAATTGAAAGTTAAGAGGTTGATGATGAGTCTGTCTGTCCAAGGATCAAAATCATATTGTGCGTGCCTCACAACTTATACATACATCACGATGTCATAATAACATCGCATGACATGGTCCAAGGATCAAATCAGAACATCGATCACAGTGGTCGCTCTAGCCGCTGTCCGGGCCTGTACGGGACCCGACGTCCCCCTCCCTTTGTCGGCGGCAGCGAGTGCTCCATCGCTCGACTTGGCCTGAACTGAAGAACAGAGCATGCAGTTTCAGTACCATAAATAACCTGACTTGTTCTCACAGATCAAAGATTAGCCATTGCACTACACAAGAATAGACAAGTTTCTTCAGAAAAAGAACAGTCTGGATTCTGAATCTCTGCATGTTGTTAAATGACAGCCAATTAGGCTTATGAAAAAGAACAGCTAGTACATGGTCGTTCGGTTCGTCGTCTATCATCAAGTTATCAGCTCACAAACCATAGTAGAATAGTAAAGCAAAGAATCACTACAAAATGATCATTGCATAAATGTGCTCTACATTACAACCTTGTTTTCTTGTTAGTCTCGCTAAATGGAGTAAAATGCACTTGACACAAAAGTTCCTACGCATCACTGCACTGGGATTGATGTTAAGCATCCAGGGCAAGAAGCTGAGGCTGCCTGCATGTAAAATAAGAAGAAAAAAAAGCTTTCATATGAACTTTTCTGTGCTTAATTACTAGCTGAATGCTAAAGTTGAATAATACGTACTGAAGCTTCACACTTCAGTACTGTTCGTTCATTATCCAAGAAATGCCAACAACCATACTGTGGATTGCTAAATGTATTCTGAAATCTGATTATATATATATATATATATAAGAGCATCACTTGATTGCTAAGGTCTGATGAAGAATTAAAATTCGTGACGACATTACTAACCTTTTTGGCCCTTAACCGATTAAAATCCCAATTCTTATGGAAAGATAAAAATCACAATTCACCATGGAGATAACAACGTTCTGGTACAAAAAAAGCTAGGTAGCAATACACAAGAGGAAAAAGCTAGTACAGAAGTACCAACATCTTGCCTCCATTATTAGTCCTTCCTCTCAACGAGTTAGGGCCTACTCCTCTTCATAATCATCCACTCTGTCCTCTTCATGTTCATCGTCCCACTGAACCTGACAAGTTAAAACTAAACAATAGGAAGAAATATATTCAGATTCAGCTAACTCTAGCATACAAATGAAACAATGATGGGATCAATGATAGATAGGAGATTACTTATATTGAACAGAGCAATCGAACTATACATTACCTGCACATTTGGCTCGATATAACAGCTCTCCATGTTGTACGGTTCACTTGCGCAAACTGGCCCAGCTGGGCTGGGAGTGCAATTCTGCCCAAATGCCTCCATTAGTTGCTGCTTCTTCCTCTGATCTGCTGCTCTGCTCTTCTTGCATAGAGCGAGCTGGAGAAGAGCACATGCATCATGCAGTACATTCAGCTTGAGAACCTGAAACCCACCAAGCTGACTGGCTTGCTGTTCACAATTATCCAGAGAAATTAAGAGCAACAGCTGCCTAAATGAAATGAAACTTCATTTGAATAATTGCACTGCATGCACAAGAAACGGCAGAATAACCTACAAGTGTCATAATTAGCAGGGACCCTCCATTTCACAGAATGAAAGAAATGAAACCCCAAACCATCATCACATCAGCAGGTTCAGTAGTACATGTAGTTAATTCCAGCAGCTAAGCGAGCTTATATAAACATATAGGCAAATAAAACACGGCTGCTACAAACAAAACAAAAGAGGGAGAGCAAGCTAGATCTTGGTTCGATCAGGTGCCTCCAACTTGGTGTACTTGCCTGCTATATATCCACTAACTGAATCTGGGAATGGGGTGAAAACCACACACCAGCCCACCAAAAATTAACCTCATTCCCTGTATCAATCCAGTGCATTCATCAACTTCTGGAACACAACCCATCACACTATTGTGGTGTCAAACCAAATGATTAATCCATTTCCAACCCATGGAGGCAGCCAACCCCACAGTATGAAGGCAGTACAAAAGACTGAATGGCAGTACAAATTACAAGAATACATAGGCTAACCCACCCTGCAACAAACAGTACATCCTCAACATGTCTATTACGAAAATACATCAAGAAAATATTCAACTTGTTCTTGACACAAATTACTGAGATCCAGGAGGAAGGCGGTGATAGTGCCAGAGCAGGGCGGCGGTTGCAAGCAGATGAAGAAACTTCTCGTTGTTCCTCAAGACAAATCACAGACTTCTGAAGTAATTAGCCCCCATTGGTGATGAACTGCACCATTGCCCCCACTGGTCATCGGCACCTGACTAAAACACATGAAATTCCAATTTTCAGTCAGTTGAACCAGCATTCGTTTATGTGAGGTAAATAAATCTATGTTGTTAGCACAACAAAGTTAGCCGCGGGCTATCTTGTTTGTTATGATTTTGAAAGAATAACAAGCAACATCTATGTGTCAATTTGTAGCATGTGAGATAAAAATTAATTTCAGCATCGAGTAATTGAAGTTGAAATAGATTATAAGACTATAAATCTGTTGGCTGCTAGATCAAGCTGGAAGTACAAAAGAAAACAAGGTTGTTGCTATCTTGTACAAATTGAATCATGGAGGACAAAGATCAGCACAAGTCTGTAGCTATCTAGCACAAGGATCGACACAAGGAGGTTTGCAAAAAGTACAGGCTGTAGCTAAGTTACACAGTCAAGAATTACTTATGTGTTGCCCTGCTCACTAAAACAGGATCAAGAATTCTGGTTTCCAGTTGACTGACAGCAAGTCAGCAACCCAGGTTTCCCCCAAATTCAGTAATATTAAAGATTACTAATTTGCATGGCAGAGAGTGATCCAAGAGAATCTGCAAAACATTTTTGGGCGGGATAGAAAACAAAAAACAGATCCAAACTTTGCACAGTCTGTGATCCAAACATTTCTTTCTTTCCACCCTAGTACTAGTTCTAGCTCACAAGTCACAACGCTACAAAACCTGAGTTGAGAACCTGGAGCACTAGATTAGATTAGATTAAACTCAGATGGATGAAAGAGGAGTTGCACTAAAGAAATTCAGAATTCAGTTGTATGTACAAGAACCCAATCTAGTCAATTCAAACTTGTACAATGGCCTGCATACAATATTTTACACCATGAGCACACCTTACACCAGCAGGAATAAATTTTAGCTAAGTTTCAGCGCAGGAACTTGTGCTCACAGCTAGTACTGAGTATGACAGCAGCCTATTTCAATAAGCAAGACAAGTACGCAAGTACCATGATTCAGAATAAGTCATCGCATTCACATTCATGTAGTATCTTGTAACAAACCAAGGCTAAGGATTCAAAGGAAGTGAAAGGTTCTTTAACAAATGATACCGCGCGAATCTATCTCGACAAGTAAATTAAGTATCATGTTTCATCACAAGCATATCACAAGCATAACTGACGAGTTAGACCACTTACTTGCAACACTCAGTGCTCATCTACTAATGTCTCTGAAAACCAAGGCACGTATGGAAGAAACGACTCACTGATGCCTGGCCCAAGAGCGACAACACGGTGTGCTTTCCCACGATCAATATCGTACGACATCAGCACGTTCTGCTCACCCATAATAAAGAAAAAGATATTGCAATCCGGGTGAAATGCAACAGCCTCATAGCCCAGACCGAAATTCCCACCGAAGAGTTGCATAGTGCTGACACTATGTTTCAAGCTCCATGCACCATCTTCCAGAGTCCAGAATGATATTTGGTACTCACTGTCAATGTGTGTGCCGACAAACCACAAGCAACCCTGAGACTGTCGAAGGAGGAAACCAGGTCCACGGACATCTGGCAACTCAATCTCCTTCCATTCCTTTGCCTCCAAATCCACGGCAATGAGCACGCCCTGGTAGGTAAGGAAATGCAGCATGCCGTTAAAGAACACGGCGCTGGCCAGTTCTAACAGACTCACACAACCACTCCAGCTAAGCGCAATGTGATTCCAACGAGCAGTGCGGGACGAGTAGATCCTTGCTTGGGCATCACCATCCGCCGTGTACGAAAAGACTTGGAAATGCGAGGAGACGGCGGAGTCGAAGGCCAGGCGGCAGGTGCAGATTCCATCAAAGTCCCCAGGGTCCGGCAAGGCTACCCATTTCTCGGTAACGGGATTGCAGACGAAGTAATCGTAGCGCACTGGGGAGGAGGTGGAGGAGGAGGCATCCAGGGTCCCGTGCTAGCAGAGGAGGAGGTGGAGGAGGAGACATCTAGGGTCCCGTGCTAGCAGAGGAGGAGGCTATTGCAGAAGTCCAAGACGATGATGTCAGCGTGGTTGGGCAGTAAGCGAGCGCGGGCTTGACCAGAGGTGGTCTGCGTCCCGAGACATTGGTGAAGTGCAGCGCCTTTGTGGGGAAGCGGTTGTTGTCCCAGCTCTTGTAGAAGAAGCCGGGGAGGATCTGCGCCATCCTCTTGCGGTGGTAGGCGCGCCAACAGGTCGTGCGGGGGCCATTGGTCACCCCCCAGGCTGTGCTCGCCCGTAATTTACCGGTCCTTACTAAAAATGTTCCGTTAATGTTTACAGATTTTTGTCTATTCAAGAAATACCTGAAAAATAGACACTTTGAGAAAGAGATACTGCTTACTTCAAATACTATTAGGTTACACTGCTCAGGCCTCAGGATAAACCCTGCACTGATGGGCACTTAGACCCCCGCGTTGACGGGTTAAGCGCCCGTCAGTGACTACGCACCAGTGGAGGGTCTCCCTCCACAGACGGGCACATGTTTAGAGCCCTTCAGTGGATTACTCTTCCAGTGACGGGCCGCAGCGTGCTCGTCTGTGCTGGTTATGACAATGACGGGTGCGTAGCCTTCGCCCGTCAGTGTTATCCTTTTCAGATTTTTTTCCAGAAACAGAATACTTATTGCACAAAATTTGACACAAATTGCATCAATATATACATCCATTCCATCAGAACACATTCCATTCCATTGAAATAATATTACATGGATCATCATACATTTAATGATTAGTATAAATTTCAGAAATCCCTTCTGGTATTCATGTAATTGAGTACAACCCTAGTGGCGTATAGGTGTGTATTCTTAGTTGTGGAACTTCAAAGAGGAACGGAGTGGGACAATGAAAATAAATGCTCAAGCACATCGATGTCATCGACAAAGACATACTTTAGCACCTATTGTACCTCACCCTCCGTTTCTCCCCGAAAGTCTTGCAGCCAAGGAAAGCTCATATTTGACAATAGGGCACTCGTCTACATCAATCCCGATGGGATTCCCAAAAATTCATAATAATCTATTTCAACTACAACTAAACTACTAGTGCATTGTACTAACTAGGGATTTTGCACTCGTTTACTTCTAATCTAATAGCGGGAATGGCTGGCGGTGGATGGCAGCTGAATCTGGGATGGTTGGCGGTGTAGGAACACGGGGACGACAACAACGGAGGATCAGCGGAGACGGCGACGTTAAGCCGGATCCGCGCGGTGGAGGAGGAGCGACGGTGGGGCGCGGCCGGCGGTGGAGGATCGCGTGGACGTTCATGGCGGGCGCGACCACTGTCCCTAATTAGTGACACACATTAATGGATTACCGAGATTCAAATGATCTCCACGGGAGACTACCAAATTCATTTATATGCTAAATTATGTTTTTTAATGCAATCATATGCATGGTCTTCATTATTACTCTGCGTTTATTGAATTATTGGTATCATCCTGTTACGTGTCAACCTGACTTTCTTCTTCTTTTTTCCTTAGTCAATGCGATCACGATAAGAAGTTGGACAATGAAACATAATACAATGCCGGTTCTTGCATGTCCTGATTCATCGAAAACAGTTGTAATAATTGTGTTTGATTAATCTGTAAATGTTATCTTATATATTATCCTTGTTCTTCTGTTATTTTTTGCAGATAGGGGTCTGTTATTTTTTTTTGCAGAGGCCGGGTGTACTTGGTATTATGGTGATATTAATATATTACCCTTTATAAAAAAAAGAAACGATGATGTGTTATTTGCTATCACGCCACGTCCGTTTAGCTACCCATCATTGTTGCTTAATCTACAGTGTTTTCCCTACTTTTCCTCTCTAATTACATGTAATTTTAATTTATTTTACATGGTACATGTGTCTATCATGAAAGCAAAATGTTTTCTTGCAGTTCAAAGCATGGGAGATTTTGCTTCCCAAAGAAGAAAAAAGGAGGTAGAGAAATGATATGCTAATAAAATTTCATTGTGCTACAATAGTTTGGTGTTACTATTGAAAATAAATAAATGTTAAGCTAATAAAATTTGCTAATTTTAGAAATACCCTCGGAGCTTAATTTTGGTAAGTTGAATAAGAAAAAGATAAAAAGAGGATGCATTTTAGCTTGTAAGATAAAAAGACAAAAGAAGATGAAAAATAATAGGGCAGCGCTCTGCGCCGGCGCGCCGGCCCAATCTTTTCGGCCGGTCAGCCCAGATCCGTCCGATCTCCTCCCTCCTCTTCCGCGAAGCCGTCAGATCTCCTCCCTTCTCTTCCGCATCTCATCTTCAACCTCCCACACGGGAGAGAAAAAAAGGAGGGCGCCGCCCCTGCACACGCCGCGCCCCACGCCTCGCCTCCTCATCTTCTCTCGCCGCCGGTCATCCCCGGTCGCCGCCCCCTCGCCGTTGGTCGCGGCCCTCGCCGTCGCTCCCAGCTCTGCCATGATGCATGTAGCAAAAACGAGTGCCTGGTTGAAGCTTTCTCTATTGCCGGTTGAAACATTTTTCATATACCGTTGAAGCTTTTTATGTCAACGGTTGCAACAAACGCGAGCATGGTTCCCCAGCTGGCCATGGTGACCGTCAAAGCTCTACGCTGTCCGAGATGCAGCTCAACCGTGCCGGTTGTAGCAAAAACGTTATGCCGGTTGTAGCAAAATGAAACACCGCATGTAGCAAAAATCGCGACGCCATGTGCGATGTAGCAAAATGCGACATCGGTGGTAGCAAAACGCGGTGCCGGTTGTAGCAAATTTCGATGCCGGTTGAAGCATGTAGTAAATTACTGAGCTGGAACTTCGCCGGCCATGTCCGTTGCAGCTCCGGTCGCCATGGAGCAGTTGAGAGAGGGGAAATCGAGGGGAGTTCGAAGGTGCTCGCCGGAGAAGAAGACGGGGCTCGCTGGAGGAGATCGCCGGGGTAGGATTCCCATGGCAACCGGGAGATTGGAAAAAAGGAAAGAGAAGGACGCAGGATGAGGAAGAAGATAACGTGGTGTACCCTTCCAATTTGATTCGCTGCCGCGAGCGAGTGGACAGACCGGCCGAAGCGTTCGGCCGGCGCACCGGCCCCAAACGTTTCCCAAAATAATATCAAACGCATGTTCTTGCCAAACGGGTGGATAATATTTATTTATTGCACACCATGGATGGGCATTACAGCTTTAATATATTACACACGTAGGTATGTACATATACATGCACGTATATAATCCCTTAACAGTATTTAATCGAGCTGCAGACGATGCTGCTGGATCCCATCGTGCTTTATTCATTACATTACATTACACACATATGTATAGCCAGCTAGCTGGGGTTTAACGTAGCATGCAGATCGAGTAGAGGTCTGCAGGTACGAGGTAGGTCTGGATGGGATCGATGGGTAGAGTACGTAGGTAGCTGCTAGCTCGATATATAAGTGATTGATTCATGGGTTGGGCACGAGGCCGACGTAGACACCGAGGGCGAGGAGGCTGTCCCCCCCGGAGCGGCCGAAGAAGCCGAGCACGGCGCCGTTGTGGTTGCCGGCCACGGCCTTGTCCGGCAATGGCACGCTAAAGTCAGTCCCCGCGCGGCGCCCGTACAGGTTGCGCTGACCCTTGTTGGTGGTGAACTGGAGCGAGGTCACGCCATTGGCGTCGAAAGTGCCAGTGATGTTGTTGACATACTCGCCTGGGCTCATGGGAAGCTGCACCACATGCATGCGTATAGTCACAAGTGACACAACTAAGTAGCGCAATCGATAAGTAGAAAAAAATTACTGTAAGAATGAGTTAACGTACGGGTTGCGGCGGTAGGTCGGTCGTGCCCCAGGGGCCTACATTGATGAGGTGGCCATTCTGGTCGACGTAGGTGAAGGAGAAGCCATAGATGCGCTGAGTGCTGTGGACAGTGACGCTCTTAAGCTGGACCGGCGTGCTGATCAATTTGTTATTGGGGCCGATCCTGCCCCACGGACCGATCATGACCGGCAAACCATTCTTCCCCAGCACGTAGACGCCGAGTGCCTGGAGGGTGTCGTTGGAGCGGCCGAAGAAGGCGACCCCCTCGCCATCGCTCTGCTGCAACGGCACGCTGAAGGCGGTCCCTGCCTGGTAGCCGTACGGCCCGTGCTCACGACTGTTGATGATAAGCGTGAGCGAGGTGACGCCGTCAGAATCGTTGAAGGTGCCGCTCACGTAGTTGAGCTGGTCGTTTCGCGTCATCTGGATTATCTCTGAGCGTTCCGGGTCGATCTTGCCCCAGGGGCCGACGGGGATTTCCTTCTCGTCCTGGTCGACGTAGACGAAGGAGAAGCCAATGATACTGCCATTCCTGGAATCCCAGCTACTAATGGTGATGGTCTTCAGGCGTTGGGGCCTGCTGCCGACGTTGATGTCATGATGTTGTCCGCCCGGTGCACCAAATGGACCAACCTTCACCGGGTCCTACATAAAACATGCATCCATCACAAATTCATTCATCAACATCCTGCACACACACAGATATATTACACCAAATGCTTGGTTTAAGTATACACATATACTATTTCTAAGATATCCAAAACGAAATACGTACATGAATTTTTTTTGCGAGTGAGTTCATACATAGTTTTTACTATATTTTTTAAATATATTCATACAAGGAGTATATTCCAAAAATTGAACAGACTACCTGAAAAGTAGTATACGTATACAACCTAGTTTGTCTTATATATATACTCTCTATACTACGGCTACATACTCGCCATTACATTAGAGACTACCTACATAGCATTAAAAGACACGTGAGTCTAAGGGCCTGTTCGGAACTCCTCCCGCTCCGCGCTTCTCCAACTCCAGGCGCGGAGCCGGACCGAACGTTTTTTCGACGCGGAGTGAGCTTTCTGAAGCGTGGCGTTCCTCCAGTGCAAATTACCGAAGCTGCTAAAGCCCAGCTCCACGTAAACGAGAAGTAAGAGTTCGCAGTATTTACAGCTACTTGCCACCGCTAAAGAAAACGATTCGTCTCAGCGAACGATCGATCCCCTCGCCAGGCGCCAAGTGTACAGGCTGGCCCGAACTGGGCTGCCACCAGCCGGCCCAAAGTGGCTCCCAGCAGGCCAACAGCCTCCAGCTGGGCTACATCGTTGGGAGAAGCTAGCGTTGCTCCCGAACGCTTGGGAATCGCTGGGTGGAGTGAGAAGCGACGCAGAGAAGCTGAATTCGTGGAGTTTGCAGAGTTTGGAGAGGTTCCGAACACGCCCTAACTACACCCGGTAGTACTACTTGGAAGCTAGCTCTAGTTGCTCAAGCCTTACCGCCATATTCCCGAGCTACTGAGTCTGAAGCGTGTGTGTGTGTGTGCAAGTTGCGATGGGCCAAATGATCATGGAAGGCCACCTATTTATAGCGACTCAGCTGCGCGCGTGCGCCTACCATTCATCCCACTCGATAGAGATCAGTACATGTTTGATTCGTTTCTATCGGGTCAGGTGCCGCTCTGGTAAGAATTAATATTAATTATGAATTATTTGCAGTCCATGCCTGACTAGCTACTCCCAGTTCCTTCAATTCCTAGTTGGTTGTATTACTTTTCTGTTGATTACCATATCTCATATGCTACATTACTTTCATTTTATATATGATATCTTCTCTGGCCTATCGACTTGTTTGTGCATGTGTTGCATAGCCATTAGAAAGACATCAATTAGAAATATAGTCGTTAAAAATATTCTCTTAGTTGCAAAATATTAATAAAATATATATGAGTGCAATTTTGTGTGCGAGATGGAGGGAGCGGGTTGGAGCACGCCGAGAAATAGGGAGGGAATCGTATAGAGTGGTTCCCCTGTATGGAGACACTATTATGGATAAGTACATCACTGACAAGCAAAAAACAACAATCACTAATCCTGGAAAATCTCCGGCATCGTGTTTCTCTAACTATAAGCTGCGGCCTTGATTTATCTGTCTGATATCGCATGGATGGATAGAACGGATTTGACGAAACATATAAAAACATATGGTTGGCCTAATGGAAATCATTTTCTTTATATTGACTAATTAGAGTCTCTCCGGATTGTACACTGTCTTATCACGAACAAACTAAAGGAATATAATTCTTTTTTGTTATATGTAACACATGAAAACATTATAGATTATAAACTTTCAAAGAGAATAGTTTTACAAAGTTACTATATTAAAACAGTTAGAGAAACCATTTGTTCTTAAAAAAATTAGACCGTGCGACGCATGGGTTGATTACTAGTTAAGGGATATGATTAAGAGACAACAACATCAAATATATGGAAAGACACACTTCTCTACAATTGCATTGCTATCTTTGGTGTCATTTCTTGATGACATGCATCGGTATCAAAGAACCTTCCACTACTACATAACAAGCCTTTACAGCCGGTTCAAATGTGCCCTCCTGAGTCAGTTTTGGCAGCGACCCTACTATTAAATGTATAATAGGAAACATCTTTAAAAAACTCACTATCGAAAACAAATCCACACATATTAACAAATTACATAGTGATATTTTATTGCCATCCTAAAATACAGGGAAGTTTCGATGAGTATAGCCATTGCAAACATAGCCGTTAGAAATACATCAATTGAAAATATAGCCGTTAAAGGTATTCACTTAGTTAAAGAATATTGAGAAAATATATATGAGTGGAATATAGTGTGCGAGATGTAGGGAGCAGGTTGGAGCACATCGCGAAATAGGGAGGGAATCTTGTAGTGGCTCCCTGTATGGAGACACTATTAAAGAAAAGTACATCACTGAAAGGCAAAAAACAAACATCACTGATGGGTTTTGTGCCCGTCAATGAGGAAAGGTCGGTGCCAATAAAAATCAACACTGAATATCCTTCCCTGCCCCGTCAGTGGTGATAAAGCGTAGAACCAAAAATATAGCGGGCCGGGCCGATGAGGCCCAACCGCTTACTACCCACATCCACAAACTCATCGAGTGGTTGTCGAGTTGCCATTGTCATCACTTTGAGGTTCTCGTTACCGTCGCCGCCGCAGGCTCCTTGGCACTGGAATTGAGGATGTAGCCTCCACCATCGCTGGTTCAGATGGAGGCGGTGGGTCTTGCCACCACCTCCGCCGCCCGCATCACCTCCCAATCCGCTAACGTGCTCTTGCTAGCTCCTCGCCCTCCTCGTACATTTGTCGGGGAGACCTCACCGCCGACCCGTTGGAGCTCTCCATCTTCCCAATCCCACAATCGATCACTGTTGCTCCGTTCCAGAGGGCCTTTAGTCCCGGTTCCAGAGGGCCTTTAGTCCCGGTTCCAGAGGGCCTTTAGTCCCGGTTCTGGAACCGGGACTAAAGGGTCGGGACTAAAGGCCCCCCCCCCCCTTTAGTCCCGGTTCGCTTACGAACCGGGACAGAAGGGGCTCCACGTGGCCGCTCTCTGTGCGTGGGCTGGAGAACCTTTAGTCCCGGTTGGGGTTACAAACCGTGACTAAAGGTGAAGCCTTTAGTCCCGGTTTGTAACCCCAACCGGGACTAAAGGCTCAAAAAAAAAATTCAAAAAAAAATTTCAAATTTTTTTTTCAAGTTTTTAAATTTTTTTTTTTCTGATTTTCAAATCTTTGAATTATTTGACAATTTAATCTGTAATCACCCCTCCTCACTGCTTCAGAATTTAATCTCTAATCTCTAATCTCTAATCAGCACTCATTCCAAATCGTCTAACTTCCCGGCCGGTCACCCATCCTCTCAATACTCCAGCCCCAGCACGCTTAACTTTCAGGTTCTATTCCCCCTAGTTTCCAAGTCAACACTTGTTGTTTTCCTGACAATAATAAGCAATCAATCCTGTTAACCCTTAGGTCTTGATGTCACATGATTTAATTTTTTGAATTCCAAACAATTATTAAAATAAACATAATAAGTACTAATAATATTGAATTTCAATGAAAATAAAATAAGTAATAATATTATTTTATTCATGTGTGAGGAATCCAAATATGACACACACACAAACACACACACACCCCCCCCCCCCCCCGTGGATCGCCTTTTCAGTTTAAAAATAAATAAAAGAAAATGATAAAAAATTCAAATTTAAAAATCCTTCGAGATGCCCATGTGTTATGTGTTCTAGTTGTTAGGAAAATTAACAAACATGAATTTTGAATTTTTTTTGCAAAAGGCCGCCGTGTTTCGGTAAAATGGCCGTAACTTTTGCATACGACCTCCGATGAAAAAGTTTTTTATATGAAAAAGCATCTACTCGAAAAGTTACATCCGAATTCAACAGGCTACGCCCATTATCGATTTTTTAGAATCCTCGAAAACCTAACAGAAAAAAAGTTACGATGCTTTTAAGATCTGGAGGCAAAAAAATAAAAAAAGTTAGCGATGGCGCACCAGTGCATAGTGCGCCACTACTATTTTCCCGCCTTCAAAATTCAAAAAAATTTAAAAATAGTAATGGTGCACTGGTCGACTATGCCCTCTCTTTTCCCACTTCTTCCTCCCCTCCCTACACTAATAGCCTTTTTTCTAGTAGTGGTTGGTGTCCATCCAATCATAACGTCGACTACATCTGCTAGCACCGTCCCAGCCAGAGTTACAACTAAGGTTAACCAAGCCAGAGTCAACCCTTTCTAACTTTATTTGCTATTTTTCATGCATTTAATGATTTTTTTGAGCTAAATGGCCATTCATTTGAAAAGCACTACAAATGAACTCTGAAAAGGTTGAAACTTGGCATGGTATCATAATTTCACCCACATAGCTTGTGCTAAAAAGTTGAGAGGGTTACGGAAAAAACTGGATGCACTTCGTGTACAAACTGGACCATCTCCTTCGAAGTATCAAGGTTTCGGACGAAAACCCATCTGTTACAAAGGCATTTCATTTTTTTTAACTTATTTCAACTCCAGACTTTTTCTGCATTCAATATGCACCATTCAAAGCCACATCCTCAAATTTCAACCTTTTCTAACTTCATTTGCTATTTTTCATGCATTTAATGATTTTTTGAGCTAAATGACCCTGAAATTGAAAAGACCTACAAATGAACTCTAAAAAGGTTGAAACTTGGCATGGTATCATCATTTCACCCACATAGCATGTGCTACAAAGTTGACAGGGTTACGGCAAAAACTGGATGCACTTCGTGTACAAACTGGACCATCTCCTTCGAAGTATCAAGTTTTCGGACAAAAACTCGTCTGTTACAAAGGCGTTTCATTTTTAAATTATTCTAAAAATAACCAAATAAATCTTACTGTGAAAACAATCTAACACGTGACTAGGAGCAAAAAGAATTAAATTAAAAACTATTTGTAAACTTAAGTTATTCACAATCTACGGTTTGAAGCAAATTTGAACAAATTCAAATTTAAACATTCAAATTTGAACAAATTCAAATTTAAACATTCAAATTTGCAAACTAATGGCACAAACAGAAACTAGACAAAATTTTGAATCTAATGCAAAAAGAATCACTCAAAAACATCAAATTTCCTAAAAGATATAAGCAATTTAAAACAGAAACTAAAAACAGATCCCACTTGTAAAAACATAAAAAAAAACTTTCTGAACCCTTTTAGTCCCGGTTGGTGTCTCCAACCGGGACTAAAGGTTAGACCTTTAGTCCCGGTTGGTGTCTTAGACCTTTAGTCCCGGTTGGAGACACCAACCGGGACTAAAGGGTATCGGACCCTTTAGTCCCGGTTGGTGTCTCCAACCGGGACTAAAGGTCCCATTTGAACCGGGACTAATGCCCGACCGGCGCCCTAGCCGCTCGAACCGGGACTAATGCTCACATTAGTCCCGGTTCGTAATGCAACCGGGACTAATGTGTTGGGTGACCTGTGACCAATGCCCCCTTTTGTACTAGTGGTTACTACTGCCCCGTCAAGCTTAATAGATAGCAGAATAAAGTGGAACCTGCGCACGCATAACTCATCAATTACATTACTTAACCTCGAGTACGCGAAACCGAATATGCACAAGACAGTAACACTCACTTGAAGTTGTAAGGAAAGAGTATTTCCCTTTTGTTTTGATGTCCAAGGAACGCTTTTAGCAAGTTTTCCGTAGTATCTTTGGCTCTGTTTTGTACCGACCATTCATTTACGGTATTTGGGCTAATGAACCCAATGTCATAGATTTGTCGTTTTTTGCATTCGACGATCTTCAATCTGCATAATATAGTGAGGATAATTATATATACATGCAATGAACGAGCTGAGCTAGAGACTTAATTATAGAAGTAATACTTACAGACAATAGCAAGTCATGAGTTGTTTGTCGAGGGCCTGTTGATTGAATAACTGAAATAACTCCACAAATTCAACAGGCAGCAGGTCGACTCCAATGAAGTCGTGCTCTTTTTTAATTCCGACAAACAAACTGTCGGTCCCAGACTTCCTGCAGTTTTCCATGTACCACTCATGCAATGTTCGCATCATCGTTGTTAGATGAGGATGATCAGGTTTGACGAGAGGCTTCCCGTGCTCGTATCTAAAGATCTCTACTACCTCGGCTGTTTCAAACTATACATCATCGCCCACGTAATCACCAAGAGTGGTACCGGGCAGTAGCACCGGATGATTAGCGATATCGTGGTCTTGCGGGTGGGCAACTGGGCTAGCCTCTGTTTTTTTGGCTTAAATGCTTACACGGTATATATACTTTATATATACCTAGTTTTTTTTGCCAAAAATAATGTGTATTCAACTGAATACCCTAGAATTGAGGTGGGCCCGCCCCTGCCTACCATCCCTCTAACCCTCCCTTTCCGCCGCCGGTGACCACCCCACACCCTCACCCGCACGTGTCAACCCTTGAACTCCCCTCCACCGGCGACACCGTGGACAGCTGCATGCGTTGTCCCCGTTTTCGGGTCGTTCTAGGCTCGGCCTCACAGGGAACTCAGCGGCTGGCCGCATCTTCCCCGTCTCCGCCTCGGCTGGTTGCGGCTATCAGGAATCGACTGAACTGTTTTTTTTTCCAGTTGCCTGATGAATAGCAAATGCGAAAAAATAACTAATTAATCATGACGTCTCTACCGCAGGACCATTATGTATGGAGTACAGAATGTGAATATGTGACAAGTAGAAACTCTCTTCGGACCGCTGGAGGTGCACACTCACACTCAACGGTGGAAACAGGCCCCAGGCTGCCCGGGCAGTGGCCTGGGTCGTGAGGCTGGGTTCCTTCCTTCACTGTAGTAAATGTTTGACCTGGGGCTTGCGTGGGTCTTGCCCCGATCCTGGCGCCGCCACTGCTCACACTGCATATTATATTAACCGACTACATTGAGGAGGAGTCCGCAAGCTACATACATTTGATCATATCAAGTTATAGACCCTCTGGCGTCGCCCCCGCTCGGGCGACTCGGGCGGTTCCCCAGCCCTAGCCGCCGTCGGGGCCGAATCCTCCTTCCCTCACCCCGTCGCCGCCGGAGGACGCTGCCGGGATGCGCCCGGGGGCTGACGGCGGTGGCGGGGATCCTCCTCTCTCCAACGTCTCACGGGTGGTGCGGAGCCCTTGCGCGTGTGGAGGCGCAGCAGATCCGACGGCGGCGGCGATGGCCGCGGCGGCGGCGGCGGTGGCTGGCCCTGCCATGGGTGATGGCGACTGCGGCGCGTCGGACAGCCCGTCACGGGCGGCGGCGGGCGGCGGCTTTCCTCGTTCGGGCGGCGGCGACTTCTGATGCGGCGGCGCGTCATCCGGCTTCGGATCGGCAGCGGCGTGGAGGGCCTGGTGGGCTGCTTGGCAGCACCTCCGGTCAGATCTGTTCTGGCCGGTGCAGCCAGCGATGGTGGTCACCTCTTCCGTCGGAGGTGGTCGGCCTGAGGCTGGGTGGCCAGATCTCGAGATCCGTCATCTAGTCCCGGCTGCGAGTCGGAGAGACATGGTTGCCGGTGAAAACCGAGCCAACGGCAGGCGATGGCGGCGTTCTACGCCATTACCTTGATGAAGGCATCGTCGAGTAACTACGGTCAACCCACTCGTGCTGCTCTGGGGGAAACCCTAGGATCTGGTGTTCCAGATCGGACGATGGCGGCACTACGGTGTCGTTTCTCTCTTGGGAGCATCGTTTGTGGAGCAGCGCTGGATGACAGAGGCAAGAGGCGGAGCGGCTTCGTCTTGAACGGAGCTTCGGTGGAGATGTCAAGTCATGCCTGGCCGACAGGTGCTACGCTGTGTCATGCCTGGTCGGCAGGTGCTACGCACGACAAATCTTCCAGAGTCTCCGCGTCGGGATGGACGAGCGCAGGGCGGTGGAGTCGTTGGGCGCCGTGGTGGCGTCGACGGATGGCCGGACTGGCAAGGATGATGCGGATTTCTCTCTTGAAGATGGGACAGCGGTTCGATGATGATGGCGGCTTCTAAAATGTGTGCATGTGATATACGCTTTAGGTCTGCTGCACCGGGTGTACGTTCCGATACGTTATATGGATGGATCGGCGACGACAACGGTTATAGATATGGGGAGTGAGAGCACTCCACATTATCAAGTTTGTAGGTGTGAGTGGAGGCTTCGGGTGGCTTGATGTATGTTCTTGTCAGACCTTAGTGGAATAATTAATAAAGATGGCTGCATGCATCAATTGATGCAGAGGCCGGGGGTTTAATCTCCTTTTCAAAAAAAAAAAAAAAAAAAAAAGTTATAGACCCTCTAAAGGTTCTTGTCAGTACGCAGTCATCTATGCAGTTGTTTGGTTCGTTACAGAATTGAAAGGTAAGAACAAGCTGTAGCACAGTTGAGTTAGTTGTACAAATTGAAAGTTAAGAGGTTGATGATGAGTCTGTCTGTCCAAGGATCAAAATCATATTGTGCGTGCCTCACAACTTATACATACATCACGATGTCATAATAACATCGCATGACATGGTCCAAGGATCAAATCAGAACATCGATCACAGTGGTCGCTCTAGCCGCTGTCCGGGCCTGTACGGGACCCGACGTCCCCCTCCCTTTGTCGGCGGCAGCGAGTGCTCCATCGCTCGACTTGGCCTGAACTGAAGAACAGAGCATGCAGTTTCAGTACCATAAATAACCTGACTTGTTCTCACAGATCAAAGATTAGCCATTGCACTACACAAGAATAGACAAGTTTCTTCAGAAAAAGAACAGTCTGGATTCTGAATCTCTGCATGTTGTTAAATGACAGCCAATTAGGCTTATGAAAAAGAACAGCTAGTACATGGTCGTTTGGTTCGTCGTCTATCATCAAGTTATCAGCTCACAAACCATAGTAGAATAGTAAAGCAAAGAATCACTACAAAATGATCATTGCATAAATGTGCTCTACATTACAACCTTGTTTTCTTGTTAGTCTCGCTAAATGGAGTAAAATGCACTTGACACAAAAGTTCCTACGCATCACTGCACTGGGATTGATGTTAAGCATCCAGGGCAAGAAGCTGAGGCTGCCTGCATGTAAAATAAGAAGAAAAAAAAGCTTTCATATGAACTTTTCTGTGCTTAATTACTAGCTGAATGCTAAAGTTGAATAATACGTACTGAAGCTTCACACTTCAGTACTGTTCGTTCATTATCCAAGAAATGCCAACAACCATACTGTGGATTGCTAAATGTATTCTGAAATCTGATTATATATATATATATATATAAGAGCATCACTTGATTGCTAAGGTCTGATGAAGAATTAAAATTCGTGACGACATTACTAACCTTTTTGGCCCTTAACCGATTAAAATCCCAATTCTTATGGAAAGATAAAAATCACAATTCACCATGGAGATAACAACGTTCTGGTACAAAAAAAGCTAGGTAGCAATACACAAGAGGAAAAAGCTAGTAGAGAAGTACCAACATCTTGCCTCCATTATTAGTCCTTCCTCTCAACGAGTTAGGGCCTACTCCTCTTCATAATCATCCACTCTGTCCTCTTCATGTTCATCGTCCCACTGAACCTGACAAGTTAAAACTAAACAATAGGAAGAAATATATTCAGATTCAGCTAACTCTAGCATACAAATGAAACAATGATGGGATCAATGATAGATAGGAGATTACTTATATTGAACAGAGCAATCGAACTATACATTACCTGCACATTTGGCTCGATATAACAGCTCTCCATGTTGTACGGTTCACTTGCGCAAACTGGGCCCAGCTGGGCTGGGAGTGCAATTCTGCCCAAATGCCTCCATTAGTTGCTGCTTCTTCCTCTGATCTGCTGCTCTGCTCTTCTTGCATAGAGCGAGCTGGAGAAGAGCACATGCATCATGCAGTACATTCAGCTTGAGAACCTGAAACCCACCAAGCTGACTGGCTTGCTGTTCACAATTATCCAGAGAAATTAAGAGCAACAGCTGCCTAAATGAAATGAAACTTCATTTGAATAATTGCACTGCATGCACAAGAAACGGCAGAATAACCTACAAGTGTCATAATTAGCAGGGACCCTCCATTTCACAGAATGAAAGAAATGAAACCCCAAACCATCATCACATCAGCAGGTTCAGTAGTACATGTAGTTAATTCCAGCAGCTAAGCGAGCTTATATAAACATATAGGCAAATAAAACACGGCTGCTACAAACAAAACAAAAGAGGGAGAGCAAGCTAGATCTTGGTTCGATCAGGTGCCTCCAACTTGGTGTACTTGCCTGCTATATATCCACTAACTGAATCTGGGAATGGGGTGAAAACCACACACCAGCCCACCAAAAATTAACCTCATTCCCTGTATCAATCCAGTGCATTCATCAACTTCTGGAACACAACCCATCACACTATTGTGGTGTCAAACCAAATGATTAATCCATTTCCAACCCATGGAGGCAGCCAACCCCACAGTATGAAGGCAGTACAAAAGACTGAATGGCAGTACAAATTACAAGAATACATAGGCTAACCCACCCTGCAACAAACAGTACATCCTCAACATGTCTATTACGAAAATACATCAAGAAAATATTCAACTTGTTCTTGACACAAATTACTGAGATCCAGGAGGAAGGCGGTGATAGTGCCAGAGCAGGGCGGCGGTTGCAAGCAGATGAAGAAACTTCTCGTTGTTCCTCAAGACAAATCACAGACTTCTGAAGTAATTAGCCCCCATTGGTGATGAACTGCACCATTGCCCCCACTGGTCATCGGCACCTGACTAAAACACATGAAATTCCAATTTTCAGTCAGTTGAACCAGCATTCGTTTATGTGAGGTAAATAAATCTATGTTGTTAGCACAACAAAGTTAGCCGCGGGCTATCTTGTTTGTTATGATTTTGAAAGAATAACAAGCAACATCTATGTGTCAATTTGTAGCATGTGAGATAAAAATTAATTTCAGCATCAAGTAATTGAAGTTGAAATAGATTATAAGACTATAAATCTGTTGGCTGCTAGATCAAGCTGGAAGTACAAAAGAAAACAAGGTTGTTGCTATCTTGTACAAATTGAATCATGGAGGACAAAGATCAGCACAAGTCTGTAGCTATCTAGCACAAGGATCGACACAAGGAGGTTTGCAAAAAGTACAGGCTGTTGCTAAGTTACACAGTCAAGAATTACTTATGTGTTGCCCTGCTCACTAAAACAGGATCAAGAATTCTGGTTTCCAGTTGACTGACAGCAAGTCAGCAACCCAGGTTTCCCCCAAATTCAGTAATATTAAAGATTACTAATTTGCATGGCAGAGAGTGATCCAAGAGAATCTGCAAAACATTTTTGGGCGGGATAGAAAACAAAAAACAGATCCAAACTTTGCACAGTCTGTGATCCAAACATTTCTTTCTTTCCACCCTAGTACTAGTTCTAGCTCACAAGTCACAACGCTACAAAACCTGAGTTGAGAACCTGGAGCACTAGATTAGATTAGATTAAACTCAGATGGATGAAAGAGGAGTTGCACTAAAGAAATTCAGAATTCAGTTGTATGTACAAGAACCCAATCTAGTCAATTCAAACTTGTACAATGGCCTGCATACAATATTTTACACCATGAGCACACCTTACACCAGCAGGAATAAATTTTAGCTAAGTTTCAGCGCAGGAACTTGTGCTCACAGCTAGTACTGAGTATGACAGCAGCCTATTTCAATAAGCAAGACAAGTACGCAAGTACCATGATTCAGAATAAGTCATCGCATTCACATTCATGTAGTATCTTGTAACAAACCAAGGCTATGGATTCAAAGGAAGTGAAAGGTTCTTTAACAAATGATACCGCGCGAATCTATCTCGACAAGTAAATTAAGTATCATGTTTCATCACAAGCATATCACAAGCATAACTGACGAGTTAGACCACTTACTTGCAACACTCAGTGCTCATCTACTAATGTCTCTGAAAACCAAGGCACGTATGGAAGAAACGACTCACTGATGCCTGGCCCAAGAGCGACAACACGGTGTGCTTTCCCACGATCAATATCGTACGACATCAGCACGTTCTGCTCACCCATAATAAAGAAAAAGATATTGCAATCCGGGTGAAATGCAACAGCCTCATAGCCCAGACCGAAATTCCCACCGAAGAGTTGCATAGTGCTGACACTATGTTTCAAGCTCCATGCACCATCTTCCAGAGTCCAGAATGATATTTGGTACTCACTGTCAATGTGTGTGCCGACAAACCACAAGCAACCCTGAGACTGTCGAAGGAGGAAACCAGGTCCACGGACATCTGGCAACTCAATCTCCTTCCATTCCTTTGCCTCCAAATCCACGGCAATGAGCACGCCCTGGTAGGTAAGGAAATGCAGCATGCCGTTAAAGAACACGGCGCTGGCCAGTTCTAACAGACTCACACAACCACTCCAGCTAAGCGCAATGTGATTCCAACGAGCAGTGCGGGACGAGTAGATCCTTGCTTGGGCATCACCATCCGCCGTGTACGAAAAGACTTGGAAATGCGAGGAGACGGCGGAGTCGAAGGCCAGGCGGCAGGTGCAGATTCCATCAAAGTCCCCAGGGTCCGGCAAGGCTACCCATTTCTCGGTAACGGGATTGCAGACGAAGTAATCGTAGCGCACTGGGGAGGAGGTGGAGGAGGAGGCATCCAGGGTCCCGTGCTAGCAGAGGAGGAGGTGGAGGAGGAGACATCCAGGGTCCCGTGCTAGCAGAGGAGGAGGCTATTGCAGAAGTCCAAGACGATGATGTCAGCGTGGTTGGGCAGTAAGCGAGCGCGGGCTTGACCAGAGGTGGTCTGCGTCCCGAGACATTGGTGAAGTGCAGCGCCTTTGTGGGGAAGTGGTTGTTGTCCCAGCTCTTGTAGAAGAAGCCGGGGAGGATCTGCGCCATCCTCTTGCGGTGGTAGGCGCGCCAACAGGTCGTGCGGGGGCCATTGGTCACCCCCCAGGCTGTGCTCGCCCGTAATTTACCGGTCCTTACTAAAAATGTTCCGTTAATGTTTACAGATTTTTGTCTATTCAAGAAATACCTGAAAAATAGACACTTTGAGAAAGAGATACTGCTTACTTCAAATACTATTAGGTTACACTGCTCAGGCCTCAGGATAAACCCTGCACTGATGGGCACTTAGACCCCCGCGTTGACGGGTTAAGCGCCCGTCAGTGACTACGCACCAGTGGAGGGTCTCCCTCCACAGACGGGCACATGTTTAGAGCCCTTCAGTGGATTACTCTTCCAGTGACGGGCCGCAGCGTGCTCGTCTGTGCTGGTTATGACAATGACGGGTGCGTAGCCTTCGCCCGTCAGTGTTATCCTTTTCAGATTTTTTTCCAGAAACAGAATACTTATTGCACAAAATTTGACACAAATTGCATCAATATATACATCCATTCCATCAGAACACATTCCATTCCATTGAAATAATATTACATGGATCATCATACATTTAATGATTAGTATAAATTTCAGAAATCCCTTCTGGTATTCATGTAATTGAGTACAACCCTAGTGGCGTATAGGTGTGTATTCTTAGTTGTGGAACTTCAAAGAGGAACGGAGTGGGACAATGAAAATAAATGCTCAAGCACATCGATGTCATCGACAAAGACATACTTTAGCACCTATTGTACCTCACCCTCCGTTTCTCCCCGAAAGTCTTGCAGCCAAGGAAAGCTCATATTTGACAATAGGGCACTCGTCTACATCAATCCCGATGGGATTCCCAAAAATTCGTAATAATCTATTTCAACTACAACTAAACTACTAGTGCATTGTACTAACTAGGGATTTTGCACTCGTTTACTTCTAATCTAATAGCGGGAATGGCTGGCGGTGGATGGCAGCTGAATCTGGGATGGTTGGCGGTGTAGGAACACGGGGACGACAACAACGGAGGATCAGCGGAGACGGCGACGTTAAGCCGGATCCGCGCGGTGGAGGAGGAGCGACGGTGGGGCGCGGCCGGCGGTGGAGGATCGCGTGGACGTTCATGGCGGGCGCGACCACTGTCCCTAATTAGTGACACACATTAATGGATTACCGAGATTCAAATGATCTCCACGGGAGACTACCAAATTCATTTATATTCTAAATTATGTTTTTTAATGCAATCATATGCATGGTCTTCATTATTACTCTGCGTTTATTGAATTATTGGTATCATCCTGTTACGTGTCAACCTGACTTTCTTCTTCTTTTTTCCTTAGTCAATGCGATCACGATAAGAAGTTGGACAATGAAACATAATACAATGCCGGTTCTTGCATGTCCTGATTCATCGAAAACAGTTGTAATAATTGTGTTTGATTAATCTGTAAATGTTATCTTATATATTATCCTTGTTCTTCTGTTATTTTTTGCAGATAGGGGTCTGTTATTTTTTTTTGCAGAGGCCGGGTGTACTTGGTATCATGGTGATATTAATATATTACCCTTTATAAAAAAAAGAAACGATGATGTGTTATTTGCTATCGCGCCACGTCCGTTTAGCTACCCATCATTGTTGCTTAATCTACAGTGTTTTCCCTACTTTTCCTCTCTAATTACATGTAATTTTAATTTATTTTACATGGTACATGTGTCTATCATGAAAGCAAAATGTTTTCTTGCAGTTCAAAGCATGGGAGATTTTGCTTCCCAAAGAAGAAAAAAGGAGGTAGAGAAATGATATGCTAATAAAATTTCATTGTGCTACAATAGTTTGGTGTTACTATTGAATATAAATAAATGTTAAGCTAATAAAATTTGCTAATTTTAGAAATACCCTCGGAGCTTAATTTTGGTAAGTTGAATAAGCAAAAGATAAAAAGAGGATGCATTTTAGCTTGTAAGATAAAAAGACAAAAGAAGATGAAAAATAATAGGGCAGCGCTCTGCGCCGGCGCGCCGGCCCAATCTTTTCGGCCGGTCAGCCCAGATCCGTCCGATCTCCTCCCTCCTCTTCCGCGTAGCCGTCAGATCTCCTCCCTTCTCTTCCGCATCTCATCTTCAACCTCCCACACGGGAGAGAAAAAAAGGAGGGCGCCGCCCCTGCACACGCCGCGCCCCACGCCTCGCCTCCTCATCTTCTCTCGCCGCCGGTCATCCCCGGTCGCCGCCCCCTCGCCGTTGGTCGCGGCCCTCGCCGTCGCTCCCAGCTCTGCCATGATGCATGTAGCAAAAACGAGTGCCTGGTTGAAGCTTTCTCTATTGCCGGTTGAAACATTTTTCATATACCGTTGAAGCTTTTTATGTCAACGGTTGCAACAAACGCGAGCATGGTTCCCCAGCTGGCCATGGTGACCGTCAAAGCTCTACGCTGTCCGAGATGCAGCTCAACCGTGCCGGTTGTAGCAAAAACGTTATGCCGGTTGTAGCAAAATGAAACACCGCATGTAGCAAAAATCGCGACGCCATGTGCGATGTAGCAAAATGCGACATCGGTGGTAGCAAAACGCGGTGCCGGTTGTAGCAAATTTCGATGCCGGTTGAAGCATGTAGTAAATTACTGAGCTGGAACTTCGCCGGCCATGTCCGTTGCAGCTCCGGTCGCCATGGAGCAGTTGAGAGAGGGGAAATCGAGGGGAGTTCGAAGGTGCTCGCCGGAGAAGAAGACGGGGCTCGCTGGAGGAGATCGCCGGGGTAGGATTCCCATGGCAACCGGGAGATTGGAAAAAAGGAAAGAGAAGGACGCAGGATGAGGAAGAAGATAACGTGGTGTACCCTTCCAATTTGATTCGCTGCCGCGAGCGAGTGGACAGACCGGCCGAAGCGTTCGGCCGGCGCACCGGCCCCAAACGTTTCCCAAAATAATATCAAACGCATGTTCTTGCCAAACGGGTGGATAATATTTATTTATTGCACACCATGGATGGGCATTACAGCTTTAATATATTACACACGTAGGTATGTACATATACATGCACGTATATAATCCCTTAACAGTATTTAATCGAGCTGCAGACGATGCTGCTGGATCCCATCGTGCTTTATTCATTACATTACATTACACACATATGTATAGCCAGCTAGCTGGGGTTTAACGTAGCATGCAGATCGAGTAGAGGTCTGCAGGTACGAGGTAGGTCTGGATGGGATCGATGGGTAGAGTACGTAGGTAGCTGCTAGCTCGATATATAAGTGATTGATTCATGGGTTGGGCACGAGGCCGACGTAGACACCGAGGGCGAGGAGGCTGTCCCCCCCGGAGCGGCCGAAGAAGCCGAGCACGGCGCCGTTGTGGTTGCCGGCCACGGCCTTGTCCGGCAATGGCACGCTAAAGTCAGTCCCCGCGCGGCGCCCGTACAGGTTGCGCGGACCCTTGTTGGTGGTGAACTGGAGCGAGGTCACGCCATTGGCGTCGAAAGTGCCAGTGATGTTGTTGACATACTCGCCTGGGCTCATGGGAAGCTGCACCACATGCATGCGTATAGTCACAAGTGACACAACTAAGTAGCGCAATCGATAAGTAGAAAAAAATTACTGTAAGAATGAGTTAACGTACGGGTTGCGGCGGTAGGTCGGTCGTGCCCCAGGGGCCTACATTGATGAGGTGGCCATTCTGGTCGACGTAGGTGAAGGAGAAGCCATAGATGCGCTGAGTGCTGTGGACAGTGACGCTCTTAAGCTGGACCGGCGTGCTGATCAATTTGTTATTGGGGCCGATCCTGCCCCACGGACCGATCATGACCGGCAAACCATTCTTCCCCAGCACGTAGACGCCGAGTGCCTGGAGGGTGTCGTTGGAGCGGCCGAAGAAGGCGACCCCCTCGCCATCGCTCTGCTGCAACGGCACGCTGAAGGCGGTCCCTGCCTGGTAGCCGTACGGCCCGTGCTCACGACTGTTGATGATAAGCGTGAGCGAGGTGACGCCGTCAGAATCGTTGAAGGTGCCGCTCACGTAGTTGAGCTGGTCGTTTCGCGTCATCTGGATTATCTCTGAGCGTTCCGGGTCGATCTTGCCCCAGGGGCCGACGGGGATTTCCTTCTCGTCCTGGTCGACGTAGACGAAGGAGAAGCCAATGATACTGCCATTCCTGGAATCCCAGCTACTAATGGTGATGGTCTTCAGGCGTTGGGGCCTGCTGCCGACGTTGATGTCATGATGTTGTCCGCCCGGTGCACCAAATGGACCAACCTTCACCGGGTCCTACATAAAACATGCATCCATCACAAATTCATTCATCAACATCCTGCACACACACAGATATATTACACCAAATGCTTGGTTTAAGTATACACATATACTATTTCTAAGATATCCAAAACGAAATACGTACATGAATTTTTTTTGCGAGTGAGTTCATACATAGTTTTTACTATATTTTTTAAATATATTCATACAAGGAGTATATTCCAAAAATTGAACAGACTACCTGAAAAGTAGTATACGTATACAACCTAGTTTGTCTTATATATATACTCTCTATACTACGGCTACATACTCGCCATTACATTAGAGACTACCTACATAGCATTAAAAGACACGTGAGTCTAAGGGCCTGTTCGGAACTCCTCCCGCTCCGCGCTTCTCCAACTCCAGGCGCGGAGCCGGACCGAACGTTTTTTCGACGCGGAGTGAGCTTTCTGAAGCGTGGCGTTCCTCCAGTGCAAATTACCGAAGCTGCTAAAGCCCAGCTCCACGTAAACGAGAAGTAAGAGTTCGCAGTATTTACAGCTACTTGCCACCGCTAAAGAAAACGATTCGTCTCAGCGAACGATCGATCCCCTCGCCAGGCGCCAAGTGTACAGGCTGGCCCGAACTGGGCTGCCACCAGCCGGCCCAAAGTGGCTCCCAGCAGGCCAACAGCCTCCAGCTGGGCTACATCGTTGGGAGAAGCTAGCGTTGCTCCCGAACGCTTGGGAATCGCTGGGTGGAGTGAGAAGCGACGCAGAGAAGCTGAATTCGTGGAGTTTGCAGAGTTTGGAGAGGTTCCGAACACGCCCTAACTACACCCGGTAGTACTACTTGGAAGCTAGCTCTAGTTGCTCAAGCCTTACCGCCATATTCCCGAGCTACTGAGTCTGAAGCGTGTGTGTGTGTGTGCAAGTTGCGATGGGCCAAATGATCATGGAAGGCCACCTATTTATAGCGACTCAGCTGCGCGCGTGCGCCTACCATTCATCCCACTCGATAGAGATCAGTACATGTTTGATTCGTTTCTATCGGGTCAGGTGCCGCTCTGGTAAGAATTAATATTAATTATGAATTATTTGCAGTCCATGCCTGACTAGCTACTCCCAGTTCCTTCAATTCCTAGTTGGTTGTATTACTTTTCTGTTGATTACCATATCTCATATGCTACATTACTTTCATTTTATATATGATATCTTCTCTGGCCTATCGACTTGTTTGTGCATGTGTTGCATAGCCATTAGAAAGACATCAATTAGAAATATAGTCGTTAAAAATATTCTCTTAGTTGCAAAATATTAATAAAATATATATGAGTGCAATTTTGTGTGCGAGATGGAGGGAGCGGGTTGGAGCACGCCGAGAAATAGGGAGGGAATCGTATAGAGTGGTTCCCCTGTATGGAGACACTATTATGGATAAGTACATCACTGACAAGCAAAAAACAACAATCACTAATCCTGGAAAATCTCCGGCATCGTGTTTCTCTAACTATAAGCTGCGGCCTTGATTTATCTGTCTGATATCGCATGGATGGATAGAACGGATTTGACGAAACATATAAAAACATATGGTTGGCCTAATGGAAATCATTTTCTTTATATTGACTAATTAGAGTCTCTCCGGATTGTACACTGTCTTATCACGAACAAACTAAAGGAATATAATTCTTTTTTGTTATATGTAACACATGAAAACATTATAGATTATAAACTTTCAAAGAGAATAGTTTTACAAAGTTACTATATTAAAACAGTTAGAGAAACCATTTGTTCTTAAAAAAATTAGACCGTGCGACGCATGGGTTGATTACTAGTTAAGGGATATGATTAAGAGACAACAACATCAAATATATGGAAAGACACACTTCTCTACAATTGCATTGCTATCTTTGGTGTCATTTCTTGATGACATGCATCGGTATCAAAGAACCTTCCACTACTACATAACAAGCCTTTATAGCCGGTTCAAATGTGCCCTCCTGAGTCAGTTTTGGCAGCGACCCTACTATTAAATGTATAATAGGAAACATCTTTAAAAAACTCACTATCGAAAACAAATCCACACATATTAACAAATTACATAGTGATATTTTATTGCCATCCTAAAATACAGGGAAGTTTCGATGAGTATAGCCATTGCAAACATAGCCGTTAGAAATACATCAATTGAAAATATAGCCGTTAAAGGTATTCACTTAGTTAAAGAATATTGAGAAAATATATATGAGTGGAATATAGTGTGCGAGATGTAGGGAGCAGGTTGGAGCACATCGCGAAATAGGGAGGGAATCTTGTAGTGGCTCCCTGTATGGAGACACTATTTAAGAAAAGTACATCACTGAAAGGCAAAAAACAAACATCACTGATGGGTTTTGTGCCCGTCAATGAGGAAAGGTCGGTGCCAATAAAAATCAACACTGAATATCCTTCCCTGCCCCGTCAGTGGTGATAAAGCGTAGAACCAAAAATATAGCGGGCCGGGCCGATGAGGCCCAACCGCTTACTACCCACATCCACAAACTCATCGAGTGGTTGTCGAGTTGCCATTGTCATCACTTTGAGGTTCTCGTTACCGTCGCCGCCGCAGGATCCTTGGCACTGGAATTGAGGATGTAGCCTCCACCATCGCTGGTTCAGATGGAGGCGGTGGGTCTTGCCACCACCTCCGCCACCCGCATCACCTCCCAATCCGCTAACGTGCTCTTGCTAGCTCCTCGCCCTCCTCGTACATTTGTCGGGGAGACCTCACCGCCAACCCGTTGGAGCTCTCCATCTTCCCAATCCCACAATCGATCACTGTTGCTCCGTTCCAGAGGGCCTTTAGTCCCGGTTCCAGAGGGCCTTTAGTCCCGGTTCCAGAGGGCCTTTAGTCCCGGTTCTGGAACCGGGACTAAAGGGTCGGGACTAAAGGCCCCCCCCCCCCCCCCTTTAGTCCCGGTTCGCTTACGAACCGGGACAGAAGGGGCTCCACGTGGCCGCTCTCTGTGCGTGGGCTGGAGAACCTTTAGTCCCGGTTGGGGTTACAAACCGGGACTAAAGGTGAAGCCTTTAGTCCCGGTTTGTAACCCCAACCGGGACTAAAGGCTCAAAAAAAAAATTCAAAAAAAAATTTCAAATTTTTTTTTCAAGTTTTTTAATTTTTTTTTTCTGATTTTCAAATCTTTGAATTATTTGACAATTTAATCTGTAATCACCCCTCCTCACTGCTTCAGAATTTAATCTCTAATCTCTAATCTCTAATCAGCACTCATTCCAAATCGTCTAACTTCCCGGCCGGTCACCCATTCTCTCAATACTCCAGCCCCAGCACGCTTAACTTTCAGGTTCTATTCCCCCTAGTTTCCAAGTCAACACTTGTTGTTTTCCTGACAATAATAAGCAATCAATCCTGTTAACCCTTAGGTCTTGATGTCACATGATTTAATTTTTTGAATTCCAAACAATTATTAAAATAAACATAATAAGTACTAATAATATTGAATTTCAATGAAAATAAAATAAGTAATAATATTATTTTATTCATGTGTGAGGAATCCAAATATGACACACACACAAACACACACACACACACACCCCCCCGTGGATCGCCTTTTCAGTTTAAAAATAAATAAAAGAAAATGATAAAAAATTCAAATTTAAAAATCCTTCGAGATGCCCATGTGTTATGTGTTCTAGTTGTTAGGAAAATTAACAAACATGAATTTTGAATTTTTTTGCAAAAGGCCGCCGTGTTTCGGTAAAATGGCCGTAACTTTTGCATACGACCTCCGATGAAAAAGTTTTTTATATGAAAAAGCATCTACTCGAAAAGTTACATCCGAATTCAACAGGCTACGCCCATTATCGATTTTTTAGAATCCTCGAAAACCTAACAGAAAAAAAGTTACGATGCTTTTAAGATCTGGAGGCAAAAAAATAAAAAAAGTTAGCGATGGCGCACCAGTGCATAGTGCGCCACTACTATTTTCCCGCCTTCAAAATTCAAAAAAATTTAAAAATAGTAATGGTGCACTGGTCGACTATGCCCTCTCTTTTCCCACTTCTTCCTCCCCTCCCTACACTAATAGCCTTTTTTCTAGTAGTGGTTGGTGTCCATCCAATCATAACGTCGACTACATCTGCTAGCACCGTCCCAGCCAGAGTTACAACTAAGGTTAACCAAGCCAGAGTCAACCCTTTCTAACTTCATTTGCTATTTTTCATGCATTTAATGATTTTTTTGAGCTAAATGGCCATTCATTTGAAAAGCACTACAAATGAACTCTGAAAAGGTTGAAACTTGGCATGGTATCATAATTTCACCCACATAGCTTGTGCTAAAAAGTTGAGAGGGTTACGGAAAAAACTGGATGAACTTCGTGTACAAACTGGACCATCTCCTTCGAAGTATCAAGGTTTCGGACGAAAACCCATCTGTTACAAAGGCATTTCATTTTTTTTAACTTATTTCAACTCCAGACTTTTTCTGCATTCAATATGCACCATTCAAAGCCACATCCTCAAATTTCAACCTTTTCTAACTTCATTTGCTATTTTTCATGCATTTAATGATTTTTTGAGCTAAATGACCCTGAAATTGAAAAGACCTACAAATGAACTCTAAAAAGGTTGAAACTTGGCATGGTATCATCATTTCACCCACATAGCATGTGCTACAAAGTTGACAGGGTTACGGCAAAAACTGGATGCACTTCGTGTACAAACTGGACCATCTCCTTCGAAGTATCAAGGTTTCGGACAAAAACTCGTCTGTTACAAAGGCGTTTCATTTTTAAATTATTCTAAAAATAACCAAATAAATCTTACTGTGAAAACAATCTAACACGTGACTAGGAGCAAAAAGAATTAAATTAAAAACTATTTGTAAACTTAAGTTATTCACAATCTACGGTTTGAAGCAAATTTGAACAAATTCAAATTTAAACATTCAAATTTGAACAAATTCAAATTTAAACATTCAAATTTGCAAACTAATGGCACAAACAGAAACTAGACAAAATTTTGAATCTAATGCAAAAAGAATCACTCAAAAACATCAAATTTCCTAAAAGATATAAGCAATTTAAAACAGAAACTAAAAACAGATCCCACTTGTAAAAACATAAAAAAAACTTTCTGAACCCTTTTAGTCCCGGTTGGTGTCTCCAACCGGGACTAAAGGTTAGACCTTTAGTCCCGGTTGGAGACACCAACCGGGACTAAAGGGTATCGGACCCTTTAGTCCCGGTTGGTGTCTCCAACCGGGACTAAAGGTCCCATTTGAACCGGGACTAATGCCCGACCGGCGCCCTAGCCGCTCGAACCGGGACTAATGCTCACATTAGTCCCGGTTCGTAATGCAACCGGGACTAATGTGTTGGGTGACCTGTGACCAATGCCCCCTTTTGTACTAGTGGTTACTACTGCCCCGTCAAGCTTAATAGATAGCAGAATAAAGTGGAACCTGCGCACGCATAACTCATCAATTACATTACTTAACCTCGAGTACGCGAAACCGAATATGCACAAGACAGTAACACTCACTTGAAGTTGTAAGGAAAGAGTATTTCCCTTTTGTTTTGATGTCCAAGGAACGCTTTTAGCAAGTTTTCCGTAGTATCTTTGGCTCTGTTTTGTACCGACCATTCATTTACGGTATTTGGGCTAATGAACCCAATGTCATAGATTTGTCGTTTTTTGCATTCGACGATCTTCAATCTGCATAATATAGTGAGGATAATTATATATACATGCAATGAACGAGCTGAGCTAGAGATTTAATTATAGAAGTAATACTTACAGACAATAGCAAGTCATGAGTTGTTTGTCGAGGGCCTGTTGATTGAATAACTGAAATAACTCCACAAATTCAACAGGCAGCAGGTCGACTCCAATGAAGTCGTGCTCTTTTTTAATTCCGACAAACAAACTGTCGGTCCCAGACTTCCTGCAGTTTTCCATGTACCACTCATGCAATGTTCGCATCATCGTTGTTAGATGAGGATGATCAGGTTTGACGAGAGGCTTCCCGTGCTCGTATCTAAAGATCTCTACTACCTCGGCTGTTTCAAACTATACATCATCGCCCACGTAATCACCAAGAGTGGTACCGGGCAGTAGCACCGGATGATTAGCGATATCGTGGTCTTGCGGGTGGGCAACTGGGCTAGCCTCTGTTTTTTTGGCTTAAATGCTTACACGGTATATATACTTTATATATACCTAGTTTTTTTTGCCAAAAATAATGTGTATTCAACTGAATACCCTAGAATTGAGGTGGGCCCGCCCCTGCCTACCATCCCTCTAACCCTCCCTTTCCGCCGCCGGTGACCACCCCACACCCTCACCCGCACGTGTCAACCCTTGAACTCCCCTCCACCGGCGACACCGTGGACAGCTGCATGCGTTGTCCCCGTTTTCGGGTCGTTCTAGGCTCGGCCTCACAGGGAACTCAGCGGCTGGCCGCATCTTCCCCGTCTCCGCCTCGGCTGGTTGCGGCTATCAGGAATCGACTGAACTGTTTTTTTTTTTCAGTTGCCTGATGAATAGCAAATGCGAAAAAATAACTAATTAATCATGACGTCTCTACCGCAGGACCATTATGTATGGAGTACAGAATGTGAATATGTGACAAGTAGAAACTCTCTTCGGACCGCTTGAGGTGCACACTCACACTCAACGGTGGAAACAGGCCCCAGGCTGCCCGGGCAGTGGCCTGGGTCGTGAGGCTGGGTTCCTTCCTTCACTGTAGTAAGTGTTTGACCTGGGGCTTGCGTGGGTCTTGCCCCGATCCTGGCGCCGCCACTGCTCACACTGCATATTATATTAACCGACTACATTGAGGAGGAGTCCGCAAGCTACATACATTTGATCATATCAAGTTATAGACCCTCTGGCGTCGCCCCCGCTCGGGCGACTCGGGCGGTTCCCCAGCCCTAGCCGCCGTCGGGGCCGAATCCTCCTTCCCTCACCCCGTCGCCGCCGGAGGACGCTGCCGGGATGCGCCCGGGGGCTGACGGCGGTGGCGGGGATCCTCCTCTCTCCAACGTCTCACGGGTGGTGCGGAGCCCATGCGCGTGTGGAGGCGCAGCAGATCCGACGGCGGCGGCGATGGCCGCGGCGGCGGCGGCGACGGTGGCTGGCCCTGCCATGGGTGATGGCGACTGCGGCGCGTCGGACAGCCCGTCACGGGCGGCGGCGGGCGGCGGCTTTCCTCGTTCGGGCGGCGGCGACTTCTGATGCGGCGGCGCGTCATCCGGCTTCGGATCGGCAGCGGCGTGGAGGGCCTGGTGGGCTGCTTGGCAGCACCTCCGGTCAGATCTGTTCTGGCCGGTGCAGCCAGCGATGGTGGTCACCTCTTCCGTCGGAGGTGGTCGGCCTGAGGCTGGGTGGCCAGATCTCGAGATCCGTCATCTAGTCCCGGCTGCGAGTCGGAGAGACATGGTTGCCGGTGAAAACCGAGCCAACGGCAGGCGATGGCGGCGTTCTACGCCGTTACCTTGATGAAGGCATCGTCGAGTAACTACGGTCAACCCACTCGTGCTGCTCTGGGGGAAACCCTAGGATCTGGTGTTCCAGATCGGACGATGGCGGCACTACGGTGTCGTTTCTCTCTTGGGAGCATCGTTTGTGGAGCAGCGCTGGATGACAGAGGCAAGAGGCGGAGCGGCTTCGTCTTGAACGGAGCTTCGGTGGAGATGTCAAGTCATGCCTGGCCGACAGGTGCTACGCTGTGTCATGCCTGGTCGGCAGGTGCTACGCACGACAAATCTTCCAGAGTCTCCGCGTCGGGATGGACGAGCGCAGGGCGGTGGAGTCGTTGGGCGCCGTGGTGGCGTTGACGGATGGCCGGACTGGCAAGGATGATGCGGATTTCTCTCTTGAAGATGGGACAGCGGTTCGATGATGATGGCGGCTTCTAAAATGTGTGCATGTGATATACGCTTTAGGTCTGCTGCACCGGGTGTACGTTCCGATACGTTATATGGATGGATCGGCGACGACAACGGTTATAGATATGGGGAGTGAGAGCACTCCACATTATCAAGTTTGTAGGTGTGAGTGGAGGCTTCGGGTGGCTTGATGTATGTTCTTGTCAGACCTTAGTGGAATAATTAATAAAGATGGCTGCATGCATCAATTGATGCAGAGGCCGGGGGTTTAACCTCCTTTTCAAAAAAAAAAAAAAAAAAGTTATAGACCCTCTAAAGGTTCTTGTCAGTACGCAGTCATCTATGCAGTTGTTTGGTTCGTTACAGAATTGAAAGGTAAGAACAAGCTGTAGCACAGTTGAGTTAGTTGTACAAATTGAAAGTTAAGAGGTTGATGATGAGTCTGTCTGTCCAAGGATCAAAATCATATTGTGCGTGCCTCACAACTTATACATACATCACGATGTCATAATAACATCGCATGACATGGTCCAAGGATCAAATCAGAACATCGATCACAGTGGTCGCTCTAGCCGCTGTCCGGGCCTGTACGGGACCCGACGTCCCCCTCCCTTTGTCGGCGGCAGCGAGTGCTCCATCGCTCGACTTGGCCTGAACTGAAGAACAGAGCATGCAGTTTCAGTACCATAAATAACCTGACTTGTTCTCACAGATCAAAGATTAGCCATTGCACTACACAAGAATAGACAAGTTTCTTCAGAAAAAGAACAGTCTGGATTCTGAATCTCTGCATGTTGTTAAATGACAGCCAATTAGGCTTATGAAAAAGAACAGCTAGTACATGGTCGTTTGGTTCGTCGTCTATCATCAAGTTATCAGCTCACAAACCATAGTAGAATAGTAAAGCAAAGAATCACTACAAAATGATCATTGCATAAATGTGCTCTACATTACAACCTTGTTTTCTTGTTAGTCTCGCTAAATGGAGTAAAATGCACTTGACACAAAAGTTCCTACGCATCACTGCACTGGGATTGATGTTAAGCATCCAGGGCAAGAAGCTGAGGCTGCCTGCATGTAAAATAAGAAGAAAAAAAAGCTTTCATATGAACTTTTCTGTGCTTAATTACTAGCTGAATGCTAAAGTTGAATAATACGTACTGAAGCTTCACACTTCAGTACTGTTCGTTCATTATCCAAGAAATGCCAACAACCATACTGTGGATTGCTAAATGTATTCTGAAATCTGATTATATATATATATATATATAAGAGCATCACTTGATTGCTAAGGTCTGATGAAGAATTAAAATTCGTGACGACATTACTAACCTTTTTGGCCCTTAACCGATTAAAATCCCAATTCTTATGGAAAGATAAAAATCACAATTCACCATGGAGATAACAACGTTCTGGTACAAAAAAAGCTAGGTAGCAATACACAAGAGGAAAAAGCTAGTAGAGAAGTACCAACATCTTGCCTCCATTATTAGTCCTTCCTCTCAACGAGTTAGGGCCTACTCCTCTTCATAATCATCCACTCTGTCCTCTTCATGTTCATCGTCCCACTGAACCTGACAAGTTAAAACTAAACAATAGGAAGAAATATATTCAGATTCAGCTAACTCTAGCATACAAATGAAACAATGATGGGATCAATGATAGATAGGAGATTACTTATATTGAACAGAGCAATCGAACTATACATTACCTGCACATTTGGCTCGATATAACAGCTCTCCATGTTGTACGGTTCACTTGCGCAAACTGGGCCCAGCTGGGCTGGGAGTGCAATTCTGCCCAAATGCCTCCATTAGTTGCTGCTTCTTCCTCTGATCTGCTGCTCTGCTCTTCTTGCATAGAGCGAGCTGGAGAAGAGCACATGCATCATGCAGTACATTCAGCTTGAGAACCTGAAACCCACCAAGCTGACTGGCTTGCTGTTCACAATTATCCAGAGAAATTAAGAGCAACAGCTGCCTAAATGAAATGAAACTTCATTTGAATAATTGCACTGCATGCACAAGAAACGGCAGAATAACCTACAAGTGTCATAATTACCAGGGACCCTCCATTTCACAGAATGAAAGAAATGAAACCCCAAACCATCATCACATCAGCAGGTTCAGTAGTACATGTAGTTAATTCCAGCAGCTAAGCGAGCTTATATAAACATATAGGCAAATAAAACACGGCTGCTACAAACAAAACAAAAGAGGGAGAGCAAGCTAGATCTTGGTTCGATCAGGTGCCTCCAACTTGGTGTACTTGCCTGCTATATATCCACTAACTGAATCTGGGAATGGGGTGAAAACCACACACCAGCCCACCAAAAATTAACCTCATTCCCTGTATCAATCCAGTGCATTCATCAACTTCTGGAACACAACCCATCACACTATTGTGGTGTCAAACCAAATGATTAATCCATTTCCAACCCATGGAGGCAGCCAACCCCACAGTATGAAGGCAGTACAAAAGACTGAATGGCAGTACAAATTACAAGAATACATAGGCTAACCCACCCTGCAACAAACAGTACATCCTCAACATGTCTATTACGAAAATACATCAAGAAAATATTCAACTTGTTCTTGACACAAATTACTGAGATCCAGGAGGAAGGCGGTGATAGTGCCAGAGCAGGGCGGCGGTTGCAAGCAGATGAAGAAACTTCTCGTTGTTCCTCAAGACAAATCACAGACTTCTGAAGTAATTAGCCCCCATTGGTGATGAACTGCACCATTGCCCCCACTGGTCATCGGCACCTGACTAAAACACATGAAATTCCAATTTTCAGTCAGTTGAACCAGCATTCGTTTATGTGAGGTAAATAAATCTATGTTGTTAGCACAACAAAGTTAGCCGCGGGCTATCTTGTTTGTTATGATTTTGAAAGAATAACAAGCAACATCTATGTGTCAATTTGTAGCATGTGAGATAAAAATTAATTTCAGCATCGAGTAATTGAAGTTGAAATAGATTATAAGACTATAAATCTGTTGGCTGCTAGATCAAGCTGGAAGTACAAAAGAAAACAAGGTTGTTGCTATCTTGTACAAATTGAATCATGGAGGACAAAGATCAGCACAAGTCTGTAGCTATCTAGCACAAGGATCGACACAAGGAGGTTTGCAAAAAGTACAGGCTGTAGCTAAGTTACACAGTCAAGAATTACTTATGTGTTGCCCTGCTCACTAAAACAGGATCAAGAATTCTGGTTTCCAGTTGACTGACAGCAAGTCAGCAACCCAGGTTTCCCCCAAATTCAGTAATATTAAAGATTACTAATTTGCATGGCAGAGAGTGATCCAAGAGAATCTGCAAAACATTTTTGGGCGGGATAGAAAACAAAAAACAGATCCAAACTTTGCACAGTCTGTGATCCAAACATTTCTTTCTTTCCACCCTAGTACTAGTTCTAGCTCACAAGTCACAACGCTACAAAACCTGAGTTGAGAACCTGGAGCACTAGATTAGATTAGATTAAACTCAGATGGATGAAAGAGGAGTTGCACTAAAGAAATTCAGAATTCAGTTGTATGTACAAGAACCCAATCTAGTCAATTCAAACTTGTACAATGGCCTGCATACAATATTTTACACCATGAGCACACCTTACACCAGCAGGAATAAATTTTAGCTAAGTTTCAGCGCAGGAACTTGTGCTCACAGCTAGTACTGAGTATGACAGCAGCCTATTTCAATAAGCAAGACAAGTACGCAAGTACCATGATTCAGAATAAGTCATCGCATTCACATTCATGTAGTATCTTGTAACAAACCAAGGCTATGGATTCAAAGGAAGTGAAAGGTTCTTTAACAAATGATACCGCGCGAATCTATCTCGACAAGTAAATTAAGTATCATGTTTCATCACAAGCATATCACAAGCATAACTGACGAGTTAGACCACTTACTTGCAACACTCAGTGCTCATCTACTAATGTCTCTGAAAACCAAGGCACGTATGGAAGAAACGACTCACTGATGCCTGGCCCAAGAGCGACAACACGGTGTGCTTTCCCACGATCAATATCGTACGACATCAGCACGTTCTGCTCACCCATAATAAAGAAAAAGATATTGCAATCCGGGTGAAATGCAACAGCCTCATAGCCCAGACCGAAATTCCCACCGAAGAGTTGCATAGTGCTGACACTATGTTTCAAGCTCCATGCACCATCTTCCAGAGTCCAGAATGATATTTGGTACTCACTGTCAATGTGTGTGCCGACAAACCACAAGCAACCCTGAGACTGTCGAAGGAGGAAACCAGGTCCACGGACATCTGGCAACTCAATCTCCTTCCATTCCTTTGCCTCCAAATCCACGGCAATGAGCACGCCCTGGTAGGTAAGGAAATGCAGCATGCCGTTAAAGAACACGGCGCTGGCCAGTTCTAACAGACTCACACAACCACTCCAGCTAAGCGCAATGTGATTCCAACGAGCAGTGCGGGACGAGTAGATCCTTGCTTGGGCATCACCATCCGCCGTGTACGAAAAGACTTGGAAATGCGAGGAGACGGCGGAGTCGAAGGCCAGGCGGCAGGTGCAGATTCCATCAAAGTCCCCAGGGTCCGGCAAGGCTACCCATTTCTCGGTAACGGGATTGCAGACGAAGTAATCGTAGCGCACTGGGGAGGAGGTGGAGGAGGAGGCATCCAGGGTCCCGTGCTAGCAGAGGAGGAGGTGGAGGAGGAGACATCCAGGGTCCCGTGCTAGCAGAGGAGGAGGCTATTGCAGAAGTCCAAGACGATGATGTCAGCGTGGTTGGGCAGTAAGCGAGCGCGGGCTTGACCAGAGGCGGTCTGCGTCCCGAGACATTGGTGAAGTGCAGCGCCTTTGTGGGGAAGCGGTTGTTGTCCCAGCTCTTGTAGAAGAAGCCGGGGAGGATCTGCGCCATCCTCTTGCGGTGGTAGGCGCGCCAACAGGTCGTGCGGGGGCCATTGGTCACCCCCCAGGCTGTGCTCGCCCGTAATTTACCGGTCCTTACTAAAAATGTTCCGTTAATGTTTACAGATTTTTGTCTATTCAAGAAATACCTGAAAAATAGACACTTTGAGAAAGAGATACTGCTTACTTCAAATACTATTAGGTTACACTGCTCAGGCCTCAGGATAAACCCTGCACTGATGGGCACTTAGACCCCCGCGTTGACGGGTTAAGCGCCCGTCAGTGACTACGCACCAGTGGAGGGTCTCCCTCCACAGACGGGCACATGTTTAGAGCCCTTCAGTGGATTACTCTTCCAGTGACGGGCCGCAGCGTGCTCGTCTGTGCTGGTTATGACAATGACGGGTGCGTAGCCTTCGCCCGTCAGTGTTATCCTTTTCAGATTTTTTTCCAGAAACAGAATACTTATTGCACAAAATTTGACACAAATTGCATCAATATATACATCCATTCCATCAGAACACATTCCATTCCATTGAAATAATATTACATGGATCATCATACATTTAATGATTAGTATAAATTTCAGAAATCCCTTCTGGTATTCATGTAATTGAGTACAACCCTAGTGGCGTATAGGTGTGTATTCTTAGTTGTGGAACTTCAAAGAGGAACGGAGTGGGACAATGAAAATAAATGCTCAAGCACATCGATGTCATCGACAAAGACATACTTTAGCACCTATTGTACCTCACCCTCCGTTTCTCCCCGAAAGTCTTGCAGCCAAGGAAAGCTCATATTTGACAATAGGGCACTCGTCTACATCAATCCCGATGGGATTCCCAAAAATTCATAATAATCTATTTCAACTACAACTAAACTACTAGTGCATTGTACTAACTAGGGATTTTGCACTCGTTTACTTCTAATCTAATAGCGGGAATGGCTGGCGGTGGATGGCAGCTGAATCTGGGATGGTTGGCGGTGTAGGAACACGGGGACGACAACAACGGAGGATCAGCGGAGACGGCGACGTTAAGCCGGATCCGCGCGGTGGAGGAGGAGCGACGGTGGGGCGCGGCCGGCGGTGGAGGATCGCGTGGACGTTCATGGCGGGCGCGACCACTGTCCCTAATTAGTGACACACATTAATGGATTACCGAGATTCAAATGATCTCCACGGGAGACTACCAAATTCATTTATATGCTAAATTATGTTTTTTAATGCAATCATATGCATGGTCTTCATTATTACTCTGCGTTTATTGAATTATTGGTATCATCCTGTTACGTGTCAACCTGACTTTCTTCTTCTTTTTTCCTTAGTCAATGCGATCACGATAAGAAGTTGGACAATGAAACATAATACAATGCCGGTTCTTGCATGTCCTGATTCATCGAAAACAGTTGTAATAATTGTGTTTGATTAATCTGTAAATGTTATCTTATATATTATCCTTGTTCTTCTGTTATTTTTTGCAGATAGGGGTCTGTTATTTTTTTTTGCAGAGGCCGGGTGTACTTGGTATCATGGTGATATTAATATATTACCCTTTATAAAAAAAAGAAACGATGATGTGTTATTTGCTATCGCGCCACGTCCGTTTAGCTACCCATCATTGTTGCTTAATCTACAGTGTTTTCCCTACTTTTCCTCTCTAATTACATGTAATTTTAATTTATTTTACATGGTACATGTGTCTATCATGAAAGCAAAATGTTTTCTTGCAGTTCAAAGCATGGGAGATTTTGCTTCCCAAAGAAGAAAAAAGGAGGTAGAGAAATGATATGCTAATAAAATTTCATTGTGCTACAATAGTTTGGTGTTACTATTGAAAATAAATAAATGTTAAGCTAATAAAATTTGCTAATTTTAGAAATACCCTCGGAGCTTAATTTTGGTAAGTTGAATAAGCAAAAGATAAAAAGAGGATGCATTTTAGCTTGTAAGATAAAAAGACAAAAGAAGATGAAAAATAATAGGGCAGCGCTCTGCGCCGGCGCGCCGGCCCAATCTTTTCGGCCGGTCAGCCCAGATCCGTCCGATCTCCTCCCTCCTCTTCCGCGTAGCCGTCAGATCTCCTCCCTTCTCTTCCGCATCTCATCTTCAACCTCCCACACGGGAGAGAAAAAAAGGAGGGCGCCGCCCCTGCACACGCCGCGCCCCACGCCTCGCCTCCTCATCTTCTCTCGCCGCCGGTCATCCCCGGTCGCCGCACCCTCGCCGTTGGTCGCGGCCCTCGCCGTCGCTCCCAGCTCTGCCATGATTCATGTAGCAAAAACGAGTGCCTGGTTGAAGCTTTCTCTATTGCCGGTTGAAACATTTTTCATATACCGTTGAAGCTTTTTATGTCAACGGTTGCAACAAACGCGAGCATGGTTCCCCAGCTGGCCATGGTGACCGTCAAAGCTCTACGCTGTCCGAGATGCAGCTCAACCGTGCCGGTTGTAGCAAAAACGTTATGCCGGTTGTAGCAAAATGAAACACCGCATGTAGCAAAAATCGCGACGCCATGTGCGATGTAGCAAAATGCGACATCGGTGGTAGCAAAACGCGGTGCCGGTTGTAGCAAATTTCGATGCCGGTTGAAGCATGTAGTAAATTACTGAGCTGGAACTTCGCCGGCCATGTCCGTTGCAGCTCCGGTCGCCATGGAGCAGTTGAGAGAGGGGAAATCGAGGGGAGTTCGAAGGTGCTCGCCGGAGAAGAAGACGGGGCTCGCTGGAGGAGATCGCCGGGGTAGGATTCCCATGGCAACCGGGAGATTGGAAAAAAGGAAAGAGAAGGACGCAGGATGAGGAAGAAGATAACGTGGTGTACCCTTCCAATTTGATTCGCTGCCGCGAGCGAGTGGACAGACCGGCCGAAGCGTTCGGCCGGCGCACCGGCCCCAAACGTTTCCCAAAATAATATCAAACGCATGTTCTTGCCAAACGGGTGGATAATATTTATTTATTGCACACCATGGATGGGCATTACAGCTTTAATATATTACACACGTAGGTATGTACATATACATGCACGTATATAATCCCTTAACAGTATTTAATCGAGCTGCAGACGATGCTGCTGGATCCCATCGTGCTTTATTCATTACATTACATTACACACATATGTATAGCCAGCTAGCTGGGGTTTAACGTAGCATGCAGATCGAGTAGAGGTCTGCAGGTACGAGGTAGGTCTGGATGGGATCGATGGGTAGAGTACGTAGGTAGCTGCTAGCTCGATATATAAGTGATTGATTCATGGGTTGGGCACGAGGCCGACGTAGACACCGAGGGCGAGGAGGCTGTCCCCCCCGGAGCGGCCGAAGAAGCCGAGCACGGCGTCGTTGTGGTTGCCGGCCACGGCCTTGTCCGGCAATGGCACGCTAAAGTCAGTCCCCGCGCGGCGCCCGTACAGGTTGCGCGGACCCTTGTTGGTGGTGAACTGGAGCGAGGTCACGCCATTGGCGTCGAAAGTGCCAGTGATGTTGTTGACATACTCGCCTGGGCTCATGGGAAGCTGCACCACATGCATGCGTATAGTCACAAGTGACACAACTAAGTAGCGCAATCGATAAGTAGAAAAAAATTACTGTAAGAATGAGTTAACGTACGGGTTGCGGCGGTAGGTCGGTCGTGCCCCAGGGGCCTACATTGATGAGGTGGCCATTCTGGTCGACGTAGGTGAAGGAGAAGCCATAGATGCGCTGAGTGCTGTGGACAGTGACGCTCTTAAGCTGGACCGGCGTGCTGATCAATTTGTTATTGGGGCCGATCCTGCCCCACGGACCGATCATGACCGGCAAACCATTCTTCCCCAGCACGTAGACGCCGAGTGCCTGGAGGGTGTCGTTGGAGCGGCCGAAGAAGGCGACCCCCTCGCCATCGCTCTGCTGCAACGGCACGCTGAAGGCGGTCCCTGCCTGGTAGCCGTACGGCCCGTGCTCACGACTGTTGATGATAAGCGTGAGCGAGGTGACGCCGTCAGAATCGTTGAAGGTGCCGCTCACGTAGTTGAGCTGGTCGTTTCGCGTCATCTGGATTATCTCTGAGCGTTCCGGGTCGATCTTGCCCCAGGGGCCGACGGGGATTTCCTTCTCGTCCTGGTCGACGTAGACGAAGGAGAAGCCAATGATACTGCCATTCCTGGAATCCCAGCTACTAATGGTGATGGTCTTCAGGCGTTGGGGCCTGCTGCCGACGTTGATGTCATGATGTTGTCCGCCCGGTGCACCAAATGGACCAACCTTCACCGGGTCCTACATAAAACATGCATCCATCACAAATTCATTCATCAACATCCTGCACACACACAGATATATTACACCAAATGCTTGGTTTAAGTATACACATATACTATTTCTAAGATATCCAAAACGAAATACGTACATGAATTTTTTTTGCGAGTGAGTTCATACATAGTTTTTACTATATTTTTTAAATATATTCATACAAGGAGTATATTCCAAAAATTGAACAGACTACCTGAAAAGTAGTATACGTATACAACCTAGTTTGTCTTATATATATACTCTCTATACTACGGCTACATACTCGCCATTACATTAGAGACTACCTACATAGCATTAAAAGACACGTGAGTCTAAGGGCCTGTTCGGAACTCCTCCCGCTCCGCGCTTCTCCAACTCCAGGCGCGGAGCCGGACCGAACGTTTTTTCGACGCGGAGTGAGCTTTCTGAAGCGTGGCGTTCCTCCAGTGCAAATTACCGAAGCTGCTAAAGCCCAGCTCCACGTAAACGAGAAGTAAGAGTTCGCAGTATTTACAGCTACTTGCCACCGCTAAAGAAAACGATTCGTCTCAGCGAACGATCGATCCCCTCGCCAGGCGCCAAGTGTACGGGCTGGCCCGAACTGGGCTGCCACCAGCCGGCCCAAAGTGGCTCCCAGCAGGCCAACAGCCTCCAGCTGGGCTACATCGTTGGGAGAAGCTAGCGTTGCTCCCGAACGCTTGGGAATCGCTGGGTGGAGTGAGAAGCGACGCAGAGAAGCTGAATTCGTGGAGTTTGCAGAGTTTGGAGAGGTTCCGAACACGCCCTAACTACACCCGGTAGTACTACTTGGAAGCTAGCTCTAGTTGCTCAAGCCTTACCGCCATATTCCCGAGCTACTGAGTCTGAAGCGTGTGTGTGTGTGTGCAAGTTGCGATGGGCTAAATGATCATGGAAGGCCACCTATTTATAGCGACTCAGCTGCGCGCGTGCGCCTACCATTCATCCCACTCGATAGAGATCAGTACATGTTTGATTCGTTTCTATCGGGTCAGGTGCCGCTCTGGTAAGAATTAATATTAATTATGAATTATTTGCAGTCCATGCCTGACTAGCTACTCCCAGTTCCTTCAATTCCTAGTTGGTTGTATTACTTTTCTGTTGATTACCATATCTCATATGCTACATTACTTTCATTTTATATATGATATCTTCTCTGGCCTATCGACTTGTTTGTGCATGTGTTGCATAGCCATTAGAAAGACATCAATTAGAAATATAGTCGTTAAAAATATTCTCTTAGTTGCAAAATATTAATAAAATATATATGAGTGCAATTTTGTGTGCGAGATGGAGGGAGCGGGTTGGAGCACGCCGAGAAATAGGGAGGGAATCGTATAGAGTGGTTCCCCTGTATGGAGACACTATTATGGATAAGTACATCACTGACAAGCAAAAAACAACAATCACTAATCCTGGAAAATCTCCGGCATCGTGTTTCTCTAACTATAAGCTGCGGCCTTGATTTATCTGTCTGATATCGCATGGATGGATAGAACGGATTTGACGAAACATATAAAAACATATGGTTGGCCTAATGGAAATCATTTTCTTTATATTGACTAATTAGAGTCTCTCCGGATTGTACACTGTCTTATCACGAACAAACTAAAGGAATATAATTCTTTTTTGTTATATGTAACACATGAAAACATTATAGATTATAAACTTTCAAAGAGAATAGTTTTACAAAGTTACTATATTAAAACAGTTAGAGAAACCATTTGTTCTTAAAAAAATTAGACCGTGCGACGCATGGGTTGATTACTAGTTAAGGGATATGATTAAGAGACAACAACATCAAATATATGGAAAGACACACTTCTCTACAATTGCATTGCTATCTTTGGTGTCATTTCTTGATGACATGCATCGGTATCAAAGAACCTTCCACTACTACATAACAAGCCTTTACAGCCGGTTCAAATGTGCCCTCCTGAGTCAGTTTTGGCAGCGACCCTACTATTAAATGTATAATAGGAAACATCTTTAAAAAACTCACTATCGAAAACAAATCCACACATATTAACAAATTACATAGTGATATTTTATTGCCATCCTAAAATACAGGGAAGTTTCGATGAGTATAGCCATTGCAAACATAGCCGTTAGAAATACATCAATTGAAAATATAGCCGTTAAAGGTATTCACTTAGTTAAAGAATATTGAGAAAATATATATGAGTGGAATATAGTGTGCGAGATGTAGGGAGCAGGTTGGAGCACATCGCGAAATAGGGAGGGAATCTTGTAGTGGCTCCCTGTATGGAGACACTATTAAAGAAAAGTACATCACTGAAAGGCAAAAAACAAACATCACTGATGGGTTTTGTGCCCGTCAATGAGGAAAGGTCGGTGCCAATAAAAATCAACACTGAATATCCTTCCCTGCCCCGTCAGTGGTGATAAAGCGTAGAACCAAAAATATAGCGGGCCGGGCCGATGAGGCCCAACCGCTTACTACCCTCATCCACAAACTCATCGAGTGGTTGTCGAGTTGCCATTGTCATCACTTTGAGGTTCTCGTTACCGTCGCCGCCGCAGGCTCCTTGGCACTGGAATTGAGGATGTAGCCTCCACCATCGCTGGTTCAGATGGAGGCGGTGGGTCTTGCCACCACCTCCGCCACCCGCATCACCTCCCAATCCGCTAACGTGCTCTTGCTAGCTCCTCGCCCTCCTCGTACATTTGTCGGGGAGACCTCACCGCCGACCCGTTGGAGCTCTCCATCTTCCCAATCCCATAATCGATCACTGTTGCTCCGTTCCAGAGGGCCTTTAGTCCCGGTTCCAGAGGGCCTTTAGTCCCGGTTCCAGAGGGCCTTTAGTCCCGGTTCTGGAACCGGGACTAAAGGGTCGGGACTAAAGGCCCCCCCCCCCCTTTAGTCCCGGTTCGCTTACGAACCGGGACAGAAGGGGCTCCACGTGGCCGCTCTCTGTGCGTGGGCTGGAGAACCTTTAGTCCCCTTTAGTCCCGGTTTGTAACCCCAACCGGGACTAAAGGCTCAAAAAAAAAATTCAAAAAAAAATTTCAAATTTTTTTTTCAAGTTTTTTAATTTTTTTTTTTCTGATTTTCAAATCTTTGAATTATTTGACAATTTAATCTGTAATCACCCCTCCTCACTGCTTCAGAATTTAATCTCTAATCTCTAATCTCTAATCAGCACTCATTCCAAATCGTCTAACTTCCCGGCCGGTCACCCATCCTCTCAATACTCCAGCCCCAGCACGCTTAACTTTCAGGTTCTATTCCCCCTAGTTTCCAAGTCAACACTTGTTGTTTTCCTGACAATAATAAGCAATCAATCCTGTTAACCCTTAGGTCTTGATGTCACATGATTTAATTTTTTGAATTCCAAACAATTATTAAAATAAACATAATAAGTACTAATAATATTGAATTTCAATGAAAATACAATAAGTAATAATATTATTTTATTCATGTGTGAGGAATCCAAATATGACACACACACAAACACACACACCCCCCCGTGGATCGCCTTTTCAGTTTAAAAATAAATAAAAGAAAATGATAAAAAATTCAAATTTAAAAATCCTTCGAGATGCCCATGTGTTATGTGTTCTAGTTGTTAGGAAAATTAACAAACATGAATTTTGAATTTTTTTGCAAAAGGCCGTCGTGTTTCGGTAAAATGGCCGTAACTTTTGCATACGACCTCCGATGAAAAAGTTTTTTATATGAAAAAGCATCTACTCGAAAAGTTACATCCGAATTCAACAGGCTACGCCCATTATCGATTTTTTAGAATCCTCGAAAACCTAACAGAAAAAAAGTTACGATGCTTTTAAGATCTGGAGGCAAAAAAATAAAAAAAGTTAGCGATGGCGCACCAGTGCATAGTGCGCCACTACTATTTTCCCGCCTTCAATATTCAAAAAAATTTAAAAATAGTAATGGTGCACTGGTCGACTATGCCCTCTCTTTTCCCACTTCTTCCTCCCCTCCCTACACTAATAGCCTTTTTTCTAGTAGTGGTTGGTGTCCATCCAATCATAACGTCGACTACATCTGCTAGCACCGTCCCAGCCAGAGTTACAACTAAGGTTAACCAAGCCAGAGTCAACCCTTTCTAACTTCTTTTGCTATTTTTCATGCATTTAATGATTTTTTTGAGCTAAATGGCCATTCATTTGAAAAGCACTACAAATGAACTCTGAAAAGGTTGAAACTTGGCATGGTATCATAATTTCACCCACATAGCTTGTGCTAAAAAGTTGAGAGGGTTACGGAAAAAACTGGATGCACTTCGTGTACAAACTGGACCATCTCCTTCGAAGTATCAAGGTTTCGGACGAAAACCCATCTGTTACAAAGGCATTTCATTTTTTTTAACTTATTTCAACTCCAGACTTTTTCTGCATTCAATATGCACCATTCAAAGCCACATCCTCAAATTTCAACCTTTTCTAACTTCATTTGCTATTTTTCATGCATTTAATGATTTTTTGAGCTAAATGACCCTGAAATTGAAAAGACCTACAAATGAACTCTAAAAAGGTTGAAACTTGGCATGGTATCATCATTTCACCCACATAGCATGTGCTACAAAGTTGACAGGGTTACGGCAAAAACTGGATGCACTTCGTGTACAAACTGGACCATCTCCTTCGAAGTATCAAGGTTTCGGACAAAAACTCGTCTGTTACAAAGGCGTTTCATTTTTAAATTATTCTAAAAATAACCAAATAAATCTTACTGTGAAAACAATCTAACACGTGACTAGGAGCAAAAAGAATTAAATTAAAAACTATTTGTAAACTTAAGTTATTCACAATCTACGGTTTGAAGCAAATTTGAACAAATTCAAATTTAAACATTCAAATTTGAACAAATTCAAATTTAAACATTCAAATTTGCAAACTAATGGCACAAACAGAAACTAGACAAAATTTTGAATCTAATGCAAAAAGAATCACTCAAAAACATCAAATTTCCTAAAAGATATAAGCAATTTAAAACAGAAACTAAAAACAGATCCCACTTGTAAAAACATAAAAAAAAACTTTCTGAACCCTTTTAGTCCCGGTTGGTGTCTCCAACCGGGACTAAAGGTTAGACCTTTAGTCCCGGTTGGAGACACCAACCGGGACTAAAGGGTATCGGACCCTTTAGTCCCGGTTGGTGTCTCCAACCGGGACTAAAGGTCCCATTTGAACCGGGACTAATGCCCGACCGGCGCCCTAGCCGCTCGAACCGGGACTAATGCTCACATTAGTCCCGGTTCGTAATGCAACCGGGACTAATGTGTTGGGTGACCTGTGACCAATGCCCCCTTTTGTACTAGTGGTTACTACTGCCCCGTCAAGCTTAATAGATAGCAGAATAAAGTGGAACCTGCGCACGCATAACTCATCAATTACATTACTTAACCTCGAGTACGCGAAACCGAATATGCACAAGACAGTAACACTCACTTGAAGTTGTAAGGAAAGAGTATTTCCCTTTTGTTTTGATGTCCAAGGAACGCTTTTAGCAAGTTTTCCGTAGTATCTTTGGCTCTGTTTTGTACCGACCATTCATTTACGGTATTTGGGCTAATGAACCCAATGTCATAGATTTGTCGTTTTTTGCATTCGACGATCTTCAATCTGCATAATATAGTGAGGATAATTATATATACATGCAATGAACGAGCTGAGCTAGAGACTTAATTATAGAAGTAATACTTACAGACAATAGCAAGTCATGAGTTGTTTGTCGAGGGCCTGTTGATTGAATAACTGAAATAACTCCACAAATTCAACAGGCAGCAGGTCGACTCCAATGAAGTCGTGCTCTTTTTTAATTCCGACAAACAAACTGTCGGTCCCAGACTTCCTGCAGTTTTCCATGTACCACTCATGCAATGTTCGCATCATCGTTGTTAGATGAGGATGATCAGGTTTGACGAGAGGCTTCCCGTGCTCGTATCTAAAGATCTCTACTACCTCGGCTGTTTCAAACTATACATCATCGCCCACGTAATCACCAAGAGTGGTACCGGGCAGTAGCACCGGATGATTAGCGATATCGTGGTCTTGCGGGTGGGCAACTGGGCTAGCCTCTGTTTTTTTGGCTTAAATGCTTACACGGTATATATACTTTATACATACCTAGTTTTTTTTGCCAAAAATAATGTGTATTCAACTGAATACCCTAGAATTGAGGTGGGCCCGCCCCTGCCTACCATCCCTCTAACCCTCCCTTTCCGCCGCCGGTGACCACCCCACACCCTCACCCGCACGTGTCAACCCTTGAACTCCCCTCCACCGGCGACATCGTGGACAGCTGCATGCGTTGTCCCCGTTTTCGGGTCGTTCTAGGCTCGGCCTCACAGGGAACTCAGCGGCTGGCCGCATCTTCCCCGTCTCCGCCTCGGCTGGTTGCGGCTATCAGGAATCGACTGAACTGTTTTTTTTTTCCAGTTGCCTGATGAATAGCAAATGCGAAAAAATAACTAATTAATCATGACGTCTCTACCGCAGGACCATTATGTATGGAGTACAGAATGTGAATATGTGACAAGTAGAAACTCTCTTCGGACCGCTGGAGGTGCACACTCACACTCAACGGTGGAAACAGGCCCCAGGCTGCCCGGGCAGTGGCCTGGGTCGTGAGGCTGGGTTCCTTCCTTCACTGTAGTAAGTGTTTGACCTGGGGCTTGCCTGGGTCTTGCCCCGATCCTGGCGCCGCCACTGCTCACACTGCATATTATATTAACCGACTACATTGAGGAGGAGTCCGCAAGCTACATACATTTGATCATATCAAGTTATAGACCCTCTGGCGTCGCCCCCGCTCGGGCGACTCGGGCGGTTCCCCAGCCCTAGCCGCCGTCGGGGCCGAATCCTCCTTCCCTCACCCCGTCGCCGCCGGAGGACGCTGCCGGGATGCGCCCGGGGGCTGACGGCGGTGGCGGGGATCCTCCTCTCTCCAACGTCTCACGGGTGGTGCGGAGCCCTTGCGCGTGTGGAGGCGCAGCAGATCCGACGGCGGCGGCGATGGCCGCGGCTGCGGCGGCGGCGGTGGCTGGCCCTGCCATGGGTGATGGCGACTGCGGCGCGTCGGACAGCCCGTCACGGGCGGCGGCGGGCGGCGGCTTTCCTCGTTCGGGCGGCGGCGACTTCTGATGCGGCGGCGCGTCATCCGGCTTCGGATCGGCAGCGGCGTGGAGGGCCTGGTGGGCTGCTTGGCAGCACCTCCGGTCAGATCTGTTCTGGCCAGTGCAGCCAGCGATGGTGGTCACCTCTTCCGTCGGAGGTGGTCGGCCTGAGGCTGGGTGGCCAGATCTCGAGATCCGTCATCTAGTCCCGGCTGCGAGTCGGAGAGACATGGTTGCCGGTGAAAACCGAGCCAACGGCAGGCGATGGCGGCGTTCTACGCCGTTACCTTGATGAAGGCATCGTCGAGTAACTACGGTCAACCCACTCGTGCTGCTCTGGGGGAAACCCTAGGATCTGGTGTTCCAGATCGGACGATGGCGGCACTACGGTGTCGTTTCTCTCTTGGGAGCATCGTTTGTGGAGCAGCGCTGGATGACAGAGGCAAGAGGCGGAGCGGCTTCATCTTGAACGGAGCTTCGGTGGAGATGTCAAGTCATGCCTGGCCGACAGGTGCTACGCTGTGTCATGCCTGGTCGGCAGGTGCTACGCACGACAAATCTTCCAGAGTCTCCGCGTCGGGATGGACGAGCGCAGGGCGGTGGAGTCGTTGGGCGCCGTGGTGGTGTCGACGGATGGCCGGACTGGCAAGGATGATGCGGATTTCTCTCTTGAAGATGGGACAGCGGTTCGATGATGATGGCGGCTTCTAAAATGTGTGCATGTGATATACGCTTTAGGTCTGCTGCACCGGGTGTACGTTCCGATACGTTATATGGATGGATCGGCGACGACAACGGTTATAGATATGGGGAGTGAAAGCACTCCACATTATCAAGTTTGTAGGTGTGAGTGGAGGCTTCGGGTGGCTTGATGTATGTTCTTGTCAGACCTTAGTGGAATAATTAATAAAGATGGCTGCATGCATCAATTGATGCAGAGGCCGGGGGTTTAACCTCCTTTTCAAAAAAAAAAAAAAAAAAAAGTTATAGACCCTCTAAAGGTTCTTGTCAGTACGCAGTCATCTATGCAGTTGTTTGGTTCGTTACAGAATTGAAAGGTAAGAACAAGCTGTAGCACAGTTGAGTTAGTTGTACAAATTGAAAGTTAAGAGGTTGATGATGAGTCTGTCTGTCCAAGGATCAAAATCATATTGTGCGTGCCTCACAACTTATACATACATCACGATGTCATAATAACATCGCATGACATGGTCCAAGGATCAAATCAGAACATCGATCACAGTGGTCGCTCTAGCCGCTGTCCGGGCCTGTACGGGACCCGACGTCCCCCTCCCTTTGTCGGCGGCAGTGAGTGCTCCATCGCTCGACTTGGCCTGAACTGAAGAACAGAGCATGCAGTTTCAGTACCATAAATAACCTGACTTGTTCTCACAGATCAAAGATTAGCCATTGCACTACACAAGAATAGACAAGTTTCTTCAGAAAAAGAACAGTCTGGATTCTGAATCTCTGCATGTTGTTAAATGACAGCCAATTAGGCTTATGAAAAAGAACAGCTAGTACATGGTCGTTTGGTTCGTCGTCTATCATCAAGTTATCAGCTCACAAACCATAGTAGAATAGTAAAGCAAAGAATCACTACAAAATGATCATTGCATAAATGTGCTCTACATTACAACCTTGTTTTCTTGTTAGTCTCGCTAAATGGAGTAAAATGCACTTGACACAAAAGTTCCTACGCATCACTGCACTGGGATTGATGTTAAGCATCCAGGGCAAGAAGCTGAGGCTGCCTGCATGTAAAATAAGAAGAAAAAAAAGCTTTCATATGAACTTTTCTGTGCTTAATTACTAGCTGAATGCTAAAGTTGAATAATACGTACTGAAGCTTCACACTTCAGTACTGTTCGTTCATTATCCAAGAAATGCCAACAACCATACTGTGGATTGCTAAATGTATTCTGAAATCTGATTATATATATATATATATATATAAGAGCATCACTTGATTGCTAAGGTCTGATGAAGAATTAAAATTCGTGACGACATTACTAACCTTTTTGGCCCTTAACCGATTAAAATCCCAATTCTTATGGAAAGATAAAAATCACAATTCACCATGGAGATAACAACGTTCTGGTACAAAAAAAGCTAGGTAGCAATACACAAGAGGAAAAAGCTAGTAGAGAAGTACCAACATCTTGCCTCCATTATTAGTCCTTCCTCTCAACGAGTTAGGGCCTACTCCTCTTCATAATCATCCACTCTGTCCTCTTCATGTTCATCGTCCCACTGAACCTGACAAGTTAAAACTAAACAATAGGAAGAAATATATTCAGATTCAGCTAACTCTAGCATACAAATGAAACAATGATGGGATCAATGATAGATAGGAGATTACTTATATTGAACAGAGCAATCGAACTATACATTACCTGCACATTTGGCTCGATATAACAGCTCTCCATGTTGTACGGTTCACTTGCGCAAACTGGGCCCAGCTGGGCTGGGAGTGCAATTCTGCCCAAATGCCTCCATTAGTTGCTGCTTCTTCCTCTGATCTGCTGCTCTGCTCTTCTTGCATAGAGCGAGCTGGAGAAGAGCACATGCATCATGCAGTACATTCAGCTTGAGAACCTGAAACCCACCAAGCTGACTGGCTTGCTGTTCACAATTATCCAGAGAAATTAAGAGCAACAGCTGCCTAAATGAAATGAAACTTCATTTGAATAATTGCACTGCATGCACAAGAAACGGCAGAATAACCTACAAGTGTCATAATTACCAGGGACCCTCCATTTCACAGAATGAAAGAAATGAAACCCCAAACCATCATCACATCAGCAGGTTCAGTAGTACATGTAGTTAATTCCAGCAGCTAAGCGAGCTTATATAAACATATAGGCAAATAAAACACGGCTGCTACAAACAAAACAAAAGAGGGAGAGCAAGCTAGATCTTGGTTCGATCAGGTGCCTCCAACTTGGTGTACTTGCCTGCTATATATCCACTAACTGAATCTGGGAATGGGGTGAAAACCACACACCAGCCCACCAAAAATTAACCTCATTCCCTGTATCAATCCAGTGCATTCATCAACTTCTGGAACACAACCCATCACACTATTGTGGTGTCAAACCAAATGATTAATCCATTTCCAACCCATGGAGGCAGCCAACCCCACAGTATGAAGGCAGTACAAAAGACTGAATGGCAGTACAAATTACAAGAATACATAGGCTAACCCACCCTGCAACAAACAGTACATCCTCAACATGTCTATTACGGAAATACATCAAGAAAATATTCAACTTGTTCTTGACACAAATTACTGAGATCCAGGAGGAAGGCGGTGATAGTGCCAGAGCAGGGCGGCGGTTGCAAGCAGATGAAGAAACTTCTCGTTGTTCCTCAAGACAAATCACAGACTTCTGAAGTAATTAGCCCCCATTGGTGATGAACTGCACCATTGCCCCCACTGGTCATCGGCACCTGACTAAAACACATGAAATTCCAATTTTCAGTCAGTTGAACCAGCATTCGTTTATGTGAGGTAAATAAATCTATGTTGTTAGCACAACAAAGTTAGCCGCGGGCTATCTTGTTTGTTATGATTTTGAAAGAATAACAAGCAACATCTATGTGTCAATTTGTAGCATGTGAGATAAAAATTAATTTCAGCATCGAGTAATTGAAGTTGAAATAGATTATAAGACTATAAATCTGTTGGCTGCTAGATCAAGCTGGAAGTACAAAAGAAAACAAGGTTGTTGCTATCTTGTACAAATTGAATCATGGAGGACAAAGATCAGCACAAGTCTGTAGCTATCTAGCACAAGGATCGACACAAGGAGGTTTGCAAAAAGTACAGGCTGTAGCTAAGTTACACAGTCAAGAATTACTTATGTGTTGCCCTGCTCACTAAAACAGGATCAAGAATTCTGGTTTCCAGTTGACTGACAGCAAGTCAGCAACCCAGGTTTCCCCCAAATTCAGTAATATTAAAGATTACTAATTTGCATGGCAGAGAGTGATCCAAGAGAATCTACAAAACATTTTTGGGCGGGATAGAAAACAAAAAACAGATCCAAACTTTGCACAGTCTGTGATCCAAACATTTCTTTCTTTCCACCCTAGTACTAGTTCTAGCTCACAAGTCACAACGCTACAAAACCTGAGTTGAGAACCTGGAGCACTAGATTAGATTAGATTAAACTCAGATGGATGAAAGAGGAGTTGCACTAAAGAAATTCAGAATTCAGTTGTATGTACAAGAACCCAATCTAGTCAATTCAAACTTGTACAATGGCCTGCATACAATATTTTACACCATGAGCACACCTTACACCAGCAGGAATAAATTTTAGCTAAGTTTCAGCGCAGGAACTTGTGCTCACAGCTAGTACTGAGTATGACAGCAGCCTATTTCAATAAGCAAGACAAGTACGCAAGTACCATGATTCAGAATAAGTCATCGCATTCACATTCATGTAGTATCTTGTAACAAACCAAGGCTATGGATTCAAAGGAAGTGAAAGGTTCTTTAACAAATGATACCGCGCGAATCTATCTCGACAAGTAAATTAAGTATCATGTTTCATCACAAGCATATCACAAGCATAACTGACGAGTTAGACCACTTACTTGCAACACTCAGTGCTCATCTACTAATGTCTCTGAAAACCAAGGCACGTATGGAAGAAACGACTCACTGATGCCTGGCCCAAGAGCGACAACACGGTGTGCTTTCCCACGATCAATATCGTACGACATCAGCACGTTCTGCTCACCCATAATAAAGAAAAAGATATTGCAATCCGGGTGAAATGCAACAGCCTCATAGCCCAGACCGAAATTCCCACCGAAGAGTTGCATAGTGCTGACACTATGTTTCAAGCTCCATGCACCATCTTCCAGAGTCCAGAATGATATTTGGTACTCACTGTCAATGTGTGTGCCGACAAACCACAAGCAACCCTGAGACTGTCGAAGGAGGAAACCAGGTCCACGGACATCTGGCAACTCAATCTCCTTCCATTCCTTTGCCTCCAAATCCACGGCAATGAGCACGCCCTGGTAGGTAAGGAAATGCAGCATGCCGTTAAAGAACACGGCGCTGGCCAGTTCTAACAGACTCACACAACCACTCCAGCTAAGCGCAATGTGATTCCAACGAGCAGTGCGGGACGAGTAGATCCTTGCTTGGGCATCACCATCCGCCGTGTACGAAAAGACTTGGAAATGCGAGGAGACGGCGGAGTCGAAGGCCAGGCGGCAGGTGCAGATTCCATCAAAGTCCCCAGGGTCCGGCAAGGCTACCCATTTCTCGGTAACGGGATTGCAGACGAAGTAATCGTAGCGCACTGGGGAGGAGGTGGAGGAGGAGGCATCCAGGGTCCCGTGCTAGCAGAGGAGGAGGTGGAGGAGGAGACATCCAGGGTCCCGTGCTAGCAGAGGAGGAGGCTATTGCAGAAGTCCAAGACGATGATGTCAGCGTGGTTGGGCAGTAAGCGAGCGCGGGCTTGACCAGAGGCGGTCTGCGTCCCGAGACATTGGTGAAGTGCAGCGCCTTTGTGGGGAAGCGGTTGTTGTCCCAGCTCTTGTAGAAGAAGCCGGGGAGGATCTGCGCCATCCTCTTGCGGTGGTAGGCGCGCCAACAGGTCGTGCGGGGGCCATTGGTCACCCCCCAGGCTGTGCTCGCCCGTAATTTACCGGTCCTTACTAAAAATGTTCCGTTAATGTTTACAGATTTTTGTCTATTCAAGAAATACCTGAAAAATAGACACTTTGAGAAAGAGATACTGCTTACTTCAAATACTATTAGGTTACACTGCTCAGGCCTCAGGATAAACCCTGCACTGATGGGCACTTAGACCCCCGCGTTGACGGGTTAAGCGCCCGTCAGTGACTACGCACCAGTGGAGGGTCTCCCTCCACAGACGGGCACATGTTTAGAGCCCTTCAGTGGATTACTCTTCCAGTGACGGGCCGCAGCGTGCTCGTCTGTGCTGGTTATGACAATGACGGGTGCGTAGCCTTCGCCCGTCAGTGTTATCCTTTTCAGATTTTTTTCCAGAAACAGAATACTTATTGCACAAAATTTGACACAAATTGCATCAATATATACATCCATTCCATCAGAACACATTCCATTCCATTGAAATAATATTACATGGATCATCATACATTTAATGATTAGTATAAATTTCAGAAATCCCTTCTGGTATTCATGTAATTGAGTACAACCCTAGTGGCGTATAGGTGTGTATTCTTAGTTGTGGAACTTCAAAGAGGAACGGAGTGGGACAATGAAAATAAATGCTCAAGCACATCGATGTCATCGACAAAGACATACTTTAGCACCTATTGTACCTCACCCTCCGTTTCTCCCCGAAAGTCTTGCAGCCAAGGAAAGCTCATATTTGACAATAGGGCACTCGTCTACATCAATCCCGATGGGATTCCCAAAAATTCATAATAATCTATTTCAACTACAACTAAACTACTAGTGCATTGTACTAACTAGGGATTTTGCACTCGTTTACTTCTAATCTAATAGCGGGAATGGCTGGCGGTGGATGGCAGCTGAATCTGGGATGGTTGGCGGTGTAGGAACACGGGGACGACAACAACGGAGGATCAGCGGAGACGGCGACGTTAAGCCGGATCCGCGCGGTGGAGGAGGAGCGACGGTGGGGCGCGGCCGGCGGTGGAGGATCGCGTGGACGTTCATGGCGGGCGCGACCACTGTCCCTAATTAGTGACACACATTAATGGATTACCGAGATTCAAATGATCTCCACGGGAGACTACCAAATTCATTTATATGCTAAATTATGTTTTTTAATGCAATCATATGCATGGTCTTCATTATTACTCTGCGTTTATTGAATTATTGGTATCATCCTGTTACGTGTCAACCTGACTTTCTTCTTCTTTTTTCCTTAGTCAATGCGATCACGATAAGAAGTTGGACAATGAAACATAATACAATGCCGGTTCTTGCATGTCCTGATTCATCGAAAACAGTTGTAATAATTGTGTTTGATTAATCTGTAAATGTTATCTTATATATTATCCTTGTTCTTCTGTTATTTTTTGCAGATAGGGGTCTGTTATTTTTTTTTTGCAGAGGCCGGGTGTACTTGGTATCATGGTGATATTAATATATTACCCTTTATAAAAAAAAGAAACGATGATGTGTTATTTGCTATCGCGCCACGTCCGTTTAGCTACCCATCATTGTTGCTTAATCTACAGTGTTTTCCCTACTTTTCCTCTCTAATTACATGTAATTTTAATTTATTTTACATGGTACATGTGTCTATCATGAAAGCAAAATGTTTTCTTGCAGTTCAAAGCATGGGAGATTTTGCTTCCCAAAGAAGAAAAAAGGAGGTAGAGAAATGATATGCTAATAAAATTTCATTGTGCTACAATAGTTTGGTATTACTATTGAAAATAAATAAATGTTAAGCTAATAAAATTTGCTAATTTTAGAAATACCCTCGGAGCTTAATTTTGGTAAGTTGAATAAGCAAAAGATAAAAAGAGGATGCATTTTAGCTTGTAAGATAAAAAGACAAAAGAAGATGAAAAATAATAGGGCAGCGCTCTGCGCCGGCGCGCCGGCCCAATCTTTTCGGCCGGTCAGCCCAGATCCGTCCGATCTCCTCCCTCCTCTTCCGCGTAGCCGTCAGATCTCCTCCCTTCTCTTCCGCATCTCATCTTCAACCTCCCACACGGGAGAGAAAAAAAGGAGGGCGCCGCCCCTGCACACGCCGCGCCCCACGCCTCGCCTCCTCATCTTCTCTCGCCGCCGGTCATCCCCGGTCGCCGCCCCCTCGCCGTTGGTCGCGGCCCTCGCCGTCGCTCCCAGCTCTGCCATGATGCATGTAGCAAAAACGAGTGCCTGGTTGAAGCTTTCTCTATTGCCGGTTGAAACATTTTTCATATACCGTTGAAGCTTTTTATGTCAACGGTTGCAACAAACGCGAGCATGGTTCCCCAGCTGGCCATGGTGACCGTCAAAGCTCTACGCTGTCCGAGATGCAGCTCAACCGTGCCGGTTGTAGCAAAAACGTTATGCCGGTTGTAGCAAAATGAAACACCGCATGTAGCAAAAATCGCGACGCCATGTGCGATGTAGCAAAATGCGACATCGGTGGTAGCAAAACGCGGTGCCGGTTGTAGCAAATTTCGATGCCGGTTGAAGCATGTAGTAAATTACTGAGCTGGAACTTCGCCGGCCATGTCCGTTGCAGCTCCGGTCGCCATGGAGCAGTTGAGAGAGGGGAAATCGAGGGGAGTTCGAAGGTGCTCGCCGGAGAAGAAGACGGGGCTCGCTGGAGGAGATCGCCGGGGTAGGATTCCCATGGCAACCGGGAGATTGGAAAAAAGGAAAGAGAAGGACGCAGGATGAGGAAGAAGATAACGTGGTGTACCCTTCCAATTTGATTCGCTGCCGCGAGCGAGTGGACAGACCGGCCGAAGCGTTCGGCCGGCGCACCGGCCCCAAACGTTTCCCAAAATAATATCAAACGCATGTTCTTGCCAAACGGGTGGATAATATTTATTTATTGCACACCATGGATGGGCATTACAGCTTTAATATATTACACACGTAGGTATGTACATATACATGCACGTATATAATCCCTTAACAGTATTTAATCGAGCTGCAGACGATGCTGCTGGATCCCATCGTGCTTTATTCATTACATTACATTACACACATATGTATAGCCAGCTAGCTGGGGTTTAACGTAGCATGCAGATCGAGTAGAGGTCTGCAGGTACGAGGTAGGTCTGGATGGGATCGATGGGTAGAGTACGTAGGTAGCTGCTAGCTCGATATATAAGTGATTGATTCATGGGTTGGGCACGAGGCCGACGTAGACACCGAGGGCGAGGAGGCTGTCCCCCCCGGAGCGGCCGAAGAAGCCGAGCACGGCGCCGTTGTGGTTGCCGGCCACGGCCTTGTCCGGCAATGGCACGCTAAAGTCAGTCCCCGCGCGGCGCCCGTACAGGTTGCGCGGACCCTTGTTGGTGGTGAACTGGAGCGAGGTCACGCCATTGGCGTCGAAAGTGCCAGTGATGTTGTTGACATACTCGCCTGGGCTCATGGGAAGCTGCACCACATGCATGCGTATAGTCACAAGTGACACAACTAAGTAGCGCAATCGATAAGTAGAAAAAAATTACTGTAAGAATGAGTTAACGTACGGGTTGCGGCGGTAGGTCGGTCGTGCCCCAGGGGCCTACATTGATGAGGTGGCCATTCTGGTCGACGTAGGTGAAGGAGAAGCCATAGATGCGCTGAGTGCTGTGGACAGTGACGCTCTTAAGCTGGACCGGCGTGCTGATCAATTTGTTATTGGGGCCGATCCTGCCCCACGGACCGATCATGACCGGCAAACCATTCTTCCCCAGCACGTAGACGCCGAGTGCCTGGAGGGTGTCGTTGGAGCGGCCGAAGAAGGCGACCCCCTCGCCATCGCTCTGCTGCAACGGCACGCTGAAGGCGGTCCCTGCCTGGTAGCCGTACGGCCCGTGCTCACGACTATTGATGATAAGCGTGAGCGAGGTGACGCCGTCAGAATCGTTGAAGGTGCCGCTCACGTAGTTGAGCTGGTCGTTTCGCGTCATCTGGATTATCTCTGAGCGTTCCGGGTCGATCTTGCCCCAGGGGCCGACGGGGATTTCCTTCTCGTCCTGGTCGACGTAGACGAAGGAGAAGCCAATGATACTGCCATTCCTGGAATCCCAGCTACTAATGGTGATGGTCTTCAGGCGTTGGGGCCTGCTGCCGACGTTGATGTCATGATGTTGTCCGCCCGGTGCACCAAATGGACCAACCTTCACCGGGTCCTACATAAAACATGCATCCATCACAAATTCATTCATCAACATCCTGCACACACACAGATATATTACACCAAATGCTTGGTTTAAGTATACACATATACTATTTCTAAGATATCCAAAACGAAATACGTACATGAATTTTTTTTGCGAGTGAGTTCATACATAGTTTTTACTATATTTTTTAAATATATTCATACAAGGAGTATATTCCAAAAATTGAACAGACTACCTGAAAAGTAGTATACGTATACAACCTAGTTTGTCTTATATATATACTCTCTATACTACGGCTACATACTCGCCATTACATTAGAGACTACCTACATAGCATTAAAAGACACGTGAGTCTAAGGGCCTGTTCGGAACTCCTCCCGCTCCGCGCTTCTCCAACTCCAGGCGCGGAGCCGGACCGAACGTTTTTTCGACGCGGAGTGAGCTTTCTGAAGCGTGGCGTTCCTCCAGTGCAAATTACCGAAGCTGCTAAAGCCCAGCTCCACGTAAACGAGAAGTAAGAGTTCGCAGTATTTACAGCTACTTGCCACCGCTAAAGAAAACGATTCGTCTCAGCGAACGATCGATCCCCTCGCCAGGCGCCAAGTGTACAGGTTGGCCCGAACTGGGCTGCCACCAGCCGGCCCAAAGTGGCTCCCAGCAGGCCAACAGCCTCCAGCTGGGCTACATCGTTGGGAGAAGCTAGCGTTGCTCCCGAACGCTTGGGAATCGCTGGGTGGAGTGAGAAGCGACGCAGAGAAGCTGAATTCGTGGAGTTTGCAGAGTTTGGAGAGGTTCCGAACACGCCCTAACTACACCCGGTAGTACTACTTGGAAGCTAGCTCTAGTTGCTCAAGCCTTACCGCCATATTCCCGAGCTACTGAGTCTGAAGCGTGTGTGTGTGTGTGCAAGTTGCGATGGGCCAAATGATCATGGAAGGCCACCTATTTATAGCGACTCAGCTGCGCGCGTGCGCCTACCATTCATCCCACTCGATAGAGATCAGTACATGTTTGATTCGTTTCTATCGGGTCAGGTGCCGCTCTGGTAAGAATTAATATTAATTATGAATTATTTGCAGTCCATGCCTGACTAGCTACTCCCAGTTCCTTCAATTCCTAGTTGGTTGTATTACTTTTCTGTTGATTACCATATCTCATATGCTACATTACTTTCATTTTATATATGATATCTTCTCTGGCCTATCGACTTGTTTGTGCATGTGTTGCATAGCCATTAGAAAGACATCAATTAGAAATATAGTCGTTAAAAATATTCTCTTAGTTGCAAAATATTAATAAAATATATATGAGTGCAATTTTGTGTGCGAGATGGAGGGAGCGGGTTGGAGCACGCCGAGAAATAGGGAGGGAATCGTATAGAGTGGTTCCCCTGTATGGAGACACTATTATGGATAAGTACATCACTGACAAGCAAAAAACAACAATCACTAATCCTGGAAAATCTCCGGCATCGTGTTTCTCTAACTATAAGCTGCGGCCTTGATTTATCTGTCTGATATCGCATGGATGGATAGAACGGATTTGACGAAACATATAAAAACATATGGTTGGCCTAATGGAAATCATTTTCTTTATATTGACTAATTAGAGTCTCTCCGGATTGTACACTGTCTTATCACGAACAAACTAAAGGAATATAATTCTTTTTTGTTATATGTAACACATGAAAACATTATAGATTATAAACTTTCAAAGAGAATAGTTTTACAAAGTTACTATATTAAAACAGTTAGAGAAACCATTTGTTCTTAAAAAAATTAGACCGTGCGACGCATGGGTTGATTACTAGTTAAGGGATATGATTAAGAGACAACAACATCAAATATATGGAAAGACACACTTCTCTACAATTGCATTGCTATCTTTGGTGTCATTTCTTGATGACATGCATCGGTATCAAAGAACCTTCCACTACTACATAACAAGCCTTTACAGCCGGTTCAAATGTGCCCTCCTGAGTCAGTTTTGGCAGCGACCCTACTATTAAATGTATAATAGGAAACATCTTTAAAAAACTCACTATCGAAAACAAATCCACACATATTAACAAATTACATAGTGATATTTTATTGCCATCCTAAAATACAGGGAAGTTTCGATGAGTATAGCCATTGCAAACATAGCCGTTAGAAATACATCAATTGAAAATATAGCCGTTAAAGGTATTCACTTAGTTAAAGAATATTGAGAAAATATATATGAGTGGAATATAGTGTGCGAGATGTAGGGAGCAGGTTGGAGCACATCGCGAAATAGGGAGGGAATCTTGTAGTGGCTCCCTGTATGGAGACACTATTAAAGAAAAGTACATCACTGAAAGGCAAAAAATAAACATCACTGATGGGTTTTGTGCCCGTCAATGAGGAAAGGTCGGTGCCAATAAAAATCAACACTGAATATCCTTCCCTGCCCCGTCAGTGGTGATAAAGCGTAGAACCAAAAATATAGCGGGCCGGGCCGATGAGGCCCAACCGCTTACTACCCACATCCACAAACTCATCGAGTGGTTGTCGAGTTGCCATTGTCATCACTTTGAGGTTCTCGTTACCGTCGCCGCCGCAGGCTCCTTGGCACTGGAATTGAGGATGTAGCCTCCACCATCGCTGGTTCAGATGGAGGCGGTGGGTCTTGCCACCACCTCCGCCACCCGCATCACCTCCCAATCCGCTAACGTGCTCTTGCTAGCTCCTCGCCCTCCTCGTACATTTGTCGGGGAGACCTCACCGCCGACCCGTTGGAGCTCTCCATCTTCCCAATCCCACAATCGATCACTGTTGCTCCGTTCCAGAGGGCCTTTAGTCCCGGTTCCAGAGGGCCTTTAGTCCCGGTTCCAGAGGGCCTTTAGTCCCGGTTCTGGAACCGGGACTAAAGGGTCGGGACTAAAGCCCCCCCCCCCCCCTTTAGTCCCGGTTCGCTTACGAACCGGGACAGAAGGGGCTCCACGTGGCCGCTCTCTGTGCGTGGGCTGGAGAACCTTTAGTCCCGGTTGGGGTTACAAACCGGGACTAAAGGTGAAGCCTTTAGTCCCGGTTTGTAACCCCAACCGGGACTAAAGGCTCAAAAAAAAAATTCAAAATTTTTTTTCAAATCTTTGAATTATTTGACAATTTAATCTGTAATCACCCCTCCTCACTGCTTCAGAATTTAATCTCTAATCTCTAATCAGCACTCATTCCAAATCGTCTAACTTCCCGGCCGGTCACCCATCCTCTCAATACTCCAGCCCCAGCACGCTTAACTTTCAGGTTCTATTCCCCCTAGTTTCCAAGTCAACACTTGTTTTTTTCCTGACAATAATAAGCAATCAATCCTATTAACCCTTAGGTCTTGATGTCACATGATTTAATTTTTTGAATTCCAAACAATTATTAAAATAAACATAATAAGTACTAATAATATTGAATTTCAATGAAAATAAAATAAGTAATAATATTATTTTATTCATGTGTGAGGAATCCAAATATGACACACACACAAACACACACCCCCCCTGGATCGCCTTTTCAGTTTAAAAATAAATAAAAGAAAATGATAAAAAATTCAAATTTAAAAATCCTTCAAGATGCCCATGTGTTATGTGTTCTAGTTGTTAGGAAAATTAACAAACATGAATTTTGAATTTTTTTGCAAAAGGCCGCCGTGTTTCGGTAAAATGGCCGTAACTTTTGCATACGACCTCCGATGAAAAAGTTTTTTATATGAAAAAGCATCTACTCAAAAAGTTACATCCGAATTCAACAGGCTACGCCCATTATCGATTTTTTAGAATCCTCGAAAACCTAACAGAAAAAAAGTTACGATGCTTTTAAGATCTGGAGGCAAAAAAATAAAAAAAGTTAGCGATGGCGCACCAGTGCATAGTGCGCCACTACTATTTTCCCGCCTTCAAAATTCAAAAAAATTTAAAAATAGTAATGGTGCACTGGTCGACTATGCCCTCTCTTTTCCCACTTCTTCCTCCCCTCCCTACACTAATAGCCTTTTTTCTAGTAGTGGTTGGTGTCCATCCAATCATAACGTCGACTACATCTGCTAGCACCGTCCCAGCCAGAGTTACAACTAAGGTTAACCAAGCCAGAGTCAACCCTTTCTAACTTTATTTGCTATTTTTCATGCATTTAATGATTTTTTTGAGCTAAATGGCCATTCATTTGAAAAGCACTACAAATGAACTCTGAAAAGGTTGAAACTTGGCATGGTATCATAATTTCACCCACATAGCTTGTGCTAAAAAGTTGAGAGGGTTACGGAAAAAACTGGATGCACTTCGTGTACAAACTGGACCATCTCCTTCGAAGTATCAAGGTTTCGGACGAAAACCCATCTGTTACAAAGGCATTTCATTTTTTTTAACTTATTTCAACTCCAGACTTTTTCTGCATTCAATATGCACCATTCAAAGCCACATCCTCAAATTTCAACCTTTTCTAACTTCATTTGCTATTTTTCATGCATTTAATGATTTTTTGAGCTAAATGACCCTGAAATTGAAAAGACCTACAAATGAACTCTAAAAAGGTTGAAACTTGGCATGGTATCATCATTTCACCCACATAGCATGTGCTACAAAGTTGACAGGGTTACGGCAAAAACTGGATGCACTTCGTGTACAAACTGGACCATCTCCTTCGAAGTATCAAGGTTTCGGACAAAAACTCGTCTGTTACAAAGGCGTTTCATTTTTAAATTATTCTAAAAATAACCAAATAAATCTTCTTGTGAAAACAATCTAACACGTGACTAGGAGCAAAAAGAATTAAATTAAAAACTATTTGTAAACTTAAGTTATTCACAATCTACGGTTTGAAGCAAATTTGAACAAATTCAAATTTAAACATTCAAATTTGAACAAATTCAAATTTAAACATTCAAATTTGCAAACTAATGGCACAAACAGAAACTAGACAAAATTTTGAATCTAATGCAAAAAGAATCACTCAAAAACATCAAATTTCCTAAAAGATATAAGCAATTTAAAACAGAAACTAAAAACAGATCCCACTTGTAAAAACATAAAAAAAACTTTCTGAACCCTTTTAGTCCCGGTTGGTGTCTCCAACCGGGACTAAAGGTCCCATTTGAACCGGGACTAATGCCCGACCGGCGCCCTAGCCGCTCGAACCGGGACTAATGCTCACATTAGTCCCGGTTCGTAATGCAACCGGGACTAATGTGTTGGGTGACCTGTGACCAATGCCCCCTTTTGTACTAGTGGTTACTACTGCCCCGTCAAGCTTAATAGATAGCAGAATAAAGTGGAACCTGCGCACGCATAACTCATCAATTACATTACTTAACCTCGAGTACGCGAAACCGAATATGCACAAGACAGTAACACTCACTTGAAGTTGTAAGGAAAGAGTATTTCCCTTTTGTTTTGATGTCCAAGGAACGCTTTTAGCAAGTTTTCCGTAGTATCTTTGGCTCTGTTTTGTACCGACCATTCATTTACGGTATTTGGGCTAATGAACCCAATGTCATAGATTTGTCGTTTTTTGCATTCGACGATCTTCAATCTGCATAATATAGTGAGGATAATTATATATACATGCAATGAACGAGCTGAGCTAGAGACTTAATTATAGAAGTAATACTTACAGACAATAGCAAGTCATGAGTTGTTTGTCGAGGGCCTGTTGATTGAATAACTGAAATAACTCCACAAATTCAACAGGCAGCAGGTCGACTCCAATGAAGTCGTGCTCTTTTTTAATTCCGACAAACAAACTGTCGGTCCCAGACTTCCTGCAGTTTTCCATGTACCACTCATGCAATGTTCGCATCATCGTTGTTAGATGAGGATGATCAGGTTTGACGAGAGGCTTCCCGTGCTCGTATCTAAAGATCTCTACTACCTCGGCTGTTTCAAACTATACATCATCGCCCACGTAATCACCAAGAGTGGTACCGGGCAGTAGCACCGGATGATTAGCGATATCGTGGTCTTGCGGGTGGGCAACTGGGCTAGCCTCTGTTTTTTTGGCTTAAATGCTTACACGGTATATATACTTTATATATACCTAGTTTTTTTTGCCAAAAATAATGTGTATTCAACTGAATACCCTAGAATTGAGGTGGGCCCGCCCCTGCCTACCATCCCTCTAACCCTCCCTTTCCGCCGCCGGTGACCACCCCACACCCTCACCCGCACGTGTCAACCCTTGAACTCCCCTCCACCGGCGACACCGTGGACAGCTGCATGCGTTGTCCCCGTTTTCGGGTCGTTCTAGGCTCGGCCTCACAGGGAACTCAGCGGCTGGCCGCATCTTCCCCGTCTCCGCCTCGGCTGGTTGCGGCTATCAGGAATCGACTGAACTGTTTTTTTTTTCCAGTTGCCTGATGAATAGCAAATGCGAAAAAATAACTAATTAATCATGACGTCTCTACCGCAGGACCATTATGTATGGAGTACAGAATGTGAATATGTGACAAGTAGAAACTCTCTTCGGACCGCTGGAGGTGCACACTCACACTCAACGGTGGAAACAGGCCCCAGGCTGCCCGGGCAGTGGCCTGGGTCGTGAGGCTGGGTTCCTTCCTTCACTGTAGTAAGTGTTTGACCTGGGGCTTGCGTGGGTCTTGCCCCGATCCTGGCGCCGCCACTGCTCACACTGCATATTATATTAACCGACTACATTGAGGAGGAGTCCGCAAGCTACATACATTTGATCATATCAAGTTATAGACCCTCTGGCGTCGCCCCCGCTCGGGCGACTCGGGCGGTTCCCCAGCCCTAGCCGCCGTCGGGGCCGAATCCTCCTTCCCTCACCCCGTCGCCGCCGGAGGACGCTGCCGGGATGCGCCCGGGGGCTGACGGCGGTGGCGGGGATCCTCCTCTCTCCAACGTCTCACGGGTGGTGCGGAGCCCTTGCGCGTGTGGAGGCGCAGCAGATCCGACGGCGGCGGCGATGGCCGCGGCGGCGGCGGCGGCGGTGGCTGGCCCTGCCATGGGTGATGGCGACTGCGGCGCGTCGGACAGCCCGTCACGGGCGGCGGCGGGCGGCGGCTTTCCTCGTTCGGGCGGCGGCGACTTCTGATGCGGCGGCGCGTCATCCGGCTTCGGATCGGCAGCGGCGTGGAGGGCCTGGTGGGCTGCTTGGCAGCACCTCCGGTCAGATCTGTTCTGGCCGGTGCAGCCAGCGATGGTGGTCACCTCTTCCGTCGGAGGTGGTCGGCCTGAGGCTGGGTGGCCAGATCTCGAGATCCGTCATCTAGTCCCGGCTGCGAGTCGGAGAGACATGGTTGCCGATGAAAACCGAGCCAACGGCAGGCGATGGCGGCGTTCTACGCCGTTACCTTGATGAAGGCATCGTCGAGTAACTACGGTCAACCCACTCGTGCTGCTCTGGGGGAAACCCTAGGATCTGGTGTTCCAGATCGGACGATGGCGGCACTACGGTGTCGTTTCTCTCTTGGGAGCATCGTTTGTGGAGCAGCGCTGGATGACAGAGGCAAGAGGCGGAGCGGCTTCGTCTTGAACGGAGCTTCGGTGGAGATGTCAAGTCATGCCTGGCCGACAGGTGCTACGCTGTGTCATGCCATGTCGGCAGGTGCTACGCACGACAAATCTTCCAGAGTCTCCGCGTCGGGATGGACGAGCGCAGGGCGGTGGAGTCGTTGGGCGCCGTGGTGGCGTCGACGGATGGCCGGACTGGCAAGGATGATGCGGATTTCTCTCTTGAAGATGGGACAGCGGTTCGATGATGATGGCGGCTTCTAAAATGTGTGCATGTGATATACGCTTTAGGTCTGCTGCACCGGGTGTACGTTCCGATACGTTATATGGATGGATCGGCGACGACAACGGTTATAGATATGGGGAGTGAGAGCACTCCACATTATCAAGTTTGTAGGTGTGAGTGGAGGCTTCGGGTGGCTTGATGTATGTTCTTGTCAGACCTTAGTGGAATAATTAATAAAGATGGCTGCATGCATCAATTGATGCAGAGGCCGGGGGTTTAACCTCCTTTTCAAAAAAAAAAAAAAAAAAGTTATAGACCCTCTAAAGGTTCTTGTCAGTACGCAGTCATCTATGCAGTTGTTTGGTTCGTTACAGAATTGAAAGGTAAGAACAAGCTGTAGCACAGTTGAGTTAGTTGTACAAATTGAAAGTTAAGAGGTTGATGATGAGTCTGTCTGTCCAAGGATCAAAATCATATTGTGCGTGCCTCACAACTTATACATACATCACGATGTCATAATAACATCGCATGACATGGTCCAAGGATCAAATCAGAACATCGATCACAGTGGTCGCTCTAGCCGCTGTCCGGGCCTGTACGGGACCCGACGTCCCCCTCCCTTTGTCGGCGGCAGCGAGTGCTCCATCGCTCGACTTGGCCTGAACTGAAGAACAGAGCATGCAGTTTCAGTACCATAAATAACCTGACTTGTTCTCACAGATCAAAGATTAGCCATTGCACTACACAAGAATAGACAAGTTTCTTCAGAAAAAGAACAGTCTGGATTCTGAATCTCTGCATGTTGTTAAATGACAGCCAATTAGGCTTATGAAAAAGAACAGCTAGTACATGGTCGTTCGGTTCGTCGTCTATCATCAAGTTATCAGCTCACAAACCATAGTAGAATAGTAAAGCAAAGAATCACTACAAAATGATCATTGCATAAATGTGCTCTACATTACAACCTTGTTTTCTTGTTAGTCTCGCTAAATGGAGTAAAATGCACTTGACACAAAAGTTCCTACGCATCACTGCACTGGGATTGATGTTAAGCATCCAGGGCAAGAAGCTGAGGCTGCCTGCATGTAAAATAAGAAGAAAAAAAAGCTTTCATATGAACTTTTCTGTGCTTAATTACTAGCTGAATGCTAAAGTTGAATAATACGTACTGAAGCTTCACACTTCAGTACTGTTCGTTCATTATCCAAGAAATGCCAACAACCATACTGTGGATTGCTAAATGTATTCTGAAATCTGATTATATATATATATATATATAAGAGCATCACTTGATTGCTAAGGTCTGATGAAGAATTAAAATTCGTGACGACATTACTAACCTTTTTGGCCCTTAACCGATTAAAATCCCAATTCTTATGGAAAGATAAAAATCACAATTCACCATGGAGATAACAACGTTCTGGTACAAAAAAAGCTAGGTAGCAATACACAAGAGGAAAAAGCTAGTAGAGAAGTACCAACATCTTGCCTCCATTATTAGTCCTTCCTCTCAACGAGTTAGGGCCTACTCCTCTTCATAATCATCCACTCTGTCCTCTTCATGTTCATCGTCCCACTGAACCTGACAAGTTAAAACTAAACAATAGGAAGAAATATATTCAGATTCAGCTAACTCTAGCATACAAATGAAACAATGATGGGATCAATGATAGATAGGAGATTACTTATATTGAACAGAGCAATCGAACTATACATTACCTGCACATTTGGCTCGATATAACAGCTCTCCATGTTGTACGGTTCACTTGCGCAAACTGGCCCAGCTGGGCTGGGAGTGCAATTCTGCCCAAATGCCTCCATTAGTTGCTGCTTCTTCCTCTGATCTGCTGCTCTGCTCTTCTTGCATAGAGCGAGCTGGAGAAGAGCACATGCATCATGCAGTACATTCAGCTTGAGAACCTGAAACCCACCAAGCTGACTGGCTTGCTGTTCACAATTATCCAGAGAAATTAAGAGCAACAGCTGCCTAAATGAAATGAAACTTCATTTGAATAATTGCACTGCATGCACAAGAAACGGCAGAATAACCTACAAGTGTCATAATTAGCAGGGACCCTCCATTTCACAGAATGAAAGAAATGAAACCCCAAACCATCATCACATCAGCAGGTTCAGTAGTACATGTAGTTAATTCCAGCAGCTAAGCGAGCTTATATAAACATATAGGCAAATAAAACACGGCTGCTACAAACAAAACAAAAGAGGGAGAGCAAGCTAGATCTTGGTTCGATCAGGTGCCTCCAACTTGGTGTACTTGCCTGCTATATATCCACTAACTGAATCTGGGAATGGGGTGAAAACCACACACCAGCCCACCAAAAATTAACCTCATTCCCTGTATCAATCCAGTGCATTCATCAACTTCTGGAACACAACCCATCACACTATTGTGGTGTCAAACCAAATGATTAATCCATTTCCAACCCATGGAGGCAGCCAACCCCACAGTATGAAGGCAGTACAAAAGACTGAATGGCAGTACAAATTACAAGAATACATAGGCTAACCCACCCTGCAACAAACAGTACATCCTCAACATGTCTATTACGAAAATACATCAAGAAAATATTCAACTTGTTCTTGACACAAATTACTGAGATCCAGGAGGAAGGCGGTGATAGTGCCAGAGCAGGGCGGCGGTTGCAAGCAGATGAAGAAACTTCTCGTTGTTCCTCAAGACAAATCACAGACTTCTGAAGTAATTAGCCCCCATTGGTGATGAACTGCACCATTGCCCCCACTGGTCATCGGCACCTGACTAAAACACATGAAATTCCAATTTTCAGTCAGTTGAACCAGCATTCGTTTATGTGAGGTAAATAAATCTATGTTGTTAGCACAACAAAGTTAGCCGCGGGCTATCTTGTTTGTTATGATTTTGAAAGAATAACAAGCAACATCTATGTGTCAATTTGTAGCATGTGAGATAAAAATTAATTTCAGCATCGAGTAATTGAAGTTGAAATAGATTATAAGACTATAAATCTGTTGGCTGCTAGATCAAGCTGGAAGTACAAAAGAAAACAACGTTGTTGCTATCTTGTACAAATTGAATCATGGAGGACAAAGATCAGCACAAGTCTGTAGCTATCTAGCACAAGGATCGACACAAGGAGGTTTGCAAAAAGTACAGGCTGTAGCTAAGTTACACAGTCAAGAATTACTTATGTGTTGCCCTGCTCACTAAAACAGGATCAAGAATTCTGGTTTCCAGTTGACTGACAGCAAGTCAGCAACCCAGGTTTCCCCCAAATTCAGTAATATTAAAGATTACTAATTTGCATGGCAGAGAGTGATCCAAGAGAATCTGCAAAACATTTTTGGGCGGGATAGAAAACAAAAAACAGATCCAAACTTTGCACAGTCTGTGATCCAAACATTTCTTTCTTTCCACCCTAGTACTAGTTCTAGCTCACAAGTCACAACGCTACAAAACCTGAGTTGAGAACCTGGAGCACTAGATTAGATTAGATTAAACTCAGATGGATGAAAGAGGAGTTGCACTAAAGAAATTCAGAATTCAGTTGTATGTACAAGAACCCAATCTAGTCAATTCAAACTTGTACAATGGCCTGCATACAATATTTTACACCATGAGCACACCTTACACCAGCAGGAATAAATTTTAGCTAAGTTTCAGCGCAGGAACTTGTGCTCACAGCTAGTACTGAGTATGACAGCAGCCTATTTCAATAAGCAAGACAAGTACGCAAGTACCATGATTCAGAATAAGTCATCGCATTCACATTCATGTAGTATCTTGTAACAAACCAAGGCTAAGGATTCAAAGGAAGTGAAAGGTTCTTTAACAAATGATACCGCGCGAATCTATCTCGACAAGTAAATTAAGTATCATGTTTCATCACAAGCATATCACAAGCATAACTGACGAGTTAGACCACTTACTTGCAACACTCAGTGCTCATCTACTAATGTCTCTGAAAACCAAGGCACGTATGGAAGAAACGACTCACTGATGCCTGGCCCAAGAGCGACAACACGGTGTGCTTTCCCACGATCAATATCGTACGACATCAGCACGTTCTGCTCACCCATAATAAAGAAAAAGATATTGCAATCCGGGTGAAATGCAACAGCCTCATAGCCCAGACCGAAATTCCCACCGAAGAGTTGCATAGTGCTGACACTATGTTTCAAGCTCCATGCACCATCTTCCAGAGTCCAGAATGATATTTGGTACTCACTGTCAATGTGTGTGCCGACAAACCACAAGCAACCCTGAGACTGTCGAAGGAGGAAACCAGGTGCACGGACATCTGGCAACTCAATCTCCTTCCATTCCTTTGCCTCCAAATCCACGGCAATGAGCACGCCCTGGTAGGTAAGGAAATGCAGCATGCCGTTAAAGAACACGGCGCTGGCCAGTTCTAACAGACTCACACAACCACTCCAGCTAAGCGCAATGTGATTCCAACGAGCAGTGCGGGACGAGTAGATCCTTGCTTGGGCATCACCATCCGCCGTGTACGAAAAGACTTGGAAATGCGAGGAGACGGCGGAGTCGAAGGCCAGGCGGCAGGTGCAGATTCCATCAAAGTCCCCAGGGTCCGGCAAGGCTACCCATTTCTCGGTAACGGGATTGCAGACGAAGTAATCGTAGCGCACTGGGGAGGAGGTGGAGGAGGAGGCATCCAGGGTCCCGTGCTAGCAGAGGAGGAGGTGGAGGAGGAGACATCCAGGGTCCCGTGCTAGCAGAGGAGGAGGCTATTGCAGAAGTCCAAGACGATGATGTCAGCGTGGTTGGGCAGTAAGCGAGCGCGGGCTTGACCAGAGGCGGTCTGCGTCCCGAGACATTGGTGAAGTGCAGCGCCTTTGTGGGGAAGCGGTTGTTGTCCCAGCTCTTGTAGAAGAAGCCGGGGAGGATCTGCGCCATCCTCTTGCGGTGGTAGGCGCGCCAACAGGTCGTGCGGGGGCCATTGGTCACCCCCCAGGCTGTGCTCGCCCGTAATTTACCGGTCCTTACTAAAAATGTTCCGTTAATGTTTACAGATTTTTGTCTATTCAAGAAATACCTGAAAAATAGACACTTTGAGAAAGAGATACTGCTTACTTCAAATACTATTAGGTTACACTGCTCAGGCCTCAGGATAAACCCTGCACTGATGGGCACTTAGACCCCCGCGTTGACGGGTTAAGCGCCCGTCAGTGACTACGCACCAGTGGAGGGTCTCCCTCCACAGACGGGCACATGTTTAGAGCCCTTCAGTGGATTACTCTTCCAGTGACGGGCCGCAGCGTGCTCGTCTGTGCTGGTTATGACAATGACGGGTGCGTAGCCTTCGCCCGTCAGTGTTATCCTTTTCAGATTTTTTTCCAGAAACAGAATACTTATTGCACAAAATTTGACACAAATTGCATCAATATATACATCCATTCCATCAGAACACATTCCATTCCATTGAAATAATATTACATGGATCATCATACATTTAATGATTAGTATAAATTTCAGAAATCCCTTCTGGTATTCATGTAATTGAGTACAACCCTAGTGGCGTATAGGTGTGTATTCTTAGTTGTGGAACTTCAAAGAGGAACGGAGTGGGACAATGAAAATAAATGCTCAAGCACATCGATGTCATCGACAAAGACATACTTTAGCACCTATTGTACCTCACCCTCCGTTTCTCCCCGAAAGTCTTGCAGCCAAGGAAAGCTCATATTTGACAATAGGGCACTCGTCTACATCAATCCCGATGGGATTCCCAAAAATTCATAATAATCTATTTCAACTACAACTAAACTACTAGTGCATTGTACTAACTAGGGATTTTGCACTCGTTTACTTCTAATCTAATAGCGGGAATGGCTGGCGGTGGATGGCAGCTGAATCTGGGATGGTTGGCGGTGTAGGAACACGGGGACGACAACAACGGAGGATCAGCGGAGACGGCGACGTTAAGCCGGATCCGCGCGGTGGAGGAGGAGCGACGGTGGGGCGCGGCCGGCGGTGGAGGATCGCGTGGACGTTCATGGCGGGCGCGACCACTGTCCCTAATTAGTGACACACATTAATGGATTACCGAGATTCAAATGATCTCCACGGGAGACTACCAAATTCATTTATATGCTAAATTATGTTTTTTAATGCAATCATATGCATGGTCTTCATTATTACTCTGCGTTTATTGAATTATTGGTATCATCCTGTTACGTGTCAACCTGACTTTCTTCTTCTTTTTTCCTTAGTCAATGCGATCACGATAAGAAGTTGGACAATGAAACATAATACAATGCCGGTTCTTGCATGTCCTGATTCATCGAAAACAGTTGTAATAATTGTGTTTGATTAATCTGTAAATGTTATCTTATATATTATCCTTGTTCTTCTGTTATTTTTTGCAGATAGGGGTCTGTTATTTTTTTTTGCAGAGGCCGGGTGTACTTGGTATTATGGTGATATTAATATATTACCCTTTATAAAAAAAAGAAACGATGATGTGTTATTTGCTATCACGCCACGTCCGTTTAGCTACCCATCATTGTTGCTTAATCTACAGTGTTTTCCCTACTTTTCCTCTCTAATTACATGTAATTTTAATTTATTTTACATGGTACATGTGTCTATCATGAAAGCAAAATGTTTTCTTGCAGTTCAAAGCATGGGAGATTTTGCTTCCCAAAGAAGAAAAAAGGAGGTAGAGAAATGATATGCTAATAAAATTTCATTGTGCTACAATAGTTTGGTGTTACTATTGAAAATAAATAAATGTTAAGCTAATAAAATTTGCTAATTTTAGAAATACCCTCGGAGCTTAATTTTGGTAAGTTGAATAAGCAAAAGATAAAAAGAGGATGCATTTTAGCTTGTAAGATAAAAAGACAAAAGAAGATGAAAAATAATAGGGCAGCGCTCTGCGCCGGCGCGCCGGCCCAATCTTTTCGGCCGGTCAGCCCAGATCCGTCCGATCTCCTCCCTCCTCTTCCGCGAAGCCGTCAGATCTCCTCCCTTCTCTTCCGCATCTCATCTTCAACCTCCCACACGGGAGAGAAAAAAAGGAGGGCGCCGCCCCTGCACACGCCGCGCCCCACGCCTCGCCTCCTCATCTTCTCTCGCCGCCGGTCATCCCCGGTCGCCGCCCCCTCGCCGTTGGTCGCGGCCCTCGCCGTCGCTCCCAGCTCTGCCATGATGCATGTAGCAAAAACGAGTGCCTGGTTGAAGCTTTCTCTATTGCCGGTTGAAACATTTTTCATATACCGTTGAAGCTTTTTATGTCAACGGTTGCAACAAACGCGAGCATGGTTCCCCAGCTGGCCATGGTGACCGTCAAAGCTCTACGCTGTCCGAGATGCAGCTCAACCGTGCCGGTTGTAGCAAAAACGTTATGCCGGTTGTAGCAAAATGAAACACCGCATGTAGCAAAAATCGCGACGCCATGTGCGATGTAGCAAAATGCGACATCGGTGGTAGCAAAACGCGGTGCCGGTTGTAGCAAATTTCGATGCCGGTTGAAGCATGTAGTAAATTACTGAGCTGGAACTTCGCCGGCCATGTCCGTTGCAGCTCCGGTCGCCATGGAGCAGTTGAGAGAGGGGAAATCGAGGGGAGTTCGAAGGTGCTCGCCGGAGAAGAAGACGGGGCTCGCTGGAGGAGATCGCCGGGGTAGGATTCCCATGGCAACCGGGAGATTGGAAAAAAGGAAAGAGAAGGACGCAGGATGAGGAAGAAGATAACGTGGTGTACCCTTCCAATTTGATTCGCTGCCGCGAGCGAGTGGACAGACCGGCCGAAGCGTTCGGCCGGCGCACCGGCCCCAAACGTTTCCCAAAATAATATCAAACGCATGTTCTTGCCAAACGGGTGGATAATATTTATTTATTGCACACCATGGATGGGCATTACAGCTTTAATATATTACACACGTAGGTATGTACATATACATGCACGTATATAATCCCTTAACAGTATTTAATCGAGCTGCAGACGATGCTGCTGGATCCCATCGTGCTTTATTCATTACATTACATTACACACATATGTATAGCCAGCTAGCTGGGGTTTAACGTAGCATGCAGATCGAGTAGAGGTCTGCAGGTACGAGGTAGGTCTGGATGGGATCGATGGGTAGAGTACGTAGGTAGCTGCTAGCTCGATATATAAGTGATTGATTCATGGGTTGGGCACGAGGCCGACGTAGACACCGAGGGCGAGGAGGCTGTCCCCCCCGGAGCGGCCGAAGAAGCCGAGCACGGCGCCGTTGTGGTTGCCGGCCACGGCCTTGTCCGGCAATGGCACGCTAAAGTCAGTCCCCGCGCGGCGCCCGTACAGGTTGCGCGGACCCTTGTTGGTGGTGAACTGGAGCGAGGTCACGCCATTGGCGTCGAAAGTGCCAGTGATGTTGTTGACATACTCGCCTGGGCTCATGGGAAGCTGCACCACATGCATGCGTATAGTCACAAGTGACACAACTAAGTAGCGCAATCGATAAGTAGAAAAAAATTACTGTAAGAATGAGTTAACGTACGGGTTGCGGCGGTAGGTCGGTCGTGCCCCAGGGGCCTACATTGATGAGGTGGCCATTCTGGTCGACGTAGGTGAAGGAGAAGCCATAGATGCGCTGAGTGCTGTGGACAGTGACGCTCTTAAGCTGGACCGGCGTGCTGATCAATTTGTTATTGGGGCCGATCCTGCCCCACGGACCGATCATGACCGGCAAACCATTCTTCCCCAGCACGTAGACGCCGAGTGCCTGGAGGGTGTCGTTGGAGCGGCCGAAGAAGGCGACCCCCTCGCCATCGCTCTGCTGCAACGGCACGCTGAAGGCGGTCCCTGCCTGGTAGCCGTACGGCCCGTGCTCACGACTGTTGATGATAAGCGTGAGCGAGGTGACGCCGTCAGAATCGTTGAAGGTGCCGCTCACGTAGTTGAGCTGGTCGTTTCGCGTCATCTGGATTATCTCTGAGCGTTCCGGGTCGATCTTGCCCCAGGGGCCGACGGGGATTTCCTTCTCGTCCTGGTCGACGTAGACGAAGGAGAAGCCAATGATACTGCCATTCCTGGAATCCCAGCTACTAATGGTGATGGTCTTCAGGCGTTGGGGCCTGCTGCCGACGTTGATGTCATGATGTTGTCCGCCCGGTGCACCAAATGGACCAACCTTCACCGGGTCCTACATAAAACATGCATCCATCACAAATTCATTCATCAACATCCTGCACACACACAGATATATTACACCAAATGCTTGGTTTAAGTATACACATATACTATTTCTAAGATATCCAAAACGAAATACGTACATGAATTTTTTTTGCGAGTGAGTTCATACATAGTTTTTACTATATTTTTTAAATATATTCATACAAGGAGTATATTCCAAAAATTGAACAGACTACCTGAAAAGTAGTATACGTATACAACCTAGTTTGTCTTATATATATACTCTCTATACTACGGCTACATACTCGCCATTACATTAGAGACTACCTACATAGCATTAAAAGACACGTGAGTCTAAGGGCCTGTTCGGAACTCCTCCCGCTCCGCGCTTCTCCAACTCCAGGCGCGGAGCCGGACCGAACGTTTTTTCGACGCGGAGTGAGCTTTCTGAAGCGTGGCGTTCCTCCAGTGCAAATTACCGAAGCTGCTAAAGCCCAGCTCCACGTAAACGAGAAGTAAGAGTTCGCAGTATTTACAGCTACTTGCCACCGCTAAAGAAAACGATTCGTCTCAGCGAACGATCGATCCCCTCGCCAGGCGCCAAGTGTACAGGCTGGCCCGAACTGGGCTGCCACCAGCCGGCCCAAAGTGGCTCCCAGCAGGCCAACAGCCTCCAGCTGGGCTACATCGTTGGGAGAAGCTAGCGTTGCTCCCGAACGCTTGGGAATCGCTGGGTGGAGTGAGAAGCGACGCAGAGAAGCTGAATTCGTGGAGTTTGCAGAGTTTGGAGAGGTTCCGAACACGCCCTAACTACACCCGGTAGTACTACTTGGAAGCTAGCTCTAGTTGCTCAAGCCTTACCGCCATATTCCCGAGCTACTGAGTCTGAAGCGTGTGTGTGTGTGTGCAAGTTGCGATGGGCCAAATGATCATGGAAGGCCACCTATTTATAGCGACTCAGCTGCGCGCGTGCGCCTACCATTCATCCCACTCGATAGAGATCAGTACATGTTTGATTCGTTTCTATCGGGTCAGGTGCCGCTCTGGTAAGAATTAATATTAATTATGAATTATTTGCAGTCCATGCCTGACTAGCTACTCCCAGTTCCTTCAATTCCTAGTTGGTTGTATTACTTTTCTGTTGATTACCATATCTCATATGCTACATTACTTTCATTTTATATATGATATCTTCTCTGGCCTATCGACTTGTTTGTGCATGTGTTGCATAGCCATTAGAAAGACATCAATTAGAAATATAGTCGTTAAAAATATTCTCTTAGTTGCAAAATATTAATAAAATATATATGAGTGCAATTTTGTGTGCGAGATGGAGGGAGCGGGTTGGAGCACGCCGAGAAATAGGGAGGGAATCGTATAGAGTGGTTCCCCTGTATGGAGACACTATTATGGATAAGTACATCACTGACAAGCAAAAAACAACAATCACTAATCCTGGAAAATCTCCGGCATCGTGTTTCTCTAACTATAAGCTGCGGCCTTGATTTATCTGTCTGATATCGCATGGATGGATAGAACGGATTTGACGAAACATATAAAAACATATGGTTGGCCTAATGGAAATCATTTTCTTTATATTGACTAATTAGAGTCTCTCCGGATTGTACACTGTCTTATCACGAACAAACTAAAGGAATATAATTGTTTTTTGTTATATGTAACACATGAAAACATTATAGATTATAAACTTTCAAAGAGAATAGTTTTACAAAGTTACTATATTAAAACAGTTAGAGAAACCATTTGTTCTTAAAAAAATTAGACCGTGCGACGCATGGGTTGATTACTAGTTAAGGGATATGATTAAGAGACAACAACATCAAATATATGGAAAGACACACTTCTCTACAATTGCATTGCTATCTTTGGTGTCATTTCTTGATGACATGCATCGGTATCAAAGAACCTTCCACTACTACATAACAAGCCTTTACAGCCGGTTCAAATGTGCCCTCCTGAGTCAGTTTTGGCAGCGACCCTACTATTAAATGTATAATAGGAAACATCTTTAAAAAACTCACTATCGAAAACAAATCCACACATATTAACAAATTACATAGTGATATTTTATTGCCATCCTAAAATACAGGGAAGTTTCGATGAGTATAGCCATTGCAAACATAGCCGTTAGAAATACATCAATTGAAAATATAGCCGTTAAAGGTATTCACTTAGTTAAAGAATATTGAGAAAATATATATGAGTGGAATATAGTGTGCGAGATGTAGGGAGCAGGTTGGAGCACATCGCGAAATAGGGAGGGAATCTTGTAGTGGCTCCCTGTATGGAGACACTATTAAAGAAAAGTACATCACTGAAAGGCAAAAAACAAACATCACTGATGGGTTTTGTGCCCGTCAATGAGGAAAGGTCGGTGCCAATAAAAATCAACACTGAATATCCTTCCCTGCCCCGTCAGTGGTGATAAAGCGTAGAACCAAAAATATAGCGGGCCGGGCCGATGAGGCCCAACCGCTTACTACCCACATCCACAAACTCATCGAGTGGTTGTCGAGTTGCCATTGTCATCACTTTGAGGTTCTCGTTACCGTCGCCGCCGCAGGCTCCTTGGCACTGGAATTGAGGATGTAGCCTCCACCATCGCTGGTTCAGATGGAGGCGGTGGGTCTTGCCACCACCTCCGCCACCCGCATCACCTCCCAATCCGCTAACGTGCTCTTGCTAGCTCCTCGCCCTCCTCGTACATTTGTCGGGGAGACCTCACCGCCGACCCGTTGGAGCTCTCCATCTTCCCAATCCCACAATCGATCACTGTTGCTCCGTTCCAGAGGGCCTTTAGTCCCGGTTCCAGAGGGCCTTTAGTCCCGGTTCCAGAGGGCCTTTAGTCCCGGTTCTGGAACCGGGACTAAAGGGTCGGGACTAAAGGCCCCCCCCCCCTTTAGTCCCGGTTCGCTTACGAACCGGGACAGAAGGGGCTCCACGTGGCCGCTCTCTGTGCGTGGGCTGGAGAACCTTTAGTCCCGGTTGGGGTTACAAACCGGGACTAAAGGTGAAGCCTTTAGTCCCGGTTTGTAACCCCAACCGGGACTAAAGGCTCAAAAAAAAAATTCAAAAAAAAATTTCAAATTTTTTTTTCAAGTTTTTAAATTTTTTTTTTCTGATTTTCAAATCTTTGAATTATTTGACAATTTAATCTGTAATCACCCCTCCTCACTGCTTCAGAATTTAATCTCTAATCTCTAATCTCTAATCAGCACTCATTCCAAATCGTCTAACTTCCCGGCCGGTCACCCATCCTCTCAATACTCCAGCCCCAGCACGCTTAACTTTCAGGTTCTATTCCCCCTAGTTTCCAAGTCAACACTTGTTGTTTTCCTGACAATAATAAGCAATCAATCCTGTTAACCCTTAGGTCTTGATGTCACATGATTTAATTTTTTGAATTCCAAACAATTATTAAAATAAACATAATAAGTACTAATAATATTGAATTTCAATGAAAATAAAATAAGTAATAATATTATTTTATTCATGTGTGAGGAATCCAAATATGACACACACACAAACACACACACCCCCCCCCCCGTGGATCGCCTTTTCAGTTTAAAAATAAATAAAAGAAAATGATAAAAAATTCAAATTTAAAAATCCTTCGAGATGCCCATGTGTTATGTGTTCTAGTTGTTAGGAAAATTAACAAACATGAATTTTGAATTTTTTTTGCAAAAGGCCGCCGTGTTTCGGTAAAATGGCCGTAACTTTTGCATACGACCTCCGATGAAAAAGTTTTTTATATGAAAAAGCATCTACTCGAAAAGTTACATCCGAATTCAACAGGCTACGCCCATTATCGATTTTTTAGAATCCTCGAAAACCTAACAGAAAAAAAGTTACGATGCTTTTAAGATCTGGAGGCAAAAAAATAAAAAAAGTTAGCGATGGCGCACCAGTGCATAGTGCGCCACTACTATTTTCCCGCCTTCAAAATTCAAAAAAAATTAAAAATAGTAATGGTGCACTGGTCGACTATGCCCTCTCTTTTCCCACTTCTTCCTCCCCTCCCTACACTAATAGCCTTTTTTCTAGTAGTGGTTGGTGTCCATCCAATCATAACGTCGACTACATCTGCTAGCACCGTCCCAGCCAGAGTTACAACTAAGGTTAACCAAGCCAGAGTCAACCCTTTCTAACTTTATTTGCTATTTTTCATGCATTTAATGATTTTTTTGAGCTAAATGGCCATTCATTTGAAAAGCACTACAAATGAACTCTGAAAAGGTTGAAACTTGGCATGGTATCATAATTTCACCCACATAGCTTGTGCTAAAAAGTTGAGAGGGTTACGGAAAAAACTGGATGCACTTCGTGTACAAACTGGACCATCTCCTTCGAAGTATCAAGGTTTCGGACGAAAACCCATCTGTTACAAAGGCATTTCATTTTTTTTAACTTATTTCAACTCCAGACTTTTTCTGCATTCAATATGCACCATTCAAAGCCACATCCTCAAATTTCAACCTTTTCTAACTTCATTTGCTATTTTTCATGCATTTAATGATTTTTTGAGCTAAATGACCCTGAAATTGAAAAGACCTACAAATGAACTCTAAAAAGGTTGAAACTTGGCATGGTATCATCATTTCACCCACATAGCATGTGCTACAAAGTTGACAGGGTTACGGCAAAAACTGGATGCACTTCGTGTACAAACTGGACCATCTCCTTCGAAGTATCAAGTTTTCGGACAAAAACTCGTCTGTTACAAAGGCGTTTCATTTTTAAATTATTCTAAAAATAACCAAATAAATCTTACTGTGAAAACAATCTAACACGTGACTAGGAGCAAAAAGAATTAAATTAAAAACTATTTGTAAACTTAAGTTATTCACAATCTACGGTTTGAAGCAAATTTGAACAAATTCAAATTTAAACATTCAAATTTGAACAAATTCAAATTTAAACACTCAAATTTGCAAACTAATGGCACAAACAGAAACTAGACAAAATTTTGAATCTAATGCAAAAAGAATCACTCAAAAACATCAAATTTCCTAAAAGATATAAGCAATTTAAAACAGAAACTAAAAACAGATCCCACTTGTAAAAACATAAAAAAAACTTTCTGAACCCTTTTAGTCCCGGTTGGTGTCTCCAACCGGGACTAAAGGTTAGACCTTTAGTCCCGGTTGGAGACACCAACCGGGACTAAAGGGTATCGGACCCTTTAGTCCCGGTTGGTGTCTCCAACCGGGACTAAAGGTCCCATTTGAACCGGGACTAATGCCCGACCGGCGCCCTAGCCGCTCGAACCGGGACTAATGCTCACATTAGTCCCGGTTCGTAATGCAACCGGGACTAATGTGTTGGGTGACCTGTGACCAATGCCCCCTTTTGTACTAGTGGTTACTACTGCCCCGTCAAGCTTAATAGATAGCAGAATAAAGTGGAACCTGCGCACGCATAACTCATCAATTACATTACTTAACCTCGAGTACGCGAAACCGAATATGCACAAGACAGTAACACTCACTTGAAGTTGTAAGGAAAGAGTATTTCCCTTTTGTTTTGATGTCCAAGGAACGCTTTTAGCAAGTTTTCCGTAGTATCTTTGGCTCTGTTTTGTACCGACCATTCATTTACGGTATTTGGGCTAATGAACCCAATGTCATAGATTTGTCGTTTTTTGCATTCGACGATCTTCAATCTGCATAATATAGTGAGGATAATTATATATACATGCAATGAACGAGCTGAGCTAGAGACTTAATTATAGAAGTAATACTTACAGACAATAGCAAGTCATGAGTTGTTTGTCGAGGGCCTGTTGATTGAATAACTGAAATAACTCCACAAATTCAACAGGCAGCAGGTCGACTCCAATGAAGTCGTGCTCTTTTTTAATTCCGACAAACAAACTGTCGGTCCCAGACTTCCTGCAGTTTTCCATGTACCACTCATGCAATGTTCGCATCATCGTTGTTAGATGAGGATGATCAGGTTTGACGAGAGGCTTCCCGTGCTCGTATCTAAAGATCTCTACTACCTCGGCTGTTTCAAACTATACATCATCGCCCACGTAATCACCAAGAGTGGTACCGGGCAGTAGCACCGGATGATTAGCGATATCGTGGTCTTGCGGGTGGGCAACTGGGCTAGCCTCTGTTTTTTTGGCTTAAATGCTTACACGGTATATATACTTTATATATACCTAGTTTTTTTTGCCAAAAATAATGTGTATTCAACTGAATACCCTAGAATTGAGGTGGGCCCGCCCCTGCCTACCATCCCTCTAACCCTCCCTTTCCGCCGCCGGTGACCACCCCACACCCTCACCCGCACGTGTCAACCCTTGAACTCCCCTCCACCGGCGACACCGTGGACAGCTGCATGCGTTGTCCCCGTTTTCGGGTCGTTCTAGGCTCGGCCTCACAGGGAACTCAGCGGCTGGCCGCATCTTCCCCGTCTCCGCCTCGGCTGGTTGCGGCTATCAGGAATCGACTGAACTGTTTTTTTTTCCAGTTGCCTGATGAATAGCAAATGCGAAAAAATAACTAATTAATCATGACGTCTCTACCGCAGGACCATTATGTATGGAGTACAGAATGTGAATATGTGACAAGTAGAAACTCTCTTCGGACCGCTGGAGGTGCACACTCACACTCAACGGTGGAAACAGGCCCCAGGCTGCCCGGGCAGTGGCCTGGGTCGTGAGGCTGGGTTCCTTCCTTCACTGTAGTAAGTGTTTGACCTGGGGCTTGCGTGGGTCTTGCCCCGATCCTGGCGCCGCCACTGCTCACACTGCATATTATATTAACCGACTACATTGAGGAGGAGTCCGCAAGCTACATACATTTGATCATATCAAGTTATAGACCCTCTGGCGTCGCCCCCGCTCGGGCGACTCGGGCGGTTCCCCAGCCCTAGCCGCCGTCGGGGCCGAATCCTCCTTCCCTCACCCCGTCGCCGCCGGAGGACGCTGCCGGGATGCGCCCGGGGGCTGACGGCGGTGGCGGGGATCCTCCTCTCTCCAACGTCTCACGGGTGGTGCGGAGCCCTTGCGCGTGTGGAGGCGCAGCAGATCCGACGGCGGCGGCGATGGCCGCGGCGGCGGCGGCGGTGGCTGGCCCTGCCATGGGTGATGGCGACTGCGGCGCGTCGGACAGCCCGTCACGGGCGGCGGCGGGCGGCGGCTTTCCTCGTTCGGGCGGCGGCGACTTCTGATGCGGCGGCGCGTCATCCGGCTTCGGATCGGCAGCGGCGTGGAGGGCCTGGTGGGCTGCTTGGCAGCACCTCCGGTCAGATCTGTTCTGGCCGGTGCAGCCAGCGATGGTGGTCACCTCTTCCGTCGGAGGTGGTCGGCCTGAGGCTGGGTGGCCAGATCTCGAGATCCGTCATCTAGTCCCGGCTGCGAGTCGGAGAGACATGGTTGCCGGTGAAAACCGAGCCAACGGCAGGCGATGGCGGCGTTCTACGCCGTTACCTTGATGAAGGCATCGTCGAGTAACTACGGTCAACCCACTCGTGCTGCTCTGGGGGAAACCCTAGGATCTGGTGTTCCAGATCGGACGATGGCGGCACTACGGTGTCGTTTCTCTCTTGGGAGCATCGTTTGTGGAGCAGCGCTGGATGACAGAGGCAAGAGGCGGAGCGGCTTCGTCTTGAACGGAGCTTCGGTGGAGATGTCAAGTCATGCCTGGCCGACAGGTGCTACGCTGTGTCATGCCTGGTCGGCAGGTGCTACGCACGACAAATCTTCCAGAGTCTCCGCGTCGGGATGGACGAGCGCAGGGCGGTGGAGTCGTTGGGCGCCGTGGTGGCGTCGACGGATGGCCGGACTGGCAAGGATGATGCGGATTTCTCTCTTGAAGATGGGACAGCGGTTCGATGATGATGGCGGCTTCTAAAATGTGTGCATGTGATATACGCTTTAGGTCTGCTGCACCGGGTGTACGTTCCGATACGTTATATGGATGGATCGGCGACGACAACGGTTATAGATATGGGGAGTGAGAGCACTCCACATTATCAAGTTTGTAGGTGTGAGTGGAGGCTTCGGGTGGCTTGATGTATGTTCTTGTCAGACCTTAGTGGAATAATTAATAAAGATGGCTGCATGCATCAATTGATGCAGAGGCCGGGGGTTTAATCTCCTTTTCAAAAAAAAAAAAAAAAAAAAAGTTATAGACCCTCTAAAGGTTCTTGTCAGTACGCAGTCATCTATGCAGTTGTTTGGTTCGTTACAGAATTGAAAGGTAAGAACAAGCTGTAGCACAGTTGAGTTAGTTGTACAAATTGAAAGTTAAGAGGTTGATGATGAGTCTGTCTGTCCAAGGATCAAAATCATATTGTGCGTGCCTCACAACTTATACATACATCACGATGTCATAATAACATCGCATGACATGGTCCAAGGATCAAATCAGAACATCGATCACAGTGGTCGCTCTAGCCGCTGTCCGGGCCTGTACGGGACCCGACGTCCCCCTCCCTTTGTCGGCGGCAGCGAGTGCTCCATCGCTCGACTTGGCCTGAACTGAAGAACAGAGCATGCAGTTTCAGTACCATAAATAACCTGACTTGTTCTCACAGATCAAAGATTAGCCATTGCACTACACAAGAATAGACAAGTTTCTTCAGAAAAAGAACAGTCTGGATTCTGAATCTCTGCATGTTGTTAAATGACAGCCAATTAGGCTTATGAAAAAGAACAGCTAGTACATGGTCGTTTGGTTCGTCGTCTATCATCAAGTTATCAGCTCACAAACCATAGTAGAATAGTAAAGCAAAGAATCACTACAAAATGATCATTGCATAAATGTGCTCTACATTACAACCTTGTTTTCTTGTTAGTCTCGCTAAATGGAGTAAAATGCACTTGACACAAAAGTTCCTACGCATCACTGCACTGGGATTGATGTTAAGCATCCAGGGCAAGAAGCTGAGGCTGCCTGCATGTAAAATAAGAAGAAAAAAAAGCTTTCATATGAACTTTTCTGTGCTTAATTACTAGCTGAATGCTAAAGTTGAATAATACGTACTGAAGCTTCACACTTCAGTACTGTTCGTTCATTATCCAAGAAATGCCAACAACCATACTGTGGATTGCTAAATGTATTCTGAAATCTGATTATATATATATATATATATAAGAGCATCACTTGATTGCTAAGGTCTGATGAAGAATTAAAATTCGTGACGACATTACTAACCTTTTTGGCCCTTAACCGATTAAAATCCCAATTCTTATGGAAAGATAAAAATCACAATTCACCATGGAGATAACAACGTTCTGGTACAAAAAAAGCTAGGTAGCAATACACAAGAGGAAAAAGCTAGTAGAGAAGTACCAACATCTTGCCTCCATTATTAGTCCTTCCTCTCAACGAGTTAGGGCCTACTCCTCTTCATAATCATCCACTCTGTCCTCTTCATGTTCATCGTCCCACTGAACCTGACAAGTTAAAACTAAACAATAGGAAGAAATATATTCAGATTCAGCTAACTCTAGCATACAAATGAAACAATGATGGGATCAATGATAGATAGGAGATTACTTATATTGAACAGAGCAATCGAACTATACATTACCTGCACATTTGGCTCGATATAACAGCTCTCCATGTTGTACGGTTCACTTGCGCAAACTGGGCCCAGCTGGGCTGGGAGTGCAATTCTGCCCAAATGCCTCCATTAGTTGCTGCTTCTTCCTCTGATCTGCTGCTCTGCTCTTCTTGCATAGAGCGAGCTGGAGAAGAGCACATGCATCATGCAGTACATTCAGCTTGAGAACCTGAAACCCACCAAGCTGACTGGCTTGCTGTTCACAATTATCCAGAGAAATTAAGAGCAACAGCTGCCTAAATGAAATGAAACTTCATTTGAATAATTGCACTGCATGCACAAGAAACGGCAGAATAACCTACAAGTGTCATAATTACCAGGGACCCTCCATTTCACAGAATGAAAGAAATGAAACCCCAAACCATCATCACATCAGCAGGTTCAGTAGTACATGTAGTTAATTCCAGCAGCTAAGCGAGCTTATATAAACATATAGGCAAATAAAACACGGCTGCTACAAACAAAACAAAAGAGGGAGAGCAAGCTAGATCTTGGTTCGATCAGGTGCCTCCAACTTGGTGTACTTGCCTGCTATATATCCACTAACTGAATCTGGGAATGGGGTGAAAACCACACACCAGCCCACCAAAAATTAACCTCATTCCCTGTATCAATCCAGTGCATTCATCAACTTCTGGAACACAACCCATCACACTATTGTGGTGTCAAACCAAATGATTAATCCATTTCCAACCCATGGAGGCAGCCAACCCCACAGTATGAAGGCAGTACAAAAGACTGAATGGCAGTACAAATTACAAGAATACATAGGCTAACCCACCCTGCAACAAACAGTACATCCTCAACATGTCTATTACGAAAATACATCAAGAAAATATTCAACTTGTTCTTGACACAAATTACTGAGATCCAGGAGGAAGGCGGTGATAGTGCCAGAGCAGGGCGGCGGTTGCAAGCAGATGAAGAAACTTCTCGTTGTTCCTCAAGACAAATCACAGACTTCTGAAGTAATTAGCCCCCACTGGTGATGAACTGCACCATTGCCCCCACTGGTCATCGGCACCTGACTAAAACACATGAAATTCCAATTTTCAGTCAGTTGAACCAGCATTCGTTTATGTGAGGTAAATAAATCTATGTTGTTAGCACAACAAAGTTAGCCGCGGGCTATCTTGTTTGTTATGATTTTGAAAGAATAACAAGCAACATCTATGTGTCAATTTGTAGCATGTGAGATAAAAATTAATTTCAGCATCGAGTAATTGAAGTTGAAATAGATTATAAGACTATAAATCTGTTGGCTGCTAGATCAAGCTGGAAGTACAAAAGAAAACAAGGTTGTTGCTATCTTGTACAAATTGAATCATGGAGGACAAAGATCAGCACAAGTCTGTAGCTATCTAGCACAAGGATCGACACAAGGAGGTTTGCAAAAAGTACAGGCTGTAGCTAAGTTACACAGTCAAGAATTACTTATGTGTTGCCCTGCTCACTAAAACAGGATCAAGAATTCTGGTTTCCAGTTGACTGACAGCAAGTCAGCAACCCAGGTTTCCCCCAAATTCAGTAATATTAAAGATTACTAATTTGCATGGCAGAGATGTTGGGGAACGTTGCATGGGAAACAAAAATTTTCCTACGCACACATAAGATCTATCCATGGTGATGAGCATCTACGAGAGGGAGAGTGGATCTACATACCCTTGTAGATCGCTAAGCGGAAGCGTTTAAGAAACGCGGTTGATGTAGTCGAACGTCTCCGCGATCCAAATCGCACGTCGTCCCTCGATCCGATCACGAACTAGTGCCGAACGGACGGCACCTCCGCGTTCAACACACGTACGGCTTGATGACGCCTTCACCTCCTCGATCCAGCGAGCGATGATGAAGTAGTGGTTGAGTTCCAGCAGCACGACGGCGTGGTGATGGTGGTGAGAAACAATCTCTGCAGGGCTTCGCCAAGCACTACGGAGATTATGACGGAGGAACTAGAGGGCTAGGGTTGCCGGCACACGGCTTGGGAAATCCTGATGTGTCCCGTGTGCTAGCCCTGCCCCTCTATTTATATGTTGAGCCTTGGGGTCTAAACTTGGAGTAAAAGCCTCCTCCAGGTCGGTTTTGCCCGCACAAGGTCGGTTTGGCCCGCAGGGAAAGAGTCCAACTCGGACCCCTGCCGAATCGTGCACAGCCGCACACAAGCGGTAGTACCGCTTCACACAAGCGGTAGTACCGCTTGGGCGGTAGTACCGCTTCACACAAGCGGTAGTACCGCTCCGGCGGTAGTACCGCTTCACCAAGCGGTAGTACCGCTTACGCGGCAGCAAAACTACTTTTGCACTTTCCAATACCTTGTGGGCTTTATCCCTTTGGCTCATATAAAGTGTTGCTGCACCCGAACACTTCGGTAAACATCCGGAACCTCTTCCGGTGAACTTCGGAACTCTTCCGGAGATCAAAACACTATTATCACATATATCAATCTTTACCTCCGGACTATTCCGGAGATCCTCGTCATGTCCGGGATCTTATCCGGGACTCCGAACAACTTTCGGTCACCAACATAATAACTCAATTATACTAATCGTCACCAAACGTTAAGTGTGTAGACCCTGCGGGTTCGAGAACTATGTAGACATGACCGAGACACCTCTACGGCCAATAACCAATAGCGGGACCTGGATGCCCATATTGGCTCCTACATATTCTACGAAGATCTTTATCGGTCGAACCTCTATGTCAAGGATTCAGTTAATCCCGTATGCTGTTCCCTTTGTTCTTCGGTATGTTACTTGCCCGAGATTCGATCGTCGGTATCACTATACCTAGTTCAATCTCGTTACCGGCAAGTCTCTTTACTCGTTCCGTAATACAAGATCTCGTGGCTAACACTTTAGTCACATTGCTTGCATGGCTCATTGTGATGTTGTATTACCGAATGGGCCCTGAGATACCTCTCCGTCATACGGAGTAACAAATCCCAGTCTTGATCCATGCCAACCCAACAGACACCCTCGGAGATACCTGTAGAGCACCTTTATAGTCACCCAGTTACGTTGCGACGTTTGATACACACAAGGTATTCCTCCGGTGTTAGTGAGTTGCATGATCTCATGGTCAAAGGAACAGATACTTGACATGCAGAAAACAATAGCAATAAACTGACACGATCAAATGCTACGTTTACAGTTTGGGTCTTGTCCATCACATCATTCTCCTAATGATGTGATCCCGTTATCAAATGACATCTCATGTCAATGGCTAGGAAACCTTAACCATCTTTGATCAACGAGCTAGTCAACTAGAGGCTTACTAGGGACACAGTGTTGTCTATGTACCCACACATGTATTTGAGTTTCCAATCAATACAATTATAGCATGGATAATAAACGATTATCATGAACAAGGAAATATAATAATAACCAATTTATTATTGCCTCTAGGGCATATTTCCAACAGTCTCCCACTTGCACTAGAGTCAATAATCTAGTTCACATCACTATGTGATTTACATTGTAATGAATCGAACACCCATGCAGTTCTGGTGTTGTTCATGTTTAGCCCTTGGAAGAGGTTTAGTCATCGGATCTGCAACATTTAGATCCGTGTGTACTTTGCAAATATTTATGTCGTCCTCCTTGATGTAATCGCGGATGGAATTGAAACATGTAGAATCTGCTACCACGCTTTGCTTGGAACTGCACCAGCTAACCGCACCCCCATTAAGAATAAATACGTATCCGGTTTGCGACTTAGAGTCATCCGGATCAGTGTCAAAGCTTCCATCGACGTAACCCTTTACGACGAGCTCTTGATCACCTCCATAAACGAGAAACATGTCCTTAGTCCTTTTCAGGTACTTCAGGATATTCTTGACCGCCGTCCAGTGTTCCATTCCTGGATCACTTTGAAACCTTCCGTCCATACTTATGGCAAGGCTGACATCGGGTCTTGTGCACAGCATTGCATACATGATAGAGCCTATGGCTGAAGCATAGGGGACGACACTCATCTTTTCTCTGTCTTCTGCAGTCACTGGGCATTGAGTCTTACTCAACTTCACACCTTGCAATACAGGCAAGAACCCCTTCTTGGACTGATCCATTTTGAACTTCTTCAAAATCTTATCAAGGTATGTGCTTTGTGAAAGTCCTATTAAGCGTCTCGATCTATCTCTATAGATCTTGATGCCTAATATGAAAGCAGCTTCTCCTAGGTCCTTCATTGAAAAACTCTTGTTCAAATATTCCTTTACGCTTTCCAGCATTTCTATATTGTTTCCAATCAGCAATATGTCATCCACATATAATATTAGAAACGCTATAGAGCTCCCACTCACTTTCTTGTAAATACAAGCTTCTCCGTAAACTTGTATAAACTCGAACGCTTTGATCACCTCATCAAAACGAAGATTCCAACTCCGAGATGCTTGCACCAGTCCATAAATGGATCGCTGGAGTTTGCAAACTTTGTCAGCATTCTCTGGATCGACAAAACCTTCTGGCTGCATCATATACAACTCTTCCTTAAGGTAACCGTTAAGGAACGCTGTTTTGACATCCATCTGCCAAATTTCATAATCGAAAAAGGCAGCTATTGCTAACATGATTCTGACGGACTTAAGCATCGCTACGGGTGAGAAGGTCTCATCGTAGTCAACTCCTTGAACTTGTGAAAAACCCTTTGCCACAAGTCGAGCTTTATAGACGGTGACATTACCGTCCGCGTCCGTCTTCCTCTTAAAGATCCATTTGTTCTGAATGGCCTTACGCCCTTCAGGTAATACTTCCAAAGTCCATACTTTGTTTTCATACATGGATCCCATCTCGGATTTCATGGCCTCTAACCACTTCTCGGAATCCGGGCCCATCATCGCTTCTTCATAGCTCGTAGGTTCATCGTTGTTTAACAACATGACCTCTAAGACAGGGTTGCCGTACCACTCAGGAGTAGTACGCGTCCTTGTCGACCTACGAGGTTCGATAGCAACTTGATCCAAAGCTTCATGATCATCATCATTAACTTCCTCTTCAGCTAATGTAGGCTCCACAGAAACAACTTTCTGCGCTGCGCTACTCTCAGGTTGAAGTAAAGGTTCAATAACCTCATCAAGTTCTATCTTCCTCCCACTCAATTCTTTCGAGAGAAACTCTTTCTCAAGAAATGTTCCGTTTTTAGCGACAAACACTTTGCCTTCGGATCTGAGGTAGAAGGTATACCCAACTGTCTCTTTTGGGTATCCTATGAAGACGCATTTCTCCGCTTTGGGTTCCAGCTTTTTAGGCTGAAGCTTTTTGACATAAGCATCACATCCCCAAACTTTAAGAAACGACAGCTTTGGCTTCTTGCCAAACCAAAGTTCATATGGCGTCGTCTCAACGGATTTCGACGGTGCCCTATTTAAAGTGAATGCTGCTGTCTCTAATGCATAACCCCAAAACGATAGTGGCAAATCGGCAAGAGACATCATAGATCGCACCATATCTAATAAGGTTCGATTACGACGTTCGGACACACCATTACGCTGTGGTGTTCCAGGCGGTGTCAATTGTGAAACAATTCCACACTGTCTTAAGTGACTGCCAAACTCATAACTCAGATATTCTCCTCCTCGATCAGATCGTAGGAATTTAATCTTCTTGTTACGATGATTCTCAACTTCACTCTGAAATTGTTTGAACTTTTCAAATGTTTCAGACTTGTGTTTCATTAAGTAAATATACCCATATCTACTTAAGTCATCAGTGAAGGTGAGAAAGTAACGATAACCACCGCGCGCCTCAATACTCATTGGACCGCACACATCAGTATGTATGATTTCCAATAAGTCACTTGCCCGTTCCATTATTCCAGAGAACGGCGTTTTAGTCATCTTGCCCATGAGGCATGGCTCACATGTGTCAAGTGATTCAAAATCAAGTGACTCCAAAAGTCCATCAGCATGGAGCTTCCTCATGCGTTTTACGCCAATATGACCTAAACGGCAGTGCCACAAGAAAGTGGTATTATCATTATCAATTCTACATCTTTTGGCATCAATGTTATGAACATGTGTATTATTACTATCGAGATTCAATAAGAATAAACCCCTCACATTGGGTGCATGACCATAAAAGATATTACTCATATAAATAGAACAACCATTATTCTCTGATTTAAATGAGTAACCGTCTCGCAATAAACAAGATCCAGATATATTGTTCATGCTTAACGCAGGCACCAAATAACACTTATTTAGGTTCATCACTAATCCCGACGGTAATCGAAGAGCGAGCGTGCCGACGGCGATCACATCAACCTTGGAACCATTTCCCACGCGCATCGTCACTTCGTCCTTTGCCAGCCTCCGTCTATTCCGCAGTTCCTGTTTTGAGTTGCAAATATGAGCAACCGCACCGGTATCAAATACCCAGGCACTACAACGAGAGTTGGTAAGGTACACATCAATAACATGTATATCATATATACCTTGTTTGTTGTTGGCCGCCTTCTTGTCAGCCAAATACTTGGGGCAGTTCCGCTTCCAGTGTCCAGTTCCCTTGCAATGAAAACACTCAGTTTCTGGTTTGGGTCCAGCCTTGGGTTTCTTCACGAGAGGAGCAACTGCTTTGCCACTCTTCTTAGAGTTACCCTTCTTACCCTTGCCATTTTTCTTGAAACTAGTGGTTTTATTGACCATCAACACTTGATGCTCCTTCTGAATTTCAGACTCAGCGACTTTCAGCATCGCAAACAGCTCGGCGACTGACTTGTTCATCCCGTGCATGTTATAGTTCAACACGAAGCTCTTGTAGCTAGGCGGCAATGATTGAAGAACTCTGTCAGTGATAGCCTCTGGCGGAAGGGGCATCCCTAACTCAGCCAGACGGGTGGAGTACCCAGACATTCTGAGCACGTGATCACTGATAGACCCGTTCTCCTCCATCTTGCAAGCATAGAACTTATCGGAGATCTCATATCTCTCGATCCGGGCATTCTTCTGAAAGATAAACTTCAACTCCTGGAACATCTCATATGCTCCATGACGTTCAAAACGTCTTTGAAGTCCCGGTTCTAAGCCATACAACATTGCACATTGAACTATTGAGTAATCATCAGAACGAGCCTGCCAGGCGTTCACAACGTCTAGAGACTCAACTGGAGCGGGTGGATCACCAAGCGGTGCATCAAGGACATAAGCCTTCTGGGAAGCCGTAAGGATAATCCTTAGATTACGGGCCCAGTCCACAAAGTTACTTCCATCATCTTTCAATTTAGCTTTCTCTAGGAACGCATTAAAATTCAGGGGTGCTACTGCGCGAGCCATGATCTACAACATAAATATAGCAAAGACAACTTAGACTATTGTTCTTAGATAATGAGTTTAGTTAATCATATTTTAAAAAACTCCCACTCAAATTGACATCCCTCCGATCATTCGAGTGTAACATGATCCAAATCCACCAACTCAAGTCCGATCATCACGTGAGTTGAGGTGGTTTCAATGGTGAACATCTTCATGTTGATCATATCTACTATATGACTCATGTTCGACCTTTCGGTCTCTTGTGTTCCGAGGCCATGTCTGTACATGCTAGGCTCGTCAAGTTTAACCCGAGTGTTCCGCACGTGTAACATGGCTTACACCCGTTGTATGCGAACGTAGAGTCTATCACACCCGATCGTCACGGCGTGTCTCGAAACGACGAACTTTCGCAACGGTGCACACTTGGGGAGAACACAATTTATCTTGAAATTTAAGTGAGGGATCACCTTATAATGCTACCGTCGTCCTAAGCAAAATAAGATGCATAAAAGGATTAACATCACATGCAAATCATAAGTGACATGATATGGCCATGAACTTGTGCTTTTGATCTCCATCTCCAAAGCACCGGCATGATCTCCATCGTCACCGGCATGACACCATGATCTCCATCATCTTGATCTCCATCAACGTGTCGCCATAAGGTTGTCGCGCTGACTGTTGCTTCCACGACTATAGCTAACGTTTAGCGATAAAGTAAAGCATTACATAGCGCTTAATGATTGACACGCAGGTCATACAATAATTAAAGACAACTCTATGGCTCCTGCCAGTTGCCGTACTCATCGACATGCAAGTCGTGATATTCTATACATCACATGATCATCTCATACATCACATATATCTCATCATGTAATTGGCCATATCACATCACAACATACCCTGCAAAAACAAGTTAGACGTCCTCTAATTGTTGTTGCAAATTTTACGTGGTTGCTACGGGTTTGCAAGAACCGTTCTTACCTACGCAAAACCACAACGTGGTGTAGTGATTGCTTTTTGATCTTCTAAAAGAACCCTCTTCATTGAACCGATTCAACTAAAGTGAGAGAGACAGACACCCGCCAGTCACCTTTATGCAACAAGTGCACGCAGCGGTAAAACCAGTCTCGCGTAAGCGTACGCGTAATGTCGGTCCGGGCCGCTTCATCTCACAATACCGCTGAATCAAGTATCAACTAGTAACGGCAAGCAATATGTATACACCCACGCCCACAACTCGTTTGTGTTCTACTCGAGATCTCATCTACGCATAGACCTAGCTAATGATGCCACTGTTGGGGAACGTTGCATGGGAAACAAAAAATTTCCTACGCACACATAAGATCTATCCATGGTGATGAGCATCTACGAGAGGGAGAGTGGATCTACATACCCTTGTAGATCGCTAAGCGGAAGCGTTTAAGAAACGCGGTTGATGTAGTCGAACGTCTCCGCGATCCAAATCGCACGTCGTCCCTCGATCCGATCACGAACTAGTGCCGAACGGACGGCACCTCCGCGTTCAACACACGTACGGCTTGATGACGCCTTCACCTCCTCGATCCAGCGAGCGATGATGAAGTAGTGGTTGAGTTCCAGCAGCACGACGGCGTGGTGATGGTGGTGAGGAACAATCTCTGCAGGGCTTCGCCAAGCACTACGGAGATTATGACGGAGGAACTAGAGGGCTAGGGTTGCCGGCACACGGCTTGGGAAATCCTGATGTGTCCCGTGTGCTAGCCCTGCCCCTCTATTTATATGTTGAGCCTTGGGGTCTAAACTTGGAGTAAAAGCCTCCTCCAGGTCGGTTTTGCCCGCACAAGGTCGGTTTGGCCCGCAGGGAAAGAGTCCAACTCGGACCCCTGCCGAATCGTGCACAGCCGCACACAAGCGGTAGTACCGCTTCACACAAGCGGTAGTACCGCTTCACACAAGCGGTAGTACCGCTCCGGCGGTAGTACCGCTTCACCAAGCGGTAGTACCGCTTACGCGGCAGCAAAACTACTTTTGCACTTTCCAATACCTTGTGGGCTTTATCCCTTTGGCTCATATAAAGTGTTGCTGCACCCGAACACTTCGGTAAACATCCGGAACCTCTTCCGGTGAACTTCGGAACTCTTCCGGAGATCAAAACACTATTATCACATATATCAATCTTTACCTCCGGACTATTCCGGAGATCCTCGTCATGTCCGGGATCTTATCCGGGACTCCGAACAACTTTCGGTCACCAACATAATAACTCAATTATACTAATCGTCACCAAACGTTAAGTGTGTAGACCCTGCGGGTTCGAGAACTATGTAGACATGACCGAGACACCTCTACGGCCAATAACCAATAGCGGGACCTGGATGCCCATATTGGCTCCTACATATTCTACGAAGATCTTTATCGGTCGAACCTCTATGTCAAGGATTCAGTTAATCCCGTATGCTGTTCCCTTTGTTCTTCGGTATGTTACTTGCCCGAGATTCGATCGTCGGTATCACTATACCTAGTTCAATCTCGTTACCGGCAAGTCTCTTTACTCGTTCCGTAATACAAGATCTCGTGGCTAACACTTTAGTCACATTGCTTGCAAGGCTCATTGTGATGTTGTATTACCGAGTGGGCCCTGAGATACCTCTCCGTCATACGGAGTAACAAATCCCAGTCTTGATCCATGCCAACCCAACAGACACCCTCGGAGATACCTGTAGAGCACCTTTATAGTCACCCAGTTACGTTGCGACGTTTGATACACACAAGGTATTCCTCCGGTGTTAGTGAGTTGCATGATCTCATGGTCAAAGGAACAGATACTTGACATGCAGAAAACAATAGCAATAAACTGACACGATCAAATGCTACGTTTACAGTTTGGGTCTTGTCCATCACATCATTCTCCTAATGATGTGATCCCGTTATCAAATGACATCTCATGTCAATGGCTAGGAAACCTTAACCATCTTTGATCAACGAGCTAGTCAACTAGAGGCTTACTAGGGACACAGTGTTGTCTATGTACCCACACATGTATTTGAGTTTCCAATCAATACAATTATAGCATGGATAATAAACGATTATCATGAACAAGGAAATATAATAATAACCAATTTATTATTGCCTCTAGGGCATATTTCCAACAAGAGAGTGATCCAAGAGAATCTGCAAAACATTTTTGGGCGGGATAGAAAACAAAAAACAGATCCAAACTTTGCACAGTCTGTGATCCAAACATTTCTTTCTTTCCACCCTAGTACTAGTTCTAGCTCACAAGTCACAACGCTACAAAACCTGAGTTGAAAACCTGGAGCACTAGATTAGATTAGATTAAACTCAGATGGATGAAAGAGGAGTTGCACTAAAGAAATTCAGAATTCAGTTGTATGTACAAGAACCCAATCTAGTCAATTCAAACTTGTACAATGGCCTGCATACAATATTTTACACCATGAGCACACCTTACACCAGCAGGAATAAATTTTCGCTAAGTTTCAGCGCAGGAACTTGTGCTCACAGCTAGTACTGAGTATGACAGCAGCCTATTTCAATAAGCAAGACAAGTACGCAAGTACCATGATTCAGAATAAGTCATCGCATTCACATTCATGTAGTATCTTGTAACAAACCAAGGCTATGGATTCAAAGGAAGTGAAAGGTTCTTTAACAAATGATACCGCGCGAATCTATCTCGACAAGTAAATTAAGTATCATGTTTCATCACAAGCATATCACAAGCATAACTGACGAGTTAGACCACTTACTTGCAACACTCAGTGCTCATCTACTAATGTCTCTGAAAACCAAGGCACGTATGGAAGAAACGACTCACTGATGCCTGGCCCAAGAGCGACAACACGGTGTGCTTTCCCACGATCAATATCGTACGACATCAGCACGTTCTGCTCACCCATAATAAAGAAAAAGATATTGCAATCCGGGTGAAATGCAACAGCCTCATAGCCCAGACCGAAATTCCCACCGAAGAGTTGCATAGTGCTGACACTATGTTTCAAGCTCCATGCACCATCTTCCAGAGTCCAGAATGATATTTGGTACTCACTGTCAATGTGTGTGCCGACAAACCACAAGCAACCCTGAGACTGTCGAAGGAGGAAACCAGGTCCACGGACATCTGGCAACTCAATCTCCTTCCATTCCTTTGCCTCCAAATCCACGGCAATGAGCACGCCCTGGTAGGTAAGGAAATGCAGCATGCCGTTAAAGAACACGGCGCTGGCCAGTTCTAACAGACTCACACAACCACTCCAGCTAAGCGCAATGTGATTCCAACGAGCAGTGCGGGACGAGTAGATCCTTGCTTGGGCATCACCATCCGCCGTGTACGAAAAGACTTGGAAATGCGAGGAGACGGCGGAGTCGAAGGCCAGGCGGCAGGTGCAGATTCCATCAAAGTCCCCAGGGTCCGGCAAGGCTACCCATTTCTCGGTAACGGGATTGCAGACGAAGTAATCGTAGCGCACTGGGGAGGAGGTGGAGGAGGAGGCATCCAGGGTCCCGTGCTAGCAGAGGAGGAGGTGGAGGAGGAGACATCCAGGGTCCCGTGCTAGCAGAGGAGGAGGCTATTGCAGAAGTCCAAGACGATGATGTCAGCGTGGTTGGGCAGTAAGCGAGCGCGGGCTTGACCAGAGGTGGTCTGCGTCCCGAGACATTGGTGAAGTGCAGCGCCTTTGTGGGGAAGTGGTTGTTGTCCCAGCTCTTGTAGAAGAAGCCGGGGAGGATCTGCGCCATCCTCTTGCGGTGGTAGGCGCGCCAACAGGTCGTGCGGGGGCCATTGGTCACCCCCCAGGCTGTGCTCGCCCGTAATTTACCGGTCCTTACTAAAAATGTTCCGTTAATGTTTACAGATTTTTGTCTATTCAAGAAATACCTGAAAAATAGACACTTTGAGAAAGAGATACTGCTTACTTCAAATACTATTAGGTTACACTGCTCAGGCCTCAGGATAAACCCTGCACTGATGGGCACTTAGACCCCCGCGTTGACGGGTTAAGCGCCCGTCAGTGACTACGCACCAGTGGAGGGTCTCCCTCCACAGACGGGCACATGTTTAGAGCCCTTCAGTGGATTACTCTTCCAGTGACGGGCCGCAGCGTGCTCGTCTGTGCTGGTTATGACAATGACGGGTGCGTAGCCTTCGCCCGTCAGTGTTATCCTTTTCAGATTTTTTTCCAGAAACAGAATACTTATTGCACAAAATTTGACACAAATTGCATCAATATATACATCCATTCCATCAGAACACATTCCATTCCATTGAAATAATATTACATGGATCATCATACATTTAATGATTAGTATAAATTTCAGAAATCCCTTCTGGTATTCATGTAATTGAGTACAACCCTAGTGGCGTATAGGTGTGTATTCTTAGTTGTGGAACTTCAAAGAGGAACGGAGTGGGACAATGAAAATAAATGCTCAAGCACATCGATGTCATCGACAAAGACATACTTTAGCACCTATTGTACCTCACCCTCCGTTTCTCCCCGAAAGTCTTGCAGCCAAGGAAAGCTCATATTTGACAATAGGGCACTCGTCTACATCAATCCCGATGGGATTCCCAAAAATTCATAATAATCTATTTCAACTACAACTAAACTACTAGTGCATTGTACTAACTAGGGATTTTGCACTCGTTTACTTCTAATCTAATAGCGGGAATGGCTGGCGGTGGATGGCAGCTGAATCTGGGATGGTTGGCGGTGTAGGAACACGGGGACGACAACAACGGAGGATCAGCGGAGACGGCGACGTTAAGCCGGATCCGCGCGGTGGAGGAGGAGCGACGGTGGGGCGCGGCCGGCGGTGGAGGATCGCGTGGACGTTCATGGCGGGCGCGACCACTGTCCCTAATTAGTGACACACATTAATGGATTACCGAGATTCAAATGATCTCCACGGGAGACTACCAAATTCATTTATATTCTAAATTATGTTTTTTAATGCAATCATATGCATGGTCTTCATTATTACTCTGCGTTTATTGAATTATTGGTATCATCCTGTTACGTGTCAACCTGACTTTCTTCTTCTTTTTTCCTTAGTCAATGCGATCACGATAAGAAGTTGGACAATGAAACATAATACAATGCCGGTTCTTGCATGTCCTGATTCATCGAAAACAGTTGTAATAATTGTGTTTGATTAATCTGTAAATGTTATCTTATATATTATCCTTGTTCTTCTGTTATTTTTTGCAGATAGGGGTCTGTTATTTTTTTTTGCAGAGGCCGGGTGTACTTGGTATCATGGTGATATTAATATATTACCCTTTATAAAAAAAAGAAACGATGATGTGTTATTTGCTATCGCGCCACGTCCGTTTAGCTACCCATCATTGTTGCTTAATCTACAGTGTTTTCCCTACTTTTCCTCTCTAATTACATGTAATTTTAATTTATTTTACATGGTACATGTGTCTATCATGAAAGCAAAATGTTTTCTTGCAGTTCAAAGCATGGGAGATTTTGCTTCCCAAAGAAGAAAAAAGGAGGTAGAGAAATGATATGCTAATAAAATTTCATTGTGCTACAATAGTTTGGTGTTACTATTGAATATAAATAAATGTTAAGCTAATAAAATTTGCTAATTTTAGAAATACCCTCGGAGCTTAATTTTGGTAAGTTGAATAAGCAAAAGATAAAAAGAGGATGCATTTTAGCTTGTAAGATAAAAAGACAAAAGAAGATGAAAAATAATAGGGCAGCGCTCTGCGCCGGCGCGCCGGCCCAATCTTTTCGGCCGGTCAGCCCAGATCCGTCCGATCTCCTCCCTCCTCTTCCGCGTAGCCGTCAGATCTCCTCCCTTCTCTTCCGCATCTCATCTTCAACCTCCCACACGGGAGAGAAAAAAAGGAGGGCGCCGCCCCTGCACACGCCGCGCCCCACGCCTCGCCTCCTCATCTTCTCTCGCCGCCGGTCATCCCCGGTCGCCGCCCCCTCGCCGTTGGTCGCGGCCCTCGCCGTCGCTCCCAGCTCTGCCATGATGCATGTAGCAAAAACGAGTGCCTGGTTGAAGCTTTCTCTATTGCCGGTTGAAACATTTTTCATATACCGTTGAAGCTTTTTATGTCAACGGTTGCAACAAACGCGAGCATGGTTCCCCAGCTGGCCATGGTGACCGTCAAAGCTCTACGCTGTCCGAGATGCAGCTCAACCGTGCCGGTTGTAGCAAAAACGTTATGCCGGTTGTAGCAAAATGAAACACCGCATGTAGCAAAAATCGCGACGCCATGTGCGATGTAGCAAAATGCGACATCGGTGGTAGCAAAACGCGGTGCCGGTTGTAGCAAATTTCGATGCCGGTTGAAGCATGTAGTAAATTACTGAGCTGGAACTTCGCCGGCCATGTCCGTTGAAGCTCCGGTCGCCATGGAGCAGTTGAGAGAGGGGAAATCGAGGGGAGTTCGAAGGTGCTCGCCGGAGAAGAAGACGGGGCTCGCTGGAGGAGATCGCCGGGGTAGGATTCCCATGGCAACTGGGAGATTGGAAAAAAGGAAAGAGAAGGACGCAGGATGAGGAAGAAGATAACGTGGTGTACCCTTCCAATTTGATTCGCTGCCGCGAGCGAGTGGACAGACCGGCCGAAGCGTTCGGCCGGCGCACCGGCCCCAAACGTTTCCCAAAATAATATCAAACGCATGTTCTTGCCAAACGGGTGGATAATATTTATTTATTGCACACCATGGATGGGCATTACAGCTTTAATATATTACACACGTAGGTATGTACATATACATGCACGTATATAATCCCTTAACAGTATTTAATCGAGCTGCAGACGATGCTGCTGGATCCCATCGTGCTTTATTCATTACATTACATTACACACATATGTATAGCCAGCTAGCTGGGGTTTAACGTAGCATGCAGATCGAGTAGAGGTCTGCAGGTACGAGGTAGGTCTGGATGGGATCGATGGGTAGAGTACGTAGGTAGCTGCTAGCTCGATATATAAGTGATTGATTCATGGGTTGGGCACGAGGCCGACGTAGACACCGAGGGCGAGGAGGCTGTCCCCCCCGGAGCGGCCGAAGAAGCCGAGCACGGCGCCGTTGTGGTTGCCGGCCACGGCCTTGTCCGGCAATGGCACGCTAAAGTCAGTCCCCGCGCGGCGCCCGTACAGGTTGCGCGGACCCTTGTTGGTGGTGAACTGGAGCGAGGTCACGCCATTGGCGTCGAAAGTGCCAGTGATGTTGTTGACATACTCGCCTGGGCTCATGGGAAGCTGCACCACATGCATGCGTATAGTCACAAGTGACACAACTAAGTAGCGCAATCGATAAGTAGAAAAAAATTACTGTAAGAATGAGTTAACGTACGGGTTGCGGCGGTAGGTCGGTCGTGCCCCAGGGGCCTACATTGATGAGGTGGCCATTCTGGTCGACGTAGGTGAAGGAGAAGCCATAGATGCGCTGAGTGCGGTTGACAGTGACGCTCTTAAGCTGGACCGGCGTGCTGATCAATTTGTTATTGGGGCCGATCCTGCCCCACGGACCGATCATGACCGGCAAACCATTCTTCCCCAGCACGTAGACGCCGAGTGCCTGGAGGGTGTCGTTGGAGCGGCCGAAGAAGGCGACCCCCTCGCCATCGCTCTGCTGCAACGGCACGCTGAAGGCGGTCCCTGCCTGGTAGCCGTACGGCCCGTGCTCACGACTGTTGATGATAAGCGTGAGCGAGGTGACGCCGTCAGAATCGTTGAAGGTGCCGCTCACGTAGTTGAGCTGGTCGTTTCGCGTCATCTGGATTATCTCTGAGCGTTCCGGGTCGATCTTGCCCCAGGGGCCGACGGGGATTTCCTTCTCGTCCTGGTCGACGTAGACGAAGGAGAAGCCAATGATACTGCCATTCCTGGAATCCCAGCTACTAATGGTGATGGTCTTCAGGCGTTGGGGCCTGCTGCCGACGTTGATGTCATGATGTTGTCCGCCCGGTGCACCAAATGGACCAACCTTCACCGGGTCCTACATAAAACATGCATCCATCACAAATTCATTCATCAACATCCTGCACACACACAGATATATTACACCAAATGCTTGGTTTAAGTATACACATATACTATTTCTAAGATATCCAAAACGAAATACGTACATGAATTTTTTTTGCGAGTGAGTTCATACATAGTTTTTACTATATTTTTTAAATATATTCATACAAGGAGTATATTCCAAAAATTGAACAGACTACCTGAAAAGTAGTATACGTATACAACCTAGTTTGTCTTATATATATACTCTCTATACTACGGCTACATACTCGCCATTACATTAGAGACTACCTACATAGCATTAAAAGACACGTGAGTCTAAGGGCCTGTTCGGAACTCCTCCCGCTCCGCGCTTCTCCAACTCCCGGCGCGGAGCCGGACCGAACGTTTTTTCGACGCGGAGTGAGCTTTCTGAAGCGTGGCGTTCCTCCAGTGCAAATTACCGAAGCTGCTAAAGCCCAGCTCCACGTAAACGAGAAGTAAGAGTTCGCAGTATTTACAGCTACTTGCCACCGCTAAAGAAAACGATTCGTCTCAGCGAACGATCGATCCCCTCGCCAGGCGCCAAGTGTACAGGCTGGCCCGAACTGGGCTGCCACCAGCCGGCCCAAAGTGGCTCCCAGCAGGCCAACAGCCTCCAGCTGGGCTACATCGTTGGGAGAAGCTAGCGTTGCTCCCGAACGCTTGGGAATCGCTGGGTGGAGTGAGAAGCGACGCAGAGAAGCTGAATTCGTGGAGTTTGCAGAGTTTGGAGAGGTTCCGAACACGCCCTAACTACACCCGGTAGTACTACTTGGAAGCTAGCTCTAGTTGCTCAAGCCTTACCGCCATATTCCCGAGCTACTGAGTCTGAAGCGTGTGTGTGTGTGTGCAAGTTGCGATGGGCCAAATGATCATGGAAGGCCACCTATTTATAGCGACTCAGCTGCGCGCGTGCGCCTACCATTCATCCCACTCGATAGAGATCAGTACATGTTTGATTCGTTTCTATCGGGTCAGGTGCCGCTCTGGTAAGAATTAATATTAATTATGAATTATTTGCAGTCCATGCCTGACTAGCTACTCCCAGTTCCTTCAATTCCTAGTTGGTTGTATTACTTTTCTGTTGATTACCATATCTCATATGCTACATTACTTTCATTTTATATATGATATCTTCTCTGGCCTATCGACTTGTTTGTGCATGTGTTGCATAGCCATTAGAAAGACATCAATTAGAAATATAGTCGTTAAAAATATTCTCTTAGTTGCAAAATATTAATAAAATATATATGAGTGCAATTTTGTGTGCGAGATGGAGGGAGCGGGTTGGAGCACGCCGAGAAATAGGGAGGGAATCGTATAGAGTGGTTCCCCTGTATGGAGACACTATTATGGATAAGTACATCACTGACAAGCAAAAAACAACAATCACTAATCCTGGAAAATCTCCGGCATCGTGTTTCTCTAACTATAAGCTGCGGCCTTGATTTATCTGTCTGATATCGCATGGATGGATAGAACGGATTTGACGAAACATATAAAAACATATGGTTGGCCTAATGGAAATCATTTTCTTTATATTGACTAATTAGAGTCTCTCCGGATTGTACACTGTCTTATCACGAACAAACTAAAGGAATATAATTCTTTTTTGTTATATGTAACACATGAAAACATTATAGATTATAAACTTTCAAAGAGAATAGTTTTACAAAGTTACTATATTAAAACAGTTAGAGAAACCATTTGTTCTTAAAAAAATTAGACCGTGCGACGCATGGGTTGATTACTAGTTAAGGGATATGATTAAGAGACAACAACATCAAATATATGGAAAGACACACTTCTCTACAATTGCATTGCTATCTTTGGTGTCATTTCTTGATGACATGCATCGGTATCAAAGAACCTTCCACTACTACATAACAAGCCTTTACAGCCGGTTCAAATGTGCCCTCCTGAGTCAGTTTTGGCAGCGACCCTACTATTAAATGTATAATAGGAAACATCTTTAAAAAACTCACTATCGAAAACAAATCCACACATATTAACAAATTACATAGTGATATTTTATTGCCATCCTAAAATACAGGGAAGTTTCGATGAGTATAGCCATTGCAAACATAGCCGTTAGAAATACATCAATTGAAAATATAGCCGTTAAAGGTATTCACTTAGTTAAAGAATATTGAGAAAATATATATGAGTGGAATATAGTGTGCGAGATGTAGGGAGCAGGTTGGAGCACATCGCGAAATAGGGAGGGAATCTTGTAGTGGCTCCCTGTATGGAGACACTATTAAAGAAAAGTACATCACTGAAAGGCAAAAAACAAACATCACTGATGGGTTTTGTGCCCGTCAATGAGGAAAGGTCGGTGCCAATAAAAATCAACACTGAATATCCTTCCCTGCCCCGTCAGTGGTGATAAAGCGTAGAACCAAAAATATAGCGGGCCGGGCCGATGAGGCCCAACCGCTTACTACCCACATCCACAAACTCATCGAGTGGTTGTCGAGTTGCCATTGTCATCACTTTGAGGTTCTCGTTACCGTCGCCGCCGCAGGCTCCTTGGCACTGGAATTGAGGATGTAGCCTCCACCATCGCTGGTTCAGATGGAGGCGGTGGGTCTTGCCACCACCTCCGCCACCCGCATCACCTCCCAATCCGCTAACGTGCTCTTGCTAGCTCCTCGCCCTCCTCGTACATTTGTCGGGGAGACCTCACCGCCGACCCGTTGGAGCTCTCCATCTTCCCAATCCCACAATCGATCACTGTTGCTCCGTTCCAGAGGGCCTTTAGTCCCGGTTCCAGAGGGCCTTTAGTCCCGGTTCCAGAGGGCCTTTAGTCCCGGTTCTGGAACCGGGACTAAAGGGTCGGGACTAAAGGCCCCCCCCCTTTAGTCCCGGTTCGCTTACGAACCGGGACAGAAGGGGCTCCACGTGGCCGCTCTCTGTGCGTGGGCTGGAGAACCTTTAGTCCCGGTTGGGGTTACAAACCGGGACTAAAGGCTTACAAACCGGGACAAAAGGTGAAGCCTTTAGTCCCGGTTTGTAACCCCAACCGGGACTAAAGGCTCAAAAAAAAAATTCAAAAAAAAATTTCAAATTTTTTTTTCAAGTTTTTAAATTTTTTTTTTTCTAATTTTCAAATCTTTGAATTATTTGACAATTTAATCTGTAATCAGACCTCCTCACTGCTTCAGAATTTAATCTCTAATCTCTAATCTCTAATCAGCACTCATTCCAAATCGTCTAACTTCCCGGCCGGTCACCCATCCTCTCAATACTCCAGCCCCAGCACGCTTAACTTTCAGGTTCTATTCCCCCTAGTTTCCAAGTCAACACTTGTTGTTTTCCTGACAATAATAAGCAATCAATCCTGTTAACCCTTAGGTCTTGATGTCACATGATTTAATTTTTTGAATTCCAAACAATTATTAAAATAAACATAATAAGTACTAATAATATTGAATTTCAATGAAAATAAAATAAGTAATAATATTATTTTATTCATGTGTGAGGAATCCAAATATGACACACACACAAACACACACACACACCCCCCCCCCGTGGATCGCCTTTTCAGTTTAAAAATAAATAAAAGAAAATGATAAAAAATTCAAATTTAAAAATCCTTCGAGATGCCCATGTGTTATGTGTTCTAGTTGTTAGGAAAATTAACAAACATGAATTTTGAATTTTTTTTGCAAAAGGCCGCCGTGTTTCGGTAAAATGGCCGTAACTTTTGCATACGACCTCCGATGAAAAAGTTTTTTATATGAAAAAGCATCTACTCGAAAAGTTACATCCGAATTCAACAGGCTACGCCCATTATCGATTTTTTAGAATCCTCGAAAACCTAACAGAAAAAAAGTTACGATGCTTTTAAGATCTGGAGGCAAAAAAATAAAAAAAGTTAGCGATGGCGCACCAGTGCATAGTGCGCCACTACTATTTTCCCGCCTTCAAAATTCAAAAAAATTTAAAAATAGTAATGGTGCACTGGTCGACTATGCCCTCTCTTTTCCCACTTCTTCCTCCCCTCCCTACACTAATAGCCTTTTTTCTAGTAGTGGTTGGTGTCCATCCAATCATAACGTCGACTACATCTGCTAGCACCGTCCCAGCCAGAGTTACAACTAAGGTTAACCAAGCCAGAGTCAACCCTTTCTAACTTTATTTGCTATTTTTCATGCATTTAATGATTTTTTTGAGCTAAATGGCCATTCATTTGAAAAGCACTACAAATGAACTCTGAAAAGGTTGAAACTTGGCATGGTATCATAATTTCACCCACATAGCTTGTGCTAAAAAGTTGAGAGGGTTACGGAAAAAACTGGATGCACTTCGTGTACAAACTGGACCATCTCCTTCGAAGTATCAAGGTTTCGGACGAAAACCCATCTGTTACAAAGGCATTTCATTTTTTTTAACTTATTTCAACTCCAGACTTTTTCTGCATTCAATATGCACCATTCAAAGCCACATCCTCAAATTTCAACCTTTTCTAACTTCATTTGCTATTTTTCATGCATTTAATGATTTTTTGAGCTAAATGACCCTGAAATTGAAAAGACCTACAAATGAACTCTAAAAAGGTTGAAACTTGGCATGGTATCATCATTTCACCCACATAGCATGTGCTACAAAGTTGACAGGGTTACGGCAAAAACTGGATGCACTTCGTGTACAAACTGGACCATCTCCTTCGAAGTATCAAGTTTTCGGACAAAAACTCGTCTGTTACAAAGGCGTTTCATTTTTAAATTATTCTAAAAATAACCAAATAAATCTTACTGTGAAAACAATCTAACACGTGACTAGGAGCAAAAAGAATTAAATTAAAAACTATTTGTAAACTTAAGTTATTCACAATCTACGGTTTGAAGCAAATTTGAACAAATTCAAATTTAAACATTCAAATTTGAACAAATTCAAATTTAAACATTCAAATTTGCAAACTAATGGCACAAACAGAAACTAGACAAAATTTTGAATCTAATGCAAAAAGAATCACTCAAAAACATCAAATTTCCTAAAAGATATAAGCAATTTAAAACAGAAACTAAAAACAGATCCCACTTGTAAAAACATAAAAAAAAACTTTCTGAACCCTTTTAGTCCCGGTTGGTGTCTCCAACCGGGACTAAAGGTTAGACCTTTAGTCCCGGTTGGAGACACCAACCGGGACTAAAGGGTATCGGACCCTTTAGTCCCGGTTGGTGTCTCCAACCGGGACTAAAGGTCCCATTTGAACCGGGACTAATGCCCGACCGGCGCCCTAGCCGCTCGAACCGGGACTAATGCTCACATTAGTCCCGGTTCGTAATGCAACCGGGACTAATGTGTTGGGTGACCTGTGACCAATGCCCCCTTTTGTACTAGTGGTTACTACTGCCCCGTCAAGCTTAATAGATAGCAGAATAAAGTGGAACCTGCGCACGCATAACTCATCAATTACATTACTTAACCTCGAGTACGCGAAACCGAATATGCACAAGACAGTAACACTCACTTGAAGTTGTAAGGAAAGAGTATTTCCCTTTTGTTTTGATGTCCAAGGAACGCTTTTAGCAAGTTTTCCGTAGTATCTTTGGCTCTGTTTTGTACCGACCATTCATTTACGGTATTTGGGCTAATGAACCCAATGTCATAGATTTGTCGTTTTTTGCATTCGACGATCTTCAATCTGCATAATATAGTGAGGATAATTATATATACATGCAATGAACGAGCTGAGCTAGAGACTTAATTATAGAAGTAATACTTACAGACAATAGCAAGTCATGAGTTGTTTGTCGAGGGCCTGTTGATTGAATAACTGAAATAACTCCACAAATTCAACAGGCAGCAGGTCGACTCCAATGAAGTCGTGCTCTTTTTTAATTCCGACAAACAAACTGTCGGTCCCAGACTTCCTGCAGTTTTCCATGTACCACTCATGCAATGTTCGCATCATCGTTGTTAGATGAGGATGATCAGGTTTGACGAGAGGCTTCCCGTGCTCGTATCTAAAGATCTCTACTACCTCGGCTGTTTCAAACTATACATCATCGCCCACGTAATCACCAAGAGTGGTACCGGGCAGTAGCACCGGATGATTAGCGATATCGTGGTCTTGCGGGTGGGCAACTGGGCTAGCCTCTGTTTTTTTGGCTTAAATGCTTACACGGTATATATACTTTATATATACCTAGTTTTTTTTGCCAAAAATAATGTGTATTCAACTGAATACCCTAGAATTGAGGTGGGCCCGCCCCTGCCTACCATCCCTCTAACCCTCCCTTTCCGCCGCCGGTGACCACCCCACACCCTCACCCGCACGTGTCAACCCTTGAACTCCCCTCCACCGGCGACACCGTGGACAGCTGCATGCGTTGTCCCCGTTTTCGGGTCGTTCTAGGCTCGGCCTCACAGGGAACTCAGCGGCTGGCCGCATCTTCCCCGTCTCCGCCTCGGCTGGTTGCGGCTATCAGGAATCGACTGAACTGTTTTTTTTTCCAGTTGCCTGATGAATAGCAAATGCGAAAAAATAACTAATTAATCATGACGTCTCTACCGCAGGACCATTATGTATGGAGTACAGAATGTGAATATGTGACAAGTAGAAACTCTCTTCGGACCGCTGGAGGTGCACACTCACACTCAACGGTGGAAACAGGCCCCAGGCTGCCCGGGCAGTGGCCTGGGTCGTGAGGCTGGGTTCCTTCCTTCACTGTAGTAAGTGTTTGACCTGGGGCTTGCGTGGGTCTTGCCCCGATCCTGGCGCCGCCACTGCTCACACTGCATATTATATTAACCGACTACATTGAGGAGGAGTCCGCAAGCTACATACATTTGATCATATCAAGTTATAGACCCTCTGGCGTCGCCCCCGCTCGGGCGACTCGGGCGGTTCCCCAGCCCTAGCCGCCGTCGGGGCCGAATCCTCCTTCCCTCACCCCGTCGCCGCCGGAGGACGCTGCCGGGATGCGCCCGGGGGCTGACGGCGGTGGCGGGGATCCTCCTCTCTCCAACGTCTCACGGGTGGTGCGGAGCCCTTGCGCGTGTGGAGGCGCAGCAGATCCGACGGCGGCGGCGATGGCCGCGGCGGCGGCGGCGGTGGCTGGCCCTGCCATGGGTGATGGCGACTGCGGCGCGTCGGACAGCCCGTCACGGGCGGCGGCGGGCGGCGGCTTTCCTCGTTCGGGCGGCGGCGACTTCTGATGCGGCGGCGCGTCATCCGGCTTCGGATCGGCAGCGGCGTGGAGGGCCTGGTGGGCTGCTTGGCAGCACCTCCGGTCAGATCTGTTCTGGCCGGTGCAGCCAGCGATGGTGGTCACCTCTTCCGTCGGAGGTGGTCGGCCTGAGGCTGGGTGGCCAGATCTCGAGATCCGTCATCTAGTCCCGGCTGCGAGTCGGAGAGACATGGTTGCCGGTGAAAACCGAGCCAACGGCAGGCGATGGCGGCGTTCTACGCCGTTACCTTGATGAAGGCATCGTCGAGTAACTACGGTCAACCCACTCGTGCTGCTCTGGGGGAAACCCTAGGATCTGGTGTTCCAGATCGGACGATGGCGGCACTACGGTGTCGTTTCTCTCTTGGGAGCATCGTTTGTGGAGCAGCGCTGGATGACAGAGGCAAGAGGCGGAGCGGCTTCGTCTTGAACGGAGCTTCGGTGGAGATGTCAAGTCATGCCTGGCCGACAGGTGCTACGCTGTGTCATGCCTGGTCGGCAGGTGCTACGCACGACAAATCTTCCAGAGTCTCCGCGTCGGGATGGACGAGCGCAGGGCGGTGGAGTCGTTGGGCGCCGTGGTGGCGTCGACGGATGGCCGGACTGGCAAGGATGATGCGGATTTCTCTCTTGAAGATGGGACAGCGGTTCGATGATGATGGCGGCTTCTAAAATGTGTGCATGTGATATACGCTTTAGGTCTGCTGCACCGGGTGTACGTTCCGATACGTTATATGGATGGATCGGCGACGACAACGGTTATAGATATGGGGAGTGAGAGCACTCCACATTATCAAGTTTGTAGGTGTGAGTGGAGGCTTCGGGTGGCTTGATGTATGTTCTTGTCAGACCTTAGTGGAATAATTAATAAAGATGGCTGCATGCATCAATTGATGCAGAGGCCGGGGGTTTAATCTCCTTTTCAAAAAAAAAAAAAAAAAAAGTTATAGACCCTCTAAAGGTTCTTGTCAGTACGCAGTCATCTATGCAGTTGTTTGGTTCGTTACAGAATTGAAAGGTAAGAACAAGCTGTAGCACAGTTGAGTTAGTTGTACAAATTGAAAGTTAAGAGGTTGATGATGAGTCTGTCTGTCCAAGGATCAAAATCATATTGTGCGTGCCTCACAACTTATACATACATCACGATGTCATAATAACATCGCATGACATGGTCCAAGGATCAAATCAGAACATCGATCACAGTGGTCGCTCTAGCCGCTGTCCGGGCCTGTACGGGACCCGACGTCCCCCTCCCTTTGTCGGCGGCAGCGAGTGCTCCATCGCTCGACTTGGCCTGAACTGAAGAACAGAGCATGCAGTTTCAGTACCATAAATAACCTGACTTGTTCTCACAGATCAAAGATTAGCCATTGCACTACACAAGAATAGACAAGTTTCTTCAGAAAAAGAACAGTCTGGATTCTGAATCTCTGCATGTTGTTAAATGACAGCCAATTAGGCTTATGAAAAAGAACAGCTAGTACATGGTCGTTTGGTTCGTCGTCTATCATCAAGTTATCAGCTCACAAACCATAGTAGAATAGTAAAGCAAAGAATCACTACAAAATGATCATTGCATAAATGTGCTCTACATTACAACCTTGTTTTCTTGTTAGTCTCGCTAAATGGAGTAAAATGCACTTGACACAAAAGTTCCTACGCATCACTGCACTGGGATTGATGTTAAGCATCCAGGGCAAGAAGCTGAGGCTGCCTGCATGTAAAATAAGAAGAAAAAAAAGCTTTCATATGAACTTTTCTGTGCTTAATTACTAGCTGAATGCTAAAGTTGAATAATACGTACTGAAGCTTCACACTTCAGTACTGTTCGTTCATTATCCAAGAAATGCCAACAACCATACTGTGGATTGCTAAATGTATTCTGAAATCTGATTATATATATATATATATATAAGAGCATCACTTGATTGCTAAGGTCTGATGAAGAATTAAAATTCGTGACGACATTACTAACCTTTTTGGCCCTTAACCGATTAAAATCCCAATTCTTATGGAAAGATAAAAATCACAATTCACCATGGAGATAACAACGTTCTGGTACAAAAAAAGCTAGGTAGCAATACACAAGAGGAAAAAGCTAGTAGAGAAGTACCAACATCTTGCCTCCATTATTAGTCCTTCCTCTCAACGAGTTAGGGCCTACTCCTCTTCATAATCATCCACTCTGTCCTCTTCATGTTCATCGTCCCACTGAACCTGACAAGTTAAAACTAAACAATAGGAAGAAATATATTCAGATTCAGCTAACTCTAGCATACAAATGAAACAATGATGGGATCAATGATAGATAGGAGATTACTTATATTGAACAGAGCAATCGAACTATACATTACCTGCACATTTGGCTCGATATAACAGCTCTCCATGTTGTACGGTTCACTTGCGCAAACTGGGCCCAGCTGGGCTGGGAGTGCAATTCTGCCCAAATGCCTCCATTAGTTGCTGCTTCTTCCTCTGATCTGCTGCTCTGCTCTTCTTGCATAGAGCGAGCTGGAGAAGAGCACATGCATCATGCAGTACATTCAGCTTGAGAACCTGAAACCCACCAAGCTGACTGGCTTGCTGTTCACAATTATCCAGAGAAATTAAGAGCAACAGCTGCCTAAATGAAATGAAACTTCATTTGAATAATTGCACTGCATGCACAAGAAACGGCAGAATAACCTACAAGTGTCATAATTACCAGGGACCCTCCATTTCACAGAATGAAAGAAATGAAACCCCAAACCATCATCACATCAGCAGGTTCAGTAGTACATGTAGTTAATTCCAGCAGCTAAGCGAGCTTATATAAACATATAGGCAAATAAAACACGGCTGCTACAAACAAAACAAAAGAGGGAGAGCAAGCTAGATCTTGGTTCGATCAGGTGCCTCCAACTTGGTGTACTTGCCTGCTATATATCCACTAACTGAATCTGGGAATGGGGTGAAAACCACACACCAGCCCACCAAAAATTAACCTCATTCCCTGTATCAATCCAGTGCATTCATCAACTTCTGGAACACAACCCATCACACTATTGTGGTGTCAAACCAAATGATTAATCCATTTCCAACCCATGGAGGCAGCCAACCCCACAGTATGAAGGCAGTACAAAAGACTGAATGGCAGTACAAATTACAAGAATACATAGGCTAACCCACCCTGCAACAAACAGTACATCCTCAACATGTCTATTACGAAAATACATCAAGAAAATATTCAACTTGTTCTTGACACAAATTACTGAGATCCAGGAGGAAGGCGGTGATAGTGCCAGAGCAGGGCGGCGGTTGCAAGCAGATGAAGAAACTTCTCGTTGTTCCTCAAGACAAATCACAGACTTCTGAAGTAATTAGCCCCCATTGGTGATGAACTGCACCATTGCCCCCACTGGTCATCGGCACCTGACTAAAACACATGAAATTCCAATTTTCAGTCAGTTGAACCAGCATTCGTTTATGTGAGGTAAATAAATCTATGTTGTTAGCACAACAAAGTTAGCCGCGGGCTATCTTGTTTGTTATGATTTTGAAAGAATAACAAGCAACATCTATGTGTCAATTTGTAGCATGTGAGATAAAAATTAATTTCAGCATCGAGTAATTGAAGTTGAAATAGATTATAAGACTATAAATCTGTTGGCTGCTAGATCAAGCTGGAAGTACAAAAGAAAACAAGGTTGTTGCTATCTTGTACAAATTGAATCATGGAGGACAAAGATCAGCACAAGTCTGTAGCTATCTAGCACAAGGATCGACACAAGGAGGTTTGCAAAAAGTACAGGCTGTAGCTAAGTTACACAGTCAAGAATTACTTATGTGTTGCCCTGCTCACTAAAACAGGATCAAGAATTCTGGTTTCCAGTTGACTGACAGCAAGTCAGCAACCCAGGTTTCCCCCAAATTCAGTAATATTAAAGATTACTAATTTGCATGGCAGAGAGTGATCCAAGAGAATCTGCAAAACATTTTTGGGCGGGATAGAAAACAAAAAACAGATCCAAACTTTGCACAGTCTGTGATCCAAACATTTCTTTCTTTCCACCCTAGTACTAGTTCTAGCTCACAAGTCACAACACTACAAAACCTGAGTTGAGAACCTGGAGCACTAGATTAGATTAGATTAAACTCAGATGGATGAAAGAGGAGTTGCACTAAAGAAATTCAGAATTCAGTTGTATGTACAAGAACCCAATCTAGTCAATTCAAACTTGTACAATGGCCTGCATACAATATTTTACACCATGAGCACACCTTACACCAGCAGGAATAAATTTTAGCTAAGTTTCAGCGCAGGAACTTGTGCTCACAGCTAGTACTGAGTATGACAGCAGCCTATTTCAATAAGCAAGACAAGTACGCAAGTACCATGATTCAGAATAAGTCATCGCATTCACATTCATGTAGTATCTTGTAACAAACCAAGGCTATGGATTCAAAGGAAGTGAAAGGTTCTTTAACAAATGATACCGCGCGAATCTATCTCGACAAGTAAATTAAGTATCATGTTTCATCACAAGCATATCACAAGCATAACTGACGAGTTAGACCACTTACTTGCAACACTCAGTGCTCATCTACTAATGTCTCTGAAAACCAAGGCACGTATGGAAGAAACGACTCACTGATGCCTGGCCCAAGAGCGACAACACGGTGTGCTTTCCCACGATCAATATCGTACGACATCAGCACGTTCTGCTCACCCATAATAAAGAAAAAGATATTGCAATCCGGGTGAAATGCAACAGCCTCATAGCCCAGACCGAAATTCCCACCGAAGAGTTGCATAGTGCTGACACTATGTTTCAAGCTCCATGCACCATCTTCCAGAGTCCAGAATGATATTTGGTACTCACTGTCAATGTGTGTGCCGACAAACCACAAGCAACCCTGAGACTGTCGAAGGAGGAAACCAGGTCCACGGACATCTGGCAACTCAATCTCCTTCCATTCCTTTGCCTCCAAATCCACGGCAATGAGCACGCCCTGGTAGGTAAGGAAATGCAGCATGCCGTTAAAGAACACGGCGCTGGCCAGTTCTAACAGACTCACACAACCACTCCAGCTAAGCGCAATGTGATTCCAACGAGCAGTGCGGGACGAGTAGATCCTTGCTTGGGCATCACCATCCGCCGTGTACGAAAAGACTTGGAAATGCGAGGAGACGGCGGAGTCGAAGGCCAGGCGGCAGGTGCAGATTCCATCAAAGTCCCCAGGGTCCGGCAAGGCTACCCATTTCTCGGTAACGGGATTGCAGACGAAGTAATCGTAGCGCACTGGGGAGGAGGTGGAGGAGGAGGCATCCAGGGTCCCGTGCTAGCAGAGGAGGAGGTGGAGGAGGAGACATCCAGGGTCCCGTGCTAGCAGAGGAGGAGGCTATTGCAGAAGTCCAAGACGATGATGTCAGCGTGGTTGGGCAGTAAGCGAGCGCGGGCTTGACCAGAGGTGGTCTGCGTCCCGAGACATTGGTGAAGTGCAGCGCCTTTGTGGGGAAGTGGTTGTTGTCCCAGCTCTTGTAGAAGAAGCCGGGGAGGATCTGCGCCATCCTCTTGCGGTGGTAGGCGCGCCAACAGGTCGTGCGGGGGCCATTGGTCACCCCCCAGGCTGTGCTCGCCCGTAATTTACCGGTCCTTACTAAAAATGTTCCGTTAATGTTTACAGATTTTTGTCTATTCAAGAAATACCTGAAAAATAGACACTTTGAGAAAGAGATACTGCTTACTTCAAATACTATTAGGTTACACTGCTCAGGCCTCAGGATAAACCCTGCACTGATGGGCACTTAGACCCCCGCGTTGACGGGTTAAGCGCCCGTCAGTGACTACGCACCAGTGGAGGGTCTCCCTCCACAGACGGGCACATGTTTAGAGCCCTTCAGTGGATTACTCTTCCAGTGACGGGCCGCAGCGTGCTCGTCTGTGCTGGTTATGACAATGACGGGTGCGTAGCCTTCGCCCGTCAGTGTTATCCTTTTCAGATTTTTTTCCAGAAACAGAATACTTATTGCACAAAATTTGACACAAATTGCATCAATATATACATCCATTCCATCAGAACACATTCCATTCCATTGAAATAATATTACATGGATCATCATACATTTAATGATTAGTATAAATTTCAGAAATCCCTTCTGGTATTCATGTAATTGAGTACAACCCTAGTGGCGTATAGGTGTGTATTCTTAGTTGTGGAACTTCAAAGAGGAACGGAGTGGGACAATGAAAATAAATGCTCAAGCACATCGATGTCATCGACAAAGACATACTTTAGCACCTATTGTACCTCACCCTCCGTTTCTCCCCGAAAGTCTTGCAGCCAAGGAAAGCTCATATTTGACAATAGGGCACTCGTCTACATCAATCCCGATGGGATTCCCAAAAATTCATAATAATCTATTTCAACTACAACTAAACTACTAGTGCATTGTACTAACTAGGGATTTTGCACTCGTTTACTTCTAATCTAATAGCGGGAATGGCTGGCGGTGGATGGCAGCTGAATCTGGGATGGTTGGCGGTGTAGGAACACGGGGACGACAACAACGGAGGATCAGCGGAGACGGCGACGTTAAGCCGGATCCGCGCGGTGGAGGAGGAGCGACGGTGGGGCGCGGCCGGCGGTGGAGGATCGCGTGGACGTTCATGGCGGGCGCGACCACTGTCCCTAATTAGTGACACACATTAATGGATTACCGAGATTCAAATGATCTCCACGGGAGACTACCAAATTCATTTATATGCTAAATTATGTTTTTTAATGCAATCATATGCATGGTCTTCATTATTACTCTGCGTTTATTGAATTATTGGTATCATCCTGTTACGTGTCAACCTGACTTTCTTCTTCTTTTTTCCTTAGTCAATGCGATCACGATAAGAAGTTGGACAATGAAACATAATACAATGCCGGTTCTTGCATGTCCTGATTCATCGAAAACAGTTGTAATAATTGTGTTTGATTAATCTGTAAATGTTATCTTATATATTATCCTTGTTCTTCTGTTATTTTTTGCAGATAGGGGTCTGTTATTTTTTTTTGCAGAGGCCGGGTGTACTTGGTATCATGGTGATATTAATATATTACCCTTTATAAAAAAAAGAAACGATGATGTGTTATTTGCTATCGCGCCACGTCCGTTTAGCTACCCATCATTGTTGCTTAATCTACAGTGTTTTCCCTACTTTTCCTCTCTAATTACATGTAATTTTAATTTATTTTACATGGTACATGTGTCTATCATGAAAGCAAAATGTTTTCTTGCAGTTCAAAGCATGGGAGATTTTGCTTCCCAAAGAAGAAAAAAGGAGGTAGAGAAATGATATGCTAATAAAATTTCATTGTGCTACAATAGTTTGGTGTTACTATTGAATATAAATAAATGTTAAGCTAATAAAATTTGCTAATTTTAGAAATACCCTCGGAGCTTAATTTTGGTAAGTTGAATAAGCAAAAGATAAAAAGAGGATGCATTTTAGCTTGTAAGATAAAAAGACAAAAGAAGATGAAAAATAATAGGGCAGCGCTCTGCGCCGGCGCGCCGGCCCAATCTTTTCGGCCGGTCAGCCCAGATCCGTCCGATCTCCTCCCTCCTCTTCCACGTAGCCGTCAGATCTCCTCCCTTCTCTTCCGCATCTCATCTTCAACCTCCCACACGGGAGAGAAAAAAAGGAGGGCGCCGCCCCTGCACACGCCGCGCCCCACGCCTCGCCTCCTCATCTTCTCTCGCCGCCGGTCATCCCCGGTCGCCGCCCCCTCGCCGTTGGTCGCGGCCCTCGCCGTCGCTCCCAGCTCTGCCATGATGCATGTAGCAAAAACGAGTGCCTGGTTGAAGCTTTCTCTATTGCCGGTTGAAACATTTTTCATATACCGTTGAAGCTTTTTATGTCAACGGTTGCAACAAACGCGAGCATGGTTCCCCAGCTGGCCATGGTGACCGTCAAAGCTCTACGCTGTCCGAGATGCAGCTCAACCGTGCCGGTTGTAGCAAAAACGTTATGCCGGTTGTAGCAAAATGAAACACCGCATGTAGCAAAAATCGCGACGCCATGTGCGATGTAGCAAAATGCGACATCGGTGGTAGCAAAACGCGGTGCCGGTTGTAGCAAATTTCGATGCCGGTTGAAGCATGTAGTAAATTACTGAGCTGGAACTTCGCCGGCCATGTCCGTTGAAGCTCCGGTCGCCATGGAGCAGTTGAGAGAGGGGAAATCGAGGGGAGTTCGAAGGTGCTCGCCGGAGAAGAAGACGGGGCTCGCTGGAGGAGATCGCCGGGGTAGGATTCCCATGGCAACCGGGAGATTGGAAAAAAGGAAAGAGAAGGACGCAGGATGAGGAAGAAGATAACGTGGTGTACCCTTCCAATTTGATTCGCTGCCGCGAGCGAGTGGACAGACCGGCCGAAGCGTTCGGCCGGCGCACCGGCCCCAAACGTTTCCCAAAATAATATCAAACGCATGTTCTTGCCAAACGGGTGGATAATATTTATTTATTGCACACCATGGATGGGCATTACAGCTTTAATATATTACACACGTAGGTATGTACATATACATGCACGTATATAATCCCTTAACAGTATTTAATCGAGCTGCAGACGATGCTGCTGGATCCCATCGTGCTTTATTCATTACATTACATTACACACATATGTATAGCCAGCTAGCTGGGGTTTAACGTAGCATGCAGATCGAGTAGAGGTCTGCAGGTACGAGGTAGGTCTGGATGGGATCGATGGGTAGAGTACGTAGGTAGCTGCTAGCTCGATATATAAGTGATTGATTCATGGGTTGGGCACGAGGCCGACGTAGACACCGAGGGCGAGGAGGCTGTCCCCCCCGGAGCGGCCGAAGAAGCCGAGCACGGCGCCGTTGTGGTTGCCGGCCACGGCCTTGTCCGGCAATGGCACGCTAAAGTCAGTCCCCGCGCGGCGCCCGTACAGGTTGCGCGGACCCTTGTTGGTGGTGAACTGGAGCGAGGTCACGCCATTGGCGTCGAAAGTGCCAGTGATGTTGTTGACATACTCGCCTGGGCTCATGGGAAGCTGCACCACATGCATGCGTATAGTCACAAGTGACACAACTAAGTAGCGCAATCGATAAGTAGAAAAAAATTACTGTAAGAATGAGTTAACGTACGGGTTGCGGCGGTAGGTCGGTCGTGCCCCAGGGGCCTACATTGATGAGGTGGCCATTCTGGTCGACGTAGGTGAAGGAGAAGCCATAGATGCGCTGAGTGCTGTGGACAGTGACGCTCTTAAGCTGGACCGGCGTGCTGATCAATTTGTTATTGGGGCCGATCCTGCCCCACGGACCGATCATGACCGGCAAACCATTCTTCCCCAGCACGTAGACGCCGAGTGCCTGGAGGGTGTCGTTGGAGCGGCCGAAGAAGGCGACCCCCTCGCCATCGCTCTGCTGCAACGGCACGCTGAAGGCGGTCCCTGCCTGGTAGCCGTACGGCCCGTGCTCACGACTGTTGATGATAAGCGTGAGCGAGGTGACGCCGTCAGAATCGTTGAAGGTGCTGCTCACGTAGTTGAGCTGGTCGTTTCGCGTCATCTGGATTATCTCTGAGCGTTCCGGGTCGATCTTGCCCCAGGGGCCGACGGGGATTTCCTTCTCGTCCTGGTCGACGTAGACGAAGGAGAAGCCAATGATACTGCCATTCCTGGAATCCCAGCTACTAATGGTGATGGTCTTCAGGCGTTGGGGCCTGCTGCCGACGTTGATGTCATGATGTTGTCCGCCCGGTGCACCAAATGGACCAACCTTCACCGGGTCCTACATAAAACATGCATCCATCACAAATTCATTCATCAACATCCTGCACACACACAGATATATTACACCAAATGCTTGGTTTAAGTATACACATATACTATTTCTAAGATATCCAAAACGAAATACGTACATGAATTTTTTTTGCGAGTGAGTTCATACATAGTTTTTACTATATTTTTTAAATATATTCATACAAGGAGTATATTCCAAAAATTGAACAGACTACCTGAAAAGTAGTATACGTATACAACCTAGTTTGTCTTATATATATACTCTCTATACTACGGCTACATACTCGCCATTACATTAGAGACTACCTACATAGCATTAAAAGACACGTGAGTCTAAGGGCCTGTTCGGAACTCCTCCCGCTCCGCGCTTCTCCAACTCCAGGCGCGGAGCCGGACCGAACGTTTTTTCGACGCGGAGTGAGCTTTCTGAAGCGTGGCGTTCCTCCAGTGCAAATTACCGAAGCTGCTAAAGCCCAGCTCCACGTAAACGAGAAGTAAGAGTTCGCAGTATTTACAGCTACTTGCCACCGCTAAAGAAAACGATTCGTCTCAGCGAACGATCGATCCCCTCGCCAGGCGCCAAGTGTACAGGCTGGCCCGAACTGGGCTGCCACCAGCCGGCCCAAAGTGGCTCCCAGCAGGCCAACAGCCTCCAGCTGGGCTACATCGTTGGGAGAAGCTAGCGTTGCTCCCGAACGCTTGGGAATCGCTGGGTGGAGTGAGAAGCGACGCAGAGAAGCTGAATTCGTGGAGTTTGCAGAGTTTGGAGAGGTTCCGAACACGCCCTAACTACACCCGGTAGTACTACTTGGAAGCTAGCTCTAGTTGCTCAAGCCTTACCGCCATATTCCCGAGCTACTGAGTCTGAAGCGTGTGTGTGTGTGTGCAAGTTGCGATGGGCCAAATGATCATGGAAGGCCACCTATTTATAGCGACTCAGCTGCGCGCGTGCGCCTACCATTCATCCCACTCGATAGAGATCAGTACATGTTTGATTCGTTTCTATCGGGTCAGGTGCCGCTCTGGTAAGAATTAATATTAATTATGAATTATTTGCAGTCCATGCCTGACTAGCTACTCCCAGTTCCTTCAATTCCTAGTTGGTTGTATTACTTTTCTGTTGATTACCATATCTCATATGCTACATTACTTTCATTTTATATATGATATCTTCTCTGGCCTATCGACTTGTTTGTGCATGTGTTGCATAGCCATTAGAAAGACATCAATTAGAAATATAGTCGTTAAAAATATTCTCTTAGTTGCAAAATATTAATAAAATATATAGGAGTGCAATTTTGTGTGCGAGATGGAGGGAGCGGGTTGGAGCACGCCGAGAAATAGGGAGGGAATCGTATAGAGTGGTTCCCCTGTATGGAGACACTATTATGGATAAGTACATCACTGACAAGCAAAAAACAACAATCACTAATCCTGGAAAATCTCCGGCATCGTGTTTCTCTAACTATAAGCTGCGGCCTTGATTTATCTGTCTGATATCGCATGGATGGATAGAACGGATTTGACGAAACATATAAAAACATATGGTTGGCCTAATGGAAATCATTTTCTTTATATTGACTAATTAGAGTCTCTCCGGATTGTACACTGTCTTATCACGAACAAACTAAAGGAATATAATTCTTTTTTGTTATATGTAACACATGAAAACATTATAGATTATAAACTTTCAAAGAGAATAGTTTTACAAAGTTACTATATTAAAACAGTTAGAGAAACCATTTGTTCTTAAAAAAATTAGACCGTGCGACGCATGGGTTGATTACTAGTTAAGGGATATGATTAAGAGACAACAACATCAAATATATGGAAAGACACACTTCTCTACAATTGCATTGCTATCTTTGGTGTCATTTCTTGATGACATGCATCGGTATCAAAGAACCTTCCACTACTACATAACAAGCCTTTACAGCCGGTTCAAATGTGCCCTCCTGAGTCAGTTTTGGCAGCGACCCTACTATTAAATGTATAATAGGAAACATCTTTAAAAAACTCACTATCGAAAACAAATCCACACATATTAACAAATTACATAGTGATATTTTATTGCCATCCTAAAATACAGGGAAGTTTCGATGAGTATAGCCATTGCAAACATAGCCGTTAGAAATACATCAATTGAAAATATAGCCGTTAAAGGTATTCACTTAGTTAAAGAATATTGAGAAAATATATATGAGTGGAATATAGTGTGCGAGATGTAGGGAGCAGGTTGGAGCACATCGCGAAATAGGGAGGGAATCTTGTAGTGGCTCCCTGTATGGAGACACTATTAAAGAAAAGTACATCACTGAAAGGCAAAAAACAAACATCACTGATGGGTTTTGTGCCCGTCAATGAGGAAAGGTCGGTGCCAATAAAAATCAACACTGAATATCCTTCCCTGCCCCGTCAGTGGTGATAAAGCGTAGAACCAAAAATATAGCGGGCCGGGCCGATGAGGCCCAACCGCTTACTACCCACATCCACAAACTCATCGAGTGGTTGTCGAGTTGCCATTGTCATCACTTTGAGGTTCTCGTTACCGTCGCCGCCGCAGGCTCCTTGGCACTGGAATTGAGGATGTAGCCTCCACCATCGCTGGTTCAGATGGAGGCGGTGGGTCTTGCCACCACCTCCGCCACCCGCATCACCTCCCAATCCGCTAACGTGCTCTTGCTAGCTCCTCGCCCTCCTCGTACATTTGTCGGGGAGACCTCACCGCCGACCCGTTGGAGCTCTCCATCTTCCCAATCCCACAATCGATCACTGTTGCTCCGTTCCAGAGGGCCTTTAGTCCCGGTTCCAGAGGGCCTTTAGTCCCGGTTCTGGAACCGGGACTAAAGGGTCGGGACTAAAGCCCCCCCCCCCTTTAGTCCCGGTTCGCTTACGAACCGGGACAGAAGGGGCTCCACGTGGCCGCTCTCTGTGCGTGGGCTGGAGAACCTTTAGTCCCGGTTGGGGTTACAAACCGGGACTAAAGGTGAAAAGCCTTTAGTCCCGGTTTGTAACCCCAACCGGGACTAAAGGCTCAAAAAAAAATTTCAAATTTTTTTTTCAAGTTTTTTAAATTTTTTTTTTCTGATTTTCAAATCTTTGAATTATTTGACAATTTAATCTGTAATCACCCCTCCTCACTGCTTCAGAATTTAATCTCTAATCTCTAATCTCTAATCAGCACTCATTCCAAATCGTCTAACTTCCCGGCCGGTCACCCATCCTCTCAATACTCCAGCCCCAGCACGCTTAACTTTCAGGTTCTATTCCCCCTAGTTTCCAAGTCAACACTTGTTGTTTTCCTGACAATAATAAGCAATCAATCCTGTTAACCCTTAGGTCTTGATGTCACATGATTTAATTTTTTGAATTCCAAACAATTATTAAAATAAACATAATAAGTACTAATAATATTGAATTTCAATGAAAATAAAATAAGTAATAATATTATTTTATTCATGTGTGAGGAATCCAAATATGACACACACACAAACACACACACACACACCCCCGTGGATCGCCTTTTCAGTTTAAAAATAAATAAAAGAAAATGATAAAAAATTCAAATTTAAAAATCCTTCGAGATGCCCATGTGTTATGTGTTCTAGTTGTTAGGAAAATTAACAAACATGAATTTTGAATTTTTTTGCAAAAGGCCGCCGTGTTTCGGTAAAATGGCCGTAACTTTTGCATACGACCTCCGATGAAAAAGTTTTTTATATGAAAAAGCATCTACTCGAAAAGTTACATCCGAATTCAACAGGCTACGCCCATTATCGATTTTTTAGAATCCTCGAAAACCTAACAGAAAAAAAGTTACGATGCTTTTAAGATCTGGAGGCAAAAAAAATAAAAAAAGTTAGCGATGGCGCACCAGTGCATAGTGCGCCACTACTATTTTCCCGCCTTCAAAATTCAAAAAAATTTAAAAATAGTAATGGTGCACTGGTCGACTATGCCCTCTCTTTTCCCACTTCTTCCTCCCCTCCCTACACTAATAGCCTTTTTTCTAGTAGTGGTTGGTGTCCATCCAATCATAACGTCGACTACATCTGCTAGCACCGTCCCAGCCAGAGTTACAACTAAGGTTAACCAAGCCAGAGTCAACCCTTTCTAACTTCATTTGCTATTTTTCATGCATTTAATGATTTTTTTGAGCTAAATGGCCATTCATTTGAAAAGCACTACAAATGAACTCTGAAAAGGTTGAAACTTGGCATGGTATCATAATTTCACCCACATAACTTGTGCTAAAAAGTTGAGAGGGTTACGGAAAAAACTGGATGCACTTCGTGTACAAACTGGACCATCTCCTTCGAAGTATCAAGGTTTCGGACGAAAACCCATCTGTTACAAAGGCATTTCATTTTTTTAACTTATTTCAACTCCAGACTTTTTCTGCATTCAATATGCACCATTCAAAGCCACATCCTCAAATTTCAACCTTTTCTAACTTCATTTGCTATTTTTCATGCATTTAATGATTTTTTGAGCTAAATGACCCTGAAATTGAAAAGACCTACAAATGAACTCTAAAAAGGTTGAAACTTGGCATGGTATCATCATTTCACCCACATAGCATGTGCTACAAAGTTGACAGGGTTACGGCAAAAACTGGATGCACTTCGTGTACAAACTGGACCATCTCCTTCGAAGTATCAAGGTTTCGGACAAAAACTCGTCTGTTACAAAGGCGTTTCATTTTTAAATTATTCTAAAAATAACCAAATAAATCTTACTGTGAAAACAATCTAACACGTGACTAGGAGCAAAAAGAATTAAATTAAAAACTATTTGTAAACTTAAGTTATTCACAATCTACGGTTTGAAGCAAATTTGAACAAATTCAAATTTAAACATTCAAATTTGAACAAATTCAAATTTAAACATTCAAATTTGCAAACTAATGGCACAAACAGAAACTAGACAAAATTTTGAATCTAATGCAAAAAGAATCACTCAAAAACATCAAATTTCCTAAAAGATATAAGCAATTTAAAACAGAAACTAAAAACAGATCCCACTTGTAAAAACATAAAAAAAACTTTCTGAACCCTTTTAGTCCCGGTTGGTGTCTCCAACCGGGACTAAAGGTTAGACCTTTAGTCCCGGTTGGAGACACCAACCGGGACTAAAGGGTATCGGACCCTTTAGTCCCGGTTGGTGTCTCCAACCGGGACTAAAGGTCCCATTTGAACCGGGACTAATGCCCGACCGGCGCCCTAGCCGCTCGAACCGGGACTAATGCTCACATTAGTCCCGGTTCGTAATGCAACCGGGACTAATGTGTTTGGTGACCTGTGACCAATGCCCCCTTTTGTACTAGTGGTTACTACTGCCCCGTCAAGCTTAATAGATAGCAGAATAAAGTGGAACCTGCGCACGCATAACTCATCAATTACATTATTTAACCTCGAGTACGCGAAACAGAATATGCACAAGACAGTAACACTCACTTGAAGTTGTAAGGAAAGAGTATTTCCCTTTTGTTTTGATGTCCAAGGAACGCTTTTAGCAAGTTTTCCGTAGTATCTTTGGCTCTGTTTTGTACCGACCATTCATTTACGGTATTTGGGCTAATGAACCCAATGTCATAGATTTGTCGTTTTTTGCATTCGACGATCTTCAATCTGCATAATATAGTGAGGATAATTATATATACATGCAATGAACGAGCTGAGCTAGAGACTTAATTATAGAAGTAATACTTACAGACAATAGCAAGTCATGCGTTGTTTGTCGAGGGCCTGTTGATTGAATAACTGAAATAACTCCACAAATTCAACAGGCAGCAGGTCGACTCCAATGAAGTCGTGCTCTTTTTTAATTCCGACAAACAAACTGTCGGTCCCAGACTTCCTGCAGTTTTCCATGTACCACTCATGCAATGTTCGCATCATCGTTGTTAGATGAGGATGATCAGGTTTGACGAGAGGCTTCCCGTGCTCGTATCTAAAGATCTCTACTACCTCGGCTGTTTCAAACTATACATCATCGCCCACGTAATCACCAAGAGTGGTACCGGGCAGTAGCACCGGATGATTAGCGATATCGCTAGACACTTTGAGCAGGGGGCACGATTGCTTCTCCTGTTCGCCGAGCTGGGGAATTGTTTTCCCACTTCTTCGTTTTTGGTCTCTTGCAGCACTGGAAGTACTTCCCGACCGCCGCGCTTCATCATATGTCTTTTTAATACAACGGTCATAGTTGGATTGCGGCGGAGACGGTGGTGGTCACTTCAGGGCATCCAGAGTGCGCTTCGCTTTCACCGGATCTACCGTTTCCTTCGGAGGTGGACGTTTGGGTGCAAAATGGGCCTGCACTTCGGCTTTCGAGATTTCATCGATTTCCTTCTCAGTCCTCTCATATGGTAACTTTGGAAGAGGCTTGAGGCTTGGACCATATTTGTATTTCTTCCCGCCTATTGTACTGCTAGCCGCCGGAGCGGCGGCGTCTCTCTTTCGCCGTTGCTTAGGCGGCGGAGTCCGTTGACACGCCGGAGGAGGCGAAGGAGGAGGTGGAGTGCCCTGACACGTCGGAGGAGGAGAAGGAGGAGGCGGAGTGCCCTGACGCGCCGGAGGAGGAGAAGGAGGAGGCGGAGTGCCCTGACGCGCCGGAGGAGGAGGAGGAGGCGGAGTGCCCTGGCGCGCCGGAGGAGGCTGAGTCTGCTGAGGCGTCCAGTTTATAAGCTTGATGTACTCCTTTCTCCATAGACAGGTACTCCTCAAAGCTTTTTTCAGTATAATTTCCCCTTCACCTGTAGGGAAGACAAGCTCCAGCCCCTGTAATCCATCCATTATTTCATCCACAGTCACAACAACATAGCCATGTGGAATCGGACGGCAATGGAAAGTTCCCTCAGCTCGAGGAGGTAAAACAAAGCCGACCGCTGCCTTCAAGGTCAGGTTCTGGCATTTCGTCATTAGCACGCAATGTTCAGCCTCCGTGATACTATCCACGGGGTAGCGAGGAGCCGTGAAATCAGGCTGAACGAGCTCCGTGGAAGCCACGCTGCTTCTCCACTGAGATGGTGGGGTAGCTTCTGGGGCAACGTCGAAGGAAGGATCTTCGTGCCGCTGATATGGTTGGCCGGTAGCTCGCTGGTTCTCAAGTTCCTCTGGTTTTGCTAATCTTGCACTGAGCTTTTGCATTTTGCTTGCTTCCTGTTTTCTCTTTCTCTCTCGGCTTCTATAACCACCGCTGTCGGGAAACCCATGCACCCACGAAACGGAGCCTGATGTGCATCGTGTTCGTCCAGGGTGTTCAGGATTCCCGAGGGCCTCTGTCAGCTCGTCCTTCTCTCTGTCGGGAATGAACTTCCCTTCCTGCGCTGCCTTGATTGTTGCCTCAAGCTTCCGGATGGGTATTGCAAGTTGCTCGTCCGTCCAAATACACTCCCCCTGTTTCTGGGTCCAAAGTCCCCCCAACCCCGAAGAACCAAGTCCTTGAACGATCTGGCCAGTGCAATGTCGCTGGTTGGACCGCTTTAGCAAGCAGGTCTTGCTCAGCTTTGTCCCACAACGGTCGGGCTTTGTAGTAGCCACCTGACCCCGTATGATGGTGATACTTCTTCTTTGCAGCATTTTTCTTGTTTGTCAGAGACCTTTTCTTACCCTTCTCCGATTTCTTGTAGGCCACAAATGCGGGCCAGTAATCTCTTATCTTCTCATATCGACCGATGAATTCCGGAGTCTCCTCTTTCTGGACAAACTTTGTGTTCAACTCTTTCTTCCAGTTCCTAAATAATTCTGCCAGCTTCTTAAAAGCAAACGCCTTGACCTTTCGCTCTATAACTAGGTTATTCGGATCCTCCTCTCGCGGTAGGCTGAAATTTGTCATCAGCAAGGTCCAAAGATCATCTTTCAGTCTATCCTGGACATAAGAAGCTTCAGGGTCCTTATTTTTAATCCATTCCTGGATGCTGATCGGGACGATGTCCCTAACAACAACTCCACACTGATGTACAAATGCTTCCTTGGTCCGCTTGGGAGCAATCGGTTGGCCATCTTTCGCGACTTCTGTGATCGTGAACCTTTCATCCTGGCGCAATCTTTTCTTCGGGCCTCGTCTCCTTACGGAATTTTGGCTCGATCCGGAGGTCTAAAAGAAGAAAGAAGCGTTAATATATGTACATACCAAAACAATTAATGCATCAAGTCAGCAAAGGCTTAATTAATATATATATATATATATAGACTGTGATATATACCAAACGTTCGTATATGTAGGATAGATCCGAACGAAATGCAGCGGAGCGTTGCGCGCGCATGCAGCCGAGAGATTTCCCACCGCGTGTGACTCCCCCTCTACTAATTACCATGAATTGCTTTAATTAAGCAGCTTTCCTTAATTAAGTGTGCATGTAAGCATGTGAGACAAAAATGCTGATGTCAGCAAAGATTCCAACAAAAATCAAAATTCAAAATGTTTTGTAGCTCAAACCGTCGCTCCGATTGAAAAACCGTTTTCACATAAAAGATTCGTCGCGACGAGACCTTCGAAACTAGATCCCATATTGGTATGTTTTGACGACTTTTTTTTCAGGTCAGAAGTTACCATGCCCATAGTACTAACTTATCATGGTGTTTACACTGAAGTTACCGGATGTGTTTCAAATATCTTTTTTTGCCTGGGTCGAAAATTTACCATGATGTTTATAAGTAAATTATCATGTCTACAGTACCGCTTACCATCGGTGACGTGCCTCGGCCGTAGGGTGAGGTCCACATGCCGACATGGCATGACTCACTTTATAAACAAAACTTTGCGGGTCGTGTCAGTCCAGGGCTGTTTAGGTGTGTGTCGGGTTGTGCCATACCCGGATCGGCCTGTTGGCCACATATAATCAGGTCTGTGGCGCGTAAAAATACCATGCTATTTATGCAAAAATTATCGGGTGTATGTGGAGATATTTCATCAACCCCCCCCCCCCCCCCTCACCCCCATCGCCAAAGTTACCAGGACCGGTGTACATAAGTTATCGAATCTACGATGTGTGAGTTACCATGCTATTCACACAAAAGTTACTGATAGGATATTTCTTCAACTCTTCCTGCCCCGTCACCAAAGTTACCATGACCGAGGTACATAAGTTATCAGCTCCATGATGTGTGAGTTACCATCTATTCACACAAAAGTTACCGGGGGGATATTTCATCAACCCTCCCCCCATACCAAAGTTATCAGGACCGAGGTGCATAAGTTATCAGGTCTGCGGTGTGTGAGTTACCATGTTATTCACATAAAAGTTATAATGGGATATTCCATCAACTGCCCCTGCCCCCTCTCCCTCGGCGCCAAAGTTACCAGGATTAGGGTATATAAGTTATCAGATCTGCGATGTGTGAGTAACATCTACTCACACAAAAGTTACCGGGGGATAGGTGTACGATGTGTGAGTTACCATGCTATTAACATTAAAGTTACCATGGTTATATTTCATAACCCCCCGCCCCGCGCGCGAAAATTATCCAGGGGTGTACATAAGTTATCATGTCTTGGGGACGTAAAAAAGTCGTGTTATCTGCACATAAGTTATTGTGGTGTGTTTCAACAACTCCCCCATCTCCACCCCGTCGCCAAAGTTATCAGGACTAGGGTACATAGGTTATCTGGTTTGTAGTGTGTGAGTTACCATGCTATTCACGCAAAAGTTACCGGGTGGTATATTTCATCACCCCCCCCCCCCCCCCCCCGCGTGTCGCCAAAAGTTACCATGACCGGGGTACATAAGTTATCAGGCTACGAAGTGTAAGTTACCGTGCTACTAACATTAAAGTTACCGTGTGTGGTTATCAGGTCTGCGATGTGTGAGTTACCACCCCTGCCCCCTCCCCCCTCCCGCGCCAAAGATACCAGGACGAGGGTATATACGTTCCATGTCGAGACAAAATGCACAGAGAAAAAAAGTACAGAGAAAAAAGTACTATCATTGGCACTCGATGAGTGAATCAAAAGATTACGTTGAATAAAAAATCATTGGCATTAAATGGGATGGCTGCACGGAATATCAAATGGAAGAAGACAATGCCTTGAAATTAATTTCGTGAATCAATCTCACGGAAACTGACAAAAAAAATGGTGTTTTAAATATGCTGACATGGCTCTATCGGGTAAAGTACGCTGACTATTGCTTAACTGACAAAAAGACATCAAGTGGTTTGGTAGTAGCCTGCTATGGGTCTTCTCCAGGAGACCGGAGTTCGAATCCTGGTCATGGCAATATATTTTTTTTCTCCCGCGAAGGCAGTTTTGAAGCAAAAGAAAGGAATCGGGAGCGATCGAGGGAGCGAAAAAACGTTCGGATCTATCGTACAGATCCGAACGTTCGGAACTTACAATTCTCGAATGCAAAAATACATGTGATGTTTCAAAACAAATTTTGTTCCCGGGTCAAAGTTTGCCGCTGTGTTTTTACGTAATTTATGAAGGACCGCAGTGCTTAAAATACCGTGATATTTGCATAGAACTTACCGGGGGCATGCTTTCAACAACTTGTTTTTCCTTGAACCAAAGTTACCAACAAAAATCTTTGTATGTATGCCTAATTTCACAACGTACAATCTAGTACAAAATGATGTACGCATACTAGACAAGGCCAATAAGCAGTAAAGAAACACCTTTTCTTTTGCTGCCATCGGGTTTAAAAAAGGTCATATAGGTATTTTCCAATTACAAGACAAGAAGATGGTATTAGATGAGCTGGTCATTGACATCATACGGAAGCCAGAGGCTCCGAGTTCGATCCATTTTTGACTCTCTCCACTGAGCAAGTGTTTGCAGCGGTAAAAAAGAAAAGGCTATTACTGAATAGGGAGAAAATCGCGTGAGTTGGCTATTACTGAATAGGGAGAAAATCGCGTGAGTTGCCGCTCGGTGCCGATCGTGCGGCAAAACCGTCGTTCGGATTTATTAGCAAGATCCGATGTTCGGAAGATATATATATATACCTCGTCGGACTTTGCAACAGTTAAGGCTCCCTCCTCCGTTCAGTCACCGGCCTGCATTGCTTGACGAACCAACCTCAAACCGATGTCCGTCAAACTTTATGTTCCCTGCTGCCCTGTGTTCGAAGTAGGAATCGTCGCCGCGGCCGGCGGCTGGCCCGACCCCTCTCCCTGCACGGGGTGCCCCAAGGGCGCGGCCACCCTGGGCTTGCTCGCCTACACGTCCGCCTCCATTAGATGTACCCCGCCCAGCAGCTGGTCCACCGCGAGGCGGTCCTAGAGCACCACGGCCCCCAGCGTCGTTGCCTCGCTGCGGCTCGCCGGCGGCGTTGTGACGGCCCGGTGGCTGGGCACCACCACGCCCCGCCATGATTCGTGCGCCGTCTGCTCCCGAGACAAGGATGCGTCGTGCACGTCCCAGCCGGAGAGGAAATCCAGGAACGGCGTAACCTGGGCGAACCCTAGTGGATCTGATGATCGATTCCGTCTCGCACGTCGAGACTACGTCGATCGGTACTTCCTGGCCCTCGTTGCGGTCTGGCCCAACATGGCTGTCGTAACGATTCACAGGGCATTGCGTATGTACGTGAGACTCATGCTGGGCCATACACCCAGATTCTTTTGAGCCAACCACACTTTTTTTTCTCATCTGGCCCACTTTGCCCAATCAGTTCATTCAACCGAGCGCAGCGGATTTCCCGGTTCGACGACGAAACGGCGGCGACCGGCTGCTGCATCCCCCCTGCCCCCCCCCCCCCCCCCCCCCCCCCACACCCGAGGTAGGCCAATTTTCGGCTTGATCCTCTCATCGTCATCCGAAGACAGATTAATTGTCTCGGGATGTTCTTGAATTAATTCCTGAACCTACAAAACCTCTGAAATGATATTAACATAGTAAATGTCAATTAAAATGAGCGCACCTTCGCTGATCAGCTCCCCCTCTTGGAGATGTCGGCCGGCGAGAATTTCATCCTCCTTGTCCCTGATTGTCATCCATCTTGACACCGGGTGTAGGAGTAGTGTGCCTCCATGCAGATCTGTCTTGTTAATCTAAGAATATGAGATTTTCCATCTTCTGCGCATGTTGACCTCCGTCGCCGGCAAGATCTGATGCGGCTGCTCATTCTCCGTCCAGGATGGTACGAGGGCGTCTCTCTCGGAGACCCTCGGATCAGGCGACGGTCCATTTCGCCGGCCATCCCCTTCGCCGTCTACGGCGCCGGCAACGCCCGTGTCCCCGGCGTCGCCCGCGTCCATGTAGTTGGTTGTGATAAAAAATTCTTTAGGTATACCTGTTGCCGAGGAGTGACTAGAGGTGGACGATGACGCCTTCCTCGGGGGTTGTGAAGTTGCCGCGCTTGATGCCGGGACGGAGGTAGTTGGTCCAGCGGAGGCGGCAGCTCTTGCTGCAGCACATGAGGCCGGTGCTGACCGGACAGACCGCCAATTGCCAGGGCCGTGCTCCTGGATGTAGGACACCAGGATGATGTCCTCCTCCAGCGTCCATGGACCCTTCTTCACGCCCAACTTGTCGCAGCACGGCGGCTTCACCATCACTACTGCTCGATCACTAGTTTCTCTCTAGATCTCTGGCTTGATTTGATCTCGATCGTCTTTTTCTGGCCGTGCACTTCCACAAGCGTGTTCTGTATATATAGGGAGGAGCTGAATGGGAGTGAGTGAGTGAGCTTGTCTACGATCTGACATAGTCGGATCTGATAAAAGTATCTGATAATGTCGGAGTCCAAATTTCTCTGGAATTGAAAGAATATGTCAAGATATTTTAATGCGTTGGAGATATCCAAGGATATTCTTGAGTCCTATCATGGTATTTTCCCGAAGGTATTCATGATGGGGTGGCGCAGATGCCGGTGATCCGGATGGTGCACACGAGGAGAGATTTACCCTGGTTCAGGCCCTCGGATCAAAGATAATACCCTACTTCCTGCTTTTCCTGCTTGTCTGGATTTATTGCTCTAGCCTCATATGAAAACTAGGGTTTGTGTTGCGTGCAAGGGGTATACCGAGAGGTATTATGGTGTAGGATATGTGTAGATCTGATGAGGTACCGATCGCGCGGGGGGGGGGGGGGGGGGGGTCCTGCCCGGCCTTATATAGGTGATCGTGGCTTGGGTTATAGGGTCCGACTCGGTTATGACCTGTAGCCAAGGGGTTGGCCAAGGGAGGCTTGTGTATATATACTCCCTTTTGCTTCTCATAGAAGCCAACTTGTAGTGCAAACCATGTGTAAGGTTGCTTCAATGAAACTCAATATTTTCACACAAGATTGGTTAGCATCCAAGTCATTGACTAGTCATACTAGTCAACATCTTGTCACACAAGCTTCCTTAGTAGTTAAGTCATAGACTAGTCAAAATCTTATCACACAAGTTTCCTCACTAGGTAAGTCATAGACTAGTCCAAATCTTGTCACACAAGATTACTTACTAGCTAAGTCATAAACAAGTCAAAATCATGTCACACAAGATTCCTTAATGGCTAAGTACTCAATCTTGTCACACAAGATTGCCAGAACATTCTGGAACCTTTTGAAACCTTCCAAAAGCTTCCGTCATCTCCCAAAACATTATGGGACCTCCCGAGACACTCCTGGGATTATCCAAAACACTTTCGGAGTCCTCCTTTCTCATTCTCCATTATCTCATAGTTCTCCTACATGTCCCTAGTCATTAAGCATGTGACCCTATAGGTTCGACAATATGTGGACATGTCCAAAACATCTTTCGATCAATAATTATCAGCGGGATCTGGACTCCCATAATAATTCCCACGTATCATCAAAGATCTTTATCGAACAAACCTTTGTATTATCGAATACAATTCCCTTTACCTCTAGATATGTTACAAAACCCGAGGCGATACTTTTATGGTATCCCTATGATCAACACCTTGATCACTATACCTAGTTATCCTCGTTACCATTGTTCTCTTTTCTCATTTCTGTATTTTGGTATCCCCGTGACTAACACCTTAGTCACTATACCTGGCCAGGCGATGCTGGACACCATAATACCGAGTGGCCCCAGAATGTATCTCTCCATCGCCGGAGGGGCAAATCCCAGTCTTGACACCACGGCATACTTTCTGGCATACTCGAAAGTGACCTTTATGATTACCCTGGTACGGAGTAACGTCTGTTGACCCCAAAGCCATCCGGTATCCGGGTCCATGATATTCTCATGGTCTAAGGACGAAAGTCAATGTTAACACTTTATATGAAAATACCAACAACATATTGACGACGTGATCTCGTGGTATTTTATAAGTTAGGTCTATCCAATAACATTGTTACTCAGACAATGTGTTCTCATTCTTGCCAACATCCTTGTTACATTAACAATGCCCTTGATCAGGAAGAAAAGATCATCAACAATACATGAGCTAGTCTAGAGGCCTGACTAGGGATTTGTTTGGTGTTTATATTCTATACATGCACTTGGGGTTTTCCTTTGAATCTCAAATTCAAGAACCAATGCAATTCTAGCATAGAAATATAAGCTTAATCATGAAATGGAAATAGAACAATAACAGCCTTATTATTGCATCTAGGGCATATTTTCAATACATCATTCCAGACAAATGAGTCTGATTACTTCAGGGGTCTGTAGAGAGGTAGAGCCTTCTTGCCAAGCCGTGAGATGAATCGGCTGAGTCCATACAATGCCTTTTGAAGTTGAACACTATATAGACCCATGTTTGCTCTATCATGGTTTAGAACAGAGATACCTTCGTCAACCTTCATGCATATGTTCGAATCCAAGTTACCATAAAGGTCACCAGTGAGAACATCCATTAATTTCATTTTCATGCCCATATTTACTGCCATTGAGATCAAGTATCTAAAGGTAATTTCATTCATGACTAGGGAATAAGTCTCCTCAAAATCGACAATCACCGTTGCTCGGTTCCTGGACTCTCCCGTATTAATATAATTTATGGTCATTTAGTCGTGGAGCACCTCTGGCGATAACACTTGCTCTACCAAATTTCCCATTATGGGAGCAAGGTCCTTTAGTTTTCCCGCGCCGATGTGTGCGCACACATCTCCGCTGGGTGTTTCCTTTATGGGAAAGTTTAAGTTCGGAACTTCATGCACTGAATTTTCCGTACTTGTGCCAGTCTCAACTGGCTCCCCGTTTCACTTTGGGGCACTTTGGTGACAGGCTATGATAAATCTCTCTTATCCTTTTTCGTCGGGCGTCCCCGAGTACTTGGGATTTGAGAAACAGGATCTCTCTTCCTTTTAGGCCTTTGGATGGGGGCAGGTACACCATCATTTTTCTTCGGCGTTTCAACCCTTTCCGGTGCATTGCGCGCATGCACATGCGACATTGTCATAGTCTTTAAGTCACTAAAGTGATCAGGCAGTTGAGTTGCTAATGACTGCAAATCTATTATTTTTTGGACTTCTCTCTGTCTTAGCAGTGCGTAGGTCATGAGCGTGGATTCCAGTGGCTTGCCACGTGATTTCTCGACTTTTAGTATTAAGGGGTTCATTCTCTCCCCCTAAAGTCGGGAAAAAATCCTCGTCAAAATGCAATCAGCAAAACGAGCCATGTGACAATCACCTGGCATGGGGTCCAGATACCTGATTATGGACACGGTCTCATAACCAGTGTATATCCGCAACTTACGGAGCAGGCCCATTGCTGATCGCTGAGGTGGTGGTATTGGTACATATACCTGGCAACCGAACCTATGGAGGTGGGAAATTTTCAGTGCCGACCCTTGCCCAAGCTGAACAGGAGAGTGGATGTTTTAGACCGACGGTCTAAACTTGATGAGATTGGCCGCGTGTAACACTACGTGGCCCCAACATGTAGTTGGTAAATTACAACCCTGAAGGAGCGGTCGGGCAATGAATTTAATTCTTTTAATCAATGCCTCCACAAGTTCATTTTGTGTATGAACATGAGGTACTGAGTGCTCAACTTTGATTCGCATTGCCATGCAATAATCATCAAACGCCTTCGAACTAAATTCTCTGGCGTTGACCATTCGAATAGACTTTATACAATAATCGGGGAAATTATTCCTCATTTGTAGGGTCTGAATTGGACTGCATATGTCCCCCTGGATAAGTTCGAAGAACGTGGGGATTTCATCCTTCACTTTGACGGGCAATGGTCTAATGACTAACTTCCCCGTGGCGCATGCAGAGCATACGAAATCATCAGGATTCGGGAAGCTTTTCACGTTAACATTATGACCATGCGAGTTGTTAATTATATTTCTCATCATCCTAAGTTCGGGATGGCCTAACCCATCGTTCCAGAGGCAGAAAGGTGCAGAGCTTCTAAATAGTCTTAAGGGTAGTGTATACACGCGGTGCTACTATTTTAGTGTAGTATAGCCATGTGTCAAACGGAGGAAGCCTTTCGATAACATGTTTACCATTTGAATCCGGCTTGATGATGAGTATACATCCTTGGTCATAGTCATCATCGGTCTCAATGTGGAAACCATTAGCGCGGATGTCTTTAAATCTCAAAAGAGTACGAGTCGACTCCGGGTACAACAATGCATCATTAATGATCACAGTTGTCCCCATAGGAAGTATGAAGGTGGCTCATCTGGAGCCGAATATGTTCCAACCGCAACAGACGATTGTCACAATACTTCCTGTAGATTTTTTTAATAATAGACTAAAAATACTTAGTTTCTCGTAAAATGGTATTGGTGGTACCGCTATCAACAAGACACATTTCCTCCACTCGGATGCCACACGCGTTCTAAAATATGACATCTAATTAATATAATTTAGACAGAAAGAAGCTACATACATAATAAATGCACATATTTCACAACATAACAAGCTTATAACACAATAAATGGACGAATGCAAACATCATCCAATCGCCAAGTGATGAATATGGTTTTGCTCTAATAGAGTACAACCCACCGGAGATGAATGTATCAATATAACCTAGGAGTAAGCAGCCTGCACAGCCCGACCCACAGAGGCCTAGCTGGGTCGGCCCAGCTACTGCACTGCCCACCAGGGCCCAGGGGCGACGCTAGGGATTTCCCTAGCGCCCGAGCAGTGGTGGAGACGGCTGGAGGGAGGGACACGACCGGCAGTCGCGCACCGCGCGTGCACCTAGTGCCCGCGGGCGTGCCGACGGTCAGTACTCAGCATGCGGCGCGGCGTGGTGGTGCGACTGGTAGCCCGGCGAACCCGCGGGCGGTGGTGCAAGACAGCGCGTGCGACGGCTTGAACGGAGCTCTTGCGGGGGCGCGAGGCGGCTAGCGCGCGGCACGGAGTGTGGCTGAGGCGGACGCGAGGTGTGCCCGAGTGCGCAACGGGCCAGCTGCGGGGCTCCACGGAGCACAGCACGGCGCGGCCGGCCATGGCGGCAGCACGCTCGCCAGGTGCGCGACTCAGCAGAGCGCGGCGCTGTGGCGAAAAGATCGGCGCATGGCTGCTCGCAAGGACCAGCGAGGTCACAGCGACGCGCGGTGACGGATTGAGGCACGCGCGTGGTCGCGACAGCCAGCGGGTGCGGCGCGTCAGCACACAACGGCGGCGACAGCCAACGGGAAAAGGGGTGACGCAGCAGTAGCCGGTGCACCATGTACGGTGTTAGGATTAATCTTGACATGTGTGCTTATCATGCAGTGGTCTAGAGATTGGCCGGGTCAGTGAGCTAGCTAGCTTCGTGGGTGAAGGAGTGGCCGCATAGAGGTTGTTGGCTGCATGCAATGTACTAGCTAGCTGTGTGGTCATGTGAGTGCATGCAAATAGGAATTAGTTGATGCATGCAGGTTGTTAGTTGGTTAGTGATTCGAGACGTGATGGCCGCATGTGGTGGCTGGGTACATGCGTCTGTTAGTGGATGCCTACGTGGGATTAGTTGTCGAGAGAGTTGGTGGCTAGTGCGTGCGTGGGTTAGTGGCTGGGTGTGGAGTCATTTGTACAAGCTATTTAAGTTGGTGATCAGATGAATGAGGCCGTGAGGGCTGGGCAAAAACAATGTAGCATATGTGTTTCACCCATAGTTTTAAATAGTCCGCTATAGCCCCGCTATAGCTTATTTGGAGGCCCGCCGCTATTTGCCATAGCCCGCTATTTAAAACATTGGTTTCACCAAGGAGAGAGCGACCAGGCGAAGCTGTTGTTTCTTCTTCCTTGGTGTAGTGTGTGTGCGTGTGTGTTGTGTTCAGGTATGTTTATGAGAGTGTTCTTGAGAGAAGATAGATAGAAACCACAAGAGAGTTGTGATAGGAAGAAGAGCAGCGCTGCGAGGAGAGGCACCACTGCCATCACGGGACTGGAGCTGCACCACTGCCATCACGCGGCTACGACCATGGCTAGCGGGGCCAGTGCGGCGACGCGGCAAGGCCATGGCGCAACTCTAGTGTTGCAGGCACGGCTGCGGCACGTGGCTTGAATCAACGCGGCTCCATCCAGCAACACACAGATAGGCACGCGCGTGGCTCGGCGGAGCGCACGCAGGTCGGACGCCGCGACGCTCGCGAGCCAGCACCCAGCAGGGCAAAGGCGTCTATGGAACGGCTAATTTTTTTTAAATAATACATTTTTTTATTTAATTTGAAAAAAATACGCAGGGCAACGGCGTCTATGGAACGGCCAAGATCCGGATAATCCGCTGGGTAGTTGGTACTGCACGCAGAAATCAGAAGAAACGCAGGACGCCAACGACGTACACGGCGATGGATGAACATCTCAACCTCAACTGCTCAACATGCATTGGCTGGGCAAGCAAACGTACGGCAACACGCACGTCTTCTTGACGGCGTGTACTAGCCTGGGCCACGACAAGCACCAGGGCGGTGTGTTGCGGTCATCTAGACGACGCACACAACCTTGGGAAGATGAATCTCCTCATTCGTCCTCGGGACGAACCGTGCACATCCAGTGCATCATGGTGGTGCCGTGCTTGTTGGGAACATGTGCACCGTCTTCCTATGTGTAATCAACATGTTTCTCATGGATGCGAGATCGATCGGCACTGTGCCAGCCAGTGGCGGAGCTTGAGCAAAATCCAAGAGGCGGCCATTACTTGAAGGTGAGCAAATTAATAAGAAAGGAGGGGCTAATCTCTAGTTTAAACTTTAGTTAGGCTTAAAATATAGCATATACTTTGATGGATGCAAAAATTAAGGGGGGGGGGGGGGGGGGGGGGCATGGCCCCTGTTGGTCTCCACGTAGCTCCGCCACTAGTGCCAGCGACAGCAAGTCCGCCGCGATCTCGCGAGAAAAATCCACATCATATGGAAAAGTATCCGAAAAACTACGGGATCGCAAAAAGGGAATCACAATGACACGGGGAACCCATTTTTCGGAAGAAATTTCGGATCCATACCTTCGCGAGATCGACGAAAGCCTGCTAGATGTAGTCTTGACGGAGAGTTGGTGGAGCGGGAGCGAGCGTCGTAGTCGATCGCACACTAGTACAGTAAGTAGATTGACACGGAGACGTAAAGGGGAGTCTTTCTTTATTAATCATCATCAACTATATGTACAATGGGGTGCTCTTCTCTATATACTTGGGATGGAGTTTCGGAACAAAAAAAACAGGATGAAGTAAGCAGATGACGTGGCTTCACCATATGGCTGGAAAATTCAGTAGTGGGTTTAGGAATAGAGGATAACTAGGGGGTGGGGGATAAGTGCCCACTTTAACGTTAAGTGGAGGGACTTGGTCCATAACGGCCAATGACTTGTTCCATCAAAGGCCCAAGTTTCCCAACATTTTTGGCAAAGTGGTATAACAGGAGGCAGGTAATAAATCTTGCGCGGGCAATTTTAGCGCGTGTTGTGCACTGCACTGCTTGGCTGGTGCGGGAAAAAAAAATCGCGCGACCCACCATTTTAGTTTCCGACATGGGGTCAGAAATTTTTGCATGATCCACCATTCTACCAGATCCTCACTCTGGTTCTCAAACTTGTTCTCCAGCCCATGCGATTCAATGCTCTGTCCCCTACTGTGAGTAGCTGTCTTGCTACTGGTAAATAATTGATGGGTCAGGAACCGGTACAGGCCTAAGTGAGTTTAGCCGCTAGGCTAGCTGTTGGATGGTGGATGGAGGTGTGGTATAGTATCACAGTGGCTACCCGATGTGTTTTTGTCAAATATCATGAAAAATGCTGGCGCAACGTGCGGGGTAACATCTACTTCCCCCTTCCTAAATATAAGTCTTTTTAGAGATTTCAATACGAATTACATACGAATGTATATAGACATATTTTAGAATATAGATTCACTCATTTTTCTCCGTATGTAGTCCGTAGTGGAATCTCTAAAAAGGTTGCATATACGGATGTTTATGATCGAATATACGAATGTTTATGATCGAATATAACATAAACTCCAAATACGTACTACGATAACATCACTATCCACTGGTTGGTGCAGTACGTAGCAAGTGATGCATGCGAAAATGCTCCTTGGACATGGTTTCAAGAGAGGATGAATTGCTGTCCACCCATGATTGGAGAATTTCCCCACTTAAACTGCCCCTTTGCCCACGGTATCTCTGCCGTATTTCCAACTATAGCATTCATTGATTTGGGTCGCAGCAGGTTAATTGGAAGGACGCTACGTCCATTTAATTAGGATCCATTTAGTGCACAGACTCAATTTATTACACCAGACTCGATGAAATTGAGATGCAAAACGAGGAAAAGTTTTGCATTTTAAACAGGGGAAAAGAAAGAGCTAGAGCAAAGACTAGCACTCGTGTGCCAAGCCAACCCGCTGGTCTGCCTTTCAACAACCCGAGCGTCCACGGCCAGCTTAATTTGAAATTTGAATCATGTGCGCCAAGACGAATGGCACATATTGAACTATCCGACGTGTTTTATTACAAAAATGATTTAGTCCTGAATAGGATTCATGAGATCAATTAGAATAATGTAATAAATATAAACTCACTGCTAATGAGATGGGTGCACTCGAGCTAGCTAGAACACGGTAGGTAGCTAGGTTAATGGATCGGACGACATAACCATGTCACATAATGAGGCACGGACCACATAACCATGTCACATAATGAGGCAGGCTTCTCTATGGCCGGCTAGCCCCAATGGGTGTGGTACCACCGTAGTTTTAAATAGCGGCGGTCCTCCAAATCAGCTATAATAGCACTATAGCGGCTATAGCCTGCTATTTTATAACTTTACCGGATAATTGTACATGAATATTATTTAGCGGCACCCTGCTCAAACAGCTATAGCACCGCTATAGCGGGGCTATAGCCGGCTATTTAAAACTCTCGTACCACACACCCAATCCACCGATGCAACTCGGTGGAGTCTTGTCTTCAAGGTCGTCCACATCGGTGGAGCTAGTTTGCCATGGCGTTGTCCGATGAGGCGGAGGCATCGGCAGCGTGGTGCCCTTTTGTTCTCCGGCCTTGGTCCCGTTGCGGCGGTGTGCACTTTGGTAACGTCTGGGATATCTCCTTGTATAGGAGTTGGCCCACTCAGTGGCGTCGGTGTCATCTGGGAAGCAGTTGGCCAAGAGCAGGGGAGGTGGAGGGATGCAGGTGGCCCTGCAGATGTCCAGCGATGGCGGGTCCAAATCCAAGAGATGCGGGGTTCCTCCTTGGCCGACGACCCACATCCGTAAGTCCCTAGTCATTTGCGGCAGGGCGTTTTTTAGGTCCGCAATGCAGCTTGGCTAGGATGGCGTCGTCTTGGAGTTGGGTGGGCTGGATCCCCGACTTCCGCATCCCCGGCAGGTGCTACGGTGGCAGCGGAGAGCGGAATCGACGGGCGCTGAAGATGGTGGACAGAAGGACCTGCATGGGTTTTTTGTATTTTTTTCTTTTCCTAAGGTCCTTTGTGTATTAGTTCCTGGTTAGCTATCTCTCTCTGGTTTGTTCCCGAGACAGGCCACATGTGATGTAAGCTGGATGAAAAAAGAATATAGACGGGGCATTTTCCTCAAAAAATAGAATGTGGAAATTTCGCATAAAACAGTTCAATTTGTATGAGATTTACCGAAGAACATGTTGGAATTCACCCACGGGTCGATCACATCAAATAATCACGAACGCACAAGCTCAGAAACTTGTAGCCAAGGGCTCGTATCGTGCCCTCTTTTTCTCTTTATTTGTTTTCAATATCCATCGGATACAAGATTTACACAGCTTAAGCTATGCTTATGTAGACACACAAGTAACCTGTCCAAAGACCTAGCTCTTTAAGATCTTCAGGATTTAGACGTGTAGCTAAATATTCAAGAACTATCTTTAGTTTTATAGTAAGCATGGATCATTTTTTGGCGCAAAGGCAAATTCTAATAAACCAAAACCGACGTAACATTTTGTAATAAACATAGCGCCCCTCAGTTTTTTGATATCGATGGCACCGTGAAAATATATAAAAAGAACTCTTTGATTATTACACAGGCACTGTTTTTTTAGAAAGGGTGTGTGTGTGTGTGTGTTAGTTCCACACAACACCCTTAAATCATCTTTATGTATACTAGAGACAGGGCATAGGCACCCATCATGGATTTTAACCCTGATTTCACCATGATACCCTTATAATGTCGTATATAGAAAGCACCTTTTGTTTTCGTATTAAGGACAGTAAAACTGAGCACATTCCCTGCCCTCCCAGACCATCAAGGTTTCTGGCCGTCGGATGTGTGTTCCGGGTCGTTGCTGGCTGTCAGATGACTATATAATGCCCGTAATTAACCAATGGGCCGGGTGTCCTAGGGAGGCTATTCCGGAGGAAAAATCGGTGGCCTCTGGTTGATTGGGCCAGGCAGCCCATTTAGCGGTTGGTGAAAGAACAACCCACCAATTAGATGGCGTGCGACGTCGCTTCAGTTCAGGTCAAGGACATCGAAGGGGCAGCAATCCCTCCCTTCATTCTCCCTCGCGGCCGCCGATGAATCATCGCGCCTCCATGAGACCACGACGCTGACCAGCCGCCGTTGTCTTCCTTCTCGAAGAGGTAATACCCTACGTCATGCTTTGATTGTATTGATTCGATGGAGTACAAAGTACATGATGATCCACCTCGAGATCGGATGATTGTGTTCTAAACCCTAAGGCTGGGAATCGTGCCTCTAAAGACTAAACCCCCAGCTTATATAAGAACCGGGGCCCCTAGGTTACACATATGGTTGGTTATGGACTAGGAATACACAAGCTGACTACTAGGACACTCCCTAACGTACACGCCAAGTCTTCGGTGGTTTCCATCTTGATCACGCCGAGGATTGCAGCTTCGGTAATCCTTCCTTCATTGGTCGGTGGGTCATTAGCCCGTCCCATGGACGACAGGCCATATAGGGTAACACCCCTTAGTCCAGGACACTGTGAATAGCCCCTGAACTGGTCTTCAAAGCCAAGGACAACCACTTCCTCTTCGAAAAGGCTTTTCTTCGGTTAATGTGTTCGGCTTGGCAGGCGAGTTCCTTCTTCGTCAGCATATGTTTCAAATCCGAAGTCCTTCATTCTTTGAAAGGTACCGGGCCTCTTTTTATAGTCGAACCCATGAGATATATTTAAAATGTCAACCTCGGCAAAGAAAACACAGGCTCTTTTTCTCAAAGAGTCCGTCCTGTGTCCGAGGTCAAAAGTTAACTTAGTCTCAAAGACTTGCCACGCAGGCACGACCAGTGAGGGGGTTAGAACCCTGACAGCTTTATCGAACCGTCTTTGCCTATCGTGGGCAGTTATCACAAATTGTATTGAGGCCCGAGGCAGCTCTCCATTGGCATGTCTTATCAATACAGAGATTGTGCACGGTTTTTAAGGGATATCATCAACAAGTTGATTAATTGATGTGCGCATAATGGCACGAAAGATTTGGAATAGGCGATTTACCCGGCGTGACGTGAGGACTCTTGGTCTTTTACTGACCTATAAAGGCTAAGGGATGTAAACCTTTTTCTTCCACGCTTCCATCCCCTGCTCCATAGCCCAAAGCTCAAAAAAGCTCTAGCGCCTTCAGATCCATCTTCAATCTCCCAATCCGCTCGCGTTTTTCACCCACCTCCAAAGCAGAGTATAATGAGTATCCATGAGGTAGGACTGTCCTAGGAGATACTCAAACAATACATATAAGAGAAAGGGTTAGTCCATAACAGTATCAATAATAATATTCATAATAGCATCAATAGTAATAAGAACCATCAAGTATAAGTGAATCAAATCAATTATTCAGTTTGTTATTTCGTCCGAAGATCGACACTAAGACCGACACTTGACCCTTCCAATATGAAGTCCGTAACCGTGGACACGGCTATTTGAATAGGTCTTACACTCTCCGGAGGTTGCACTCTTTACCCACATGTAAAGGATTTCTTTTCCCAACAACGGAGTGTCAACGAGAGATTTCCACTTACGGCCTTTGGGTTGCAACACGCCTGACCTACACAAATCAGCTTTAAGTCTTCGAGCCAGGAATCACCCAAAGCATCGGTCAAACAAAACCTTATGTCGGGGAGGCTCCAACCTCAAGTAGCATCAGCAAAGGACCACATTTATAACACACGCAACTAGGGGTGCCCCCCTCCTCGACTCCGACCGGGACACCCACATTAGGGACATGTGGTAGTACGAAACAAGTTTGGGAGATGATGGTAACAAGTCTCGATCTACGGTCGACTCTAGAAGATTTAAGTTCCTTGCAAAGGTTATCACGATTGTTGTTCTCTTTAAATCCAGCACCAACATGTGGTCACAATCCCAGCATGCTCCGAAATGCATAACAATCAAGGCATGATCACGCTCCAATGTGATCACCCTTCTACCGGTCACGCTACAACGTGACTTCTTATTCCTGTTCCTGCAATTAAACCTGACAAGCACCATACCGTATGTAGTACAACATGTCATCACCAGATCGCATACTTTACTAAGGTCATAATAGGAGCTATACAAACATGCACACATGTCATGATCAACACTATGTATGTCACTTATTATGTAATTATTCAATTATCACCATAAACATGTAAAACTTCTAGCAAGCAACCAACCAAGCAATCACCATAAAGTGTTTATAGATGCTTGCCTTGGGTATATAAAAGGGTTGGGTACATTTTTCCTCCATTTTCCTATTTTCAAAAATATGCAAAAACCACACAAACTCACAACAGTACATAAAAGTATTTGATAAGATTTTAAAATAAATAATAAAATAAACTATATGAAAAATGAGGAATTTCTGAAAAAGAATCAATTTATTTGGACCTATAGTTTAAAAGTTATAAAAGTTTTACTACTAGGGACCTATGTGTGAACAGAATAATTACATTTGGGTCCTCACCAACTTTTCCCGTGAAAAGATGAAGGATGTTGCGTTGACGGGCCACGCTGGGCCGAATTCGCCGGGGATGCACCCGCAGCTGGACTGTGATGGGCCGTAGTACTACAGGGCCGGCCCACTGCTGCTGAAGGCCAAGGAGGTGCCCCAACAAAGTATGCTTCCCCACATAGAAAGCGCAAATCCATGAAGTGTGCCACCGGCGGATGAAGTATTAGGCTGACGACAAGGCACCATGGTCAGATTTGACATAGTCAAACTGAGCTCGTCTCTTTCCCGGTCAAACCGAGAAGATACGCCACCGACGATGCCCGACGTACAGCAGCACCTCTCCAAAACCGAGCACGGGGGCAGGCCCAGGAAGACCTAGCACACCCTGGGGACTAGTCCTTGGTCTCCAGCGAGCACCTATGCGTCGGCAGCATTGACTCTGGTGGTTTCCTGATGATGAGGTTCATCGGCTTCCTCCTACAGATCTATAGAGAAGAAATTGGGGCTAGGGTGCGGCATGAGGTGGCTCTTGGAGGGCAGGGAGTAATGAATTGGAGCGTAGCGCTCTAACGGTGATGAATTTAATCAAAGAATGACTGTGGGCTCCTCTACCGGAGGCGGAGAGGAGAAGCTACAGGGCTTGATTCAGTTTCTCGTTTGGGGTCCAGAGGAAGTGGGGTGGCTACTCGAGAGCAAAGAGGGCTCTGGATGGAGCTTTTATAGGAAACGAAAGTTGGTTCCATGAGAGACTTATCCGGCTGGAGATGCCACCGTGGAGAGAGGCCATTAATGGTGGGTAAAGGAGGTGGTTGGTGCCACGCAAGGAGGCTTCTGGAGTAGGCCACCGTCCACGGACATCGCTGGTGGCTCGCGAGGTGATAAGTGTGCGGGGGCTGACACGGCCGCGATGGCGGCTGTGATGTTGATGATAGCAATGGCTTGTCGGCACTAGGGGCCAGTCTAGGGTGTTGGGCCAATGCGCAGGATGCTCGTGAACCTTACCAAGGTGGCTCTCGACTAGTAGAGGTAGCAGGGGCTCGCCGCCAAAGTGATGCTGAAGGTGCAATACGCGCGCTCTGCTTAGGGTGACCAGGCAAATACCAGTGGTGACCATGCCACTATGGTTCTGGTGTTTTACTGATCCAAACAAGTTGAGACTTGGCAGGGTTTGGCTTTCGAGGATGCTAGAGGTAATGGTAGCAGTGGTTTGACCAAGGAGCTACATGTTAATGAAACCTCAAAAGGTTGCAGATTTCTGCCATGCTCAAAAGGTGCTTGGCAAAATGCTAAGGTCTTCTAGGAATTTTTTTGTGACTATGGAATTTGGTAGGATGGAGTTTCTTTGAATGATAAAGGGGATGTTAGGAATGGTTTGGTGAAAATAATAAGTTGGCAATGGAGGTTTGGTGAATTTCACATCTGGATCAAAGCTTGGGTGGAATTTTTGGAGATCTTGCACTGCTCAAATGGAGTTGAGTTTCTGGACTTAAGAGTTAATATAGAAGGAGAATGAGATGGCAAAATTTGTGATTTTCCTAAGCTAGATAAAATAGGGGTGCAGTTATGGACTCAAAATGGACCAGAATGGAAAAATGGAAGTAGTGCTCAAAATTTCCAAAACGCAATGATGGTTTGCTGCACAAAAGTGATCTATAGGCATAATATGATCTACCAAAATTTTATGGGGTGTTTATAAAGCTTGTTTGTAATATTTTAAAGTCAACAGAAGCTATAGACAATTTGAAAATATTAATAAAAGCATTTCTTTTTGGGCTATTTTTTTTTGTGAAAATACCTCGTATTGAAATTTAAGAAGGAATAAAATTATTTGGGCAAGATTATTAGGACCAACAATATTTCCCAAAAAATTCTATAAGGAGAGAGGGAGTTTGGAAAGAAGAAAACCAGAAGAAGGCTTTAAAATTGTTAAAACATCCAATTTAATTGTCAATATTATTTATAGAAAATTTTATTTTAAAAAACTTTGTATTCAAAATTTGGGGTGTTACAATGCCTACCCCCCTTAAAGAAATTTCGTCCTCGAGATTTGATAAGGGTGGAAAAACTAATTGCACTCCACAGCAACAAACACTCATACACACAAGACAACACATCCATGGCATACAAAAGACACATGATGTACCTAGCAAGCACTACTCACTACAACAAATACACTCATGATGGCCCAAAGGTGAGATCCACCGGGTTTCGTGGAAGGGTTCCTAGGTCTGGGACACACTCCTCTCCCTCGGGAAGAAGTGGAGAAAGAAGACGAAGAACATGTCCTTCTTGGGTTGGCAAGGGTGGTCCTCCAATGGCGATCCGGGGATTTAGAATGGCGAGAAAATGGAGATAATCCATGAGTTGCTGGGTCAGATACTCTTGGTCCATCACATACTGGACAAGATTCGCCAATGTTGGATCTCTCTATACGTTCACAACGAAACGTTGCTTCTGCTCCGAACGCTGCACGGCTCGGGAAGTAATAGTACTTCCTTCCACCAGCACTGGGCACCGAGAATCGCAGGCGAGTAACTGCCTCATCGGTAGCAAACGCTATGGCCATGCCTGGGGTTGGCATGAATCTTCCGATGAAAACAATATACGGAGGGTCCTGGTTCAAATCTTCTGGTGGAATTTGCACAACTGCCTAGTATTTCGAGGAGTAAGAGAAGATCCTCAACTTGTATACCTCATACCGGGGTTGGTGTGTGGAACCAAGGGTATTGCGGGCAAAATCCCACAAAACCTTAAGGAAACTGCCGGGGTTTGCCTTTGGATTCTCTGGTAGGCTCTTGGGTGAGACATTGGGTGGCTAGATTATGGTAGCTGTGAACAAGGTCGATGCATGCTGATGTTGGGTATCAGAATTGCCTCTTATATAGTGACTTGGGTGTAGCTGGCTTGGGTTGGAAACAGGGTGCGGCGCAAGTACAACTTGGGCATAGGTTCTCTCATAGGGTTGTCTGAGGTTAAGCTAATGCATCATACCTCAATCAAAAGAGAATTGATGCCTAACTATACTGGTCGGTTAGGTTTGGGTGGTAATGGCAGCTATGGCTTAGAGGTCTCAAAACCTACCACGCAAATGAGCATCACATACAAAACAAAATCATGCAACACCAAGCAAGGCACAAGCAAGACACTAGCACACAAGCATCCCAACAATTTCACTACTGGCATACCACTACAACTCTCAAGGCACAGGAATACAGGGTTACAGGGTAACAGGGCCACCAAGGGCTCGGCAACTACTCCAGTGGGCTCAGTCCACTTCGTTGACATCTAGCCGGGTGTGCCCAGTAGATGTCGGGATGTCTCCATGCGCTTCAGCTTCAAAGCTTGCTAGGGTAGGAACGGGAGCCACGGGGGTTCGGTAATGATAGTGCCTGTCACGTGATGTTGTAGATGCAGTCCCATTGGAATAGGTATCCAACATGTGGCGAAGTTCCTCTAGATGAATGAACCCCTTACCTGGTTGGACAACAGGGTTATTCCTAGAAGGCTCGACGGATCTTCCAAGTAGTCCTATTGTGGTGTCGGTGGCGGCTACTGCTTCACTTCTTACGGGGGTCAGAAGAGTAAGCATCCTGCGTGCTACAATCAGATCATGTTTGACCTAATCAAAGAGTGCCTCTTGCACTTTCAGGTAGTACACCAGATGCACTAGAGCAGGATCTGACTCCTGGTCTTCGTTGGTGGCTTAGGTTAGGCTACCGTAGCCAGCACGGCTATGGTAGTAAATGAAAGGGCGGATGTTAACGCTTGGCGACAGATGCCGGAGTTGAATTACGTCCTCGTAGGCTGCAATCTGGATGGCTTGGGGTTCCTCGGATGTCGTTTTTCCAGCGAACTGGTAGAGGCATTCTGCTATAGTACCCCGTCCATAGACGTGCACTGTAGGCCAGAAGTGATTGATGACTTCACTCACTTGCCCCCGGTACACCACATACTCCGAGGGCTCTTCTACACCAAGGGCACAACGAGTGACATTAGCGAGGATGGCTACAAAGTCTCCAAGCTCGGCTGTAGTGGTCTCATTGCAAACATGGCACCAAGCATCTTGGTGGTTGTGGTGTCTAAAAAAGGATGAAGGTTGTGTTGTGTTGGGTTGAGGCAAAGCTTCCTTTATAGGTCAACTGGGTCTTTCATCACACGCTTGCGGATGGAACAACTCAGGTGTCTGCCACAGGCACATGGTCTAAAGGCTAGGTTAATAGGTTGGGCACCGACTATCAAAAGATGTCGGCGAACTACTGGTCAAGCTATCGGATAGGATATGCTTGACTAGGAACAAACCAACCTGTACGGTAGGGGAACCTATGGATAATGACCATGCTAAGCTAGGGTTAGCCAACAGTCAGCCTGGCTCTGATACCAAGGATGTCGGACTGCATCCTGGAAGTAAAATTATAGAATACCTCTCGTGTCATCACCAGCCCCAAGATCATTTAAAACTGGTGGACATGTCATTCATATAGACCCCCAAGTAATTAGAAGGTTTAATTACAAGACCATAAAGGTCTGAAGGTTTACAACCGGGTGTTCTAGCAGCAGATGACGGAAGCAACTCGCAAATCTTTAACTAAGATGATGCTCCAATCCCATAGGGAAGGCTGACTGGGTTAACTCCTAGCTTACGTGGCCGCTATCTCAGGCTCCTAGGCTGGCATCTCATCTCCAGGATCATGTCAATCAACAAGATAGCTGAGTACTTTGAATATACTTGCAAGTCATCGTGGACAAAAGATATACTGAAAGCAGGCAGAGTGCATGGTATACATTTTTAAGTAGATTAGCAGTATTATGACATGGCATAAAGTCAACCAATGCATGCTGTTAATTTAACTAGGGCCTATGGTTAATGGCAGGTTACCTACTCATCTTTAGTAAGTTACTTGAAATTTCATCTTCGTGATAGTTACTACTCCATTTCTTGATCATAGTCTATAACTGTTCCCTATAACAACACAATCACAACCAAATCTGAGGTGATCTCAGACTTGTGACGAAAATCCAACTTCATCTCAATCCTGGATTATGACAAGCAATTCAAGCAAGATCAACTACTTCCTTCGAACGTCCCTATCTTCAATCCAATAACAAAACATAATATCAATTGTTCCAATTACATAAATAAAAAGATATCAGTATGCGATCATATAATATTATTATATATTCATAGAAAATAAAGGTTAGACCAACAATATCAATAAGGTATAAGTAATCATATTGTGAAACAAAAATGAAGTCGGTTTCAGGAGGTAGAACCGCCCCGCAGATCCCAAGAGATAAATATAAAAGAATGCCACAGTTCGGTAACTTCGCGACGCCTCACAAAGGGCTTTAATTCAAATAAAATCATGCCAAGAGTGGGTTTGAGGAGGTAGGACTGTCCCGAGAATCCCAAAAGATAATAACAAATAAGCCAGTCGGTTGTCTTTGCCACGCCTCGAATGGTCTTGAAAAGAAATGCCAATCAGGTGTCTATGAGAAGCCTCAAAAGGTATTGAAAAGAAATGCCAAACGGGTGTTTGTGCGATGCCTCGAAAGGTCTTGAAAAGAAGTGCCAATCGGGTGTGCGTGCGACGCCTCAAAAGGTCTTGAAAATAAATGCCACAGTTGGGTGTCTTTGCGATGCCTCATAAAGGGCTTTAATTTCACAAGAAAAGAAAAGCAAACAAGTATCAAGCAGAGTATAATGTGTATCCAGGAGGTAGTACCGTCCCAGGAGATACTAAAACAATACAAATAAGAGAAAGGATTAGTCCATAACATCATCAATAATAATATTCATAGTAGTTTAAATAGTAATAATAATCATCAAGTATAAGTGACTCAGATCAATTCTTTATTTAGTTATTTCCTACGAAGACCGACACGAAGACCAACACTTGACACTTCAAAATCAAAGTCATTAACCACAAACATGGCTATTCGAATAGGTTTTACACTCTGCAGAGGTTGCACTATTTACCCACATGTAAAGGATTTCCTTTGCCAACACCGGAATGCCAACGAAAAATTTCCAATTACGGCATTCGGGTTGGAACACGCTAGCCCTACACACACTAGCTTTAAGTCTTCGAGCCAGAAATCACCCAAAGTATCAGTCAAATAAAACCTTAAGTCAGGAAGGCTCCAACCTCGAGTAGCATGAGCAGATGACCATATTTATAATGCACGCAACTAGGGGTGCCCCCCTCTTCGGCTCCAACCGGGACACTCATGCCCCCTAGACCAAGTGACAGGATTTACCGAGGGCCAATGGGACCATTCTCTTGGCCTCTCTGTATGGTGTGTGCAGGGAAGGGGTTAAGAACTTACTAAACCATACCCTACCCATATTATGGACTTGTGGTAGCATAAAACAAGTTTGGGAGATGATGGTTAGAAGACCCGATCTACTGTCGACTCTGGAGGATTGATGTGCACTGCAAAGGTTAGCACGATAGTTGTTATATTTAAATTCAGCACCAACATGTGGTCACAATCCCAGCATGCTCTGATATGCATAACGATCAAGGCATGATCATGTTCCAACGTGATCACCCTTCTGCCGGTCACGCTGCAACGTGACTTCTTATTCTTGTTCCTGCAACTTAAACCTGGCAAGCACCATACCGTATGTAGTACAAACCTGTCATCACCACATAGCATACTTTGCTGAGGTCATAATAGAAGCTATACAAACATGCATACATGTCATGATCAACACTATGTATGTCACTTATTATGTAATTTTTCAATTATCACCATAAGCATATAAACTCCTAGCAAGCAACCAACCAAGCAATCACCATATCAAAGTGTTCATAGATGCTTGCCTTGGGTATATAGAAGATTTGGTACATTCCATAAGATTTGGAAAAATCATTTTCCCTCCATTTCCTATTTTCAAATATATGCAAGAACCACATAAACTCACAACAGTACATAAATGTATTTGATAAATTTTTAAAATAAATACTAAAATAAACAGGAGGAAAATTAATGAATTTCAGAAAAAGAATACATTTATTTGGACTTATAGTTTAAAAGTTATAAAGGTTTTACTCCCAGGGGCCTATCTATGAATAGAATAATTATGTTTGGGCGAGACTGAGCACGGGGGCAGGCCTAGGAAGATCTAGCGCACCCTGGGGACTAGTCCTTGGTCTTCGGCGAGAACTTATGCATCAGCAACATTGACTCCGACGGTTCCTGATGATGAGCTATAGAGAAGAAATTGGGGCTAGGGTTCGGCCTGAAGTGGCTCTTGGAGGGCAGAGAGGAGATGCTGCAGGGCTCAATTTAGTGTCTCGTTTGGTGTAAGAGGAAGTGGGCAGGCTACCCGAGAGCAAAGAGGGCTCTGGATGGAGCTATTATAGGAAATGAAGGTTGGTTTCACGAGAGACTTATCCGGCCGGAGTTGCCACGGCGGACGGAGGGCATTAATGGCGGGTAAAGGAGGTGGTTGGGCGTCGGTGCCACGTACCACGAACGGTGCTGTTAGCTCGCGAGGTGACATGTGTGTGGTGGCCGGCACGGCCGCGACGACGACGGTGATGTTGATGATAGCGATGGCTTGTCGGCGCTAGAGGCTAGTCTTGGGTGTCGAGCCAATGTGTAGGAGGCTCGTGAAGCTTACTAATGTGGCTCTCGACTGGTAGAGGTAGTAGGGGCTCGTCCCCAATGTGATGCCGAAGGTAAAATATGCACGCTCTGCGTGGGGTGACCAGGCAAATACCAGTGGTGACCATGCCACTGTGGTTCTAGTGTTTTACTGATCAAAACAAGCTAAGACTTGGAAGGGTTAGGCTTTGGTGGATTCTAGAGGCAATGGTAGCAGTGGTTTGACCAAGGAGCTACATGCCAATGAAAACTCAAAAGGTTGCAGATTTCTAAGGTGTTCTAAGGATTTTTGTTGACTATGGATTCTGGCAGGATGGAGCTTCTTTGAATGATAAAGGGGATGGTAGGAATGGTTTGGTAAAAATAATAAGTTGGCAATGGAGCTTTTGGTGAATTTCTGATCTGGATCAATGCTTGGGTGGAATTTTTGGAGATCTTGCACTGCTCAAATGGAGCTGAGTTTCTGGACTTAAGAGTTACTACAGAAGGAGAATGAGATGGCAAAAATTGAGATTCTTCTGAGCTAGAGAAAATAAGGTTGCAGTTATGGGCTCAAAATGGACCAGAATGGAAAAATGGAAGTAGTACTCACAATTTTTAAAAGGCAAGGATGGCTTGCTGCACAAAAGTAATCTATAGGCATAATATGATCTACCAAAATTTTATGGGATTTTTCTAAAGTTTATTTGAAATATTTTCAAGTGAACAGAGGCTATAAAGAGTTTGAAAATATTAATAAAAGCACTTCTCTTCGGCCTATTTTATTATGAAAATATCTCATATTGAAATTTCAGAAGTAATAATAGTATTTGGGCTAGATTAATAGCACCAACAATATTTCCCAAAAATTTCTATGAGAAGAGAGGGAATTTGGAAAGAAGAAAACCAAAAAAAGGCTTTAAAATTGTTAAAAGATCCAATTTAGTTATCAATATTATTTCTAGCAAATTTTACTTTGTAAAAACTTTGTATTCAAAATTTGGTGTGTTACAATTACTCCTAGGGGAAGTGTTTGGCGAAGCCTAAGCCCGTTGCGCATTCCTAACCCATGATACGTGAGCGGTTACTTACAATGTCCTTCAACCTAGACCCCTTGCACCCATTTCTACTTCAACGAAGACAAGTATTGACGTGTATGACCATACAACACCTCTCCACTACTTTACTCATGTTCTTTTACCGACACATTTATTAATTACCCACACATTATCTCAAAACTATTGCAAGGAATCCAGTTATCAAGTTCATACAAGTTTTTATCTATACCAACACTAAATACCTATCATTCTTAGGACCAACATATAATTCAGGCAAACAACCAATTACTATTCAACTCTCTAAAAGGATATAAGTGAAGCAAGAGAGTCCTAATCTTTTCTACAAAATCATGTTTCTCCGCCGTACTCTAACATGTATAAGTGAAGTACAAGAGCGATTTTATAATTACCTCAACTCAAAAGATATAAGTGAATTGCATAGAGCATTCCAAACATTTATGATTCATGTGTGTATCTCCCAAAGCGTATGACCAGAACATGATGATTGTAATGACCAGCAAGCAAAATAAAAATAAAAAACAAACAATGATCCAAGGATAGAACATATTATGTGAACGAATAAAAACATAGGTCCAACCGAGACAAACCGATAGTTGTTGATGAAGAAAGAGGGGATGCAATGGGGCATCCCCCAGCTTAGACAGTTGAGTCTCCTTGAACATTTCCTTGGGGTGCCTTGGGCATCCCCAAGCTACTTTTGTCTCTCCTTATTCCTCTCATATCGATGTCTCCCCTCGATCTTCAAAACTCGATCCGCACAAAACTTCACAAAACATATTACAGAGGTTAGTACACATAAATATAAAGCACCTACCATGTACTGCCAAGACAAAATGCATAATTATTTTCAAATATTAGCTACAGTATACTTTCATTTCCACAAGTTGTACCCCCAATATAATCCATGAGTACTTTAGTATAAGTAGATAACAAAACTATAAGAGCAATCTATCAAAACTAGAACAGTCTGTAGTAATCTAATTAATATGCCTACTTCTCTAACTCAAAAAATTCTGTAAATTTATGACGTAACAGAGAACTTGTAGTATAGTACTGTGTAAAAATTGCAGAAGAAAATCACGTTCTAGTACAGAAAAACAATTTAGATAGTGAAGGCAAAAGTTTTGGTTTCTGCACAAAACATAAAAAACTTGCAATTGCAACATCACAAAGGATATACTTGGCACTTTGTTTAAAACAAAGATACCAAACATGATTACTACAGTAGCATTAGTCATGTAGATATACAAAAAAATTGGGTTATCTCCCGCAAGCTGTTTCTTTATATCCATTAAGATAGGCTTGAGATTTTAATGATGCTCACATAAAAAACAGGAATTGAAGCACAAAAGACAGCATCAAATAGCATGTAACAAGCACATTTAAGTCTAACCGACTTCCTATGCATAGGTACCCTATAATTAAACAGATTATGAGGGCAAGCAATTACTAGGATATGTAAGAAAGAAGAATGGAACATTAATAATTTTAACATAAAGAGAGGTAATTTAGTAACATGAAGATTTCTATGACCATATTTGCCTCTCTTTTAATAATTCCATGTAGGATCACAATCAAACTTAATAATATAACTATCACCTAGGATTTTGTCTTCATGATCCACATGCATAATTATTTTATCATCTTCCAAGATAGTGAGATTAACATTATCTATAGTCATGACCTCTGCAAACCCACTTTTGACAAAATTATCATGAGATTGAACAATCTCCAAAGTAGTGGGATCATTACGACCTAAAGTCATGACCTCTCCAAACCCACTTTAAATAGTATTACAAACATTATTATCAATAATAGATTCATCATAAGACTCAAATAAATTCTCAAGATCATAAGAAGTATCATAATTATCTCCCCAATCATGTTCATCATAACAAGTAGTAGGCATAACAAAATCTTCCTCAATAGTGCCTACAGACATAGTGTCACCATAATAAGCAATACTTTTATCAAGTGTGTCATCTTCATCACTTGAATCATAAAGATTATCATGTTTATTCCAGTCATACTTTTATTTCAATGAGTATATCCCAATAGCCTTTTCTTTTATACCCTCTTCATTATCAACCATTGGTTCAAAGTATGTAACATATTTTAAAAGTTTAGAAATTCAGGATCAATATCCATTATTTATCCTTTTTATTTTTGTGAGTCAATGATAAGGATAGCAAACTGAATTTCAATATTTTCTGTATTTTTTTTGAAATTTTTAACAAGCAAACAATAAATAAAAAGTAACTAGGCAAGATAGATAACAAGAAAGTAATGTGGTAGTGTGTAGCACATGTTTGTTTGAGAACAAATCCCTAGCAACGGCACCAGAAATCTTGCTTGCTCTCTCGTAAGAGTGGTTGGGTAACCCCCAAGTATAAGGGTGAAGTAACCTAGCGATAAGTATTTCCCTCGATTTGAGAAACAAGGTTTATCGAACCAATAGGAGTTTTTCCAGCAAAAAAAGTCATGGGTATCTGCACACAAAGCTCAAAACAAACTTGCCCCCAACGTTTCATGAAGGTTATCACGCATTTTGTCCGGTGTAACACCCCCATGTATTAAGCTACTGTTGCTCCCTAATTAAGTGGCCATGTCATCATAATTATGTTGCTACTTGCCACTTGGATCCCAATCAACTCCAAATTCAAATTTAAAATGCAAGTCAGAAATTATTTCTTAAAATGGTCAAACTAAAATTTTGACATGATTCCATAAATTTCCCAAGTAATTGTCATCATGAAACCAAACCCATTTGGATTTTTAAATTGACCCCAGCAGCTTTTAAACAGGGCCAACAACAACTGTTTTGCCATTTAGAAATAAACAAATATTATAGCATTTCCAATTAATGTGAAACTTTGTGGGTGGCTCCAGAATATTGTATTTGATTAATGTGACAAGTATCACAAGTAACAAAATTCATTTGTTAGAGAAATAAAATGCAAAACAGTCCTGAAAAAATAAAACTAAAAAACTAAAAATTACTCTGCATCTGTGCCTAAGTGGCCACGGTATGGCCTGGCCTAGCCCGCCAGGCCTTTTCTTCTACCTCTCGCCGGGAGAGGCAGAGGCCATGGCGTGGCCGCCATCCCACGACTTCGCAGCTGGAGTTTCAACCCCGAGGCACTACAACCGATGGGAAAGGATAAGGAGGCCACCGCGGCACCCCCGGACATCCCTATCAACACATCACCCTCCCTCGCGCTCTCTCTCTCTTCCGCACACGGCCGAGCGCATCGTCCGCTGCACTGCCGTGGAATACGCGGCCACCGGCTTCCCCTCGCCACCCCTCCATGTCCAGGAGCTCCAGAACCCTTCGCTACATCGTCTACGCACAACAAATCGAGCCAGACCACACCGTACGCTCGCTTTTGAGCCGTCTTCCATGCCACGGCTACCGCCTCCCGTCATCAAGTTCGTCGCGTTCTGGCCACCCCGCGCTCCCTGACCTCGTCCACAAGATCAGAGATCAGATCCTCCTCTGATCCCCCTACTTTGCCCTCTCGACCCGCGCCGTATGTCGCCGCCCCACGCCATGGCCGGAGCTCGCCATGGCCGCGTCCGCCCGCGCCCCTGCACCTCACAGCGCGCCCGTGGCCGCCCACACCCACGCGCACTCGCCGCAGCCAACGCCGAGGCTCCCCGCACACGCTACCCCCTCATGCAGCCTCCTGGCCGTGGCCGCCGTGCGCCCGTGCTTACGCGTGCGTGCCCAGCGTGTGGTCGGCCGGCTGTGCCACTGCCGAGTGGGGCCAACCCAAATTAGTTAGAGTTAAATTTAGATTAGTTAGGGGTTAATTAGCCACTGACATGTGGGTCCCATTTTAATTTAAACCAAATTACAATTATGTGTCAATGACAACTAGGACCCACAACTGGCTGGGTATACACTGTGTACACTTAGCAATTTTCCATTTAAATTTCGAATTAAATAAATTAAAGAAAATCCAGAAAATCAGTAAAACTTTGGAAATTCGTAGAAAATAAACCGTAAGTCGGATGAATATAATTTATATATGAAAGATGATCAGAAAAATATAATGAATCCAAATATGTCATCCACATGCATGACAAACATCTCTTAACACAATGGACATTGAACTTTTGTCATCAGATCAATATACCGAATTATATTTGGAGTCGTGAATAGATTCTTAAATATTTTCCCACTTCAATTAAATTGCTTAGTAATGCATTAGAGCATATCATAAACACATATTGCCATGACATACATTGTGTGATACATTTGTTTACTCTGTTATCATAAACACATATCCCCACGTTTACTTCTTTTCGGTAGACCCCGAGACCACTATTGATCCTGAGTGCGAGTACTTTACCGAGGATGTGTTTTCGTCTGCAGAGCAACTAGGCAACACAAACACCCTTGATCATTCCTATATCACCTATTCTTTTTCTCTACTTCATGCATTAGGTATTATTACCGTTGTTGTTTGGTAGATCCTATTCTGATGCATAGCCTGATTTGGTCGCCTTCCATAATTGCTTTACCTACTATCCTAGCACGACTAGTTACTGATGATTACATTCCATCAGATGGCCCTACTGTTGGAAATATGCCCTAGAGGCAATAATAAATTGGTTATTATTATATTTCCTTGTTCATGATAATCGTTTATTATCCATGCTATAATTGTATTGATTGGAAACTCAAATACATGTGTGGGTACATAGACAACACTGTGTCCCTAGTAAGCCTCTAGTTGACTAGCTTGTTGATCAAAGATGGTTAAGGTTTCCTAGCCATGGACATGAGATGTCATTTGATAACGGGATCACATCATTAGGAGAATGATGTGATGGACAAGACCCAAACTGTAAACGTAGCATTTGATCGTGTCAGTTTATTGCTATTGTTTTCTGCATGTCAAGTATCTGTTCCTTTGACCATGAGATCATGCAACTCACTGACACCGGAGGAATACCTTGTGTGTATCAAACGTCGCAACGTAACTGGGTGACTATAAAGGTGCTCTACAGGTATCTCCGAGGGTGTCTGTTGGGTTGGCATGGATCAAGACTGGGATTTGTTACTCCGTATGACGGAGAGGTATCTCAGGGCCCACTCGGTAATACAACATCACAATGAGCCTTGCAAGCAATGTGACTAAAAGTGTTAGCCACGAGATCTTGTATTACGGAACGAGTAAAGAGACTTGCCGGTAACGAGATTGAACTAGGTATAGTGATACCGACGATCGAATCTCGGGCAAGTAACATACCGAAGAACAAAGGGAACAGCATACGGGATTAACTGAATCCTTGACATAGAGGTTCGACCGATAAAGATCTTCGTAGAATATGTAGGAGCCAATATGGGCATCCAGGTCCCGCTATTGGTTATTGGCCGTAGAGGTGTCTCGGTCATGTCTACATAGTTCTCGAACCCGCAGGGTCTACACACTTAACGTTTGGTGACGATTAGTATAATTGAGTTATTATGTTGGTGACCGAAAGTTGTTCGGAGTCCCGGATAAGATCCCGGACATGACGAGGATCTCCGGAATAGTCCGGAGGTAAAGATTGATATATGTGATAATAGTGTTTTGATCTCCGGAAGAGTTCCGAAGTTCACCGGAAGGGGTTCCGGATGTTTACCGAAGTGTTCGGGTGCAGCAACACTTTATATGAGCCAAAGGGATAAAGCCCACAAGGTATTGGAAAGTGCAAAAGTAGTTTTGCTGCCGCGTAAGCGGTACTACCGCTTGGTGAAGCGGTACTACCGCCCGAGCGGTACTACCGCTTGTGTGAAACGGTACTACCGCCCAAGCGGTACTACCGCTTGTGTGAAGCGGTACTACCGCTTGTGCGCGGCTGTGCACGGTTCGGCAGGGATCCGAGTTGGACTCTTTCCCTGCGGGCCAAACCGACCTTGTGCGGGCAAAACCGACCCGGAGGAGGCTTTTACTCCAAGTTTAGACCCCAAGGCTCAACATATAAATAGAGGGGCAGGGCTAGCACACGGGACACATCAGGATTTCCCAAGCCGTGTGCCGGCAACCCTAGCCCTCTAGTTCCTCCGTCATAATCTCCGTAGTGCTTGGCGAAGCCCTGCAGAGATTGTTCCTCACCACCATCACCACGCCGTCGTGCTGCTGGAACTCAACCACTACTTCACCATCGCTCGCTGGATCGAGGAGGTGAAGGCGTCATCAAGCCGTACGTGTGTTGAACGCGGAGGTGCCGTCCGTTCGGCACTAGATCGGAAGGATCGTGATTGGATCGCGGGACGCTCGGCGATTTGGATCGCGAAGACGTTCGACTACATCAACCGCGTTTATTAACGCTTCCGCTTAGCGATCTACAAGGGTATGTAGATTCACTCTCCCTCTCGTAGATGCTCATCACCATGGATAGATCTTGTGTGTGCGTAGGAAAATTTTTGTTTCCCATGCAACGTTCCCCAACAGTGGCATCATGAGCTAGGTCTATGCGTAGATGAGATCTCGAGTAGAACACAAACGAGTTGTGGGCGTGGTTGTATACATATTGCTTGCCGTTACTAGTTGATATTTGATTCGGCGGTACTGTGAGATGAAGCGGCCCGGACCGACATTACGCGTACACTTACGCGAGACAGGTTCCTTCAACTAACATGTAACTTCGTTGCATAAAGATGGCTAGCGGGTGTCTGTCTCTCTCACTTTAGTTGAATCGATTTCAATGAAGAGGGTTCTTTTAGAAGATCAAAAAGCAATCACTACACCACGTTGTGGTTTTGCGTAGGTAAGAACGGTTCTTGCAAACCCGTAGCAGCCACGTAAAATTTGCAACAACAATTAGAGGACGTCTAACTCGTTTTTGCAGGGTATGATGTGATATGATATGGCCAATTACATGATGAGATATATGTGATGTATGAGATGATCATGTTTTGTATAGAATATCACGACTTGCATGTCGATGAGTACGGCAACTGGCAGGAGCCATAGAGTTGTCTTTAATTATTGTATGACCTGCGTGTCAATCATTAAGCGCTATGTAATGCTTTACTTTATCGCTAAACGTTAGCTATAGTCGTGGAAGCAACAGTCGGCGCGACAACCTTATGGCGACACGTTGATGGAGATCAAGATGATGGAGATCATGGTGTCATGCCGGTGACGATGGAGATCATGCCGGTGCTTTGGAGATGGAGATCAAAAGCACAAGTTCATGGCCATATCATGTCACTTATGATTTGCATGTGATGTTAATCCTTTTATGCATCTTATTTTGCTTAGGACGACGGTAGCATTATAAGGTGATCCCTCACTTAAATTTCAAGATAAATTGTGTTCTCCCCAAGTGTGCACCGTTGCGAAAGTTCGTCGTTTCGAGACACGCCGTGATGATCGGGTGTGATAGACTCTACGTTCGCATACAACGGGTGCAAGCCATGTTGCACGTGCGGAACACTCGGGTTAAACTTGACGAGCCTAGCATGTACAGACATGGCCTCGGAACACAAGAGACCGAAAGGTCGAACATGAGTCATATAGTAGATATGATCAACATGAAGATGTTCACCATTGAAACCACCTCAACTCACGTGATGATCGGACTTGAGTTGGTGGATTTGGATCATGTTACACTCGAATGACCGGAGGGATGTCAATTTGAGTGGGAGTTTTTAAAGTAATATGATTAACTAAACTCATTATCTAGAACAATAGTCTAAGTTGTCTTTGCTATATTTATGTTGTAGATCATGGCTCGCGCAGTAGCACCCCTGAATTTTAATGCGTTCCTAGAGAAAGCTAAGTTGAAAGATGATGGAAGTAACTTTGTGGACTGGGCCCGTAATCTAAGGATTATCCTTACAGCTTCCCAGAAGGCTTATGTCCTTGATGCACCGCTTGGTGATCCACCCGCTCCAGTTGAGTCTCTAGACGTTGTGAACGCCTGGCAGGCTCGTTCTGATGATTACTCAATAGTTCAATGTGCAATGTTGTATGGCTTAGAACCGGGACTTCAAAGACGTTTTGAACGTCATGGAGCATATGAGATGTTCCAGGAGTTGAAGTTTATCTTTCAGAAGAATGCCCGGATCGAGAGATATGAGATCTCCGATAAGTTCTATGCTTGCAAGATGGAGGAGAACGGGTCTATCAGTGATCACGTGCTCAGAATGTCTGGGTACTCCACCCGTCTGGCTGAGTTAGGGATGCCCCTTCCGCCAGAGGCTATCACTGACAGAGTTCTTCAATCATTGCCACCTAGCTACAAGAGCTTCGTGTTGAACTATAACATGCACGGGATGAACAAGTCAGTCGCCGAGCTGTTTGCGATGCTGAAAGCCGCTGAGTCTGAAATTCAGAAGGAGCATCAAGTGTTGATGGTCAATAAAACCACTAGTTTCAAGAAAAATGGCAAGGGTAAGAAGGGTAACTCCAAGCAGAGTGGCAAAGCAGTTGCTCCTCTCGTGAAGAAACCCAAGGCTGGACCCAAACCAGAAACTGTGTGTTTTCATTGCAAGGGAACTGGACACTGGAAGCGGAATTGCCCCAAGTATTTGGCTGACAAGAAGGCGGCCAACAACAAACAAGGTATATATGATATACATGTTATTGATGTGTACCTTACCAACTCTCGTTGTAGTGCCTGGGTATTTGATACCGGTGCGGTTGCTCATATTTGCAACTCAAAACAGGAACTGCGGAATAGACGGAGGCTGGCAAAGGACGAAGTGACGATGCGCGTGGGAAATGGTTCCAAGGTTGATCGCCGTCGGCACGCTCGCTCTTCGATTACCGTCGGGATTAGTGATGAACCTAAATAAGTGTTATTTGGTGCCTGCGTTAAGCATGAACATTATATCTGGATCTTGTTTATTGCGAGACGGTTACTCATTTAAATCAGAGAATAATGGTTGTTCTATTTATATGAGTAATATCTTTTATGGTCATGCACCCGATGTGAGGGGTTTATTCTTATTGAATCTCGATAGTAATGATACACATGTTCATAAAATTGATGCCAAAAGATGTAGAATTGATAATGATAATACCACTTTCTTGTGGCACTGCCATTTAGGTCATATTGGCGTAAAACGCATGAGGAAGCTCCATGCTGATGGACTTTTGGAGTCACTTGATTTTGAATCACTTGACACATGTGAGCCATGCCTCATGGGCAAGATGACTAAAACGCCGTTCTCTGGAATAATGGAACGGGCAAGTGACTTATTGGAAATCATACATACTGATGTGTGCGGTCCGATGAGCATTGAGGCGCGCGGTGGTTATCGTTACTTTCTCACCTTCACTGATGACTTAAGTAGATATGGGTATATTTACTTAATGAAACACAAGTCTGAAACATTTGAAAAGTTCAAACAATTTCAGAGTGAAGTTGAGAATCATCGTAACAAGAAGATTAAATTCCTACGATCTGATCGAGGAGGAGAATATCTGAGTTATGAGTTTGGCAGTCACTTAAGACAGTGTGAAATTGTTTCACAATTGACACCGCCTGGAACACCACAGCGTAATGGTGTGTCCGAACGTCGTAATCGAACCTTATTGGATATGGTGCGATCTATGATGTCTCTTGCCGATTTGCCACTATCGTTTTGGGGTTATGCATTAGAGACAGCTGCATTCACTTTAAATAGGGCACCATCGAAATCCGTTGAGACAACGCCATATGAACTTTGGTTTGACAAGAAGACAAAGCTGTCGTTTCTTAAAGTTTGGGGATGTGATGCTTATGTCAAAAAGCTTCAGCCTGAAAAGCTGGAACCCAAAGCGGAGAAATGCGTCTTCATAGGATACCCAAAAGAGACAATTGGGTATACCTTCTACCTCAGATCCGAGGGCAAAGTGTTTGTCGCTAAAAACGGAACATTTCTTGAGAAAGAGTTTCTCTCGAAAGAATTGAGTGGGAGGAAGATAGAACTTGATGAGGTTGTTGAACCTTTACTTCAACCTGAGAGTAGCGCAGCGCAGAAAATTGTTTCTGTGGAGCCTACATTAGCTGAAGAGGAAGTTAATGATGATGATCATGAAGCTTTGGATCAAGTTGCTATCGAACCTCGTAGGTCGACAAGGACGCGTACTGCTCCTGAGTGGTACGGCAACCCTGTCTTAGAGGTCATGTTGTTAAACAACGATGAACCTACGAGCTATGGAGAAGCGATGATGGGCCCGGATTCCGAGAAGTGGTTAGAGGCCATGAAATCCGAGATGGGATCCATGTATGAAAACAAAGTATGGACTTTGGAAGTATTACCTGAAGGGCGTAAGGCCATTCAGAACAAATGGATCTTTAAGAGGAAGACGAACGCGGACGGTAATGTCACCGTCTATAAAGCTCGACTTGTGGCAAAGGGTTTTTCACAAGTTCAAGGAGTTGACTACGATGAGACCTTCTCACCCGTAGCGATGCTTAAGTCCGTCAGAATCATGTTAGCAATAGCTGCCTTTTTCGATTATGAAATTTGGCAGATGGATGTCAAAACAGCGTTCCTTAACGGTTACCTTAAGGAAGAGTTGTATATGATACAACCAGAAGGTTTTGTCGATCCAGAGAATGCTGACAAAGTTTGCAAACTCCAGCGATCCATTTATGGACTGGTGCAAGCATCTCGGAGTTGGAATCTTCGTTTTGATAAAGTGATCAAAGCGTTCGAGTTTATACAAGTTTACGGAGAAGCTTGTATTTACAAGAAAGTGAGTGGGAGCTCTATAGCGTTTCTAATATTATATGTGGATGACATATTGCTGATTGGAAACAATATAGAAATGCTGGAAAGCGTAAAGGAATATTTGAACAAGAGTTTTTCAATGAAGGACCTAGGAGAAGCTGCTTTCATATTAGGCATCAAGATCTATAGAGATAGATCAAGACGCTTAATAGGACTTTCACAAAGCACATACCTTGATAAGATTTTGAAGAAGTTCAAAATGGATCAGTCCAAGAAGGGGTTCTTGCCTGTTTTGCAAGGTGTGAAGTTGAGTAAGACTCAATGCCCAGTGACTGCAGAAGATAGAGAAAAGATGAGTGTCATCCCCTATGCTTCGGTCATAGGCTCTATCATGTATGCAATGCTGTGCACAAGACCCGATGTCAGCCTTGCCATAAGTATGGTCGGAAGGTTTCAAAGTGATCCAGGAATGGAACACTGGACGGCGGTCAAGAATATCCTGAAGTACCTGAAAAGGACTAAGGACATGTTTCTCGTTTATGGAGGTGATCAAGAGCTCGTCGTAAAGGGTTACGTCGATGCAAGCTTTGACACTGATCCGGATGACTCTAAGTCGCAAACCGGATACGTATTTATTCTTAATGGGGGTGCGGTTAGCTGGTGCAGTTCCAAGCAAAGCGTGGTAGCTGATTCTACATGCGAAGCGGAGTACATCGCTGCCTCGGAGGCGGCGAAGGAAGGTGTCTGGATGAAGGAGTTCATGACAGATCTTGGAGTAGCGCCTAGTGCGCTTAACCCAATGACTCTGTTTTGTGATAATACTGGTGCCATTGCTCTAGCCAAGGAACCAAGATTTCACAAGAGGACCAGACACATAAAGCGACGTTTCAATTCCATCCGCGATTACATCAAGGAGGACGACGTAAATATTTGCAAAGTACACACGGATCTAAATGTTGCAGATCCGATGACTAAACCTCTTCCAAGGGCTAAACATGAACAACACCAGAACTGCATGGGTGTTCGATTCATTACAATGTAAATCACATAGTGATGTGAACTAGATTATTGACTCTAGTGCAAGTGGGAGACTGTTGGAAATATGCCCTAGAGGCAATAATAAATTGGTTATTATTATATTTCCTTGTTCATGATAATCGTTTATTATCCATGCTATAATTGTATTGATTGGAAACTCAAATACATGTGTGGGTACATAGACAACACTGTGTCCCTAGTAAGCCTCTAGTTGACTAGCTTGTTGATCAAAGATGGTTAAGGTTTCCTAGCCAAGGACATGAGATGTCATTTGATAACGGGATCACATCATTAGGAGAATGATGTGATGGACAAGACCCAAACTGTAAACGTAGCATTTGATCGTGTCAGTTTATTGCTATTGTTTTCTGCATGTCAAGTATCTGTTCCTTTGACCATGAGATCATGCAACTCACTGACACCGGAGGAATACCTTGTGTGTATCAAACGTCGCAACGTAACTGGGTGACTATAAAGGTGCTCTACAGGTATCTCCGAGGGTGTCTGTTGGGTTGGCATGGATCAAGACTGGGATTTGTTACTCCGTATGACGGAGAGGTATCTCAGGGCCCACTCGGTAATACAACATCACAATGAGCCTTGCAAGCAATGTGACTAAAAGTGTTAGCCACGAGATCTTGTATTACGGAACGAGTAAAGAGACTTGCCGGTAACGAGATTGAACTAGGTATAGTGATACCGACGATCGAATCTCGGGCAAGTAACATACCGAAGAACAAAGGGAACAGCATACGGGATTAACTGAATCCTTGACATAGAGGTTCGACCGATAAAGATCTTCGTAGAATATGTAGGAGCCAATATGGGCATCCAGGTCCCGCTATTGGTTATTGGCCGTAGAGGTGTCTCGGTCATGTCTACATAGTTCTCGAACCCGCAGGGTCTACACACTTAACGTTTGGTGACGATTAGTATAATTGAGTTATTATGTTGGTGACCGAAAGTTGTTCGGAGTCCCGGATAAGATCCCGGACATGACGAGGATCTCCGGAATAGTCCGGAGGTAAAGATTGATATATGTGATAATAGTGTTTTGATCTCCGGAAGAGTTCCGAAGTTCACCGGAAGGGGTTCCGGATGTTTACCGAAGTGTTCGGGTGCAGCAACACTTTATATGAGCCAAAGGGATAAAGCCCACAAGGTATTGGAAAGTGCAAAAGTAGTTTTGCTGCCGCGTAAGCGGTACTACCGCTTGGTGAAGCGGTACTACCGCCCGAGCGGTACTACCGCTTGTGTGAAACGGTACTACCGCCCAAGCGGTACTACCGCTTGTGTGAAGCGGTACTACCGCTTGTGCGCGGCTGTGCACGGTTCGGCAGGGATCCGAGTTGGACTCTTTCCCTGCGGGCCAAACCGACCTTGTGCGGGCAAAACCGACCCGGAGGAGGCTTTTACTCCAAGTTTAGACCCCAAGGCTCAACATATAAATAGAGGGGCAGGGCTAGCACACGGGACACATCAGGATTTCCCAAGCCGTGTGCCGGCAACCCTAGCCCTCTAGTTCCTCCGTCATAATCTCCGTAGTGCTTGGCGAAGCCCTGCAGAGATTGTTCCTCACCACCATCACCACGCCGTCGTGCTGCTGGAACTCAACCACTACTTCACCATCGCTCGCTGGATCGAGGAGGTGAAGGCGTCATCAAGCCGTACGTGTGTTGAACGCGGAGGTGCCGTCCGTTCGGCACTAGATCGGAAGGATCGTGATTGGATCGCGGGACGCTCGGCGATTTGGATCGCGAAGACGTTCGACTACATCAACCGCGTTTATTAACGCTTCCACTTAGCGATCTACAAGGGTATGTAGATTCACTCTCCCTCTCGTAGATGCTCATCACCATGGATAGATCTTGTGTGTGCGTAGGAAAATTTTTGTTTCCCATGCAACGTTCCCCAACACCTACACCCTTGTCCGTTTGCCATGCTATAGTATCGGGCCGTGACCCCCTTGGGCGATGATCACGGATATGCTTTATACTATTACACTACACATGATATGTTAAAGTTGGGTCGGCTCGGAGAGCACCAGCGAGTGATGATATGTTGAAGTCGGATCATCTCAGAGAGCACCCGTGAGTGATGATATGTTGAAGTCGGGTCCGCTCGGAGAGCACCCGTGAGTGATTCACTGTGGCGGCTGGCTGTTTAGTGGTACCATCCAGGATGTGGTGGTAGCACGAGATCTGTCCCGTCAGCCGACATGAAACGTTCACTGCGTCGGAGTGACAGGGCAGGCAGAGACCATCTAGGATAGCGGTGGGCCTGGGCCCTGGGCATTGTCCGTGAGTTTATAAAGTAAACGAGTTCTGGGTATTCATTCCGAGATTGCCACTGGCAAATACGCACTAACCGCCGCGCGGGATAATGGTTATGGGACCCTCAGCATCGTTAGTTCCTCCCAAAAGCCCTATCAGATGTCCTGTTTAGAGAGGCAGTGGGGAGACCAGCAGATATCCTCCGGATAAGGTGAGGCTAGCCCTGCTCGCAACGACCCGGAGCAGTTAGGGTGACCGGCCGGACAGCCCTTTCATGCGTAGGATGTTGACCGACGGGGACCTCTCTGGAGAGCTGAGGTAGGACTTCAGCATGTCGATCATCCGTGGCCCAGCATGACTCACGGAAAAGTGTGTCTGGCCAGAGGTAATCGAGCATGTCGGGCTATGTGATGCACCCTTGCAGGGAAGACAAAACTATTCGAATAGCCGTGTCCATGGTAACAGGACGCTTGGATATATATGAATATCCCGATCTTATCCAACTTGAACCAGATACTTAATAAAACTCACCCACCTTATAATTATATACAACTTGAACCAGTTACCAGTTCAAATGTGCCAGCTCAATAAATATGGAATGCCCGCGGATCTTTTCTCGCTGGGAGCCGAGGAAGGATCTCAGGGTACTGTATTGTTGTGTTAATTACAAGTTGGTGTCGTATGCGCTCATACTCCTTCTTTGCTGCAAGATGCTCTCCTCTCGTCTATTGCTGCAAGATGGTGGCCCTTGTGTTATATAGAGCTTCCCCCTCTAGTTCTGGCATTTCTGCAGTATAGTCCACTGATATATCCCATTCCTTTGATACTGATCCATATGTAGCATAGATCTGATGTAATTCTTGCGAGTACATTGGATGAGTACTCACTGTTGCTTTCCTACTCTTTTCATTCAACTCGGTTGCTAATATCAGATAATAGCCACCTAGATGCAGGTTCCATCACTGATGATTACTACGTGGAGTTCAACGTCGCCGAGTAGTTTGGAGGTCCCAGGCAAGAGGCCTGCGCCTTTTTGATCTAGTGTCGTTGATTTGTTTCTCCCTTCTTAAGGCACCTTTGTAATTGTTTGTAGTCAGACCTAACTCTTGATGTAATATTGGGTGTTACGACCCTGGCTTGAATATATATTGTTTTGTGTTTAAATTTGTGTCATAGAGTTGTGTTGTGGTACTACTGTGAGTCACCGTTCATAATCGTGCATGCTGCGTGTATGATTAGTGCACGGTCTCGATAGGGGGCGTCACATCCTGCTAGTTACAACGATAAATTGCATGGTATGTTAGAAATTGGTAGATAGATAAAATAAAATAAATAGTACAACAAAATAAAGTATTTTTGTTGATGTTTTCAGTAATGGAAAATAGACCCCCGGGGCCATAGTTTCACTAGTGGCATCTATCCAAGAAGATAAGTGTGGTGTGGTGAACAAATTACAGTTGTGCAACGATTAATCGCAGTATTTATATTTATGACTTTGATCATTCATGGTATAATCTTGTATAGGCATTACGTCCGTGATATGTAGACCATTGTCCAACTGCATCTAAACTAATTCTCCACCCCAAGATAGCTATCCAGCATGCATCTCAAAGTATTAAGTTCATGATAGACAGAGCATTGCAATAAGGATGATGACATGATGTAGACAGTAAAGCTATCATCTAAGTGTGATAAAGAAACCATAGTTTTATCCTTAGTGGAAAAAATACAATACATGTCCGTTCCGTTTCTATCACTGTGCTGAAGCACCGCAAGATTGAACCCACTACCATGCACCACTTCCTCTGAAGAACTACCTATCAATCTTAGCCAGAGACGACAAATACATCGGAAAGCATACATAGCTACTTAATTATACAGTAGAGAAACTTCAAAAGATTTAATATAATTCAATGAACAATCTGATCATAAAGTGACAATTCATCATATCACAATAAACACAACCACCGATTACATCATATGGATCCCAATCATGCGAGGCAGCTCATGGGAACTATATATTGAATCACAAGGGAGAGAGGATGCCACCTAGCTACTGCTATGGGGAAAAATATCTGGTGCACCGGAGCTTGTGGTGCTACCGGTGCACCGATCTCACGTTGCGCTTTTCAAATGTTTAAAAAATTCTAATTTTTTAGCACATTCACACAACATTAATGTAGGTTGTCACAAAATTTCAAGTTAAAACTCGAAACATAAATTGAAAAATAAAAATGACAAATTCAACACTGAATAGTACATAACATAACTTGAGCTTTAGATTTGGCCCATTATCACACTGATGTCAAATTTATCATTTTTGTATCTTAAAAAACATTTCAAATTTTGATACGAAATTTTTGTGACGTCGTACATTGATTTTCTGTTAATGTGCTAGATTTTTTTTCAGATTTTTTAAGATGTTCTATGGCATCCGGTGCACCGGTAGCACCACAAGTGCGGGTGCACCAGATACATTCCCACTACTATGGACCCTCAGGTCATAAGGAAACTACTCATAGATGACCATGGTGGCAACAAGGTTGATGAAGATGGCTCCGGTGATGGATTCCCCCTCCGGCAGGGTGCCGGAATAGGCCTCCAGACTAACTCTCACCGGAACAGGAACTTGCGGCGGTGGAAAAAATGATGAAAATATGGTAACAATGGTTTCTTGATTTTTAGGATTTTTAGGCGAAAGATAGGGCGTAAGGCAGTGCCGAGGGGGCCCTCATGGCCTAGCCATGCGGGTGGCCACCTGGCCACGTGGAGCCCATGGGTGACCCCCCGGCAGCTCCCGGCAATTTTTGGACTCCTCGTGTCTTGGAAAAAACATATTAAATCCCAGGGATTTTTTACCTCCATAGATATGGATTTTCGGAAAAGTCAAAAACATCCAGAAAACAACAATTGGCTCTAGGCACTGAATTAATAGGTTAGTCCAAAAAATAATAATAATTGTGATAAATGTATTCAAATGTGACATTATAATAGCATTAAACAATAAAAAATTATAGATACGTTTGAGACGTATCAGTCCCCATGGGCATTCGAGGCGGATGCAGATGGTTCCTGTTGGGGATATACCCCGCGGTATAACCCGGCCGGAAGGATGACCTGGCCAGGACTTGGTGACTTACTGGTGACCCGGTCGAGACCTGGCGACTCACTGGTGACCCGGTCGAGACTTGGCGACTTACTGGTGACCCGGCAGGCGGGTCAGACGAGCGACAAGGCCCAAGGCCCAGTGGGTAAGCCGGCGCCAGGCGGCTCACAAGAGAAGGCCCGAGGAGAGAAAGGATTCCTTCACAAAGGAAACAAGACCCGGATTAGGATTCAAGAGAGACTAGTCCTAATCCTACTCCTACTAGGACTCTACATGTAAACCTACCCCTAGCCATGCGGGTGGCCACCTGGCCACGTGGAGCCCATGGGTGACCCCCCGGCAGCTCCCGGCAATTTTTGGACTCCTCGTGTCTTGGAAAAAACATATTAAATCCCAGGGATTTTTTACCTCCATAGATATGGATTTTCGGAAAAGTCAAAAACATCCAGAAAACAACAATTGGCTCTAGGCACTGAATTAATAGGTTAGTCCAAAAAATAATAATAATTGTGATAAATGTATTCAAATGTGACATTATAATAGCATTAAACAATAAAAAATTATAGATACGTTTGAGACGTATCAGTCCCCATGGGCATTCGAGGCGGATGCAGATGGTTCCTGTCGGGGATATACCCCGCGGTATAACCCGGCCGGAAGGATGACCTGGCCAGGACTTGGTGACTTACTGGTGACCCGGTCGAGACCTGGCGACTCACTGGTGACCCGGTCGAGACTTGGCGACTTACTGGTGACCCGGCAGGCGGGTCAGACGAGCGACAAGGCCCAAGGCCCAGTGGGTAAGCCGGCGCCAGGCGGCTCACAAGAGAAGGCCCGAGGAGAGAAAGGATTCCTTCACAAAGGAAACAAGACCCGGATTAGGATTCAAGAGAGACTAGTCCTAATCCTACTCCTACTAGGACTCTACATGTAAACCTACCCCTTCCACTTATATAAGGAGGGGTAAGGCGCCCCTAGAGGGACAAGTTAAGACAGACACAAGTCTTTAGAGATAGACAGATTAGAGGCTCTCGAGATTAGAGGTAGCGATTAGCACCCTTGTAACCGAGAGATCTTCCTCATCCTCAATATTGACACAAAGCATGTCGTAGGATTTTACCTCCATCGGATGGGCCGAACCTGGGTAAACTCGCGTCTCTCGATTCCGATCAACCCCTCTCAAGCCGCCACATAGTTGCGATGGCCTCACATCTAAGTCCGTTAACCCGGACATCTTGCCGTGATAAATCCATGACAGTTGGCGTCCACCGTGGGGCCACGCACGGTGGTGTTGAGGTCTTGGAGGGATCTCTCCCAGGGATCGAGAAGTTCGCAATTTTCCGGTTGAAGAAGAGCCGGTTTGGAAAGATCTGCATCAGCTTCAAGTTCATCAGTCCAGATTTAGAATCTGTGAGATTTAAGGTTCAAGAGAAGTTAGGGTTGTGATCTGTTTGCTGCCGCAAATCGCTGAGATCGACAAAAAGTGTTTCCACCGCAGCCAACATCAGCTGCTTATTGGTGATTTCCGAAGCAGATAGTAATTTCCACTACAGATTCGGCAGGGTCCGATTGCTACTATGTGAAACATTAACTGTCGTTCACAATGGATCAAGTCCCGAAGTGGTTCATTAGCCACGTATAAACCGCATCAGGGTCGTGCTACTGTTCCTACCTCTCGTCAACCCAACAATAGTACCAATCAGACAAGGATATACACGGACGTGGGTGGTCAAACCAGCTATGACTCGAAGAAGGACGGATATGGGCACGAACTCTGTTTTCGCCCCCGAGTCACCTACGTCTCTACCTCTACTGTTGCTTGGCTGCAGCCCCGCCATGACAGCATCTCTTCAACCCGCCGTCGGCTCAGCCGCACTCCACCGCCGAGCCTTCGCCGTGGCCGCCGACCCGCTTCGTCGTCAAGCCGCCAATCACTCGAACTGTCCCTGCTTCACCTACTGCTCCAAGCCGCCGTCACTGGGCCGCCCCGCGGACCCGCCGCCTCGACCACTCTGCCTCGCGGGTACGCCTATAAAGCCGCCGTCGCCGGTCTCCACTCCAAGTCGCCCTCACGGCTGTTTCCGAGCCGCCGTTATGGTCGCCTGCTTTCAACCTGCACGACCTCGGCTGCTCGCCGTTGGGCCGCCGCTGTGGCTCTCCGCCGAGACCCGCCGCGGGCGAGCTGCCTCCGCCTTTGCCGTGGCCTCAAGCCGCCTCCTCGCCTCCATACTGCCCCGCGCTGTGCTGACTCCGGCTGGCCCTGCACGTCTCCGCCGGTGTGCCGCCTCACCGCTCCTCGTAGCCTCAAGCTGCCGCCCGATTCATCCGCCGCAGCCCCGGCTTCCCTGCCTCACTGCCCCGAGCTGCCGTCGGAGCTCGCATCCGCTGTCGCCCTGGATCCGCCTCCGCCTCGACGCCACGCATCTGAGTCTCCCCCGGCTCTGCCTTTCACCGCGTCGAGCTGCCACCATGGCCAGCGCCCTGCTGTCGCTGCGGCTTCGTCCGGTGCCCGAGGTCGCCCCTGGCCTCCGCTCCCGGGCACCCCCGCGACACGCCGGCCCCGCCATTACCCTGGCCTCGACACGCCGGTCGCGCCTCGGCGCCTTGCTCAGCCGCCGCTGCACGTCCGCCGACCCGGCCACTCCCATGCGTGCTTGCGCCAGGCCGCGTGTCCCGCCGCCGTGGACCTTTCGCCCCGCCTCGCCCCGCTACCTAATCCCCACCGAGCCGTCGGGACTAGAGACGCCGCCGCGCCTTGAACCGCTGCCGCACCCCCGAGCCACAGCAGAGCCGCCCCTCTCGGGCCCGTCCGGCGCATGGCCCGGCGTCGGCCGTTTCCCCTCACACCCGTGGAAGGAGAGTGGGAGGCCAGTTTGGATGGATAAGAGGTGGGGGGAGCTGGGTAAAAAAAAAAAGTCTGGTCAGCTCAAAATTTTATCGGAGCTCACGTATTTATTACGAGTATGGCTCGCCCGCGGTTGGCTTCACATCCGTCATCGTCAACCCCGCGACGGATGAATTCTGACAAAACATACCAGGTGAAATTCATCCGGTATATTGGTATATTTTCAATTTTTTCTGAAAACAATTACTCCGTCCAGTGATATTGTTTACGCAGGGAAATTATTCATTACCAAAGTGGTACCATACCACGGAGATGGAGGCGCACCAACATCAGTCTGGACCGGTGTTCGTCCGTGTCACACCACACGGGTTTCCAACGCCGTGGCCAACTCTCACGTCCGCGCAACCAAGACGGCTTACAACGCCGCGGCCGACTCTCACGTTCATGTCAAGTTGCCAGACAACACTCGCATTCAACTCAGCAAGCCGGTGCCGTGGCCGCCTATACAAGCCGCCTAATGGACATTCGTGAGCCGCCGCCCCGCGGTCCAGGCTACATCAACATGCCAGAAATGACCCGCGCGTCAGCGCCAGTTTATAAATACTATGGGCGACTCACCAACCGCGCCGGGTTAACAACGCATCGGCGACTTACCGTCCATGCTGGTTTCCAATGCCACGGGTGACTCACCCATTGCGCCGGCCTACAACGCCGCGGCCGTCTCTCGCGACCGCACCGGTTTACAAACGGCCCAGCGTCTCTCGCACCTCTCCAAGTTCAAATGCCGCGGCTGACTTCTACGTCTACATCAACACGCCAGGGGCCGCATATACCAGTACGAGCCGCCCAACGGACGGTTCTGAATCGCCGCCCTGCGGTCCAATCTACATTAACATGCTGGGGTTGTGCTTGTTCGTTCAAGATGCCCAACGGACGCGCGCAAGTCACCGCCCGCAGTCTGATCTACATCAACATATCGGTGCAGTGCTCGCCTGTACGAGACGCACAAACGGACAGGCGCACAAGTCGCCGCCAGTGCAGTTTGGTTAACTTCAACAACTAGCCAGGACGAACCATTGACCGGATTATTGAAACAACTCATACGGGATCATCTATAAACCCGCCACGGTCAACCTCGACCTTCAGTGGAGATTCTCAAAGCCGCCTCTTCGAATCAACTTAAGACTCGGGGGTTACAGACATGGCTCGACACATTTGGTCATTTTCAATGAGAACCCCGGGTCATTGTAAGGATGTTAAACCGATCCCGGGGGCTACTACATTATTGGCGGAAGAATTAAAAGTTGCCCAAGAGGACGAGCCGCCATGATGCACCGTTCAAACATGGGTGCCCCGAGTTATTGGATCATCATAAAGTCACTTGGAGTTTCTGTCGTTTCTTCAAAAAAGATGGCGGCTTACAAGATGGTGGCTTACGAGATGATGGCTTACAAGATGGTGCAACAATGTTGATACGTCAACAAGGTCATTTGGGGGCTTCCAACCCACCGGGTTTAGCTTACACACCCTCTTGATCGACTCTTCAGCCACCGTAAGGCCGGGTTGTATACCCAAAATGTTGACTCCGTCAACAAGGTCATTTGGGGGCTTCCAACCCACCGGGTTTAGCTTACACACCCTCTTGATCGGCTCTTCAGCCACCGCAAGTTTGGGGTTAAACCTGCCTGTAAGCGGCTGCTGCTCTGAGAGGGCCGGCTTACAGAAAGCGAGGATAAACTCCCCCATCAGCTGCCAACTCTCCGTGAGAGGTAGCTATGGGCCCTAGGGATACTCATGACCTGCTGTGTCTCTTGCTGGGATGCTGCGCTCATCAATCCTCGCCTGGAAACCGAGTATTGTTATGAGTTCAAGTAGCGAGTCCACCCAGCGGAACCAGCGTCTGTGTCTCTTTCTGGGACGTTGCGCTCAGCAATTCTTGCCTGGAAACCGAGCATTGTTATGAGTTCAAGCAATGAGTCTACCCAGCAGAACCGGCAGATGTGTCTTTTTCTGGTTCGTTGCGCTCTTATCAGTTAATCTCGCCTAGAGACCCTGAGCCTCTCAAAGGAGTTGACGGTCACTCTCGTTAGAGACCCTGCACTGGTATGAGTTCAAGCATCGAGTCCAGCCAGGAAGAACCATCATATGAATTTTTTGAAAAGAAAAGCAAGAACATCATACATTGCATCATACATTACATCATGCATTACATCATGCATTACATCATACATACATATCATGCCGGTTTGCCAAACCGGGTCACAGCAAGATTATGAAAGAAGAAGCAAGGCTATACAAGATTTTAACATCTCCGGGTTGTGCTTTTTCAAGCTGCCCTTAAAACAATGCAGAATATATTTTGTCTTGTTTATTTTTGCAGGTCTTGTCTCTTAAGATGAGCCGCCCTATCAGATATAATGCCGTGTCATTTAATTGACCGACTATTGGATTTCTTCAACCTGTGCTCTGTAGTATACTACAACACTCATGGATTTCTCAAATATACATTTGCCGGGTTGCACCGCAACCACGAGCAGGGATTTCATTTCAAAGACAAAGGAATTATTCCAGGATATTCATACCGGGTTATATTGCAACCATGGTCAAGGATTCGTTTCAAAACAGATCAAATATCAGTTCAAGAGAAACTTCTGAAGTGCATTATGATTGGTTATTCTCATACAGTCCCAAGTCGCCACGGGCGTGCAACCCGGCACTTGGGGGCTACATCATTCAAGTCTAGTTTATATCAAGTATGCAAGTCCCATGTCACTGCAAGCACGTACCACGGCACTTGGGGGCTAATGCAAGCTGTTTTTCAAATCATTACATTGTCAACAAGACCCTGTTATCTCAAGGAGATGAGCCGTCCTTTCTATATTTTTCTAAGTCCCATCCCAGTACTCCTTACTGACCCGGCACTTGGGGGCTACACCGATCAGATCAAATTTTCTAAAGTCCCAAGTCGCTGCAGGCATGCGACCCGGCACTTGGGGGCTACAGTATTCAGCTGTTCAAGTAGATTATAAGGTCCAAATTGAAAGACCCGGCCCATCGCACGCTGATGAGCCAGCCCTTGGGGGCTACACTTGTGAAATACAAGACACTCAGTATATATCTGGCGACTCAGATGACAACCCAGATTTCTCAAACATTCAACACCAAGTTCAAAAGTCCCAGGTTGTTGCAAGCAAAACAACCCGGTCCTTGGGGGCTACACCAGCCGAAGCTTTATAAAGTATAAGATAGTTACAAGTCCCAGGCTGCTGCAGGCAAGACAACCTGGTACTTGGGGGCTACACAATCAAAGATATTATTGCAAAGCACCAAGTCATCATGGATAAACTTGGAGCTTGGGGGCTACAGGTAATATGGAGATAAAAATAGCAGGACATTTTTTAAGCTATCAAATTTTGAGTGAGCTAGGTCTCATTTCTTCATGGAGCTGAAGCATTGGAAGACCAGCTCTACATCAGATGGATTTTCATCCCAATATTTTTATCAAGTCAGCTGGAGTCTAGTTGTTTGACCCGGCGTCACCAACAATCATGACCCGGCATTATCAAAAGATCATAACCCGGCAGAGATGACCCGCCAAGAGTATTGGAGGCCAACTCAATAGCATATGAGTGTTGTATTCCCAATATTTTACTTCAAAGGACACTGATAAGCAAGATGACTGAGAAGACGGCTCATTCATATGAAGAGAAACCCGGATTTTTGAGGATCCACTTCAGTGATATAAGCCGGCTAGGGGAGTGAGCCGGTCACTTAACATATTTATTCTTATTTCAAGAGCTTAGCATGAATAAATTCAAGCTAACCTGGGGGCTAATGTCGGGGATATACCCCGCGGTATAACCCGGCCGGAAGGATGACCCGGCCAGGACTTGGCGTCTTACTGGTGACCCGGTCGAGACTTGGCGACTCACTGGTGACCCGGTCGAGACTTGGCGACTTACTGGTGACCCGGCAGGCGGGTCAGACAAGCGACAAGGCCCAAGGCCCAGCGGGTATGCCGGCGCCAGGCGGCTCACAAGAGAAGGCCCGAGGAGAGAAAGGATTCCTTCACAAAGGAAACAAGACCCGGATTAGGATTCAAGAGAGACTAGTCCTAATCCTACTCCCAGTAGGACTCTACATGTAAACCTACCCCTTTCACTTATATAAGGAGGGGTAAGGCGCCCCTAGAGGGACAAGTTAAGACAGACACAAGTCTTTAGAGATAGACAGATTAGAGGCTCTCGAGATTAGAGGTAGCGATTAGCACCCTTGTAACCGAGAGATCTTCCTCATCATCAATATTGACACAAAGCAGGACATAGGCTTTTACCTCCATCGGAGGGTCCGAACCTGGATAAACTCGCGTCTCTCGATTCTGATCAACCCCTCTCAAGCCGCCACATAGTTGCGATGGCCTCACACCTAAGTCCGTTAACCCGGACATCTTGCCGTGACAAATCCACGACGGTTCCCCGACGGTGGGGCCGACAACCGAACCCACCTTTCCCGAGGGGTGAACAGGGCATGGCCCAGGAGGAGTCCTCGGAGTCTTCTCATCCCATAAAAGGGATGCTCTCCAGGCCACCGATGCACGTCTTAATGCAGCGCGTCTTGGAATCAAGGATGCAGCGGACGCCTTTGCCAGTGATATGGAGGTATAAAGCTTTTCCATCTGAATTATATTCGCTGTTGCACACTGTAGCCCTCAAGGTGTATGCCGGCCCATAGCCGGGGTACACTTGAAGGAAAACATATAAATGCTTTGTACCGCGGCATTCTTTACCAAGGTACAGTTCGACGGGGAAGACATCAGGCTGCGGGTTGGTTCTTTTATAGAGGCTTATAAACCGCGGAGTGCAGTAGCCCCCGGGACTCAGGTCGAGCACTTGCGGTCGACCTGAGGATCAAAATTCCCTTTGTGTTTGTTATATATAAGAGAATGAACTCTGATACCAGTAGCCCCCGAGACTTAGGTCGGACACGAGTGGCCGATTTAAGGATCGTTTCTCATTATATCATTGGTTGCCTTTTTAGAAAGCAAGGCTAGAAGTGCATCACCTATCTGAGGAGCTGGCACGGGTGAAAGATCATCTCGGGTGATCCGAACAGGAAGTCCAACGCCTACAATAGGCTCCGGGCAGTGTTTTCGGTATGTCTTGTTGAGGCTCCTGCCACTTCAAATATCGCATACATTGCTATTTTTTGCGCAACTCACTTGCAAGGTACATCTTGCAGGACAACGCGTTGCTGCTCTGTAGGAGGATCTAAACAATGCACGAGCTGAAGCGTCACGTTTCCAGACGGAAACGCAAAAGACTGCCAACCTGCTATAAAACTATAAGTAATCTAGAGGCAATAATAATTAGTTATTATCTATCTCCTAGTTTGTAATTAATGTCTATGTTCTGTGCTATAACTGCAATGGTCCTTGAGCCTGTATATCCATAAAGGATCTGAGGAAAACCCATGTGCACGTGTGGAATAATAAATGGTAAAATGTATTGCTAGCCATGGCTCTAAGATTTGCTCAAGTGTTGCATGATGGTTACGTTTTCCAGATCATGGGCATGTCTATGTCGGCAACTTTGAGGACACAATGTTAGAAGAACACTTGTGTTGAATTGGCCCGATTGATGTTATGCTATGAGATACATTCGTCACAAGTTAATGGTTAATAAAACAGTGAAAGTTAGCGTTTGCATAATTTCTTAGACCATGAGAGTATCAGGTTCCTTCATACTTGCTTCATGAACTTTGGGGTTTGTTAAACGTCATGTGTAAAAGGGTGGCTATTACGGCAGCTTACGGGTTCGTGGAAAAGTATGACAAGGGACTTAATAGATTGAGATTGGGATTTGCTCCTCCATCGAGGGAGAGATATTCTTAGGGCCCTCTCGGTGATACGGTATCCATCATCGTCTGGCCAGACATAGTGTGATTTGATCACAGGGATGCCGGAACGCGGGAATGTGAAAAGTGAACAAAAAGCGGTAACGAGGTAACTGGCATAGAGAACAAGTTGTTGATTCATGGGGATGCCATTAAATGTCATCTCAGGTATTTGTAACATATCGCGAAGCAACAGGAACAACATTCGATAAATATAGGTTCGTTCAAATATTTATTCGTGTGGGTATAGGGGTCAATATGGATGTCCACGGTTCCGTTATTAATCATTGATCTGAAAGTGTTCCAGTCATCTCTATACTTCTCCGAACCTACAGGGTCACACACTTAAGGGTCATCTATCTGCTGAGTACTAGACAGGGAGTAGAAGAGAAAGTCACTGGAAAAGGTTTAGAAATGACAAAAAAGTTTCAGAGAGAAAACCGAAAGTGTTTCTGAGTTACCGGGAATGTTTTGGAGATAAAAATCATTCTACTGGAAATGCTTCAGAATGCATCCAAAATTATTTTAGAGGGTACCGAAAATGTTCTGGGACCTTCCAGAATTTTTCCGAAGAGAAAGCGTGGAAAAGCATCTTGTCCCAGTGTGAGGGGACAAGATCCCATGATTCGTGGGATGCTGAAATGGGTGGCCCCCCTTTAGGGGGCAGCCCCATTTTGGTGGGAATGGTTGGGGGGCCCCATGTTTGTGGGCAAGCTCCCCAAATATAGGAGACATGTTGGAGGGGTGGTGGGGCCCCTTGGGGGCGCCCCAAATTCTACCATGGTGGTGGGGGCCCCCCTTGTGGGCATCCTACCACAAATCGTGGGGTGATGTTGGGAAGGGGGCCCCCTCTTTTGGGCTGACATCTCCTTGCCCCTTCACCCCGCCTTCTCCTATAAATAGAGTAGGAGAGGAGCTCTCCAACTCATCCCAAAAATCTGAAGTTTCTCTCAACACATGCCATGGATAATCTGGCTTTCTTTCTCTTCCTCCATGAAATAGTTTCGTGGCCGAATGGCTGTCTATTCTCCGGTAGGAAATAGTTCTAGATGGTGAAGCCCTGCTAGATAGCTGACACCGTATGTGTGCAACCCATAGAGTGATTGTAGTTTCGATCTTCTGTCCGAGGGACTGTTCGAGTGCCTGCCCGAGGGACCGCCTGGAGGGCTATCCGAGGGAAAACATCCTTGCAGTTTGTAGGTTGTAAAATCCCAGCTGCGGGGATCTGCACTGACGATCTTCACCAACTCTCCTTCTGCTGCACTACAAGTTGGTAATGATCAGATCCAACCTTGTATGCATCTTGTTAGTGGTCCTGGGCGTGTTCGTAGTTCCGATTTTTTTGTTTTCTGCTGCATTCCCCAACAAATATAGCACTGGAATACATCAGTAACACTGCGTTTATAGAATTCTCCTTCGTGGACAGCATATGCGGTGGCTCGTCGGACTTTCCGGCATGCCTATGTCTGATCCTCGGGAAGTTCCTTTCTTTGCAAGTAAGCCACAATAGGCTCTGTCCATGGGGCGATGACCGCCATGATTTCATGTTCCGAGGAGCTTACTTCTAGCTCCGAGCCCCCGGTTATGCCATTGTTTGGCTCTATAGCCGCTGGGACGGCCAGCTCGAGTACGTGCACCTTGGCTCGTTTACGGCTCGGGCTCACACTGCCACTTGACAGATGGTTTGAACAGCCGCTCAAGGAAGGTGTTTTTGGGCATCGGCTCCCGCCGTGCGCCCAGTCTAGCCAGCGTATCCGCAGCCTAATTGCTGTCATGTTGGATGTGGTGGAACTCCAACCCCTCCATTCGGATGGAGATATACATGACTGCGTCCCAGTAAGCCGTCATCTTTGGATCCTTGGCATCGAAATCACTGTTGATCTGGGAGACGGCGAGGTTGGAGTCACCTCGGACCTCCAGACGTCGGATCCCCATGGAGACTGCTAGCTGAAGACTGTGCAATAGTGCTTCGTATTCTGTAGCATTGTTTGAATCGGTATACATGATCTGGAGTATGTATTTCATGACATCGCCAGTGGGGGAGATGAACACTAGTGGCGTCCCGATTGTTGATGATGTCGTTCAACGGGACTTCGGAGTAGTGCCAGAGTATTCGAGAAGCCATGAAGACTGTGTAAGCTATCTTTTGGTAGTGTGGGTACCTTGTTTTACCTGGGGTTAGGACCTCAGAAATGTAATATACCGGCCTATGAACTTTTCGTTTATGGCCTTCCATATTGTGCTCCACGACCAGGACCGCGCTGACCACCTGGCTCGTGGCCCAAATGTAGAGTAACATCGCCTCGCTAGGATGTGGAGCGGCTAGGATAGGGTTAGTAGCCAATAGCATTTTCATATCTTCAAAGGCTGCGTTGGCCTCGGGCGTCCATTTGAAGCCCCTAGTTTGCTTTAGCTGCCGGTACAAAGGCAGCCCCTTTTTGCCGAGGCAGGAGATAAATCGGCTTAGGGAGGCTACACAGCCGATCAGACGCTGGAGGTCCCAAAGTTTTTCGGGTTCCTTTTGCGTTGTGAGCACCTTGATCTTGTAGGGGTTCACTTCGATGCCTCAATGCGAAACGATAAATCCGAGATATATGGCATGGGCATCGAAGTCAGATCGACAGAGTAGCAGCACAGAGATGTTGATGCAGATCGGAATTCACGGGACGATGGCGTCGGCGCGATGTGGTGATGGGATGACGAAGTCCAAATTCGCAGGGTAGGCCGAATTGGAATGTGATGTCCGCTGAACCGTGGACAGGAAAACGGCCAGACCATCACATAGGTAGTCGTGCTAGCGGCAGCAGCTCGGATTGCACTAGGACATTGGCAACAATGCAAATTTGATTGCAAACCGGCATCACAGAACATCTGTGCACAGAAGACAGTGCAAACTGACAGAACATCTGCTGGCACTAATAATCTGTATAGTACAAAATTAACAGGAGAAATAACACCTGATTTGTTCGGGCGGTGGATGTTGCAACTGAATATAGCAGTACTAGCTATTTGTGTGACTAGGTGCAAGTCATCGCGGCGAGGCGGAGCTCCCGGGCCGGCCTAGGTGATGGAGCACGTCGGTGCGGTTGATGTCGGTTTGACGAAGCGATGGTAGCACAAATTAAAGTAAGGGTTTTAAATGCCCCCAAGTCCGGCTTGACTTGGTTAAATTACTTAGAACGATCAAAACGAACAAAGAGAAAACATCTTTATTCAACACATATATAATGCCTGACCGAACTAAACAAAAATTAAAATTTGAAATTTTTTAAGCTCCCGGTGTTGATGACGCTGTCCAGACTTGTGGCGGGACGATGTCCCAGCCCCCAAGCCGGTAATGCTGTGGCGGAGCGATGAGGTCGGCTCAACAAAGTTATGACACGTCTTAGTCGACGTGGCGAGGCAAAGCCCCCAGTCCAACTAACGTAACGAAGCAGGTTGGTGGGGTGACGCTGAAGCCCACGGAGCAGGTCGATGTGACGATGCCGAAGCCCTCAAGCTAGCCAAGGTGAGGGAGCGGGTCGGCAAGGTGACCCCAGAGCCCCCATGTGAGCCGACGTGATAGAGTAGGTCGGCATGGTGGACGTCGGCATGATGAAGCGACGATGCAGCGATGTCGACTCAGGTTGGATTAATGATACGGTGCACGTCAGTTGGATGAAGTGACGACTCTGCGATGCCGGCGTGCCCGATGTTCTTGTCAAAACCGGTGGATCTCGGGTAGGGGGTCCCAAGCTATGGATCTCGGATCAATGGGGAACAGGAAACACAGGGACATTATTTACCTAGGTTCGGGCCCTCTCGAAGAGGTAAAACCCTACGTCCTGCTTGATTATGTTGATGTGTGTATGAAGATTACAGAGTCGATCTACCACGAGATCGGATGAACTAAACCCTAGATGAGTAAGCTTATCCTCTACGAACTAAACCATGCGGTTTATATAGACACCAGGGGTACCTAAGGTTATACATGATCGGTTTCCATCAGGGGTTACACATGCCGATTCTTCCATCTTGACTTGGAGGACACACCAAAGCTCCAGAGGATTCCTTCTCGAACACGGGGTCGTCTCATAGCTCGGCCCTCCTACAATAGTCAAAGAGCAGCCCACCTGTCCGGCCCATGAGAGATAGGCCAGAGGCCCGAGGACCCCTTAGTCCCGGACTCCCTCAGTAACCCCCGAACTAGCCTCCAACGCCGGGGTCCATGATATCTGGCAGCTTTACATGTCCAAAGTCTCCGGCTTGTGGGGCGAGTTCTTCTCCCCTTTTATGTTCGGCTAGTATGAGATCGGTCACCAATGACGCCTTTCTTTCCGAATAGTATGTACTACTTAGCCTCGAAGGCCAACCGCTTGAGTGTGAATAGTGCCTTCGCCTGACAACTCTTTAGCGAAAGGTCGCGGCCGGTCACGAGCACTAACCAGTTACAAAAACTCAATTCGCGGTTCGAGGTAGTTCCTCCATTGGCATGTTCCATCAATATGGAGATCGTGCCCTTTTTTAAGGGATACAGGCTATCCCACGCGCGCATAATGTCACGATTATATTGGGAAGTGGCGAGGTCTACGGCGCCGTAAAGGGGCTCTTGGAATTACGGCAGCTTATAAAAGGGAAACAGCCACCAAGGCCTCCACAATCTTCTCAGACCCATCGCTATCGCCTTCCCAATCTCTTGAGCTTCAAGCTTCCAAATCCATTCCTCCCTCAGTTCTCCCCCAGCCACACCCTAAGTTCGGCCATGGCCGGTTCGGGCTCCAAGGGCAAGTGGGAGGCCTCCTGCGTCACCGACGATGACATCCAGGAGCTGACGCGCGCCGGTTATCTTCCGGTCGACGTCGTCCACCGCGCTCCAGAGAAGGGCCAGGTCATCCCCACGCCAAGGCAACGCGAGAGGGTGGTGTTCATCCCTCATTTCATTCGGGGACTGGGCTTCCCGCTCCACCCCTTTGTTAGGGGCTTGATGTTCTTCTATGGGTTAGATTTTCACGATCTCCCCCCGAACTCCTTCATGCATATTTCGGCCTTTATCATTGTCTGCGAGGCATTTCTGCGGGTCCAGCCGCACTTCGGCTTGTGGCTCAAGGTCTTTAATGTGAAGCCGAAGATAGTCGATGGCCAGCATGCGGACTGTGGGGGGGGTGATGATTAGCAAGCTCCCCCGGGTTGAGTGGCCAGAGGGTACCATCATAGATACCTTCAAAATCTGGCAGAAAGAGTGGTTCTATATCACCAAACCACGCGGCGCGGGATGGGCGGTGCCCTCCGAATTCTGATCCGGACACCCCACCAGGCTGACGTCATGGATCAAGAAGGGCCTTGACTGGGGATCGGCAGCGAAGGTGAAGTTGCTGCAAAAGCGCATCTCCCAGATGATAAAGGCCGAGGCCGAACTGACCAACGTGGTCCAGATTATGCTTAACCGCCACCTCCTTCCTTGCCAACATCGGGCCGCCCCAATGTGGTCCTACAAGCCCGACGACCCTGCCACCGTGCTCCACTTTTACCGCACTACCCATGAGAGGCCGTGGAAGGTGTTGTTCAAGTCTCAACAGGACTGGCCAGCCCAGGAGGAAGATATCGGCCTTGCCGCCACAAACCCTCCCAAGGAGGTATAATAAAGTTTTATTTTTTTGCTCAGGTTCTACCTTGTAACAAGGATCTTAACACTTTCTTCCTCGCCTTGACAGAGTTGGCTGGACAAGGCTGTGCGGATTGATAGTCCGACCCCGCTGCCCGAAGGCCCCAGGATGACCTTGTTGGAAATATGCCCTAGAGGCAATAATAAATTGGTTATTATTATATTTCCTTGTTCATGATAATCGTTTATTATCCATGCTATAATTGTATTGATTGGAAACTCAAATACATGTGTGGGTACATAGACAACACTGTGTCCCTAGTAAGCCTCTAGTTGACTAGCTTGTTGATCAAAGATGGTTAAGGTTTCCTAGCCATGGACATGAGATGTCATTTGATAACGGGATCACATCATTAGGAGAATGATGTGATGGACAAGACCCAAACTGTAAACGTAGCATTTGATCGTGTCAGTTTATTGCTATTGTTTTCTGCATGTCAAGTATCTGTTCCTTTGACCATGAGATCATGCAACTCACTAACACCGGAGGAATACCTTGTGTGTATCAAACGTCGCAACGTAACTGGGTGACTATAAAGGTGCTCTACAGGTATCTCCGAGGGTGTCTGTTGGGTTGGCATGGATCAAGACTGGGATTTGTTACTCCGTATGACGGAGAGGTATCTCAGGGCCCACTCGGTAATACAACATCACAATGAGCCTTGCAAGCAATGTGACTAAAGTGTTAGCCACGAGATCTTGTATTACGGAACGAGTAAAGAGACTTGCCGGTAACGAGATTGAACTAGGTATAGTGATACCGACGATCGAATCTCGGGCAAGTAACATACCGAAGAACAAAGGGAACAGCATACGGGATTAACTGAATCCTTGACATAGAGGTTCGACCGATAAAGATCTTCGTAGAATATGTAGGAGCCAATATGGGCATCCAGGTCCCGCTATTGGTTATTGGCCGTAGAGGTGTCTCGGTCATGTCTACATAGTTCTCGAACCCGCAGGGTCTACACACTTAACGTTTGGTGACGATTAGTATAATTGAGTTATTATGTTGGTGACCGAAAGTTGTTCGGAGTCCCGGATAAGATCCCGGACATGACGAGGATCTCCGGAATAGTCCGGAGGTAAAGATTGATATATGTGATAATAGTGTTTTGATCTCCGGAAGAGTTCCGAAGTTCACCGGAAGGGGTTCCGGATGTTTACCGAAGTGTTCGGGTGCAGCAACACTTTATGTGAGCCAAAGGGATAAAGCCCACGAGGTATTGGAAAGTGCAAAAGTAGTTTTGCTGCCGCGTAAGCGGTACTACCGCTTGGTGAAGCGGTACTACCGCCGGAGCGGTACTACCGCTTGTGTGAAGCGGTACTACCGCCCGAGCGGTACTACCGCTTGTGTGAAGCGGTACTACCGCCCAAGCGGTACTACCGCTTGTGTGAAGCGGTACTACCGCTTGTGCGCGGCTGTGCACGGTTCGGCAGGGTCCGAATTGGACTCTTTTCCTGCGGGCCAAACCGACCTTGTGCGGGCAAAACCGACCCGGAGGAGGCTTTTACTCCAAGTTTAGACCCCAAGGCTCAACATATAAATAGAGGGGCAGGGCTAGCACACGGGACACATCAGGATTTCCCAAGCCGTGTGCCGGCAACCCTAGCCCTCTAGTTCCTCCGTCATAATCTCCGTAGTGCTTGGCGAAGCCCTGCAGAGATTGTTCCTCACCACCATCACCACGCCGTCGTGCTGCTGGAACTCAACCACTACTTCACCATCGCTCGCTGGATCGAGGAGGTGAAGGCGTCATCAAGCCGTACGTGTGTTGAACGCGGAGGTGCCGTCCGTTCGGCACTAGATCGGAAGGATCGTGATTGGATCGCGGGACGCTCGGCGATTTGGATCGCGAAGACGTTCGACTACATCAACCGCGTTTATTAACGCTTCCGCTTAGCGATCTACAAGGGTATGTAGATCCACTCTCCCTCTCGTAGATGCTCATCACCATGGATAGATCTTGCGTGTGCGTAGGAAAATTTTTGTTTCCCATGCAACGTTCCCCATCAGTGGCATCATGAGCTAGGTCTATGCGTAGATGAGATCTCGAGTAGAACACAAACGAGTTGTGGGCGTGGGTGTATACATATTGCTTGCCGTTACTAGTTGATACTTGATTCAGCGGCATTGTGAGATGAAGCGGCCCGGACCGACATTACGCGTACGCTTACGCGAGACTGGTTTTACCGCTGCGTGCACTTGTTGCATAAAGGTGACTGGCGGGTGTCTGTCTCTCTCACTTTAGTTGAATCGGTTCAATGAAGAGGGTTCTTTTAGAAGATCAAAAAGCAATCACTACACCACGTTGTGGTTTTGCGTAGGTAAGAACGGTTCTTACAAACCCGTAGCAGCCACGTAAAATTTGCAACAACAATTAGAGGTCGTCTAACTTGTTTTTGCAGGGTATGTTGTGATGTGATATGGCCAATTACATGATGTGATATATGTGATGTATGAGATGATCATGTGATGTATAGAATATCACGACTTGCATGTCGATGAGTACGGCAACTGGCAGGAGCCATAGAGTTGTCTTTAATTATTGTATGACCTGCGTGTCAATCATTAAGCGCTATGTAATGCTTTACTTTATCGCTAAACGTTAGCTATAGTCGTGGAAGCAACAGTCGGCGCGACAACCTTATGGCGACACGTTGATGGAGATCAAGATGATGGAGATCATGGTGTCATGCCGGTGACGATGGAGATCATGCCGGTGCTTTGGAGATGGAGATCAAAAGCACAAGTTCATGGCCATATCATGTCACTTATGATTTGCATGTGATGTTAATCCTTTTATGCATCTTATTTTGCTTAGGACGACGGTAGCATTATAAGGTGATCCCTCACTTAAATTTCAAGATAAATTGTGTTCTCCCCAAGTGTGCACCGTTGCGAAAGTTCGTCGTTTCGAGACACGCCGTGATGATCGGGTGTGATAGACTCTACGTTCGCATACAACGGGTGTAAGCCATGTTACACGTGCGGAACACTCGGGTTAAACTTGACGAGCCTAGCATGTACAGACATGGCCTCGGAACACAAGAGACCGAAAGGTCGAACATGAGTCATATAGTAGATATGATCAACATGAAGATGTTCACCATTGAAACCACCTCAACTCACGTGATGATCGGACTTGAGTTGGTGGATTTGGATCATGTTACACTCGAATGATCGGAGGGATGTCAATTTGAGTGGGAGTTTTTTAAATATGATTAACTAAACTCATTATCTAAGAACAATAGTCTAAGTTGTCTTTGCTATATTTATGTTGTAGATCATGGCTCGCGCAGTAGCACCCCTGAATTTTAATGCGTTCCTAGAGAAAGCTAAGTTGAAAGATGATGGAAGTAACTTTGTGGACTGGGCCCGTAATCTAAGGATTATCCTTACGGCTTCCCAGAAGGCTTATGTCCTTGATGCACCGCTTGGTGATCCACCCGCTCCAGTTGAGTCTCTAGACGTTGTGAACGCCTGGCAGGCTCGTTCTGATGATTACTCAATAGTTCAATGTGCAATGTTGTATGGCTTAGAACCGGGACTTCAAAGACGTTTTGAACGTCATGGAGCATATGAGATGTTCCAGGAGTTGAAGTTTATCTTTCAGAAGAATGCCCGGATCGAGAGATATGAGATCTCCGATAAGTTCTATGCTTGCAAGATGGAGGAGAACGGGTCTATCAGTGATCACGTGCTCAGAATGTCTGGGTACTCCACCCGCCTGGCTGAGTTAGGGATGCCCCTTCCGCCAGAGGCTATCACTGACAGAGTTCTTCAATCATTGCCACCTAGCTACAAGAGCTTCGTGTTGAACTATAACATGCACGGGATGAACAAGTCAGTCGCCGAGCTGTTTGCGATGCTGAAAGCCGCTGAGTCTGAAATTCAGAAGGAGCATCAAGTGTTGATGGTCAATAAAACCACTAGTTTCAAGAAAAATGGCAAGGGTAAGAAGGGTAACTCCAAGAAGAGTGGCAAAGCAGTTGCTCCTCTCGTGAAGAAACCCAAGGATGGACCCAAACCAGAAACTGTGTGTTTTCATTGCAAGGGAACTGGACACTGGAAGCGGAACTGCCCCAAGTATTTGGCTGACAAGAAGGCGGCCAACAACAAACAAGGTATATATGATATACATGTTATTGATGTGTACCTTACCAACTCTCGTTGTAGTGCCTGGGTATTTGATACCGGTGCGGTTGCTCATATTTGCAACTCAAAACAGGAACTGCGGAATAGACGGAGGCTGGCAAAGGACGAAGTGACGATGCGCGTGGGAAATGGTTCCAAGGTTGATGTGATCGCCGTCGGCACGCTCGCTCTTCGATTACCGTCGGGATTAGTGATGAACCTAAATAAGTGTTATTTGGTGCCTGCGTTAAGCATGAACATTATATCTGGATCTTGTTTATTGCGAGACGGTTACTCATTTAAATCAGAGAATAATGGTTGTTCTATTTATATGAGTAATATCTTTTATGGTCATGCACCCGATGTGAGGGGTTTATTCTTATTGAATCTCGATAGTAATGATACACATGTTCATAACATTGATGCCAAAAGATATAGAATTGATAATGATAATACCACTTTCTTGTGGCACTGCCGTTTAGGTCATATTGGCGTAAAACGCATGAAGAAGCTCCATGCTGATGGACTTTTGGAGTCACTTGATTTTGAATCACTTGACACATGTGAGCCATGCCTCATGGGCAAGATGACTAAAACGCCGTTCTCTGGAACAATGGAACGGGCAAGTGACTTGTTGGAAATCATACATACTGATGTGTGCGGTCCGATGAGTATTGAGGCGCGCGGTGGTTATCGTTACTTTCTCACCTTCACTGATGACTTAAGTAGATATGGGTATATTTACTTAATGAAACACAAGTCTGAAACATTTGAAAAGTTCAAACAATTTCAGAGTGAAGTTGAGAATCATCGTAACAAGAAGATTAAATTCCTACGATCTGATCGAGGAGGAGAATATCTGAGTTATGAGTTTGGCAGTCACTTAAGACAGTGTGGAATTGTTTCACAATTGACACCGCCTGGAACACCACAGCGTAATGGTGTGTCCGAACGTCGTAATCGAACTTTATTGGATATGGTGCGATCTATGATGTCTCTTGCCGATTTGCCACTATCGTTTTGGGGTTATGCATTAGAGACAGCTGCATTCACTTTAAATAGGGCACCATCGAAATCCGTTGAGACGACGCCATATGAACTTTGGTTTGGCAAGAAGCCAAAGCTGTCGTTTCTTAAAGTTTGGGGATGTGATGCTTATGTCAAAAAGCTTCAGCCTGAAAAGCTGGAACCCAAAGCGGAGAAATGCGTCTTCATAGGATACCCAAAAGAGACAGTTGGGTATACCTTCTACCTCAGATCCGAAGGCAAAGTGTTTGTCGCTAAAAACGGAACATTTCTTGAGAAAGAGTTTCTCTCGAAAGAATTGAGTGGGAGGAAGATAGAACTTGATGAGGTTGTTGAACCTTTACTTCAACCTGAGAGTAGCGCAGCGCAGAAAGTTGTTTCTGTGGAGCCTACATTAGCTGAAGAGGAAGTTAATGATGATGATCATGAAGCTTTGGATCAAGTTGCTATCGAACCTCGTAGGTCGACAAGGACGCGTACTGCTCCTGAGTGGTACGGCAACCCTGTCTTAGAGGTCATGTTGTTAGACAACGATGAACCTACGAGCTATGGAGAAGCGATGATGGGCCCGGATTCCGAGAAGTGGTTAGAGGCCATGAAATCCGAGATGGGATCCATGTATGAAAACAAAGTATGGACTTTGGAAGTATTACCTGAAGGGCGTAAGGCCATTCAGAACAAATGGATCTTTAAGAGGAAGACGGACGCGGACGGTAATGTCACCGTCTATAAAGCTCGACTTGTGGCAAAGGGTTTTTCACAAGTTCAAGGAGTTGACTACGATGAGACCTTCTCACCCGTAGCGATGCTTAAGTCCGTCAGAATCATGTTAGCAATAGCTGCCTTTTTCGATTATGAAATTTGGCAGATGGATGTCAAAACAGCGTTCCTTAACGGTTACCTTAAGGAAGAGTTGTATATGATGCAACCAGAAGGTTTTGTCGATCCAGAGAATGCTGACAAAGTTTGCAAACTCCAGCGATCCATTTATGGACTGGTGCAAGCATCTCGGAGTTGGAATCTTCGTTTTGATGAGGTGATCAAAGCGTTCGAGTTTATACAAGTTTACGGAGAAGCTTGTATTTACAAGAAAGTGAGTGGGAGCTCTATAGCGTTTCTAATATTATATGTGGATGACATATTGCTGATTGGAAACAATATAGAAATGCTGGAAAGCGTAAAGGAATATTTGAACAAGAGTTTTTCAATGAAGGACCTAGGAGAAGCTGCTTTCATATTAGGCATCAAGATCTATAGAGATAGATCAAGACGCTTAATAGGACTTTCACAAAGCACATACCTTGATAAGATTTTGAAGAAGTTCAAAATGGATCAGTCCAAGAAGGGGTTCTTGCCTGTTTTGCAAGGTGTGAAGTTGAGTAAGACTCAATGCCCAGTGACTGCAGAAGATAGAGAAAAGATGAGTGTCATCCCCTATGCTTCAGCCATAGGCTCTATCATGTATGCAATGCTGTGCACAAGACCCGATGTCAGCCTTGCCATAAGTATGGCCGGAAGGTTTCAAAGTGATCCAGGAATGGAACACTGGACGGCGGTCAAGAATATCCTGAAGTACCTGAAAAGGACTAAGGACATGTTTCTCGTTTATGGAGGTGATCAAGAGCTCGTCGTAAAGGGTTACGTCGATGCAAGCTTTGACACTGATCCGGATGACTCTAAGTCGCAAACCGGATACGTATTTATTCTTAATGGGGGTGCGGTTAGCTGGTGCAGTTCCAAGCAAAGCGTGGTAGCTGATTCTACATGCGAAGCGGAGTACATCGCAGCCTCGGAGGCGGCGAAGGAAGGTGTCTGGATGAAGGAGTTCATGACAGATCTTGGAGTAGTGCCTAGTGCGCTTAACCCAATGACTCTGTTTTGTGATAATACTGGTGCCATTGCTCTAGCCAAGGAACCAAGATTTCACAAGAGGACCAGACACATAAAGCGACGTTTCAATTCCATCCGCGATTACATCAAGGAGGACGACATAAATATTTGCAAAGTACACACGGATCTAAATGTTGCAGATCCGTTGACTAAACCTCTTCCAAGGGCTAAACATGAACAACACCAGAACTGCATGGGTGTTCGATTCATTACAATGTAAATCACATAGTGATGTGAACTAGATTATTGACTCTAGTGCAAGTGGGAGACTGTTGGAAATATGCCCTAGAGGCAATAATAAATTGGTTATTATTATATTTCCTTGTTCATGATAATCGTTTATTATCCATGCTATAATTGTATTGATTGGAAACTCAAATACATGTGTGGGTACATAGACAACACTGTGTCCCTAGTAAGCCTCTAGTTGACTAGCTTGTTGATCAAAGATGGTTAAGGTTTCCTAGCCATGGACATGAGATGTCATTTGATAACGGGATCACATCATTAGGAGAATGATGTGATGGACAAGACCCAAACTGTAAACGTAGCATTTGATCGTGTCAGTTTATTGCTATTGTTTTCTGCATGTCAAGTATCTGTTCCTTTGACCATGAGATCATGCAACTCACTAACACCGGAGGAATACCTTGTGTGTATCAAACGTCGCAACGTAACTGGGTGACTATAAAGGTGCTCTACAGGTATCTCCGAGGGTGTCTGTTGGGTTGGCATGGATCAAGACTGGGATTTGTTACTCCGTATGACGGAGAGGTATCTCAGGGCCCACTCGGTAATACAACATCACAATGAGCCTTGCAAGCAATGTGACTAAAGTGTTAGCCACGAGATCTTGTATTACGGAACGAGTAAAGAGACTTGCCGGTAACGAGATTGAACTAGGTATAGTGATACCGACGATCGAATCTCGGGCAAGTAACATACCGAAGAACAAAGGGAACAGCATACGGGATTAACTGAATCCTTGACATAGAGGTTCGACCGATAAAGATCTTCGTAGAATATGTAGGAGCCAATATGGGCATCCAGGTCCCGCTATTGGTTATTGGCCGTAGAGGTGTCTCGGTCATGTCTACATAGTTCTCGAACCCGCAGGGTCTACACACTTAACGTTTGGTGACGATTAGTATAATTGAGTTATTATGTTGGTGACCGAAAGTTGTTCGGAGTCCCGGATAAGATCCCGGACATGACGAGGATCTCCGGAATAGTCCGGAGGTAAAGATTGATATATGTGATAATAGTGTTTTGATCTCCGGAAGAGTTCCGAAGTTCACCGGAAGGGGTTCCGGATGTTTACCGAAGTGTTCGGGTGCAGCAACACTTTATGTGAGCCAAAGGGATAAAGCCCACGAGGTATTGGAAAGTGCAAAAGTAGTTTTGCTGCCGCGTAAGCGGTACTACCGCTTGGTGAAGCGGTACTACCGCCGGAGCGGTACTACCGCTTGTGTGAAGCGGTACTACCGCCCGAGCGGTACTACCGCTTGTGTGAAGCGGTACTACCGCCCAAGCGGTACTACCGCTTGTGTGAAGCGGTACTACCGCTTGTGCGCGGCTGTGCACGGTTCGGCAGGGTCCGAATTGGACTCTTTTCCTGCGGGCCAAACCGACCTTGTGCGGGCAAAACCGACCCGGAGGAGGCTTTTACTCCAAGTTTAGACCCCAAGGCTCAACATATAAATAGAGGGGCAGGGCTAGCACACGGGACACATCAGGATTTCCCAAGCCGTGTGCCGGCAACCCTAGCCCTCTAGTTCCTCCGTCATAATCTCCGTAGTGCTTGGCGAAGCCCTGCAGAGATTGTTCCTCACCACCATCACCACGCCGTCGTGCTGCTGGAACTCAACCACTACTTCACCATCGCTCGCTGGATCGAGGAGGTGAAGGCGTCATCAAGCCGTACGTGTGTTGAACGCGGAGGTGCCGTCCGTTCGGCACTAGATCGGAAGGATCGTGATTGGATCGCGGGACGCTCGGCGATTTGGATCGCGAAGACGTTCGACTACATCAACCGCGTTTATTAACGCTTCCGCTTAGCGATCTACAAGGGTATGTAGATCCACTCTCCCTCTCGTAGATGCTCATCACCATGGATAGATCTTGCGTGTGCGTAGGAAAATTTTTGTTTCCCATGCAACGTTCCCCAACAGACCTTGTTGACGGCGATGCTGGTCAAGGCGCTGTATACGGCGCCGGAAAAGAAGAAGAAGAAGGGTGAGAAGAAGGAGGCCCGGGAGGGCCTCCGCCCAAGAGGACCCCCGGACACAAACTCCGGGGAGACCCATGCTTCTTCCGCTCATGAGGAAGAGCAGGGAGAGGGCAGGGAGGAGAGCGACTCTTCCCGAACTAGGAAGAGGGCGGCGTCCGATGACGCCGAGGAGGATCTGCCTCCTCCTGTCCCGAAGAGGCAATGCAGGGTCAAGGTGACCCTGGCCGATGACAGCCCAGACTCCTCCGAGGAGTCTGAGGTTTCCGAAAAGGTTCCCCAAAGGAACCCCAGGGTCAAGCCCTCGGTCCAAAGGTATGAATCCGAAGACTCTCTAGTACATCCATATTGAGGTTTGTTACTAACCAGATGAATGCCTTCCATATTGTATCCAACCACATGACTTCCCCACCGATCAAGTCTCAGAGTGGGATTCTCCGCCAGCCGAGCTGGCGGAGAGTGGGACTGCGTCACACACGACACTTCCTCAGGCCGTCGAGGAGACCGAGGAGGTGCTATCCCCGACGACCAGGAGGAGGGATCTGATACGTCCATTTTGCATCATGATTTTTTACTGTTATTTATAATGTTTTTATGCATAATAATGCTTTATAGAGCCAGTCTAATGTCTTTTCTCCCATAATTTGCAAGGTTTGCACAAAGAGGGAGAATACCGATAGCTGGAATTCTGGACCTGAAAAAGCAAACCAGAGATACCTATTCTGCACATCTCCAAATAAGCTTAAACTTCACGGAGAATTATTTTGGAATATATAAAAAATACTGGAGCAAATAACTACCGGACGGGGCCACCTGGTGAGCACAATACACCAGGGCGCGCCAGGCCCCCCAGGCGCGCCCTGGTGGGTTACGCCCAGCACGGCCCACCTACGGAGTCCATCTTCTGGTATATAAGGTGTTTAGACCTAGAAAAAAAATCAGGAGAGGACTTTCGGGATGATACGCCACCGTCTCGAGGCGGAACTTGGGCAGGAGCACTTTTGCCCTCTGGCGGAGCGATTCCGCCGGAGGAACTTCCCTCCCGGAGGGGGAAATTGAAGCCATCGTCATCACCAACAACCCTCTCATCTTTGGGAGGCCATTCTTCATCAACATCTTCAACAGCACCATCTCCTCTCAAAGCCTAGTTCATCTCTTGTGTTCAATCTTTGTATCGGAACCTCAGATTGGAACCTATGGGTGACTAGTAGTGTTGATTACCTTGCGTAGTTGATTACTATATGGTTAATTTGGTGGAAGATTATATGTTCAGATCCATTATGCTATTTAATACCCCTCTGATCTTGAGCATGAACGATATTTGTGAGTAGTTAAGTTTGTTCTTGAGGTCACGGGAGAAGTCGTGTTGCAAGTAATCATGTGAATTTGATATGTGTTTGATACTTTGATGATATGTATGTTGTGATTCCCTTAGTGGTATCATGTGAACGTCGACTACATGACACTTCACCATTCTTGGGCCTAAGGGAATGCATTGTGGAGTAGTTATTAGATGATGGGTTGCTAGAGTGACAAAAGCTTAAACCCTAGTTTATGCGCTATTTCGTAAGGGGCTGATTTGGATCGACATGTTTAATGCTATGGTTAGATGTTATCGTAATACTTTTCTCGTAGTTGCGGATGCTTGCGAGGGGGTTAATCATAAGTGGAAGGTTTGTTCAAGTAAGAACAGCACCCAAGCACCGTTCCACCCAGATATCAAATTATGAAAGTAGCGAACACAGATCAAACCAACATGATGAAAGTGACTAGATGAAATTCCCGTGTACCCTCAAGAACGCTTTGCTTATTACAAGACATCGTTTTAGCCTGTCCTTTGCCACAAAAGGATTGGGCTACCTTGCTGCACTTTATTTACCGTTACCGTTACTTGCTCGTTACCAATTATATTGCTATCAAACTACCTATTACCTACTATTTCAGTGCTTGCACAAATTACCTTGCTGAAAACCACTTGTCATTTCCGTCTGCTCCTCGTTGGGTTCGACACTCTTACTTATCGAAAGGACTACAATTGACCCCCTATACTTGTGGGTCATCAAGACTCTTTTCTGGTGCCATTGCCGGGGAGTGAAGCGCTCTTGGTAAGTGGAAATCGGTAAGGCAAAATTTATACTACGTGCTGAAATTTGCTGTCACTTGCTACTATGGAAACCAACCCTTTGAGGAGTTTGTTTGGGGTATCTTCACCTTGACCGGAACCACAATTAGTTGCTCCTCAACCTACTGGACATACTGAAAATATTGGTTATGAAATTCCTTCGGGTATGATAGAACAACTGGTAGCTAATCCTTATGCAAGAGATGGAACTGAACATCCCGATATGCATCTAATACGCGTGGATGAAATTTGTGGATTATTTAAGCTTGCAGGTTTATCCGGAGATAAAGTTAAGAAGAAGATTTTCCCTTTATCTTTGAAGGGAAAAGCATTGACCTGGTATAGGCTATGTGATGATACGGCATTATGGAACTGGAATCGATTGCAATTGGAATTCCACCAAAAGTTTTATCCTATGCATCTAGTTCATCGTGATCGGAATTTCATATATAATTTTTGGCCTCGTGAAGGAGAAAGTATCGCTCTAGCTTGGGGGAGGGTTAAGTCAATGATATATTCATGCCCCAATCATGAGCTCTCGAGAGAACTTATTATTCAGAATTTTTATGCTCGGCTTTCTCATAATGATCAAACCAGGCTCGATACTTCTTGTGCTGGTTCTTTTATGAAGAAGACTATTGAATTCAAGTGGGATCTCTTGGAAATAATTAAACGCAACCCTGAAGTTTGGAAACTCGACGAAGGTAATGAGTCAGGTATTAAGCTTGAGTTTGATTGTGTTAAATCTTTTATGAATACCGATGCTTTTCATAAGTTTAGCACTAAATATGGACTTGACTCTGAGATAGTAGCCTCTTTTTGTGAATCATTTGCTACTCACGTTGATCTCCCTAAGGAGAAGTGGTTTAAATATCACCCCCCTATTAAAGAAGAAATTAAAGAACCGGTAAAAGCTAAAGATGAAACTATCATTTACAATGTTGCTCCAGTTGTGCCTACTACTTATATTGAAAAAAACCTTTCCCTGTTAGGATAAAGGAACATGCTAAAGTATCGACTGTGGTTCGCAAAAGTAACATCAAAGCACTTAAGCCCTCTGAACAAATTAAAGTAGAACCTAGTGTTGCTATGGTTAAAGATCTCTTGGGAGAAAATATTGATGGGCATGTTATTTACTTCTGTGATGAAGCTGCTAGAATTGCCAAACCCGATGAAAAGGATAAACATAGACCCGTAGTTGGGATGCCTGTTGTCTCAGTTAAAATTGGAGATCATTGTTATCATGGTTTATGTGATATGGGTGCTAGTGTGAGTGCTATTACTTTTACCTTATACCAAGAAATTATGAATGACATAGCACCTGCTGAAATAGAAGACATTGATGTTACTATTAAACTTGCTAATAGAGACACCATCACACCACTTGGGATTGTTAGAGATGTTGAAGTCTTGTGTGGGAAAAAAAATACCCTACTGATTTTCAAGTTGTTGGTTCCCCACAAGATGACTTTTGTCCCATTATCTTTGGTAGACCTTTCTTGAACACTGTTAGTGCTAAGATAGATTGCAAGAGAGAAACCGTCAGTGTTAATTTTGGTGATGTGTCTCATGAATTTAATTTTTCCAAGTTTAGTAGACAACCTCATAATAAAGAATTATTTAGTAAGGATGAAATAATTGGTATTGCCTCTATTGCTGTTCCTCCTATTGATCCACTAGAACAATATTTGCTAGACCATGAAAATGACATGCATTTGCATGAAAGAAATGAAATAGATAAGATTTTCTTTGAACAACGACCACTCCTAAAACACAATTTGCCTATTGAAACTCTAGGAGGTCCTCCTCCACCAAAAGGTGATCCTGTGTTTGAATTAAAACAATTGCCAGACACTTTGAAGTATGCTTATCTTGATGAGAAAAAGATATATCCTGTTACTATTAGTGTTAACCTTTCAGAACATGAAGAAGAAAGACTATTAAAAATTCTGAGGATTCACCGGGCTACTATTGGATATACTCTTGATGATCTTAAGGACATTAGTCCCACTCTATGTCAGCAGAAAATTAATATGGAACCTGACGCTAAACCCGTTGTTGATCACCAACGACGATTGAATCCTAAAATGAAAGAAGTGGTAAGAACAGAAATATTAAAGCTTCTGGAAGCAGGTATAATCTATCCCATAGCTGATAGTAGATGGGTAAGCCACGTTCATTGTGTCCCTAAGAAAGGAGGTATCACTGTTGTTCCTAATGATAAAAATGAACTTATCCCATAGAGAATTGTCACTGGCTATAGAATGGTAATTGATTTTAGAAAATTAAATAAAGCTACTAGAAAAGATCATTACCCTCTGCCTTTCATTTATCAAATGCTAGAAAGATTATCTAAGCACACACACTTTTGTTTTCTGGATGTATATTCTGGTTTCTCTCAAATACCTGTGTCACAACCTGATCAAGAGAAAACTACCTTTACTTGTCCTTTTGGAACCTATGCTTATAGACGTATGCCTTTTGGTTTATGCAATGCACTTGCTACCTTTCAAAGATGTATGACTGCTATATTCTCTGATTTTTGTGAAAAGATTGTTGAGGTTTTCATGGCTGATTTTTCCGTCTACGGAACTTCTTTTGATGATTGCTTAAGCAACCTTGATCGAGTCTTGCAGAGATGTGAACAAACTAATCTTGTCTTGAATTGGGAGAAGTGTCACTTTATGGTTAATGAAGGTATTGTCTTGGGGCATAAAATTTCCGAACAAGGTATTGAGGTGGACCAAGCTAAAGTTGATGCAATTGAGAAAATGCCATGTCCTAAAGATATTAAAGGTATTCGCAGTTTCCTTGGCCATGCTGGTTTCTATAGGAGGTTTATTAAAGACTTCTCTAAAATTTCTAGGCCTCTCACTGATATTTTATAAAAGGATATCACATTTGTTTTTGATGATGATTGTGTAGAAGCCTTTGAAACACTTAAGAAAGCCTTAACCACTGCACCTATTGTTCAACCGCCTGATTGGAACTTACCTTTTGAAATTATGTGTGATGCTAGTGATTATGATGTTGGTGCTGTTCTAGGACAAAGAGTTGATAAGAAATTGAATGTTATCCATTATGCTAGCAAAACTCTAGACAGTGCCCAAAGAAACTATGCTAGCACTGAAAAAGAATTTTTAGGAGTTGTGTTTTCTTGTCGTAAATTCAGATCTTACATTGTTGATTCTAAAGTTATTGTTCACACCGATCATGCTGCTACAAAATATCTTATGGAAAAGAAAGATGCTAAACCTAGACTTATTAGGTGGGTTCTCTTGCTTCAAGAATTTGATTTACACATCACTGATAGGAAAGGAGCTGAGAACCCCATAGCTGATAACTTGTCTAGGTTAGAAAATATTCTTGATGACCCACTACCTATTGATGATAGTTTTCCTGATGAACAGTTAGCTGTAATAAATGTTTCTCAAAACACTCCATGGTATACTGAATATGCTAATTACATTGTTGCTAAATATATACCACCTAGTTTCTCATACCAACAAAAGAAAAAATTCTTCTATGATTTAAGACATTACTTTTGGGATGACCCACATCTTTATACAGAAGGGTTAGACGGTATTATTAGACGTTGTGTACCTGAGCATGAACAGGAACAAATCCTACGGAAATGCTATTCCGAGGCTTATGGAGGACATCATGCGGGAGATAGAACTGCTCATAAGGTATTGCAATCTGGTTTTTATTAGCCTACTCTCTTCAAGGATGCCCGTAAGTTTGTCTTGTCTTGTGATGAATGTCAAAGAATTGGTAATATCGGTAAGCGTCAAGAAATGCCTATGAATTATTCGCTTGTTGTTGAACCATTTGATGTTTGGGGATTTGATTATATGGGACCTTTTCCTTCCTCTAATGGGTATACTAATATTTTGGTTGCTGTTGATTATGTCACTAAGTGGGTAGAAGCTATTCCAACTAGTAGTGCTGATCATAACACCTCCACTAAAATGCTTAAAGAAGTTATCTTCCTGAGGTTTGGAGTCCCTAGATATTTAATGACTGATGGTGGTTCATACTTTATTCATGGTGCTTTCCGTAAAATGCTTGCGAAATATGTTGTTAACCATAGAATTGCATCACCCTATCATCCTCAATCTAGTGGTCAAGTTGAACTTAGCAATAGAGAAATAAAACTAATATTACAAAAAACTGTCAATAGGTCCCGAAAGAATTGATCTAAGAAACTAGATGATGCACTTTGGGCCTATAGAACAGCTTATAAAAATCCTATGGGTATGTCTTCATACAAAATGGTATATGGGAAAGCTTGTCATTTGCCTCTAGAGTTAGAACACAAAGCCTTTTTGGCAATTAAAGAACTCAACTATGATTTCAAACTTGCCGGTGAAAAGAGGTTATTTGATATTAGCTCACTAGATGAATGGAGAACCCAAGCTTATGAAAATGCCAAACTATTCAAAGAAAAAGTTAAAAGATGGCATGACAAAAGAATCCAAAAGCGAGAATTCAAAGTTGGGGAATATGTTCTTTTGTACAATTCTCGTTTCAGATTTCTACAGGAAAACTTCTCTCCAAATGGGAAGGACCATATGTTATAGAAGAGGTTTATCGCTCATGAGCTATCAAGATTAATAATGCCGAAGGTACTAACCCGAAGGTGGTCAATGGACAAAGAGTTAAACATTATATCTCAGGTAGGCCTATTAATGTTGAAAGCAATGTTATCCAAACCATGACACCGGAGGAACACATAAGAGAAACCTTCCGGACCACTCCAGAATCGTGAAAAAGAAGAGGTACGTGATACGGTAAGTAAAGGGACTCCGAAAAATCCGCAAAAATATTTTCTGTCAGTTTTGGAAAATTAGAAAAATTAGGAAAATAAGAAATAAACAGGAAAGCAACCGAGGTGAGCACGATACACCAGGGCGCGCCTGCCCTCCTTGGCGCGCCCTGGTGGGTTGTGCCCACCTCGGGAATCTTCCCGACTCCGTTTTCCTTCCATATGCTTGTTTTCCAAGAATAAAAATTCTTTATATATATCCCTGACTGTTTTGACAACCGCATCGCGAAAAAAACCTCTGTTCTTGTTTCGTGCTGTTTTCTTGATAGATCTGAGAATATGTCGTCTCAAGATTCAGAGGGGGAGAGCTATGTTGCTGATTATATTGCAAACCCTAAGGTCTATGGAGAGGTGGATCATTATGGATGAACCATGGATGAGGAGGAAGACGCCATCATGAAGGAAACAAAGGATTGTAGCTCTAAGGAAGAGGATGACCCAATACCACAGCTTGGAGACATGCATGTGGAATTCAAGAAGTCAAGCCTCCCAAAAGGATACAAACCTAAGGTTCAATTTATCCCATCTCGTTTTCTATATGAGAGCAAGGCGGCATTATGCAAAAAGATATTAAAGCTCGAGTTAGAGAACGACGATCTAAAGGAGGAAAATTTTATGCTTAAGTATAAGCTGAAGAAGAAGGCTTCTTCATCATCACCACCTTCATCATCTTCACCACCAAAGGAGACTTGAGTACACGGGTATGGGCACTCCCCTTGGCTTGAGCCAAGCTTGGGGGAGATGCCCCGGTATCGTATCACCATCACTTTTATTTCCTTTGACTATTTTCTTTCGATCTTTAGCTATTTCGTGAGTTAGTTGAATAAAAGTTTAGTATGATCTATTTTTGAGTGCTAGTTTCGTGATCTATCTATCTAAGTAATCAAGTGAAAGTTATATAATAAAGCTAGTTTGAGTTTTCGCTTCTTTACTTTCTTGTTGCAATCAAAATAAAAGAGAGAATAAATGAAAAAGATCATATGCTAATCTTATGGTGAGTAATGACATTACATAAAGAAAAGTATAAGTAGTAAAATTTATTGGAAATTGACAAACATAGCATTGGTCAATGATGCAATTCATGAAAACAATTAATTAGGGAAGAGAAGATTCACATGCAAATACACCATCTTGGACATCTTTTATGATTGTGAGCCCCCATTTATTATTATATGCCAAAATTGTTGACGTTGGACACGGAAGACAACGTAATGATTTATGCTTGTTCATATTCACATAGAAGTTATATTGTCATAGATCCTTCAACATGTGGTGCTTGCTTAACATCTTTGCTAGCCAAAAATTCCGCACTAAGTAGAGATACTACTTGTGCATCCAAAATCCCAAACCCAAACGCATGTTTTGAGAGTCCACCATACCTACCTATGGATTGAATAAGATCCTTCAAGTAAGTTGTCATCGGTGCACTAAGGCAATAAAAAATTGCTTCAAAATGTGTTTGATCAATTAGCATAAGAGAAAATTGAGCATTGTACGAACTTAAGATGGCAAAGTAATAAAAGCGACGGACTGCATAATAAAGCTTGCTATCATAGGGGGCAATATAACATGACGTTCTTTTGCATAAAGGGATATGGCATACAAACCAAAAAGCGCATGACAACCTCTGCTTCCCTCTGCGAAGGGCCTATCTTTTACTTTTATGTATTTACTTTTATGCAAGAGTCAAAGTTTTCTTCCCTATTCCATTTTACTTTTTCTTTTTCCAAGCATCATGTGGTGAGGAAAGATCTAGGCACATATACCCAGTTGAATATGAGTGAGCATGAGTTATTATTGTTGACATCACCCTTGAGGTGAATACGTTGGGAGGCGAAACTATAAGCCCCTATCTTCTTATGTGTCTGGTTGAAACTTTTTGCCCATGGGTATGTTGTGAGTGTTAGCAATCATAGAATACTAAATGATGGTTGAGTATGTGGACTTGCCAAATGGCTCCGACACGAGACCCTTCCTGAAAATATGATGAATTGTAGTTGCAAAGTTGACTGAGAACATAGTTTGTTGGTTCCCAATAAGGTTTATGCTTTATACTTCTAGGTTGTGATTAATTGTTACTTTCTCATAAGAAGTTATATGATGTTGTTATAAAATAAAGTTATATGAAAGAATCTTATGATAAAGTTTGTTGTTGTTATGATAATAAGCATGATGCTACTATGTCTGTATTTTGTTTTTATCGACACCTCTCTCTCAAACCATGTGGACATGTTTTTCGATATCGGTTTTCGCTTGAGGACAAGTGAGGTCTAAGCTTGGGGGAGTTGATACGTCCATTTTGCATCATGATTTCTTACTGTTATTTCTAATGTTTTTATGCATAATAATACTTTATGGAGCCATTCTAATTATTTTGGAATATATAAAAAATACTGGAGCAAATAACTACCGGAGGGGGGCCACCTGGTGAGCACAATACACTAGGGCGCGCCAGCCCCCCCAGGCGCGCCTTGGTGGGTTGTGCCCAGCACGGCCCACCTCCGGAGTCCATCTTCTGGTATATAAGGTGTTTTGACTTAGAAAAAAATCAGGAGAGGACTTTCGGAACGATACGGCACCGTCTCGAGACGGAACTTGGGCAAGAGCACTTTTGCCCTCCGGCGGAGCGATTCCGCCGGAGGAACTTCCCTCCCGGAGGGGGAAATCAAAGCCATCATCATCACCAACAACCCTCTCATCTTTGGGAGGCCATTCTTCATCAACATCTTCAACAACACCATCTCCTCTCAAAGCCTAGTTCATCTCTTGTGTTCAATCTTTGTACCGGAACCTCAGATTGGTACCTGTGGGTGACTAGTAGTGTTGATTACCTTGCGTAGTTGATTACTATATGGTTTATTTGGTGGAAGATTATATGTTCAGATCCATTATGATATTTAATACCCCTCTGATCTTGAGCATGAACATTATTTGTGAGTAGTTACCTTTGTTCTTGAGGTCACCGGAGAAGTCATGTTGCAAGTAATCCTGTGAATTTGATATGTGTTTGATACTTTGATGATATGTATGTTGTGATTCCCTTAGTGGTGTCATGTGAACGTTGACTACATGACACTTCACCATTCTTGGGCCTAAGGGAATGCATTGTGGAGTAGTTATTAGATGATGGGTTGCTTGAGTGACAGAAGCTTAAACAACCCTAGTTTATGCGCTACTTCGTAAGGGGCTGATTTGGATCCACATGTTTAATGGTATGGTTAGATGTTATCTTAATACTTTTCTCATAGTTGCGGATGCTTGCGAGGGGGTTAATCATAAGTGGGAGGTTTGTTCAAGTAAGAACAGCACCCAAGCACCATTCCACCCACATATCAAATTATCAAAGTAGCAAAGACAAATCAAACCAACATGATGAAAATGACTAGATGAAATTCCCATGTACCCTCAAGAACGCTTTGCTTATTACAAGAGATCGTTTTGGCCTGTCCTTTGCCACAAAAGGATTGGGCTACCTTGCTGCACTTTATTTATCGTTACTGTAATTTGCTCTTTACCAATTATCTTGCTATCAAACTACCTGTTACCTACTATTTCAGTGCTTGGAGAAATTACCTTGCTGAAAACCACTTGTCATTTCCTTCTGCTCCTGGTTCGGTTTGACACTCTTACTTATCGAAAGGACTACGATGGACCCCCTATACTTGTGGGTCATCAGGATCCCTCCTGGAAAACAAATCGGGGGAGCCCGGTCAATCCGAGCGACCTCCGAAGACGGCCCCGGAGCACTCCATGCCCCCGGAGTCATCCACTCCTGTAAGTGCATCTAGTACCCCTTAGCGATTTTGGTGTATTGGAGACTTATATGTTAAGGGACTAATGTGTTTGTGAGTGTACACAGGTTGAATAAGTCCCTGAGGAGTTTGAGATATCCGATGAATGTCGACACCTAAAAATGTATGTCTTCAACTGAAGACTTTGATGCTTCCCTGAAGACTTTGAAAATGAAGAATTTGGTGTGACCTTGAAGATATTGATGCGAGGACTATGAAGCGTGAAGACTTTTGTTTTCGTAGTTTCATTTCCTTTATTTGAGTCATAGGAAACACCGTACTATTAAAGGGGGTCAAGGTAATACTAAGAAAAAATTCCCAAGTGATGCTCATCTCAAAGCCTACACCTACCCAATCCTTCGAGTGAAGGCTCTCGAAATCTCTTGCAGTTCAGTGAAGTTCTTCAGTGACAGAGACGAAGTTCTTTTGGTCTCTGAGGAAATTGGTCTGACTGAGGAGTTAGGATTTCACAAGTGCGAATTGCCTACAGTGAGGAACATGATAGCCCTGAGGACGTTCATAGTTCGAATTCCGACCATTCTGTGTTTAGCGCCAGCTGTCCCAAAATATCTTATCCACATAACGGTCATATCATTGGGGGCATTTATGTCTTATCATCTCGGGTTGCACCCTGGCTATAAATAGCCACCCCCACAACCACTAGCTGGTTGGCTGCTCCGAGATAGAACTTGAGAAGTGTCATTTGAGAGCAACTCATCCTCTGAGGACTTTGAGAGAAAATCATCAGCGAGGAAAAACCCCAAAACCCAAACACCTAAAAACCCAAAGTGATTGAGCATCACTGAAGAGATTGTTCATGTGTGGAACCGACGCTTGTTACCTTTGAAGACTGTGTATCTTCCAGACGGTTAGGCGTCATGGTCTAGAGCATCCAAGAGGAATTGTGGATCGCCGGGTGACCGAGTTTGTGAAGGTTTGGAAGTCTACCTTGAAGACTTACCACGAGTGTTGGGCGAGGTCTGTGTGACCTTAGCTCACGGAGAATACGATAAGGACTTTGTGTCCTGGGACAGTGTGTCCTTTGGTTTAAATACCAAGACTCTCCGAACCAGATGTACGACTGTCACAGCAGTTGGAACTGGGTTATCAAATCATTGTCTTCACCGAGCAACTAGTTCTATTTCTTCAACCCTTTCATTTCCTCGAGTACTTGTTGACGAAATTGATCATTACTGTTTGAAGACTTTGACTGAAGACTTTCTCAATTTCCTCAACCCAAATTATTTAGTCACTTTGTCTTCCGCCTGCTTATCATGTTTACATGCTACTTGTGCTCTGTGTATGATTCATTTCATCATGATGACTATGCATCTACTTTGTTATGCATGCACTTGAGTACTTATTCCGCTGCATGTATTTCGTCACTTAGCAAATTCCTCAAGTAGAAATTCCTTAGTGATGAATTTGTAAAAATCGCCTATTCACCCCCCTCTAGTCGATATAACGCACTTTCAATTGGTATCAGAGCAAGGTACTCCCTTGTTTTGTGTGATTTTGGTTTAACCACCTGGAGTTTTAGTTATGTTGACTGCAGGTATGATCAAGGTTACTGATGGGTGTCCTACCTTCGAAGGGACGAACTACCCCTACTGGAAGAACAAGATGCGTATGCATCTTTAGGCTACTAACAATGATCTCTGGTATGTTGTGGAAAATGGTGTTCCCTCCGCTTCTCCTAGTGTCAACGCTATTGATGTGAAGAACTTCAAGCAACTCGACTCTCAAGCGAAGAATATCATATGTGGCCACCTGAGCAAAGGACAGTATGGTAGAGTGATTACTTTGGCGACTGCAAAGCTTATCTGGGATAAGCTGTCCAAAGTCAACGAAGGAATCTCAACTCAACGTGACTCTCGTGTTGATGTTCTTCGCAATCTCTTCAATTGCTTCAAAAGTCTCGACAATGAAAATGTTTAGCAAACCTTCGATCGCCTCATAGATATCTCAAATGAGCTTTAGGCTCTTGGTGCCACTGATATCACCGACCATGAGGTGGTGAAGAAACTACTGTGATCTCTTGATTCCTCATTTGATACCCTGGTTTTGATGATTCAAGAGCGTGGAGACTACAAGTCACTTGATCCTGTTGACATTCTTGAGAGATTCAACACTCATGAATTCCAACAAGCTGAAAAGAGAGACCTCTATGGACCAAGCTATGGAAGAACTAGTGCACTGAAGGCAAAAGCAATTTCCTCATCTGAAGGCGAAGAAACTGACAGTAGCCTAGGCGATCTTGAAGAACCGAGTCAAGAGCTAGCAATGCTCGTGAGGAAATTCTAGAAGTTCTCAAGAAGAGGCCGTTTTGGAAAATCTTCAAGAGGTGATGACAAAAGATCAGATTCTTCATCCAGTGACTACAAGAAAAGAACCTGCCACAAATACAAGAAGTCTGGCAACTACATTGCTGATTGTCCTCTCCGGAAAAAGGTATCAAAAAGAAGAAATACAAAGATGATAGTTCAGATGACTCAAAGAAAAATAAGAAATCTTCAAAGTCCTCATCTTCAAAGTCCTCATTTGACAAGAAGAGCAGTTCCAGAAAGGCTCGAGCACTTATTGGCAAGGAAATGGATTCTGAAGTTGAATCTGAGGAATATGAGGAAGAGGAGGAATATGAGGAGGAGTCAGACTCTGGTGTGGCGAGCCTAGCTCTTGCAACTGCTTTCGTTAGCAAGTCCATCTTCAACACTGAGGAAAATGATGATGATGCTGAAGTCAGCAACGACGACTATGCTCCCACCTATTGCTTCATGGCAAAAGGTGCCAAGGTACTCAAACATCATTCCCCCTCTGATTCAAGCCAAGGTGAATCTGATGAAAACATGAAACCTAGCTATTCCAAACTTCCTAATATTACCACTAAACAACAAAATGCTTTGGAAAAGATTCAGAAACTGCTAGACAAAAGTGATGACCTGTTGAATGAGGAAATGGATCGAACTCAGACTCTGACTGATGATCTTCAAAGTCTTCAGTCAAAGTATGCTAACCTTCAAAGTCGTCATGAAACTCTCTTAGTCGATCATGAGAAGCTTTCCTATGAATTTCTTTAAAGAAAGCAAGATCTTGAGAAACTAAGGTTGTCTCATGATGATCTTCAAAGGGAAATGATTCTTTGCTTGATCAACACATCAGTTCTGCTCAGGAAGAATTTATTCCACCTTGCATGAAATGCACCAAACGTGAAACTGCTAATTCTTCACCTGAAAGTTCAAATGCTTCTATTGCTGCAAATTCTTGAACTGTTTCTGTGGTCACAAATTCCACACCTGAGGATACCACAAGTGCTACTGACAAAAATGCAGGGTTCAAGAAATTGTATGTGACAGGCATGTACAAAAGTCTCAAAGGACATCAAACCCTTTGCGATGTGCTTAAAAAGTAGATTCTGAACAGGAACCCCAGGAAAGAGGGTATTGCCTTTGACAGGAAACTCAATGCTGACGGATCCTACTGGAAACCTGAGCAGTATCCCAAAACCTCATGTGTTGCTGCAAAAGGACCTCCTATAGATCCATCCACTTTATCTGGTTTTACTTGTGAATCATCATGTTCCTATGATGAGTCATTTGACTCAAACTATAAGCTTTTCAAAAATCAAAATGGTGAAGTATTTGCCAGATATGTTGGTGCAGGAATGGTCCCCCTATGAAGAATATCTGGGTTCCTAAAAGGTGCCTTGAAAATCCTCACGTGAATGTCGTCATGACACCACCTATGAAGAACAGGAACCCCGGATCAAATTCTTCATATGGACCAATGTCTTCACATGGACCAAAGTCCTCAAATGGTCAAAAGATAACTCATTCTCGTGCTAATACTTTTGTTTTGTAGGGAAAATCTAAGGATTATGAATATATGCATTATTCTTCAAACTATTATGTTCATAAGTCCTCGAAGAATTTCTCTGCTTATTCATATGAGTACTCTAACCCCCCTCCTGTGAAACAAAGTGCACTAGCTTCAATGCCACCTTTCTCATATGGTGCTCGCAGAATGATGAACTCTTTGCCACCCCTCCAGATGTGGGTGGTGAAGAAAATGAACTAATCTCTTTTGTAGAGTCAGGTCTCCAGACGAACTTGAACGTCTGATGAATTTGCTGGAGACCTGAGGAAATGCTTGAAAGGATGCAAGCTAATCATGAAGAAATGAATCATTCATTTCTCTCGTCCTCATGTTACTTTTACTACTGTACTACTTGATGAAATTCTGGCTGACGAATTTGATATCATATTCTTCACTCTGAAGTATATGAGTTCTTAAGTTACACTAATTCGTCTACAGGATGAACCACCTAAAGCTACTGAGTGGGTCCTCGACAGTGGCTGCACGAATCACATGACTGGTGACAAGAACCTATTGATGGATATACCACTTACTCCATCTCATCTGAAGCATATCATCTACGCTGACAAAGGAAAAAGCAAGGTATTGGGTGTAGGTAGGGTTGCAATCTCGAAGGATCGACACATGGATAGAGTGATGCTTGTCGAATCCCTCAGATTCAACCTCATGTTAGTCTCAATGCTTTGTGATCTTGATATGGTTGTCATCTTTGGAAAATATCGTTGCGTAGTCGTCATGGAATCTGACAGATCCAAAGTCTTCAAAGGCTTTAGGAGAGGAGACTTGTATATTGTTGATTTCTCTACAGGTCCACAACCGGCCACGTGTCTACTTGCAAAAGCTTCAGAAGGCTGGCTATGGCATTGACGACTTGGGCATGCTGGCATGAGGAACTTGAACACTCTCGCAAAGAAGAAGCACGTCATTGGCATTGAGGGTGTCAAATTCCTTAAGGATCATTTGTGTGGGGCTTGTGAGTCTGGAAAGATGACCAGATCCAAGCACCCAACCAAGACGATCATGACTACCACTCATCCGTTGAATTGCTTCACATGGATTTATTTGGTCCCACTCATTATGCCACACTAACCAATGCTGCATGTCAATATGGCTTTGTCATTGTTGATGACTTCTCTCGTTACACTTGGGTGCATATTATCTTGTACAAATCTGAAGTGCAGGAAGTCTTTAGACGATTTTCTTCAAGGGCCTCGACGAATTTTGGCATCAAGATCAAGCACATCAGGAGTGATAATGGCACTGAGTTCAAGAATACTGGTCTTGATGATTATCTTGATGAACTTGATATTACTCATGAGCTATCTGCCCCATATACTCCTTAGCAAAATGGCGTCGTGGAGCGCAGGAACATGACTCTTGTTGAGATGGCTCACACCATGCTTGATGAATACAAGACCCCTCATCGCTTCTGGCCTGAGGCAATCAATACGGCCTGCCACATCATCAACATGGTATATCTTCACAAATTCCTCAAGAAGACTTCGTATGAACTCCTCACTGACAAGAAACCCAATGTGAGTTATTTCAAAGTCTTGGGTGCTAAATGCTGGATTAGAGATCCACATCACGGTTCTAAATTTGCACCGAAAGCACATGAGGGTTTTATGCTTGGTTACGGAAAGGACTCGCACACCTACAGAGTCTTCAACACCTACCACAACAAGGTTGTTGAGACTATAGATGTGCGGTTCGATGAAACTAACGGCTCGCAAAGAGAGAAACTGCCTCCTGTGTCAGATGAAATGCCTCCTAAGAAATCCATTAGGTTCAAGGCCACTCAAGAGTAGCAAATGAAGTGCAGATTGACAAAATCATCAAGCAGAAGAAGTAGTACCGAACAATGAAGACATTCATGCTGGTGCACCTGAAGAAAATGGCGCTGAGGAAAATGATCAGCCTCAACAAAGTCATCAACCTGCACACCCAAGAGTAGCAAATGAAGTGCAGATTGACAAAATCCTCGACGACATTAATGCATCAGGTCCTCTCACTCGCTCAAAAGCTTCACATTTGTCTAACTTTTGTGGGCACTATGCTTTCGTCTCTATCACAAATCCCACCAAAATTGATGAAGCATTTATGGAGCCTGGGTGGATTCAAGCTATGCAAGCGGAATTGCATCAATTCATGCTCAACAATGTGTGGGAACTCGTCAAGCGACCAGATCCTCGCAAGCACAACATCATAGGTACCAAGTGGATCTACTGCAACAAACAAGACGAACTGGGTCAAGTGGTGAGGAATAAGGCTCGACTTGTAGCACAGGGCTACACACAGGTTAAGGGAATTGACTTTGATGAAACTTTTGCACCTGTAGCTAGAGTTGAAGCTATTCGCATATTACTTGCTTATGCTAACCATCACAATATCATCATATATCAAATGGATGTGAAAAGTGCATTCCTCAATGGTAAGCTTGAGGAAGAAGTATATGTTGCTCAACCCCCAGGTTTTGAAGATCCTAAGCATCCTGGCAAAGTCAGACTCAACAAGGCCCGCTATGGCCTCAAGCAAGCCCCTCAGACGTGGTATGATACTCTGAAGGAATTCCTCATGAAGAAAGGCTTCAAACCCGGTTCACTTGACCCAACTCTTTTCACAAAAACTTATGATGAGGAATTATTTGTGTGCCAAATATATGTGAACGATATTATCTTTGGCTGTACTCACAAACGTTACAGTAACAAATTTGCCTACATGATGAGTGAAGAATATCAAATGTCTATGATGGGAGAGCTGAAATTCTTCTTAGGCCTTCAAATTCATCAATAACACAATGGCATCTTCATCTCTCAAGAGAAATACCTCAAGGATGTCCTGAAGAAATTCGGCATGCAAGACTGCAAAGGCGTCAAAATTCCTATGCCCACAAATGGCCAACTCTGCACTGACGAAAATGGTAAAGATTTCGATCAGAAGGTATACCGCTCCATGATTGTCTCTTTATTGTATTTATGTGCATCTAGGCCAGATATTATGCTTAGTGTTTGCATGTGTGCCCTATTTCAAGCAACACCGAAGGAATCACACCATAAGGCTTTGAAGCATATTCTTCGATATCTAGCTCACACTCCAACACTAGGATTATGGTACCCCAAGGGCTCGGATTTTCATCTCATGGGATATTCTGACTCGGACTATGCTGGTGATCGAGTGGACCATAAGTCAACATCAGGCACATACCATTTCCTCGGACGATCCCTAGTCTGTTGGTCCTCGAATAAGCAGAACTGCGTGTCACTATCTACCGCTGAAGCTGAGTACATTGCTGCTGGTTCCTGCTGTGCTCAATTGCTGTGGATGAAGCAAACCCTCAAGGACTACAACATCACTGTGAAGAATGTCCCTCTCTACTGCGGCAATGAGAGTGCCATCAAGATTGCCTACAACACATTTCAACACTCGAAGACAAAGCACATTTAGATTCGTCATCATTTTCTTCGTGATCACGTGCTCAAGGGCGACATCTTCATCGACCATGTGAAGACTGAAGAACAACTGGCTGATATCTTCACAAAGCCCTTTAAATGAGAAGAGATTTTGCAAGTTGCGGTGTGAGCTAAATATCTTAGAATCTTCAAATGTTCTTTGAAAGGACACACATCCTAACACTTATGCAAAATTGATGACTTAGATGTGCAACACACGAAGTAACATTTTTCTTAAATCAATGAAGACTAACACTCTAAGTGTGAAGAAATTAATGAAGAATTTGATTCTCAGAACCCTACGAAAATTGTACGCGGTGTCTGAAATCATCATAATTCTTACACGGTGGGTCACGCCACCAACCATAGTTAAAATTCTTCAAATTTGAGTTTTTCATCATTTTGCAAATTCTTCAAATTTTCAAATTCTTCAAGTTTGCAAATTCCTCAAATCTTCAAATTCTTCAAACTCTTCAACTGGTGTTTCCATTGACTACTTATATATATATATATTATATATATATATATATATATATATATATATATATATATATTTGAGTTTTTCAATGTCCTCAATAGCATTCACTTATTGCTAATTCTTCAAGTTGATTTTCTTCTAAGTGAATGTGATCGGACCCGCTCCCCCTCTATGCTAAACTCAACCCAGTCTGTTCACAAATTCTTCATATGCGTTCTATTTTGACACCAGTTCAAAGTCTTCACTATGCCCTTGTCAGCTGAATAATTTGCGGATGAAACTCTAAAATTTCAATGTCAAATTTTTGGCGGTTGCCGCTCAACTTATCCCACTTCTCACGACAGGATAGCCCACGATCCCCCACTATCTCCACTTCTCAGTACGCGGGTGACACGTGTCGCTAGAATAGCAAGGGTCAGGGGTATACTCGTCATAAATCTTTGGACTGTTCGGTTTTCACCCCCCTCTATATATACCCCTCCCCCTTTTCACTGTCTTCCTTTCACCGCTCGCTGCCACTACAGTCGCTCCCGAGCTCAGACCTAGCACCGCCGCTAAAACTTCATCGCCGCCGGAGAGGAAAAGCTTCACTGCCTTGAACTCCCCATCGTCGTATTCGCGCTGACCACGGAAATCTTCACTCCGCCGCCGCCGTAGCCGTCTTCCGCCGCCGAGTTAGGGCACGTTAGATCTACACTGACGAACTTCACTCTTCAATCTGAGACCAAAAGCTTCAGTGATGAATATGACTAGTACTATGTTGATTGGCAAGGCTCAAAGGTCAGATTCGTCAATACGGCAAATGCCGCACTGAAGGACTACAACACAAGGGTTGCAGCTCGATCGCAACCACAAATTCCTCAGGCTAAAGAATCTGCTCAGCCTGCTGAAGAATCTTCTAAGCCTGCTGAAGAATTTTCTAGGGCAACTTCCAATGTTGCGCCTGAAGAACAACCAAGGCGAGCTGAAGAATCTGCTGTGCCTGAAGACACTGTCAGGACAACTGCATCAGTCGTGCCTGAAGAAACTGAACCACCTTCATCCTCTGCTACACCTGCAAAGTCTTCAAAGCTGAAGAAAGTCACACTTCCTTCTACATCAGAAGTGAAGAAAACAAAGACTACAGAGAAGGATGCTGCCAAGAAAAGGAAGGCAACTGCATCTACAGATTCCTCAACTGCCAGGAAATTGAGGACTTTGACAAGCTCCTCAGTTGAACCAATAGATACTATTCCAATCACTGCTGTCCTGTCATATGAAATAGTCCCATTTGGTGAAGAATATGTCATAACAAATGAGGATGATGAAGAAAATGCATCTGCTGCTTCGTCTGAGAAGATGGATGAAGAAATTGATTTTGAAGAAAATGCTTCAAAACCTCAGGTACCATCGACCCAGCCTCAGTTTACTGCTGAAGAGGCTGGTGTTGAAGAAATTGATGAAGATGTGGACATTGGCAGTACAACACCACCTATCAATGATGATTATTGGGAAGCTTCACATCCCAATTCGAAATGACCACCCCTCTCACCAAAATTCCTCAGTCGCCTGCACAAACTGAAGAAATTCTGACAGGATCTGCTAGTCGTTCCACTCCCCTCACATCAATTGCTGAGGAAATTCCAGCTGCATCAGCTGAAGAAATCAACACTCAGACAGCTACTGAAGAATCTGCTGTGCACATTCCTCAGTCTAAAGAAATTGAAACCCAGACTGCTTCTCAAGAACCTCTCGTTCAAATTCCTCAGTCTGATGTTGATGCTGTGCCACAGGAGACTGAGAGGCCATCTACTTCAAATCTTCAGCCCAAGCCCAGAAATCCTTATTCCAACACTAGGAACCCAAAATTCAACAAGGACAATTTCTTTGCTGAGCATCAATTCTACACCGGAGCAAATCCATATGACTCGCCAAGAATTAGGTGCCAAAGGTTCTCGACTTCTTCTCTAAAAAATTTCTATGCCTCAGTTCTAATTGAGAAGAACAAATTCTTCCAGCACAAACAAATTCCTCATGTGGATATGGAGTCCATCCCATGCTTCTCCCTAGTTCTTACTGTTCTTCATGAAGCTGGGCTCCTACCTTTCTGCGCTGACATATGTGATTGAAATGAAGCGCTAATCCTTCAGTTCTATGCAACTCTGCACATTTCTGGAAATGCCTCTGACATCAATTCATGGGTACTGGACTGGATGACTGAAAATACTCATTACAAAGCTCCAGCCTCTGAATTGCTTCATGTTATTCCAGTTAGTCCTCCATCAGATGATGCAAGGCTCATATATGATGAACCTGAACTTCCAAATCACCTTATGCAAGTGCTGATGAAGCCTTTGCGCCCATGCCAAGCTCCAAGAACAACATTTCTTGTGAAGGATTTGCTGTATATGCCAAGAACCATATTCCGCATTTTGACCAAAACCCCCAGTCCCATCAAAGGCCACAACTCTGAAGAAGAAGAAGTTGTTGGCATCATGAAGAATCTGCTATTCAACATTATTCATGGGATTCCCATCAACTATCATGATTTCTTCATGAGGACTTTGGCCAATATTGCTATGTCGCCATTTGAATTGAAGCCTTATGATCCCTAGATCATGAAATTCATCAGAACAAGGTCTTCAATTCCTTATCAGGCTGACTTTCAAAATCATTTTAGTTTTCTGCCTCCGGTTGAAGTCATCAAGAACACATTCACCTCTGTGGATGGCAAATGCAAGACTGTTATTGATGAAGGTACTCGTCCTCTCGATGGTCAATTTCGTCGTGCTGCTTCATTTTCAACAAATGATGACACTGCCTCTCAAGAGTCCGCAGCGAAGGCCACTGCACAAAATCCTCAAGCTTCTGCCCCTTGTGTGATGATTGATCGCGAGCTTCTTCTAAGTCTTCATCAGAAGGTCGATCAAAATCACAAGTGGGTAAAGCATCAATTCTGCTCAATTCTTCAAAACATGATGGTAATGCAGAACTCTGTGAGGAAAAACCATTACTATCTGCATGAAATCTTCGACCGCACTTGGGCCATACTTGCACATCACAAGACACCTGAAGAACTTTAGGAGAAGGAATTCAATCAGAACTTTCACCGGTCACATCCTCCTCAGAAGAAATTCAAGAATGTGCAAGTTCCTCCGCTTGTCACAAGTTCGTATTCTTCATCATGCAAGACTGATGAAGCTAAGGACCTTGACGACACAGCTACTGGCCCTGCTCCACCAACCGACCCCGACAACGCTGACGCTCCTCCACCACCATCAAGATGAAATTCTTCAGGGGCGTTACTCCTCAATTTTCGTCCCTTTTGGTCATTGATGACAAAGGGGGAGAAATTTGAGTTAGTCTTCAAGCGGGTCTATATATATGGACTGTTTTTGTTTAAGTTGCAACTCTCGCTCTTTTGAAGTGTTTATTCGTTGAGTTGCAAACTTAAGTCCGATGGTGGTCTGACTCTTTTGAACTGCTTTCTGCATGCTTATTTCCTCATGTACCTTAATGCACGCATGCCAAATTTTGTCAGACACCATTTTCCATTATGCATTTCAAATTCTTCATGTGATATATAAAATGCGTGTATGGATTACAAGATATAGGCGGATATCTCAAAGATTCTATCCTGCCATGTGCATTTATAGTCCAAAGCAAATTCCTCAAATATCCACATCTTCAGGGGGAGTTCTTCTATATCTTGCAGTCAAATTCCTCAAACTCAGTACTTACACCTCATATATTTATCCCCGTTGAAAACTTAACCTATTTGTCATCAATCACCAAAAAGCGGGAAATTGTAAGTGCATCTAGTGCCCCTTTGTGATTTTGGTGTATTGAAGACTTATAGGTTAAGGGACTAATGTGTTTGTGAGTGTACACATGTTGAATAAGTCCCCGGGGAGTTTGAGATATCCGATGAATGTCGAGCCCTAAAAATGTATGTCTTCAACTAAAGACTATGATGCTTCCCTGAAGACTTTGAAAATGAAGAATTTGGTGTGACCTTCAAGATATTGATGCGTAGACTATGAAGCGTGAAGGCTTTTGTTCTCGTAGTTTCATTTCCTTTATTTGAGTCATAGGAAACACCGTACAGTTCAAGGGGGTCGAGGTAATACTAAGGAAAAATTTCCAAGTGATGCTCATCTCAAAGCCTACACCTACCCAATCCTTCGAGTGAAGCCTTTGGAAATCTCTTGCAGTTCAATCAACACTACTAGGAAAAGGCCTGTTATTGGCGCACCTGTTTTGGCCATTAATGGCGCACTATAGGTGCGCCACTATCATCACGTCATTAGTAACTGTTAGTAATGGCGCACATTTGGTGCGCCATTACTATCACAGATGCGCCATTACTATAGGTGCGCCATTACTATGCCTAGAAGTGCGCCATTACTATCTGACTTAGTAATGGCGCACCACATAGAAGTGCGCCATTACTAACAATTTTTTTCAATTATTTTTTCAGAAATTTTTTTTTCAATTTTTTTTTCAAATTTTTTTTCAAATTTTTTTCAGAATTTTTTTTTTCGTTTTTTTCTTAATCTCGGGTCAATATGCTTAATCTCAAGTCAAATCGCACTCCGTGGTCAAACTTCCCGGAAGGTCACCCATCCTCACACTACTCCAGCCCGAGCACGCTTAACTTGCACGCTTAACTTCTCAGTTCTATCCAACCCCAGCACCAGCTCACTTAACAAGCACTTGTTGATATATCTATCATATCAATCCTATTAAACCTTGTTGATGTCTAGGACTTTGTTCATGTTCATGTTCATGAGTGTGATGAAATTTTGAAAAAATATTTCAAACTTCCCGGTCATATTACGTATCATATTTTGAACATTTTTTCCAAAAAAAAAAATTCGAAACCAATTTTTTTTTTCTGTTACTAGTGGCGCACCTAGCAGATGGTGCGCCATTACTAAGTTTGAATTTTTTTCCATTTTCCCCCCTCTAGATCTTAAAAGCCCCGTATCTTTTATTCTGTTAGGTTTTTGGGGATTCTAAAAATCTTCAACGGGGTTCCCCCGTTTGAATTCGGATGTAACTTTTTGAGTAGATGATTTTTCATATAAAAAACTTTTTAATCCGAGTTCGTATGCAAAAGTTATGCCCATTTTACTAAATTCCAGAGAGATTTTGCAAATAAAGTCGAAATTCATATTTGTAAATTTTCCCAACAACTAGACCACATATCACATGGGAAACTTATTTTATTTTATTTTTTTGACATTTCCATCATTTTATTTTATTTTTTTTAAAACTGAAAAGGCGGTCCACCGGGGGGGGTGTGCATTTGGTGAAATTTGTCAAAGTTAGTAATGAAGTGGGGAAACTGAGTGTGGTAGGTGGCTGTCCAAAATATCTAGCTGCTCTCAGGTTACCAATGGCGCACCACCTTAAAATGCGCCATTAGTAACCCTGGTTACTAATGGCGCACCTGTCATGTGGTGCGCCATTACTAGTTTTGCAAAAAAAAAAAGAATAATTGTTAGTTTTGTTAGTAGTGGCGAACTATACCCTGGTGCGCCATTACTAGTTTGAACTAGTAATGGCGCACTATACCCTGGTGCGCCATTATTAGTTTTGAAAAAAAAAGTAAAAAAAAAATTGTCAGTAGTGGCGCACAGAGTGTGTGGTGCGCCATTACTAGTTAAAACTAGTAATGGCGCACTAGACCCTGGTGCGCCATTACTAGTTTTGGAAAAAAAATGTTAGTAGTGGCGCACCGTTGGTGTGGTGCGCCATTAGTGATATGGACACTAATGGCGTACCTACACATGGTGCTGTTGGGGAACGCAGCAGAAAACAAAAAATTTCCGACCTACGCACCAGCCCAGGACCACTATGGAGACTGCATACAAGGTTTGATCATTATCGTTACCGACTCGTAGCGCAGCGGAAGTAGAGTCAATGACGATCGGCGGTGCAGATCCCCGCAGCTAGGATTTTACAACCTCCCAACCGCGAGGATGTATACCCTCATCTGCCCCGCGGACAGCCCTCCGGGAGGCGGTCACACAGTCCCCCGGACGGTGTCGCGGACAGCCCTTCGGGAGGACCTCTGAAACTCGGACTGTCACTCGGACAGCCCTTCGGGAGGACCTCCAAAACTCGGACGGTCACACGGACAGCCCTTCGGGAGGCACTCTCAAACTAAGACCGAAACTACGATCTCTCTACAGAGTTGCACACATACGGTGTCATCTATCCGGCAGGGCTTCGCCGTCAAGAACTAGTTCCTGCCGGAACCCAGACAGCCTTTCGGCTCTACGAAACTATTTCGCTGGGAGGGAGAGAAGAATGCCAGATCATGCATGACTTTGTGTATGAGAGCAAGAGTGTGTCTTATGGCAGCCCACACACCTCCTATTTATAGGAAACCCAAGGGGTAGGGTGGTTTTACAAGAAAACCCAAAACCCACATGGAAAGGAGTCCTTCCCAAGGACCTAAAAGGTGAAACCAAGGAACAAGGGGGAGTCCATGAAGGAGTCCACCATGTGGACGGCCACACCCTCATGTGGGGCCCCAAAATTGGCCCCTATCCATCCATGTCATCCCCAAGATCTTTTGGAGCAAAGCCCCAAAAGGTGGCTTTCCAAAAATATCCCAAAAAGCACTTTCACTATTCACGATGACATTTTTCAGCGTCTGATCGAACTGAAAATATTCATGTGGGCTTAGAACAATTCTAGTACCCACCAAAATAATTTTCAACGCGAGCCGGAACAATTCCGGTTTAGTGATTTCATCTGCGAAAAGCATCTGAAGCGGTTTCGGCAGCTCCGGAACATTTCCGGTTTTCATCCCGGAAAATTCCAGAAAGTTTCCAGAATGATTCTGGCACCCTCCAAGAATTATCAGGCATGTGCCAAAACCAATTTGACTTTATGGTATCCTCTGAAACAACTTTTCAGTTTCACCGGAACTCATCCGGTGACCTCTCTGCGGAACTTTTCCGCTGTCCGAAACTTTTCCGGCGTCCGAAACTTTTCCGGTGATTTTCTCTCAGACTCCCTGTCTAGTATTCAGCAGATAGATGACCCTTAAGCGTGTGACCCTATAGGTTCGGTGAAGCATAGACATGACCCGGAACCCCTTCCGATCAATGATCAACATCGGAGCCGTGGACACCGATATTGATCCCTATACCCACACGAATGAATATTCGAGTGAACCTCGAGTTGCCGTGTGCTATTCCTGTTGCTTCGCGATATGTTAAAATTACCCGAGGTGAGACATGTTGGCATCCCCGTGGATCAACACCTTGTCCACTATGCCAGTTACCTCATTGCCAGTATTGTTCTCTTTTCTCGTTCCCGTGTTCCGGCATCCCCATGATCAAATCACAAAGTGTCTGGCCAGACGATGATGGATACCGTAACACCGAGAGGGCCCAGAGATATCTCTCCATCGTCGGAGGAGCAAATCCCAATCTTGAGCTATCAAGTTACTTGACATACTTTTCCATGAACCCGTAAGCCGCCGTAATAGCCACCCATTTACGGATGACGTTTAACAAACCCCAAAGTTCATGAAGCAAGCATGAAGAAACTCGATACTCTCATGGTCTAAGGAATCATGCAAACGTTAACCATCTCTGTGTTATTAACCATTAACTTATGATGAATGTATCTCATAGCATAACATCAATCGGGTCGATTCAACACAAGTGTTCTACCAACAATTGTGCCCTCAAAATTGCCGGCATAGCCATGCCCATGATCAGGAAAACAGGATCATCATGCAATACTTGAGCCAGTCATAGAGGCTTGACTAGGAATACATTTTACCGTTTATTATCCCACACGTGCACATGAGTTTCCCTCCAAGCCTCGTTTTATTTGTAGACTCGAGAATCATTGCAGTTATAGCATGGTACATAAACCTAATTATGAACAGGGAGATAATCAATAACATTTATTATTGCCTCTAGGGCATATCTCCTACAGACTCCCACTTCCACTAGAGTCAATAATCTAGTCAATGTTAATGCACTTTACACCTATGGCATACTGGTGTAAAATATGCTTCGCTTGTGGTATAGCCTGATGTCCAACGGATCTGACAACTTCAGCTCCGTGTGTAACTTTGCATATCCTCGCGTTTTCATGCTTTCACAAAATTCATATTTTGTGTGGACTTGGCTTTGCATATGTGTGAATCATTGGTCGAAACCTGATTCCTCAGACTGAGCTATGGAGCAACTATCTGCAATAGTGTCCCATAGACCAAAGCCTTCTTGGAACCATACTAAGTTCATGAATGAACTATATGATTCAACAACTTCTTTGTCGCTTCTTAAGCATCAACATACTTAGCCTTTGTTATAGAATTCGCCACAGTATCTTGTTTGGAACAATTTCCAACTACCGTGCCACCATATTGTGTATCACACAAAACCCTCAATTTAAATCGAAAATCGCATGGAGCATTGATGAAGACTGTATCGATGTAATCACTTACAACGAGCACTTCATAATCTCTACTTGCGAGAAAACATGTCATCAGCACTACTCTTAGCACTTAATGACATCTTTCACTGTTGTCCCATGATCAGTACTTTGATCACTATGGTATCTATACTCGCAACAACTTTGGAGTATTGGACAAATCTGTTTGTTTTTACATACCATGGAATACATGATTAATCCAAACACAAGAGTGTGTGGAATCTCCATCATGTATTTTACTCATCAGTGTTTTGGGACACCGAGTCTTGCAAAAACTCTTTCCATGTGACTTCGGTAAGAATCACTCCTTGGCATTTTAAATGCTAAAAGGTTTTAGCATCTTGTCAATATGTATTCATTGCTTAGCCCCATTAGGTAAATCTATCTCCATAGATCATCATGCCTAATATTGAGGCTATTTAGCCTAAGCACTTCATTGAAAAACTATTTTCAAATGAAGTCCTAATTCGTGTCAAGAAATTTATTTCCAATTAACAATGTGTTAAGTACACAAGGTTTTTAGAAATATTATTATGCTCTCACTTACTTTCTTGAATCACAAGCATCTTCGATACCCATTTGATGAAGTCAAACCCCCTTGACCATTTCATCAAAAACGAAGATTCCAACTCCACTTTGCTCTCTTCTGTCCATTGCTGGAACTCTGAAGTTTGCATACTTACTAGCATCCTCTGGATCGACAAATTACTATGGACTGTATCACATACAAGTCCTAGGTTTTACTTCCATCAGATGGAAATCCTTTTGTCATCCATGTTTCATATCTCATGATTGAAATATGTATTAATTGCTAGTTCAACCCGAACCGACTTCAAGCATTGCTACGGTGAAACAACCTCATCGTAGTCAACTCCTTGAACTTCTTATTTCAACAAGTCGAGCTTTATGGATAAAATATTTTATCCACATCAGTTTATAGTTTCATAAATATTCGTTAGACTCTAAGTCTTCCGAAAGGTGTATCAAGATTTTAATCTCGAACCACTTATATGGAAACTATCTCGGATTGTATTGGCATTTAGCCAATTCCGGAGTCAGGGCCCATCAACGCTTCCTTGTGTATCGTAGGTATACTGTTGTCTAACAACAATATCTCGTATGCGCACCTGAGAGGTTTGCACGAGTTTTTCCTACGCGGTTCAGCTGCAAGTTCGACCGAAGTCCATACATCTCATGTAGAGGCTTCCATATCAGTCGCAGTAGGAAACTCCGGAATCACTTCCAAGGTTCCTTTCCTTTGACCTGATGACGAAGATACTGGTTATCTCGTCGAGTTGCACTGTCCTCCCACTCACCTTTTGTAAGAACTATTCTCTTTAAAAGCATACCGTTTTGCGGCAAAACCCTTTGCCTCGGTATAGTGGTGGGGGAATACCCAACGACTTGGGATAACCTTACAAAGTAGCACTTGTCTGATTTGGAATAGGTTTGTAACCTTTTACACAAGCCCCATATTCCAAATGTTAAGAAAAGATATAACATGGTTGGGCGTACCACACCATGGCGTTATTTCAACAGACCTGATGGAGCTCTTTTCAGTGTAAAAGCCACAGTCTCTAAAGCATCACTCTATAAAAGGGGAATGGCAAATTTATTTATGTCATCTTTGATCTTACCATGTCATAAATGGTTCGATTACATCTTCACGGACTTTCCACTTGCAGCGGTGTTCCGGGAGGTGCAAGTTATGACACCCCTTTCACAACTCATCAGACATTCGCTAAACTTGTAACTCAAATATTCCTTTCTGCAATCAAATTGCAGAAACATAATTTTCTTGTTACAATAACTTCTACTTCATTTTTGAAAACATTCTGAATGAATTCAAAAGATCCAGACTTACGTCTCAACAAGTAAATATCCATATATCTACTTGAGTCATTTCTGAAGACAGATAAATCCACTACTTGCAACAACATTTATTGGACTACACACATCATAATGTATGATTACCAATATGTTCTTTGCTCGTTCCTTATGGCATGTGAACGGTATTTCAGTCACTTCACCTTTCAGAGGAAAGTTGCAAGTGTCAGATGATTCAAAATCAAATGACTTCAAAATCCATCATAATGGAATTTTCCATGCGGGTTTCTCCAATGTGACCAAATGCAGTGCCACACTTGTGTGGTATTCTTTTAGTCTTGCGACATTTAGCATCAGTGTTATGGATGTATCATATTACCATCAATATTCATAGCATACATCCCATCCTGTATGGAAGCATGGCCCTTCATGTTATTCATAACACCGAACATCAAAAGTTCTCTTATGAATAACCTTCTTGCAAAATACCTTATGCAAAGGGCTAGAGTGTATGAAACTCTAAATGAATTATGAAAGTAAATACAGAGGTAATGTATTATTATCAATATTCATAACATACATCTCATTCATAATGAAAGTATGGCGCTTATGTTATTCATAACATCGAACATCAAAAGTTCTCTTATGAATAACCTTCTTGCAAGATACTTTATGCAATGGGCTAGAGTGTAAAACTCTAAAATGAATTATGAAAGTAAATACATAGGGAATACACCGATGGAAGGCATAGTAACATTTACTATGTTCCCTGCGTGTATCTGAACCTCATTCCTGGTTAGTCTTTCAGGCCATAGTAGTTCTTACATCTAGCTGCAACAGAATGCAATCGAGCGGGTATCTTTGTGATTAACTCACAATACCCAAGAATTAGTGATTAACATGTTTAACCATAATTCCCAAGAACTATATCTTTGACCAGCCTTCTATACATCAAAAACTTGTATGACATTCATACATGAGCTGGATATTCCAGTCTTCTTTCCTTTTGCCATTATACTTCTAACAGTTTAACTTTCAGTATTTCTCCGACTCTCAGAAGAAGCACCCTAACTTAAGAGTGGCGTTAGCCCCGGACTTCCTAGGCGTGAAAGCATCACTAACACCCTTCGGACACTTCCTTTCTCTTTAAGTTGTTGTTTTATTCACCATCATCATATGACAGGCGTTCTTCTGGATCCCTCTCTTATCAGTCTAATGCATAGTAAACTCCTTTACTAACAGTTTGCAAACAAATATTGCTTTGGATATCTCATATCTTTTAGCTTTTGTCTGTCTCTGAAAATGATTTTTAGATTCCATGAATATCACATAACTATCCAAACTTTCGAAGTTCGGGTCTCATGGAAGCAAACATATTGCACTTTGACTGAAAAGGAATTCTAGCTTTTGGATCGAAGGACGAGAGTCACATGATCCATAGCATTAGCGGGAGAATACCGAAAGCATACGATAGGACAAAGTCCTTCTCGGCACTCTTGAGGACAATCCTCATATTACGTTACCAACCGTAAAGTTTTAACCAGATATTTAACAGCTATTCAATTTTAACAGGGAAGGTGGAAACGCGAGCCATTATTCTACAACTATTATGCAAATCACACTTAGACAGGGTTCATAATTAATTGCACTGAGAATTAAACAAGTTAATTCTACAGTGCGCTCCCACTCAAATCAATATCTCTCATAATTGATTTTGAGTGATACAAGATCCAGACTTCAATTCATCACCATAGAATCATCATCTCATGACGGGAATTTTAATCGGTAGGCCAACTTGCCGATCACATCTCCATGTGACTCTTGTTCATCTTTCGATGCGTGTGTTCCGAGCTCATGACACTCATGCCTGAACGTCAAGACAACCAAGTGATCTCGCTGCGAGGTCTCAACTCACCCGCCTCACACATCCCTAATCGTTCGCACCCATGCATCCATGGCGTACCCCGAAAAGTTAGGTGCCGTGACGGTGCTACACTTGAGAGAACACTATCTACTTGATATTTTTGTGAGAGATCACCCTAATAAAAGCGACTACCGCGCAATCAAGAAGGGTGCATCATAAGGGATAAACATCTCAGGCAATTCATAATAGCATGATATGGTATAGCCCTTTCTGACGGAGAAGTCTTTCATTTCTTCGTCTTTGGCATTCGCGTTGGTGTTCACCTTCGCGAAGATAATATTGCTATCTCTATAGCTAATAAAATAAGTGCATTACATAAGGTTGACACGCAGGTCATTAAAGTGCAATCATATGGCTCCAGCCATCATGCCGAATCATGACACGCAGGTCATGTTAATCAATTTACATCATATAGTCATCTCATACATAATCAAATTATTATGAACACTGCTATACCACATCACATGCACATGCAAACCATCCTGCAAAACCAAGTTTAGACGCCTCTAATCGGTTCATGCAAAATTTTATTTTTCGTGGCTTCTAAGGTTTCGAAACAAACCGAAGCTACCAACGTCCATCATCAAGCATGATAATCCAAGTCGCTAGATTAACATTCCAGGGTGTATGAAACACGAGATAATAAAATCTTGAGCCCCATACTAAACTTCGTCATACGCGTGACCCCCGTGCAGATCACATCTGCATTGCCCTTTCGTCTGCAAAATTTCATCTTTCTTTTTAACTACGGTGGAATTCAATGAACTGTTAGCACTTCGTTGATCAATCAGGATCGCGGATTGCCAGAACATTGAAACTCCACCATACTGTTATCAAGATCAGAAATATGCAAATTCGAGGGAGGCAACAAGAACATCGGGTAACAGACTTCATCTGCTACCCGCACAAATAATTTTCAGCAATAGATCTCATCTACTACCTAATTATATTGTGCAACACCCATACATCTCTATGTATTCTAGATCGCAACCTGCATCTACGCATAGCACGGCTCTTGATGCCACTATTGGGGAACGCAGCAGAAAACAAAAAATTTCCGACCTACGCACCAGCCCAGGACCACTATGGAGACTGCATACAAGGTTTGATCATTATCGTTACCGACTCGTAGCGCAGCGGAAGTAGCGTCGATGACGATCGGCGGTGCAGATCCCCGCAGCTAGGATTTTACAACCTCCCAACCGCGAGGATGTATACCCTCATCTGACCTGCGGACAGCCCTCCGGGAGGCGGTTACACAGTCCCCCGGACGGTGTCGCGGACAGCCCTTCGGGAGGACCTCCGAAACTCGGACTGTCACTCGGACAGCACTTCGGAGGACCTCCAAAACTCGGACGGTCACACGGACAGCCCTTCGGGAGGCACTCTCGAACTAAGACCGAAACTAGTTCCTGCCGGAACCCAGACAGCCTTTCGGCTCTACGAAACTATTTCGCTGGGAGGGAGAGAAGAATGCCAGATCATGCATGGCTTTGTGTATGAGAGCAAGAGTGTGTCTTATGGCAGCCCACACACCTCCTATTTATAGGAAACCCAAGGGGTAGGGTGGTTTTACAAGAAAACCCAAAACCCACATGGAAAGGAGTCCTTCCCAAGGACCTAAAAGGTGAAACCAAGGAACAAGGGGGAGTCCATGAAGGAGTCCACCATGTGGCCGGCCACACCCTCATGTGGGGCCCCAAAATTGGCCCCTATCCATCCATGTCATCCCCAAGATCTTTTGGAGCAAAGCCCCAAAATGTGGCTTTCCAAAAATATCCCAAAAAGCACTTTCACTATTCACGACGACATTTTTCAGCGTCTGATCGAACTGAAAATATTCATGTGGGCTTAGAACAATTCTAGTACCCACCAAAATAATTTTCAACGCGAGCCGGAACAATTCTGGTTTAGTGATTTCATCTGCGAAAAGCATCTGAAGCGGTTTCGGCAGCTCCGGAACATTTCCGGTTTTCATCCCGGAAAATTCCAGAAAGTTTCCAGAATGATTCTGGCACCCTCCAAGAATTATCAGGCATGTGCCAAAACCAATTTGACTTTATGGTATCCTCTGAAACAACTTTTCAGTTTCACCGGAACTCATCCGGTGACCTCTCTGCGGAACTTTTCCGCTGTCCGAAACTTTTCCGGCGTCCGAAACTTTTCCGTTGATTTTCTCTCAGACTCCCTGTCTAGTATTCAACAGATAGATGACCCTTAAGCGTGTGACCCTATAGGTTCGGTGAAGCATAGACATGACCCGGAACCCCTTCCGATCAATGATCAACATCGGAGCCGTGGACACCCATATTGATCCCTATACCCACACGAATGAATATTCGAGTGAACCTCGAGTTGCCGTGTGCTATTCCTGTTGCTTCGCGATATGTTACAATTACCCGAGGTGAGACATGTTGGCATCCCCGTGGATCAACACCTTGTCCACTATGCCAGTTACCTCGTTGCCGGTATTGTTCTCTTTTCTCGTTCCCGTGTTCCGGCATCCCCGTGATCAAATCACAAAGTGTCTGGCCAGACGATGATGGATACTGTAACACCGAGAGGGCCCAGAGATATCTCTCCATCGTCGGAGGAGCAAATCCCAATCTTGAGCTATCAAGTTACTTGACATACTTTTCCATGAACCCGTAAGCCGCCGTAATAGCCACCCATTTACGGATGACGTTTAACAAACCCCAAAGTTCATGAAGCAAGCATGAAGAAACTCGATACTCTCATGGTCTAAGGAATCATGCAAACGTTAACCATCTCTGTGTTATTAACCATTAACTTATGACGAATGTATCTCATAGCATAACATCAATCGGGTCGATTCAACACAAGTGTTCTACCAACAATTGTGCCCTCAAAATTGCCGGCATAGCCATGCCCATGATCAGGAAAACAGGATCATCATGCAATACTTGAGCCAGTCATAGAGGCTTGACTAGGAATACATTTTACCGTTTATTATCCCACACGTGCACATGAGTTTCCCTCCAAGCCTCGTTTTATTTGTAGACTCAAGAATCATTGCAGTTATAGCATGGTACATAAACCTAATTATGAACAGGGAGATAATCAATAACATTTATTATTGCCTCTAGGGCATATCTCCTACAGGTGCGCCACTGCTATATAGCAGTGGCGCACCACATATGTGGTGCGCCATTAATGTCCATATTAGCTATAGCCCTTTTCCTAGTAGTGCAAGTTCTTCAGTGACAGAGATAAAGTTCTTCTGGTCTCTGAGGAAATTGGTCTGACTGAGGAGTTAGGATTTCGCTAGTGCGAATTGCCTACAGTGAGGAACATGATAGCCCTGAGGACATTCATAGTTCGAATTCCGACCGTTGCTGTGCTTAGCGCCATGTCGTCGTTTTCTCACAACAGATGCCAGGGGGTGGCTAATCGAGGTGAGAGCAAGGCTGCCGTGGAAGATCCGGGACGGGATAGGGTAGCAGTACGCGGTGGTTTACCCAGGTTCGGGGCCCTCGCGTGGAGGTAACACCCCTAATCCTGCATGTCTGATGATTTATGCGGTGTATCTGGTGGCAATACAGAGTTGCTCCTAGAGCTGTATTTGAGGAGGGAGAGGGAGCTTTGAGAGCTCATCCATCATGCCTCATGCGTGTGAGAGTGAGGGAATGGAAGAGAGCCTGAGGAGGCCAGGCCATGGGCTGGATCCCTGGGTCACCTTATAAAGGGTTGCCCAGGGGACAAGGGGTGGCCCACATGGCGTAACTACACTATTGGAGGTAACGGATGAGGGGACGCATGATGCAGGCTATAGTGCACCGCTATTGCTCAACAGTGTTGGACGCATGACGCGGGCTACAGTGTCGTCATATCGTGTCCGCCGGGACGTTGTGGTTGACTTCTCGTTGCTGGCTAGCTGGAGGAGTCGGACGGGGAGCCAGCCGGGAAGCCAGACGAGGAGCCAGCTGGAGCAGCCAGACCGGGGAGCCGGCCAACCGGGGAGCCGGCCAAACTGGGGAGCCGGCCAACATTGGAGCCGGCCAACCATGGAGCCGGCCAACATTGGAGCCGGCCAACCATGGAGCCGGCCAACCAGGAGCCAGCCGGACCGGGGAGCCAGCCGGACTGGGCAGCCAGCCGGAGCGGGGAGCCAGCCGGACCAGGGAGACAGCTGGCTTGGGGAGCCAGTCGAAGCGGGGAGCCAGCTGGAGTAGCCGAACGAGGGGTTGTGGAGCCGGCCAACCCTGGAGCCGGCCAACCTTGGAGCCGGCCAACCTTGGAGCCGGCCAACTGGGAGCCAGCCGGCCTTGGGAGCCAACCGGACCGGGGAGCCAGCCGGAGTAGCCGGACCGGGGCTCGTGGAGCCGGCCAACCCTGGAGCCGGCCAACCTTGGAGCCGGCCAACCTTGGAGCCGGCCAACTGGGAGCCAGCCAGAGCGGGGAGCCAGCCGGACCGAGGAGCCAGCCGGAGCAGCCGGACCGTGGGGCGTGGGCCGCCCCGATGTTTAAAAATGTTGAGTCGTCTCCTTGAGCCTACCCGGGGGTTATCCCCCCGACAGTAGCCTCCGAGCCTCCGGGTGACTTGGAGAGTCGGGCGGAGGGTTTTCGCTGTTGTTATAGCAGAGTTCGTTGGTGACGGTCGGCTCCGGGCCGCGGTCGGCGTGGCTTGCTTCCAGTGGGGGCGCGCCAGCGCACCCACTGGGTGTAGTCTCCGAGCCTCCGGGCAACTCGAAGAGTCGGGCGGAGGGTCTTCATTCATGCTAAAGCAGATGGTGGCGTCGAGGATGTCGGGTGCGTACGTGGAGTCCGCCGACTGATGGGCACGGGGCCCTGCCGGGCACGGACGCGGGGTCCGCCGGCTGGTGGGCGCGGGGCCCTGCAAGTCGCGGACGCGGGGTCCGCTGGCTGGTGGGCGCGGGGCCCTGTCGGGCGTGGACGCGGGGTCCATCGGCTAGTTGCTTCCAGCGGGGGCGCGCCAGCACACACGCTGGGTGTAGCCTCCGATCCTCCGGGCGACTCGAAGAGTCAGGCGGAGGGTTTTGCTATTGCTGAAGCAAACGGTGGCGTCGAGGATGTCGGGCACGGATGCGGGGTCCGCCGGCTGGTGGGCGCGGGGCCCTACCAGGCATGGACGTGGGGTCCGCCGGCTGGTGGGAGCGAGGCCTGCCGGGCGCGGATGCGGGGTCCGCCGACTGATGGCAAGGGGCTCTGCCGGGCGCGGATGCGGGGTCCGCCGGCTGGTGGGCGCGGTGCCCTACCAGGCATGGACGCAGGGTCCACCGGCTGGTGGGCGCGGGGCCCTGCCGGGCGCGGACGCAGAGTTCGCCGGTTGGCTGTTTCCTGCGGGGGCAAGCCAGCGCACCCGCTGGGTGTAGCCTCTGAGCCTCCGGGCGACTCGAAGAGTCAGGCGGAGGGTCTTCGTTGTTGCTGAAGCAGACGGTGGCGTCGAGGATGTCGGGCGTGGATGTGGGGTCCGCCGATTGATGGGCGCGGGGCCCTGCCGGGCGCGGATGCGGGGTCCGCCGGCTGGTGGGCTCGGGGCCCTACCAGGCATGGACACGGGGTCCACCGACTGGTGGGTGCGGGGCCCTGCCAGGCGCGGACGCGGAGTTCGCCGGTTGGCTATTTCCAGCGGGGGCGCGCTTGCGCACCCGCTGGGTGTAGCCTCTGAGCCTCCGGGCGACTCGAAGAGTTGGGCGGAGGGTTTTGCTGTTGCTGAAGCAGACGGTGGCGTCGAGGATGTCGGGCGCGGACTCGGGGACCGCCGACTGATGGGCGCGGGGCCCTGCCGGGCGTGGATGCGGGGTCCGCCGGCTGGTGGGCGCAGGGGCCTACCAGGCATGGACGCGGGGTCCACCGGCTGGTTGGAGCGGGGCCCTGCCGGGCGCGGACGCGGAGTTCGCCGGTTGATTGTTTCCAGCGGGGGCGCGCCAGCGCACCCGCTGGGTGTAGCCTCCGAGCCACCGGGCGACTGGAAGAGTCAGGCGGAGGGTCTTTGCTGTTGCTGAAGCAGACGGTGGCGTCGAGGATGTCGGCCGCGGACGCGGAGTCCTCCGACTGATAGGCGCGGGGCCCTGCCGGGCGCGGACGTGGGGTCCGCCGGCTGGTAGGCGCGGGGCCCTACCAGGCATGGACGCGGGGTCCATCGGCTGGTGGGAGTCGGGCCCTGCCGGGCGCGGACGCGGAGTTCGCCAGTTGGCTGTTTCCAACAGGGGCGCGCCAGCGCACCAGCTGGGTGTAGCCTCCGAGCCTCCTTGCGACTCGAAGAGTCGGGCGGAGGGTTTTGCTGTTCCTGAAGCAGACGGTGGCGTCGAGTATGTCGGGCGTGGACGCGGGGTCCGCCAACTGATGAGCGCGGGGCCCTGCCGGGCGCGGATGCTGGGTCCGCCGGCTGGTGGGCTCGGGGCCCTACCAGGCATGGATACGGGGTCCACCGACTGGTGGGAGCGGGGCCCTGCCGGGCGCGGACGCGGAGTTCGCCGGTTGGCTGTTTCCAGCGGGAGCGCGCCACCGCACCCGCTGGGTGTAGCCTCCGAGCCTCCGGGCGACTCGAAGAGTCGTGCGGAGGGTTTTGCTGTTGCTGAAGCAGAAGGTGGCGTCGAGGATATCGGGCGCGGACGCGGGGTCCACCGACTGATGGCCGCGGGGCCCTGCCGGGCGCGGAAGCGGGGTCCGCCGGCTGGTGCGCGCGGGGCCCTACCAGGCATGGACGCGGGGTCCACCGGCAGTGGGAGCGGGGCCCTGCCGGGCGCGGACACGGTGTTCGCCGGTTGGCTATTTCGAGCGGGGGCACGCCAGCGCACCCTTTGGGTGTAGCCTCCGAGCCTCCGGGCGACTCAAAGAGTCAGGCGGAGGGTCTTTGCTGTTGCTGAAGCAGACGGTGGCATCGAGGATGTCGGGCGCGGGGCCCTGCCAGGCGCGGACTTGGGGTCCACCGGCTGGTGGGCGCGGAGCCCTGTCGGGGACGGACGCGGAGTCCACTGATAGATTGGTGCGGAGCCCTGCCGGACGCGGACGCGGAGTCCGCTGGCTGATGCGCGCGAGGCGCTACCGGTTGGCTGTTTCCAGCGGGAGTGCACCAGTGCACCCTGCTGGGAGTAGCCTCCGGGTCTCCGGGTGAAGGGGTTCCCCATGGAAATGGTCGTGCAAAAGTCATAGTTAGCTGGCACAGATATATCAAATGTTCGGTTCTCGCAGTACGAGTTTTATGCAGAGGGTGCCGACTCGGTTTCGTCCGAGCCCCCTTCAGTCTTTTTCATGTTCTCTCTGCTCTTTGGCTTTTGCTCTTGTCGACCGGACAGCCGGGAGCCGGTCTGTAGCTGAGGTGAAGAGTGGGCCGCGGAATGGAGGGTATAGTACTCGGACTCTGGGAGCAGACACGACCGAGCAGATACTCACAAATGAAACAACCAGGTTGCCCAAGCCGTTTTCTCCCCGGACGTTTTTCGCGTGTGGTGACCTCCAGCTTTTGCTCTCGCTAGCCGGACAGCCGCGGTGCGGTCTGTAGCTGAGACAAAGAATGGGCCTTCAGTCCCATGGACGCTACTAAGCCGTCTATGGGTATGAACGTATCGGCCCAAATGGCTAGCCCCGGGCCGAGACTAGTTGGCGCCGGCGTGAACAGTAAAGTAGCTGAAACAAATGCGGGGATGGCCCCGAGGGTCGCTCGGGGTATCCGTTTTTTGTGCGCAACACGAAGATATGCGGGTGAAAAGCACATATTGCTTTTTGCTGCCGGCGAGACGGTTGTTGTCGATGACAGCCGGCACGGTTTTTTGCCAGCGGCGTGTGCCGGCGCACCCGCTGGGTGTAGCCGTTGAGCCTCTGGTGGTCGGCGGGTGTGCCAGCCGGCCGGATCTGACCGGTCGGACGTCGAAGAGGATGGGCAGCTGGAGCCGGCTTGGTGTCGAAGTAGGCGGGCAGACCAGCCGGCCAGGCGACAATGCGTGTCAGACGACCGAGTGGAGATGCGGGTGCAATTAGCCTTTTTTTTGGGCATGGGCAGCCGGCCTCACATTTTCTTTCTAGCCGGCTCCTACCGGACCGGGGAGCCAGCCAGACCGGGGAGCCAGCCGGAGCGGGGAGCCAGCCGGACCGAGGAGCCAGTCGGACCGGGGAGCCAGCCAGAGCAGCCGGACCGGGGGGCTTGGAGCTGGCCAACCCTGGAGCTGGCCAACTGGGAGCCAGCCGGAGTGGGGAGCCAGCCGTAGCAGCTGGACCGGGGGTCGTGGAGCCGGCCAACCCTGGAGCCGACCAACCTTGGAGCCGGCCAACTGGGAGCCAGCCGGAGTGGGGAGCCAGCCTGACCTCAACCTTGGAGCCAGCCAACTGGGAGCCAGCGGCCTGGGGAGTCAGCCGGAGCCGACGCGCGCGGGCGCACGGGTGCGAAGCGGGGCGTGGTCGCGCGGGCGAGTGCTGGCGCAGGCGAGGAGGCCGCGGCGAGCCCATGCGGGGGGACAGGCACACCCGGGGCAACGCAGTCGGAGCAAAGGCAAGGTGATGCGGGCGAGGACGAAGTAGCGGCCGCTCCGTAGCGCACGGACGCAGGCGGACCAGCAGCCGCACCGCGCGGACGCGGGCGACGGGGCGCCACGGGCGCACGGCCTGGAGCGGCCGCGAGGACGAGCAGACGATCGCGCCGGAGCGAGACGCGGCGCGGGGGCGCACGGGAGACTGGGGCACATGGTCCCGGCGAAGCCGCTATGGTGGTGACGAAGAGGGTCCCGCCCGGACTACGATTCCAGCAGCAGCGAGCCACACGGTGGGCGCCAACTATCGACGTTTTCTCACAACAGATGCCAGGGGGTGGCTAATCGAGGTGAGAGTAAGGCTGCCATGGAAGATCCGAGATGGGATAGGGTAGCAGCACGCGGTGGTTTACCCAGGTTCGGGGTCCTCGCATGGAGGTAACACCCCTAATCCTACATGTCTGATGATTTATGTGGTGTATCTGGTGGCAATACAGAGTTGCTCCTGGAGCTGTATTTGAGGAGGCAGAGGGAGCTGTGAGAGCTGTTCCTTCATGCCTCATGCATGTGAGATTGAGGGAATGGGAGAGAGCCTGAGGAGGCCAGGCCATGGGCTGGCTCCCTGGGTCACCTTACAAAGGGGTGCCCAGGGGACAAGGGGTGGCCCACATGGGCTAACTACACTATTGGAGGTGACGGATGAGGGGACGCATGATGCATGCTACAGTGCACCGCTATTGCTCAGCAGTGTTGGACGCATGACGTGGGCTACAGTGTCTTCATGTCGTGTCCGACGGGACATTGTGGTTGACTTCTCGTAGCTGGCCAGCTGGAGGAGCCGGACGTGGAGCCAGCCGGGAAGCCGGACGAGGAGCCAGCTGGAGCAGCCGGACCGGGGAGCCGGCCAAACTGGGGAGCCGGCCAACATTGGAGCCGGCCAACTAGGAGCCAGCCGGACCGGGGAGCCAGCTGGACTGGGCAGCCAGCCGGTGCGGGGAGCCAGCCGGATCGGGGAGCCAGCCGGAGTGGGGAGCCAGCTAGAGTAACCGGACAGGGGGTTGTGGAGCCGGCCAACCCTAGAGACACCCAACCTTGGAGCCGGCCAACCTTGGAGCCAGCCAACTGGGAGCCAGCCGGCCTGGGGAGCCAGCCGGACCGGGGAGCCAGCCGGAGTAGCCGGACCGGGGCTCGTGGAGCCGGCCAACCTTGGAGCCGGACAACTGGGAGCCAGCCGGACTGGGGAGCCAGCCGGAGCGGGGAGCCAGCCAAACCGAATTGCCAGCCGGAGCAGCCGGACCGGGGGGCGTGGGCCACCCCGATGTTTTAAAATGTTGAGTCGTCTCCTTGAGCCTACCCGGGGATTATCTCCCCGACACGCCAGCTGTCCCAAAATATCTTATCCACATAACGGTCATATCATTGGGGGCATTTTTGTCTTATCATGTTGGGTTGCACCCTGGCTATAAATAGCCACCCCCACAACCACTAGCTGGTTGGCTGCTCCGAGAGAGAACTTGACAAGTGTCATTTGAGAGCAACCCATCCTCTGAGGACTTTGAGAGAAAATCATCAGCAAGGAAAAACCCCAAAACCCAAACACCTAAAATCCCAAAGTGATTGAGCATCACTGAAGAGATTGTTCCTGTGTGGAACCGACGCTTGTTACCTTTGAAGACTGTGTATCTTCCAGACGGTTAGGCGTCATGGTCTAGAGCATCCAAGAGGAACTGTGGATCACCGGGTGATCGAGTTTGTGAAGGTTTGGAAGTCTACCTTGAAGACTTACCACGAGTGTTGGACGAGGTCTGTGTGACCTTAGCTCAAGGAGAATACGGTAAGGACTTTGTGTCCTAGGACTATGTGTCCTTTGGTTTAAATACCAAGCCACTCCGAACCAGACGTACGACTGTCACAGCAGTTGGAACTGGGTTATCAAATCATTGTCTTCACCGAGCTACTGGTTCTATTTCTTCAATCCTTTCATGTCCTCGTGTACTTGTTGATGAAATTGAACATTACTATTTGAAGACTTTGATGTAAAACTTTCTCAATTTCCGCAACCCAAATTCTTCAGTCACTTTGTCTTCCGCCTACTTATCCTGTTTACACGCTACTTGTGCTCTGTGTATGTTTCATTTCATCATGATGAATATGCTTCTGCTTTGTTATGCATGCACTTGAGTACTTATTCCGCTTCCTCTATTTCGTCACTTAGCAAATTCCTCAAGTAGAAATTCCTCAGTGACGAATTTGTAAAAATCACCTATTCACCCCCCCTCTAGTCGATATAATGCACTTTCAACTCTGCCCTCTACCAAAGGGGGAGCCGGGGTGCCACCACCGGTGCCGCCCGTAACAGAGCAGGCCGAAACGGGATGGCCTTCTGTTATGGAGGAGACTTTGACTAGCTCCTCCATCGCCGAAGAACACCGTGCGCTCATGGGTGCGGTTTTACAAAGCATTCGGTCTGTTGATAGCGGACTGAAGGAGGCTTTCAACGGCCTCTTGGCGGGCACCAAGTAAGTGATACCCTTTTACAAAGAAAATTTAATTTATAAGGTTATGCAATCCTCATATATAGTAGCCCCCGAGCCCTGGGTGAGTTTGAAAAACTCAATTGGGGGTCCAATAGTTCAAAAACACTAATAATAGTAAAAGTGAATCATAGCCCCCGAGACTCTGGCAGCTTTGGAGAAAACCTGGCAGAGGGTCTAAAAACCGATAGCTCGGGAGTCTGACACACATATGCTATTTTGCAGGCCTCGTGTTCAGCTTCAGCCACCAATGCCGTGGAGTTGACCGAGTTGAATCGGAAGCTCAAGAGCTCTGATGAGGAGCTCGATCGTCTCATCAAGCGGTTTGACGAAGCGCAAGGTAAGTCCGGACTGTACTGTTTTAGCCGTTGTTTTCCTCATCAATTGAGATATTTGGGCTTTATCCCTAAGTGCGGGTTGCCCATTATAACTGCAGCTATCACCGCGGAGGTCGAGAACCTCAAGGCCGAGCTAAAAAGGCGAAGCAAGAGGCTGCAGAGCAGAAGGCGGCGGCTGAACGAGCGTCTGCCGAACTGTCGTCGGTGAAGACCATCAGCGACAAGCACGGGGCCAGGGTGGCCAAGGTGCAGCAGGAGCTCAAGGATGCCTTCACTAAATGTGAGGTCCTTGAGTAAAAGAGTAAGGATCAAGCCTCCAAACTGTCCTCGTTGACATTGGCGATCCGGGAGGAGTGGGTGGAGAGGCGGTTCCATCAAGAAGAGCTCCGCCAATTCAAGCTAATCGCGGATTGTAAGACGTACTTACTGCAATGTGTCTTTGGTGGCAACAGGTTCGCGTTGCTCACTTGAGTGTGGTGTTCCTCAGGCGCTTTTGCGCATCTTCTGAGGAGTGCGGCGGATGCAGCAAAGCACTTTGTGTCCCGGGACAGAGATGTCGAGTAGAGGCTGTTTTGGGCGCAAATTTCAAGCACCCGAGCAACCTCCCCTCCTCTCTAATCAGATGAAACAGCTGATGGAGTTGCATCGGATGGCGGAGCCGGCCATGAAGGACCTCTGCGTCAGGCCATGGCCTTCAGAGCCGCTGCCGAGCAGCTACTTCGGCCTGGTGCAGAAGCTGTGTGACGCCGCGCCCCGGATTGACGTCCTGAAGCGCTCCATATGCATTGAGGGAGCTCGGATGGCCTTTGCAAAGACCATGGCGCATTGACCTAGGAAGGAGCATAGGTGCCCCGAGAAATACATCCCCATCGTAATGGATGGTGCACGGGCGAAAGAGGCTCAGTGCCCAAAAGATGTAATATATGAATGAGCGTACTATCATGTATCAAATGACAGTTAACTGATGTGGCTAGAGACTGCCTCGGTATTTCCCCAAAGAGGAAGGGATGATGCAGCATAGCTACGGTAAGTATTTCCCTCAGTTATGAAACCAAGGTTATCGAACCAGTAGGAGAACCAAGAAACACTATGTAAACGGTACCTGCACACAAAGAACAAATACTTGCAACCCGACGTGTAAGAGAGGTTGTCAATCTCTCCACGGTAAAAGATAGATTGATTTGTATGAGATTGGATAAATAGATCGCACAAGAACACAAAATAAAAGATGTAAACAAAAATTGCACCAAGGTATTTTTGGGTTTTTGGAATAATAGATCTGAAAGCAAATGCGAAGAAGATAGAACGGAAAGCAATATATTATAAGGATAGACTCGGGGGCCATAGGTTTCACTAGTGGATTCTCTCATGAGTATAGCACACGTTGGGTAAACAAATTACTGTTGGGCAATTGATAAAAGATCAAATAATCATGACGATATCCAAGCCAATGATCATTATATAGGCATCACGTCCAAGATTAGTAGACCGAAATGATTCTGCATCTACTACTATTACTCCACACATCGACCGCTATCCAGCATGCATCTAGTGTATTAAGTTCATGGAGAAACGGAGTAATGCAATAAGAACGATGACATGATGTAGACAAGATCTATTCATGTAGGAATAGACCCCATCTTGTTATCCTTAATAGCAACGATACATGCGTGCCTCGCTGCCCCTTCTGTCACTGGGAGAGGACACCGCAAGATCGAACCCATCACAAAGCACCTCTTCCCATGGCAAGAAAAATTGATCTAGATGCCCTAACTAAACCAAAGATTCTAAGAAGAAATACGAGGTTATACATAATCATGCATATAAGAGATCAAAGAAGACTCAAATAATATTCATGGATAGAAACTGATCATGAACTCAAACTTCATCGGATCCCAACAAACACACCGCAAAAAGTCATTACATCAAATAGATCTCCAAGAGACCATTGTATTGAGAATCAAAAGAGAGAGAGGAAGCCATCTAGCTACTTCCTACGGACCCGTTGGTCTATGGTGGATTACTCACGCACCATCGGAGAGGCACCCACGAAGACGATGCACCCCTCCGTGATGGTGTTAGATTGGATCTCACGGTTCTGGAACTTGCGGCGGCTGGAATTGTTTTTCGTCGACTCCCCGAGGGTTTCTAGAATATTTGGGTATTTATAGAGCTGAGAGGCGGTGGAGAGGGGTCCCGAGGAGGGCACAACCCACCAGACCGTGCCAGGGCCCTCTTGCGCGCCCTGGTGTCTCGTGGCCTCCTTGGGCCTCCTCTCAGGTACTTCCTTGGCTCCCAAGTTGTCTTCTAGCCCACAAAAAATCTCCAAAAAGTTTCATGGCAATTGGGCTTCGTTTGGTACTGATATTCTGCGAAATAAAAAACAATCAAAAAACAGCAACTGGCACATGGCACTATGTCAATAGGTTAGTCCCAAAAAATGATAAAAAGTTGGTATAAAATGATTGTAAAACATTCAAGAATGATAATATAACAGCATGGAACAATCAAAAATTATAGATACGTTGGAGACGTATCAGCATCGCCAAGTTTAATTCCTGCTCGTCCTCGAGTAGGTAAATGATAAAAACAGAATTTTCGATGTGGAATGTTGCCTAACATGTTCATCACATATTCTTTTCTTTTGTAGCATGGATATTTGGACTTTTAGATGGTTCAAAGCAATATTCTAGTTTTGACATGAAGACTTCAATAATCAAGCATACCAACAAGCAACCATGTCTTTCAAAATATCAACACTAAAGAAAGTTATCCCTGGCCCATCATGCTCAATCATTGATCCATTCATGAAACACACTCAAATATTAGCTACACCCAATGCACAAGTTCGATCATAGTGCCCCCTGGTTGGTGCTTTATAAGAGAAGATGGAGACTCAAATAAAAATAAAAATTGCATAAAGTAAATAGATAGGCCCTTCGCAGAGGGAAGTAGGGATTTGTAGAGGTGCCAGAGCTCAAGGTTTAAATTGAGAGAGAAAAATATTTTGGGTGTCATGCCTTTCCTGTCAACGAAAACGACCGAGAATTTTCAATACCTTTCCATGCTAGATATATCATAAGCGGTTCCCAAACAGAAAATAAAGTTTATTCCTGTTTCCACCATTCTTTCACAATCCATGGCTAGCCGTATCCACGGGTGCCTTCCATACCAACACTTTCCAAGGAATTTATTATTTCACAACATAAAGTAAATTTCTTTTTCATTTCGGGACTGGGCATCCCTATTACCGTTGTACTCTCGTGTGAAGACAAGTGAATAAACACTCATCTTGAGAATAACACATCTAGCATAGAAAAATATCGGTCACCCCCTTCCGCTTCATGAGCGGTACGAGCACACAAAAAGGAAATTTATTTTGAAAATTAGAGATGGCACATACAAATTTGCTTGGAACGGCACGGAAATACCGCATATAGGTAGGTATGGTGGACTCGTATTGCAAAACTGGGTCTAGGGAATTTGGATGCCCAAGTAGTATTTCTACTTAGTACAAGTGAAGGCTAGCAAATAGATTGAGATGCAACCAACCAAGAAACGAAAATTCTCATAAACGGGCATTAAGCATAACTAACACCGAATAATGCACCATAAGTAGGGTGTAATTTCATTGCATAACTATTGACTTTTGTGCTTGCATAGGGAATCACAAACCTTAACACCAATATTCTTACTAAAGCATAATTACTAATCAACATGACTCACATATCACTATCATCATGTCTCAAAACTTATTACAAGGAATCAAGTTTCATTTGTCCAATGATCTTCATTAAAGTTTTGATTATATCCCTCTTGAATATCTATCACTTTGGGACTAGTTTCATATATTGCCATTGCTTTTGACAAGCTCAAATAAATTTAAGTGAAGAACATGAGCATAAAAATTTCATCTCTCAAAATAATATAAGTGAAGCATGCGAGACTTTCTTCAAAATTTGCTAACTCTTAAATTAATCTAAGTGAAGTATGAGGGTATTTCTTCAAAAATTTAAAGCACGCCGTGCTCAAAAAGATATAAGTGAAGCACTAGAGCAATTCCATAGCTCAAAAGATTTAAGTAAAGCATATAGAGCAATTCTAACAAATCATAGCATAATTTTGGCTCTCTCAAATTGGTGTGTCCAGAAAGGATACTTGTGACAAAATAGAAAACAAATAAATCAAAGAATAATATGGTACAAGACTCTCCAAGCAAAACTCATGATATGTGACGAATAAAAATATAGCTCCAAGTAAAATACCGATAGACGTTAGAAGAAAGAGGGGATGCCACTCGGGGCATGCCCCAGCTTAGTTGGTTGTTTCTCCTTCGATATTATCTTGGGGTGCCGTAGCATCCCCAAGCTTAGGCTCTTTTCACTTCTTATTCCTTCATCCATCGCGATCTCACACAAAACTTGAAAACTTCAATCACACAAAACTTAACAAAACCTTCGTGAGATCTGTTAGTATAATAAATCAAATCACCAATCTAATTACTGTTGCAAACCCATTCGTATTTTATTATTACATTATACCTACTGTATTCTAACTATACCATGGCTTATACCCTCCAATACAAGCCATAGATTCATCAAAATAAGCAGACAATGCAACGAAAACAAAATCTGTCAAAAACAGAACAGTCTGTAGTAATCTATACTCTATCCATACTTCTGTCACTCTAAAAATGCTGAAAAATTAGGACAGCGTAGGCAATTTGTATATCAATCTTGTGTAAAAAATCAGAATTTTTCGTTACTTCTGTGATTTTTAAGAATTCTTTTACTGGATGCAAAAGTTTCTGTTTTTCAACAAGATCAAATCAACTATCACCCAACATAATCCTAATGGCTTTACTTGGCATAAACACTAATTAAAACATAAAAACACAATCATAACAGTAGCATAATTGTGTAAACACTGAAGAACAGAAAGAAAAAGGTAAAAATAATTTTTATTCATTGGGTTGCCTCCCAACAAGATCTTTCTTTATAGCCATTAAGATAGGCTTGAGATTTCAATGATGCCCTCATGAAAGATAATAATAGCAACACAAAGAGAGCATCATGAAGCATATGTAAAAGACACTGAAGTCTAACATACTTCCTATTCATAGGCATTTTATAAGCAAACAAATTATCAAGGCAAGCAAAAAACTAGCATATGGAAGGAAGAAGAAAGAGACAATAGCAATCTCAACATGAAGAGAGGTAATTTAGTATCATGAAAATTTCTACAACCATAATTTCCTCTCTCATAATAATTACATGTAGGATCATAATAAAATTCAACAATATATCTATCATAAACAATACTCTCTTTATGATCAACATGCATAAAGTTTTTATCATCTTCCAAAATAGTGGGATTATCGTCAACTAAAGTTATGACATCTCCAAACCACTTTTGTCAAAAAAATCATAAGATTGAACACTCTCCAAATATGTGGGATTCTTTTTACCTAAAGTTGACACTCTTCCAAACCCACTTTCGATACTATTGCAAACATTATTATCAATAACATATTCAACATGAGGCTTAAATTAATTTTCAAGATCATAAGAAGCATTATCACCCCAATCATGATCATTGCAATAAGAAGTTGACATGACAAAATTATCATTCCCAAGCTTGTAGTTTTGCATATCATTAACATAATTGACATTAATAGAATTTATAGTAACATCATTGCAATCATGCTTTTCAATCAAGGAGCTATCATGAATCACCTTATAAATTTCTTCTTTCAACACTTCAACAAAATTTCCAGATTCATGATTTTCAAACAAAACTTCATAGAGATAATCAAGTCCACTCAACTCACTAGCAATTGGTTCATCATAATTTGGTCTTTTGAAAAGATTAGCAAGTGGATGAGGATCCATATCAATAGGATTTTAGCAAGCGAAGATGCAAGCAAATACAAGGCACATGGCAACACAAGCAAAGATAGCAAACAAGCAAAGAGGCAAATAGAAAAGAGGGTGAATAAAACAGCAATTTTTTTGTGAAGTGGGGGAGATGAAAACGAGATGCAAATGGAAAATAATGTAAATTGCAAGGAGATGAGATTTGAGATAAGGAACCTGATAGATGTCGATGATGTCTCCCCGGCAACGGCGCCAGAAATTCCTTTGATGTGGCTTGAGACTGCGTCGGTAATTCCCCAAAGAGGAAGGGAAGATGCAGCACAGCTACGATAAGTATTTCCCTCAGTTATGAAACCAAGGTTATCGAACCAGTAGGAGAACCGAGCAACACTATGTAAACAGTACCTGCACACAAAGAACAAATACTTGCAACCCGACGCGCAAGAGAGGTTGTCAATCTCCCACGGTAAAATATAGATTGATTTGTATGAGATTGGATAAATATATCGCTCAAGAACACAAAATAAAAGATGTAAACAAAAAGTGCAGCAAGGTATTTTTGGGTTTTTGGAATAATAGATCTGAAAGCAAATGCGAAAAAAGATAGATCGGAAAGCAATATATTATAAGGATAGACCCGGGGGCCGTAGGTTTCACTAGTGGATTCTCTCATGAGTATAGCACACGGTGGGGAAACAAATTAATGTTGGGCAATTGATAGAAAATCAAATAATCATGACGATATCCAAGCAATGATCATTATATAGGCATCACGTCCAAGATTAGTAGACCGAAACGATTCTGCATCTACTACTATTACTCCACACATCGACCGCTATCCAGCATGCATCTAGTGTATTAAGTTCATGGAGAAACGGAGTAATGCAATAAGAATGATGACATGATGTAGACAAGATCTATTCATGTAGGAATAGACCCCATCTTGTTATCCTTAATAGCAACGATACATGAGTGCCTCGCTGTCCCTTCTGTCACTGGGAGAGGACACCGCAAGATCGAACCCATCACAAAGCACCTCTTCCCATGGCAAGAAAAATCGATCTAGTTGGCCTAACTAAACCAAAGATTCGAAGAAGAAATATGAGGCTATAAATAATCATGCATATAAGAGATCAAAGAAGACTCAAATAATATTCATGGATAGAAACTGATCATGAACTCAAACTTCATCGGATCCCGACAAACACACCGCAAAAAGTCATTACATCAAATAGATCTCCAAGAGACCATTGTATTGAGAATCAAAAGAGAGAGAGGAAGCCATCTAGAGCAACTGCCTACGGACCCATAGGTCTATGGTGGACTACTCACGCATCATCGGAGAGGCACCCATGACGACGATGCACCCCTCCGTGATGGTGTTAGATTGGATCTCGCGGTTCTGGAACTTGCGGTGGCTGGACTTGTTTTTCGTCGACTCCCCGAGGGTTTCTGCAATATTTCCATATTTATAGAGCTGAGAGGCGGTGGAGAGGGGTCCCGAGGAGGGCACAACCCACCAGGCCACGCCAGGGCCGTCTAGCGCGCCCTGGTGTCTCGTGGTCTCCTCGGGCCTCCTCTCAGGTACTTCCTTGGCTCCCAAGTTGTCTTCTGGCCCAAAAAAAATCTCCAAAAAGTTTTGTGGCAACTGGGCTTCGTTTGGTACTGATATTCTGCGAATTAAAAAACAAGCAAAAAACAGCAACTGGCACTTGGCACTATGTCAATAGGTTAGTCCCAAAAAATGATATAAAGTTGCTATAAAATGATTGTAAAAAATTCAAGAATGATAATATAACTGCATGGAACAATCAAAAATTATAGATACATTGGAGACGTATCATTAACTCTTGTGCTTTATAATGCAGTTATTTTGCATGGTATATCATGCTTAACTTTTGTTTATTTTGACTCCTGTGTGGCCGTTTTAACTGAAAGTTGCCAGTCGTCGGTTTTAGCCCCCTTGTAGATGCTACCAGGGGTGTTTCGACCATAACACTGTGACCCTTAGCCGACATGTCGGTGCCCGGAGGCGGTAGTGTGTAAGGGAAACGAGGCAATCGCACTATGTGGCTTTAGTGCTTTCACTTAGCCGTAGGAGCTTGACTACGGGGGCTGGTGACTAGCCCCCTGTGTTTTGTGATGTACGGGTAAGCCGAGGTTGAAACCATTATCACTTGGTTTGTGCGAATACAAACTCTTCGTATAACACGGTATAACCTCCATCGATTTTTAGTTTAACACTTGTCATCAGATCGCCAACCAGTTCTCGCTTATTATGTCGGTCAGTTTTCGGCTCTCTCCACTGAGGTACTTAACCAGGCGAGCTGGAAATACAATCACAGTGGTTCTACGTTTACCCTCTTAGCCGAACATGCGGAACGTAAGAGGGTAAACACAGGAGCCGGGCAACCCAACTATTGACCCAAGACATAATTCGGAACCGATACATATAATGCAATATCCGAGACGCCGAACACATAAGATAAAATAGTGTCGGAATGGTGTTTGGGCGCGAGTTTTATAGTCTAGCTCCCGGTCTATTAGTTGGCCACATCTAAGGAAAATATGTAGCGAACTAGCTTGTTTCGGCGTCGAAGAACGGAAAAAAAAGTTATGCAAAAATAAGTGACTGCAATGGGACCGTGAAAAATGGTCTTTATTTCCGATGGACTAGTACAATCCGAACTGCCGAAGCAACTGTTATAGATACTTTGTTTAAAAATAAACTTTTACAGACGAAAGGTTTATACATGACCTTTATGAGTAGTTTGACGTCCCTACTGTGCCCTGTTGCACGTCTGCGTCTTTGCTCTCGAGGGGGTTGTGCTCCTTTAAAGGAGATAGTGATCGGCGATCGGACCTTTAAGAGAGGGTCTTCAGAAGTCGTCGTAATATGTTAGCTTGATACTGGGTAGGTCCTAGATGGTAACTGCTATTACCCAAAGATGCGTTTGACCTACTACAGGAATCACTGAATTTGTCATCTGTACGGCTGACGGCGGGGGCTCGGGGGCGACAGAGAGAGAGAGAGGGGGTGGGGGGTCGGGGACGGCCGTTAGTATATAGTATCTTTGTTGTCTTCTAGTAGACGGCAAAGAGCATAGCAGCAGATGGCAAAGAATATACGGGCGGCATCCAGGCTGTCCGTTTGACCTCAACCATCCAGGTTCTTTGCTGTCTGCTTTTACGCTCTTTGCCGTCTGCTAGCAGACGACAAACAGTGGGCAGATGGCAAGTAGTATCTATGCCATCTGTCCACTCTTTGCCGTTAGCTACCCAAAAGCTGACGGCAAAGACCATCTTTGCCGTCCGCTAGCAGACAGCAAAGAGTGGACATGTGCTCATCCAAGTCCCTAAGCAACCCGGCAACGACATTGATGTATACCTAAGGCCACTAGTTGATGAACTTCTACAGTTGTGGAAAAAACCAGGTGTAAATGTGTGGGATGCGCACACACAGAAGGAAATTGACCTACGAGCGTTGCTGTTTGTAACCATCAATGATTGGCCTGCTCTTAGTAACCTTTCAGGACATACAAACAAGGGATACAATGCATGCACGCACTGTTTAGATGATACTGAAAGTATATATTTGGATAAATGTAAGAAGAATGTGTACCTGGGACATCGTCGATTTCTACCGATCAAGCATATCTTAAGAAAGGCAGGCAACCATTTCAAAGGTGAGCCAGATAACCGGAAGAAGCCTGGCCTCCGTACTGGTGAATATATATTTGATATGGTCAAGGATTTACAGGTAATCTTTGGAAAGGGTCCTGGCGGACAATCTGTTCCGAATGACGCCAACGGACACGCACCCATGTGGAAGAAGAAATCTATATTTTGGGAACTTGAATATTGGAAAGCCCTAGAGGTCCGCAATTCAATCGACGTGATGCACGTGACGAAGAATCTTTGTGTGAACCTGCTAGGCTTCTTGGGCGTGTATGGAAAGACAAAAGATACACCGGAGGCACGGGAGGACAAGCAAAGAATTAACGAAAAAGACGGCATGCCTCCAAAGCAGTATCAAGGTCCTGCCAGCTACGCTCTTACGAAAGAAGAGAAGGAAATCTTTTTTGAATGCCTGCTCAGAATCAAGGTCCCGTCTGGCTTCTCGTTGAATATAAAGGGAATAATAAATATGGCAGAGAAAAAAAATTCAAAATCTAAAGTCTCATGACTGCCACGTGATTATGACGCAATTACTTCCGGTTGCACTTAGGGGGCTTCTACCGGAAAATGTTCGATTAGCCATTGTGAAGCTATGCACATTCCTCAATGCAATTTCTCAGAAGGTAATCGATCCAGAAATCCTACCAAGGTTACAGAATGACCTGGTCCAATGTCTTGTCAGTTTCGAGTTGGTGTTCCCTCCATCCTTCTTCAATATTATGACGCACGTTGTAGTTCACCTAGTCGAAGAGATTAGCATTCTGTGTCCTGTATTTCTACACAATATGTTCCCCTTCAAGAGGTTCATGGGAGTCTTAAAGAAATATGTTCATAACCGTGCTAGGCCAGAAGGAAGCATCGCCAAGGGATATGGAACAGAGGAGGTTATTGAGTTTTCTGTTGACTTTGTTCCTGACATTAAGCCGATTGGTCTTCCTGAATCGCGGCATGAGGGGAGACTGGGTGGAAAAGGCACATTAGGAAAGAAAGAAGCAATAAATATGGACGGGCATTTTTTCACTCAAGCACACTACACGGTTCTACAAAATTCCACCTTGGTGACTCCATATATGGAGGAACACAAGGATATTGTACGGTCCATGAACCCGGAGCAGTCTGACCCCTGGATTGAACGTAAACATATGGAGACTTTTGCCGGTTGGTTGCAAACAAAGCTCATCAATGACAACGATGTTCCAGATGAACTGTACTGGTTGGCCAAGACACCAAGTTCGACTGTAACGACTTTCAAAGGGTACGAGATAAATGGGAATACATTTTACACGATCGCCCAAGATAAAAAGAGCACCAACCAAAACAGTGGTGTCCGCTATGATGCAACCAACTTTCAAGACACATATTATGGTTACATAGAGGAGATATGGGAACTTGACTATGGACCTGATCTTAAGGTCCCTTTGTTTCGGTGCAAATGGGTCAAATATACTGGAGGCGGGGTACAGGTAGACCCGCAGTACGGAATGACAACAGTGGATCTCAACAATCTTGGATACACAGACGACTCATTCGTATTAGCCAATGATGTGGCTCAGGTTTTCTATGTGAAGGACATGTCTAGCAAACCGAGGAGAAAAAAAGATAAGGAAGCAAATACATCATACGATGAGCCAAAGCGCCACATAGTTCTTTCAGGGAAAAGAAACATTGTGGGAGTGGAGGACAAGACAGACATGTCAGAAGATTATGAAAAGTTTCATGAAATCCCTCCCTTCAGAGTGAAGACTGACCCAAGCATCCTGTTAAATGATGAAGATTCTCCATGGTTACGGCGCAATCATAAGCAAGGGACAAACAAGCAGAAAAAGTCTTACACCGCGAGATCCCACTCTGGGATGTGACCGGCTTCACCGTCATCACTTTCTATGTGAAGGACATGCATGCATTTTCTAGCATGGTATCTTTGTAACAGTTTGTACACGAAGTGCATCCAGTTTGTACACGAAGTGTAACAGTAACCCTCTCAACTCTTTAGAAGTTGCTATGTGGGTGAAATTATGATGTCATGCCAAGTTACAACCTTTTCAGAGTTCATTTGTACTGCTTTTGAAATTCAGGGATGTGGGTGGGTGAAATTATGTGAAATTATGATGTCATGCCAAATTATGATGTCCGGAGTTAAAATAAGTTATTAAAAATGTAGGAGAGGCGCAATGATCACCTACACGTTGCTTAGCTTCAGGCCTTGAGAAACTGCAGATAGCTCCGTGCAGTCTACACCATTTCCTCAAGGCCTGAAGCTAAGCAACGTGCAGGTGAGCATTGCGCCTCTCCTTCATCGTTCTTCATCTCTGCACTCAGGGCTTATAAACCGCCACGAGTCCCTCTCGCTTGGCGAGGTGGGACTAAATTTTAGCCACTCCCAGGACCGAGGTCGTACCAATCAGGAAGAAGCACACGGATCTTGTGTTTCTTTCAAGCGCTTGTGAGCTGTTGGATCAGCACTATAACTAGTCCCGGTTCGTGCTAGCAACCGGGACTAAAGAGGCACACGACCCTATATATAACCCACCTTTCGGACATGTTCGACACTTAGTGTGTGTACTCATTCGGATTCAAATCATTCGGATTCCCTGCATACGGTCCAACGGTGCATTTCATATTTCCACCGTTGGGCTGTATGCAGGGGAAACCGTGTGTTTTGTTGATCTATCTAGAAATCCTTTAGTTCATCGACCGAATACAAATCATTCGGATTCCCTGCATACGGTCCGACGGTGCATTTCATATGCGGGCACTCACGAGCCACCGTCGGGCTGTACGCAGGGGAAACCGTGTGTTTTGTTGATCTATCTAGAAATACTTTAGTTCATCGACCGAATACAAATCATTCAGATTCCCTGCATACGGTCCGACGGTGCATTTCATATGCGGGCACCCACGAGCCACCGTCGGGCTGTATGCAGGGGAAACCGTGTGTTTTGTTGATCTATCTAGAAATCCTTTAGTTCATCGACCGAATACAAATCATTCGGATTCCCTGCATACGGTCCGACGGTGGATTTCATATGCGGGCACTCACGAGCCACCGTCGGGTTGTGTGCAGGGGAAAGGATGATGCTCAATTGTCCGTTTTGTACACGAAATGCATCCAGTTTTTGCCGTAACCCTCTCAACTCTTTAGAAGTTGCTATGTGGGTGAAATTATGATGTCATGCCAAGTTACAACCTTTTCAGGGTTCGTTTGTACTGCTTTTCAAATTCAGGGTCATTTAGCTCAAAATAAATCATTAAATGCATGAAAAATATCAAATGAAGTCAGAAAGGGTTGAAAATTGATGATGTGCCTTTGAATGGTGCATATTGAACACACAAAAAGTATGGAGTTAAAATAGGTGATTAAAAATGAAATCCCTTTGTAATAGATGAGTTTTCGTCCGAAACCCTCATACTTCGAAAGAGATTGTCCAATTTGTACACGAAGTGCATCCAGTTTTTGCCGTAACCCTCTCAACTCTTTAGATGTTGCTATGTGGGTGAAATTATGATTCATGCCAAGTTACAACCTTTTCAGAGTTCATTTGTATTGCTTTTCAAACTCAGGGTCATTTAGCTCAAAATAAATCATTAAATGCATGAAAAATATCAAATGAAGTCAGAAAGGGTTGAAAATTGATGATGTGCCTTTGAATGGTGCATATTGAACACACAAAAAGTATGGAGTTAAAATAAGTTATTAAAAATGAAATCCCTTTGTAATAGATGAGTTTTCGTCCGAAACCCTCATACTTCGAAAGAGATTGTCCAATTTGTACACGAAGTGCATCCAGTTTTTGCCGTAACCCTATCAACTCTTTAGAAGTTGCTATGTGGGTGAAATTATGACGTCATGCCAAGTTACAACCTTTTCAGAGTTCATTTGTACTGCTTTTCAAACTCAGGGTCATCTAGCTCAAAATAAATCATTAAATGCATGAAAAATATCAAATGAAGTCAGAAAGGGTTGAAAATTGATGATGTGCCTTTGAATGGTGCATATTGAACACACAAAAAGTATGGAGTTAAAATAAGTTATTAAAAATGAAATCCCTTTGTAATAGATGAGTTTTCGTCCGAAACCCTCATACTTCGAAAGAGATTGTCCAATTTGTACACGAAGTGCATCCAGTTTTTGCCGTAACCCTCTCAACTCTTTAGAAGTTGCTATGTGGGTGAAATTATGATGTCATGCCAAGTTACAACCTTTTCAGAGTTCATTTATACTGCTTTTCAAACTCGAGATATGACATTTCAAATGCCATTTAATCAAATTGTCTTATACAGCAGTTGAAGTTGTTCAAACATGCATGGAAATGCCATAAACAGATTCAATATATTTTTCTGATATTTTTTGATATATTATTTATTTCCATTGGAGTCATAGATTTTTTTCTATGATTTTTTAAAGTTTAGGGGTTTTCCTGAAAATAATAATGAATATTGAATTAAAAAACCTTTAGTACCGGTGCGAGTCACGCACCGGTACTAAAGGTCCACCGCCCCGCGCATTTTTTGGGGAGGACCTTTAGTACCGGTGCGTGGATCGCACCGGTACTAAAGAACCTTTAGTACCGGTGCGAGCCACGCACCGGTACTAAAGGGTGCCTAGGTATAAATACTATCCCTTCGTCCCGGGCCGACCCACGCACCGGGACAAGGACAAAACGACGCCGTCAGGCTGCCGAAATCTGCCGTCGCCGCCGCCCGTCGCCATCGCCGCCGCCCGTCGCGCACGAGCCCGCCGCCCCGACGCCGCTCGCCGCCCTGAGCCCGCCGCCCCGACCCCGCCGCTCCGATGCCGCGCGCCGCCCCGACACCGCCGCCCCGACCCCGCCGCCCCGACGTCGCGCGCCGCCCCGACCACACCGCCCCGATGTGTCCTCCCCCCTCCGGCGAGCTCCCTCGGTGAGCCTCTCCCGTCCCCCTTGCCCCTCCGCGTGCCCACCCGATCCAGTCAACTCCGGCGCGGCTCGCCGGAGCAACTCCGGCGCGGCCTACTGATGTGGCCGGCCAGCCCCACCCCCAGGGTAGCTGGCCAGTGGGCCCGCGGGCCCTAGTTGACCTGTTGACCCAGTCAACTGTGCTGACTGGGCAGGCCCTACTCAATGACAAGTGGGGCCGCCCCCTAATCCACTGATTAATTAAACTCTAGATTAACTCTGTGAATTAGTTTTAGTTTAATTAGTTTTAGTTTTAGTCTATGACAGGTGGGACCCCCTAGCTAATTAGTTTTAGTTTATTTTAACTCTAGATTAACTCTGTGTCTATGATAGGGTTACTTAGTTAGTTAGGTTAGGTTAGTTTAGTTAGTTAGTTAGTTAGGTTCTTAGGTTATTAGGGTATGTGTTAATTTTGTTAGATGCTAAGTGTTATTTAATTTGTTAAGTGTTATTTAATTTGTTAGATGCTAAGTGTTAATTTTGCTAAGTTTTATTTAATTTGTTTTCATAATTAAGTGTTTCTTCTCGACGTCGACGATGCCGATCCCGCATCCTCGTCGTCGAGTCGCCGGAGGAGGTCACTTGCTTGAGCCGAGGGGCCCTGTCAGGGACTGGGCTCCGTCGGGCTGGTACTGGGAGGTGCTGCCTTCCGGGCGGCGCAGCTTGGTGAGGAGCCAGCCCGTCGTTGACCCGGAGGTTCTGTGGTGGCGGCCGCATGGGCCACGGACGATTCGGAGGCTTGAGTCCCCCGCGGAGGTGGTACAGTACCATGTCAGCAAGGAGAACGAGCACGTCCGTCGCTACATGGCAGCTTTGGAGGCTAGGTCCGACAATACCTGGCAGATTCTTCAGGGATCTCATTGGAGCTATGTTCCTGTGATGGTTCCTTCTCTTTGGGTGTCCACCGCCCGCCCCGATATCCGCCGGGCGCTAGGGTTCTAGCTAGATCGATATATTAACTACTATATATGTATTCGATGATGAATTATTAATTAACTATCAGTTATTTTGCTTCTTGAATGCATGCTAATTTGAATACTAATTTGTTTTATCTATATTATTATGGATTAGTTATTAAGCTATGGACAATACCGGTAGAGCTCATGAAGAGGACATCTTCGACATGATATGCTCCTCCGAAAACCCAGCGGACCTTCAGGGTGAATCACATGATGATGACGGCTCACAATATCTGAATGATTACGGTGATGGATGTGAGGCCGAGGAAGAACAACTTATGTTCCAAAATCCGGAACAACTAACAATGTCCGGCGAGGTATATACACATATTAGCCTCTGGTGATCATTACATGTGTATTAATTGATTTGTATATATATATATATATATATATATATATATTAACAAATCTTTTTTCTTTTAATTATCAGCCCTCCGGATCGAGCCAATCTAGTAGAAAGGTACGAGGCGGTGCCAAAATATTGGACGGCAACGTAAAGCTCAATCTTGATGCTTTCAAACATGATGGCACACCGACTCACCCTGATGCCAATGCCAAGACATTTGTGCGTCAATGCGGAGTGGTTGTTAGGGATGGAGTCCCGATCACAATGCAAGAATGGATTCAACCAAACAACCCAAAACCAGGAGTGAATTATGTCGATACAAGAATTAAAGATGCCCTTTGGCGAGATCTCATGGAGCATTTCATCCTACCAGATTCTCTCTCGGAGCGCCAAAGGGACAAAGTCAAGGAGTTTGCTCTCCATAAGATGGCCGGCGCGTTCCAGACTTGGAAGAAAAGATTATGGACCGAGCACAACGCTAGAGGCCAGAAGGCGCCCAAATTCATAGGAATATACGAGAAGGTAAGGAATCACTTTGACGCATTTATCGAGTACAAGACATCGGAAGCTGCTATGGAGAAGTCGGCAAAGAATCAGATAAATGCGAAGAAAAAAAAGTATCACCATAAACTAGGGACAGGTGGATACAAGTCAGCCATTCCTAAGTGGGATGCATTAGAGAATAAGATGCTTGCTGAAGGGATCACTCCAGTAACCTTCAACTGGCCCAAGAGGTGCAGGAATTGGTTATTTGCGCATGGGGGAAAGTTGGACCCAGCAACAGGGAAGATTATTGTACTGGCCAGTCTGAAGCATGCATCAGATGAGTTGATTGAAGCAATAAAAGCTGCCCAAGAAGGACGGTTTCACCCCGATAGAGAGAACGACTAGCTTACACTCGCCCTCAGGAATCCCGAACACGGAGGACGAACACGAGGCGTGGGCGTTGTTCCGTGGTACGAGGGGTTTGGGGGATGGAAGGACAGTTATAAAAGCCGTTCGAGAAAAAAGAAGGTGGAAGCAGACCGACTTTCAAAGTTGGAACAGAAGTACGAGCAGCAGCAGAGGCAGATACAGGTACTGACCCAGCAAAGGGAAACTCCGCAGCAGGAGGCAGGGGAACCCGTCCCATCTACACTGCCGAAAAGCAGCGTGGGTTCCACGGGGGCACCGCTGGGTCACACCCCCGTGGATGATATCACCGAGAAGACATCTTGTGAGCTAATCCATAAAATGAAGAACATACCCGTGCGGGTCCCGACGGGCTATGCTTTACCAAATACACCTGGTGTTCTTTGGCATTGCAATCCGGTTCCAGCTGGGTATGCTCGTGTCGCGGTGGACGCAATAGAGCCAGGATATGATGAACTATTGCTTGACATCCCTGGAGGTGAGGGGGAGTCCACACTGGCAGAAGTCGGCCGTGGTCTCATTCTATGGAGTAAGGACTGCATCGTCTTTCCACAAACGGCGCTAAGGCCACCGGCTCCTCCGAGTATCGATGTCCAGCGCGAGGGATCCCAGCCAGAGGCATCGCAGCGCCAGCAGTCCTCCCCACCTCACCAGCAGTCCTCCCCACCTCCCCAGCAGTCCTCCCCACCTCGAGAGGCGTCCCACCTCGCCAGCAGTCCTCCCCACCTCGCCAGCAGTCCTCCCAACCTCGGGACGGAGCACGACGCGAGTCCATATCATCGATATCGATCTCCGCCGCGTGAGCCGACTCCACCCCGGCAGCGGTCCCGCCAGCAGGGCTCCGAAAAGAGGAAGGCCACCAGCAGTCCTCTTTGGAGGAAAGCAAAGAAGAAACCCGAGCCTCCGGCCAAAAGGAAGCTGCCTTATGACATGACACCAGAGGAAAACGAAATTGAAAGTGATCGCCAAGTGAAAGCTTTTTTGCGAAGAAGACCGTGACGCCAAAGGAGGTAATACCCAAGGAAGTCCAAGAGCACTTTATGGAACACTTTATTGATCGACCCCCGGCATATGTCGAGCGTATGCCGACACACTATGAGCGACAGATTCAGAAGGCTAGTGAGCAGAGAAGTCGGCCCAGCCCAAGGAAGAAGTCAGGAAGTACGGCATCAACGACAGGTGGTACTACTACCGGGAAAACAGTTCCCCAGCTCGGAGAACAATCCAAGCAATCGATCTCTCCGCTCAAGGTGAGTACCAATCCAAGCAAGCAATCGATCCAACCAGTCGACGTGCAAGGCAACCCAATCAACCTCGAAGAAGTAGAGGCTGCAGGTCTCACTCTTGGCCAAATCCTTGGCACCGAGGAATTCCGCCGGTACGGTGCAACTGAGTACGCAATGCAATATGCCGTCGGAAAACCACTTGTCACACCCGAGCAGTACAAGGAACTACCAACTGCGATGCGACGGTTGCATGATTGGTACCTGCGTGAAGTAAAGCGAGGGGAGACGGCGGTCATGGTCAAATTAAGGAAAGAGCATTACGTCAATGCATGTGACATATGTCTTGAATTCTCAGAACTTTTCCAGTTATACCACATGGACTCTATCGACAAAACTCTCATCAGTTGCTATTGTCTGTAAGTGATTTATATCTTTAATAATTTAAGTCTCTAGCTAAGATATCGTTCATTGGCTTATCCTCACTATATATGTTCTTTTCTATGCTATTATGCATATTGAAGATGTGGGAATTGAAACAAGAGGGAATCGATGACATTGGGTTCATCGACCCAAATACCGTTAATGGTCATGTGGTAAAACATTATGCCAAGGACACGGAAGATCTCTTGGAAAATTTTCTAGAGGCACTAATGAATACCAAATCTACTATAATATTTCCTTACAACATGGGGTGAGTGTTTACTCTCTTGTATACTACAAATTCTATTTTTGCTTACTAGCTCGCTGTCAAATGTAGTTGATGAGTTATATGCATGCCTGCTTAATTATATAAACTTCTGCGCAGAGACCACTATATCGTCCTAAATATTATCCTCGCGGATGGACTTGTTCAAGTGTACGACTCACTAGATTCACTAGAACAATCATACGTGGACTTGTATTTTATGATAGACCAGTAATTTCAATCTTTATCGACCTCGCTTTCTTTCATTATTTCCTGATATCAAAAGTAATTATAATAACTCTTTCGTTCTTTTTCTTTGCCGCGTAGTGTTTGGAAAAAGATGATAGAAAAAAACCATCACGGTCGTCAATGGAAACCGAAGCTAAAGTGGAAAAAGATGCAGGTAATTAAGTAGTACTACTAGGTCCGCGCATCTCTTTAATTCTAGTTTCAATACCATTATCATGCTTGATTATTAATTATCTTATTGAATTCTATTCTTTTGCAAAGTGCGCGAAGCAGCCACAGGGGACAAATTTATGTGGATACTTCCTCTGCGAGAACATTCGCATCCAGACCGAAGGCCGTATACGTCGCAGAGGAGCACGTGAAAGACAACTCCAGGTTTGGCAGATGATGTCCAAGCTCTCACCCGAGCAATGCTTTGTAGCACTTCAAGAGGAATTTGCGGCATTTCTTCTTCAACATGTCATTAATGTAAACGGAGAGCACTATTACTTACCGCCGCCTCAATAATGCCAGCAAATCAGTAGTAGAAAACTGAGATTTCATCCGGAGCACTAGCTAGCTAGTCCCGGCCGGGTTTTGGGCCTTAATTAAATTATAAGTCCAGAATATATATGGATGTGTAATTCCATTTGTATATATACTGTGTATGAGATATTGTATATTATATTACATATATATATATATGCATCAACTTGTGTAATTAATGTTTACAGTATGTACCACCGTAAAATAAATTTGAAATGAATGGAAAACACAATAAATAGAGAGGAAAACAAAAACCTAATTAAAAGCGAAAACAAAAAAAAACAGAACACTTAGTACCGGTTGGTATCACCAACCGGTACTAAAGGTCCTCCACCACTAGCCCACGCAGGCAGCCACGTGGTGGGCCTTTAGTACCGGTCCGTGGTCCAACCGGTACTAAAGGTCTGGACCTTTAGTCCCGACCCTTTAGTACTGGTTGGGGAACCGGTACTAAAGGCACATCCCGACCGGGACTACTGATCGACATTTTACTAGTGACTGGCATCATAATGAACTTCCGCTTCATGCACAACCAAGGAGGAAGGTTGTAGATACATAGAGTCACTGGCCAGGTGCTGTGACTGGAGCTCTGCTCCCCAAAAGGATTCATGCCGTCTGTACTAAGACCAAACCATAAGTTCGTTGCGTCAGCTGCAAAGTCCTCGAACTCCCTCTCAATTTTTCTCCACTGCGACCCATCAGCGGGTGCTCTCAACATCCCGTCTTTCTTACGTTCTTCTTTGTGCCATCGCAACAACTTGGCATGCTCTTTGTTTTGGAACAAACGTTTCAACCGTGGTATTATAGGAGCATACCACATCACCTTGGCAGGAACCCTCTTCCTGTGGCGTTCGCCCTCCACATCACCAGGGTCATCGCGGGGGATCTTATAGCGCAGTGCACCGCATACCGGGCATGCATCCAAATTCTTGTACTCCTCACCGCGGTAGAGGATGCAGTCATTAGGGCATGCATGTATCTTCTGCACCTCTAATCCTAGAGGGTAGACAACCTTCTTTGCTTCGTACGTACTTTCAGGCAATTCGTTATCCTTTGGAAGCATCTTCTTTATCATTATCAACAATTCTTGAAATCCCTTGTCAGTTACACCATTCTTCGCCTTCCATTGCAGCAATTCCAGCGTGGTACCCAGCTTTTTCTGGTCATCTTCACAATTTGGATACAATAATTTCTTGTGATCCTCTAACATGCGTTTCAACTTCAACCTCTCCTTGTCACTTTCGCAGTTTCTCTTTGCATCAGCAATGACCCGACCCAAATCATCAGCGGGCTCATCTGATGCCTCTTCTTCAGCTTCCCCCATTGATGCCTCTTCTTCACCTTCCCCCATTGTTGTATCGACGAAAGGATAGTTGTCATCATCCTATTCTTCTTCATTGTCTTCCATTATAACCCCTCTTTCTCCGTGCTTGGTCCAACAGCTATAGCCGGACATGAAACCGGACTTCAGCAGGTGGTAGTGAAGGGTTTTTGAGGTAGAGTAATTCCTATCATTCTTACAGTCACGACATGGACAACACATGAAACCATTCTGCTTGTTTGCCTCAGCCACACGAATAAAATCATGCAGGCCATTAAGAAACCCTGGACTTAGTCGGTCATCGTACATCCATTGCCGGCTCATGTTCACTACACAACATCGAAGTGACCAAATTAATACAACTTCATCATCACATTACAACCAAAAGTAGAGCTAGCAGTGACCAAATGTTATTACTGCAAATAATAGATACTTATAGTTCATACATACATCTCATAAAACAACATGCAACTATCTAAAACATGTAAATGCAACAACAAATGCGATCATAATCGCAATTAAAGTAACAATTGAGCCAACGTCATAATGATACCAAGCCTCTTTATCAATGGCATATTTTCTAATCTTTCTAAGCTTCAAGCGCATTCCAGCCATGTTGTTCTTGTGATCATCGACGATATCGGCAACATGCAACTCCAATCCCATCTTCTCATCTTCAGTTCTTTTCAATTTTTCTTTTAAATGATCAATTTCTTTTTCAGTTTGTGTTAATTTCTCGAGCAGAATTGCATAGTCGGTTGGAATTTCTGGTTCAACTACTTCCTATAGATAAAAACATCTACGTCAATTTGGTGGCATAATTAATTGTCATAGACATTAGATGATGTGTGAAATAGTTATAAAAGATAACGACATACCACATCATCTGAATAATAGACTGGATGAGGGCCGACGTGGGCTGATACCATAACCATGACACTATAGAATAACTAACAATAATACAAGTAAGTAAATCATACACGCAGCTATCTAAATCATACAAGTAATTTTATTTAACAAAAAGGTTTTAAGAAGAACAAGAGGCTCACCAAGGTGGCCGGTGCCGCGACGAGACGGTGCGGACGATCGATGGTGGTTAGGACGGGGATGGGAAGGCACCAAATAAACCACACCTACACATATGCAACCTAACAAGTTAATTTGAGCTCAAATTGCATATAAATCAAATAAACTCCCACATAATGACCACTCCTCCAAAACCTAGCTAAAACCCACAAATCACATATCTTTGAGCATACCACAAGCTAATCTAGCAATGAGAGATGAAGGAGCAAAGTTGCTAACCTTTATGAACACTTGGATAGATGGGGTGCCTTTAAATCTTGACAAATCCTTGGCAAAATGGAGGATGAGCTTCGAGCAAGAAGAAGAACAGGGAGAAAACAGAGAAATGAGAGCCCCTTCGATCTCGGCTGCGGACGAAGCGTATATGTAGGAAGTCTTTAGTACCGGCTGGTGACACCAATCGGTACTAAAGGTTGCACTTTAGTACCGGTTGGTGTCACCAGCCGGTACTAAAGGTGCAAGCGGGGCCCAAGTCTGACCAACAGCCTGCCACACCCCTTTAGTACCGCCTCGTGACACGAACCGATACTAAAGATCGCTCACGAGCCGGTACTAAAGGTCGCCCTGCTCCTAGCCGTTGGAGCCGGCACGAACCGGGACTAATACCATCTTTAGTACCGGCTCGTGACCAGACCGGGACTAATGCTCGGGACGAAAGGTCTGTTTTCCACTAGTGGCCCCTCTGCCCCCCGCCGCCCCGCCGCCCCGGCCCCCCGCCCGGCCGCCCCCGCCGCCCCGCCCCCCCCCCCCCTCAGGTGAGTATGCATTTTTTCTATTTTTTATTTAAATAGTACTTTTAATTAGGTTATAGCCAACTATTGTTAAGTTGGTTAGTTAGGTTTGAAAAAAAAGGAAAAAGGAAAAGAAGAAGAAGAAGAAAAGAAGAAGGAAAAGAAGAAAAGAAGAAAAGAAGAAGGAAAAGAAGAAGAAAAGAAGAAGGAAAAAAAGGAAAAAGGAAAAAGGAAAAGAAGAAAAGAAGAAGAAGAAGAAGAAGAAGAAGAAGAAGAAGAAAAAGAGGAGAAGAGGAGCAGAAGAAGAGGAAAAAGGAAAAGAAGAAAAGAAGAAGAAGGAGAGGAAGAGGAAGAGGAAAAGGAAAAGGAGGAGGAGAAGAAGAAGAAGAAGAAGAAGAAGAAGAAGAGGAGAAGAAAAGAAGAAGAAGAAGAAGAAGAAGGGAAAAAGGAAAAGAAGGAAGAAGAAGAAGAAGAAGAGGAGGAGAAGAAAATAAGAAGAAGATGAGGAAGGAGAAGAAGAAGAAGAAGGAGAAACTCCTCTCCTCTCCTCTCTCGGTCACCGGCTCCGGCAGCCCGCTCGGCGCGAAGGAGAAACTCCCATTCAACATCATGGATTCGATGCGGCTTTTGTTGCTCTATTCGTGAAAGTCATCTTTGTTGCAGGCCTCGAGGAGGTGGAGGGACTAGTCATGGCCATCGACAGCACGAAAACCTTTTGGTGGAGAAACATCTTCAAGATGAGATATAGGGGGCCTATTCATTAATAACATCTAGGTTTTTGGAGGTCCCTCACTTTCAGTGACACGTGGCAATGCACTTAAATAGAAGTCATTCTTCTCTTTGACCACCTCTACTTACTGTGCAACCAGAGATTGACTACTATTGACTAGTGCAATCACTACTGTTGTACTTATGTTGGTCGTGGCGTTGTGCCGGTGCTTTTCATGTGCAGGGGATCTTCTCTTCACCTCCACGAGCACCGTCAGTCCCGTTGTCGTTAGACTATCGCCCCTACACGGTCTAGTGGTGAGAACTACTGTCATCTCCTCCCCGACCCTCCCCAATTTGCTATGTTCCGATTGTCATGCCGATGTGACTTCAATTTATTTTCATGTCAAGTCTCATAACCTAGGCGTCTCCCATTCGAAAGGGTGGCATCTATAAATATGCATTTCTTTGCATATTTATAACCGTCATCCTGTCGAATTGTCCACGTTATCCATGGACAACTCGGGTACGTGTAGATGGGGTCTCGTTTCCCGTGCTCTACTTCGGTCTGAGGCAAAATTTCGTCAGCGCCACCCCGTTGTTCTCCGGGTACACATTCTCTCGGCTTGTTGCCGAGACGTGTATCAGGAGAATAGCGGGGAGGTGTTGCCGAAAATTTGCGTCGGATCCAGAGCAGAGCATGGGAAACGAACCCGATCTACACGTACTCGGGTGGGATTAGGACCCATCTTTACCTATTATAGATAGATTCAATCCATGAATGCCCATTTCCCTTTTGTATGGTAAAAAATAAAACTATGGCGTAACTAATATAACAAAACTAATTAGTTCTGTATCTAGTCACAACTACATTCTACATAACTTGATGAATATGAATTTGGTGCACCTACTGTCAGTGCAACTACCAGCATGAGTGATCGTGCGTGGATGTACACCGGTCACACTAGTCAGAAAGACATGACCAATGAACAGTTAACAAAAACCAAGGGGTTTGTGAAAGCTGCATTTGCAAATGGCCAGTGAAAAACCTGGTGCCCCTGTTGTGGGTGCGACAACTTTAAACAGATGACAGAGTATGAAATTGGTAAACACCTGCAGAAGAGGGGTTTCATGGTGAGTCTGCCCAACGTACCAGAGCCGAGGTGGTTCATCATCCCACCGACGAGCATGGTACCGGGATCGAAGACATGGTGCAATTCTTTGATGATGCTCGGGATTCGGACGATGAGATGGAGGAATCTGCAAAGGCCTTCTATGAATTGTTGGAGTCTTCAAAACATCCTCTCCACGAGCACACTGAGCTTTGTCAGCTGGATGCCATCGCGCAAGTAATGGCTCTGAAGGCTCAATTTAACTTGGGCAGAGAATGCTACAACGCGATGATGACACTATTTGGACGCTTTCTACTCAAAGGTCATGTCATGCCTGCAAACCTGTACCAGTCGGACAAAATACTCCGTGTACTTAAGATGCCCTATGAGAAGATAGATGCCTGTGAGAAAGGATGTGCCTTATTTAGGCTTGAGTATGCGGCCTTGAACTATTGTCCCATTTGCAAGTCTTCCAGGTATGTTGTGGTAGACAACGGTATGGGTGAGAAGAGGCAGACCAAAATTCCCGTTAATGTTCTTCGGTATATGCCAATCATACCAAGGCTTCAACGTCTTTTCATGGTCGAAGAGACGGCCAGACAATGACATGGCACAAATTGGGCAAAAGAACCGAACTAGATGTAGATGTGAATAAGATGTTGGTACACACATCGGATGCTTTTGCGTTGAAGCACTTCGATGCATTACATCCTGATAAAGCGGCAGATCCAAGGCATCCTCGAGTCTGCATCGGCACGAATGGGTTCAATCCGTTTGGTATGACGGCAACCCAATACAGTTCTTGGCCTGTATTTGTCATTCCACTCAATCTCCCCCCTGGACAGATTATGCAAAGAAAGAAAATATTCCTGACGTTGATAATTCCAGGGCCCAACTAGCCGGGGAAGAATATGAATGTGTACATGCAGCCGCTTAAGGATGAATTGCAAGAAGCTTGGGATAATGGGTTCAAGACATCCGACGCCGCTAGAAAAGAAAACTTCAAAATGCATGTCTGGTACATGTACTCGATGCAGTACTTACTGGCGTATGTGCTATACGCTTGCTGGGGTGTGCATGGAAGGTTCCCGTGCCCCACATGAAAGGCAGCTCTTCAGTTTCAATGGCTGCAGGCGGGTCGGAAGTTTTCTTGCTTCGACTTGCATAGACAGTTCCTGGATCCTGGCCATCAGTTCAGAAAAGACAAGAAGAACTTCATCAAAGGTACAGTTGTCAAAAACTCGGCACCACCTGCGTTGACAGGTCAACAGATCCTGGATCAGTTAAACGCTCTCGAGCCTGATCCAGCGTGTCCAGGGTATTTCAAGGGGTATAATTCGGAACACGCCTGGACTCACAAGACATGCTTGTGGGATCTGCCTTACTTCAAAGACCTCCTTCTTCCACACAACATCGACATGATGCACACTGAAAAGAATATCGGAGAGGCCATTTTTGGTACATTGTTCGGTATAGAGGGGAAGTCAAAGGATAATCCAAAGGCTAGAGTCGATCAACAGACTCTATGTCATAGACCGTTACAAAACATGCGACAATCGAAAGGAAAGCAGAACTGGTCGAAGCCAAAGGCCTGGTTCAATCTTGGAAGGGGAGCTATGAGGGAAATTATCTTGTGGGTTATAATGCACTTGATGTTCCCCGATGGGTATGCAGCAAATCTAAAGAGGGGAGTGATTCTTGAAAAATTGAAAATATTTGGTGTCAAGAGTCATGATTGGCACATATGGCTTGAGCGGGTAATGCCAGTGATGTTGCGTGGCTTTATTCCTGAGGATGAATGGCTAGTACTGGCAGAGCTGAGCTATTTCTTCTGTGTTCTTTGTGCGAAAGAACTATCGCCTGGCGTGGTAGATGACATGGAGGAGTTGGCGCCAGAGTTGCTCTGGAAGTTAGAGAAGATCTTTCCACTGGGCTTCTTTAATCCAATGCAGCATTTGATTTTACATCTCTCGACCAGGCAAGATTGGGGGGGCCCGTGCAAAATCGTTGGTGCTTTGCAACTGAGAGGATGCAGAAGATGGTTCGAGCAAAATGTAAAAATAAACGTAGAATTGAAGCATCGATGGCCGAGGCATTAATTACTGAGGAGGTGGCAATCTTCGTGACAGCACACTACGAAGCCAAAAATCGTCATTTGCATAATCCAAAGCCTCGGTACAATGCTGGCGACCCTAAAAAAGGTGGATCCAACCTCAGCCTATTCAAAGGGAAGCTTGCAGCTGCCGGTGCTTCGAAACCAATAGTGTTGGATGTCGAAGAATGGCGAACCATTTCGTTGTATATCTTCAACAACCTAACAGAAGTGCGGCCGTACATCGAGTAAGTTCTCGATACATTGTTTCGCAACTTCTAATTCCTTTGAACTGCTCTTATTCCCGGATATTTGATACAGTCGATACGTCGCCAAATTCTCGCATGGAGCGGTGATCCAAAAGGATTCCGTCGAAGAGTATGAGCTTCTGGCAAAGCATGGAGGGGGATATCCCGGTTTCATCTCTTGGTTCAAACAAACAGTAATTACCATTAATGGACCATTTCATTTCTTTGTCTAATTTGTGGCTAATGCAACAATCCTTTCGTATTGAACTTGTAGGCTAATTCAGAGTCTATGGACGCCGAATTGAGACAAGCCGCTAATGGTTTTGACTATAAGGTCCGTTCATTTGAGAAATACGACATCAACGGGTATCGCTTTCGTACCTTTGGCAAAGAGCTATCTATGGCCGACCGAAAATCTACAAATTGTGGTGTCTCTGCTATCGGCGAAGGAGGTACCGAGTATTATGGAAGAGTTGAAGCAATTTATGAACTTCAATTCTAACGTGAAAACCCACCGAACGGCGTAGTCTTCAAATGTTATTGGTTCCAGCTGAAGAAGACTAGAAGGACTCATGAACATATAGGGCTAGTGGAAATCAAACAAAGCACCCATTTAGATGTTCCCGATGTCTATATTACGACTCAACAGGCGACCCAAGTTTTCTATCTACCGTGGGCCTGCCAAACTGATAAGAATCTGAATGGTTGGGATGTCGATTATGAAGTGCCACCACGTGCTAGACCACCTCCCCCCAATGAAGAGGATTATGATTCTCACATTCACCCAGACACATATGAAGGAGAATTCTTCCAAGAAACATGTCTTTCCAAAAAACGTTTCAAGAACCGCTCTACTTCACCCCAGAACATGGAAGTAGACAACGACAGTGAATCCGACTTCACCCCTGAGCCGGAACAAGAAGAGCCAGAACTAGAAGAGGTTACTGCTGCGGATGACCTGTCAATGCTTGACCGATTACAAAAAGGCCTTCCACATGTTGATGTCGCTGAACCCGATGAGCACGTCATTCATGACGACACGCGTGATAGTGATGATGATGATGCATTTTTTGACGATCCAGACTATTATTAGTTTGTATGCATCCCAACTTAAATTATGTACATATTATTATTCATGTAAGGTATTCAAATTTGTATGTTGTACTAATTTCTTTTATTCTTTGTCATGGCAGGTGTTGAAAGATGGTGGGCGTGGGTCCAGAGCGCTCATCGGCGGCTCGCGGTAGGTCTACTTCCATTCCACACCTATCTCTCCGGAGAGCGTTGATAGACAGTATGGGGACACCCGCGGGCGCTTCTTCTTCGGCGTCGTTGCCCACCGGGAGAGGAGTTCGGGGAGGGAAGAAGCAGATATGTACAGGACATGGCCGCGGGAGAGGTAGGCCGACTGCTACGCCTTCCTCGCCGCCACCCCCAGCTCATTCACCAGAGCACAGGACTGCTAGGGTGGACCCGTCTGAGGTGGAGGCTACGGGGACTCCGGACCATGAGCCTCGGGTCCCAGGGGCTACGGCCCTCGAGACTCCGGTCCCAGAGGCTTCGGCCCACGAGACTCTGGTCCTAGGGGCTACGTCCCAAGAGACTCCGGTCCCAGAGGCTTCGGCCCACGAGACTCCGGATCCAGGGGCTACGTCCCAAGAGACGTCCGGATGGGGTACCTGGCCGGATCCGCCTAAGGGGTCGGGTGGCCATGCTGATGGTGGCGGGGATGAGTCTACTGATAGTGAGGGTGAGGTGGTTGAGGGGGTCGCCGTGTACCAGCGTGGTGGTACACGGCTCCCGCCCTTGCCGGCGACCCGCGAGTAGAGGCTGGTGATTAGGCCTGATGGGGAGAAGTAAGTGCATTTAGTCTTTTTGTACCTTTTGCCTTCACGTTTCTTCAAATATATAATGCGTTGGACTTGTCATACTGTAGGGGTTGGCATCATGCCCGTGGAGTCCGCAAGCTGAACACCATCCTTGGTGTGCTTTGCCTGCAAAATTTCCTGGGGTTTGTCACGTTGCCCGGTGAGGGTCAGCTTCCACAACTAGGATTGAGCTGGGAGCACTACAAGGCTGCCCAGGCCCCGCCGGATTCGATGATCGACGGTGTCTTGTGCCACACGAGGGCCGAGATGGTGATCAAAAGCTTTTGGGTAATTTCTCCTTTACACAATCCAAATTTACAATAGCTAGTTATTGTACTAATCAGTGTTGTCTCGTTTGATTGCAGACCTTCTATAGGTGTTAGGAGGGATACGAGGAGGAGGCGGCAAAGGTTATCGATACCGAGTGCAAGCGCCTATTACAAAACTTATGGCATGAGGCTCGGCTGCAGGCTGTTCGAGACTACTACGCCACGCGTGGTATTAAGAAGGACAAGCCGTTGTGCCGCGAAAAGTTTCTGAAGAAGCATCAGTATATGAAGGTAATTACCTATTCTTAAGGCCTTGTACTTAGTTTCCTTGATTTGATTCGTAGGCGTAGCGCTCAAATTTCTCTTTACTAACTTAGGTGCCCCCGAGATGGTGTGCGGATATGATGGATTGTTGGGAGGCATTGGTGGATGAGTGGTGCACAGGCCAATGGCGAGCCGTCCACGACAATGTGAAGGACCAGCGTGCCCAAATGGTTGGTGTGCCACACCCTCAAGGCAGCACCAACTTATTTTAGTTCGGGCGGAACTGGGTATGTGGTTTGCTTCATGATTCATGCAATTCATTCTTCATGCTAGCTTGAGCCCTTTACTAATACTTTGTTCCTCTCTTTTAGGCGCAACACAATAACACGGAGGTGTCAGAGGTGTACGACCTCTATGCCATGGCCCATACTGCCTCGTACAAGAAGGCCAAGGCATTCTCTGAGTCTGACCTCGATCATCCAGAAAAGTTCACCAACATCTCCTCCCACCACAAGCTCGTGAGGTACAACGAGGAGGGGAAGGCGAGGAAAGGGGAGGACTTTAACCCGAGCCGGCATCCTTTCGATCCAGAGCTGGTGATGGTAGCTGGTGGCGGGAGGCCCCATGGCTCGATAGCCATTGGAGCTGGACTGGTACGTTGTCCTCTCACTCTCCTGGAGATCAAGGTGCGTCAAACGAGCTCCTGTCCTGAGATAAGGACTCGTCCACGGCCAGTCGATCTCGCCATCGAGGTTAGTTACACAGACTCAAATATCTTTCCTCCATTACATTGTGTGTGTGTCCATCGATGATTACAATGCGAACGAGGAGTGGTGTTGCAGGCTGCTATTCAGAGAGAGAGAGAGAGCGACAACCCAGGTGCTTCTAGAGGAAAGGGACCGGGTGGCGGCGGAGAAGGAACTGGCCGCGGAGAAGAAGACGGCTCGGTTGTTTGAGGAGGAGAGGGCACGGAATGAGGCGGCTCACCGGGCCATGTACGAGCTCCTCGTGGTAATTTGCTTCTTCATATTAGCCAAATTATGCATCTAATGTTTGTTTCATTACTAACTAATATGACTGACTTGTCAAAACCAAATGTGCAGTCTGTGAGCGAGAAGACCGTTCATACCCCTCCGCCGATGCCAGTCATTACTGCGGCGGGAACGGTGAGTTTCATTTGAATGGTCATTAGTTACTAGTCTTAACATTTGAGTGTCATCATGCTAACGAGACATTGCAAATGATCTTTCAAGATCTGGAACCCCGTTGAAGATTTTTACAATCCTCAAAAACCTAACAGAAAAAAAGTTACGGGGCTTTCAAGATCTGGAGGCAAAAAAATTCAAAAAAATATCAAACTTAGTAATGGCGCACGGTTTGCTAGGTGCGCCATTACTATCTTCCCGCCTTCCAAATTCAAAATAAGTAAAAAAAATAGAAAAAAAGTTAGTAATGGCGCACCAGCCCACGGTGCGCCATTACTATCTTCCCGCCTTCCAAATTCAAAACAAATCAAAAAAATAAAAAAAAGTTAGTAATGGCGCACCAGCCCACGGTGCGCCATTACTATGCCGTATATATAGGGCTGGCCGGCCTCTCTCCTCCTCTCTTCTTCATTTTTCTCTCCACTCCACCTCCTCCTCTCCCCCACTCCATCTCCTCCACCATACTCCCCTCCTCCTCTCCGGCTGCCTCCTCTCCGGCGACCTCCTCCTCTTCGGTGACCTCCTCCCACTCCTCTCCGGCGACCTCCTCCTCCTCTCCGGCGACCTTCTCCTCCTCCCTCCTCTCCTCTCCTCCCCTCACGGTTTCTCCTCCTCTCCGGTGAGCTCCTCCTCTCTCCTCCCTCCTCTCCTCCACACGGTCTCTCCTTCCTCCTCTCCGGCGAAATGCTCTCCGGCGAACTCCTCTCCGGCGAGCTCCTCTCCGGCGAGCTCCTCTCCGGCGAGCTCCTCTCCGGCCACATGTGGAGCTCGGCAAAAAGAACCAAAAATGAGAACGAAATTTGAAAAAATATCGAGCAAAAACTAGGCAAAAAAAGAGCAAAAAAACGAGCAAAAAAATCACGATCCAGATCCAGATTCAAAATTCAAAATAGTAATGGCGCACCGTGGAGGTTAGAATATGCGCCATTACTATTTTCCCGCCTTCCAAATTCAAAAAAAATAAAAAAAATGAGTAAATATGGCCCCCTGGGAGGCATACTAATGGCGCACCGTGGGATATACTAATGGCGCACTGCGTGGTGCGCCATTAGTATACCAGATACTAATGGCGCACCCGTGGTGCGCCATTAGTAAAAAATTCTAATGGCGTGATGCTAGTGGCGAACCTGTAGTGCGCCATTAGTAGCCAAAACAGGTGCGCCACTAGCAGCCCTTTTCCTAGTAGTGTTGGTGCAGAATAACTCTTGAGCCGCATCGCACACCCCTTCTCCAGGTGAAAGTGGCCCGAGGAACCCCGGTGCTTCTTATTCGTGATGACGACGATGGTAAGTTTTTCTTATTCTTCTTATTCTTCTTTCTTCTTCTTCTTCTTTCTTTCTTCTTCTTCTTCTTCTTTCTTTCTACTCCTTCTTATTCTTCTTCTTCTTTCTTTCTTTCTTCTTCTTCTTCTTTCTCCAAAATGACATAATTAGCTTATTTAGTTCATTTATGACATAATTAGCTTAGTTAGGTCAAAAATGGCATAATAACCTTGGTTAGCTCATAAATGTCATATACTTAGCTTATTTTCCTCTAAAATGACATAATAAGCATATTTAGCTCTAAAATGGCATAATTACCTAAGTTAGCTCTAAAATGACACAAACAAGGACTAAGAAGAAGAAAAACAAGGAAGAGGAGAAAAAGAAAGAATAGAAGAAGAAAGATAAGAAAAAGAAATAATAAAAGAAGAAGAATGAGAAGGAAAAGGATAAAAAGATAGAAGAGAGAAGAAGAAGAAAATATATTCTTATTCTTCCTTTTTATGTTCTTTCTTTTTCTCCATCTTCTACTCCTTATTCTTCTTCTTCTTCTTTCTTTCTTTCTTCTTCTTCTTCTTTCTTTCTCTAAAATGACAAAATTAGCTTCTTTAGTTCATTTATGACATAATTAGCTTAGTTAGGTCAAAAATGGCATAATAACCTTGGTTAGCTCATAAATGTCATATACTTAGCATATTTTCCTCCAAAATGCCATAATAAGCTTAGTTAGCTCTAAAATGACATAATTACCTAAGTTCGCTCTAAAATGAAACAATCAAGGAATAAGAAGAAGAAAAACAAGGAAGAGGAGAAAAAGAAAGAATAGAAGAAGAAAGAGAAGAAAAAGAAACAATAAAAGAAGAAGAATGAGAAGGAAAAGGATAAAAAGATAGAAGAGAGTAGAAGAAGAAAATATATTCTTCTTCTTTCTTTTTCTCCATCTTCTAATCCCTATTCTTCTTCTTCTTCTTCTTTCTTCTTCTTCTTTCTTTCTTCTTCTTCTACTTTCTTTCTCCAAAATGACATAATTTGCTTATTTAGTTCATTTATGACATAATTAGCTTAGTTAGGTCAAAAATGGCATAATAACCTTGGTTAGCTCATAAATGTCATATACTTAGCTTATTTTCCTCCAAAATGACATAATAAGCTTAGTTAGCTCTAAATTCCCATAATTACCTAAGTTAGATATAAAATGACACAAACAAGGAATAAGAAGAAGAAAAACAAGGAAGAGGAGAAAAAGAAAGAATAGAAGAAGAAAGAGAAGAAAAAGAAAGAATTAAAGAAGAAGAATGAGAAGGAAAAGGGTAAAAAGATGGAAGAGAGAAGAAGATGAAAATATATTCTTATTCTTCCTTTTTCTCTTCTTTCTTTTTCTCCATCTTCTACTCCTTCTTATTCTTCTTCTTCTTTCTTCTTCTTCTTCTTTCTTTCTCCAAAATAACATAATTAGCTTATTTAGTTCATTTATGACATAAATAGCTTAGTTAGGTCAAAAATGGCATAATAACCTTGGTTAGCTCATAAATGTCATATACTTAGCTTATTTTCCTCCAAAATGACATAATAAGCTTAGTTAGATATAAAATGACACAAACAAGGAATAAGAAGAAGAAAAACAAGGAAGAGGAGAAAAAGAAAGAATAGAAGAAGAAATAGAAGAAAAATAAAGAATAAAAGAAGAAGAATGAGAAGGAAAAGGATAAAAAGTTAGAAGAAGAGAAAAAAGATGAGCTTCTTCTCTCCTTCTTCTTATTATTTGCCTTCTCTTTCTTCTTCTTCTTCTTCTAGTCTTCTTCTTCTTCTTCTTCTTCTTCTTCTTCTCCGTCTGCTTCTTCTTCTTCTTCTTTTTGTACTACTTCTTCTTCTACTACTCCTCTAATTTTCTTATTCCCATTTTGCAGATTTGATTCACTTCATGGAAGCTGGCATTGATGGAGTGCTTTAGTTTTTGTTTTGATTTGTGTTGATGACCAATGTGGAACTATATGTATGTATATATGGATGAACAGTGTTGAGCTTTGTATGTATTGTTCTTTTAATATGTATTGGTTCTTTAAATATGTATTCGTTCTTTTGATCTGTCCTAGCTCACTGCTTCAACTCTATATATCATCTATATATCATATATGTACTGTGGAAATGAAGGGAAATAACAGAAAACAAACAAAAAAGGGGTAATATAGGCACTTTGCCGTCTGCCTGTGGATGGCAAAGCCTGTAGGCTAACGGCAAAGGTGACACGTGGCAGCAACCTGTGCAACCTGGGAGCACCAGGTCCGACCCATTTGGTCATTTTACCATCCGCCAGCAGACGGCAAAGATGTTCCTGGCAGACGGTAAAGGTTGGGCATGAGTGACGTGTAGCCACAGGACTGCTGACGTCACAGGGCAGACTGCAAAGGCAGCAGTTCTTTGCCATCAGCAGGTGGACGGCAAAGTCTGTCGTTAGCCACCTAACGGGGCTAACCGCCATTCTTCGCCGTCTATGACCTTTGCCGTCAGCTTGGCTAGGAAGACTGACGGCAAACACCTTTGCCATCCGCTATGTCTTTGCAGACGGCAAAGGAGCTGATTACCATAACTTTCAGTGCCGAACGTGGGGCTGTCAGCCAGAAGACAGCAAAGGAGCTCATTACCGTGACTCTTAGTGCCGAAAGTGGGGCCGTCAGCCAGCAGACGGCAAAGATGGTTGCCGTCCGTGACCAGGTCCTTTGCCGTCTGCTATGGCAGATGGCAAAGAAGCTGATTCCTGTAGTGACCGTAGTTCGGTCAAGCCGAACACTTGGTCCTTGATAGTAAGTCCCCACATCTACCCATGGTATCTTGAGCGCGAAATTGTGCCTCCTAGGTACGTACCTTACGGCTAACGGGGCCATGCTGTGGGGGCGTATCCCTATTTATGTTGGGCGTGGGAGGACACCGGGAGTTCAGATAGGGCTCGGGCTCGTTTGCTCACCTGTCGTGCTTTGACGGTGGACTGGGACTTCGGCACCTCGTTGCTGACCTGGGCTTCAGCTGCCAGGGCCGCTGTGTGCTCCTCAGCTCAGAGTGAACGCTCCGTGTTGCCATTGACAGTGATGACCCCCTTGGGTCCGGGCATCTTAAGCTTCAGATATGCGTAATGGGGCACGACATTGAAGCAAGCGAACGATGTTCGGCTAAGAAGTGCGTTATAGCCACTACGGAAAGGGACAATGTCGAAGATCAAGTCTTCGCTGCGAAAGTTGTCGGGCGAGTCGAACACTACTTCCAAAGTTACGGTGCCTGAGCAGCGGGCTTCGACGCCTGGGATTACTCCTTTAAAGGTGGTGTTGCTGGGTTTAATCCTTGACTGGTCGATAACCATATTTTCTAACTGTATCTGAGTAAATCAGATTGAGGCTACAACCTCCATCCATAAGGACTCTAGTGAGGTGGTACCCATCGACAATGGGGTCTAATACTAGTGCTGCCGATCCTCCATGACGGATACTGGTCGGATGGTCCCTACGGTCAAAGGTGATCGGGCATGCCGACCATGGGTTGAATTTCGGGGCTACCGGCTCTACGGCATAGACGTCCCGAAGCGCACGCTTCCTCTCCTTCTTTGGTATGTGCATGACGTAGATCATGTTCACAGTTTTTACCTCCGGAGGGAATTGCTTCTGGCCTCCATTATTCGCCCCGCGAGGCTTGTCATCGTCCTCGCTGCAGGGGCTCTTGCCCTCCTCCTCGGCTGTGAGTTTGCCGGCCTGTTTGATTACCCAATAGTTACGGTTGGTGTGGGTGGCGGGCTTGTCTGGGGTGCTGTGGATCTGGCAGGGCCTATCCATGATTTTGTCTAACGCGGTGGGTCTGTCCCGAGTCCCTTTAGAGGGCTTTTTCCGCGGTCCTAATTTTGAGTTGCGGAATCCGGCATTTACTGCCGTATCCTCGGCATCGCCATTGTTGTGTCAACGTTTGTTCTTGTTGCACCGTGGTTTTCCGTTTCCATCCTGAACTTCAGAGGTGCTGGGGTCTTCGGGATTGTGGTTTCGACGAGCTAGCCAACTGTCCTCGCCCACGCAAAAGTGGGTCATAAGTGAGGTAAGGGCCGACATTGTTCTCGGCTTGTCTTGGCCAAGCTGACGAGCTAGCCATTCGTCCCGGATATTCTGTCTGAAAGAGGCTATTGCCTCAGCGTCCGGACAGTCGACGATCTGGTTCTTCTTAGTAAAGAACCGATTCAAAAATTGCCGGGCTGACTCGTCGAACCATTGAACAATGTGGCTCAAGTCATTGGAGTCTGGGGCCCGGACAAATGTGCCTTGAAAGTTAGCTCAGAAGGCATCCTCGAGCTCTTCTCAGCTCCCAATGGAGTTTTCGGGGAGGCTATTTAACCAATGTCGTGCTGGTCCTTTAAGCTTTAATGGCAAGTATTTTATGGCGTGGAGATCATCTCCTCGAGCCATATGAATCTGGAGAAGGAAATCTTCAATCCACACGGCCGGGTCTGTTGTCCCGTTGTATTGTTCAATGTTTACGGGTTTAAACCCTTCGGGGAATTGATGCTGCATCACCTCATATGTAAAGCACATTGGGTAAGCGGCGCCCCTAACCCGGGCTACGTCGTGCCAAAGATCAGCTGTCGTCTGGACCCGGTATTGTTCCAGAACCCTATCGTTGCGGTCGAGCCAAGCCTGGTATCCGTCTCGTCTATCAGCAGTGCGGCCTCTAGATCCGTAGATGGACCTTGTTCGACCTGCTCTAGCGTCCAGGTCATGTCGTAGGTCATATGGGTCCCTAGGCTGTATTGGCTCCTTTCTTCTCCTACGGGGGAGTGCAGGTGGATCTTTGGCCTTTCCAGCCATCCTGTCCCGTCCTCGAGGGGGGCAGTCCGGCTGGTTGTCCTGAGTGCGTCTGGGGGGTGCGGGATCGGGAGCTTCGTCTTCGAATTGCGGTAGCAGACGTCGGTGCGGGTAAATTTTGTTTTGATCCAGCCATTTACTGCAGTATCCTTCTTCGGATGCAAGGACTCTCATCCATCTATCGTTGAGGGTATCGTGTTCGGCTTCTAGCTGCTTTTGCTTCGTCTTCAGGTTTCGGGCGGTGGCTATAAGTTGCCGCTTGAACCGTTCTTGATCCAGTGGGTCTTCGGGGACGATGAAATCTTCGGCTCCGAGGCTAACCTCCTCCTCCGAAGGGTGAAGGTAGTTGTTGTCCTCAGAGTCATTGAGGTCCTCGGGGTCATACTGATCCACGTGCCCTTCCGAGCCATCGAGTGGTTGTTCGGGGGCAGCGGGGTCACCGAGGTCCTCCATATTGTCCGGGGTATCGTTTTCTCCGGTGCCCGTGTTGCTTTCCCTGCCCTTGCACCCCTTGGATCATTTGCGCTGTCATCGGCGCTTGGGCGGATCTTCACCGGGCTCGTCACCATTCTTTCTGGTGGTTCCGTCGCCTTTCTTCCCAGTGGTGTCGTCACCCTTATCATTGGGGGTGTCCACCATATAGACATCATAGGTGGAGGGGGCTGTCCACCGTCCAGTTGTGGGAGGGGCAGCTGCATCGACCTCTTCGTCCATGTCTTCGGCCTCATCAGAGGCGTAGTCCAGCATATCGGTTAAATCTTCGATAGTGACTACCAAGTGGGCGGTGGGTGGGGCGTAAAATTCCCCGTGGCCCGTCTCAAGACCAATTCGAGCATAGGTCGAGGACGGGTCACCCGTAATGTTCATGGTCTGGATCCGGGCCAGGGTCTTGTTCCATAGCGAGAGGTTGGCCGGATTAGTCTTTCGGAGACTTTCGGAGTTAACCTCCAGCGTGTCCGCACAGGGAGCGTGTTCGGCCAGGGCTGACCCCTGGTCTTCGGATGCCATAACCAGATTCGAGCTCGAAGCCGAATCCAAGGCAGGGATCGACCCGGCGACAGGGTCGAGCAGGAGGCCCGAAGTTGATGCTTCAGGATTCCCAGGCTCGCCGGGTAAGGCCGAGAGCCCAGTAAGGATCAGATCGGCCCAGGAGTCAGCGAAGAACTCTAGGTTCCCGAACCTGATCTCCTGATCGGGGGAGAAAATTCTGATCTGGCCAAGACGGCCAGTCGGATCAGCGTGGAGCACGATGCTGCCTAACGCGAAGAGCTGGCCGGGGACGAAAACATCCCCAGTGTGGATGTCATCGCTGATGACTAAGCGAGCCATCGATCCTTTGGCGATCTCACAGCGGAACTCTCAATGAAAGCACCAATGTCGGTGTCAAAACCGGCGGATCTCGGGTTGGGGGTCCCGAGCTATGGATCTTGGATCAATGGGGAACAGGAAACACAGGGACAATATTTAGCCAGGTTCGGGCCCTCTCGAAGAGGTAAAACCCTACCTCCTGCTTGATTATATTGATGTGTGTATGAAGATTATAGAGTCGATCTACCACGAGATTAGATGAACTAAACCCTAGATGAGTAAGCTTGTCCTCTATGAACTAAACCCTCCGGTTTATATAGACACCAGGGGTACCTAAGGTTATACATGATCGGTTTCCATCAGGGGATACACATGTCGATTCTTCCATCTTGACTTGGAGGACACACCAAAGCTCCAAAGGATTCCTTCTCAAACACGGGGTCATTTCATAGCTCGGCCCTCTTGTAATAGTCGAAGAGTGGCCCACCTATCCGGCCCACGAGAGATAGGCCGGAGGCCCGAGGACCCCTTAGTCCCAGACTCCCTCACCCGACTCATGCAATCCTTGTGGCGACGATTTGGCCTTGGCGATGCCGAACTCCTGGTCGGCTAACCAAGGTGGTGGTGTGATGTGGTTGACGTCCGCCCGACGAAGCGACGGCGTGGCGATGCTGGCACAGATCAGCATCTATGGAGCAACGAGGTCGGACCGGTGTGACACCGGCGCGACGGTGAAGAGTACCAAGGAAAAGGCTCAAAATTTATAGGCACGCGTTTGAGAACAAAACACAATACTCTACAAAAAAAATTCCCAATCAAAGGACGTCTGACAGCCCATTCATGAAAAAAGATGAACTCGGGTCGGATTAGTTTTCGCGCAGAAAACAGATTCGGAAATTGATGCACTTAGCGGGCTCTCCCTTGAGTTTTAACCGTAGGCTCGACCTCAAATTTGAGGGGTTGTCGGCATGAAAATTCCACACGATCTGAATAGTTGAATCTTCCAAAGGACATCGGAGTTGGCCGCTGGATTCTTTCTCCCGAACACGCGCGGATTTCCATCCAGATCTGATAGGGTCTCTTTATATTGATGATTGCCGGAGATTCCACCATTAGATCGCGATGAAATATTACAGGGTCGTTGTAGACTCGATTCTGCACAATCCCACCGAAGAGATCGTCGAAACGATGCTCGAGAAGGCAGGGACAGCAAAAACAAATCTGTTGTCCAAAAAATTCTGCATGATCGCGCGAGGGCAAAGTTGACGTTGAGCCCCCGAGCTCCATGGACAAAAATTTCCATGATCTCGGTTGAGATCGAAGTTGATGTTGATGAAGACACCTGTCTGATCCTAATGAGACGACATAGGGCGTTGTCCTCGACCTTGCCAAGGTAACCAGTCGAGTCAGCAATGAAGATGGCGGTGCTGAAGACGAGGATTTGTTCCGGCACATAGATCACGCCGGAACCGATCTGAACTCCCATTGAATCACGGCAATCACTCAACAGGACCTGTATAGGCCACCACTGATGGAGCTAAATCTAGCAGATCTCGTGTAGGGGGTCTCGAACTAAGGGTCTTTAGACGATGGTAACATGGGCACGGGTTTTTACCCTGGTTCGGGCTATACTCAGGGATAAAACCCTACGTCCTGCTTGTGTTTTATTGCTTTTGGGTGGAGTACAAAGTACAGATGATCTACCTCGAGATCGTTGTCTTCTAGATTGTCCTCTATCGAATAGCCCAGCCTCGGCTTATATAAGAATACCGGAGGCCTAGGATTACAGGAGTCCTAGTCAGCTACATCGGTGGAGGAGAGTCCTCCGTGGATAAGAAATTCTTGTCTCAAAAGGCAGGGCTTCTTATTTTTTCCTTGTAGATCACCATGGGCCACCCAAAGTGGCCAAGGACGGAACCGACAAGGGGGTCCTCAGCCCATCCCACCAGGCCGGGAGTCGACATGGCCCCCCTAGCCGAGACACAGTCACATAGTTTCCCCTAAAAAGTGCCAAATTTGTACATGACACTTGCAATGGTGTATCTATAGGGTAGAAGAATATTTGAAGTCCAAAAGTTTGGACCAGAAAACTAAAACTTTAAAAAAATACCACCGACATAGGCCTGCCACGAGCGCCATTGTTATGGATTATAGTGGCGGCCCGGAGTAGATGCATGCCACTAATATGGCCCGGCCATGGTGGATGCACGCCACTAATATGGCCCGGCCCTGGTAGACGCACGCTACTAATATGGCCTGGCCCAAAAGGATGGAGAGCGGGACCCCCTCCGAACCCATCATTATCCCCTCCCACTGTGGATCCATTCTTATCCACACACAACACCGCCACCTTCCCCATTTTCATCTCTCCTCTCAGCTCATGCGCCGCCGCCATCCATGGATGTAGCATCAAGGGTCGCCGGCTTCAAATCATCCTGGCCATCCTGCCGTTGAAGGAGCTCGTGGCCGGTGTGGCCCGAGGCACCGAGATGCACCACGCCGGTGTTTGCATGGATGCCTCGTCGGCTCCGGCCCCAAATTCTTCTCCGGCTGGCTCCCTATCGCCATCCCTGACGCCATCGCCGGCTCCGTCCCCACCGGGGGACATTGACATGGTGGGTGAGGTGTCAATGCAATAGCATCTCGCTGAGGCGCAGATCGAGGTGCAGCTCGACGGCGCAGACGTCATAGCTCTCTACCGCGCGGATCTGGAGTTTGGGGAGCTGTAAATTGCCATCGACAGCTCCTTCGTGTCTGTCCGTGAGGACAAGGAGGTTAGGGCCGTGTACATGGCGAAGTAGCGCCTGATGGAGGAGACACATCGGGATCTCGACGCGTTCTTTGCATCAGTTCCTTCTGACAACGAGGAGGAGAGGCTACGCCCGCCGACGAACTGGCCCCCAGCCTCCCACGACGCGGAGGCCTCCGGCTCCGGCTCTGGTAACGAGGACGTTGTCGTCATCTCCGACGACGACGAGTAGGCGGTCCAGCAGCAGCAAGGAAGTACGCGGGCGGCATTTTAGTTTAATTATGTTATATTTTGTGATTTGAACAGTGGTGTCCAAATCTTGGATGTGTAATGGAAGCGAACTAGTTAAGTTTTAATGTTAAAAAAGATTTAGTTTAATTACTATTTCAGCTAGTTTAATCTAACATGTGAGGGTTTATCTGACATCAGGGGTTAACTGACACCAGGACCCACAGGTCAACGGGGGCGGTGGAAAGATGGCATATCGATGTATTAGTGGCATGTGCTTCCTCGCGAGTGCTACTAGTAGATAAGTTATTAGTGGTGTCCGTGTCCCACGCCACTGGTAAGTTCGGTACCAGTGGCATGCCGTCCCCACGCCACTAGTAACCACTTAACAGCGATGTGATACTAGTGGCGTGTGGTGCCACTAATGATGATTTAGGAACTTCAATAGTAGGTTTCCTGTACTAGTGTAATATCCCAATGACTTGGATATTCTTGCATATTCCTTCTTGCTGCTGCTTCCGCCAGTGTTTGGTTATTTATTAGGAAGCTAGGCTTTTCAATCTGGATTGCTCTCGCTACAATGGGAGCCAATTCCAACGCCTGAGCATCAGCCTGCAAATGAGTTTCCGCTTGCGAGATTGCCTGTACAAAGATTGCCTTGAAAGGCTCATTCCTTGGCTAATGTAGTAGTCCGACTACATGGAGTTTTGGCTGCTGGGTGCACAGGCACATGCACATGGTTGAACAGTAAAATCCAAAAAAATAGCAAACAAATTCAAAAAAAATCTGTTTTTTTTGGCAACAAAGATAGTCGAGTGTTCTACCTACGTATGAATTTTCGTGAAAACTTGACATCCGCGGTGCTATGGACAAAAAATGTGTGATCCAAAAAGGCTATTTTTGAAGCATTTTGGAGGTCCCAATTTGTTTTCGCCTAGAGCACCATGAATGTGATTTCGTTATGAAAATTCACACGTAGGTAGAACACTTCACAAATTATTTTTTTGCTATTTGTTGTAGATTTTACTGTTCACCCAGGTGCACGTGGAACCATGTCTTCTCGAGCATCGTTTCGACATGCTACATCATTGAAAAGATTAGATCCTTGTTGTATTGCTGCGATCCTCGATTTGTTGAGCACTAAGTATTGCCTTCACATATTGAATAACCTGTAAAGGATTTGAATCTTTTCTGTTGAAAGTAATATAATTCCTTGCATTCCAACTTGCCCACATTATAAGCCAGATCATTGTCCTTTCCGGCTTATCTGCTAAAAGAGAAAACATGCAGTGGATAGTTTCCTGTACCATTGTATATCCTTGTTGAACTATTCCTTGCACCATGAGCCCGAAACATGAAGCAAATCAGACCCTGCAAGAGTACTCATAGGCAAAAACTAGATGGAAGTCATCCTCATCTAGACTACATCTCCTGCATTCCTTACCTACAAGATATGATCTTGTTGTCACCATTATGCTAGTTGGAATTGCATTTTTTAGGACTCTCCATCCAAAGACATGTACTCTTGGAGGAATAAAAGAATTCTTCCAAACATCCTGCATGACCAAGCTAACTTGCAAGGGAAAGGAACTACAATTTGCGCTAGTTACAGTAGAAGCAGGAGGTTCAAAACGCTTGTAGGCACTTTTAGTCGTTAGATACCTGTTGGAGTATTTTGTCAAACAATGGCATCTTCAACATTGTCACGATTTATAGGCATATCTTTTATTATTTGACATGTAAAACCACCTCCCCTTCTAGGATGTGTCGGCCAGGCATAAAGGCAGGCCTATGATAAAGTGGATTTTGCGTGAAATTTGCTCGATGAAGTTATCTTTAAAGTGGATTTTGAGAAGGCACATGATAAAGTCAAATGGTCTTTTTTACAACAGTCTTTGAGAATGAAAGTTTTCAACCAAGCTTGGAGGAGCTAACTCGAATCTTTTGTTCAGGGAGGTAGTGTGGGAGTGAAGTTCAATGATGATATTGGTCATTACTTTCAGACTCGGAAAGGTTTATGATAGGGTGATCCTTTATCGCCAATCCTTTTTAATGTGGTAGCATATATGTTGGCTGCCCTGATTGGTAAAGCCAAGGAGGACGGCCAGGTAGGTGGATTAATCCCACATCTAGTGGATGGGGGAGTTTCTATTCTACAATATGCTGATGATACGATCATTATTATGGAACATGATTTCGATAAGGCGGTGAATATGAAACTGGTGTTATGTATTTTTGAGCAATTGTCAAGGCTCAAAATTAATTTCCATCAGAGTGAATTGTTCTGCTTTTGATGCGCCAAAGAGGTGGAGAACAATTACAAGCAGTTATTTGTATGTGAGATTGGTAATTTACCGTTCACGTACCTCGATATACGAATCCATCATCGAAAATTAACTAATAAAGAATGGAAATGCATAGAGGATAGGTTTCAGAAGAAGCTCAGCTGTTGGAAGGGTACACTAATGTCGTATGGAGGGAGACTATTCCTCATGAACTCAGTTCTTATGAGCTTGCCTATGTTCATGCTCTTATTTTTTGAAGTGCCAATACGTGTGCGAAAAAGACTGGATTTCTATCGCTCTAGAATTTTTTTGGTAGAGTGATGAACATAAGGCCAAGTATCGTCTTGCGAGGTGGAATATTTTGTCCCAGCCCAAGGATCAAGGGAGACTGGGAATCAAGAATCTTGAGATCAAGAATAAATGTTTGCATAGCAAATTGCTTTACATGCTTTCCGCGGACGAGGAAGGGGTTTGGATACAGTTATGGCGTAACAAGTATCTACACTGAAAAACATTGTCTCAAGTCATGGCGCAACCGTTTGATTCTCAATTTTGGAAGGTTTGATGAGAACTAAATTTGCTTTTTTTAATAGGGGAAGATTTAAAATTGGGGATGGCCGACCAACACGTTTTGGGAGGATACTTGGCTTGGGGACATGCCTCTAGCTTTGCAGTATACTTCTCTTTACAATATTGTTCAGCGTAAGGAAGACTACGTAAGCACAATTTTGGGTGCAATGCCGTTAAATATCTAGTTCAGGAGAGCTCGGATTGGGGATAAGTGGTCTGCGTGGTTGCATTTAGTTCGAAGGTTGATAAGTATCACCCTAATAAATGAACCGGACGTATTCCATTGGAAGTGGATGCCTTCTAGGGTTTTCTCTATGAAATCTATGTATGTGGACCTAATAAACTCTGGTTCAGTCTTCCGATCTACGCACATTTGGAAAACAAATGTACCACTCATAATTAAGATTTTCATGTGGTTTGTTCATAGGGGAGTGATTCTAAAAAAAAGATAATCTTGATAAACGAAGATGGCAGGGTAGTAAACAATGTTGTTTCTATGATCAGGAGGAAACAGTGCATCACTTGCTTATTGCATGCCCGTTTGCTACTCTCCTATGCCGTATGATTCATGCAACTTTCAACTTGCCTCCGCCAACCAGTATAGCAAATATGTTTGGTAACTGGTCAGGGGGAGTTGAGGCTAAAACTAAAGCATGTACCCGCGTGGGGGTTTGTGCTTTGCTTTGGGCTCTCTGGAATTGTCGTAACGATTGTATTTTTAACAGAATAACAGTTCACAATTTTTTGCAGATTATTTTCCACACTACTGGATGGATCCGTATGTGCTCATTACTACAACATGCGGAAGTGCGGGAGCTAATGGTATCTAGGTGCAACCAGTGGGAGATGATAGCACGGGCTACATACAACCAGTTTGGATGGCGGTTCAATAGTAGGCTATGTGTGTAGGCATATATCCCTATTTTTGCCCGTTGTGGCTTGTTAGTTTTTCTTAGTTCTTTGATGTTGGAGATTGATACTTGAACTTTAATAAATATATGGCTATGTGCATTGTAATGATGCAAAGGCCGGGGGTGATCCTCCTTTTCTAAAAAAAATATTGACATCTATCATGACCAAAAAGTCTAGAGATTAAATCTAGGTTCCATGTTTTTGTATTTAGAAGCCAAAGATCTGAAATAGTAGTAGGGTTAATCAAATTTCTATCTTGAATATGTAGAAGAGCATGAATATTTTTCCATTCAACAAACCAAGGTTGAGACCAAATAGAAGTATTCCTTTCGAAATATGAAGAGTACATGCATTAAGCAGAGGGTATCACACCTTTAAGATGGAACCCCAGAAAGCTGATTTTCGAATTTGGCAATATGCTAGCCAAAAGGATCCATTAGGAAAAATTTGGCTTTCAATACCTGATAAGTGCTGCTTTCTGGGTTTGCTATTACCCACCAAGCTGCTGAAGTTAGTAATGCTTTATTAACTGCTCCTAGTCCTCTTATCCCCAATCCTCCTCCTTCTTTGGGCCTGTAATTCTCTGCCCAAACTTTCAAATATAGTGGCTTAGTTCTTTATCCTTAATGAACTTATGTCCACCAGAAATCTCTAATAATAGCAGTCATTTTATCAAGAGATTTTGTTGTGAACATTATATTGGACATATAGTAAACAGGAAGGGAGGAAAACATAGACTTTATAAGGGTTAATCTACTAGCATTAGAAAGCTTGTTGGCTTATACATGGATAACTTCACTTTAAATTTATCTAAGATAAACGAATAAGCTGTTGATCTATTTTTCGAGGGAAGTATTAAGGGATGACCAAGATGCACAATGGTCGGCAAAACTCTCCATGTACCGAAAAATTCTCAGAGTAAGGAAATAGATCAACCCTTGTAGGAATTCCATCCTTTGAGTAAGAAAACGCCATATAAGGAATTTGAACGCTTGCCTTCCATCTGTCAGGCAAATGCTGCTCCGCACGTGTCGCACAGTTCCCAAAATATTCTCCTCATTGTCGTGGTAATTTCACGTAGTTGTGAAGCAATCTCCATCTGGACCAGTCATGAGGCACGATGACGTACCACGGTGATGGTTCGGTCAGGCCTTGCACATGTCGTTCGCAATAACACATCAATTTCCAAGCCCCAATCCTCCCACTCGTGCCGTAAATATTGGGGATTTAGCGACGATCGGAAAATTGATGTGATGCCACAGCGCCGAGTTTAGATGTGGCTCAAAACTTGAAATGTTGCCATAAAGTCACTGTCTTAATGATGAGGGATGACTCGAGGCCCTTGAACAGTACACCTTGCTCTAGTCCCCAAGCCGTTCATCTTCTTCATCTTCTTCCTCGTGCTCATCCAGTCTCCAGGTCATCACCCATGATCAACAAAAGGCGAACCAACCCCTGAAGCAGTGGCGATTGTAGTCGGGAGGCTTCAACAGGCTGAAGCCTACCGTCCAAAAAATTAATTCTTTTCTCTAATACTGCTCTAGACCTAGACCACTAGCCAATCATCTACACACATGAACAACTCCAACGAGCAGAAATAAAAAAAGGCCTAAAGATGTCTCATTCTTTTCTTCACAAGTAGCAGATGGGGATCTGTATGGATACATTACTGGTGGTTTCCTCCAGCCAATAGAAGTATCAGGGTGGCGAGGTGCTAAGGGTGAAACAATTCTCCACCCCTTGGCCAGAGAGCCCATCACTTTAGTCTATGCCCTTATCGGTTGTGTCCAATTAGCACCATCGCGCTTCTTCGCTGAAGCACACTGATGGTACAACATTCAAATCTTCAACCTTGATGCTCGATCTCTTGTATGCTTGTTGGTTTTTGCCCACCTATGCGAAGCATGGTTGGATATTTGCCCAGAACTAGAACTCTGGAAACGATACTTTTTCCTTACAATCTTGCAAGATGATGATCACCACCATCCTTCCTTTGGAGCTGTCTCCTTCCAACCCCATGCGGATTCTTTTGACGTACTTCTGGACTTCGACATACAGGGATACCGTCCAAACTTTTGTTTCCTATGGTTTTACAACTCGACCCTGGCATTCCCCAGGAGAACCTTCCAAAGGTACATCCCTCAATTCAAGTCTTGTTTGATGGTCGCATGTCCCAGTCCCACCAAATATGTAAGAGCCCTCGTGCCCGAGCTTATGCATCTCAAAGACCTCACGCTATGCAGGTGGGACATTGCTTCAAACTTCCTCCGCCGATGCATTTCTCCCCTCATGTGCTGGCAAATCCCAGCTTGGGAAAGGGGCGCCTCAGAACTTGGATATCCAGTTAGGAAACTCTGCAATTGCATTTAACAAACCGTCAACTGTAAGTGTATTGATTTTACAATTTACCTTTCATGCATTGGCTTGATGGGTATCCCCCCGAAGATGAGATGTTTAGCCACCACTTGGACTGCCTGTTTTTCTCCCATCCTCAAGGTCATGATATATCTCTGCTTCCCCTTACTCTGGTATGGTGCTTAGTAGAAGTATTTGAGGAAATCCTCTGATCGTCCGGCAACTGTGGGCCAGACCCTGATCCTGAGAAACAAGATGGTGCCTAGTCAGAGGAAACTCTCAATGTCGCCTGTCAAGAAAAAAATCATGATTTCCAGAAACTTTTGTTAGACATAAGCCACGCGTATTTGTGCGCGTTGAGCCAGACGCCGGTGCGTGGCCACGTCGATGGCCGTGGCCAGTCTGCCGGCCAAGTTAGCTAGCTGCATGTGTGCTGAGTCAGTTGGATTCTGAAGTGAGTCTAGGAGTAGATCAAGTCAATAGTTGGTTAGCTTGGCCAACCCGTACGTGCATGTAGGAGTAGCTAGTCATGCAGTTAGTGGCCGTGGTTGTGAGGCCGGGTCATGCGGACGTGGGTTAGTGGCCGATAGTGGTCAGGCTAGTTAGTGCGTGGGTGGAGTTGTGGCTGGGTCGCGTGTGTGTGCAGCCGGGTATAAAAAGCCCCCGATGTACTGATCGAGTGGGTGTGGTATGTGCCACAGTGACGGTAGGAGCCGAGGCAAGATGTAGAGCCCAGCCAGCGTATGGCGCTGGTGGTGCCGGCGTTCGTCGCCGGCCGGTGGTGTCGAGTAGAGGTGAGTCTTGTATCCAGTTCAATAAAGCCAACATACAGGCCGTCCGGCGGCCGGGGCGTTCGTCGCCGAAAAAACAATGTGCTCCTTCTTCCACCTTCGTTCGAGCGAGTGCGAGAGAGAGAGAGCTGGTCCGGGGTTTGTCCCATCATTTGGTATCAAAGCTTGGTTGCCTTGGGCGTCGTTCCCCTGCCGGAGGCATGCCGGAGGTGGCAGCGTTCGCCGGCGGCTGCGCGAAGCTCCGGGCCGTGTGTCAGCCTATGGAGGTGCGCGGCGCTGCGGCTGTCATGGCGGCCACGGAGGCGTGGCGTGGCGCGATGCGGCGTGGATGCCGATGTGGCCATGGCGCGGCAACCATGGAGGCGCGTGGTGACGTCAAGCGTTCGAGCACGACGGCATCGACGGCGTGTGTCGCCGGAGAAGTGGCGTGTGTCGCCGAGGGAGAGGAAGCAGCAGGCACGGTGGTGACCGGCGTCAGTGCGCCAGGTCGAGTCCGGGGCGGTGGTGACCGGCGTCCGCGCGCCAGGTCGAGTCCGTTGCTGCAACGACGATGACGACGGGAGCTGCAACAACTCCGGCGGCGGCGAGGTCGTGGCTTAGGGGGAGAATGTTAGACATAAGCCACGCGTATTTGTGCGCGTTGAGCCAGACGCCGGTGCGTGGCCGCGTCGATGGCCGTGGCCAGTGTGCCGGCCAAGTTAGCTAGCTGCATGTGTGTTGAGTCCGTTGGATTCTGAAGTGAGTCTAGGAGTAGATCAAGTCAAGAGTTGGTTAGCTTGGCCAACCCGTACGTGCATGTAGGAGTAGCTAGTCATGCAGTTAGTGGCCGTGGTTGTGAGGCCGGGTCATGCGGACGTGGGTTAGTGGCCGATAGTGGTCAGGCTAGTTAGTGCGTGGGTGGAGTTGTGGCTGGGTCGCGTGTGTGTGCAGCCGGGTATAAAAAGCCCCCGATGTACTGATCGAGTGGGTGTGGTATGTGCCACAGTGACGGTAGGAGCCGAGGCAAGATGTAGAGCCCAGCCAGCGTATGGCGCTGGTGGTGCCGGCGTTCGTCGCCGGCCGGTGGTGTCGAGTAGAGTTGAGTCTTGTATCCAGTTCAATAAAGCCAACATACAGGCCGTCCGGCGGCCGGGGCGTTCGTCGCCGAAAAAACAATGTGCTCCTTCTTCCACCTTCGTTCGAGCGAGTGCGAGAGAGAGAGAGCTGGTCCGGGGTTTGTCCCATCATTTGGTATCAAAGCTTGGTTGCCTTGGGCGTCGTTCCCCTGCCGGAGGCATGCCGGAGGTGGCAGCGTTCGCCGGCGGCTGCGCGAAGCTCCGGGCCGTGTGTCAGCCTATGGAGGTGCGCGGCGCTGCGGCTGTCATGGCGGCCACGGAGGCGTGGCGTGGCGCGATGCGGCGTGGATGCCGATGTGGCCATGGCGCGGCAACCATGGAGGCGCGTGGTGACGTCAAGCGTTCGAGCACGACGGCATCGACGGCGTGTGTCGCCGGAGAAGTGGCGTGTGTCGCCGAGGGAGAGGAAGCAGCAGGCACGGTGGTGACCGGCGTCAGTGCGCCAGGTCGAGTCCGGGGCGGTGGTGACCGGCGTCCGCGCGCCAGGTCGAGTCCGTTGCTGCAACGACGATGACGACGGGAGCTGCAACAACTCCGGCGGCGGCGAGGTCGTGGCTTAGGGGGAGAATGTTAGACATAAGCCACGCGTATTTGTGCGCGTTGAGCCAGACGCCGGTGCGTGGCCGCGTCGATGGCCGTGGCCAGTGTGCCGGCCAAGTTAGCTAGCTGCATGTGTGTTGAGTCCGTTGGATTCTGAAGTGAGTCTAGGAGTAGATCAAGTCAAGAGTTGGTTAGCTTGGCCAACCCGTACGTGCATGTAGGAGTAGCTAGTCATGCAGTTAGTGGCCGTGGTTGTGAGGCCGGGTCATGCGGACGTGGGTTAGTGGCCGATAGTGGTCAGGCTAGTTAGTGCGTGGGTGGAGTTGTGGCTGGGTCGCGTGTGTGTGCAGCCGGGTATAAAAAGCCCCCGATGTACTGATCGAGTGGGTGTGGTATGTGCCACAGTGACGGTAGGAGCCGAGGCAAGATGTAGAGCCCAGCCAGCGTATGGCGCTGGTGGTGCCGGCGTTCGTCGCCGGCCGGTGGTGTCGAGTAGAGTTGAGTCTTGTATCCAGTTCAATAAAGCCAACATACAGGCCGTCCGGCGGCCGCGGCGTTCGTCGCCGAAAAAACAATGTGCTCCTTCTTCCACCTTCGTTCGAGCGAGTGCGAGAGAGAGGGAGCTGGTCCGGGGTTTGTCCCATCAACTTTTGTGGGGGAAACCCAGAAAGTTACTTAGCCGCAAGGATTATGAAGCATCTTAGAGTTGGGTCCCAGAGGAGAAACAACCCCCAACTTCTGGGGGGTCCTCGACAATGAGGAAAATTCCTCGGGTCTGAACTCTATGTTACACCCACAAGTAACCACCCAAAAGGGAGAAGGATGAATTTTTTCAAGCCATGTAACCCTAGAACCAAGTCATTCCTTTCTAACACCTTCCTCCCAATCCTCTGGACTAGAGGTTGGAACACCGAATCCCTTCTCCTGTAAAAGAACAAAGATGAGGCAAGGTGTCCTCTCACCCATCATCTTCCAAGATAGAGAACGAGAAGAGGACCTCACATCCCTCCAACAATGTGAGCCCTTCGACCCCCAGGAGTTAAGTTCTTGAGTGCATCATGGCTACAACACCTATAGTTGGTAACCAATTGTTGGCCCCCAAGTACAAGGGTTTGCAACAAGCAGTAAGTATCCTCTTAGGTGAAGAACCTAAGGTATCAATCCGTGCAGGTAGCGCTTATTTATCTTCTTCCTCGAGCAGCACTGAAACAGATAAAAAAAACATACTTGTGCCCCCAACAATTCTAATGTGGTTGTCAACCACACCAGTCTTGACACTTGGCACAAGATATGAGTAGATAATGATATTTGAAGTATTTTTTGCAAATTCAGAATATTTAATAGATGAAAATAATAGTGTATGTCAGGTAAATGTGGAGTGGTTTCTTATGTGAAAAATTGGATCGGAGTTCATAGCTTCACTATTAGAATATCTCATAAATATGGTGGCACATAAAATAAAGCATAGATTTGTGAATTTAGCAATCCAAACAATCATAGCATGTCATACATAGGTTGAGATTAATCCATATATGGAGTATGTCCATAAATCTAAAAGACCAAAATCCATTGCTTCTAATGGCTAATACTCCACCCAAAGTGATAGAAACCCTCATAACACCCTGAGTATTTAGTAAAGACACAGTTCATTGCTTGATGTACTTTGACATACCATTGGGAATATATTCCTCCAACCTTACGCATCAACGAGGACATCAAGATAACCCACTTTTTACCTTTAGTGTGGCAAAACCATCAAAAAAATTCTCCCTTTTTTTCACTACGAATATTTCACTAACAGTGGTATACTCCATCTGATGCACACACTAGGTGTGTGCTTCGACACCAACAGGATGTGGCTAAGGTTTGCTTTCAGGTGTTCACCGGTGTGGCCTTCTCTTTTGGGAGTGGCGGCGTCGGCTTGTTCAGAGGAGAAGTGGTTTTGTGGCAGGCCTTTCTCTCTCTCGTTTCGTCGCAAAAAAGGGTGGATCTGGGTCGGAGGGGTTCCCAGGATTTCCCAGGCCGTCAAGCCACAATGTCATCAGCATTGATGCGCGGCGGCAACCGACTTCAACGGTCCACAAAACGCACATGGTGCAAAGAGGCTTCTCCTGATCCAGGTTTGTGTGACTTACTTATCTTGTTGCTAGCTTGCTTGTTGCATCATATAGGTTGTTCTAACCGTAAATTGCACATCTAGAGAACATAGTTTATCTGCACCATCCAAATTTGTTAAAAAAAGCTTAAAATTTTGTAGTATCCAACTCAACCACCCCCTCTAGTCGACCGCTTTGATCCTATTGCCTTTTCTGACTAAGTTTACTATTAATAGTTTCTCCATTGTGAGCTACTAGTGCTTCATTTCTATCAACAAATTGAGCAAACGAATGAACAACATTATTGTGCACGCTACAAATACATTCACCGATGTATGATGTATCCGGTTCTATAACGTTCCTTGCTACCAGATCCTTACGGTACTCAATTCCTAATTCTTCCAATCTATCTGAGTTCCCATGAATAAATCCTTCAGCAATCCACATGTCGACAAATGGCATGTCATCAAAAATTATCCTTTTAGGCTTAATAGAGAAGTGTAGAAAGCATTGTTTTAAACAAGGGGACAAGTCCTCATAGCTAAGGTATATTGCATGATTTAGCTCTTCGAGCATTTGAGATAATGACCACATAGTATCAGTCAAGACATTTTCCCAATCACATCGTTCTTTCTTCTTCTAGCATAATAGTCCTCCCATCACTTTTACAGCTAGAGGTAAACCGTCACATTTTGCTATAATTTGCAAACCAATATCCTTTAGCATAATAGTCCTCCCAACCGTGGGTGGCCGGTAATTCTATTGCGGGCGGGGAGCAACAGGACTGGTCCACCCCCGGTTCCCTTGTGGAAGGCACCGACATCGGCATCGAACTCCAGTAGCTCGCCATAACCACGGCCGCCAGCGTGGCCACCATGGCCGTTGCCATCGTAGGTACCGCGGCCACCACCATGGGCATAACCATCCCTGGCGTAGCCACGACCGGCTCCTGCTTACGTGGAGCCACCGCCCTATTAATCCTATTCATCGCCTCAGTACCCGGCATAATTAGCGCCACCTTGGTATCCATAGTGGCCATTATTGTACCCATGACAATGGGAATGGTAGCCGCCACCGAGGCCACTCCCATAGCGACCGGTGCCTCGGCCGCCATAGCCCGCATAGCCACCATATTGGTTGTCGCTGTGCGCACCATCGCGACCACCAGCACACTCTGTCGCACCAGCCGACGCGACAGGAGCAGCAAGAGGAGGGGCACCCCCTGCCCGTGTTCACCAACATAGTCTGCACCTCAACACACCATGAGTACGGCTGCAAAGGTACGGTGATCGCATGTCACGGTCGCAGCCCAAACCCTCGACGCAATCCCTCGACAATGAAGACGATAAAATCCTAACGCTTGGCGCGACCGAATAGAAGAATACGCCCGCTGAGCCAAGTCTTGTGCCGCATGACCAATTGACTCATCCCGCAAGCGGTTGTCAGGCCGGGCCTGTTGGTGGGCTGCCTCCAGATCGGCCGTCTACCTAACTGAAGCAACTGGTGTAGCGGAAGGAGTGGGAGCGGGCTGGGCAATGCTAAGATGGGCCGCCTGCCAGGGAACGAGCCAGGCCGACTGCCCCATCGAAGAAGTCTGGGAATTAGAAAAACTTATAAGACGCGCCAAAGAAGCCGGAACCGTTAAACCTCACTGGGAGTCCGCCGGAAATTGCCGTCGTGGAAGACGTCGATCAGCTTGGCGTGCCCCGCCATAGCTGCGGGTGACCAGGCCGCCGCACTACCCTGGTTCGGGGTGGATGGGCAGAGCGGTTTTTTAGGCCCGCTCATGGACCAGACCAAAAAAGGCAGGCCCGATAAAAATATAGACCGGTCCGGTATGTGAAAATGGGCCTAAAATTTGTCAGCCCAAATCGAGCTCCCTCTGCTAGGAATCGGAGAAGAGGGTCGAAGCAGGGGAGGGAGCGATGGAGACGAAGAAGTAAACTGGGATATTTTCGCTACTCACACGGTGAGTGTTCCATTGATCTTTATGTTCAGTACAGAGTAATAGAAAAACAACTATCTACTCCTAGACTTGACCACTCTCTCTGACGCGGCAGAGAGTATCACTATTCCTACTGCTATGCACGTCTTGCGTCAAGAATTTCTTGGCCAAGACGTGTGAAACGAGCTACCACATGTGCGGCGCACATGGGGCCTTACACGGGGCCATCCTGTGTACCGCTGTACACAGGGGTTGCCGGGACACGGCCCACGGTGCACGCACGAGCACACGGCCAGCAGAGCCTGCACGCACCTAGCGCCCGAAAGGCCGCACACACGCACCAAGGACACGGCCACGCACCACGCACACACAGCACACACCCAGGGTCCCCTCTGCGACTGCAGGCATGCACACGCCCTGGCACGGCAGCGAGCATGCATGCCCATGCACGCTGTCACTGAAGCTCGGGCGCTGCCTGGCGCACTCACGCACGCACGGCGACCTGCTCGGCAAGAGCACGCATGCACGGCAACCTCTTGCGCCTTCGCAGCACACGCACAGCTCGCACTCACACAGTCACACGCACAGGCTCACGAGCCGGTCGGTCCCGACCGAGCTGATGCATGACCGGTCCGGTTCACAAAACTTGGCTCGTTCGGCTGGTCGGTCCCGACCGAGCTGATGCATGACCGGTCCACCGGTCCGGTTCACAAAACTTGGCCCGTTCGGCTGGTCGGTCCCGACCGAGCTGATGCATGACCGGTCCGGTTCACAAAACTTGGCTCGTTCGGCTGGTCGGTCCGGTCTGATCCGGCTCGCCCACGGCCGGTCCAAATGGCAGCTCGGTCCGGGACCAGACCGGACCGGACCGGGTCCACCCTGGTCTATCGGAACTAATCTTGTTATTAGTATTAAGTGCGTAGGATTAGATCATGTTTAGTTTGTTACATGGTGTCGTAGTCATGTAGAATTGTACTCCCTCCATCCCTTTATGTAAGGTGTATTATTTTCAGCACGGTAACCAAGGCTTCTAATTGTACACATGTTATGGCAAAACTAACCTTGGCTGAATCATTGATTAGCAGCATAAATAATTTAGGCTGGGAAAGTAAGAGATACACGCAATCAGGAGAGAGATACTTTCTTTTTTCTCTTTACAAGAGAGATGCATGCAATCACGGGAGATATACTTTCCTTTTTTTGAAGGGCTAATAACGGAATTATGAGGAATTAGAAGAAATGCTCCTTACATTGTGGAATTTTATCAAAAAACAAATACAACTTATATAAAGGAACGGAGGGAGTATTAGTCAGCTAGGTTCAAAGTAAATTGCATGTGTTGCATCATCACGTGGGCGGATGAGCAGTTGGAGAAGCACAGAGATAGAGTGCGGCGGCAACGGCGCGAGCACATCTGGAAGACAGTAGCCGAGTGCAAGCACATGTGTGTTAGTGAACCAGGAGCAGCACCGTGCACTACTGAAGATGCGGCCTGGACGTGCAAGTCAGTAGTTGACTAGGAGTTTGTTAGTACTGGCCGGCTGCATGCGTGCTATTCTAGCTGGGTCGTGCGGCCGTTGCTGCACAAGCTAGGACGTGTGCGTACGTGTAGTTAGTGGAGAGCAGAAAACGGATCAAGCCGTTGTGTTTGGCTTGGCCGGCGAGTGTGCATGCTAGGTAGTGGTTAGTGGGTGCGTGATAGCCGTGTGAGTTTGACTATTAAAGCCCATGTATTTGCATTGTGTGCTAATCGTGAGAAGGAATACAGAAAACGGCACAAGCTGTGTGCGTGCCAAAAAAATCTGTGTGCTCTTCTTCTACCTCATGTCTTCTTTCCTGGGCATCCCCAACATGGTCCACTCGGATTCCAGGACATCAGCCCAGCAGACCGAAGCACGGGGCACCGGTGGAAGTGGACCCTTCCATGGCCGGCAATCAGGTGACGAACAACGACCTACGACCCAGCGCACGGCGGTCGGCCGTCGCTCCCGGGAAGCCGAGCCGGAATGTAGCCCGGGAACAGCCCCATGCTCGAGATCTTCTCCTCGGTGTAGCCGCACCACAAGGCCATGCAGACGCGGAGAGAGGGCATCGGCAATACGAGGGGAGATGAGACAGTTGGCGATGCCGGCGATAAGGTAGCGACCGTCGCGTCACAGATGAGACAGTCGTTGTTGCTAGCCCCATTGGCGAGGCACCAGAAGCGCCCTCGCATCGTCCCTCCGGAAGACGCGGCCATTGTCACCACGCGCCCTCTCAACCTCAAAATAGATTAATAATCATTTCTGTTGAATTATCGAGCACGTGAGTTGTGCAATGATGGCATTGAACAGCGCACTAGAACGTTTCTTTCATCACCTGGGCTGCTGGGCAATAAAAGGCCTTCTTGCGTGGCTTCTGTTCCTTTTCCTGGAATTTTCTCGGAAGAAGTTTCCAGAATTGACTAATTAAAATAATCCTCTGGAGCAAAAAGAAGATAACATTCACAAACGTGTAAGCTAGGCTATGTGAAATGGTGAGCCTATGCAAGATCTTGGAAATATTTGAATTCACTCACAGGGAGACAAGACAGCTAGAACACCTAAACATGTACTTCTTCAGGTTTGTTTAGAAGATAGGACCTACGTGTGGCGTCATGATTCAGTTGTCTTTGTAGCAATGGACAAGATGTTCGCTAGCCTCCTAATAATTATATATATGTCCTATAGTTGGTGAAAGATTTTGTGGGTAGGGTGGTTTAGATATGCTACGGGCATGCAGCTACATGCAGTGTATTGTGGAACAAACGGACAACAGTTTTTAAGTTTATTAATTTCCTCGGACAAGCACATAATGATCATCATTGAAGCAACCAAAGAATCAGGTTGTACAACTGCTAGCCCGTAAATAAAAAGGTCGTGCAACTGCTACACACAAAATAAATATAGAGCACGTCAAACGTTGTACACCGTTGGTACTAGGCTAGTAGGCTAGCCAGTAATGGTTTTGGCTCAAGCCCACGGGGAAGGAACTAAAATACCTGTAGGAATCCAATTTCTTTGCCTTGCAACTAGGATTAGGTAGAAAACTAGCTTAAAACCGGCTAATTGCCCCCATAAATGTTACCTAGGTTCCACCAGTTACATGATAATTTGACATCAAGGGTGAGCTAAGATTAGACAGCAAAACTATTTTTTTTGTCTGATAAGCAGATCACATGTTTAACTCAAAGCAACAAGGGTAAAGATCACATGTTTAACTCAAAGCAACAAGGGTAAAGATCACATGTTTAACTCAAAGCAACAAGGGTACAACACACGTGCACAATTGCACACTGGAGTGCAAAAAGAACCCCGGAAAACAAAAAAATTATAGAGAGGCCCTTCCAGGTCCTTGAGCACAACAACCCGAACACCACTACCAAGCTCCCGTGCCGCCAGAAGGCTACCAGAGAGGAAGACGACGAAGACCTCGCAAACCCAAGGAAGAAGCAAGCTCTATTGCAGATAAGCTGCGTTAGATACTGCAAGAGCCATCTGGCACGACCGCCGGAATAGAAGCCGTTGTTGAACATCGGCGGGGGAACGCCCCGAGCTGCCCCATCCCCGGCCTCGCCGCCTCCAACCAATGTCAGAGAAGAAAGATGAAAGCGCCACCATCTTCTGCTGAAAGTGCTCCAGTCCAGCTGCCCATGGGCAAAACGCCAACACCGGAGCCCCTATCACGAGCACCATCGCTGCCGCTCGAGCTAGCACACAGTAGTCGGTATCTCTTGTACACCCACCGGATACAAGACACCGGATCCGGGGAGTCAAGCCTTCACTCGTCCAACGTCAGTGCGGGAGATAGCACCGCTGGAACGGGGGCAGATCGAGAAGGAAGGACCTTATTCCAGAGCAAGGACGCCGCCACCGCCTCACCACCCTTACACAGGACCCAAACCCTAATATGCAGGGGAAAGATGATTGTGGTTACATGCAATTGTACTGTTATCACACGGATCCAGCGAAAAGCAACATTTGTAGTTTACTCTAGCCGAATAGTACAACGCTTAAAATGATTGTGGTTACATGTGTATTCCCGAAATGACTACATCTTTTGTTCTTATTTGTAAATTTTACGGTTTTTTTTTTTTGCGACTCTAACAATTACAAGGAGATGGTGGCGGCCGCGGACGGAGGGCAACATAAGCGAGATGAGGGGCAGATCAATAGAATCATGGAAGGGCAGGTCAGGTTGCAGGGAGGAATGTGGGGGAGCACTGCCGTGGCACCCACCCGTGTTGCCAAGAAAAGGGGAGGGGAAGGAGCGCGATGGAGAAGGGGGCGTGACCGCATGAGGGATGAACTGCAGCCAAATGCTAGTGAAGGAATTCTTCTTTTTTTGCTGAAACGGGAGGCGAGCTGACGATGGGGTCCAGACCGCAATGAGGCGGGGACGAATCTGCGGTCGATGCAAGTATATGAAACCGCGGCCCAATAATTGCACTCATGTTTATTCCCACAAGGTGTCAACTCCATCAAACGATAAACAAAACAACCTACTACTTCCTCTGTCCGGGTTTATTAAATCACCTCGTAGTTTGGGTCAAGTTTTGACCATAGATTTGATTAGAAAAATATAATCTATATGCCATTAAAATTATATTCTTGGATTCGTATTTGAAAGAAAAAAAAAATTGAGGGAAATTGAAAGAAGTTTCTAATGATGCTATTTTTGCTACATATAACTTATATATTTATTAGTTAAATGTTTGCTCAAATTTTGACCTATAATATAAGGAGACTAATAAACCCGGACGGAGGAAGTACATCTCACCGGTAGAAACTCTGGTTGGAGGGTTGGCACCACCAACCACCGTTCCCTCTCTCTTCCCCTGTTTGCTCACATCATCTGCTTTTTTGTCTTATGGCAGAGTCAGGGCGCAGACAACGAGCCCATCCGTGAGGCAGGTGCAGCCACCCACCCGCACACTTATATAATTTTTTTAACGAAAAGGAAGGTTAAACTTCCCGGCCCGCACACTTATATAAGGGCCCAGCCTAGACACTCCAGCCTCCACCCAAGTCGATCTCTTTGTCATGGCCGCACGATCGTGGAACCCTTTCTCGTGCTGCGTCGGCGGCAGCAAACTGGCGGAGTCACGGCGGCGGATCAACGGCAGCCCAAGGTTGTTGTCGTTCACCAGTCTGAGCTCGTCGGGGACGCTCTCCGGAGGACCTGTCGCTGACGCTGTCCAGGTCCAACCTGCACGCCTTCACCTACGCCGAGCTCCGCGTGGCGACGGGGAACTTCTCATGCTCCAACTATCTCGGCTGCGGCGGCTTCGGCCCAGTCTACAAGGGCGCCGTCGACGACAAGCTCGGCCCCGGGCAGCCGATCGCCGTCAAGTATCTCGACCTGGACTGTGGCATGCAGGGCCACAAGGAGTGGCTGGTGAGTGTGAAACAGAGTACAATGCATGCGCTAGCACGGTCAGGTGCTTGCCAGATCAATTCGAATTATGGTTGATGAATGGCTACCTTATATGGGTTGTTCATCTTGTAGGCTGAGGTTTTCTTTCTTGGGCAATTGAGGCATAAGAACCTGGTGAAATTGATCGGGTACTGCTACGAGGACCAACACCGGATGCTAGTGTACGAGTTCATGAGCGCCGGGAGCCTGGAGAGGCACCTCTTCAAAAGTGAGTTCTTCACCGCTTCCTTTTGTCAAAGGATCATTCTGAGGATTAGTTTGGTGGTTCTTGAGACCAGCAAGATAAATAAAAAGTGTTAATTTGGAAATCTGCACACATACGAGTGTCAATTAGCGATGAGCTGTTCTTGTCCCCTCACGTTTCTGTCAAGTCAAGAGGATAGCTGAGCTGATATCTGCCTTCCCAAGGAACACCACTTTCTCTTTTTAAAATTAGATGAATGTAGATATTTGATATTCTGGATTCAAAAATTATTTATCCTATCAACTTCTTGGTGCTTTCACGTTACAACTCTTGGTCAACGTGGAGAAGGAAACTGACTTGAAACGTCCTATTTCCTTAGGTATAAATGGTTCTCTCCCGTGGATGACAAGGATGAACATCGCTGTTGGTGCAGCCAAGGGCCTCGCCTTTCTCCATGATGCCCACCCGTCGGTGATCTACCGCGACTTTAAGGCCTCCAACATCTTGCTTGACTCGGTAAGCCACCTGTAACTTCAGACTTTTCTGCTAAAAAACGAAGCAGTTTTGAAATGTCTCTGTCGTTTCGGAACTGTAGTAGTGGTTACTAACAAACGGTGTCAAACAATACTTCACACCTCTTATACTGGAATTACTACAAAGTGTCTGACAAACGAAAATTGGATCTCCAATCTTAATTTCAAACCTTTAGCTTTTAACCAGTTGAACCATCCAAGATGCCATGTTTCTCAACTTAGCTGGCCTAGCGTGTTATGGGCAGCTTTTTTTTTCAATGAGAGAGGGTCCAAAAGGACCCCGAAGCTACATTAATATAGAAACAGTGGTACACAGCACGTTACAGAAGGAGCCATAAGTCCTAAATTGCAAACTGGTCCCTGACCTTTACAAAGAGAACCCCAAAACACTGATGGAAAACACGATCGGATCCTCAACATCCTCACCACAGGCACAACTCCATCGTCGCCAGGGACGACACCACTTGGGACGGCGGAGCCTCCATGACACCTCGTCACAGATTCCAAGGTGATGATGTACTGCCTCAGATTTGGCATCTTGGCCTGGAGGATGAAGAAAAGCCGCCCTTCGGCCAGAGGATACGGTGACGTGATGGAGCCGGCCGGCGACCAAACGCCGCAGCGGGCGCCCTAGCCACTCACGAGCAGCCACCGTAGAAGAGCTCCAACCCAATCTCAACCTCCATATCTCCCCCGATTCCCCTTCCCCGCCATGGCGAGCTGACAAGCAAGAGAGGGAGCGGAGTACCTCCAATGCCGGGAACAAACAAGGCAGCTGCGATGCCGGACAAACCGGGATCTCGCACCTCTTTCCCCTCCGCCTCCTTGACTGCAAGAAAGAGATGGGCAGATCTCCCCCACACCAAGCATCGACTCCACCACGAGCTTATTTGGAGGGCTATCACCATATCTATCTCCCTCACATTGCCTCCTCCATGGAGGTCTTGGAGAAGGTGACGACGGCGACCAACACGCATTGCTCGCGAGAGACCGTGGCTGACCACCCAGCGGCACAAGGTCTAACACCAACAGAACGCCGACAAACACTCCACAACTACTATATACAACAACAATCCAGTCTCCAGTCACATCCCTGCGCCGAGCAGCATGGCTACCGGATAAGAAGACGGACCGAGCCAGGACACCAAACTCGACTTTCGACGAGGAAGCGGCACGAGGACAGGAGAGCTTTCGAGAGAGACCAGAATAGTGCTCGTAAATTATGGGCAGCTCTGACCTGACTAGAACTCTGAAGATTTTTTTATTCGAAAAGGAGGTTAAGACCCCCGGCCTCTACATCAATGAGATGCACACAACCATTTTTATTAAAGTTGATGCAACGCAATTAGGCCAAAGTCATCAACAAGCGACCAAGTCATCAACATAGTATAGACAACTACGACATAACCATTATAAGATATGAATTTAACACCTACGACCAAGTCGACTTCTTCTGCAGCAACGCCTTCAAGAAGGATAAACACCCTCACGCTACCGTCGTCACGTCCGGCCGGATCCGGCTAGGACAAGGATTTTCATCTTGATTGCTGAGACCAACCACTGAAGGCTAGCACATCAGCAATGAGACAACGCCTTCAACAAGTTACGACGCAAGTTCGTCGCCGCTGAGCCCGACCAATAAAGGCCAGAACTAGTGTTTTCATCTCGGACATGAAGCGGTGCTCCAATCGCCATCTTGATGACGGATCTTCTGATAGTCGCGTCAAACATGAATAATTGATATAGCCGTCAGTGCCATTCATCATCTTGGCATTAAACCGCCATGGCCTCTGTGACGGCAGCCCCCACCGCCGCACGCTGCGCGTGTCCCGGATTCTCCAGCCGCACTGCGCCCGTGCCTGAGCGCGGTCTCGCCATGCCCCGCACATCAGCCTACCAAGAGGCGTCGAGGTCGACAAGGAATGTTGGGCCACCACCACCGGCGGCAGGGACGAGGAAAGGGGCGAGGAGCGGGGACATGTGGCTTGGCCGGCGTCGCCGCTAGGAGCATCGTGCGCCTGCAACGTCATTGGGAAGGAAAGTCGCCCGTCCAATTGTACAAATATTTTTACCTTATACCTAGTTTGAGAAAATCTTCACATTATATCTCATTGTATCTCACTTCGTGTTATTTCCCTTAAAAACAAAATTTCAATGCTTGATATTTCAGGATTACAACACCAAGTTGTCCGACTTTGGGCTGGCCAAGGATGGCCCCCAGGGCGATGCGACACACGTGACAACACGCATCATGGGGACACATGGTTATGCAGCGCCAGAGTACATCATGACGGGCCACCTGACCACCAAGAGCGATGTATATAGCTTTGGTGTAGTGTTCCTGGAGCTCCTCTCCGGGCTGCGATCAGTGGACCGTGCACGGCGGCCGAGGGAGCAGAACCTGGTGGACTGGGCTAGACCATACCTCAAGCGCTCTGACAGGTTGTACAAAGTCATGGACCCAGCTCTCGAGTGCCAATACTCATGCAAAGGTGCCGAGGTGGCAGCACTGGTGGCATACAAGTGTCTCAGCCAGAACCCAAAGTCTAGGCCCACCATGGAGGAGGTGGTCAAGGCCCTCGAGCCCGTCCTTGGCATGGAAGACTTTTTTCCCGTGGGTCCTTTTGTGTTCACAGTTATTGTGGAGGAGGACAAGGTGGTGGACATGAAACTGGAGGTCGAGGAGAAGCACCAGCACCATCGCCAGAACCATCAAGACAGGCACCGACAGAAGTACCCTGACTCGGCAATCCATACCGGCATTGTGGTCCGCGGTCGCGATGGGCTCATTACCGGGTACGCCGTTGCCTAGCGACGGCAACAAAGGTTGTCGAGCTACCACCGGGAGAGGGGGCATAGGACTAAGGTAGGGAAGTGAGTAGGACAAAATATTATGTACATACTATATAGATGTGATAGAGTGTCACATCGGTTTGTTTCAGATTTGAGGATGAGTTTCTTTTCTTCTTGATAGTTTTTTTGAAAGGTATACGTGGGGCTTACGCCCACCTTTCTTCTTCATAGTGACAATGGGTGTTAGACATATAGGGATGCAAAATAGTGTGGCAAAAGTCCGGTTTTGATTTTCGCAAGGATTGCTGTTCAAACACATTGTCTACAAATGAATGGTCTAGTTAAAAGGGATGCGTATTGCTTCTTTCATTTGCACTTCTAAAATGTGGTTCAATACCATTGTTCGCATGTGAAATGAGTACTTGAAAAAACTGACATGCAAAGCTTTTGTGGTTCGTTAAGAAAATAGAGAAAACAATGCGACATGAAATTAACACTGCCACAAGTTGATGTTGATGGCGTCAGATAATACTGGCAAGCTGGACCACGCACATGTTTCTCTACTACTACCTAAAAGAAACGAAGCGTTCCATTTCCCGTCTTATGTCGCTCGCGATCGTCGTTCGTTGTTCGCTCGCCCCGTGCAGCCGCAGATGGGCCAAGCCCCGTAAAAGCCCACATCTCACTCACGGTTTCACCTCCAACGACGCACACGCACGTCGCTCAAAAGGTTCTAAGAAAAAAAAAACACATCGCTCAACCTCGATCTGGCTAGGTAGGTTAGCGTCGGCTCCAACCCCACCCCTCCCCATAGCTCCTCAGCCGCCGCTCGTCCTCTCCGCCGCTCGCCCCCCTCGGCCGCTGCCCGCCCTCCTCGGCCCGACCTCACCGCCGCACTTGCCGCCGCGGCTGCTGGTCCGCCGAGGCCTACCGCCCCTGGCCGACATCGTGTCGACCTCTCTGATCTGGCGGCTGCGCCCACACCAGCCTCGCCGGCGTCGCGGCCGTTTTCCACGTTGACCTCACCTCACACCAGCGGCGACGTGTCCTTCTCGTTGCTCCATCACGGTGCGCAAGATCGGCGAGTTGCAGCTGGGGCTACATGAGGCGGCCGCAAAGAAGCAACGGGAACTGGTTGGAGATGCTGCACGGGCCGAACAAGACCCATGGGTAATTGATTAATTAGTAACTGATATAATTAGATGATTTCTTGGCAATTTCTTTTGGGAGGCTGCATGGTGTTTCTTAGATGCCTTTTTTCCTGTCATCAAAAGAATAGAGTACCATATCATGATACAAATTCATCCAAACACTTGTGTTTGTGCTCAATTTGATTTCCATTTATGCATGATTAACCGTTACAGTTATGTTTGGTCATGCAGATTGTATAGAGAAAGTGATAGTATTTGGATGTGGTATGGATCAATGGCATAACCATGTGTCTTCTGTAGCATATTGCTTAGGTGTGAGGGGCAGTAGCAGTAAGGGCCTTCGTTGCCTCATGTCCTCCCTTTCTTCTAGCCTCTTATCACCTCCCTCGAGTCCAGCGGCTGGAGTCCACATGACCAGCTTCCCCCTTCATGTGGGTGAGGCACGGAGATGAACAGATCCGGCAAGCACTTGCAGCGAACGAGGCCAACATTGTCGCTGCCGGCGGAGTCCACGCCATCGTCTACCTCATCTTGTCTTCCTTTTCTCCGGTACGGCAAAGCAAATCACGCTCAGTTCATTTCTGTACCCATGCTTTTGTTCAAGTCATTTTTGGTTCCCAGGATGATTCGCTTTCCTATAGATTCTACATTTGTAAAATTATTTAATTATTTCTGAAGAAATAGAGTAAGTTCGAGATTATGTTATTCTAAAAAATTTCGGTATATGAATGGGTTGTACAGTATCTGTAGTTAATACTGTCCACCATAATTTACACATTTTCATTTGATAATGGAAATAATTGTAGGGAATAGCAAGCTCAAATGGGTTGGTTATTTAACTGGGTTTTCTCATAGACATCTACAGATTTGGACCGCATTATTATTTTTTCTTTTGTGCTGAAGTATGTCTTGGAAGGACGGAACCACCATATTTTCTGGATTACTTTCTGTTTTGCCTTTATATTATCCTCTATCTTGCTCCCCAACAACATATTCTGTTATGTTCTGTTGTGTTATAGGAAGCACATCACCCTGCCCAACAATTCAGCTTCTCGCTTGATTACTACATATATCATATCCAAGGAATTCATGTTTGTTTTACGTACTGTTTTTTTATCCAGTAAGTAGTACCTATTCCCTTGGTGCATTTGATTAGTAGTGCTCCTCCACTACTGGCCGTTGTTTAGAAGACTGACTGTCAAGACTAGCTGATGCTGCATTTCCACTGCTTTTAGCCTAATTTAAGGTGTAGTTACGCTACTATACATTAGTAATGAGCTATTGTCGTGTATTTTCCAGTAGCTTTATTGTCGGTTACTTAATACTAATTGTTGACATATTTTTTTTTAAACTGGGTGCATTGTTATTTTCATATATAAGAATTTTGCAACAACTCATGTTTCATCGCAGGGTGATATGATGAAGGAAAAGAGCCAAGTGAAGCGCTTGGTTAAACCATTCAGGATTGAAATTGGTTTGACATCTGCGGATATCAGGTAAAGGTAAGTTGAATCTTTCACTTGCTCACCATGTTTTTTTGGTCTGCACTACCACTGTATATTCGTTGTGGCTGCCAAATGTTGGAGAATGTTGTAGTTATTCTATGGTCTTTCTTCTTCATTATCGATTCGTCAGCTCTGCTGCTGGGAGCCGTGGACGTCATTGGAAAGGAAATAACTTGCAGAGGGCGTATAAGGAGATGCCAATGGAAAGGAGACGAGCTGAGTGTGTGTTTGGAGATCTCAAAGAAAAAGAAATGGAGAGTGTAGAGTGGTCAAGAGGAGGAATGGAGCCAGTTCTATTTTATTTTATTTTGAACTTGGAGCCAGTCCTATATTTGTCACAAGACATGATGAACATTTGCTTGATGCCAATCCCCCGAAAAAGAAAATAAAAATGCTTGATTGATGCATTCAGATATTATTTTTTATCGGGCTGGAAGAGTCTTGTTAGGGTGCACGTTGATCATAATAGAGGTGGAATTTTATTATAATCACCACAAAGTTGGATTATTACCCTGTGTAACTTTTCTCAATATATTTTGTATCCAGTAACAACGCACGGGCATTCACCTATAATAATAATCACCTATAATAATAAAAGAAAGTAGAGAATATTGCCCTAAAGATATATGTTAAACACATTCAGCATATACCCCATTGCAATGCACAGGCAATTAAATCATGAGCAGGTGATAAACATTTATTTACACAATCGCATTAATATGAACAGACAATAACAAGCTAACATACTAGAATATTTATATCCCGTTGCAACGGCACGGGCATTGTCCTAGTATCAGTAAATATAAATGCTGGGGAACGGGCAAGCACAGTCACCTGACATATCGAAGGTTGACGCGAAAGGAGTAAGGTCAATTAAGTCGACATCAGCTTTGCCATAATAAGCTTCAACTGCGAACCTGTACAAAAAAAGTTTGACAGGCAAGCTACAAGACAATAGATTAACTGAAATGTATGTTTTTTGTAAAGTACGCCTCACCCGTCTAGCTGAGACATGAGATAGCCCAATAGGAATGCAAACACCAGAATTGAAAGTTTGCTACGCATCTGTTTCAAGATATACATAAATTATCAGTATCTAATAGGAGTATATTTTGCTGGTCTATCAATCTTAGTGAATTATATATGAAAAAACTATAATTGAGAAGCCTGTGAGTTGAAAAACAACACTGCAAACAAAAATTAAAGAGCTTCTTGGGAGCACCAACATGTGGCACCCCGGCTCAGAGGACCGGTTTACCCTGTGTTTCCAACCTAGAGATCATGTCTTCTGGAAACACACAACCACTAGTAGAAAACAAGGCTTTCGTTCTAGCCGGATCGGAGCAATAGTCCCGGTCGCGTTACGAACCAGGACTAATGTGAGCATTAGTCCCGGTTCGAGCGGCTAGGACGCCGGCCGGGCCTCGGCAGGCATCAGTCCCGGTTCGACTGGGACCTTTAGTCCCGGTTCCAGACACCAACCGGGACTAAAGGGCCTCGCTCCTGGCGCAACCCGTTTAGTCCCGGTTGGTGTCTCCAACCGGGACTATAGGTTAGTCTTCAGTCCCGGTTCTAGACACCAACCGGGGCTAAAAAGATGCCTATATATATCCTCGCCCCTGCCCGCCCTCTCCTCTGTTTTTTGGCCGTAGAAGGTGGGGGGCGTGTGCGCTACTCTGTTCTCACTTCTTATGCACATGAGGTGTTCGATGAAATGCCCGAGCCACACTTAAGCTTTCTCCTCTGTTCTTCCTCCAAGCTCGGCCTCCAAGAGCTCCATTTTCCCCAAGATTTGTCGAGATTTGGCGGTGCACCAACTATCCAAGTGTTCTAAAAGGTTAGCAACTTCATCCTTTCATCTCTCACTACTAGTTTAGCTCATTTCATATGCTCTAGAAGTAGAGTGGTTTGTGGGTTTTAGTGGAGGAGTGTATGTGGGAGTTTATTTGATTTAGATGCACAATTTGAGCTCAAATTAACTTGTTAGTTTGCACATGTGTAGGGTGCCGTCCCGTCCCCGTCCCCGTCCCCGTCCTCACCGCCGTCGATCGCCCGCGCCGATCTCGTCGCCGGCACCACCGTGGTGAGCCTCTTGTTCTTATCTTTTTTTTAAAAGAACAAATTCTTACTTGTATGATTTAGATAGCTACTTGTATAATTTTCTTACTTGTATTATTGTTTGTTATTATATAGTGCCATGGTTTTGGTATCCACCCCCGTCAGCTCTCGTCCGGTCTATGATTCGGATGTGGTATATTATCTTTTATAACTATTTGTTTCATTTAGTGTTTATGACAATTATGCCGACCAACTTGACATAGATGTTTTTATCTAGGAGGTATGTGAACCGGAAATTCCAACCGACCCTCTTGTCGAGAGATTAAATTTAGTTGAAAAAGAAAACAATTATTTGAAAGAAAAATTGAAAAGAATTGAAGAAGAGAAGATGAAATTGGAGTTCATGTTGCCGATGTCGTTGATCTACACAAGATCCAGATGGATGCAATGCGCTTGAAGATTAGAAAGATTAGAAAATATGCCATTGATAAAGGGTAATCCTTGAGATAATATGTTTGGCATATATTCAAATTTAAGTAACCAAGTTTTAGCCATGTTCAAAAGTACATATACTTGTGATTTTTTTAGGATCAAACATAATATGCATCTCAACGTGATTCAAGATTCGAGCAACAACACATAGAAACCATGACGTCAATAGTGCAAAAGCAATAGAATTGATCTGTTCTGTGGATTAGATTTCGGACTTGAAATTTTGTGATATAGTTGGAGAATCCTATGCCAATGTTGTGATTATATTTTTAAATTTTATGTCATTTTGACCGTACATCCGGCTGGATTAGATTGCAGGCAGACATCACCAGCTGCTCCTAAATATGTTCCAAAATGTAAGGTGCAATATTTTAAGTCAAACCTGTCTATGTCAGACTATATTTATAGAAAAAATAAACAACCAAAATACCATATAAATAAAATAGAAGTGTATACTTTCCCAATGGATTTAATGACATTTGTATTAGTTATTACAACAACCACTAGATTTGTATCATAGCTTATACTCCCTCCGTCCCAAGATAAGTGCCACAGACTTAGAAAAACTTTCTACTAAAGTTGTACTAAATCAGCGATACTTATTTTGGAATTGAGTGAGTATTAGATGGTTGCAACTCTTTAATTATCTATAAGTAATGAGATATCGCTTTCGCTTGCAAAAAAAAGAAAAAAAGAGAGGAAAAACTGTTTTCTCCGATTATCTAAAACCTGCCATTTTATACCACAAACTGTAGCGTAAATGTACTGTGTGGATTCACTCTGAGACCAGATCCATGCATCGCGCTAGCTGGTGCAGCACGAATACTCTAATAGGGTCAGCCGACATCATGCATGCCGTACATAGCATAAGTGATGGAGCCAGGATTGAAGCAAACCGTCAGCACAAAAAACAATTTGGGCTACATGGGAAAACTTTGGCACTTACTACCCCAAAAAGACATCATAACAATCCAAAAAATATCATTTGCGATTACATACAAAAAAAGTCCAATAATTCTAGAATTTAACATTGGTGCTTAACAATCCAACAAAACAGATAAAACATAAAAAATGGCAATAGTAATACGGAGATACAAAAGAGTACCAAATCAGTTGCGTGTAAACCCTTTCGTCGAGCTGAAACCAGGCGTGTAAACCCTTTCGTTGCGGACACCGATGAAAATTATCTCTTCATCTTCTATTTCTAGCATGAAATGAAATTGATATCAAAACACATTCAATTTCAAATCAATAATACTTCCTCTGATCCATATTATTTCTTAGATTTGTTTAGATACGGATGTATCTATCTCTGATCCATATTACCTGTCTTATATTTGTCTAATCTACATCCATATCTAGACAAATCTAATTAAGACAACTAGTAATATCGATCGGAGGGAGTACCTATAGGACTGATGAGTGATGAATGAATACATATACATGCACATACACATATACACTGAAACCCAGTTTTTCAATTCAAATTCAGTTAAAATCTCTTCGCACTTGTTCTTGCTGCAAAGGAGAGCAAGGGATAGCTTGCTGTCTAACAAGTTCAGAGAAATTACCCAGCCGATGAGAGGAGTGGCAGCAGCCAGAAGAGGCGGGGGCGGTCCTGGTTGGCTGGTTGCGCGTGCTGCGGGGAGAACATAGACGGCCAGACGGGGAGAGACCGTGAGGCAGGAGCAGCCGAGCGGAGCTAGCTAGAGCGGCTGCAGCGCAGCACTGGGGGTGGGAAAGAGGGAGGGGGTGCGGGGAGCCGGGGACGCCCGGTGCACAGACGGCCGGGGGGAGTCGCCGGAGGTCGGTCGACTGCGTGTTAGGTCGTGGCCCTCGTCTCGTGCGTGCGCTGCGGTTAGGTGTGTCGACGGGCTGGTTGTGTACGCCCTGGGCGTGTGCTCGGGGGCTCTGAGGTATGTCTAAAAACAAAAGTATGAGACGTAGTTCAATCGTCAAAACATAAAGTATGAGACGGTGTAATAAGGGGTTCATGCATTGCAACGGGTAGAAAAGAGAAAAATGCAAACATCTATGCGTGCTAAAAACACTATATACAAGGTCACTATAGACAACTATTTTTCCATGATATAAATGTAGAGCGGAACATAAGTTGGTGAAGAAGTAATCCAAAAGATGAATGTAGGGAGGGAACATAAGTTGGTGAAGGAGTAACCCAAAAGGTAATCTTACGTTTGTTTAAATAAATAAATTATATTTGGTATACAAATATTTACATTCGTATTGATTCTCTATGTAAAATTTCGCATCGCAAAATAAAAATATAGGTCGTAAGACCAGAAAACTTGTATTGTACATATATTTTACACTATGTTTGTACATTCGTAATTTTACATAACATAATATATTTTTCACGGCGATTATATATTTTCTTACGTTCTCTTTCTACATATGACGTAAGATAAAATTTAAGGGACGTAAAAATACGGTGCACGGATGTTAAAATAGAGGGGGTGAAGAATAACTATCCTTATCCAGGGTGACGAATAGTGCGAAAACCGATGAGGTTGGTCCAGCAAGGCGGTAGCTCTTTGTGCCGTTGTCGAGGTAGCCGATAGCGTAGGGTGGTGTACACGTGGTTGAGGTTGTCGTGCGAAGAACACCATGGTTGATGTCGAGTCGGGGTCGCCATTGTCAAGGAAGTCACCATGGAGCCATGGCCGCAAGGAGGCGCCGAGTTAGTCATGGGCGCAGTGATGTCGAAGTAGTGGTGCACCGGAAAGAAGATGTTGTTGACGAGGCATCGCGCTAGGTTGCCAAGCCCGGGGACACGTCGTGGACAAGGCACGCATCGGTGTTGCCAGCATCAGGCATGCGTAGAAGTGCAAAGTCGATGTTGACGATGCGTCGCTCCAGCATCTTGGACGAAGGCACGCGTCGGTGTTGCCAGCACCAAGAATGCGTAGATGGGAACCAGCATGAGTTGTATGCCATGTTGAGGGGGCTAGCAGAGAAGGAATCGACGATGATTGCGGCGTTAGTCGGCGCGAGGCCGAGGTGGTCAGCGGTGGTCGAAGTAGAGGAAGTGGTGGGGGAAGATGACGACGACGCTGGCGATAAGCTGATGCTGGACGAAGATGAAGGAGGACGAACGAGCGGCGCGGCACGGGTGAGAGAGCGGCAGTGGCGCCGAAGAAGAACAGCGGCCGCGGCCTGACGGAGGCGGCCGCGGCTGAGTTAGGAGCGCGGCGGTGATGCTCAAAGTAGGCGAAGAAGAGCCCAACGTCGTGACGAAGACCAGCACGAACGGTGGCGTTCACGCGCAAATGGAGACGGCGCGGCGCATATACCACGTGAAAGTCGACGCATGTGGATGACGGAGGGGACCGTGTGCCGCGGCTCTACGGTCCGAAGGGACAACACAACGGCAACGCGCGGGTCGGGGCGATGGCAGAAAGACCTCAGGTCAATGGCGTGGACATCTTGCCAAATGGACAAATACGACGAGGACGAGATACACTACACCAGTGACGGTATACGAGTCCGCACGCGTATTAGGTGACCGGTAACCGTATTCAGATAAAATCGCCAAACTCGATGGAGTCTCTTAGAATTATTATTTTTCCACACACGAGTCCAAATATTAGCACCGTGTTGTCTGAGGCTTGGAATATTCAGCTACATCTGCCGTGACCTACGATCAAGCCGTTTAACCAGCCCGCCTATTTAATCACCAGATTCCGCTAGCTTCAGCACCAACTACAATTGCCACTCCTGATTTTTTCTAAAAAAAGTTGATCATTGCAGGGAGCAGCGGAAACAACAAAGTGGTGAGGATCCGAAGATCGGTGAAAGCATCCAAAGTGAAAAGAAAAACTGGCCGGGCCACAGCCGGCATTTTTCCACATCCTAATCTCTCACACCCGTGTCCCCGAAGGGGCTCAGGCGCTCAGCATGCATTTTTCCACATCTCCACCGCTTCGGATATTGCAGTCGTGATGGTGTCGGTGGATGGCGCTCTTGCGACATGTCCCGGGCACGTGAGCAGCAGCATGGAGTTAACAACCTTTTGCTGCGCGATCGCCGTCGGGCTCAAGCTCTCCCAACTGCTCGACGGCTCCATGGCCGAGCATCCCTATCGCCAGCTGACCACTGTCCAGATCCACAACGAGAGGGGGCAGCCCGAGAAGAGGTGGTGCGCAACGCAATCTCCAAATTGCGGACACATAGCGGACAGAAGTAGCCGTTTGCCCATACTCTCCGTTGAAGGCGATCGCAGCACCAAAGCCTGTTCTCCATCAGGAGCCAGCTAAACATCTTGATCTTCCCCGGCGCCCAGGATTTCCAGATGATCTGGTAAAAAACGGTCAGCTGCCTTCCCAGGGACTGCATGTTGTACACGGACCGAGCCGAGTATATGCCCGAAGCTTTCCCTCTCCATGCGATCTCGTCATGCGCCTCCTCCCGCTCCTCCCAGCGCACCGATGGGATCAGGCGGCTGAGGGTGACGAACTCCTGAAACAGCTCCTGGGTGTTGTCGTGGGCGAGGTCAGTGATACATCTTCCGTCCACAAGGGCACCCCGCACCGATCGGCTCTTGCGCTTGGAGTGCTTGTATAGTGCTGGAAAACGCTACGCTAGCTGCCCGCGCCGAGCTAGGAAGAATGCCAGAAGGCCACCGTCTCTCCGTTGCCGATCTTCACCGAAGTTGCAGTGGCAAAAAAGCGCCCTGTCTTCGCTGTCGCATGGTGGCTCCGTCCCCAGCCATGGTCTCTCAAGATTTTTCCATGCTATCCATAGCCATCTGAGTGGCAGCGCCCTGCCGAATCTTTGGAGATTGTGTAGGCCGCGCTCTGTGGGCGAGCAAGCTACCGACTAGTTTACCTTGCAGCTAGCCCCAGAGATTTCTTCATCATGCTTCCATAGGAACCGTCGTCTGCTTTTATTTATCTCCTTGAACAGCCTCTTCGGCGCGCGGAGCACTGTCAATGCAAAGGTGGGGATGGCACTGAGGATGCAGCGGACGAGCACCTGACGCCCCACGATCGGCATCAGCCTCCCCTTCCATTCAGCAAGTCTTGCTTTGATCTGATCGATGATGAACTGCACATGCACCATCCTCAGCCTGCCGATGATTACCGACAGCCCAAGATATCTAAATTGATGTGTATTTGTGCTCCTCCAAAGTCCCATAGCACTTCCTCGAGGTCGATTTCATCACATCTAATCGGTGTTGCCATTGATTTCCCCGGGTTTATGCGCAGTCCCATGGCAGCTCCGAAATCTAGAAAAATCTCCAAGAGCTTCGCTATCTCCTGCCTGTTAGGGTTTGCGAAGATGACGGCGTCGTCAGCGTATAGACTAACGCGAAGTTTGAGCTCTTTTCCCGGGATGGGCGCGATGATTAGTTGATTAGCCGCCGCGGCCATCACGTGGTGCAACGGGTCAGTAGCTAAGATGAACAGAAACGACGACAGTGGGTCGCCTTGCCAGAGACCACGATGGTGATGGATGCTGCCCCCGACGGTGCCATTGGGCATGAACTGCTAGGATGATGTAGATAATAACAGGGTTACCCAATCTCGCCATCCGACACTGAAATCTGGCCGCTGCATGAGGTTAAGCAGGTACTCCCAGGATATATTGTCGAAGGCCTTCGCTATATTTAACTTTAGGAGCAGGGCTGGTGTTTTTCTACGGTGTAGCGCACGGACGCAGTTTTGCACATAAAGGTAGCCATCGTGTATGCATTTGGTCTTGAGGAAGGCGGTCTGAGCCGGTGAAATTACCGTGTGAATAACCTTGGCTAGCCTCAGGTATAGTACTTTGGCAATCAATTTAGCCACCAAGTGAATCAAACTAATGGGCATGTAGTCCTGAATCGTCGATGTTCCATCCTTCTTCGGCAGCAGAGTTACCATGGCAGTGTTCAGCACAGCTAGATTACCCCGGGCCAGGCGGTAGAACTTCACAACACCGCCATGATGTCAGCTTTGATAATGCCCCAGCATCATTTGAAGAAATCTCCGCTAAAGTCGTCCGGCCCTGGGGCCTTGTCTGCTGGCGATTCGTTGATGGCCTGCCAGACCTCCTGCTCAGTGTATATCTAGTCCTCCCCGCCCGTGCAGCCTCGGGAGGTTTAGTGCCTACCAGTTCAAGTCCCTAGGTAAGTCGAATGCCGATCCCGTGGACGCAATAAAGTGCGCATGTATTAACCTAGCCTTGTTGTCGTGGGAGGTAGCCACCCAGTAGGCGTCCCTGATCGAGAGGATGAAATTTTTGCGTCGTCTGGAGTTGATCTTGGCCTGGAAGAACGCGGTCTTGTCATCGCCCGCATGATCATGATTTGCATGCAAATGGAGAAGGGGGAGGGGTGGTGGCAGATGGAGGGGATGGTGGTGACGCCTGCATCGACGAGGTCTTTGACGCCAGCCTTGGTGTCGTCGAAGGCCTTGAGTGCACGAAGGCGATCGGAGTGAGCCATCCATTGTTGTACTACTCCACTAGAGGATTATTGCTGCTCATTCAAATAAACTCTGGGATGGTGCAAATCCTGCGAGAAAAGCTCGATCCGCTATATATTAATTTTCTGCATTACATGTCTATCTCTTTCCAACAGCCTAACTTGTAGTTCCATATGTAACTAGTGGAGTTTAGGATACTCTTAGGGCCTGTTTGGTAGCCCTCCAACTCCCAACTCCTTCGACTCCAGGACCGGAGCTAGGCCGAACGATGTAACTCCCGGAGTTTTCTCAGAGAAGCTGGCGATTTCCGTAGTGCAAATTGCGAGGAGTTGCGGAGCTGGAGAAACCGAGCTCCTCCAAAATAGAGAAGCGAGAGTTGACGGAAATTACTGTCTCCTGCCACCGCCAAATGAGGCATTGGCGCATACCGGTTCGAGCCCGATGGGAATCCCGCCACGCGACTCATCTCCAATTCCTCCTTCCGTCCCACAACCGCCGCCATGGGTGCATCTACCGCCGGCCTCCCCATATGCAGCGAGTGGCTCATTGGCTCTCCTCCCGCCGCCTGCTGCCTGCATCCATTCCGGTGCCGCTCGCCGCCGTCCTCGGTGGAGCCATGCCCACGCCCTACCCTCCTCTCCTCACCCTCAATCACTCTGCCAACCGGGCGCGCCGCGATGAGGCCGCCGCCACCCTGCCCGCCAAGTTTGGCTGTGGCCCGCAAGCTCGGCCGCTGCACTCAAAGCTTGGCCTCATCCAAGGCCGCCGCCCGCAAGCTCGACCACATCTGGACGGCGACCAGAACTTACCCTCGTGCGTGATGGGCAAGACTGGTTCCGGCGTGGTGTGGCTCGTCGTCAGCGAGCTCTTCGACGAGGTGGGACGAGCTCGTCTGCTGGGCGCCGTGCTCGTCGGTGCGCGTTGACGCCATGGACGAACTTCTTCTTTGAGCAAATGCCATGGATGAATTGAACTAGTCTGCTTCGTGTCGTCGGTCCTTCCAGTAGCTGCAGTAGCTGCGTGTGTGGGCCGTCTGTGGGAAAATCGCCCAAAAAGAGAAGCTGTGCTGCCGAACGAGTGGCTAGCTGCAGGATTTTCAACTAGAAGCTGGTTGCTAGCTGCTGGCTAAGGAGTTGAGGAGTTTGAGGCCGTGGAGGGCTACCGAACACGCCCTTACTCTGCTCGGGAACTAGTGGAGTTTAGGATACTCTGCTCTTCTCTCTGGAAGCAGCTCAGGTGTTGCAGTTCTCTAAATCAACATTTTCGTTTTTTGCCCGTGAGATGCGTAGGTTCTTTAATTTGTTTATCTGAAAAACTACAATATTTTTTGATAGATTAATCAATAGTATTACAGGTATTAATATGGTTTCTTTAATTCAAACCCCCACATCTCTCGGTTTGTTCGTGAGCGCATAGTATCTTAGAAATTCAGAGAGGGTTACCAACGAAATTCGTGAGCTCATAGTATGCTATAAATTCTGAGAGGGTTAACAAAGAACAGATGACACGATGATCTCTAGAGATGATGAAATTCACCACCTAGCATGGTGCGTCGGCGTGTCCCAGCTTGCTCTCTGGATTATTGTCCGGAAGGAAACCAACAAGCGTAGTTTCAGGTTCTGGACAGGAGTAATTTTCTACATATATTAGGTAAATACTGTAAGATATGTGTTTGACGAGATTTTGTCACTTATTTACATGCCCCATATGGTATACAAAAAGAATATAATGGTAAAATGAAGCATATGCATGTACAACGAGGAGTACGAGTGTTGTGCTAGTACGTGCCAATTTTCATCGTGATAATCTGTCTGACTTAATTAGTCGGGCTTCACAGGATGCAGCCCACATTCTGGTCAGTGCATGCATGACTGGCCGGAGGAGTATTATATATTTGATAGTCCTAAAATAAGCTTGATTATCCAATCGGAAGAGCCAATACGTACATGCAAGTATGTCACACATCAGCTAGCACAGGCATGCATAGTCTAACGACTTGGTTGTTAGCCCATGTATTAGCTAGTGTCATGTTTATCCCGTTAATAGACTGAGACGTGCAGCTGGACTTATGTGTACAATATTTGAGCTAGTAGAGCACGCCTAACAACCAGATATGTATGGAGATAGTCGAGGTTGTTAGCAATCAGTCTTTAGATAAGCACACAAGCCATGCATGCAACGGCCGGAGCATTATGTGCGCTAGTGGCACGGCAGAATAGCCGGCTCATCAACAACCTGCTGCGGCGCCGTCTTATCTCGTCATCCTTCCATTTACCTAGGACGGCTCTATATAAAGGGAGGACATCCTCACATCCTCAAGGCTATTTGCATTTATTGTTTTTTTTTAGAAAAGGAGGATGACCCCGGCCTCTGCATCTGGGAGATGCATGCGGCCATTTTATTGATTATTCATTTGCATTTATTGTTAGTCGTAAGGATTATATTATTTCATACATCTTAATTAGACGGATATGCACTTCTATACCTTGCTCGGTGGATCATAAGTAAATGTCTATACATCTTTTTTATTTGCTTTCGTGTTTCAGGGGTAGTATCCATGAAGTTTATTCAAGAGTAGAGAATATATTCAACTTATTCTTGAAAGTGGATCGGAAAGCTTCCATCACAGTTTCCATCACATTCGACCTTTGTCCTGGAGAAGGCCTATTTTCATAGTTTTTTGTATAGGAAGAAAACATGCGTCACCACACTAGAATATTGGGAGGTTTACCACTGGGACATTCACACATTGTTTCAGTGCCGGTACTATCTCTGGATGCATCTATCCTCTTCAGTGACATTATGTCTTTTTAGGTATGTACATCTGCTGCCACACATTGATAGATAGGACTCATGCTAATCAGCTGGTAGTATTATGTTTTCCTGCTGTATATTGTAGGGATAAACTCCCTCCGATATAGCAATGAAGAATCATAAGGACAGTGATCTAGATAGATAGGAAGTTAAATAACACATCTCAAATCATGTAATTTCCGTGTAGTATTTGATGCCTTCACTGCAAGCTATTTGTGTTCAGTTTTCATTTGATGGACCAAAGGAAAACTCAGAATATGCCTACTGCTTGAGGTCTAAAATGGGAAATCATCATGTTTGAGATCCTAAACCACAAAATTGTCATTCTACCATTTTCATTTGCTTAATGCATCTTATAAATTTTTGAGATCCTAAACCAGCCTAATTAAGTCTTCTATTATGTACAGTTGCAAACCAGCCCGGGGTGTGCATTTCTTGGATGCCTGCCAAGGTGGAAAGATGCATGATGTTCATGTATCTTGTCTTCGCCCGAACGACACCACGCCACGAATTTTATCATCTCTAGAGCTCACCATCATTTTGATTTTGTATACCACCACTCTCTGAATTCCTATGGTACAAATTAGTAATACTAGGACTGCAGACGTTGTGCTTGTCATTCTCTATGATCTCTTGTAGTAGTTTCTACTATCGGTATACAGTTACATGTCAATGTGGGTGCTACTGAATTATGTAGTACTACAGTTGGTTAACCATGTGTGGATCAGCCGCTAGACACGAAATTGTGAGTTTGCATGGATCAGCGTTGCAAAAAGGGCTCCTTAAATTTCTACGTTTCAGGTCAGTGGAATTTTTCTGAATGTAGTGCTGCCGCTGGTTCACCATGTGTGGATCAGCCGCTAGACATCAAATTGTGGGTTTGCAAGTGCAAACCGGGCCACTTGTGTGCGCTGCCCTGTTTCCGCTCTGTTCCAGTTTCAGAACCAGAAATCTTGCTGGCTTGTTGGTCCTTCCATTAAACAATACCAGAGGGCAATATTACATACGCACAAGAAGAAACTAGATATCTTAATCAACGACAGTCATGCTAGCTTTCAACTCATGGCTATGCGACTTTAAGTTTGTCGCCATGCCAACTCATCAGCGCTGCAAAAAGGGCTCCTGAATTTGCTACGATTCAGGTCAGTGGGTTCTTCTGAATCGCTGCATGTTTTTGGCCATGACGACAGTCTTTCTTAACTGACATGATAGTCTTTCGTGTCCTTGGCGGGAGAAGTTGACAATCTCGCTCATGTATTGCGGAGCACAATGTGGCAGATGAAATAAAGTCACAAACTCCCTTGTTCACAACTTCAGGCAGCTCATTGTAAAATTATATAACCTCTCTTTCCCACAGTAACAATCTTACCTATATTTTGGAGTGGAGCGCAGTGTGAGAGATGGAAGGAAGAAATACCCCCTCGATCACGACTTCTTCATGCAGCTCATGATTGAAAATATAGAACTTCTGACTGTTGGCTGCCATCCATCCTTCTAGTGTGCACTTCACAGTCGAGAAATCAAGTATTCACATCCGGCAGCACTAGTAGAAAGCTGAAAAACAACAGCACATATATATTATATATACTCATCGAGCAGACAAGTGTAGAAGGAACACACCTATCCGCGGTAACACCGCTGGAAATTCGGCCAAGTTTGTACAAGGAGCACTCATACTCCTCTGATTTATCACCAGCAACACAGTCCATCCGAATATGGTCAACATCAGCAGTGAAAGAGACAAATGTTACATACAGGCTATTGTGATGTGTAGGCGGCGACGGCCGTCACGTGTTGTTGTGATGTGTAGGCGGCGATGGCCGTCACATGTGGCCGGGTGTTGATGCGATTATGATGCTCGGATCTAGCAACAACTGCTAGGGGATTACTCGGTAGTGGCATCGGCGAAGCTACATCGATGGCGGCGATGCAAAGACGTGCATCGGTCGGCGGGTTGGTGGTAGTGCGGCCACAGAGTTGTCGCCATGTCTCCACACCATTTTCGACGTCGGCATGTTCGGCTCTCCGTGTTTCTATGACAATTTTGTGATCGCACACATAGATTGATCGCGTGCTGATATCGATCCAGTCCAAGGAAGTGCAAAATAATAAAAAGATACAAAATAATAAAAAGACTTTCAAAAAATAAAAGACTCAAAGTAATGAAATGATTCAAAAAAATAGAAGTCTCAAAATAACAAAAAACATCCAAAATATAAACCGTAGAAGACTCAAACAAAAACATTCAAAATACAAAACACTCAAAGTTATGAAAATATTCAAAATAAGAAAAATATTAAAGATAATAAAAATATTCAAAAAAGTAAAAGACTCAAAATAATAAAAAGATTAAAGATAATAAAAACATACAAACTAATAAAAAGAAATTCCAAAAAAATAAAAGACTCCAAGTAATGAAATGTTTCAAAAAAATTAGAAGACTCAAAATAACAAAAATATTCAAAATATAAATCATAGAAGACTCAAAACAAAAATATTCAAAATACAACTCAAAATAAAAGACTCAAAGTAATGAAAACATTCAAAATAATAAATACATTCAAACCAATGAAAATATTAAAACTAATAATGACTCGAAGTCATAAAAAGATTCAAAATCATAGAAACACTCAAAATAACAAAAAGATTCAAAATAATAGTGTTGTTGTTCTACCTTATGAGTCGCCACAAGAAAACCTAATAGTGTTGGCTTTGATCTAGAATATCACTGCAGTTACATGTCAACAAATGAAATCCCTTTTGTAATAGATGAGTTTTCGTCCGAAACCCTGATACTTCGAAAGAGATTGTCAAGTTTGTACACGAAGTGCATCCAGTTTTTGCCGTAACCCTCTCAACTTTTTAGCATTTCCTATGTGGGTGAAATTATGATATCATGCCAAGTTTCAACCTTTTCAGAGTTCATTTGTAGTGCTTTTCAATTTCAGGATCATTTAGCTCAAAACAAATCATTAAATGCATGAAAAATAGCAAATGAAGTCAGAAAAGGGTTGAAAATTGATAATCTGCCTTTGAATGGTGCATATTGAACACACAAAAGGTCTGGAGTTAAAATAAGTTATTAAAAATGAAATCCCTTTGTAATAGATGAGTTTTCGTCCGAAACCCTGATACTTCGAAAGAGATTATCCAGTTTGTACACGAAGTCCATCCAGTTTTTGCCGTAACCCTCTCTACTTTTTAGCACATGCTATGTGGGTGAAATTATGATACCATGCCAAGTTTCAACCTTTTCGGAGTTCATTTGTAGTGCTTTTCAATTTCAGGGTCATTTAGCTCAAAACAAATCATTAAATGCATGAAAAATAGCAAATGAAGGCAGAAAAGGGTTGAACATTGATGATGTGCCTTTGAATAGTGCATAATGAACACACAAAAAGTCCGGAGTTAAAATAAGTTATTAAAAATGAAGGAGAGGCGCAATGCTCACCTGCACGTTGCTTAGCTTCAGGCCTTGAGAAACTGCAGATAGCTCCGTGCAGTCTACACCATTTCCTCAAGGCCTGAAGCTAAGCAACGTGCAGGTGAGCATTGCGCCTCTCCTTCATCGTTCTTCGTCTCTGCACTCAGGGCTTATAAACCGCTGCGAGTCCCTCACGCTTGGCGAGGTGGGACTAAATTTTAGCCACCGCCAGGACAAGGCCTTTAGTCCCGGTTGGTGGCTCAATTAAAATATTTTGTTATGATCAACTAAAACAAAACTATAATATTCTTCAATAGCAAAAAGAATCAACTAAAAAGCTTTTATAAACTTAAAATTATATAAAATATACGCAACAAAAAATTATATAAAACACCCATTTAAAATAACCTAAAAACAACCAAATTGAATATAATGAGAAAACACACTAATATTAAACAGCAGGAAAAAGAATCACTCAAAAATCTATTTTTAAAGTAAAGTTATTCACAAACTAGTGATTCACACAAATTTCAAATAATTCAAATTTAAACTATTCAAATTTGAAAACTACTGGCACTAACAGAAAGTTTAGAATGTTTGTGACCTAAAGCAAAAAAGATTCACTCAAAAACTCTAATAAAGCAAAAAACAACTCAGAAACAAAAGAAAATAAATAAAGCAGAAAAGAAAAAAACTGGAAAATAAATAAATTACAAAAAAGCCCGCCTACTGGGCCGACACGGCCTGCATACGACTAGAAACCCAACTACTAGTTGGGCCAGGATGCAGGCCCGCACGGTCCAGTAGGGATCACAGGGCAGGACAGGTTTGGTAGGCCCAATAGGCCTGCTTAAGAGAGGAGCTTGAAGGAGAAGCCGCGGCGGGGCTTATAAACAGGTGCGTGCGCCTCTCGCCAAGCGAGGTGGGACTAAACTTTGCACTGCACCGCGCACCAGACATTTAGTCCCGGTTGGTGGCACCAACCGGGACTAAAGGCCTGTGCTTCCCGCCCTTTGGGCTGGTGAAAACAGACCTTTAGTCCTGGTTGGTGGCACCAACCGGGACTAAAGGGGGGCCTTTAGTCCCAGTTGGAGCCACCAACCGGGACTAAAGCGCTGTGTATATAAGCAAGACTTAGAAAATTTTCACTTCCTTCCCAATCTTCTTTCTCTCTCGCTCCTCTGCCCCGACGCCGAACCACCGCATGCCGCCGCCAGGCTGCCGCGACGCCCTGGCCCGAGCCATCCCCGAGCCCGCTGACCGTCGCCGGACCTCCTCGCCATCCTCCCCGAGCATCGCCGCCCCCGAGCCCGCTCCTCGTCGCCGCTCCCGATCGAGCCCTCCTCGTCGTCGCCGCCCCACGGTGAGCACCCTTTCCCCCTCCTCCCCCTCTTCTCCAAATGGATGGATGGATGGATTCATGGATGGATGAATGGCAGGAACCCTAGTTCATCACTTTGTTTGAAATTTTGTATGGATGAATAAATTGTGTGGATATGTGTTGATGAATGTATGGCAGAAATTAATATAGAGGTGTGTTGATGAATGTATGGATAGATTGTATGGATATGTTGTAGTTAATTTTTTTAATTTGTATGGATAAATAAATTGTATGGATATGTTGGACTTGGTTTTTTCTCAATGTATATTGCAATTAGTGGATGAATGCATATGTATGGATATATATAGATTGCAATGTGTGTGCAATGTGTATGGATATATATAGATTGCAATTAGTGAGCATATAAACAAATTGAAGAATTTTTTTTGCATTAGAGTTCATTTTGTCTTTTTTGTATGTTTTAATGGAAGCATCTTTTGGGCAATCTTTGAACATGAAGTAGGAGCATTTTGATGTCATCTTGCTAGTAGATTTTAGTTCATGCCAAGTTAGGACCTGTAGTGAGTGCTACAAGCTTGTAAACTTGCTATCTATTCATTTCTACCATATATGTCATGCTATTTTTCCCTTTGCATTTTGCCTTGAGGTTTGAAACAAATATGTGCATCTTTGGATCATGATCAGTAAGGGTGTTTTGTTGAGGGTAATTAGTACATGCTTGCCATGCTCTTTGTTGCCATGAAAAACTGTTGTAGCATATATTTTACTTGCCTCAAAGGTTGCATCATGAATCTGTTTTCTGCCACTCTATGCAAATATCACGAAGTTTGAAAATCTGTTAATACTTGTCAACTTGATCATGATGATTGCCATTGATCTAGGGGTCATTTGAATTAGTTCAGCAAGCATGTTTTGCCATGTGTTACATCTCTGTGGAATTACAGGTTGTGGTGTTGCATCTCCGTGGAGTTGGTCCCTGATCGCCCCTCCGCTGTTCGACGAAAGGTGTCCATTTATTGTATGTTGAGTTTTGTTTATAGGATGATGGTTGGTTCATTTGTTGAGTTATGTATTCATCTTGTGTATAAAACTTGTATTCATTTTGTATTCATCTTGTGTATAAATCTTGTATTCATCTTGTACAAATATCGTCGTAACTGGCTAGGAACAGGATTCAGAATCACAACTGATTCTCTTAGTCTTTTAAGGGATTTATCAATAATGCCCCCATTATGGATGTGCACAAGTTGATCCAATTTTTTTTCTGATCTCATCTACCCTTTTATATGTGACGTTGTCTAGTGTCAAATGATTGAAGAAATACATGGCTTCATCATTAGCCGGAAGTAACAGGCGCATGATGGTACGAATCTCTTCAAAGTTGTTTTGGAACGGAGTCCCTGATAGTATAATTAGCATTTTGGTATGAAGTTCAGCAAAGGCCTTCCAAATAGCGATATTCGGAAGGCTCTTGCTGAACTTCGTACCAAAAAGCTAATTATCCTATCCGGGACTCCGTTCCAAAACAACTTTGAAGAGCTTCGTACGATCATGCGTGTGTTACTTCCGGCTAATGATGAAGCCATGGATTTCTTGAATCCTTTGACACTAGACAAATGTGACATATAGAAGGGGAGATGAGATCAGGCAAAAAATGGACCATTTTCTGCACATCCATAATGGCGTCATTTTGTTAAATCCATTAAAGGTTAAGAGAATTTGTTATGATTCTGAATTAGATGCTAAGTGTAGAGATGGATATATAGATGCTAAGTGTATAAGCTAATTTTGCTAAGTGTTTATTAAATTTGATTTCATAATTAAGCATTTGTTCTCGACGTCGACGATGCCTGGCATGCATCCTAGTCGTCGACTCGGCGGAGGAGGCCTGCTTGATCAGAGGGGCCATGTCCGGGACTGGGCTCCGTCGGGCTGGGACTGGGAGGTGCTACCTTCTGGGGCGCGCAGATTGGTGAGGAAGCAGCCCGTCGTCGACCCGGAGCTTCTTTGGTGGCGGTCGCGTGGGCCAGTATCGGTGCGGAGGCTTGAGTCCCCCCCGGAGGTGGTAGGTCACCGTGTCAAGGAGGAGGACGACCACGTCCGTCGCTACATGGTTGCGTTGGAGGCCAGGTCCGACAATACCTGGCAGGTTCTTCAGGGATCTCACTGGAGCTATGATCCTGTGATGGGTCCTTCTCTTTGGGTGTCCACCGTCCGCGCCGATACCCGTCGTTTGCTACGGTTCTAGCTGTATTAGTGATGTTATATATATGATACTATTCAAGATGTATTAGTGATAATATTCGACGATGTACGGACGCAAGAGATATCTTGTATTCTGAATCTAAATTGTTGCCCCTATATATATATATATAAGTTGTGAACTTTGCATGATGTTTGCCACTAATCCATTGCTCATATGCATATGATTCCTTTTTGTGGTTACGTCTATGTTTGCCACTATCCATCTCTCATGGTTTGTATTTTGCCATGTTGTAATATTTGCAGAAACTATGGATCACAAAGACTTAGAAAAAGAAGAGGCGTTGGAGAATATAATCCGCGCCGGAGATGATCCAGTGGAGAAGGAAGCCTTCTCGTTTCTCAACAACAACGATGGTGGAATGGAGGAGGAAGGAGATCATGACGGCTCCGGTGATATGGAGAAGGGAGACTTAACTGTTGCAGAGTCTGGCGAGGTATATATATATATATATATATATATATATATATATATATATATATATATATATATATATATATATATTTATTAAGCCTCTGCTGACTAGATGCATTAATTGTTTTGTATGTACATATATTAACGCTTCTTTCTTCTTTTAGCCCTCCGGAACGAGCCAAACTTTGTCAAGGAGACGAGGCGCGAAGAAAAAGTTGGCCAAGGAGGAAAGGTACAAGATCGATGTAATCTCTCCAGCTGGCCAACCGATTCTTCCCGAGCGGACCAAAAACGCCTTTAAATATCACTGTGGAGTACTGGTTAGGGATAGCATCCCGATCACCATCGAGCAATGGAATAAGAAGAAGGACAACCCTTCAGTTACTTTTGCCCAGGATAGACAAAAAGAAGATCTTTGGAGCTCGCTGCTGACAAATTTCATCCTACCGCCAGAGGAGGATCCGACAACCCCACCAGTTATAGAGCCAAAGGTCAAGGCGTACGCTCTTAAGAAGATGGCAGAACTGTTCAAGAACTGGAAGAAGGTATTGAACACACAGTTTGTCGAGAAAAACAAGACTTCAGATTTCACCGGTATATATGAGAAGATAAGAGATCAGTGGCCCGCATTTGTGGCCTACAAGAAATCCGAGAAGGCACGGAAAATGTCACACCAAAATAAGCTAAATGTTGCAAAGAAGCAGTATCACCATGTTACGGGGTCAGGTGGCTACAGCCAAGCCGAGCCTAAGTGGGAAAAAATGGAGAACGACCTACTTGCTAAAGGGGTCGAACCAGTGTCACAGAACTGACCAGATCGGGTAAGGACTTGGGTATTCAGGAATGGGGGAGCTTTGGACCCAGAAACAGGGGAGGTTGTTTACGCGGATCCTAAATTTGCAATACCCATGAAAAAGATTGAGGAAGCAATCAAGGAAGTGGAGGAAGGGAGGTTCCATCCCGACATAGAGAAGGACGTGCTGACAAAGGCCCTCGGGAATCCTGAACACCCTGGACGAACACGAGGCACACCAGGCTCCGTTCCGTGGGTGCATGGGTTTCCCGACAACAGAGACACTTATAGAAGCCGAGGGAGAAAGAAGAAAGAGGAAGCAAGCCAACTACAGCAGATTCAACAAAGATTAGCGGCACTAGAGGCATCAGTTAGCCAGCGAGCCCTCGGCCCACCATCTCAGCAGCACGAAGATCCTTCATTGGAAGCTACCCCAGCATCTCAGCGGAGAAGCAGCGTGGCTTCCACGGAGCTCGTTCAGCCTGATATCATGGCTCGCCGCTACCCCGTGGATGGTATCACGGAGAATGAACATTGTGTGCTTATGGCGGATTGCGGAAACCTGAGCTTGGAGGTGGCGAAAGGCTCTGTCCACCATCCTCGACCTGATGCAACTTTCCATTGCGCTCCGATTCCAGATGGCTATGCTGTTGTCATGGTGGATGAAATAACGCCCGGATTTGGGAGCCTGCAGCTTGACTACCCTACAGGTGAAGGGGAGGTTTCTCTGGAAAATGCCTTAAGGACTACCTGTCTATGGAGAAAGTCACACATCAAGCTTCCTAACTTCACGCTGCCTCTGCATACTCATGAGCCGGAGGAGGCCCCTCATCAGCAGACTCAACCATCTCCGGCGCGTCTACCGTCTCCGCCACCTCCGGCGCGTCAGCCGTCTCCGCTGCCTCAGTCGTCTCCGGCATGTCAGCGGACTCCGACGGAGGAGGCCCCTCAGCAGAATCCTCCCCCGCCTCAGCTGTCTCCGCTGCGTCAGCGGACTCCGCCTCCTCCGCCGCGTCAGCGGACTCCGCCTCCTCCGCCGCGTTAGCCGTCTCCGTAGCGTCAGCAACAGCGGCGGAAGAGAGCCGCCGCCACTCCGGCGGCTAGCAGTACAACAACAGGAGGGAAGAAGTTCAAATTTGGTCCAAGCCTCAAGCCTCTTCCACAGAGACCATATGATAGGTCTGAAGAGGAAATCAAGGCAATCTCAATGGCCGAAGTGAAGGCCCATTTTGCACCGAAACGTCCACCTCCAAAGGAGAGAATAGATCCGGAAATAGCGAGGCGTACGCTGAAAAACCTTGAAAAACCACCGCCTAAGTTGCTATCAGACTATGACCGTGAGATTGTAAAGTCATTTGCAGATCCACAGAAGCGGCCGGGAAGCAGCGGTAGTGTATATCAAGGGAAAAAAACAATTCCCCAACTGGGCGAGCAGGAGAACCAATCGTGCCCCGCGCTCAAGGTGTCTAGCGATATCCCTAATGTTCCGGAGGGGGTAGCGCCCGGTACCAATCCTGGTGATTACTTACCCGATCATATACCGTTACCCAAAATGGCTGATGTAGTAGCCTTTAGATTCGAGCACGAGAAGCCTCTCGTCAGACCTGAGGAGCTCCCGAATCTACCAACGAGGATGCGAGCATTGCATAAATGGTACTTGGAAGCCTGCAAGCGAGGGGAGAACTATATCACTGCAGGAGTTAAAGATGAGCATTTCTTCAATGGAAAGGAGTCGATTTACATTGAATTTTTAGAATTATTCCAGTTATACAATCTAAAAGACATCGACAAATCTATCGTCACTTGCTATTGTTTGCAAGTATCATTTTTGTAATTAAGTCTCTAACTCAGCTCGTTCATTATTGCATGTATATAATTATCCTCACCATATGTATATTATGCAGAAAGAAGATCCTCGAATGCAACAAAGGACCAATCCAAATCTATGACATTGGGTTCGTTAGCCCAAATATTGTTCATGAAGTTACTGTCAAACACAACGCCACGGATGTAGAGGAATACTTGCTAAGGGCGTTTATCGAACAACAAACCAAAAGAGAAATACTATTTCCTTACAACTTTGAGTGAGTGTTATATACTGTCTTGTACATACACATCATTTTGTTTCACTTACTCGATGTTAAGTGTAATTGATGAGCTACATGTGCGCAGCTTCCACTTTATTCTGCTCATCATACAGTTTGACCAAAGTCGAATACAAGTCATGGACTCGTTACGTACAGACCTTTCGAAGTGGGCGCCCCTGCAAAAAATTCTCCAGAAGTAATTTCAATCATTATCGCACTATATCGGCAACTATCGTTCATTTCCTAATATCAAGTAATTAATATCTCTTTTATTCATTTTGTTTGCCGGGCAGGGTTTGGAAATGGTTCACCAAGGCGGTTAGGGGTCCCTGGGAAGAGGAGCTGCGATATGAATTGCTCCCTGTAAGTAGTACTAGCTAGGCCCGCGCATCTCTTTGATTCTCTTTTCAATACCACTATCATGCTTGAATATTATTTTGATTGAACTCTATTCTCGTAAAGTGCCCTCATCAGGGATCCGGGAATAACTTATGTGGATACTACGTCTGCGAGTTCATTCGCCAGACGACCTGTGAGAAGGGCAGAATATTGGAAAAACTTGATGTACGTAAACAATATTCACAAATTTATTTTATTACCATCAACTGTGTCGAGTTTCATTCATATATATATATTGACCCCCTTCTTTAAATTAGATCGAACGGAAGCGGGACGGACTCCTACCACAGTATCGCCTACGAGCAATTCAAGAGGAATTGGCGGGATTCCTCCTTGATGACGTCATAACTAAAAATGGAGAATACCATCTAGAAGACGGAATAATTAGATATTAGGGGTCGTAAGAGATGTTATTCATTGTATATATGCATGAACGTGTACTAGACGTACTACGTAGCGTCGAATAGATATACGAAAACATGTTGTTCGACCAAGCACGGAGAAAGAGAGGTCACTCTTCTCTCTATATTCATGACGATTTGTGTAATGGTTTCTTCATTGCTTTATGTAGTAGCAAGCGTCGAGTTGAATGGTCTACACAGAAAAGAAAAGGGGGAAACACAATATGAAACCCCTAAACCCCTAAACCCCTCCTTTAAAAAAACAAAAACAAAAACCAGCGCCTGGTAGCTGCTGACGCGTGGCAGCTTTTAGTCCCGGTTGGTGTTACCAACCGGGACTAAAGGTCCTCCTGCGTGGGCGCCCCACAGCGGCCACGTGGAGGCACTTTAGTCCCGGTTCGTAACAGAACCGGGACTAAAAGTGAGGACCTTTAGTCCCGATCGTGTTGTCCCGGTTCTAGAACCGGGACTAAAGGCCCTCTAGAACCGGGACTGATTCCCTCTTTTCTACTAGTGTACCATCACCACCCCCCTCCCTTGGCCACCACCATCATTCTGAAGAGAGGCTTCCACTTTGGTCAAGATCTCCCCATTAGTGAGCTCCCAATACTTTTTGCGGTTCCATCCATTCTGGTTAGATTCATGAGCACGATAGCACGCTCTTCGGCCTTCTTGGCGTCACGAATCCTCTCCTCCTCAACTGCAAGCCTACGCTCTGCCGCCTTCAACTTTCTCTCTTCGGCCGCTAATTTGGCCTTCCATTTCTCATCTTTCAACACCTTGAGCTCATTCCACCTCACCATCTTCTCTTCCTTGCGTTTGGCCACCAACACCTTCTTGGCATCAATCATGGCCACAAGTTCTTCTTTGTATGTGCCACCGAATGCATTTCTCTTCTTTCTTTCTTTTGCAATGTTGTTCCCATCCGGTCTATTGTTGGCCTCTTCATCAACCTTGTAGTCCTCTTCAACGGACATGGTCAAGCTTGATCTCTTTGAAGTGGTCTCCAAAACTCTTTGGATCCACTTCTCGTTCCTGCAGAGCACTTTGTAGCAATGATGCAACGTGAAGGACATGTGGCCGAATGTGAAGGATATTGTCAAGCCTGATCATTTATCTGCTTTGCGTGGCTTCTTGTGATTGGACCTTTGATGATTGGTGGTGTGGTGTTCATGGTTGGGATGTCCTCATCATCCAGTCCACTCCCTCCGCCCACGAGCTCCATCCGGTGATCTCCTACCTTCTCTGGCATGGCGGGCAACGGATCCGAGTCCTACACCTCCAGATCCGATGACCCAGAGCTCGTCCCACGCGACCCCGAGGAGGAGATGACTGTCCGCCTTGTGCTCCGCCGCTCCAAGGAGGAGGCCGACCTACGGCAGCGCTCGGACTCCTTCCGTCGGGAATTCATTACGTCCACCCAAATTGCGCAAGGATCTGGTGTGAGGTGTGTCGCCGCTGTCTAAACGGAGGCGGTGCGGTTCGTCTGGCGTACGAGCGTGCGCAACCGTTTCGTTGGCATGCCGAGGCGGATGTGGACGCATGGGCGTCGTTCGACGCAAATATGGCGCGGCGTGCCGCCATGCGAGGCAGCAGGAGGGGGAGGCGGCGACGGACGTTTGCGAGGCGGAGTCGCATTCTCCGGCGCCCCATATGGTGCACTGCCATCTCGGGCACCGCAAACGCGTCGTGGTGGACGTCGCCGGCTCCTCCGATGACAGATCTCACGTCCACCGGCGACGTGCAAGCGACGGGCTCCAACGAGCTCCGCTTAGATTAAGTTTCACATTGCTTGTAATAATATGGATTTGGCGATTTGGAAATGAAATTTGTGGTTGTGGAATCAAGTTTTTGTGTGTTGTCCGATCACTGTAGTCGGATTCGTCCGCTGTTACTTTGGTGTTTATGGTTGCATATGCTCTTAGTTGTGCTAAATGCAATCTCCCTACGGACGCGGCTATTCTGCACCTGAATGCGGCTATCCATGGACTATATGGATTTGAAGCCTCGATTGTTAATTAACTCATCATCACATCACACAAGCAGGCGCCCGGCCGGCCGGCCGGCAGAGGAACGACGACGTACACATACATGGCGATGGCGGAAGAAACAATTTATGAAAAACAAGTATTCCCGTAAGAAAAAGAAATTATTCAACTGAGGAAGAAATAAACACAACAGCGCTTGATTGATTTGAAATTGAAATACAAACGACTTACAATACGACGGACAAAAGGGAAACCCAAGCTTATACAAACCTGAAGGCGTAACAACCCGCTGATTCACTGGAATCACCTAGATATATAATCACGACTTAGCACAAGTTGATCTCGACGCGCCGGCCAGGGACAACCCGCTGATTCACTGGGAACAACTTGGAGTAGACCGTTCGGTCCGTGGGAAGGCCGAATCCTTCGCGGCGCACCTCCTGGAGCGCGAAGTTGATGGACTCGCACAGCCATCCGATGTCGGGGAGACCGCTGGTAACGAGGTGGACGCCGAGGCGGCACGGTTTGAAATCGCATCCCTGGCTGTCAGGGAGACTGAGACTGTCGGTGGTGCCGGCGTCGAGCATGGGACCACCGCCTTCTACCCATTTTGTCAGGCCGGACCCGCCGCGGGAATTGTAAAACTGTAAGGCCGCAAGTCCTTCTGTCGCGCTATCAAGCCCATTCGCCGTCTTGATCTCGACCTGGTAAAAGCATTCCCCGTTGGTGGTGCCTGCAGCAAGGAAGGTGGCCACCAGAACAACGAGGGCAAGCTTGGCCATGGCCATGGCCATGGTGGTGCTGGCTACCTGCGCTTGCTACGGTATGATGGCGATGGATGGATCTACTGTATGTGCTCTCCAGCTTCCGACCTGCTGCATTTATATATAGCTATGGTCTTTGGCCTTGGCCAGCTGCTGACATGTGCGATTATGCGTCCCGCACGCTGCATAGAGTTGGTGCCTCCTTCCACCATTGCACGAGTTGACTTTCACGTTGGTATCTTAAATAAGGACATCATGCATATGGGGTGGGGTTGGGGGCAGGCGCACACGTCGAGAAATAATCCTGAAAGGTCCCGTTCTGCTCCGTCTCTACCTCTCCTCCAGCCTGTTTTCGTCGCGTCCCACTCCCCCACACGATTATCCACCCAATCTCTCTCATCTAATTTTTTTATGATTGATACAATCCCTGATTCCCACGGAGCTTGAGAGGTCGCGGGCGGTACCCTTTTGATCGTATCCGGTGACTGTAGATTTTCTTTTTTGGATTTGCACATCCATAATAGAAGCTATCTGCAACTAGCTGTAAAGGGTCCCCAATGTATATTTGATTACCTTTTCCCATTGCCCTAATTAATAGAGGTAACATCCCGTGATGAATCTTCATTTTCCGTTTACAACCAACATCAAATCGATCATTATTTCTTTTTTCTATTTCACATATTCACATCGGCGGTTCAGGAGGTCCCTGGTAGATGACCGATGGGACAGTTGGCTGCATCTCGTGCGAAGGTTCATGGACGTTCACCTCTCCGTTGAACCAGATACGATTGACTGGAAATTATGTCTGAATGGGATATTCTCAGTTAAGTCTATGTATTTAGACCTAATAGATTCTGCTTCTATTCCGATATCAATTCATATTTGGAAGATTAAAATACCTTTGAGAATCAAAATCTTCATGTGGTTTGTACACAAGGAAGTGATTATGACGAAGGATAACTTGGCTAAGCGAAGATGGGAGGGCAGTAAACGATGTTGCTTTTGTGATCAAGATGAAACTATAAAACACCTCTTTCACAAATGTCCTCTCGCAAAACTTTTATGACGTACGATTCATGTAGCCTTTAATGTTAGCTCTCCAACTAGTATTAACACGTTATTTGGGACGTGACTGGATGGAGTGGAGCCAGGTACTGCAGGACATATTCGAATAGGAGTATGCGCATTGCTTTTAAGCTATATGGAAATGCAGACATGACATGATATTTAACAGACAAACTCTTATAATTTTTTTTGCAGATTATATATAGAGCCACTACTTGGATCCGTATCTGGTCGTTACTTAGTCATGCAGAAACCAATGAGCATATGGCTATTGTGTACAACCGTTGGGAGAGGGTAGCATTAGATACTTACAACCGTTTTCAACGGCGGTCCAATAATAGACTAGGTATTTAGTCATATTGACCTATATTCACCGGTTGCGGCAACTTTCGTTTATCATTTTATTTTGGCTCTTCTTGGGAGCTTGTACTCAATCACGGACCGTTTTTTGGACCTTTTCTTAATAATATGGTTGCATGCATCATTCAGATGTAGAAGCCGGGGTAATCCTACTTTTCAAAAAAAACATATGCACATCGGCCATGTTATTTATATCTTTCCTTTATGCTGTTTCTGATCTGTGAGTCGGGACAGAATGAAGCCAGAGGGCATATTGCACAACTGCACACGTGCCGCACCACAATTAGAAGACGCACTCCGCATTTCTATAGCAGGAGTGTGCTGGATATAGCCCAGTCATGTGAATTGTTCCCTAGGACAAGCAGACGATTCTAGTAATTTTCAACGAAAAGATTACCAAAGATCCGCCATGATTCAACAACGTGTACTTTGGGTTTTCAAATCATCTAGGAAGGAAATGCAAAAAGCGTGTTTATTTTCCTATTTGCGCACATAACTAATCCTGCCTCTTTGTCTGGACGAGGGTCATTTTTGTTTATGTATGTTGTGTTGACCAATAGCTTGAATTTTCATACATGAAATTGTAGGGGAAATAATGTTGGAAGTATGCCTTAGAGGCAATAATAATGTTTTATTATATTTTCATGTTCATAATTTAGAGTTTATATTCTATGTTGTAACTGTTATAACCTAGGAATATGCGATTCAGTGAAAAACTCATATGCACATGTAGAACGATAAACAGTAAAATAAGATTCCTGGTCTTGCCTCTAAGACTAGCTCAAAGTGTTGTTTGTGATCACGTTTTCTGGATCGTGATATATCATTAAGTGTAACGAAGCCAGAGAGCTCATTGATTTTTTGAATGCCAATACAATACAATGTTCCTATAGTCTTCGAGATGGTAAGCTCCTGAATTACGTTATGCCACTGTCCCGGACTGAGCTGATGAACAGAGCATGCATGTCGTTTCAATACCTCAAATAACCTGGTTTGATCTCACAGACCTAAGATGAGCCATCGCTGAGGGAGTCCTGGATCGGGGGGTCCTTGGCATACACTACTAGAAAACATGGCTTTCGTTCTAGCCGAACCAGAGCAATAGTCCCGATCGCGTTACGAACCGGAACTAATGTAAGCATTAGTCCCGTTTCGAGCGGCTGGGACGACGGACCGGGATCGGCAGGCATCAGTTCCTGTTCGTGTGGGACCTTTAGTCCCGGTTGGAGACAACAACCGGGACTAAAGGGGTTGCGGCTGGCGCGACACCCTTTAGTCTTGGTTGGTGTCTCCAACCGGGACTAAAGGTCTGTCTTCAGTCCTGATTTTAGACCCCAACCGGGACTAAATATTTGCCTATATATATCCTCACCCCTGCCTGCCCTCTCCTCTATTTTTTCCTCATGGAAGGTGGGAGGTGTGTGCTAGTTTGTTTTCCCTTCCTATGCACATGAGGTGTTCGATGAAATGGCTGAGAGCATGATGCCATTTGAGTTCACACAAAAAAACCATGATATGAGGTGCCCGAGCCACACTTAAGCTTTCTCCTCTGTTCTTTCTCCAAGCTCGACCGCCAAGCTCCATTTTCCCCAAGATTTGTCGTCCCCGTCCTCACCGCCGTCGATCTCTTGCACCGATCTCGTCGCCGGCACTACCGTGGTGAGCCTCTTGTTCTTATCTTTTTTTTAAAAAAATTCTTACTTGTATGATTTAGATAGTTACTTGTATAATTTTCTTACTTGTATTATTGTTTGTTATTATATAGTGCCATGGTTTTGATATCCGCCCGCGTCGGCTCTCGTCCGGTCTATGATTCGGATGTGGTGTATTATCTTTTATAACTATTTGTTTCATTTAGTATTTATGACAATTATGCTGACCAAGTTGACATAGATATTTTTATCTAGGAGGTATGTGAACCGAAAATTCAAACCGACCCTCTTGTCGAGAGGTTAAATTTAGTTGAAAAAGAAAACAATATTTTGAAAGCAAAACTTAAAAGAGTTGAAGAAGTGAAGATGAAATTGGAGTTGCATGTTGCCGATGTCATTGATCTATACAAGATCCAGATGGATGCAATGTGCTTGAAGATTAGAAATATTAGAAAATATGCCATTAATAAAGAGGCTTGGTATCATTATGCCGTTGGATCAATTAATACCTTAGTTGCGATTTTGTTGATCGCATTTGTTGTTGCATTTAAATGTTTTAGATAGTTGTATGTTAGTTTCAATGCATGTTGTTTTTTGAGAAATATGTATGAACTTTATGTATTTATTTTTGCTGTAATAACATTTGATCACTACTGTACTTTAGCTTTAATGTGATGAACTTGTATTAATTTGGTCATTTCTCTATATTCTTTATGTTCTGTAATGGTTTTAGATATACTTAATTATATAATGCAGATGAACCGGCAATGGATGTACGGTTACCGACGCACTGCGGAGTACATTACGGGCCTGCATAATTTTATCGGTGTGGCTCAGGCAAACAGTGTGAATGGTTTTATGTGTTGTCCATGTGTTGAATGTGAGAATAAGAAGGATTACTGTATGTCGAAAACGCTTCACACCGACCTGCTAAATAAGGGTTTCATGCCCAGCTATAATGTTTGGACCAAGCACGGAGAAAGAGGGATTATGATGGACGACAATGAAGAACAAGAGGATGATGACAACTATCATGTGTTCCTTGAATACGGTGATACTGCAACGGGGGAAGCTGAAGATCAAGAGGCACCAGATGTGCCCGTTGATGATCTTCGCCGGATCATTGTTGATGCACAGAGAGAATGCGAAAGTCAGAAGGAGAAGTTGAAGTTGGGGCGCATGTTAGAAGATCACAAAAAATTGTTGTACCCAAATTGCAAAGATGGCAACACAAAGCTCGGTACCACACTGGAATTCCTGCAATGGAAGGCAGAGAATGGTGTATCTGACAAGGGATATGAGAAGTTACTGAAAATAATGAAGAACCAGCTTCCAAAGGATAACGAATTTCTTGACAGTATGTAGGAAGCAAAGAAGGTTGTCTGTCGTCTGGGATTAAAGGTGCAGAAGATACATGCATGCCTTAATGACTGCATCCTCTACAGCGGTGAGGAGTACGAGAATTTGAATGCATGCCCGTATGCGGTGCATTGCGGTAGAAGATCAGCCGTGATGACCCTGGTGATGTTGAGGGCGAGCACCCCAGGAAGAGGGTGTTGGGGAACGTTGCATGGGAAACAAAAATTTTCCTACGCACACATAAGATCTATCCATGGTGATGAGCATCTACGAGAGGGAGAGTGAATCTACATACCCTTGTAGATCGCTAAGCGGAAGCGTTAATAAACGCGGTTGATGTAGTCGAACGTCTTCGCGATCCAAATCGCCGAGCGTCCCGCGATCCAATCACGATCCTTCCGATCTAGTGCCGAACGGACGGCACCTCCGCGTTCAACACACGTACGGCTTGATGACGCCTTCACCTCCTCGATCCAGCGAGCGATGGTGAAGTAGTGGTTGAGTTCCAGCAGCACGACGGCGTGGTGATGGTGGTGAGGAACAATCTCTGCAGGGCTTCGCCAAGCGCTACGGAGATTATGACGGAGGAACTAGAGGGTTAGGGTTGCCGCACACGGCTTGGGGAAATCTTGATGTGTCCCGTGTGCTAGCCCTGCCCCTCTATTTATATGTTGAGCCTTGGGGTCTAAACTTGGAGTAAAAGCCTCCTCCGGGTCGGTTTTGCCCGCACAAGGTCGGTTTGGCCCGCAGGGAAAGAGTCCAACTCGGATCCCTGCCGAACCGTGCACAGCCGCGCACAAGCGGTAGTACCGCTTCACACAAGCGGTAGTACCGCTTGGGCGGTAGTACAGCTTCACACAAGCGGTAGTACCGCTCGGGCGGTAGTACCGCTTTACACAAGCGGTAGTACCGCTCCGGCGGTAGTACCGCTTCACCAAGCGGTAGTACCGCTTACGCGGCAGCAAAACTACTTTTGCACTTTCCAATACCTTGTGGGCTTTATCCCTTTGGCTCATATAAAGTGTTGCTGCACCCGAACACTTCGGTAAACATCCGGAACCTCTTCCGGTGAACTTCGGAACCCTTCCAGAGATCAAAACACTATTATCACATATATCAATCTTTACCTCCGGACTATTCCGGAGATCCTCATCATGTCCGGGATCTTATCCGGGACTCCGAACAACTTTCGGTCACCAACATAATAACTCAATTATACTAATCGTCACCAAACGTTAAGTGTGTAGACCCTGCGGGTTCGAGAACTATGTAGACATGACCGAGACACCTCTACGGCCAATAACCAATAGCGGGACCTGGATGCCCATATTGGCTCCTACATATTCTACGAAGATCTTTATCGGTCGAACCTCTATGTCAAGGATTCAGTTAATCCCGTATGCTGTTCCCTTTGTTCTTCGGTATGTTACTTGCCCGAGATTCGATCGTCGGTATCACTATACCTAGTTCAATCTCGTTACCGGCAAGTCTCTTTACTCGTTCCGTAATACAAGATCTCGTGGCTAACACTTTAGTCACATTGCTTGCAAGGCTCATTGTGATGTTGTATTACCGAGTGGGCCCTGAGATACCTCTCCGTCATACGGAGTAACAAATCCCAGTCTTGATCCATGCCTACCCAACAGACACCCTCGGAGATACCTGTAGAGCACCTTTATAGTCACCCAGTTACGTTGCGACGTTTGATACACACAAGGTATTCCTCCGGTGTCAGTGAGTTGCATGATCTCATGGTCAAAGGAACAGATACTTGACATGCAGAAAACAATAGCAATAAACTGACACGATCAAATGCTACGTTCTTAGTTTGGGTCTTGTCCATCACATCATTCTCCTAATGATATGACCCCGTTATCAAATGACATCTCATGTCAATGGCTAGGAAACCTTAACCATCTTTGATCAACGAGCTAGTCAACTAGAGGCTTACTAGGGACACAGTGTTGTCTATGTACCCACACATGTATTTGAGTTTCCAATCAATACAATTATAGCATGGATAATAAACGATTATCATGAACAAGGAAATATAATAATAACCAATTTATTATTGCCTCTAGGGCATATTTCCAACAGTCTCCCACTTGCACTAGAGTCAATAATCTAGTTCACATCACTATGTGATTTACATTGTAATGAATCGAACACCCATGCAGTTCTGGTGTTGTTCATGTTTAGCCCTTGGAAGAGGTTTAGTCATCGGATCTGCAACATTTAGATCCGTCTGTACTTTGCAAATATTTATGTCGTCCTCCTTGATGTAATCGCGGATGGAATTGAAACGTCGTTTTATGTGTCTGGTCCTCTTGTGAAATCTTGGTTCCTTGGCTAGAGCAATGGCACCAGTGTTATCACAAAACAGAGTCATTGGGTTAAGCGCACTAGGCACTACTCCAAGATCTGTCATGAACTCCTTCATCCAGACACCTTCCTTCGCCGCCTCCGAGGCAGCGATGTACTCCGCTTCGCATGTAGAATCTGCTACCACGCTTTGCTTGGAACTGCACCAGCTAACCGCACCCCCATTAAGAATAAATACGTATCCGGTTTGCGACTTAGAGTCATCCGGATCAGTGTCAAAGCTTGCATCGACGTAACCCTTTACGACGAGCTCTTGATCACCTCCATAAACGAGAAACATGTCCTTAGTCCTTTTCAGGTACTTCAGGATATTCTTGACCGCCGTCCAGTGTTCCATTCCTGGATCACTTTGAAACCTTCCGACCATACTTATGGCAAGGCTGACATCGGGTCTTGTGCACAGCATTGCATACATGATAGAGCCTATGGCCGAAGCATAGGGGATGACACTCATCTTTTCTCTATCTTCTGCAGTCACTGGGCATTGAGTCTTACTCAACTTCACACCTTGCAAAACAGGCAAGAACCCCTTCTTGGACTGATCCATTTTGAACTTCTTCAAAATCTTATCAAGGTATGTGCTTTGTGAAAGTCCTATTAAGCGTCTCGATCTATCTCTATAGATCTTGATGCCTAATATGAAAGCAGCTTCTCCTAGGTCCTTCATTGAAAAACTCTTGTTCAAATATTCCTTTACGCTTTCCAGCATTTCTATATTGTTTCCAATCAGCAATATGTCATCCACATATAATATTAGAAACGCTATAGAGCTCCCACTCACTTTCTTGTAAATACAAGCTTCTCCGTAAACTTGTATAAACTCAAACGCTTTGATCACCTCATCAAAACGAAGATTCCAACTCCGAGATGCTTGCACCAGTCCATAAATGGATCGCTGGAGTTTGCAAACTTTGTCAGCATTCTCTGGATCGACAAAACCTTCTGGTTGCATCATATACAACTCTTCCTTAAGGTAACCGTTAAGGAACGCTGTTTTGACATCCATCTGCCAAATTTCATAATCGAAAAAGGCAGCTATTGCTAACATGATTCTGACGGACTTAAGCATCGCTACGGGTGAGAAGGTCTCATCGTAGTCAACTCCTTGAACTTGTGAAAAACCCTTTGCCACAAGTCGAGCTTTATAGACGGTGACATTACCGTCCGCGTCCGTCTTCCTCTTGAAGATCCATTTGTTCTGAATGGCCTTACGCCCTTCAGGTAATACTTCCAAAGTCCATACTTTGTTTTCATACATGGATCCCATCTCGGATTTCATGGCCTCTAACCACTTCTCGGAATCCGGGCCCATCATCGCTTCTCCATAGCTCGTAGGTTCATCGTTGTTTAACAACATGACCTCTAAGACAGGGTTGCCGTACCACTCAGGAGCAGTACGCGTCCTTGTCGACCTACGAGGTTCGATAGCAACTTGATCCAAAGCTTCATGATCATCATCATTAACTTCCTCTTCAGCTAATGTAGGCTCCACAGAAACAACTTTCTGCGCTGCGCTACTCTCAGGTTGAAGTAAAGGTTCAACAACCTCATCAAGTTCTATCTTCCTCCCACTCAATTCTTTCGAGAGAAACTCTTTCTCAAGAAATGTTCCGTTTTTAGCGACAAACACTTTGCCTTCGGATCTGAGATAGAAGGTATACCCAACTGTCTCTTTTGGGTAGCCTATGAAGACGCATTTCTCCGCTTTGGGTTCCAGCTTTTCAGGCTGAAGCTTTTTGACATAAGCATCACATCCCCAAACTTTAAGAAACGACAGCTTTGGCTTCTTGCCAAACCAAAGTTTATATGGCGTCGTCTCAACGGATTTCGATGGTGCCCTATTTAAAGTGAATGCAGCTGTCTCTAATGCATAACCCCAAAACGATAGTGGCAAATCGGCAAGAGACATCATAGATCGCACCATATCTAATAAGGTTCGATTACGACGTTCGGACACACCATTACGCTGTGGTGTTCCAGGCGGTGTCAATTGTGAAACAATTCCACACTGTCTTAAGTGACTGCCAAACTCATAACTCAGATATTCTCCTCCTCGATCAGATCGTAGGAATTTAATCTTCTTGTTACGATGATTCTCAACTTCACTCTGAAATTGTTTGAACTTTTCAAATGTTTCAGACTTGTGTTTCATTAAGTAAATATACCCATATCTACTTAAGTCATCAGTGAAGGTGAGAAAGTAACGATAACCACCGCGCGCCTCAATACTCATTGGACCGCACACATCAGTATGTATGATTTCCAATAAGTCACTTGCCCGTTCCATTATTCCAGAGAACGGCGTTTTAGTCATCTTGCCCATGAGGCATGGTTCACATGTGTCAAGTGATTCAAAATCAAGTGACTCCAAAAGTCCATCGGCATGGAGCTTCCTCATGCGTTTTACGCCAATATGACCTAAACGGCAGTGCCACAAGAAAGTGGTATTATCATTATCAATTCTACATCTTTTGGCATCAATGTTATGAACATGTGTATCATTACTATCGAGATTAAATAAGAATAAACCCCTCACATCGGGTGCATGACCATAAAAGATATTACTCATATAAATAGAACAACCATTATTCTCTGATTTAAATGAGTAACCGTCTCGCAATAAACAAGATCCAGATATAATGTTCATGCTTAACGCAGGCACCAAATAACACTTATTTAGGTTCATCACTAATCCCGACGGTAATCGAAGAGCGAGCGTGCCGACGGCGATCACATCAACCTTGGAACCATTTCCCACGCGCATTGTCACTTCGTCCTTTGCCAGCCTCCGTCTATTCCGCAGTTCCTGTTTTGAGTTGCAAATATGAGCAACCGCACCGGTATCAAATACCCAGGCACTACAACGAGAGTTGGTAAGGTACACATCAATAACATGTATATCATATATACCTTGTTTGTTGTTGGCCGCCTTCTTGTCAGCCAAATACTTGGGGCAGTTCCGCTTCCAGTGTCCAGTTCCCTTGCAATGAAAACACTCAGTTTCTGGTTTGGGTCCAGCCTTGGGTTTCTTCACGAGAGGAGCAACTGCTTTGCCACTCTTCTTAGAGTTACCCTTCTTACCCTTGCCATTTTTCTTGAAACTAGTGGTTTTATTGACCATCAACACTTGATGCTCCTTCTGAATTTCAGACTCAGCGACTTTCAGCATCGCAAACAGCTCGGCGACTGACTTGTTCATCCCGTGCATGTTATAGTTCAACACGAAGCTCTTGTAGCTAGGCGGCAATGATTGAAGAACTCTGTCAGTGATAGCCTCTGGCGGAAGGGGCATCCCTAACTCAGCCAGACGGGTGGAGTACCCAGACATTCTGAGCACGTGATCACTGATAGACCCGTTCTCCTCCATCTTGCAAGCATAGAACTTATCGGAGATCTCATATCTCTCGATCCGGGCATTCTTCTGAAAGATAAACTTCAACTCCTGGAACATCTCATATGCTCCATGACGTTCAAAACGTCTTTGAAGTCCCGGTTCTAAGCCATACAACATTGCACATTGAACTATTGAGTAATCATCAGAACGAGCCTGCCAGGCGTTCACAACGTCTAGAGACTCAACTGGAGCGGGTGGATCATCAAGCGGTGCATCAAGGACATAAGCCTTCTGGGAAGCCGTAAGGATAATCCTTAGATTACGGGCCCAGTCCACAAAGTTACTTCCATCATCTTTCAACTTAGCTTTCTCTAGGAACGCATTAAAATTCAGGGGTGCTACTGCGCGAGCCATGATCTACAACATAAATATTGCAAAGACAACTTAGACTATTGTTCTTAGATAATGAGTTTAGTTAATCATATTTTAAAAAACTCCCACTCAAATTGACATCCCTCCGATCATTCGAGTGTAACATGATCCAAATCCACCAACTCAAGTCCGATCATCACGTGAGTTGAGGTGGTTTCAATGGTGAACATCTTCATGTTGATCATATCTACTATATGACTCATGTTCGACCTTTCGGTCTCTTGTGTTCCGAGGCCATGTCTGTACATGCTAGGCTCGTCAAGTTTAACCCGAGTGTTCCGCACGTGTAACATGGCTTACACCCGTTGTATGCGAACGTAGAGTCTATCACACCCGATCGTCACGGCGTGTCTCGAAACGACGAACTTTCGCAACGGTGCACACTTGGGGAGAACACAATTTTATCTTGAAATTTAAGTGAGGGATCACCTTATAATGCTACCGTCGTCCTAAGCAAAATAAGATGCATAAAAGGATTAACATCACATGCAAATCATAAGTGACATGATATGGCCATGAACTTGTGCTTTTGATCTCCATCTACAAAGCACCGGCATGATCTCCATCGTCACCGGCATGACACCATGATCTCCATCATCTTGATCTCCATCAACGTGTCGCCATAAGGTTGTCGCGCCGACTGTTGCTTCCACGACTATTGCTAACGTTTAGCGATAAAGTAAAGCATTACATAGCGCTTAATGATTGACACGCAGGTCATACAATAATTAAAGACAACTCTATGGCTCCTGCCAGTTGCCATATTCATCGACATGCAAGTCGTGATATTCTATACAACACATGATCATCTCATACATCACATATATCTCATCATGTAATTGGCCATATCACATCACAACATACCCTGCAAAAACAAGTTAGACGTCCTCTAATTGTTGTTGCAAATTTTACGTGGCTGCTATGGGTTTGCAAGAACCGTTCTTACCTACGCAAAACCACAACGTGGTGTAGTGATTGCTTTTTGATCTTCTAAAAGAACCCTCTTCATTGAAATCGATTCAACTAAAGTGAGAGAGACAGACACCCGCTAGCCATCTTTATGCAACGAAGTTACATGTTAGTTGAAGGAACCTGTCTCGCGTAAGTGTACGCGTAATGTCGGTCCGGGCCGCTTCATCTCACAGTACCGCTGAATCAAATATCAACTAGTAACGGCAAGCAATATGTATACACCCACGCCCACAACTCGTTTGTGTTCTACTCGAGATCTCATCTACGCATAAACCTGGCTCTGATACCACTGTTGGGGAACGTTGCATGGGAAACAAAAATTTTCCTACGCACACATAAGATCTATCCATGGTGATGAGCATCTACGAGAGGGAGAGTGAATCTACATACCCTTGTAGATCGCTAAGCGGAAGCGTTAATAAACGCGGTTGATGTAGTCGAACGTCTTCGCGATCCAAATCGCCGAGCGTCCCGCGATCCAATCACGATCCTTCCGATCTAGTGCCGAACGGACGTCACCTCCGCGTTCAGCACACGTACGGCTTGATGACGCCTTCACCTCCTCGATCCAGCGAGCGATGGTGAAGTAGTGGTTGAGTTCCAGCAGCACGACGGCGTGGTGATGGTGGTGAGGAACAATCTCTGCAGGGCTTCGCCAAGCGCTACGGAGATTATGACGGAGGAACTAGAGGGTTAGGGTTGCCGCACACGGCTTGGGGAAATCTTGATGTGTCCCGTGTGCTAGCCCTGCCCCTCTATTTATATGTTGAGCCTTGGGGTCTAAACTTGGAGTAAAAGCCTCCTCCGGGTCGGTTTTGCCCGCACAAGGTCGGTTTGGCCCGCAGGGAAAGAGTCCAACTCGGATCCCTGCCGAACCGTGCACAGCCGCGCACAAGCGGTAGTACCGCTTCACACAAGCGGTAGTACCGCTTGGGCGGTAGTACCGCTTCACACAAGCGGTAGTACCGCTCGGGCGGTAGTACCGCTTTACACAAGCGGTAGTACCGCTCCGGCGGTAGTACCGCTTCACCAAGCGGTAGTACCGCTTACGCGGCAGCAAAACTACTTTTGCACTTTCCAATACCTTGTGGGCTTTATCCCTTTGGCTCATATAAAGTGTTGCTGCACCCGAACACTTCGGTAAACATCCGGAACCTCTTCCGGTGAACTTCGGAACCCTTCCAGAGATCAAAACACTATTATCACATATATCAATCTTTACCTCCGGACTATTCCGGAGATCCTCGTCATGTCCGGGATCTTATCCGGGACTCCGAACAACTTTCGTTCACCAACATAATAACTCAATTATACTAATCGTCACCAAACGTTAAGTGTGTAGACCCTGCGGGTTCGAGAACTATGTAGACATGACCGAGACACCTCTACGGCCAATAACCAATAGCGGGACCTGGATGCCCATATTGGCTCCTACATATTCTACGAAGATCTTTATCGGTCGAACCTCTATGTCAAGGATTCAGTTAATCCCGTATGCTGTTCCCTTTGTTCTTCGGTATGTTACTTGCCCGAGATTCGATCGTCGGTATCACTATACCTAGTTCAATCTCGTTACCGGCAAGTCTCTTTACTCGTTCCGTAATACAAGATCTCGTGGCTAACACTTTAGTCACATTGCTTGCAAGGCTCATTGTGATGTTGTATTACCGAGTGGGCCCTGAGATACCTCTCCGTCATACGGAGTAACAAATCCCAGTCTTGATCCATGCCTACCCAACAGACACCCTCGGAGATACCTGTAGAGCACCTTTATAGTCACCCAGTTACGTTGCGACGTTTGATACACACAAGGTATTCCTCCGGTGTCAGTGAGTTGCATGATCTCATGGTCAAAGGAACAGATACTTGACATGCAGAAAACAATAGCAATAAACTGACACGATCAAATGCTACGTTCTTAGTTTGGGTCTTGTCCATCACATCATTCTCCTAATGATATGACCCCGTTATCAAATGACATCTCATGTCAATGGCTAGGAAACCTTAACCATCTTTGATCAACGAGCTAGTCAACTAGAGGCTTACTAGGGACACAGTGTTGTCTATGTACCCACACATGTATTTGAGTTTCCAATCAATACAATTATAGCATGGATAATAAACGATTATCATGAACAAGGAAATATAATAATAACCAATTTATTATTGCCTCTAGGGCATATTTCCAACAGAGGGTTCCTGCCAAGGTGATGTGGTATGCTCCTATAATACCACGGTTGAAACGTCTGTTCAGATACAAAGAGCATGCCAACTTGTTGCGATGGCACAAAGAAGACCGTAAGAAAGACGGGATGTTGAGAGTACCCGCTGATGGGTCGCAGTGGAGATAAATCGAGAGAAAGTTCCCGGACTTTGCAGGTGACACAAGGAACCTATGGTTTGGTCTAAGTACAGATGGCATGAATCCTTTTGGGGAGCAGAGCTGTAGTCATAGCACTTGGCATGTGACTCTATGTATCTACAACCTTCCTTCTTGGTTGTGCATGATGCGGAAGTTCATTATGATGCCAGTGCTCATCCAAGGCCCTAAGCAACCCGGCAACGACATTGAGGTGTACCTAAGGCCATTAGTTGAAGAACTTTTACAGTTGTGGGATAAAAAAAGGTGTACGTGTGTGGTATGAGCACAAACAGCAGGAATTTGACCTACGAGCGTTGCTGTTTGTAACCATCAATGATTGGCCTGCTCTTAGTAACCTTTTAGGACAGACAAACAAAGGATACAATGCATGCACGCACTGTTTAGATCGGACTGAAAGTATATATTTGGATAAATGTAAGAAGAATGTGTACCTGGGACATCGTCGATTTCTTCCGACCAGGCATCTCTTAAGAAAGAAAGGCAAGCATTTCAAAGGTGAGGCAGATCACCGGAAGAAGCCTGTCAACCGTACTGGTGACCATATATTTGATATGGTCAAGGATTTAGAAGTAATCTTTGGAAAGGGTCCTAGCAGACAATCTGTTCCGAATGACGATAACGGACACGCACCCATGTGGAAGAAGAAATCTATATTTTGGGAACTTGAGTATTGGAAAGTCCTAGAGGTCCGCTCTACAATCGACGTGATGCACGTGACGAAGAATAGACGTCAACGTACCTGCTAGGCTTCCTGGGCGTGTATGGGAAGATAAAAGATACACCGGAGGCACGGGAGGACCAGCAACGTATGAACGAAATAGACGTCATGCATCCAAAGTAGTATCAAGGTCCTGCCAGCTATGCTCTTACCAAAAAAGAGAAGGAAATCTTTGTTAAATGCCTGAGCAGTATCAAGGTCCCGTCTGGCTTCTCGTCGAATATAAAGGGAATAATAAATATGGCAGAGAAAAAATTCCAAAACCTAAAATCTCATGACTGCCACGTGATTATGACACAATTGCTTCCGGTTGCATTGAGGGGGCTTCTACCAGAAAATGTTCGATTAGCCATCGTGAAGCTATGTGCATTCCTCAATGCAATTTCTCAGAAGGTAATCGATCCAGAAATCCTACCAAGGTTACAGAATGATTCGGTCCAATGTCTTGTCAGTTTCGAGTTGGTGTTCCCACCATCCTTCTTCAATATTATGACGCACGTCCTAGTTTACCTAGTCAAAGAGATTGCCATTCTGGGTCATGTATTTCTACACAATATGTTCCCCTTTGAGAGGTTCATGGGAGTCTTAAAGAATTATGTTCATAATCGTGCTAGGCCAGAGGAGGTTATTGAGTTTTTTGTTGACTTTATTCCTGACCTTAAGTCGATTGGTATTCCTCAATCGCGGCATGAGGGGAGACTGGGTGGAAACGGCAAGCTAGGAAAGAAAGCAATAATATGTAGGGACAAGCATTCTTTCACTCAAGCACACTACACAGTTCTACAAAATTCCACCTTGGTGGCCCCGTATATCGATGAACAGAAGAATATTGTACGCTCCAACAACCCGGGGAAGTTTGACGACTGGATTACACGTGCACACATGGAGACTTTCGGTGGTTAGTTGCAAACACATCTCACGAATAACAACAATGTTGGAGATCAGTTGTACTTGTTGGCCAGGACACCATCTTCGACTGTATTGACTTTCCAAGGGTACAAGATAAATGGGAATACATTTTACACGATTGCCCAAGATAAAAAGAGCACCAACCAAAACAATGGTGTCCGCTTTGATACAACAAACACCAATAGGGAAAAGGACACATATTATGTTTACATAGAGGAGATATGGGAACTTGACTATGGACCTTCTATTAAGGTCCCTTTGTTTCGGTGCAAATGGGTCAATCTGACAGGAGGCGGGGTAAAGGTAGACCCGTAGTACGGAATGAAAACAGTGGATTTCAACAATCTTGGGTACACAGACGAACCATTCGTCCTAGCCAATGATGTGGCTCAGGTTTTCTATGTGAAGGACATGTCTACCAAACCTAGAAAAATAAAAGATAAGAAAGTGAATACAACATACGATGAGCCAAAGTGCCACATAGTTCCTAGAATGATGATTAGCTACTGTTGGTGGTGATGACTATGATGATTAGCTAACTAGTGTTGGTGGTGATGATATGACTATGATGATTAGCTAGTGTTTGTGGTAATGACTATGATGATTAGCTAGTGTTGGTGGTGATGACTATGATGCATGAGTGTTTATATTAATATGATGACGATCATGATGATTTGTTATTATGATCATGATGAGTTATTGTATCACTGGTGGAAGGAATGCGGATTAGATTCATGTGGATGAATCAAAAGTGACCAAAACTTGACTTAGTAGGATCGTAGTCCTACTAATTCAACTTTTGGTCACTTTTCATTCATCCAAATGAATCTAATCCATGTTTCTTCGTCCCAATGATATAATAATTCATCATGATCATAATGACCATAATGATATCACTTGTTGTTCGACCAAGCACGGAGAAAGATGCCACTTATCATTATTCATGACGATGTTGTGTAATGGTTCCTTCATTGCTATATGTAGTAACGTCGAGTTGAATGGAAAACATAAAATAAAAATGAAATGAAAACCCTAAATGAAAAAGAATTGAATGTTAAACGCAAAAAAGAAAAGGGAAACACAAAATGAAACCCTCCAAAACCCTAAACCCCAGCGGCCTTTAGTCCCGGTTGGTGTTATAAACCGGGACTAAAGGTCCTCCTGCCTGAGCGCTCCACAACCGCCACGTGGAGCCCCTGTAGTCCCGGTTTGTAACACAATCGGGACTAAAAAGGGGGGCCTTTGGTCCTGATTGTTTACTCCCGGTTGGACAACCAGGACTAAAGGCCCTTACGAACCGGGACTAATGGCCTGGTTTCTACTAGTGATATGGTATGGGATGGACCAAGCCTGGCATAAACGGGCCACTTGGGAAATATGTAGGACTCTCGCGAAGGCTTGGCGTGTGAAACCAGTGATGGCTAACCAAGCCAACCGACCATGTAACCCTAGGGTTTGGGGTGTCTATATAAACGCCGGACCTTAGTCAATATAGAGGACACGCATTATTCGCAACTAGACCTTAGGGTTTAGACATAGATCTTGTGGTAGATCAACTCTGTACTCCATACTCCATCATCAATACAATAAGAGTAGGACGTAGGGTTTTACCTCTTCGAGAGGGCCCGAACATGGGTAAACATCGTCTCCCTTGTCCTCCTCACACCATTAGCTTACGATCCACATATCGGGACCCCCTACCTGAGGTCTGCCGGTTTTCACACCGACATTGGTGCTTTCATTGAGAGTTCCTCTGTGGGTCAATCTAAGCTAATGGCCCGTTTGATCTTCAACGACGGCGTGTGTGGCACGAACACTTTCTTCTCCAGATAGCTTTTCGCGTTCGGGAGTGTGGTGCTACACGCTAATTCGACTGGTCATCTAGATTGCATCGGTGGCTACGTGCCAAATCATGAGATCAGGTTCGGAAACCTGGAATACGTTGCCGATTCCAGGGGTGACCTGATCCTGACCGGGTTTTCGGCTTCCACGGAGCCGACCCTTCCTTCCGGCGCCTTAACGTCGGGTTCACCATCTCGCTTCATCAACGAGGCGTGTTCGTACATGGCTCCGATCATGAGTTTAGATCCGATCTCGCCGCCCGAACTCAAAGAACCGGGACTCGGGGCGGCCTCGAGCGCCCCGAATTCTGGTCGTCTTCGGATTGACCCCGAAGATGGTAAAAACATGGATCCGATCGATCCGGCGTCATTAAACGTGATCCTAGATCGGATCCACGCCATGGGTCTGGATGACGGTCCGGTCTCGATTTACGATCAGATTGGGATCAGACCCGATGATAGGGTCATCTACATCCCACCGGACGCCCACCTGGTTGCCTCTATTGAGGATTCTACAGAAGAACAAGACAACACAACCTCGCCCAAGCGTCACGCTCCGAACATGCGGCGGGATGAAGGCCCTGAGGAGGTCTCCATCACCCGCCCGCAGGTCGAACCTACGTCATCGTAGGAGCTAACTTTCGCTCCAGAAACAAGTTTAGTCAAGCCAGCCACGGAGCAGGACGCTGTCGCCAAGGGATCAGATCCGCACCATTTCGGGATGAAATTTTTAATCCCACCCGCCCCCCACGTGGAGTACTGTCCGGATAACTCGGGATAGCCTGACGTCTGGGACTTGGCATACATAAAACAACAACCCGACGAAACAGTTCGGCAATTCTGGATATGATTCCTAATCGTCAAGGATAAAATACCGGATTGCCGCGACGCCGAGGTCATCACCGCCTTCCGCTATAACTGCAGAGACGACGGCCTGCTTAATGCCCTCACACGCCGACATGTCCAGACCTTCGAGGAACTGTATGACATGGTCGGCAAATACTGCGTTATGGAAGATACCTGGCAGGCCCGGCAGCACCAACTGAATTCGGGTACAGCCGACTCGCTCAGATCGGCTCGCGCAAAGCGCGCCTCGTCTCACCGGCTCCCTAAACATGAGCCATCCGAGAAGAAAAAGGAACCTTAACCTGGTCATAGATCGGTGTTTAACGAGTTGATGGACAAGCCATGCCCTATACATTCTGTCCTGCTCAATGCGAGCCCCACCCACAGCCTTCGAGCATGTTGGGTAGTCCGACAGGTGGCTAAAAGCGGCGAGGACATCCTCGAGTGCCCATCGCCCGCAAGACATCACAGTCCATCCTCGGACGACGAGGAGATCTGCACGATCTATGAGACCTACGTGTCAAAAAATCAGAGAAAACGAGCTCTTCGGGAGCTCGAACAGGAGCATCACGTGGAACCCACGGACGCCTGGTCCAACATCCCAATCACTTTTGACGAAGATGACCAGCCGAACTCCTGTCCCACCAGAGTCACGACAGCCCTTGTCCTCAGCCCAATTGTGGACGAGTTTCGACTCGGAAAGATGTTAATGGACGGTGGCAGTGGGCTCTATTTAATATATGAGGATACATTGGACAAAATGCAATTCGACAGAACGCGTATCGAGCGCAGGTTCAACCACTTTCAGGGGCATAATCCCCGGAAAGGAGGCACATTGTAGTGGCTCCGTCACCTTGGACGAAGTGTTCGGCACGTCCGAAAACTACCTTTCCGAGGAGTTGCTCTTTCACATCGTGCCCTTCAGAAATGGTATCATGCCCTACTGGGGCGCAGCGCGTTTGCTCGGTTTCACGCAGTCCCGCATTACGGGTACATGAAGCTGAAGATGCCAGGGCCCAACGGCGTAATCACTATAACGAGCAACCAAGACATCGCCCTCCGAGCCGAAAACAAGACAACAACACTCGCCATTGAGGCACTGTCTGAGGTACTTGCGGCCGAGGAACTAAGGGCACTACGCTCCACTGTGGACAAGGATGATGTTATCCTCGACAAGAGGCCCAAGTCTACATCATTCAAACCGGCCGACGAAATTCTAAAATTTCAAGTGCACCCGACGGATCCGAACAAAACAGCCACCATCGGAGCTAATCTGGATCCCGAAATAGATGCTGCTCTACGGAAATTCCTCTGCGACAATTGGGATATATTTGCTTGGCACCCTTCAGATATGCCAGGCATCCCACGCGGCAAGGCCGAGCACAGTTTAAACATAATCAAGGGCTTCAAGCCAGTCAAGCAAGTGCTGCGCCGATTTTCCGAACCCAAGCGTCAAGCCATGGGCGAAGAATTGGCAAAATTAATTGAGGCCGGATTCATCCGGGACATCAAACATCCTGACTGGCAGGCAAACATCATCATTGTGACAAAAAAGGATAAGACCTGGCGATTGTGCGTGGACTTCAAGGATCTCAACAAGGCATGTCCTAAGGACCCTTTTCCTCTACCCCGCATCGACCAGATCGTCGATGCCACAGCAGGACATGATTCGCTATGCTTCTTGGACGCCTACTCCGGATACCATCGGATAAAAATGAAGGAGTCCAATTAGGCGGCAACCGCGTTCATAACACCTTACGGGCCTTTCTGCTTCAATACCATGCCGTTCGGATTAAAGAATGCCGGGGCTACTTACCAGCGCATGATTCAAACATGTCTGGAGAAGCAAATAGGCAAAACAGTGGAGGCCTACATGGATGACGTAGTCGTCAAGCCTAAACATGTCAGCCAGCTTGTGGGTAACCTCCAAGAAACGTTCGATAATTTATGGAACTACAATATCCGGCTCAATCCGGAAAAATGTGTCTTCGGCGTTTCGGCCGGGAAGATGCTCGGGTTTATCGTCTTGGAGTGCGGAATTGAGGCAAACCTGGCAAAAATCGAAGCATTGTCAAAACTTAAAGTCCCCACCGAGCTGCAGGACATTCAAAGACTGGCAAGGTGTGTTGTCGCCCTCAGCCGTTGTATCTCACGTCTTGGAGAAAAGGCACTACCATTATACAAGCTGTTGAAGAAAACAAAGGACTTCAAATGGACCACAGAAGCGGCCACGGCTTTAGAGGAGATTAAGACCCTCTTAGCCGGTAACCCCATCTTAACGGCACCTTGCCTAAACGAACCAATGCTGCTATACATTTCGGCCACCAACCAGGTGGTCAGCGTTGTTCCGGTCGTAGAACGCACAATGGAGGGCCACAAGCTTCAGGTCCAGCGTCCGGTATATTATGTATCAGAGGTTCTTACATCATGTAAGACCAGATACCCACATTACTGTTGGGGAACGTCGCATGGGAAACAAAAAATTTCCTACGCACACGCAAGATCTATCCATGGTGATGAGCATCTACGAGAGGGAGAGTGAATCTACGTACCCTTGTAGATCGCTAAGCGGAAGCGTTAAGAAACGCGGTTGATGTAGTCGAACGTCTCCGCGATCCAAATCGCAAGTCGTCCCTCGATCCGATCACGAACTAGTGCCGAACAGACGGCACCTCCGCGTTCAACACACGTACGGCTTGATGACGCCTTCACCTCCTCGATCCAGCGAGCGATGGTGAAGTAGTGGATGAGTTCCGGCAGCACGACGGCGTGGTGATGGTGGTGAGGAACAATCTCTGCAGGGCTTCTCCAAGCACTACGGAGATTATGACGGGAGGAACTAGAGGGTTAGGGTTGCCGGCACACGGCTTGGGAAATCTTGATGTATATCGTGTGCTAGCCCTGCCCCTCTATTTATATGTTGAGCCCTGGGGTCTAAACTTGGAGAGAAAGCCTCCACAAGGTCGGTTTTGCCCGTACAAGGTCGGTTTGGCCCGCACGGAAAGAGTCCCACTCGGATTCCAGCAGTACCGCGCACAAGCGGTAGTACTGCTCACGAGCGGTAGTACCGCTTCACACAAGCGGTAGTACTGCATTACCAGCGGTAGTACCGCTTAAGGCAGCAGCAAAACTTCCTTTTGCACTTTCCAATACCTCGTGGGCTTTACCCCTTTGGCCCATATAAAGTGTTGCTGCACCCGAACACTTCGGTAAACATCCGGAACCCCTTCCGGTGAATTCCGGAACCCTTCCGGAGATCAAAACACTATTATCACATATATCAATCTTTACCTCCGGACTCTTTCGGAGATTCTCGTCATGTCCGGGATCTTATCCGTGACTCCGAACAACCTTCGGTCACCAACACAATAACTCAACTATACTAATCGTCACCAAACGTTAAGTGTGTAGACCCTGCGGGTTCGAGAACTATGTAGACATGACCGAGACACCTCTACGGTCAATAACCAATAGCGGGACCTGGATGCCCATATTGGTTCCTACATATTCTACGAAGATCTATATCGGTCGAACCTCTATGTCAAGGATTCAGTTAATCCCGTATGTTGTTCCCTTTGTTCTTCGATATGTTACTTGCCCGAGATTCGATCGTCGGTATCTCTATACCTAGTTCAATCTCGTTATCGGCAAGTCTCTTTACTCGTTCCGTAATACAAGATCTCGTGGCTAACACTTTAGTCACATTGCTTGCAAGGCTCATTGTGATGTTGTATTACCGAGTGGGCCCTGAGATACCTCTCCGTCACACAGAGTAACAAATCCCAGTCTTGATCCATGCCAACCCAACAGACACCCTCGGAGATACCTGTAGAGCATCTTTATAGTCACCCAGTTACGTTGCGACGTTTGATACACACAAGGTATTCCTCCGGTGTCAGTGAGTTGCATGATCTCATGGTCATAGGAACAAATACTTGACATGCAGAAAACAATAGCAATAAACTGACACGATCATATGCTACATTTATAGTTTGGGTCTTGTCCATCACATCATTCTCCTAATGATGTGATCCCGTTATCAAATGACATCTCATGTCCATGGCTAGGAAACCTTCACCATCTTTTGATCAACGAGCTAGTTAACTAGAGGCTTACTAGGGACACAATGTTGTCTATGTACCCACACATGTATTTGAGTTTCCAATCAATACAATTATAGCATGGATAATAAACGATTATCATGAACAAGGAAATATAATAATAACCAATTTATTATTGCCTCTAGGGCATATTTCCAACAGTCTCCCACTTGCACTAGAGTCAATAATCTAGTTCACATCACTATGTGATTTACATTGTAATGAATTGAACACCCATGCAGCTCTGGTGTTGTTCATGTTTAGCCCTTGGAAGAGGTTTAGTCATCGGATCTGCAACATTCAAATCCGTGTGTACTTTGCAAATATTTATGTCGTCCTCCTTGATGTAATCGCGGATGGAATTGAAACGTCGCTTTATGTGTCTGGTCCTCTTGTGAAATCTTGGTTCCTTGGCTAGAGCAATGGCACCAGTATTATCACAAAACAGAGTCATTGGGTTAAGCGCACTAGGCACTACTCCAAGATCTGTCATGAACTCCTTCATCCAGACACCTTCCTTCGCCGCCTCCGAGGCAACGATGTACTCCGCTTCGCATGTAGAATCAGCTACCACGCTTTGCTTGGAACTGCACCAGCTAACCGCACCCCCATTAAGAATAAATACGTATCCGGTTTGCGACTTAGAGTCATCCGGATCAATGTCAAAGCTTGCATCGACGTAACCCTTTACGACGAGCTCTTGATCACCTCCATAAACGAGAAACATGTCCTTAGTCCTTTTCAGGTACTTCAGGATATTTTTGACCGCCGTCCAGTGTTCCACTCCTGGATCACTTTGAAACCTTCCGGCCATACTTATGGCAAGGCCGACATCGGGTCTTGTGCACAGCATTGCATACATGATAGAGCCTATGGCTGAGGCATAGGGGACGACACTCATCTTTTCTCTATCTTCTGCAGTCACTGGGCATTGAGTCTTACTCAACTTCACACCTTGCAATACAGGCAAGAACCCCTTCTTGGACTGATCCATTTGGAACTTCTTCAAAACTTTGTCAAGGTATGTGCTTTGTGAAAGTCCTATTAAGCGTCTCGATCTATCTCTACAGATCTTGATGCCTAATATGAAAGTAGCTTCTCCTAGGTCCTTCATTGAAAAACTCTTGTTCAAATATTCCTTCACGCTTTCCAACATTTCTATATTGTTTCCAATCAGCAATATGTCATCCACATATAATATTAGAAACGCTATAAAGCTCCCACTCACTTTCTTGTAAATACAAGCTTCTCCGTAAACTTGTATAAACCCGAACGCTTTGATCACTTCATCAAAGCGAAGATTCCAACTCCGAGATGCTTGCACCAGTCCATAAATGGATCGCTGGAGTTTGCAAACTTTGTCAGCATTCTCTGGATCGACAAAACCTTCTGGTTGCATCATATACAACTTTCCTTAAGGAAACCGTTAATGAAAGCTGTTTTGACATCCATCTGCCAAATTTCATAATCGAAAAAGGCAGCTATTGCTAACATGATTCTGACGGACTTAAGCATCGCTACGGGTGAGAAGGTCTCATCGTAGTCAACTCCTTGAACTTGTGAAAGACCCTTTGCCACAAGTCGAGCTTTATAGACGGTGACATTACCGTCCGTGTCCGTCTTCCTCTTAAAGATCCATTTGTTCTGAATGGCCTTACGCCCTTCAGGTAATACTTCCAAAGTCCATACTTTGTTTTCATACATGGATCCCATCTCGGATTTCATGGCCTCTAACCACTTCTCGGAATCCGGGCCCATCATCGCTTCTCCATAGCTCGTAGGTTCATCATTGTCTAACAACATGACTTCTAAGACAGGGTTGCCGTACCACTCAGGAGCAGTACGCGTCCTTGTCGACCTACGAGTTTCGATAGCAACTTGATCCGAAGCTTTATGATCATCTTCAACTTCCTCTTCAGCTGATGTAGGCTCTACAGAAACATCTTTCTGCGCTGCGCTACTCTCAGGTTGAAGTAAAGGTTCAACAACCTCATCAAGTTCTATCTTCCTCCCACTCAATTCTTTCGAGAGAAACTCTTTTTCAAGAAATGTTCCGTTTTTAGCGACAAACACTTTGCCTTCGGATCTGAGGTAGAAGGTATACCCAACTGTCTCTTTTGGGTATCCTATGAAGACGCATTTCTCCGCTTTGGGTTCCAGCTTTTCAGGCTGAAGCTTTTTGACATAAGCATCACATCCCCAAACTTTAAGAAATGATAGCTTTGGCTTCTTGCCAAACCAAAGTTCATATGGCGTCGTCTCAACGGATTTCGATGGTGCCCTATTTAAAGTGAATGTAGCTGTCTCTAATGCATAACCCCAAAACGATAGTGGCAAATCGGCAAGAGACATGACAGATCGCACCATATCCAATAAGGTTCGATTACGACGTTCGGACACACCATTACGCTGTGGTGTTCCAGGCGGTGTCAGTTGTGAAACAATTCCAAATTTGTCTTAAGTGACTGCCAAACTCATAACTCAGATATTTTCCTCCTCGATCAGATCGTAGGAATTTAATCTTCTTGTCACGATGATTCTCAACTTCACTCTGAAATTGTTTGAACTTTTCAAACGTTTCAGACTTGTGTTTCATTAAGTAAATATACCCATATCTACTTAAGTCATCAGTGAAGGTGAGAAAGTAACGATAACCACCGCGCGCCTCAATGCTCATCGGACCGCACACATCAGTATGTATGATTTCCAAGAAGTCACTTGCCCGTTCCATTGTTCCAGAGAATGGCGTTTTAGTCATCTTGCCCATGAGGCATGGCTCACATGTGTCAACTGATTCAAAATCAAGTGACTCCAAAAGTCCATCAGCATGGAGCTTCCTCATGCGTTTTACGCCAATATGACCTAAACGGCAGTGCCACAAGAAAGTGGTATTATCATTATCAATTTTACATCTTTTGGCATCAATATTATGAACATGTGTATCATTACTATCGAGATTCAATAAGAATAAACCCCTCACTTCGGGTGCATGACCATAAAAGATATTACTCATATAAATAGAACAACCATTATTCTCTGATTTAAATGAGTAACCGTCTCACAATAAACAAGATCCAGATATAATGTTCATGCTTAACGCAGGCACCAAATAACATTTATTCAGGTTCATCACTAATCCCGATGGTAATCGAAGAGCGAGCGTGCCGACGGCGATCACATCAACCTTGGAACCATTTCCCACACGCATCGTCACTTTATCCATTGCCAGCCTCCGTCTATTCCGCAGTTCCTGTTTTGAGTTGCAAATATGAGCAACCGCACCGGTATCAAATACCCAGGCACTACAACGAGAGTTGGTAAGGTACACATCAATAACATGTATATCATATATACCTTGTTTGTTGTTGGCCGCCTTCTTGTCAGCCAAATACTTGGGGCAGTTCCGCTTCCAGTGTCCAGTTCCCTTGCAATGAAAGCACACAGTTTCTGGTTTGGGTCCAGCCTTGGGTTTCTTCACGGGAGGAGCAACTGCTTTGCCACTCTTCTTGGAGTTACCCTTCTTACCCTTGCCATTCTTCTTGAAACTAGTATTTTTATTGACCATCAACACTTGATGCTCCTTCTGAATCTCAGACTCAGCGACTTTCAGCATCGCAAACAGCTCGGCGACTGACTTGTTGTAGCGTCCCGACTCAAAATGAGTCAAGCCTCTGTGTGACCGTGCCATCCCTGGATCAGTATGCTGGCACACACAGTACATCAATGTATATATCAAAGTGCAATCACATGTAATTAACGTAAACTGATATATACCTTAAAAATCTCAGCGGAAACAGTCAACGGGAGTGGAGTCCCAATAAACACCAACGGCAGGTTGAGTGTAGACCGTAACCCTGAATCGTACTCTTACTCGTCGTAGAAACTTATCTGCAACATAAGACGTTGCAGCCGTGTAGGTCAGTACATTGAATGTACCGGCAAGATCACCATAAGAGAAAACAGATGATAAGACTATTCTATATGCAATAAAGCTTTGTGGCTCTGTGTCTGGGTTTTTTTGCTAAAAGCTGATTTTATTTTCTTTTCCTACAACAAAGGAATATCAGGAGTTTTCACTATGGAAATATCTATTATGACATGGTTCCGCCAACCGATGTCTCAATTCCCACAAGTATCAAAAGTTGCCCACAATTAGTTATCAGTCTGGTGTTGAGAGTTCAGAGATAGATCCAAGTCCAGAGGCTCAAATTGTCCGTAACCGGGGACACGGCTAATCGATTAGGTTTAACTCTGCAGAGTGTTGTGTACTTTACCCACAAGATTCGTTCCCTCCTTGTATGTCCTCGCACTGCCGGTTGTTTGAGAACAGGACGAACGAAACATGGTCTTTCAGAGTGTTTCCCTGACTACTGTCAGTGCCCATCCAATCCTAACGTCGACTACATCTCGTAGCACTGCCCAGCCAGAGTCACAACAAAGATCAACCAAGCCAGAGCCCATAATGACTTGTGGCTACACAGGTAAGCTTCCGAGCATGAAGTATTCATCCGTCTCTTTGAGTCTGGGTGAGGCTTTCCGCAAGATGTCATGGCGCTTCTCCATGCATCCCGGCCATCCACTGGTTACTCCAGGGTGCCCATCAAATCCATCCCTCACCCAGTAGTGTGTATTGAAAACTTGTTTCACGAGTCTCGAAGTCTTGAGGTCTTGAAGATGCAGGACTTGAAGATGCCTTCATGAAGTTGTCGTTTTTGGCGTAGAGTCCTTCACCTCACACCACTCTCGAACACTCATACCAACCCCGTCTACTTTAGCGTAGCATAGCAGTAAGACAAATAACGTCCCGGGGCTCCAGTAACAAGGAGTGGGTTCCTACCTCATGCATTCTACTCCACTACAAGAATTCAATAACACTACTGGAGGGATTTGTTGAATGATGTCACTACATGCAATAAAACATAGGTATGAAATAGATGATCACAGTGAACTTGCCTGGTAAGGTTGATGAAGATAAATATCGCTCTCAGAAATAACTTGATAGAATTATTCGTCACTCTCCGATGAAAATCTATATAATTCAAACATTGCACTCATATAAGCAATCATACTGGCAATCAATACTATCAATCAAAAGGCAACACAAAAACTAAACACAAAAGGGTTGTGACGAAGGAAATATTTAAGACAAAATTTAAAACAACAAAACTTCATCCAGCAACTAAGAAAAGGTTTTCCTACAATTAACCTATTATCAACAGCAACAAAACAACAACAAAGTAAAATCTAGCAAAGGCATTTAGCAAATATTTTTACTAGCAAAAAGAATTACTTTTTGAAGAACAAGTGAGAACTATGAAAACAACACCCTAACAACATAAGTTTTTGTCTAATAAACTTAACAACAAGAAAAACAATAAAATACTAAAATAAGTAAAAACAAAATATAAAACAGCTAAGTTAACAGAAAGTAAAACTTATAAAACAATTTATAAAATATTTTCAAATAGGAAATCAATCTAGCAATGAAAATCAATTGCAAGTCATAACTGAACTAGAATTGATTTCATGCAAAAAAAAAACCATAAAAATAAACTTGGTTGAAGTACTACTGCTAACTAACAGAAAACAAAGTAAAACTTATCAACTAATATAAAAGAAAATAAAGTAAAACAGTTTAAAACAAAAGAAATAGAGATAAACCTAAAAGAACTAAAACAGAATCTGTTTTGTTTAAAACCTTAAAAATAAAATATCCTAAAAATTCTCAAATTCTACCTACTGTTAAACAAAGTCACTAGTGACAAGTAGCAAAAAGAATCAACTAAAAACCTATTTTTAAACTCAAGTTACTCACAAAACAAGATTTAATTCAAATCTGTTTGAATTCAAATTTAAACTATTCAAACATGGTCAAACTTGACATCTACAGAAACTACATAAAATTTTTGACACGATGCAAAAAGAATCAAATTAAAACAATAAAAATCCTAAGAGATATCTAATTTACAAAACTGAAACTATTCTGTTTTTAGAACAGAAACAGAAAAAGAAAAACTAATCTAACTAACGGACAGGGGTACACGTGGCGGCTTGTGATTTGCCGAGAGGTGTGCGCGTGCGGTGTAATAGAGCGAACGGCCGGCTTTTAATAGAGAACGCTTCGGCGTTTAAGTGATCTAATCTGGATCGCTCGATCCAGATCTATCGGCCTAGAGGGAGTGGGGTGCTCACCGCGGTGGTTGACGGCTCCGGCGAGGTCTCGACGGCGGCAGAGGCGGCGAGGTCGACGGGGAGACGTCTTCGGTGGTCCTCCGACGACGGCGTCGGCACCAGGCGATGCGTACGAGCACGGAGACGACAAGGGGGATCTCGGTGTGGCTCGGGGGCGACGGTGTTGACGGCGGCGAGCTCGTGAGCGGCGGGGTCTTCGGGCGTCGACGGCGAGGGAGTTCCGAGGGGTGTGGGGCTCCTGCGAGTGGACGTGGAGGTGCGGGCTAGGGTGGCGAGTGCGTGGGTGGCTTCAGGCAGGGGTGAGGTGGTCTGGGTGGTGCGGCGGCGGGGCTCTACTCCGACGAGGGATTCCGGCGAGTGGAGAGGGTTGGGCCAGGGGGACTCGGGCGGAACGGGGTGCGGGGAGCTCGGGCTTTATAGACAGGGCTCGGGAGCGAGAATAGGAAAGGGATCGACGAGATCAGCTCGGATCCGGCGTGCTCCGGCGAAGAAAGGAAGGGAGAGAGGGAAGGAAGGGGACGGGCGCGAGGAAGGAAGGATCGGCCAGTGGGCCCGCGACGTCAGAGAGAGAAAGAGAGGGGCGGGGCGATCGGGCACCGGTTCGGAAAGAAATCGGATCCAGCGAGGGAATCCTGGGCCGGCCACTATTGCTTTTGGGCTTCGGTATGTTTCCTATTAAAACCATTTTTCCTATTATTCAAAAACAGGAAAGGAAAGCTATGAAAAGGAAAACAAAGATAAACTCAAATATAAAATAATTATATACCAAAATGACCAGGGAAAAAAATTGCAGTAAGGTGAACATTTTTCCACGGCCAAACAAAAATATTTTTAGAAATATATATATATATATATATATATATATATATATATATATATATATATATATATATATTAGAAAATGCCTAAATTGTTTTATTTCTTTTTGGCAAATATTTTTCAAATAACCCTGTGGGTTTTAGGGTTCAAATGTTTCACAAAAATGCCCCTGGTATGGAGGGTCATGTTCCTCCTCTCAAATTTGAAATTTGGGGCAATGAATTTTGAATTGTTTCAAACTTTGAAATAGAGCCAAAAATGGAATAGATTCCAAATAATATTTCAAAGAAAACTTTCAAACCCACATTTCAAATCTTTTATTTTGAAGAAGTCATGTCATCTTCTCTCACTGATTTGAATAGGATGATTTTGAATTCAAAAGCAAAGGGGAAAGTCATTTTATTCCCTCTCATTAAAAGGTTTCAAAAAGTTTCAAATTTCACTCAATTTCAAACAATCATTCATTCAATCAATCATTCTATTGATTAATATAACATTCCAAAATTTGGGATGTTACACTTGTTCATCCCATGCATGTTATAGTTCAACACGAAGCTCTTGTAGCTAGGTGGCAATGATTGAAGAACTCTGTCAGTGATAGCCTCTGGCGGAAGGGGCATCCCCAATTCAGCCAGACGGGTGGAGTACCCAGACATTCTGAGTATGTGATCACTAACAGACCCGTTCTCCTCCATCTTGCAAGCATAGAACTTATCGGAGGTCTCATACCTCTCTATCCGGGCATTCTTCTGAAAGATAAACCTCAACTCCTGGAACATCTCATATGCCCCATGACGTCCAAAACGTCTTTGAAGTCCCAGAGCGAGCCTGCCAGGCGTTCACAACGTCTAGAGACTCAACTGGAGCGGGTGGATCACCAAGCGGTGCATCAAGGACATAAGCCTTCTGGGAAGCCGTAAGGATAATCCTTAGATTACGGGCCCAGTCCACAAAGTTACTTCCATCATCTTTCAACTTAGCTTTCTCTAGGAACGCATTAAAATTCAGGGGTGCTACTGCGCGAGCCATGATCTACAACATAAATATAGCAAAGACAACTTAGACTATTGTTCAAGATAATGAGTTTAGTTAATCATATTACTTAAAAAACTCCCACTCAAATTGACATCCCTCCGGTCATTCGAGTGTCACATGATCCAAATCCACCAACTCAAGTCCGATCATCACGTGAGTTGAGGTGGTTTCAATGGTGAACATCTTCATGTTGATCATATCTACTATATGACTCATGTTCGACCTTTCGGTCTCTTGTGTTCCGAGGCCATGTCTATACATGCTAGTGATACGGGGCACGCCCGTGTGCGTCGATCTTTCACGAATTGGAGGTGGATTTGTGAGGGAACGCGAAAAACACGAAGAACACGAAGGGGGAAATCACAAGAGGAAAACACTCAAGAACGATCCACGATCACACGTCCACAAGAATCACACGAGTACATGAGAATCACGATCCACAAACAACCAAAGGATACACGTAACGGTAGTAGTCTCCTCGCTCCGAAGGAGGAGGTCTTGAATCCACTAGGGATCTTCCCTTGATAGGGGCCTTGGCATCACTCCGGATCTTCTCACGTAGAGGGTAATCGCTCCACGAGGGAAGGGAGATAATGGAGCTAGGCTCAACAAAGTATATTCGCTAAACCAAAGCTAACCCTAGAAAATGGGAGAGGAGTTACTTATATAGCACTGGGGGAAAAGGGGCGAGAGAGAGAATACAAGGCTCTCGGGCCCGAGTCTGTCCACACAGGAGCCGGACGTCCGGGCTTGGGGGGGCCGGATGTCCAGGGCTTCAGTGACCTGCCGGATGTCCGGGCTTGGGGCCGGACGTCCGGGCTGGAGGGGCGCGGTTTCGTTCGGTTCTGTCTCCGGTGGGCCGGATATCCGGGGGCGAGGGCCGGATATCCGGGGCTTCAGCGATCGGCCGGATGTCCGGGGCGAGGGGCCGGAAGTCCGGGCTGGAGGGCCTGGGTACTGGCATTTCTGGCGCCGAAGTGCCGGATATCCGGGGGCGAAGGCCGGATATCCGGGGCGAGGGCCGGATGTCCGGGCCAGGGGCCGGATGTCCGACACCTGTAGCTCCTACTGCTGATTCTGCGGTGCTGGTGCAGTCTCCAGGGGCCGGACGTCCGGGGCCTTGGCCAGATGTCCGGGACCTGGAAGGTGAATTTGCCTTCTTCCCATGCACTTGTCCACCTTTCTCCATTTCCGTCTCCGTGGTGACTTGGCCTTCACTCCGAGCATCTCCTAGTCCATCTCCGTTGTACCTAATCATGCAGAGAGTATCCGATTGAGGTAGCATCCAAGTTCCGTGAGCATCAAAGAGAGAATCGAATAGGAGAGATGTCACCTCGTGTTCGACAGCACGTGCCCGGGCTCTAGTCATGGGTCCCTTTGTGGCTTGACGTGATGGTGTAGAGTCCATGGGGATGATGTTGGGATGCTCCGCATCATCTCCCCCCCCCCTTGGGGAAGATCCGTCCTCGGATCAAGATCTTCATCACCATGGTAAGGGGATAGATCCGTGACGTTGAAGGTGTCACTCACGTTGTACTTGTCACGTGGAATGTCGATCTTGTAGGCATTGTTGGTGTAGCGTGCCAACACCTTGAAGGGGCCGTCGGCTCGAGGAAGGAGCTTCGATTTGCGTTCTTTGGGGAAGCGGTCCTTGCGAAGGTGTAGCCAAAAAAGATCACCTGGATTGAACACCATGGGGTGTTTGGTGATGTTGCGTTTGTTGGTGACGCGTTCCACTTGACGTTCCATCGTGCGCCTAGTATCGTCGTGCATCCTCTTGATGTAGCTTGCCCTTGCACATGCGTCCATGTTGACGCGCTCTTGGAGAGGTAGATGTAGGATGTCCAATGGGGACAATGGGTTGAAGCCGTAGACCACTTCGAATGGAGACTTGCCGGTGGTGGAGTGGTGTGCTCGATTGTAGGCGTACTCGGCGATGGGGAGGCAATCTTCCCATTCCTTGATGTTCTTCTTGAGCAATGCGCGGAGTAGAGTGGATAGCGTCCGGTTCGTCACTTCCGTTTGGCCATCGGTTTGAGGATGGTATGCCGAAGAGAAAAGAAGCTTGATTCCGAGCTTGGCGCATAGGGTCTTCCAAAAGTAGCTCAAAAACTTGACGTCGCGATCCGAGACAATGGTCTTTGGGATGCCATGTAGTCGCAAGATGTCCCTACAAAATAAATTTGCAATATGTGAAGCATCGTCTATCTTGTGACATGGAATGAAATGAGCCATCTTGGAAAAACGATCCACAACGACAAAAACGGAATCATGGCCATTTTTAGTTCGTGGCAAGCCAAGCACAAAATCCATACTAATGTCTTCCCAAGGTTGGAAAGGTATAGGTAGAGGCATATAAAGACCATGGGATTGAGCTTTGGACTTAGCTTTGCGGCATGTCGAGCATCGGTTGGTGAAGCGTGCAACATCACGAAACATCTTGGGTCAAAAGTACTTGTTGGATAGGGTGGTATACGTCTTCTCGCGTCCAAAGTGACCCATAAGTCCTCCACCGTGAGCCTCTTGCAAAAGCAACAAACGAAGAGACGACTCGGGTATACACAATTTGTTAGCACGCATAAGATAGCCATCTTTCATATAATAGTTCTCCCAACAAGTTTTCACTTGGCACTTAGCATAAGGATTAGCAAAGTAGGCATCGTGCTCATACAAGTCTTTGATGTGCTCAAAACCAACAACATTCAATTCAAGTTTAGTAACTAGCATGCATTTGCGGGAAAGAGCATCCGCCACAACGTTTTCCTTACCCTTGATGTATTTGATGACATAAGGAAAGGACTCAATAAATTCACTCCATTTAGCATGCTGTTTGTTCAACTTAGTTTGACCTTTTAAGTACTTAAGCGTTTCATGGTCGGTATGGATAACAAACTCATGAGGGCGCAAATAATGTTCCCACACATGCAAAACTCTCACCAAAGCGTACAATTCCTTGTCATAGATGGGGTAATTGAGTTGAGCGCCGGATAGTTTCTCGCTAAAGTATGCGATAGGACGCTTCTCTTGCATAAGCACACCACCTATTCCACTACCACTAGCATCACAATGCACTTCAAAAGTTTTATCAAAGTTTGGCAAAGCAAGCAAAGGTGCATGAGTGAGCAAATTTTTAAGTTCATGGAAAGCGGTGTCTTGTGAAGGACCCCAAATAAATGGTGCATTTTTCTTGCTCAAAGCATGGAGAGGTGATGCAATAGTGCTAAAGTCCTTAACAAAACGGCGATAGAAACCGGCTAGTCCTAGGAAGCTACGCACTTGTTGCAAGTTTGTTGGTGTAGGCCAAGTTTTAATAGCATCAATCTTAGTTTCATCTACATGAACGCCCTTAGAAGATACTACAAATCCTAGAAAAACGACCTTCTCAACACGAAAAGTGCATTTCTCCATGTTTGCATAGAGTTGCTCTTTCCTAAGGATTTGCAAAACATCACGAACATGTGTAGCATGCTCCTCAAGAGACTTGCTAAAGACAAGAATGTCATCAAAGTAAACCACAACACAATATCCAATGAGTGGTCGGAACACATAATGCATAACACGCATAAAAGTACCCGGTGCTTCGGATAAGCCCATGGGCATAACCAACCATTCATAGAGACCAAATTTTGTCTTAAAAGCAGTTTTCCACTCGTCACCCTCTTGTATGCGGATTTGGTAGTAACCACTTTTTAAGTCAATTTTAGAAAAGATAGTGGCACCACTAAGTTCATCAAGCATATCATCTAATCGAGGAATGGGGTGACGGTATCTAACGGTGATAGCATTGATAGGACGACAATCGGAACACATGCACATACTACCATCATGCTTAGGCACAAGTATAACCGGAACCGCACAAGGACTCAAGCTCTCGCGTACATGCCCTTTATCTAGGAGTTTTTGGACTTGCCTTTGTATTTCCTTTGTTTCCTCGGGGTTGACGCGGTAGGGAGCCTTGTTAGGAAGCGGTGCTCCGGGGATGAGGTCGATGCGGTGTTCAATCCCTCTTTTCGGTGGTAGTCCCGGAGGTAGCTCATCGGGGAACACGTCCTGGAATTCCTGCAATAGCTTAGATAACACAAGAGTAAGATGTTGTGAAGGGTTAGTCCGAACGACTTCATCTTTGCACACAAGTACATAGTGAAGAACGGTCGATGGGCTCTCACTCACATCCCTCAAATCTCTTTTGGTGGCTAAAAGGACTATATCTCTCATGTCCCTCATCGTGGAGTCGCTCATTTTTGGCTTGTGGCACTCACTCTCTTTGAGGTGGATCACTCTCTCACTTTTATCTCCACGATGGGATGTAGCTTGTTTGTCGGCGATGACTTGGCTTGGAGTCATTGGGCGGAGTACATATTGCTTGCCCTTCATCTTGAAGCTGTATTGATTTGTGCGACCGTTGTGTGTGACGCCACGGTCGAATTGCCAAGGTCTACCAAGTAGTAGGTGGCAAACGGACATTGGAACCACATCACACTCCAAAGTGTCTTCATAAGCGCCTATCTTGAAGGAAACTTGCACGGTGTGGTCAACTTGGAGCGTTCCGGAATCACTAAGCCATTGGACCTTGTAGGGACGAGGTTGCTTTTTCTTGACCAATTGCAGCTTGGAACAAAGGTCTTCACTTGCTAAGTTGTGGCAACTCCCTCCGTCGATGATGACCTTGACGGATTTTCCTTGGATGCCCGCCTTGGTATGGAAGATGTGGCAACGTTGGTCCTCGTCTTCTTGTTGTTGGAGTGTCAAAACTTTGGAGACAACGAGAGCGGGGCTCGAATCGTTGTCGCAAAAGATTTGCGAATCTTCATCTTCATTCACTTGGCGGTGTATGGCCACTTGCTCCAAAGCTTGCATCTCGTCGTCGCTCATAGAGTCATAGGTGCCATCGTCGAGGAGGATCATGTTGCGTTTGGTTGGGCATTCGTAGGTCTTGTGGCCTCGCCCTTGGCACGTGAAGCACTTGATATTGCTTGTCTTGGTGGTAGCATCCGGTGTCGGTGTAGAGGATGAAGCCCTTGTCTTGTAGGTGCTTGAGGTTGGTCGGCTTGACGAAGTCGTCTTGTCCTTGTAGCTTGACTTGTCGCCGGTAGGTGTTGGAGATTTCGTAGTTGAAGTTGTCGTTGTTGTAGTAGCTTGAGCACTTGAGTTGTAGGTCTTGGATGAGAACTTGGAGTACTTGTAGTCATCTTGCACTTGCCGTTCCGCCTTGGTTGCTTGGTGCACGAGCTCAAGTAAGTTGGAGTAAGGTTGGAAGTCGGCTATCTTCTTGACTTGGTAGTTGAGGCCATTCAAGAAACGTGCCATTGTTTGCTCATCATCTTCTTTGACATTTGCTCGGATCATAGCAATCTCCATCTCTTGATAGTACTCTTCTACGGACTTGGTGCCTTGCTTGAGTTGTTCGAGCTTCTTGAAAAGATCCCGGTTGTAATGTGTAGGCACAAAACGAGCTCGCATGAGATCCTTCATTTGGGACCAAGTGGTGATAGGAGGTTCACCTCTCTCCCTTCTTCGCTCAATCACTTGTTCCCACCAAATAAGGACATAGTCGTGGAACTCAAGGGAAGCCATGGCTATCTTCTTCTCTTCATCATAGTTGTGGAGGCGAAAGATCTTGTCAACTTTGAGGGCCCATGACAAGTAGTCTTCGGGATCATTGCTTCCGGAAAACTTTGGCATTGTGAACTTGAGCTTGCCGAAGCGTTGTTCATCATTGTGGTTGTGATGCCGAAGTCCTTGTCTTGGAGGTGGACCGTCATTGACGTTGCCTTGAGCGTGTGGACGTTGATCTTGGCCTTGGTCATCTTCGTTGTCGGGTTCAACACGATGATCTTGAAGATGGCGACGAGGTGGACGCACTCGGTTGCGCCTTTCTTGGAGCTCCTCTTGGTGATGGGCTTCTTCTTGTCGTTGTCAACGAAGGTCTTCTTGTTGTGCTTGGTGAAGAGCTTCTTGCTCGTGATGAGCTTGGCGGTTGCGCTCCTCCAAAGCACGAGTAGCTTCTTGCAAAGCGCGATGTGCCTCAAGCGCTCGTCCATGACGACGATGTTGTTCTTCTTCTCGGCGTCGTTGTTCTTGCTCCCATGCATCTTGCTCTTGTTGGCGGCGACGTTCTCGAGCGCGGGTGCGATCTTGAATTCCATTGCCATGGAATGGATTGTCTTGACGTTGACGACCTTGTGGAGAACTAGGGCCGGAGTGTTCGTCTTGGTGATGAACACGTGCTCGCCAGGGGCTTGCGCCGGAAGAGTACTCCGATGAGTGTCGACTTGAGCGCCGTCTTGACGTAGTCGAAGTAGAGGGAGCGCGGTTGACCATCAAGGACCGAAGTTCCTCCATTTGGCTTGATAGCTTGGTGTCGAGGTAGTCCCGTGTGCGCGCCTCGGATTCGTGCAAGTCGGTGGCGAGGTTGTCGATGCGGTCATTTAAGGCATGTTGCGCTTGAGTAATTGCCTTGTTTGCGCCGAAGAAGTGCAACTTGGTGACGTGGGTGTTCGCGTCGTCGTCGTGATCCTCGAATGTCGGGTTTGACATGATGTTCCTATCCATAGCACTCAAGAAGATATAAGTGGAAGAGTGAGAAGAGAATACCAATTACCGATCCAAAAGTTGAGAGTGAGTCAAGATTACTCAATGTACAAGCATGAAAATAGTAGAATTGGTACCGAAGATCGTCCTTCTCACACCTACACAAATAATGCTTATGGAGTAGCTTGGTAAGGATAGTGGCACAAATTTCAAGCAATTCGAAAGATAAGATTCAATAATGTTGAAAGAGATTCGAAAACTTCGCAAGTGAGACAATGTAGAGTAATAGCAATGAGTATACACGGAAACACACACACGGTAGACAATTGCGGTCATGCAACCAAGGGTGAGCCAAAATGTGGAATCCATGGAAAATGCTCTTGTTGCACAACACTAGAGAGACGGTAGCACGATTGCTCCAATGGGCACGATACGCACTTGTGCACACCCTACTATGAACCAAACGTGTCGTCTTCCTATTCCCGACTTGCTATATGTGTATGCGGCACGTGACACTCGCTCAAGTGATCCAAGATGATCAAGTATGCTATGCGAAACTTGCGATGCTATTGCTCTTTTGTCCTTGTTTAAAAGCTTTGCTTCTCTTTTCTTTGTAATGATGATTTGTATGGTCACAATGCGGGACGTGCACTCCAAGATAGCAATTATGTATGCGGGTACAATGTTGTAACACAAAAGATGATAGCAAGATATATGCACGCAATCGAAGCTATGCGGGGTATGTATCACTTACGTGCACAAGTAGCGTAGCCCGGCAATACTCAATGGCTAGTCTCGATAGGCAAGTAACGCAAAAAGGCTCGGGGTAACAATGCAATGGCAAGGGTATAGACAAGAGTGACGTCGCGGTTACCGTCCTTGCTTACGGTTGGTGTCAATGAAGAGTTGGTTGGCGACGATCCGGGGCGATGATGAGCGGCGATGTCGATGAAGAACCACTCCTACTTAGCCGAAACACAGTAGGAAGTGGCGATGCTCGCGGCTAAAAATCTCAATTGCAAATGGGTTGCGGAAGAAATGGCGGAAAAGTAACAAAAATGTCGAAACCGGAGGTCAAAACTGCGTTGCTTTGCTCCAGGGGCCGGATGTCCGGGCTCCCTGCCGGATGTCCGGCGGGCCGGATGTCCGGGGTTCGGGCCGGATGTCCGGGCCTCCCGAAATCGGATCCAATCACAGGAACCCTAACAACTAGAGGATGAACACAAAAAAATTTCGGCAAAATTGGGGCGATTTGACGGTGGAAAAAGATGGGGATGATGGGGAATTGCTAGATCAACCTGTCCACAACGAAATCCACGGATCCAAATCAACAAAATCTCCTCAAATCAAACGGATCGAAGAAATTTGGGTATGGCTATTTTTGTGGGGATTTTCGAAATTAGGTCAAAACAAAACAAAATCGGCTAGAAATCGGGGGAGGGGACTCCAAATTCGTGATCAACGTGGCTCTAGATACCAATATGATACGGGGCACGCCCGTGTGCGTCGATCTTTCACGAATTGGAGGTGGATTTGTGAGGGAACGCGAAGAACACGAAGAACACGAAGGGGGAAATCACAAGAGGAAAACACTCAAGAACGATCCACGATCACACGTCCACTAGAATCACACGAGTACATGAGAATCACGATCCACAAACAACCAAAGGATACATGTAATGGTAGTAGTCTCCTCGCTCCGAAGGAGGAGGTCTTGAATCCACTAGGGATCTTCCCTTGATAGGGGCCTTGGCATCACTCCGGTTCTTCTCACGTAGAGGGTAATCGCTCCACGAGGGAAGGGAGATAATGGAGCTAGGCTCAACAAAGTATATTCGCTAAACCAAAGCTAACCCTAGAAAATGGGAGAGGAGTTACTTATATAGCACTAGGGGAAAAGGGGCGAGAGAGAGAATACAAGGCTCTCGGGCCCGAGTCTGTCCACACAGGAGCCGGACGTCCGGGCTTGGGGGGGCCGGACGTCCGGGCTTGGGGGGGCCGGATGTCCGGGGCTTCAGTGACCTGCCGGATGTCCGGGCTTGGGGCCGGACGTCCGGGCTGGAGGGGCGCGGTTTCGTTCGGTTCTGTCTCCGGTGGGCCAGATATTCTGGGGCGAGGGCCGGATATCCGGGGCTTCAGCGATCGGCCGGATGTCCGGGGCGAGGGGCCGGACGTCCAGGCTGGAGGGCCTGGGTACTGGCATTTCTGGCGCCGAAGTGCCGGATTTCCGGGGGCGAAGGCCGGATATCCGGGGCGAGGGCCGGATGTCCGGGCCAGGGGCCGGATGTCCGGCACCTGTAGCTCCTACTGCTGATTCTGCGGTGCTGGTGCAGTCTCCAGGGGCCGGACGTCCGGGGCCTTGGCCGGATGTCCGGGACCTGGAAGGTGAATTTGCCTTCTTCCCTTGCACTTGTCCACCTTTCTCCATTTCCGTCTCCGTGGTGACTTGGCCTTCACTCCGAGCATCTCCTAGTCCATCTCCGTTGTACCTAATCATGCAGAGAGTCTCCGATTGAGGTAGCATCCAAGTTCCGTGAGCATCAAAGAGAGAATCGAATAGGAGAGATGTCACCTCGTGTTCGACAGCACGTGCCCGGGCTCTAGTCATGGGTCCCTTTGTGGCTTGACGTGATGGTGTAGAGTCCATGGGGATGATGTTGGGATGCTCCGCATCAGCTAGGCTCGTCAAGTTTAACCCGAGTCTTCCGCACGTGCAACACTGACTTGCACCCGTTGTATGCGAACGTAGAGTCTATCACACCCGATCATCACGTGGTGTCTCGAAACGACGAACTTTCGCAACGGTGGACACTCGGGGAGAACACAATTTTATCTTGAAATTTAAGTGAGGGATCACCTTATAATGCTGCCGTCGTCCTAAGCAAAATAAGATGCATAAAAAGATTAACATCACATGCAAATCATAAGTGACATGATATGGCCATGAACTTGTGCTTTTGATCTCCATCTCCAAAGCACCGGCATGATCTCCATCGTCACCGGCATGACACCATGATCTCCATCATCTTGATCTCCATCAACGTGTCGCCATGAGGTCGTCGCGCCGACTGTTGCTTCCACGACTATTGCTAACTCATAGCGATAAAGTAAAGCAAAACGGCGAAAATAATTAAAGACAACTCTATGGCTCCTGCCAGTTGCCGTACTCATCGACATGCAAGTCGTGATATTCTATACAACACATGATCATCTCATACATCACATATATCTCATCATGTAATTGGCCATATCACATCACAACATACCCTGCAAAAACAAGTTAGACGTCCTCTAATTGTTGTTGCAAGTTTTACGTGGCTGCTACGGGTATCTAGCAAGAACAATTCTTACCTACGCAAAAACCACAACGGTGATACAAAAATTGCTTTTCAACCTTCTCAAGGACCGCCTTTGTCAAATCCGATCCGATTAAAGTAGGAGAGACAGACACCCGCCAGCCATCTTTATGCAACGAAGTTACATGTCAGTTGATGGAACCGGTCTCTCGTAAGCGGACGAGTAATGTTGGTCCGAGCCGCTTCATCCCACAATACCGCCGAAACAAGAAAAGACCAAGGGAGGAAGCAATCTGAATATCAACGCCCACAAACTCCTTTGTGTTCTACTCGAGATCTCATCTACACATAGACCTAGCTCAGATGCCACTGTTGGGGAACGTCGCATGGGAAACAAAAAATTTCCTACGCACACACAAGATCTATCCATGGTGATGAGCATCTACAAGAGGGAGAGTGAATCTACATACCCTTGTAGATCGCTAAGCGGAAGCGTTCAGAAACGCGGTTGATGTAGTCGAACGTCTCCGCGATCCAAATCGCAAGTCGTCCCTCGATCCGATCACGAACTAGTGCCAACAGACGGCACCTCCGCGTTCAACACACGTACTGCTTGATGACGCCTTCACCTCCTCGATCCAGCGAGCGATGGTGAAGTAGTGGATGAGTTCCGACAGCACGACGGCGTGGTGATGGTGGTGAGGAACAATCTCTGCAGGGCTTCGCCACGCACTACGGAGATTATGACGGGAGGAACTAGAGGGTTAGGGTTGCCGGCACACGGCTTGGGAAATCTTGATGTATATCGTGTGCTAGCCCTGCCCCTCTATTTATATGTTGAGCCCTGGGGTCTAAACTTGGAGAGAAAGCCACCACAAGGTCGGTTTTGCCCGCACAAGGTCGGTTTGGCCCGCACGAAAAGAGTCCCACTCGGATTCCAGCAGTACCGCGTACAAGCGGTAGTACCGCTCACGAGCGGTAGTACCGCTTGAGCGGTAGTACTGCTTCACACAAGCGGTAGTACCGCTTACGCGGTAGTACTGCCTTACCAGCGGTAGTACCGCTTAAGGCAGCAACAAAACTTCCATTTGCACTTTCCAATACCTCGTGGGCTTTACCCCTTTGGCCCATATAAAGTGTTGCTGCACCCGAACACTTCGGTAAACATCCGGAACCCCTTCCAGTGAATTCCGGAACCCTTCCGGAGATCAAAACACTATTATCACATATATCAATCTTTACCTCCGGACTCTTCCGGAGATTCTCGTCATGTCCGGGATCTTATCCGTGACTCCGAACAACCTTCGATCACCAACACAATAACTCAACTATACTAATCGTCACCAAACGTTAAGTGTGTAGACCCTGCGGGTTCGAGAACTATGTAGACATGACCGAGACACCTCTACAGTCAATAACCAATAGCGGGACCTGGATGCCCATATTGGTTCCTACATATTCTACGAAGATCTATGTCGGTCGAACCTCTATGTCAAGGATTCAGTTAATCCCGTATGCTGTTCCCTTTGTTCTTCGGTATGTTACTTGCCCGAGATTCGATCGTCGGTATCTCTATACCTAGTTCAATCTCGTTATCGGCAAGTCTCTTGACTCGTTCCGTAATACAAGATCTCGTGGCTAACACTTTAGTCACATTGCTTGCAAGGCTCATTGTGATGTTGTATTACCGAGTGGGCCCTGAGATACCTCTCCGTCACACAGAGTAACAAATCCTAGTCTTGATCCATGCCAACCCAACAGACACCCTCGGAGATACCTGTAGAGCATCTTTATAGTCACCTAGTTACGTTGCGACGTTTGATACACACAAGGTATTCCTCCGGTGTCAGTGAGTTGCATGATCTCATGGTCATAGGAACAGATACTTGACATGCAGAAAACAATAGCAATAAACTGACACGATCATATGCTACGTTTATAGTTTGGGCCTTGTCCATCACATCATTCTCCTAATGATGTGATCCCGTTATCAAATGACATCTCATGTCCATGGCTAGGAAACCTTCACCATCTTTTGATCAACGAGCTAGTTAACTAGAGGCTTACTAGGGACACAGTGTTGTCTATGTACCCACACATGTATTTGAGTTTCCAATCAATACAATTATAGCATGGATAATAAACGATTATCATGAACAAGCAAATATAATAATAACCAATTTATTATTGCCTCTAGGGCATATTTCCAACAATTACCAGAAGATAGCCTATGTCGTTTTCATGGCATCTCGCAAACTTCGGCACAATTTTCAAGACTGTTCGGTCACCGTGGCGTCTGAAGTACCCCTAAATGATATAATTAATAACAGGGATGCTACGGGCCGGATAGCTAAATGGGCCATCGAGCTTCTGCATTTCTTGATATCTTACCAACCGCGCCGGGCCATCAAATCATAGGTGCTGGCCGATTTCATGGCAGAGTGGACAGAAGCCGAACTCCCTCGGGAGCACAATACATACTCCCATTGGACGATGTACTTCGACGGCTCCAATATGCTAGCCGGACTAGGAGCTGGGGTGGTATTAACCTCCCCCACTGGAGATAACATTCGATGCGTACTGCAAATTATGTACACCGACTACAACAACGCCGCCGAATACGAAGCTTTATTACATTGACTTCGGATGGTGGTATCCATGGGAATACAACGCTTAGAAGTATGGGGGATTCAAACCTCGCAATCTCTCAGGTCAATGGCGAGTTCGACGCCAAAGATCCGAAGATGATGGCTTACCGTAACGTTGTCCTACGTATCTCGGCCCATTTCGAGGGTCTTGAGTTTCACCTTGTGGCAAGTGATAGCAATCAGGTGGCCGACGTCCTCGCTCGCATGGGCGCTAAACGCGACCTAGTTCCCGAAAACGTCTTCTTGGAACGGCTATTTAAGCCATCCGTGATGTGGGAGGGCAAAAGTGAGGAAACCAGTGGCATAAATTCTAAAACAAACCCACTTCCGGACGTTGAGCCTGACGATGGGATTATTGGGGGCTCGGCCATTGATGAAACATCTTCTGCACATGAAGTAATGGTTGTCATAGCACCCTTGACCGAGCCCTTCCTCGCTTACCTTCTTCGCAAAGAATTTCCTGAGGACGGAATAGAGGCAAGACACTTGGTACGGCAATCTAAAGCCTACAAAGTTCATGAGGGAGAGCTCTATAAAAAGAGCACCTCCGGAGTACTCCAAAGATGCATATCCGAGGAGGAAGGACAACAACTCTTAGCCGAGATCCACGCTGGCATGGCCGGACACCACGCAGGGGCTCGGGCTTTGGTTAGTAAAGCTTTTCGAGCCAGCTTCTATTGGCCCACAACCAAAGCAGATGCACATACTCTAGTACAGAGCTGCGTCAGATGTCAACTCTTTGCCAATCAAAGCCACATGCCCCCAGCAGCTCTTCGGACGATTCCGATAACTTGGCCTTCGCGGTCTGGCGGCTAGATATGGTTGGACCACTTAAAGGGGGAACCAATAAAATGAAATATCTGCTCGTTATGGTAGATAAGTTTACCAAATGGATCGAGGCAAGGCCTGTCAAAACTGCCAAATCCGGGCCCGTGGTCGAGTTCATATCCAGTGTGGTTCACCGATATGGTGTGCCGCACAGTATTATAACTGATAACGGCTCTAACTTCACGACCCAGGAAGTAAAGGACTAGTGTGCCAAGCTGGGCATAAAGCTCAACTATGCTTTGGTATATCACCCACAGTCCAACGGACAGGTGGAAAGGGCTAATGGCCTGATCCTGAGTGGTATCAAGCCCCGTTTGGTCCGATTCCGTACTATGGGGCTTGCGTACCACCCCTAATCGATCCACGGGCTACACACCATTCTTTATGGTATACGGCGCTGAAGTTGTACTCCCGTGTGACATTATACATGATGCACCTCGCGTACGCATGCACGAGGACAGGGAGGCCGAGCGAGATGGGCAGGATGCTCTGGATGCCCTGGAGGAGGAACGGGATGTCGCTCGTGCCCGGTCTGCATTTTACCAGCAGCAGGCCCGGTGCTACCAAAGCAGAGAAGTCCGAGCAAAGGCGTAGAACATAGGGGAGCTCGGCCTGCGATTGGCAGAGAAGCAGAATGATAAGATCTCCCAAAATGGGAAGGGTCGTACATGGTCGACCGAGTGCTAGCAGGGGGAGCCTATCGCATACGCGATCCTAAGGACAACCGCCTGGAGACCAACCCCTGGAATGCAACTCGTCTCCGGTGCTTTTATGGTTAACCCCTAGTACCTCCCCTCCCAATTTTCAATCCCATTTTTTCTTTTCAATTTCCTCTTTTTAATTTTTACCCTGGGGGGTGTTCGGATGTGCCGAGCTACGTAATGTCGCTTTTCGGCCGGGTAGTTTCTAAATGTACCCTGTTACCCGGGGGCTTCCTTTAAGGCGCTTCTTATATATATTATTTTCGCATACATGATTTCTGTATCGCGGGCTTCCTTGTTCGTGTTTTATGCCACAATATGCATCATGTTGACTTAAGTGTTCTGTCAAGCTGGGTTGCCTTGCTCCTGTGCTTACCCCTACGTTCCCGATTGTTCAGCTAGGGAGTAAAGGGAGTACCTCTGTGATTGCTACGGTCGGGTCATCCGAATACGTACCTCAGACGGGTGAAGCCGAAAGATAGCACTCTTAACGTTTTCCATATGATCGGCCACGACGGAAGAAATTTTAAACTAATACGTTGGTATTGAGCCAGCTTTTCAGGTCAACCATGTCTACGGCACCAAATATCAGCGCCGGGTTACACTGCCCTGATGATTATCATGAGACCCTGAAGAAGGGATCACTTAGAGGAACTATTTTCTTTGGAAGATGCTTCTTACATTAAATAGTAATATAGGATGCTTCCCAGGACGCGTTCTGTCTGTTACATCCTTATGGCCGGATAGTCTGGTTATTCGAAATGTCTCCGATGTTCTCGGACGACCCAGTAGATAACACTCTTCGGCCTCTGGCAGAGGAGGGAGAAGCCGATGGTCGGTTAAGACAACGTTTAAAGTTCGGGTGAACAGAACTATGATCTAAAGTACTTTGATACATAAAATCATAAACCACATTTCACTCTCGATCTACACCATCTATAATGGTTTCGAGAGAACAATCCTGCTATGAATTTCGGGCAACATGCATGACTTAATCATACATGAGGCTCGTGGGGATCTCCTTGCCGTCTGAATCCTTTGGTCCAACTCGGGATAGATGCTCGGTATCCGTTAGGGTAAACCGGGTCTTCACCATGGCCCAGGCCTCACGAGCTCCTTCGCGATAGGCGTAGTTCTTCCAGACCTCGAAGCGCCTTTCATTTTCTCTGTGAGATCCAACAATAAGTCTGGGGCTGCCTCTTCGGGCCATAAGGATGAACACATCTGGTGCATGCCCTGCCGAGTTCTGTGATGTACGGCTTGGATCTACTCCAGCAGGTCACGCCTAAACGCGGTAAACTCTTCGGATGGTTGCCTAGTGAGCAGAACTGGAAAAACACAAGGAAGATCGGACAATCAGTCAAGACCCTTTTCGGATCAACTCTACTTGGTCAAGCCGAAAACGCTTACCGAACAAAGTTTCCTTCATTCTCCTATTCTCCTCATGAGACGCGGTCAGCTGGGCATTCAGGTCTTCTATCTCCTGGGCCTATTTTGCGTTCTTGTCCTGGAGTTCATTCTTCTCCTGGATATGGTGTGTTAACACCCTTGCGCCGGCCTGTTGTTGAGATTCTGCATAACCGACATCAGCCTTCGCCGCATCCAAATCTTTTTGGACTTGACCGATTACCTCCGCTGTTTAGATCCAACATCTCTTTACAAATTAAACATTTTTTCCGAACATAGGAAAAAAGGTGGCGATATCAGGTACTTACCATGTGCCTCCCGTGCGAACTTTTTCACATTTGCGGTTTCAGCCTCAGCGGCTTTTACTCGCTCTGCGGCTACGGCTAGGTCACTGGTAAGTTGCCGGTTCTTCTCCCAGAGTTCCTGCATGATTATATGGTGAGATATACGACCCTTACTTCGGGTGTTTCCACCCAAATCAAGGTTCGGGGGCTACTGTCTTCGGACTAGCCTCTGGCTTATTCCCTGTCAAAAAACACAAAAACCCGTTACCTGCATATTCTTCGAGAATATTCCTGCGGCGCCCTTGAGGTCGGCCCTTGCTGCTCCGATATGGGCGTCCAATGAAGTAAGGATGTTAAACTCCTCATTGGTAAACACCGAACTACGCAGCACGACTTTTCGACGGCGATGGCTCCTCGCACTATCAAACTCCGAAGGAGTGGCAGATAGAACCTCCGATGTGGTGGGTTGAGCCTGTTCGGTGGCGGCCCTGGGTGCAGCAGTTGAATTTGGTGAGGCCTCCGTGAAACTCGCAGGCGCAGAGGTCTGGGTGCGTTTCCTGCATGGTTGTCTTTGGACCGTAAGTTTCCCTCCTTGCTAATCATAATATAAGCAAGGACCCATATACCTCTTCGGGATTGGCGCCGAGGCTTCGGCCCTCACAGAAGTTAATCTGCCCGAGGGTTGGGATGTTGGGGCAGTCAAAGAAACTGTCCCTTGCCCGGCTGGAGATCGGCGCGCAGTTTGGCGACCCTTGGGAGCAGATGTCAGCACGTCGTTCTGCCGGGAGGTGGAGCGCTTCTTTTTAGAGGAGGCCTTAGGGTCACTTACATGGGCAGGAAACGCTTTCGGATGATCAGGGATGACGGCCACACGGCCGCCATCCTGACTGTTCTGGTAAAATTCCTCGTTCTCAAACATAATTGCAACATCGGGATCGATGTTCCAGCAGGGATCGACTGATCGGTTGTAGACTTCGGGTTGAGGAGCCGGGCAGCCGAAGTCTTCAATATGGCGCTTCCATCCCCGCACGGATATCATTAGTGTTCGGGCGAACGGCCGAAAACGCCAACGCAATGTTTAAAATAACCTTACCAGTGGCACGGGAGTGTAGCTTGTAAAGCCGTCCCTTAGTCTCCTGGCGGCAAACTTGTCCTCCTCTCCCTCAAAGAGCCCGGCTAGCGCGGTTGCTAGGGCCCGCTGGTTGGCAAAAGGCATGGTGATCACACGGGTGGAATCATTCTCCCCGTTGTACTCCCATAGAGGACGGGAGCGCTGCTGCAGCGGTTGGACGCACCGAGCCAAGAAGACAGTTGTCACCTCCACCATGGTCAGGCCCTTCCTAATTAGGGCCCGGATTTGATCCACCAGATCTACCACCTCCAAACTGTCCTCATATTGGGAGCCCTTCGGGCACCAGTTGTACCGCTTCACTGGAGCGGCGGACGAATATTCGGGAAGGCCCTGCCGAGTTGGATGGGACAGGGCGACGTCGGCGATATAAAACCATTCGGAGGTCCAGTCTCCAATTCCTCCCTGGGCGTCCCGGCCGGATACTCATGTCCGGCAATTCGCCACACTTCGACCCCTCCTACCTCGTGTATTGCCTCGCCCCTAGTTCGGGGGACAAGGCAGAAGTATTTCCTCCATAATTCGAAGTGTGCTTCTATCCCCAGGAACATCTCGCACAGGGCAACAAACCCCGCGATGTGGAGAATGGAGGCGGGGGTGAGGTGGTGGAGTTGGATGCCGTAGAAGTTTAGCAACCTCGTAGAAAGGGGTGGATGGGGAAATCCAAACCTCTCAATAAGTATGGGACCAAACATACTCGTTCGGTCCCCGCGGGGGTAGGGAATCTCTCTGCTTGGCCTACCCCATTGACAGAGATCAAGCCCGCGCGTCTGCGGATGAACTTTGTTGGCGGCAAGTAACCTTGCGCCTCGAGTTGGGCTAAGCGTGCAGATGCCACTGCGCAGCTTCTCCAATCCCCCGGGAGGGTGCCGTGAGAGCGCGAAGATGAGCCGGGAACGCTCTCTATTGCTCTCAGGGGGGAGAAATTTCTTCTCGACAATTTTGGGGGAAGATTGAAGGCCAGGATGTGCTTTGAATCTGATGGGTTTCTTTCCCCTTTATAAAGAGAACTACCTTAGAGGTAGGGGTTAAATTGGCAGTAATTACGGAACGGTTCGCTTCCTGGTCAAACGCGGAGATCGAGGTTTCTGCCCATAAAGTGATGGGACGATCTCCGTAATGGAGGAGCCGCCAGAAGTCGAAGACCTCCTCTGTTCGGAGCAACACAATGATCGAAGACAAGACGAACTCACCTTGCAAGCCGAGCACCTTCCGAAGACTCGGCGTCCGAAGATATTCGGCGTTGAAGGTAAGTTCGAGGGCTACTAAGGGAGTCCTGGATCGGGGGGTCCTCGGCATATGGTATGGGCTGGAGCAAGCCTGACATAAAGGGCCCACTTGGGAAATCTGGAGGACTCTCACGAAGGCTTCGCATGTGCAACAAGTGATGGCTGACCAAGCCAACCGACTATGTAACCCTAGGGTTTGGGGTGTCAATATAAACCCCGGACCCTAGTCAATATAGAGGACACGCATTATTCGCAACTAGACCTTAGGGTTTAGACATAGATCTCGTGGTAGATCAACTCTGTACTCCATACTCCATCATCAATACAATAAGAGCAGGACGTAGGGTTTTACCTCTTCGAGAGGGCCCGAACCTGGGTAAACATTGTCTCCCTTGTCCTCCTCACACCATTAGCTTACGATCCACAGATCGGGACCCCCTACGCAAGGTCTGCCAGTTTTCACACCGACAATCGCCCCGCACAAAAATAAGTACCGAAGTTTCCTCTTAAAAGAAGAGTGTCACAGGATCACTTCATGTACCTCTGGTCCCTCTCTACCCTGGTTGCTCGCTTTGTCGCTGGACTTGGACTGAACTCAAGAACAGAGTATGCAGTTTCTTCAGTACATCGAACCTGACTGTCCTGATTATATACGTCAGCCAGACTGACTGTATAAAAATTAGTCCTTGCAGCTTGCCTCCATTGGTAGTCCTTCCCCACATCGAGTTACAGCCTACTCCTCTTCATAATAATCTACTATGTCCTCTCCATGTTTACCTTTCGGCTGATCCTATGAAGTGCAATTAAACAGCAGGAAGAAATATATTCAGACATAGCTAGCTATAGCATATGAATGAAACTATAACAGAATCAATTATGGAAAAGATATTGCATGTATTGAACACAGCAATGGAACTCTACATTACATGCACATTTCGCTCGATATTTGACTGCATGTTGTGTGGTGTACTTGTGTAAACTGGCCGAGCTGGGCTGGGAGTGGCAATTCAGCCAATATATATGGCTCCATCACTTGCTGCTTCTTCCTCCGGTCTTGCAGGGAGTGAACTGAAGAAGAGGGTATGCATCACGCAGTGCACTCAGTTTGAGAACATGAAACCTACAATAAAATATTCAAGACTAGCTTGTTGTTATCTTCCTTCCGGACAATACATAATCAAGAGAAATTAAGAGCGACAACTTCCTAAATGAACTTGAATTGACCATATAATTGCACAAGAACAACATTATTGCCCACATGTACCATGATCAAGTCAGGGACCCCTCCATTTCATACCATAGAATGATAGAAATGAAACCCTAAGCCAACATAAACAACAGCAGCTGGTTCACTAGTACACGCAGTTAATTCCACAGGTAGTTTCCTTATATACATGCCAAACCATGTCAACCACAAACAGCAGGGAATCAAAAAGAAAAGAAACGTTCACACAGCCACATCTACGCACAAAAACACAGAGCGTAAATGTCTCAGTTAAAAAAAGCCAACGCCTCCAACTTGGTGCATCAGCAGCAACAATGCAGGCATCTAGCAGCACTGGCGAGCTTTAGGCAAGGCAGTCACATCTTCCTGCTTGTCAACTTCCTCTAACAATGAGTACTTCCAAGCATACAAACATGATGCATTGTTCATCCCAGCTCGAACCATGATATAAAGCCCTCATGGAATAGATATTGCTTGTAACGAAGAGAGAAATCCAACTCTACATTGCCTGCACATTAGACTCGATATTTGTCTCCATGTTGTGTGATTTACTTGTGTAAAGTGGCCGAGCTGGGCTGGGAGTGGCAATTCAGCCAATATATATGCCTCCATCACTTGCTGCTTCTTCCTCTGGTTTGCAGAGGGTGCATTGAAGAAGAGGGTATGCATCACGCAGTGCACTCAGTTTGAGAAAATGAAACCTACAATAAACTATTCAAGACTAACCTGTTATTACCTTCCTTCCAGATAGGGCTGGAAAAAAAACTCTGAAGCTCGTGACTCGGCTCGAATCGACTCAAACTCGAAGAATAACGAGTCGAGTCAAGCTTTAGTTTAAGATCGTTTATACACCGAGTTAAACGAGCAAATCTCACGAGTACTCGTCTTGCTCGTTAGGCTCGGTACAAAAGATGAGCCAAGCACCCTGCATCGCAAGCGCACAACACAAGGCCCAGTAGTTCAAGGCCCAACCGCCAAAGGCCCAGCCACCCAGGAGACTCACACGTCACACGCGACGATTTCTCTCCTTCCATTCCTAGCTACGCTATAGACAGTCGATTCCCCTGCTGTCTTCTATGTTTCTTTCTCCTGCGAATCGTGACAGCGGCGACGCCGCAACCCCACGTCTCCGGCTAGTGGCCTGCGCTTCTGCGGTGGGTGCGTCGGCCACATCCTACTAGCACTGCTCCTCTTCTACTTCTCTTCCTTTTGTTCCTTGTACTACTGATCTATGCATTCTTTTGTCTGGCCCGGCGGCGAACTGGCAGTGACCATGGAGAAGCCACCGAGCTTGAAAGTCGAAGGCCGAAAAAAGAAGGCCATCTGGTCCCACTGCTAATTGTTTGTGAACATTGTACATGTCTAATATGTACATTTTACATTCCCAAGTAATCAGTTTTATCATATCCGTAAGGTTTTATATTCATATATTTAACGAGCTCTACGAATATTTAGACATGTTATAGTAAATGATACGTCTCCAATATAAAACCTTACGGATGTAATCAGTTTCCAGAGTCAGCTCGCGAGTTATACGAGTCGAGCCAAACTTGGATTTGAACTCGTTATAGTAAATGATACGTCTCCAACGTATTTAATTTTTTTGATTGTTTCATGCTACTATGGTACCAATCTTACATACTTTTGATGCAATTATTTATCATTTTTTGGGACTAACCTACTAACTCAGTCCCCAGTGCCAGCTTCTGTTTTTTGCATGTTTTTGGTCTCTACAGAAAATATTCTCCAAATGCCATGAAAATTTACGGGGAACCTATATGGGCCAGAAGAGGCCCAGGGAGCACCGGAGGGAGACCAGAAGCTCCACGAGGGAGCCACAAGCCCTGGCTGTGCGCCCCAGGGGGGTGGCGCGCCAGGAGGGCTTGTAGCCCCTCGTGGCTCCGATCGCCCTCGTTCCACTTCTATATATTCACATATACCACAAAACCTATAGAAGCTTACCCGGAGAAACTTTTACGCCGCCGCAAGCCTCTGTTCTTCCGCGATCCCATCTGGAGCCTTTTTCGAGCACCCTGCCGGAAGGGGGTCGAGTCTGGAAGGCCTCTACATCAACCTTATTGCCCTTTCGATGATTCGTGAGTAGTCTACCTCAGACCTACAGGTCCATAGGCAGTAGCTAGATGGCTTCTTCTCTCTCTTTGATCTTCAATACCATGTTCTCTCCGGAGATCAATCTGATATATTCGATGTAATACTTTTTGCGGTGTGTTTGTTGGGATCCGATGAATTGTGAGTTTATGAGATTGTTCATTGAAATTAATTGAGTCAATCTGAAATCTTGATTATGCATGATTGCTATAGCTTTGTATTTCTCTCTGGTGATTCTATGTGGTTTGACCAACTATGTTGATTTATCTTGGAATGGAAGAAGTGCTTTATAATGGGTTCAATCTTGCGGTGTCCTCACCCAGTGACAGAAGGGGTAGTGAGGCACCTATTTGTATTGCTGCCATTAAGGGTAAAACGATGGGGTTAATTCATATTGATTTAGTTTTCTTTGTCTACATCATGTCATCTTTCTTAATGCGTTACTTTGTTTGTCATGAACTTAATACCTTAGATGCATGCTGGATAGTGGTCGATTGGTGGAGTAATTGTAGTAGATGCAGAATCATTTTGGTCTACTTGTCTCGGACGTGATGCCTATATACATGATCGTTTCCATGAATGAAATCATAATTATTCGCTTTTCTATCAATTGCCCAACAGTAATTTGTCTACCCACCGTATGCTTTAAGTTTCTTCGAGAGAGAAACCTCTAGTGGAACCTATGGCCCCCGGGTCTACTTTTATCATATTTACTAAAACCCTAATTTTCTTTGCTGTAATTTATCTTTACTTTAGTATTTCTAGCTTAGTTACTATTTACCTTTCACATTTTTATCAGTTTTAATCGTGCATGTGATGAGCCAAGGGGATTGACAACTCTGGTGATTCGCGTTAGGAGCATGTTTGTATTTCTTGTTTGCAGTGGCTGACGATGTGGTCTTGGTTGTTGCTCCTACTGGTTCGATAAGAGGAAATACTTATCGCTACTATTGCTTCAAACCTTTCCTCTTCAAGGGAAAAACCTAACGCAACTACAAAGTAGTAGTAACGAGTTGACTTGAGCTAGCTCGTTAACGAAACGAGCTTTAGCGAGTCGACCGAGCTGGCTCGACTCGGCTCGAATTCTAGCCCTACTTCCACACAATACATAATCAAGAGGAATTAAGACCGACAACTTCCTAAATGAACTTGAATTGACTAAATAATTGCACAAGAACAGTCCACAAGTACCATGATCAGGTCAAGGACCTCCCCATTTCTGACGAAAAAGGGTTTCCCCCCGCTTTATATATATAAAGCAACCATCCCCACAACATTCGAGAAAGAAGATACAAACGCACTCCACCACCACAGTCAACGCACACACCCAAGGCGAGATACAAAGGTGCCGGGCACTGAAACACCACTCCAATGACGACCAAGCAACCTAAAGTTAAGCAAAGAGGAACCGCTTGGGCCGCCGAAGACCGCCACCAAGATGAGCAACACACCGAGGAGCGGTGGGACGGACACGGCCCGAGCAAGGACTCCAAGACGATGCCTTCAGGAAGGATACGACCACAGATGGCCGCCACCGTCTGATCCCAAAGATCAAGTTTTCTCCCGGAGTGACACGAAAGGAGTGGGAGCACCACGATGGAGCCTGTAAGGAGGAGAATGACGTCCACGGACGCATCCTCCGTCGGCCAGTACAGGGATTGGGCAAGTGGTGTACCCCGGTGCTCCTACCCATCTGTCGCATCCCAGCTCCGCCACCCACCCGCAGCCATGCCGCCCAAGCGACCATGGCTGCCTGCCCGCACCCGAGCCGCGTTGTCAGCCCACGACCAAAGCGCCTCCCACCGCCAGAGCCGCCGCCCCGCATCCAGACCGCCCCGAGGACCACCAAAGGCTGCGACTTTGAGCAGATCCACACCGCAACCGCCGTCGGGACCGCCGACAAACCACCCCGCGTCGAGCAACACTGGAACTGAGAGCAAAGAAACCAAGATGGGGAAGGGGTCAGGGGAGGAACGACCCACGGCCATGACCGACGGCAACCCCATGTGCCAATGACGAGCAGCTCGACTCGGAGCCGTCGTCCCTCCGACCGGCATCCCCCCAAAACCACCAAGCTTCGCCCCACCTTGGCCGCTGGCCCGGACCAGCGCAGGCCACTGGCAGCCGCCCGTCGCCGGAGAGGGGGGAGCAAGATCCATCGCCGCCGCAGCCATGGATGGCCACCAGGGGGTCTCCGACCAGCCAGCGATGTACGCCTCCACCCGCTGCCGCCCCTCCCCCCCCCCCCCCCCCACCCTCCCATGAGCCATGGCAAGGGAGGCCGACCGCGGCCCAGGTCGCCCGCGACCCGCGGAGCCGGAGGCGGATCTGGGCGCGCTGCCGCCACCAGCAGCCCCCAGGCCGCACAACCTCCGTGCCGCCCATCGCATCGCCGTCACGCCACCGTCGCCGGCCCACGCCGGAGCGCCGCCGAGCTGCCGCGCCCAACACCGAACGCCGCATCCGGCCCGCGCCGCACCCCCGCGCGCGGAGACGAGGAGCCCCGCCGCCGCCGGCAACGAACGGGCTTCGCCCGCTCGCGCCCCCTTGCGGCGGCGAGGGAGGAGGGAGTGGAGGAGGGGGGGGGGGGTGCTCGGCGGCGGCGCTAGAGTTGGCCTCCCGGACGCTCGCGGTAGCGTCGCCGTTGGCCTAATTATCTCATCGGACCTCCCCATTTCATATCATAGAATGGTAGAGATAAAATCCTAAGCCAACATAAACAAGAGCAGCAGGTTTTCAGTAGTACACGCAGTTAATTCAGCAGGTAGGTTCCTTAGATACAGGCCAAACCATGTCTATCACAAACATCAGGGAATGGAAAAGAAAAGAAACATTCACACAGCCAAATCTATGCACAAAAACAGAGAGCGAAAACGTCTCAGTTAAAAAAAGCCAGCGCCTCCAACTTTGTGCATCACAATGCAGGCATCTAGCAGCACCGGTGAGCTTTGGGCAAGGCAGTCACATCTTCCTGCTTGTCAACTTCCTCGAATGATGAGTACGTCCAAGCATACAAACATGACCCATTGCTCGCCCCAGCTCGAACCATGATATAAAGCCCTCAGGTGATCCGGGTCAGTCTGCATTAATTCATTTCTGGTTAGTGCCCGGCTCGCCCCAGCTCGAACCATGACAAGTAGTAGTACCAAACGGTAAGTAGCTAGCAGCAGGAAATTAGTAACTTACAAATCGATCCTAGAGTCCATGTACTTTCTTGTCTCTTAATTTGCCACTACTCCTTCCTCGTCTTCGAATTCTAACAAGTTCTGGAAAGCCACATAAAAATTGTGGAAAGTGCATATTCAGGCTCTAGCACACCAGTGAACTACTAAGCTGGAGTGGAATCTGTTGGAGTTAATCACGACTTACATGTAACTTAGCCGAGTAGGATTAGTACTAGCCGCCGAGACGGTTCTGCTACTAGTCTAGCTTCTATATGTACTTGTATAAGACCCCTTGTAATTGAATCGTGGAAAAAGTAATACAGAATTACGACAGGCTGGACACGAGCCTGTGGCCATACAATCTCGCGTGCGTTAGCTTGTGTCCAAAAGATCGAAGCATAGATCGATTGCTAGCTTGCCTACGTACGTGTTGTGTGATTGTTCCGGCTAGAAGTACTAGTACTAGTACATATCCACAGAAGATTGATTAGCTAGTTGAGGCTAGCTTTACACAATTGGTGCATCTATCACGAGCCAGCATTGCTTCGTCCTCGTCGACGGCTTGTCGCCGGAAAGTACTCGGCGGCGTGGACTGGGCCAACAATTGGTATCTAGAGCAAGGTTGATCTTCTAGTAACGGGAGATTATGTCGGACGACGAGAAGGACAAGACCAAGCAGCTGGCGGAGTACTCTGGTGCGGCTAAAGTAATTATTGCACCGGCGAGATCGGAGTATCCACGATTCGACCGTGGGAACTTCGTAGTGTGGGCGACCATGATGGAGTGGGCGCTCGAGGCCAGTGAGCTCTGCGAAGCCATTGACCCCGACGCTGAAGATTACCTGAAGGGTGGTGCCTTGTATCGAAAGGATCGCCAGGATATCACGGCCTTCTGCTCGGTGATGCCGGTGGACGGGCAGCAGCATCTAATCTCGAAGAAATCAGCGAAGGAAGAGTGGGACACGCTCAAGATATTGCATCTAGGGCACTTGCGTGTGCGCGAGGCGAACTAGCAAACTTTGCTGAAAAGTTACGAGAATCTGAGGATGGGAGAGGACGAGACGGTGGACGCCTCCGCAACAAGGGTCGCCACCATGGTAAACGGTATTCGCGGTCTCGGAGAGAAGTTGGAGGACATCTCCGTGGTCCAGCGTTTCCTACGTGCCGCTCCACCGCGCTACATGCTGATTGTGTCAGCGATCGAGCAATGTGTTGATCTCAAGAGTCTCACTTTAGATGACCTGGTTGGTCGCTTCAAGGCACATGACGAGCGGATGAAATTGAGTTACGGTGGCGCAAAGCAGGATGAGTACCTGATGCTTACGCGTCCTCAGCGGCAGGTAATGGTTTTCAAGGAGAACAATTTTGACAAGGCGTCCGGTAGCGGCGGAAAGTACCGTCCCGTAAAAGACACCGACGACCAGTCGGAGAAGCCAAAGAAGAAAAAGTTCGACAAGAGGAAGATCCGCTGCCACAACTGTAATCTGCCCGGACACTTCAAGTCAGAGTGTAAAAATCTCCGAAGGAGAAGGCGCTCTGGCCTAGCTAGGAGATGAAGGTGACATGATGTTGATGTGTGAACTCGTGGACAAGGAGGATCCAGTTCTTCAAGCGTCGGCTAAAGAAATTGTCGCGCTCCGTGAAGAAAAAGTTTACTCTCAAAATCATGGTTCGGAAACTCGTGTCGATGTTACTGATGCGGGGGGTGATCCCGAACTTTACGTCGATGATACGGGCGTAAGTGCTATCTTTGCTGGAGCGAAGGAAGCGATCATTGAGTGCGCTCAGCCATGGAGAAGCAGTATTTGTGTTTGTCTACCGGAGGAGAGGCCCGTAGACGGCCGCAAAAGCAACACAAAAGTTCTGACTCCAGACAAGGATGTGGTGCCAGAAGTCCGCGACACAAAAGTTCTGACTCCAGGCGAAGATGTGGCGCTAAAAGACCACGGCACGAACGCGGCCTCGGGTATGGTGAGCTCCGGCGTCGACAGATGCGGCGTCATGGCGTGAAGTATTGTGTCTGGCGGCACTACAAAATGTGGTTTTGGGTCGCCATCAAGCAGTGCGCATGCCTGGATCGAAAGCGGCTGCAGCGCGCCACACAGTAGTGTCGTGCTCCCGGCAGAACGCACGTCGTGGAGTCCTAAAGACTGTTTGAGTAGCAGTCCAGCAAGGATTCATGGCCCAGCAGGAGGGCTGGGTGGCTCACGGCTTGAGCTTGAACGCAACATCAGCAGTCCAAGCTCCACTAGCAGTCCAGGATGGCTAGAACGAGCACCACCAGAGATACTAGCTTTAGAAGTGACACGTGGTGGCTTGGCTAGTAGTACTGCAGAAGGTTTTGCACTTGGAGATGGACCAACAAAATCGTACGCAGAGGAGGAATCTTCTTCAGCATGTGCGTCCCTTCCAATGGTATGGGAGGAAAGGACATGTCTATGTACGACCGGTGTTCGACATACATCCGGAGAAGTCTCTTGGAACAATTGACCCGGAAAAGATGAAACGGAGTGGTCGACGATGTCTAGTTAACTCATCACCACATCACACAAGCAGGCGCCCGGCCGGCCGGCAGAGGAAGGACGACGTACACAAGGCGAACGTGCATGTACGTACACGGCGATAGCGGAAGAAACAATTTATGAAGAAAAAAAACTATTCCCGCAATAAAAAAATATTATTCAACAGAGGAAATGACACAACAGCGCTTGATTGATTTGATTGAAATTGAAATACAAACGACGTACGGCGGACAAGAGGGAAACAGCAAGCTTACAAATACAAACCTGAAGGCGTAACGATAGCAAGCAAGAACAACACAATGGAAGGGAAAGCGCGGGAACACCTAGATATATAATCACGACTTAGCACAAGTTGATCTCGACGCGCTGGCCAGGGACAACCCGCTGATTCACTGGGAACAACTTGGAGTAGGAGAATCGGTCCGTGGGGAAGAATCCTTCGCGGCGCACCTCCTGGAGCGCGAAGTTGATGGACTCGCACAGCCATCCGATGTCGGGGAGACTGCTGGCAACGAGGCGGATGCCGAGGCGGCACGGTTTGAAAAAACATCCCTGGCTGCCAGGGAAAATGAGATTGTTGATGGTGCCTGCGTCGAGCATGGAAGCATCGCCACCATCTACCCATTCTATCAGGCCGGCCCCGCCGCCGGAATCGTAAAACTCTAAGGCCACAAGTCCTTGTGTCCCGCTGTCAGGCCCATTCGCCGTATCGAGCCTCACATGGTAAAAGCAATCCCCGTTGGTGGTGCCAGCAAGGAAGGCGGCGACCAGAACGAGGAGGGCAAGCTTGGCCATGGCCATGGTGCTGGTGGTGGCTACCTGCGCTTGCTACGATATGATGGCGATGGATCGATCTACTGTATGTATGTGCTCTCCAGCTTCCAACCTGCTGCATTTATATATAGCTATAGTCTTTGGCCTTGGCCAGCTGCTGACATGTGCGATTATGCGTCCCGCACGCTGCCTAGAGCTGACTTGCACGTTGGTAACTTAAATAAGGATCCATTTGGGATCCGTCCAGGGCATTATGCATATGGGGTGGGGGGCAGGCGCACACGTCGAGAAATAGAGGCTGATTGGTTTGCTACCAACATTTGGCATTGCCAATATTTGGCAAGCCAACATTTGGCAAAATCAAAAGTTGCCAACATTTGGTAATTTTTTGTGAGGTTGGCAACGAAAATTGGTATACAACCAATCTCTAGCCAACTTTTGGCAGTTGCCAAAATTTGGCATGCCAACTTTTGACATCAAACCAATTAGCCCCATAATACTGAAAGGTCCCGGTCTACTCCTCTACCTCTCCTCCAGCCTGTTTTCGTCGCGTCCCACTCCCCCACACGATTTTCCACCGAATCTCTGATCTAAAAACCTAAGAAAAACATGAAAGAAACAAATACAACTGAAATTAAAACAGAAGAAAAAAGAAATGAAAAGATAAAGAAAATTAAAACCAGAGTAAACCACTGAAAACCGCTCCAAAACAGTGAAAAAATGATAAGTTATTTTCTAAAAAAAACTCGCGCGCCAATAAAAGACTAACATAACAAATGTGTATAACTTCCACACCACCTTGGGGTTCTAAGTCATGTACGGCTTTTCTTCCCTTACCACGCCCTAGGTCCCAACCTTCCTTTCATTTCGAACGCCTTGCTCCCTCCCATGGAGGTACCATTGATATTGGAGTTTCTGCCCATAGGCTGTAACCCCTGGATGGGGAAAACCACCGATAGCTCGCGCAGGGCAGACGACTATTACTAGGAAAAGGCTTATAGGTGGCATCAAATGTGTGGCGGGTGTTCAGATGTGAACGTTGGGGCGCGGAAGCGGATGTGAACGTTGGGCGTCATCCGATGCAAATATGGAGCGGCATGCTGTCATGCCAGGCAACGGGAGTGGGAGGCGGAGGCGGACGTTTGCGAGACTGGGTCACATTCTCCGATGCCCCGTATGGTGCACGGCCACCTCGAGCACTGCAAACGCATCGTGGTGGATGTCGCCGGCTCCTCCCACCAGCGACGGGCTCCGAAGAGGAAGAGTATGGGCATGGGATGTTAGAAGGGAATAGAGGGATTGGTGTAATGCGTTGGGTTGTATTGCTTGAGCCTCGTGGGCATATATATAGGAGTATATGATCATCTTGGAGTACAAGGCAAGGTAGGGTAAGATCCTAGTCTATCCTATGTTTCCTAATTAACCATGATACTCAACACCCCCCCCCCCCCCGGCAGTCACAACGGTATAGCGCGCTGACGGTGAGACTGGAGAAGAATCCGAAGATAAGCCGACGGACACCCCCCCTCCTCCCCCCCCCCCCCAGTCGTAACGATCGATGCATCGCGGAAGTCGTGGCTGGAGTGGCAACCGACGAGTTTGCTCAAGCAAGGCGGTAGCCCTTTGTGCCGTTGTCGATGTAGCCGAGAGCGTAGGGTGGCGTAGCCGTGGTCGAGGTAGCCGTGCGAGAGACGCCTTGGTCGATGTCGAGTCGTGGTGGCCGGTGTCGAGGTAGTCGTCGTGGACCGGGAAGAAGAGCGGCCGCGGCTGGGTCAGAAGCACGACGACGGTGCTCGAAATAGGCAAAGAAGAACCCGACAGCGTGACGAACGCCGGCGCGGACGGTGGCGTTCCCGCGCCTAGGTAGGCGGTGCGGCGCATACCACACAGAAGTCGACGCGCGTAGACAGCGAAGTGGACCGCGTGTCGCGGCGTTACGGCCTGAAGGGACGACGTAGCGGCAACGCGTGGGTCGGGGCGACGGCAGGGTAGACCTCAGGGCGGCGGCAGGGACTGCGTGCCACGCTCGCTATGGCCCGATGGAGCGACGCAGCGGCAGCGCTAGGGTCAGTGCAGCCACGGGACGGCCTGAAGCGGACGGCCTCGGAGCGGCGGTGGACCGCGGGCCGCGGCACTATGGCTCGAAGGGGCGACGCAGCGGCAGCGCGCGGGTCGATGCAGCTGCAAGGAGAACCACGGGGCGGCGGCAAGGACCGTGTGCCATGCTCGCTACGACCCGATGGGGCGACGCAGCGGCAGCGCGAGGGTCGGTGCAGTCACGGGGATGGCCTGGAGCGGACGTCCTCGAGGCGGCGGTGGACCGTGGGCCGCGGCACTACGGCCCGAAGGGGGACGCAACGGTAGAGCGCGGGTCGATGCAGCAGCGGGGAGAACCACGGACGGCGACGCTGCGGCCCGACGGGGCGACACGGCGACAGCCCGTTGCTCGGTCGGTGAAGGGGGCGCGGTACTCGGTGACGACGGACGACGAGGGATCTGCAACTGCGTTGCGTGCAACCGAACGTGGCAGAAGTTTGACCGGAAGCAGACACGTTGAGCTGTCCCAGATCAATACATGCATGCAACGTGCAAGCAGCCAATACTTGCACGAGACGCAAAATTGATCCCGGGACACCCGACGTGCATCATGGACGCCAGATCGAAGAGTGCCACGCTGGCGCGGGAAGCACGAGTGGCCACACGGCGCGGGACGACGGGCCAACCCAGGACCGCGCAAGCGGCCTGATGCACTCCGCCGCGCGGAAAACAGGCGTTCCCAGGGCGCAGCATGTTGCAGCAGAAGTCAGTCGTCGTTAGGTTGGAGTAGAGGATCCGCTAGATCGCGCCATGGCTCCCCGTCGCACGTTTTCTCTGCTAGCAGTTCATTTGATTTTCTTTTGAAGCTCTCTGAATTTTCTTTTGTAGTTTACTGAGATCCATGGCGCTTGCTGCACCGCGCCTTGTCCTGCTGCTCCGTCCTAGGTGAGGACGGGCTCTGCCGCCGCCCAGCGAGATGCAGTTCGGTGGGTGTATGGGCTATGTGCAGTTTGCCGGCGATTGGCTCGTGCGTGCAGTCCACTATTGCGCCCCCGGTGCATTTTGTTTTGTGATGGCAAAGGCGGGACACAGAACGACTATGCCTGCTGGATCCCGTGCGTGCTCGATCCAAAATCTCATGCAGTGCGGTTGCTCTTCCCGTAAAGCTCGCCGTCCACATCGCAGGCGAAACAGCGCAAGGACGTCGCTGAAGCAGTCCGCATACGAGGCGCGCTCGGCCATCGTTGACTCCCCATGCAGTACGCTTTTGTACTGTGAGGCGAGCACCTTCAGTATTCGTCGCTACCATCGGCTCCACCAAGGGGCGAATTTTGCAGTTTTCTTTTTTGTTTTTTCAGTTCGCTACGTGAGAAAAATGTTCCAAAACTGTATGTTTTGTTTCATATGTTGAAGGACATTTGTGTTAATTGCAATGTACCAAAAAAATATTCTGCTAACATTTAAAAAAGGGTGCGTGCGCGTGCAGTTTGGTTAGCTCGGTCGTGCAGTATTTTGCTTTTGTTTTGTGTGGTTCATTTGTTTGTTAAAAAAATTCAAATAATTTTGGTGGGAGGTAACATTCTGCTGATGCAAAATGTAATTTCAAATGCAGTCCACTGGCCCCATTCATGCAGCTTGCTAACATTGATCATGTAGTCCAGTCTACGCGGTCCACTATCGTTCATGAAAAAGTTAGAAAAAAGGCATAAAATTTACGTCTCACAAAAAGAAATAATGCAGTTCGCTTGACTGTCTGATGCAGTACTTTGTTTCGTCTGAAGCAGTGCGTTTTTCTGTCTGATGCGGTTCACGCGTCAATTTGGGTGTCACGAAAAACAGAGTGTCCGCATTTCGGTAAAATTAAAACTGCTCTTAAACCGTAGAGAATTAGAGAGAGTGTCCTACATGAAAAAGTTGTGCCTCGTCGATATCTTTCCAACGCCGTATCATTTGCATCATTTTAATAAGCGATTTAAAAAAAATCTCGAAAATACGCTTGCTGCCACTTGTTGGGCGCCGCACTATATTCAAAATTCATTTAAAATCGTGAGGAATTTCGGAAAGACTTCAACATATGGAAGTTGCGCTTATTCCATAGCTTTCCAACGGCGTATCATACGCGTCGTTTCGACGAGCCGTTAAAAAATTACAGAGAAAACCGTACCGAAAAATTCACAAAAATTCGAAAACAGAATTTCCGCGTTTGACTAATTTTGAAACTGCTCTTAAACCACAAGGAATTAGAGAACGTGTTCTATAAGAAAAAGTTGCGCCTCGACGATATCTTTCCAACGGCGTATCATTTGCATCATTACAACAAGCGGTTTGCAAAAAAAAACGCGAAAATACACTCGCTGTCACTCGTCGGGCGGCCACCGTTTTCGAAACTGCTCTTAATCCGTGAGGAATTTCGAAAAGTGTTCAACATGGCGAAGATGCGGCTAATCCATAGCTTTCCAACGGTATATTACACGCCTCGTTCCGAAAATCGGTTAAAAATTTAGAGCTACTAACCTATGAAAGCAAAACGCTAAGCTAGCAAAGAAACAATCAGGGTCAAGTTATGTTTGGTGCCACCGCCGTCTCGAATTTCCTCGTGCATGGCCTTGTCTTCTTCCTCATGACCCCCAGTTCTGCGCATCGCGAGCACAAGGCAGCACCGTCATGATTCTTGGTGAAGCATGTCGACCTCGAGGCAGCAGCTTGGGACACCAGCTAGTCACCTGCATCATCAAATCCAAAATGCATCACACAGGAAACCAAACAAGAAAACATTGATTAGGAGCAGGCCCGGATCGGGGAGCAGACGAGGGGGAAATTAAGAACAACATTACATTCAGAGGGCCGTAGTTAGGAACAAAAGGATAACATATAAATCAGCAGACAAGCTAGAAAGAATTGGATTCGTTCAAGGTCCTGGTAAGTAATCTATAAATATCAGTAGTAATCTGGCTACTACTCTTTTTGCAGCTTGACGACCTCTCCAGCCCGAGCAACCACAAACTCACACATCCACCAAAAATCTAAGGGAAGAAGCAAGAAGTTCGAGCACAAAAAAACAGGCCTTTGTTCAATGTCGCCAATTTGTAGTTGGGGAGTAGCTGTGGACCAGGAGGAGGCCGTGAGAGGCCAGCAGGGAGTAGTACAGGTCGTGCCCACCGTTGACACGACAGGCCCCCGCGTCTCCCTCCTGCCAGTGGGAGGAGACGGCCACAGCGTCCAGCACTACGGCAGCCCAGGGCCCTGGTCTCGCCGGATCAAGCTCGGCGAGGTTGATGACGATATCGACGTGCCCGTCTCCCCGGATCTCGCTAGTATTTGTGCAGCAGAAGAGGAAGGGAGCCCGTTGGGTAGCATGATGAAGGGATGGGGAGCACCGAGATGAGGGTGGGAGAGGGTTGGGGCGGTGCGACTTGCCGGAAAAGGCCGGTAGAGGTGGCTCGCTGTGGAGGGGAAGGGTGAGAGGGTTGGGGCGGCGGGATCTGGATGGGATGGAGAACGAGCGAGACAGAGCGACGGGGTGGAGAACGAGCGAGAGGGAAACGACGAGCAAGGTTGGCACCGATCACGTACATGGGCCGACGGTTCTCCAGAACCTAACGCTGCGCCTGCAATCACGGGCCATGACTGTCAAACCTGCTGTCATGCCAGCCTACTACTGCACGCTACTGGGCTGGACGCAGGCTGAGTGGTCCAGGTTTGGCTATAAGAGGAATTATTCATCAATCACTTGAAAGTAGAAAAATGCAAAGAGGGAAAGGTGAGGGAGCAGATCCCAACACATATGAGCGTCCGTGATTGCAATCTCTCTGGCGAAACTTTATATCTTTGCTTTTGTGTATATATATATATATATATATATGAGTACATGATCATCTTGAAGTACAAGGCAAGGTAGGGTAAGATCCTAGTCTACCCTATCTATCTATATCTATCTATCTATCTATACTTCTACTAATTATAGACTCTCCACAAATTCCCATGTTAATTAGAAAATAGGAGCCGTTTATCTGATGGGACCGAATTATTACGCTGTAGATTAGCCCATGCAACCTTTTTTTTCTTCAGACCACTCACATAATCATTTATCGAAAAAGGCTTTCGCCCCGCTTTATATATAAAGCAATGATCAACAACATCTCGGTACAGACGCACTCCACCACAACACACGCACACACCCAAGGCGGGATACAGAGGCGCTGAGCGCAGCAACACGACCCCTAGCACTACAAGAGCACCCGGGGGCTCCACCAGTGAACACGCCACCACGAAGAAATGAAGCCGCATACGACGAACCGTGCGCTCCAAGACGGTGCCTTCAGGAAGGTTACGACACCGAAACGCCGCCACCGCCCGATCCGAGGATCAAGGTTTCCCCTGGAGCCACACGACGGGCAATGAGAGCCGCGACGGCACCTTCAAGAAGGGAACGAGCTACGCCGCCGCCAGTCCGTCCGAAGATAGAGCAGGTTTTCACACCGGCCAACACTCACCGCCATCGAACGCCGCACCCCGACTACCACGCCGCCCACACGGCCATGGCCACCGGACAGCACCAAGCAACGGGCTCTGCCCATGAGCACCGCGCTACCACCACCAGGGCCGCCGCCCCGGCATCCAAGACCCAGACACCACCTCACCTGACACCCACCGTTACCCCAACCGAAGAGATGATCGGAACCCGGGGCAAACAAGCCTCCATCGATTCGTCCTGCAGCACCAGGCGCGAGACGAGCTCGGTCCTGCAGCCGGGCGCGAGACGAGCTCGGTCCTGCCGCCGGGCGCGAGACGAGCTCGGTCCTGCTGCTGGGCGCTAGACGAGCTCGGTTCACATAATCATTTCACGGCTGGACTCTATTTTTTCAGAGAACTCACGTAATCCTTTCACGGCTGGACTCTATGCCTCCACGCTCCATCTAGGAAAAACACACATGGTTCTATTTTAGAAGGTCAACATCATCAGATCATAAATTTGAGGTCTCCCTGTATGTTTAATTTCGATGCGGACAGGTCGAAGGCATGCTTTGACGAAACTCCCCAGCCAGATCACCACCTTCCTCTGATCTTCGAAATTCTGTGTCATCTATAGCCGCCTCATAAAGAAAATACATTGCTCCTCCATCTGCAGCGCACCTCGCACACCAGAGCAGCACAGCCGCCACGACCAGCTGGGCGCCGCTCCCGCTGCGCGCCAGCAGCTGCGCTCGGCCGTCGATCTGCGCCCCACGCGCGCATCCGGAGCCTAGTGCCGCTTCGCACACGCATGCCGTTCACGCCCAAGACACGTCGGAGCCCGGACCAGATGACGGAGGCAACAACGGTGGTCTATCTTCCGCGGGAAAACGAGTCAAGGGCCAGTGACCACATGGTGCCGGCATGCCGCGGCAACAACGGTGGTCTATCTTCCTTGGGAAAACAAAACAAGGGTCAGCGACCACATGGTGCCAGCAGCAACGGCGGTCTGCTTTCGACTGCTCCCGATCGTGCGAGGAAGGAAGTGGAAATGTTGCTTCCGGCCGCGACATGAAGGTCGCATCGCCCTGCTGTCTTATCGTTCAGGATGCCCAAACGCAAAGAGACAGCTCTTTGTCCCAGCGCCAATGGCCTCACGGCGACTTTGCTCTACCTTCCTAGCAGACTAGCAGCGTGGAGCCTTGGCCTCGCTGATGTGTGTCTCGAACGTGAGCCCCCACCTCTATCAGATATGGCCTACAAGAGGATGCACACTAACAGAGATGTGTAATACTATTGGGCGTTTGGGGACAATGGTACGTAGCAAGCAATCAGTACTGGATTTTTTTGGTCTCACCGGGATATCCTAATTAGATTTGTTGTGGTTTGTAACACAGTTTATTTTGCTCACACATGCACGTGATTTTTTTGGCCACTTGAGCAAGTATTATTCAGGTAAAGTTTATACTGTGTGCTTAACTAGCCTCTGAATGTGTAAATAGGTTGTTGATAGTATATATACTACATGCCCAGGAGTATTATTCTGTCGCTTGAGATGCCCGTGTGTACGATACCGAGGTTGTCACAGGCTGTGATTGGCTGAAGAAATGGCCATTTTTGAATTCTTCTAAAAGTTATTTGGTAAAGTACTTAAGGTGAGTGATTTTTACCAATTATCCTATGCTTCCATACACATGTATGACATTATATACCCCCTCTGTATGAATACAGGGTACCTTCCAGAAACGGAAGTCTGAAAAGATATGACAAGTAAGCTACTTTGTTTCCCATTATCAGTTTGGAGGATGTTGTATATAAGTTAGCAGGCAAAAGTTGGAAATTGTTCATTGGACTTATAATTTGTTGCCCTTTCTAGAAAAATCTCATGATGTCCTCTATGTGAGTGGTTGCCCATCCTAGCAAGTATATAATGAAGGCAGAGAATTGGGTTCGCTCCTATATCAAGACTGCTGGGCATCGTATTTTAGAAAGTAATGTTGGCATGTGCTAAATCATGCGTGCATATATGACTACACTTCATTAGATATAATCACATTTTCTGCATGATTTCTTTTTATAAACATCTAAATTTAGTTAGGTGCAGACCACACCACACATATGTAAAATCTCTGGTATTTTCTTTTAGATATATAAATTTACTGAAGTTTTATTTTGCATTAACATTACACAAAATTCAGCAATTAGTTACATGCTATGAAGTAGCCAAATTTAACTCTACCTATAAATTAAATTATTAGATCTTTTGTGATAGATATTATACTAAACATGATTTGTAGAAACAATTCGGAGTGCAGAACGTGTGAATACAGTATAACAACTTGCCATCATTTTATCCTTTGCACATAATTACATCTAACATTCTTCCTTGGTTCTTATCCCGAGTGGCATGCAATCATGGAAACAAGCTACAACGATTTTTAGCATCTGCTTGGGCCTCGACGAGTGAGGCATAATGTTGGTTTATGATCAGATAATATTATTGGCTCTGATTTCTATAGCTATGTATTGAGCAACAACATTTTCACATGATACGTGGGTGCAACATTTCACATGGTTTTATTTTGACTATCAATTGTTATGTGCGATTAGCTATGCACAGCCATCCTTAAAACCACAACAAGAAGTCAATCCTTTTCTGTAAATGTATTACAAAAATAGTAGCATCATTTCATGATTTTTATAACAGAGTTAGTTTTAATGGAACATGACTGATTGGTCCTCATCTCCCTAGATTTTTTTTCTATGTCAAAAAGCGCATCCTTGCAATATGGCAGATGCCTCATATGATTTATCAATGATCTACTCTGATTTTTAGTGTAATGTATAGTTTGCTATATTATTTTATACTGCTGACAGTGGGCTAAGTATTCCTGATTAGTAAGACATAGACCATCTTAAAATATAGCCACAAAGTATTGTTATTGTAAAATTGAAATCCCATCACATTTTAATATGTGGGGACGAAATGTTATTGCTCCCTATTGTACTGTTGTACAACTGATTGATTGTTTAATTCAGTTTATCATCTATAAGTTTTAGTTTGCGAAGTGAACTTATTTGTTTGAGACACCTAAATTCATCATTGAACTCAGTAACGCAAGAGCTATAAACATATTCAAAATATTCATCGAGATTGGTAGGAAACTTCAGGTATACATTTTTGGGTGGTAACTTCTAAATATTTAGTTAGTAATTTGGTGTTTCGTCGGAGTTGTGCCACCACCTCATGTCAAATGGTAACATGACTCATCTTTCATTCAAATGCTCACTACCAGTTCACCGCAGTAAAACAAAAATATCCATGTGCATTCTTCCTAATAAAAACATGTACACTATTGTATATACTTTGAATTTTTATAGAAAATTTTGGGTATCTATTTGTAGTAGTAACCTACAAATATTTAGTTGTATCTTTCCAAGCTTTCATCGTAGTCATGTCAGTTACTCTTTGTAAATAGAAATCACTCATATTCCAATCAAATGCTCCAACCAATACGAGTTGATTATAGTACAGTATCATAATATTCAATGATATTCTTCCTACGGAAACAATAACACTATTGCACGTTTTAATTGTAATAATTAAGTATGTGATGTAAAATTATGTAAGAAGAAAATGTTGAGAGGGCACGCAAGTGGCCGTTGGTGGCTAGATTTGTACACAAATTATGAGTCAATTGGCAGCAATCCAAGGGAACCAATAGGATGCACTTTGTGCCTATACAAAAACGCACGTAAAGGCTACGAATGATCGGAAAACTATACTTGGCTTTTAGGTATGTCCGTGAAGTGTTGTGCTACTAAAAAATCACTGTTTTTTAATGTCTTATTGAATACAATATTTTGTGTGTATTAAATAAACAATATGTAGTAACTAGAAAAATGGTATATTTCATAGTTTGAGGTTATATAATAAAGAACAATTTGCTTTATAAAACTACTAGGTTGACATGTAGTTGGCTTTCTGTGTTAACTATAAGTAAGTGGTTTTCCATTAATACATATAGTTAATTTGCTAGCCCGTGCCAATGCACGGGTTGACGACTAGTGTTTCCTAATTAACCATGATACTCAACATGGGAAATGGCGGTGCCTCGAGTCCCATGAGCCGGTCTGTGTCCCATGTCCTACTCTACCTTGCCAGAGACCGGAGCAATGCTTCAAGGGGCGTAACTGGCAGCCGGAGATGGGCACGGCAGAGGCGGACAAGCTCCGCTTAGATTAAGTTTCACGTTGCTTGTAATAATATGGATTTAACGAATTGGAAATGGAGTTTGTGGTTGTGCTATCAATATTTGTGTGTTGTCTGATCACTGTTTGGCGGCCGGACTTTGGTGTTTATGGTTCTAGATGCTCTACGGACGCGGCTATATATTCTGCATCTGAACGCGGCTATCCATGGACTATATGGATTTGAAGCCTCTATTGTTAATTAACTCATCATCACATCACACAAGCAGGCGCCCGGCAGAGCAACGACGACGTACACAGGGCGAACATGCATGTACGTATACATGGCGATAGCGGAAGAAACAATTTATGAAAAAGAACTATTCCCGCAAGAAAAAAAAAATCAACTGAGGAAATGACACAACAGCGCTTGGTTGATTTGAAATCGAAATTGAAATACAAAGGACGTACGACGGACAAGAGGGAAACAGCAAGCTTACAAATACAAACCTGAAGGCGTAACAGTAGCAAGGAAGAACAAAACAATGGAAAGGAAAGCTACAAGACTATATAATCACGACTTAGCACAAGTTGATCTGGACGCGCTGCCCAGGGACAACCCGCCGATTCACTGGGAACAACTTGGAGTAGCCTGGGGACTCTCCTCCGCCTCCGCGCCTCTCCTGGAGCTCGAAGTGGATGGACTCGCACAGCCATCCGATGTCCGGGAGACCGCTGGCAACGAGGCGGACGCCGAGGCGGCACGGCTTGAAAAAGCAATCCACGCTGTAAGGGGAAATGAGACTGTCGGTGGTGCCTGCGTCGAGCCCATCCGCGCCATCTACCCATTCTGTCATGCGGGCCCCGTCGTCGGAATCGTAAAACTCTAAGGCCACAAGTCCTTCTGTCCCGCTGTCAAGCCCATTCGCCGTCTTGACGTTGACCTGGTAAGAGCAATCCCCGTTGGTGGTTGCAGCAAGGAAGGCGGCGACCATAACGAGGAGGGTAAGATTGGCTATGGCCATGGCCATGGTGGTGGTGGTGGGCGCTGGTGGCTACCTGCGCTTGCTACGATATGAAGGCAATGGATCGATCTACTGTAGGTATGTGCTCTCCAGCTTCCGACCTGCTGCATTTATATATAGCTATGGTCTTTGGCCTTGGCCAGCTGCTGCATGTGCGATTATGCGTCCCGCACGCTGCCTAGCTAGAGTTGGTGCCTCCTTCCACCATTGCAGGAGTTGACTTGCACGTTGGTAACTTATATGAGGATCCATTTTTGTAAAATTCGTAAAAAATTCAGAAAAATTCCAAAAATTCCAATTTTTTTTGTGTGGTAGATAATTTGATGCGTGAGGTCCGCTCCAAATTTCATAACATTTGGACATCTGACCAGCTCTTAGCAAAAAAGACAAATCCAGCCAGAACAATATATGAACAGTACACATTTTTACAGACCCCAATTTGTCTTTTTTGCTGATAGCTGCACAGATGTCCAAATATTTTTAAAATTGGAGCGTACCTCACGCATCAAATTATCTACCACGCAAAAAAATTGAATTTTTTTGAATTTTTCTAGTATTTGTTTTGATTTTTTTCGTGAGCGCGGGTGCAGATGAGCTCGGGTGCAGAAATGGATTTTCGTGTATGATACTACCTTCATAGTGCATAGTATCATGTAGTAGTATCATATATGATCATATTTATTGCCATGCATGACACAAAATAGCATAGCATTTAACATGATACGGTATCAACCTATGTCACTCTAATACTCTCTCTCTTCTTTAATTCTCTGCCACATTAGCGTGTTTGCTATTTCTGAGTGCATGATACCGCCTAAGATACAACCACATCGGACGACTGGTGATCACAAAGATGGCCCCTGGCCAGTTTGAGCCATTAGAGCCGGAAGAACCTCGCAAGTGCTACGGGAACCAACTCGGATGCATCTTACGGGAATGCGCGACCATCAACGACGATGACTTAAGAGGTAAACAACATTTGAAGCAGTTGCTCCTAACGAAGCTGCACAAGAGATTCCAGTACCCCGACCGAGATGACCGCATAGAACACCCGTGGGATGATCCGAAGATGAAAAAGATTAACAATCACGCCATGGGCTTGTTCAACAATGATTTGGCCTCCTGGAAAGGGAGTGTGAAACGAGCTATTGAGGCTAATGTACCCCTGTCCCAGATTCTGGAGGAAAATCCGAGTCTTACGGAAGAGGACCTCCAAAAGTTCAAGGACACTTGCGCTACCGAGGTAGCCAAGGCTAAGGCTGAGAAATTCAAGGCGCTTCAGCAAAGGAACACGGGCAACCAACGCCTCGGAAGCCGTGGCTACCTTGGCAAAAGGCCCATATGGGATAAGGAGTACGCGGATCGTGAAGCCGCGGGTCTCCCAGACCCCTTCGCGAAGTTCACCGCCCCCTTGGAGCGTGACTTCATCAGGGCCCGCTACAAGTGGGACAAGGAAAAGAAGGTTTTTTACACAGACCTGGTCATGAGGAAATTGGAAAGAATACTGGTAATTATTCTTTTACCACACCTTACATTTAGCTTCTGATCAAGTCAGACTACACATTCGTAAATGGTTCAAGTTCCTTTTCCAGGAGAAGCAACACAGGCTTGCAGCCGAAAGCGAGTCTTCGTCGATGAGGCCCAAGTGGGACACCCCTCTCAACCGGGCCTTGAACGAACTGAAGGGACTCCCTTTGGACCAGCGGCCGCAATATGGACGTGCGAATGGCGCCGGAGACGGCGCCACGTGAAAGGTATTTTACAACGAGGGCCCAGAGGCCAAGAAGCAGAAAAAGAAGTTCAGTCAGGCGGACATCGACGAGAAGGTTAAGCTCGCGTTCGAGAAGAAAGAAGCTGAGGACGCAAAAAAAGCTGCTCAGGAGAGAAATGAGTTGGTCCGGCAGGCAGTCGCTGCATCTGTAGATGCCTGCAGAAATGATATCGCTACTAACTTGATCCCGGCTGTCATCAACTGGGTGAAGGAAAATCCAAACAAGACGGCAGATGATTTTCCCATGCCCAGCTTCGTCGGGAGCAACTCGGTGAACATCACAACCACACCATTACCACATCTAGTACGGCTCGGGGGAGAGGACGACGAGACCCCGCCGCGTCTTGGAAACTGCAAGGGTTGGATGCTGCTATGACCGAAGAATCTTCTTCGTCTGGAGGCGGCCGAGGGCACACCAATAACTACACATCAGCAAGCAGGTATGAACACCACCACCCTGCCTACGCAAATAGCAGCGCCTGTAGTGCCGGGTGAGAGCGGCGGACGACTCGAGGAAGGGGGTCCAATAGTGGATGATGTAATCGCCCCCGTAGAACAAAGATTGGATGATGAGATGGACGAGGATGACCCCTTACGGTTCCTCAATACAGGCGCCTATTACGACGACATAGAAATGATGAGTCAGCCATATGACGACTCGGGCTATCAGCATGCTGATGAGGAGATGGATGATGTGCTCGGGCAGGAACGTCCTAGCAGGGTTGATTGCAAGAAGTCTCTCTTCATGCAATCATCACAGGACACGCCTGAAGATGCCGCCTCAACGCAGGCTCAACTAGCCGAGGGGCGTACAGTGCTTAGCGCGACATCACTGGGGCAAGGGTTAAGGAAGGGTCTGGAAGGTCAGCCCCCGAAAAAGGAGAGGAAGAGACTGCCGAAGAAAGGCTCTGCTGCCTACAAACAAGCCAGAGCACATAGTAGTCAGACGGCGGAGTTTGAAGAGCGTGTACCCGTCGCAGGTGCGGCCATGTTCCATGTCGCGGGCCAGCTGATCCTACCGCCGAAACCGCTGGAGGGCATATCAGGGGATCTCAGGAGACTGCAAGACCATGTGCTGTCGACTGAAAAAAGCCTACTAGCCTCGAAGGATCCAGGATATCCGCTATACGCGGTTCGTGTGCCTGAGGGGAAGTGCTACGTCGACACACGACCCTCGAAGGTGTTCTTCCTGTAGTTTGACCATATCTTCGAGATGTTTCTGACAAGGCGGCTCGATTTTACAACCGTCCGCCTTTTTGCGCTACATATGAGCTCCGTTATGAAGAGAGAAGTAGACACGCAAATCTGTGTGGCGGATCCATACTACATGCACGAGTCCTGCTTGAGTCTCGGCGACTTTGAGCGTAAAACTGCTAGGGACTACCTCGAAAACTTCATGATAAAGAATAAGGACAGCGAAATTATCATCATGCCTTATCATCCAATGTAAGTCATTGCCGGACAACCCTTTCATACATTTCAATCATTCCACCTCGCTCATATGGAGAATAATTTGAGGTGCTTTTTTTTCCACAGCAACGGGCGCGCCATCCTTATCGTTCTTTACCCGCGAGTCTCCCACGCCGTGTATTTCGACCCTACCAGAAACTACGAGAAGAAGGACTACACCCACGTAATGAATATTCTAGATGAGGCTCTCCACGGCTTCAGCTTGAAGGGTGGCCACCTGCAAATCAGGAAACAAAGGAACCGCAGGCCGGGTTTCTCGCATAAAACTAACTTCTGCTACATCCATGTCCCGAAACCAAGCAGCAACGATGGATTCTACCTCATCCATTTCATGACGGAGTTCAGAAGGGATCATCAAAATCTTTGCATGACAACCAGAAACGATGGTCATATCCGCGAGTGAGTAGAATCCCTAGGAGAAGCGGATTATAAACTTAGAGATGACTTCTTTCGCATCCAGAGTGTGACACCCTGGGCTTATGCTACAGTGATCATTGTAATTAAGTTACAGTAATGATCATGCACAGTGCCGAAGTATTTTGCTAGATGAAGTTTGTCTAAGTTGGATTAAGTTGGATGCAAAATTCAATTCAAATTCCTATTCAAAATGCCTTAGGAATTGTGGTGATAAAATAGACCCTCAAATAATAAAAGTAAAATGTTCCAAAATTGTGGAATATTCCAAAACAAATCATGTTAAGAAAAACAACATCACAAAACTACTGGTGTGGACCCCACCTTCAATAACAGTAACTAAGTGCATTTTTAATTGCATTTAAATCAATTGTAAAAATACAAACAATTTATAAAAATCCTCAAAACTACTGTGGCCTTTTGGAATATTGCCACTAAATATTGGGCTATGTCTCACATTTTTGTGTGATGAGTAAATGCCAAAATAAAATAAAAACAGAAACTGAAAATGAAAAAGGAAACAGAAAAGAAAATAGAAAAGAGAAAAAGAAAAAGAGGGGCAAAGGCCCTGGCCAACTGGGCCAAGCCGGCCCAGCCCACCCAGCTCACCTGCTCCCCCTCCGTGTCGCTCCCGCCATGGCTGAGCTCGCCCGCTCCGGCCGCAGCTCGCCACGGCGACGGGAGCTGGTGGGAGGGGATAAGGGCGAGGCCCGTCCCTCCCCCCTGGTCGCCCGCTCCTATTTTCCCTTCTCTCCCTCGCTCCACCACCAGCTCGCTCTCCCCCCTCCAGATCCGCCGCCGCCGACGCCATGACCGGCGGGTAGCCGCCGCTGCAGCCCCTCCCGAGGACCGCTGAGACGCTCAGCGGCTCCGCCTCGACTCCCCCGACCTCTCCGGCCATGTCCCCGAGCCCCTGGAGCCCTGCATCGCGCTGTCGCCGTCGTCTTCCTCCTCTGCACCCGAAGCTCGTCGCCGGCAAATTCATCACCGTCGAGCCTTCCCCAGGCCCGCTTTGCACGGCTACACTCCACGGTGAGCTTCTGCCTCCTTCCCCTTCCATCCCCGCTACGAGCCCTAGCTCGTGGCGTCGATTTCCGCCGGCACCCGAAGCTTGCTGCCGCCGGCGAGCTCCTGCTCGTCGCCACCGTCGCCGTTAGGCTCATCTGAGCATCGCACCGTGCTCCTGGTGCTTCCAGGAGCACGACGCACCCGCGCACGAGCCCGTTCGGGCCTTCTAGCGCCGTCCCCGACGAGTGCCCGAACGTGGTTCCGCCTGACCTCGTCGCCGGCGATGCTCCGGCGACCATTTGGTCCGACCACCGTCACCACTCGACTCGCCGCACCGCGTAGGATCGATTTCGCGTTAGCTCCGGTCGAATTAGCCACCGTAGCCGCATCCCCGTCGAGCACCCGCAGCCGCCTCCGCCGTCGTGCTCGCCGCCGGCGATGCCACCGCCACCATCGTGCGCGGCGTCGACTGGCCGTTCCAACAGGCCTGGCCACACTCGCTTTGACGCTCTGTGGACGAAACCCGAGCTCATCGGAGCTCTCGGGCGCGTGCGGCGCTCGCCGGCGCGACTCCGGTCGTCGCCGCCGACGTGGCACCACTGGGGCCCAGCCCCAGGGTCACTGCCAGTGGGTCCCCCTGGCCCCGTTGACTGGGTTGACCAGTCAACGTGCTGGCTGGGCTGGGTAAGCCCACTGACATGTGGGGCCCAGGCCCCCTGTGCCTATGACAGGTGGGTCCCCCACTAAGTAATTAACTGGTTAGTTTAAATTTAATTTGGACAATTAGATTAATCTAATGAGTCAGTGACATGTGGGGCCCAACCACTAATTAACTCTGTTTAAATAAAACTAATAAACTGAAATTCCTCTGTCACTGACATGTGGGGCCCACTGCCTTGCTGATGCAATGCTGACGTCAGGCAACACTGTTTTGGATAATTCGAATAAAAATAATTTAGGAAATTCCAGAAAATGATTTAAACTTTAGAAAATCATAGAAAATAATCTGTAGCTCAGATAAAAAAACTTTATACATGAAAGTTGATCAGAAAAATCCCACGAATCCAAATATGCCATCCATTCATCTGCCACATGCCCCTAGCTATCTGAACATGTAACTTTTTGCCTGTTTCAGATAGATGAATAGTGCATGCCTACCGATAATTAAATTCTAATTAAAGCCTAAAAATAACTAATATGACTTAGACCTGATTTTAGGCAACCCTGCACTGCATCCTAGCTGGCACATGCCTCTAGCACTGCAGGCATGGAACCCTCCCCCTCCGATTCGTCTGTCCGATAAATCAACAAACCCGGGAAATATCGCCAGGTATTCTCCCACTTCGTCTGAGGCGTGTAGTACTGCGTTAGACCGTCACTAGCACTGCGAATTGCCATGTCATGCATCATGTTGCATCTGTGTGCTTGTATTTATTGTTTCTTCCCCCTCTTCTTACCGGTAGAGCCAGAGACTGACGCTGTTGCCGTGATCGACTACGTCCCTGACGACCAGCCTTTTGCAGCAGAGCAACAAGGCAAGCAAACCCCCTTGAGCATTCCGATATTACCCATCTCTCTCCCTCTTATGCTTGCATTAGAATTTTGCTACTGTATTAGATAGCTCCTATTCTGATGCATAGCCTGATTATGATGAACTGTTACTTTACACTAGTAGAATGTCGATCTGTAGTCCCGGTCGGGATGTACCTTTAGTACCGGTTCCCCAACCGGTACTAAAGGGTCGGGACTAAAGGTCCAGACCTTTAGTACCGGCTGGACCACGGACCGGTACTAAAGGCCCACCACGTGGCTGCCTGCGTGGGCTGGTGGTGGAAGACCTTTAGTACCGGTTGGTGATACCAACCGGTACTAAGTGTTCTGTTTTTTTTCCGCTTTTAATTAGGTTTTAGTTTTCCTCTCTATTTATTGTGTTTTCCATTCATTTCAAATTTATTTTACGGTGCTACATACTGTAAACATTAATTACACAAGTTGATGCATATATATATGTAATATAATATACAATATCTCATACACAATATATATACAAATGGAATTACACATCCATATATATTCTGGACTTATAACTTAATTAAGGCCCAAAACACGGCCGGGACTAGCTAGCTAGTGCTCCGGATGAAATCTCAGTTTTCTACTACTGATTTGCTGGCATTATTGAGGCGGCGGTAAGTAATAGTGCTCTCCGTTTACATCAATGACATGTTGAAGAAGAAATGCCGCAAATTCCTCTTCAAGTGCTATAAAGCGTTGCTCGGGTGAGAGCTTCGACATCATCTGCCAAACCTGGAGTTGTCTTTCACGTGCTCCTCTGCGACGTATACGGCCTTCGGTCTGGAAGCGAATGTTCTCGCAGAGGAAGTATCCACATAAATTTGTCCCCTGGTCTTGCTTCGCGCACTTTGCAAAAAGAATAGAATTCAATAAGATAATTAATAATCAAGCATGATAATGGTATTGAAACTAGAATTAAAGAGATGAGCGGACCTAGTAGTACTACTTAATTACCTGCATCTTTTTCCACTTTAGCTTCGGTTTCCATTGACGACCGTGATGGTTTTTTTCTATCATCTTTTTCCAAACACTACGCGGCAAAGAAAAAGAACGAAAGAGTTATTATAATTACTTTTGATATCAGCAAATAATGAAAGAAAGCGAGGTCGATAAAGATTGAAATTACCGGTCTATCATAAAATACAAGTCCACGTATGATTGTTCTCGTGTATCTAGTGAGTCGTACACTTGAACAAGTCCATCCGCGAGGATAATATGTAGGAGGATATAGTGGTCTCTGCGCAGAAGTTTATATAATAAAGCAGGCATGCATATAACTCATCAACTACACTTGACAGCGAGCTAGTAAGCAAAAATAGAATTTGTAGTATACAAGAGAGTAAACACTCACCCCATGTTGTAAGGAAATATTATAGTAGATTTGGTATTCATTAGTGCCTCTAGAAAATTTTCCAAGAGATCTTCTGTGTCCTTGGCATAATGTTTTACCACATGACCATTAACGGTATTTGGATCGATGAACCCAATGTCATCGATTCCCTCTTGTTTCAATTCCCACATCTTCAATCTGCATAATAGCGTAGAAAAGAACATATATAGTGAGGATAAGCCAATGAACGATATCTTAGCTAGAGACTTAAATTATTAAAGATATAAATCACTTACAGACAATAGCAACTGATGAGACTTTTGTCGATAGAGTCCATGTGGTATAACTGGAAAAGTTCTGAGAATTCAAGACATATGTCACATGCATTGACGTAATGCTCTTTCCTTACTTTGACCATGACCGTCGTCTCCCCTCGCTCTACTTCACGCAGGTACCAATCATGCAACCGTCGCATCGCAGTTGGTAGTTCCTTGTACTGCTCGGGTGTGACAAGTGGTTTTCCGACGGCATATTGCATTGCGTACTCAGTTGCACCGTACCCGCGGAATTCCTCGGTGCCAAGCATTTGGCCAAGAGTGAGACCTGCAGCCTCTACTTCTTCGAGGTCGATTGGGTTGCCTTGCACGTCGACTGGTTGGATTGATTGCTTGCTTGGATTGGTACTCACCTTGAGCGGAGAGATCGATTGCTTGGATTGTTCTCTGAGTTGGGGAACTGTTTTCCCGATAGTAGTACCACCTGTCGTTGATGCCGTACTTCCCGACTTCTTCCTTGGGCTGGGCCGACTTCTCTGCTCACTTGCCTTCTGAATCTGTCGCTCATAGTGTGTCGGCATACGCTCGACATATGCCGGGGGTCGATCAATAAAGTGTTCCATAAAGTGCTCCTGGACTTCCTTGGGTATTACCTCCTTTGGCGTCACGGTCTTCTTTGCAAAAAAGGCTTTCAATTGGCGGTCGCATTCAATTTCGTTTTCCTCTGGTGTCATGTCGTAAGGCAGCTTCCTTTTCGCCGGAGGCTCGGGTTTCTTCTTTGCTTTCCTCCGAAGAGGACTGCTGGTAGCCTTCCTCTTTTGGGAGCCCTGCTAGCGGGACCGCTGCCGGGGTGGAGTCGGCTCACGCGGCGGAGATCGATATCGATGATATGGACTCGCGTCGTGTTCCGTCCCGAGGTTGGGAGGACTGCTGGCGAGGTGGGGAGGACTGCTGGCGAGGTGGGACGCCTCTCGAGGTGGGGAGGACTGCTGGGGAGGTGGGGAGGACTGCTGGCGAGGTGGGGAGGACTGCTGGCGAGGTGGGGAGGACTGCTGGCGCTGCGATGCCTCTGGCTGGGATCCCTTGCGCTGGACATCGATACTCGGCGGAGCCGGTGGCCTTAGCGCCGTTTGTGGAAAGACGATGCAGTCCTTACTCCATAGAATGAGACCACGGCCGGCTTGTGCCAGTGTGGACTCCCCCTCACCTCCAGGGATGTCAAGCAATAGGTCATCATATGCTGGCTCTATTGCGTCCACCGCGACACAAGCATACCCAGCTGGAACCGGATTGCAATGCCAGAGAATACCAGGTGTATTTGGTAAAGCATAGCCCGTCGCGACCCGCACGGGTATGTTCTTCATTTTTTGGATTAGCTCACAAGATGTCTTCTCGGTGATATCATCCACGGGGGTGTGACCCAGCGGTGCCCCCGTGGAACCCACGCTGCTTTTCGGCAGTGTAGATAGGACGGGTTCCCCTGCCTCCTGCTGCGGAGTTTCCCTTTGCTGGGTCAGTAACTGTATCTGCCTCTGCTGCTGCTCGTACTTCTGTTCCAACTTTGAAAGTCGGTCTGCTTCCACCTTCTTTTTTCTCGAACGGCTTTTATAACTGTCCTTCCATCCCGCAAACCCCTCGTACCACGGAACAACGCCCATGCCTCGTGTTCGTCCTCCGTGTTCGGCATTCCCGAGGGCGAGTGTAAGCTCGTCGTTCTCTCTATCGGGGTGAAACCGTCCTTCTTGGGCAGCTTTTATTGCTTCAATCAACTCATGTGATGCATGCTTCAGACTGGCCAGTGCAATAATCTTCCCTGTTGCTGGGTCCAACTTTCCCCCATGCGCAAAAAACCAATTCCTGCACCTCTTGGGCCACTTGAAGGTTACTGGAGTGATCCCTTCAGCAAGCATCTTATTCTCTAATGCATCCCACTTAGGAATGGCTGAGTTGTATCCACCTGTCCCTAGTTTATGGTGATACTTTTTTTTCTTCGCATTTATCTGATTCTTTGCCGACTTCTCCATAGCAGCTTCCGATGTCTTGTACTCAATAAATGCGTCATAGTGATTCCTTACCTTCTCGTATATTCCTATGAATTTGGGCGCCTTCTGGCCTCTAGCGTTGTACTCGGTCCATAATCTTTTCTTCCAAGTCTGGAACGCGTCGGCCATCTTATGGAGAGCAAACTCCTTGACTTTGTTCCTTTGGCGCTCCGAGAGAGAATCTGGTAGGATGAAATGCTCCATGAGATCTCGCCAAAGGTCATCTTTAATTCTTGTATCGACATAATTCACTCCTGGTTTTGGGTTGTTTGGTTGAATCCATTCTTGCATTGTGATCGGGACTCCATCCCTAACAACCACTCCGCATTGACGCACAAATGTCCTGGCATTGGCATCAGGGTGAGTCGGTGCGCCATTAGGTATGAAAGCATCAAGATTGAGCTTTACGTTGCCGTCCAATATTTTGGCACCGCCTCGTACCTTTCTACTAGATTGGCTCGATCCGGAGGGCTGATAATTAAAAGAAAAAAGATTTGTTAATATATATATATATATATATATATATATATATATAAATCAATTAATACACATGTAATGATCACCAGAGGCTAATTTGTGTATATACCTCGCCGGACATTGTTAGTTGTTCCGGATTTTGGAACATAAGTTGTTCTTCCTCGGCCTCACATCCATCACCGTAATCGTTCAGATATTGTGAGCCGTCATCATCATGTGATTCACCCTGAAGGTCCGCTGGGTTTTCGGAGCAGCGTATCATGTCGAAGATGTCCTCTTCATGAGCTCTACCGGTATTGTCCATAGCTTAATAACTAATCCATAATAATATAGATAAAACAAATTAGTATTCAAATTAGCATGCATTCAAGAAGCAAAATAACTGATAGTTAATTAATAATGCATCATCGAATACATATATAGTAGTTCTTAGAAAAGATCTCATCTCATAATCTCGGGTAATTGTTAATACATCGGCTAATCCATCGATCTAGCTAATACATCATAATAATACATATATAGTAGCTAATATATCGATCTAGCTAGAACCCTAGTGCCCGGCGGATATCGGGGCGGGCGGTGGACACCCAAAGAGAAGGAACCATCACAGGAACATAGCTCCAGTGAGATCCCTGAAGAATCTGCCATGTATTGTCGGACCTGGCCTCCAAAGCTGCCATGTAGCGATGGACGTGCTCGTTCTCCTTGCTGACATGGTACTGTACCACCTCCGCGGGGGACTCAAGCCTCCGAATCATCCGTGGCCCATGCGGCCGCCACCACAGAACCTCCGGGTCGACGACGGGCTGGCTCCTCACCAAGCTGCGCCGCCCGGAAGGCAGCACCTCCCAGTACCAGCCCGGCGGAACCCAGTCCCTGACAGGGCCCCTCGGCTCAAGCAAGTGACCTTCTCCGGCGACTCGATGACGAGGATGCGGGATCGGCATCGTCGACGTCGAGAAGAAACACTTAATTATGAAAACAAATTAAATAAAACTTAGCAAAATTAACACTTAGCATCTAACAAATTAAATAACACTTAACAAATTAAATAACACTTAGCATCTAACAAAATTAACAAAATTAACACATACCCTAATAACCTAAGAACCTAACTAACTAACTAACTAAACTAACCTATCTAACTAAACTAACCTAACTAACTAAACTAACTAACTAACCAACTAAATAGGGGTGCTGTGTCGTGGTCGGGGTCGGGGTGTCGGGGGTGTCGGGGGTGTCGTGTCGGGGTAGGGGTGCTGTGTCGTGGTCGGGGGTGCCGTGTCAGGGTGTTGGGGTGTCGTGTCGGGGTCGGGGTGTCGGGGGTGTCGTGTCGGGGTCGGGGTGCTGTGTCGTGGTCGGGGGTGCCGTATCGGGGTGTCGGGGTGTCGTGTCGGGGTCGGGGTGTCGGGGGTGTCGTGTCGGGGTCGGGGTGCTGTGTCGTGGTCGGGGGTGCCGTGTCGGGGTGTCGTGTCGGGGTCGGGGTGTCGGGGGGTGTCGTGTCGGGGTCGGGGTGTCGGGGGTGCCGTGTCGGGGTGTCCCCTCGATCCTCGACCCCCGACAATCTAAATAAACCTAAACAAAATCTAGCGGGGGGGGGGGGGCTCCTCCTCCTCTCCTTCTTCTTCTTCTTCTTCTTCTTCTTCTTCTTCTCCTCCTCCTCCTCTCCTCTTTTTTCTTCTTCTTCTTCTTCTTCTTCTTCTTCTTCTTTTTTTCTTGTCCTCCTCTTCTTCTTCTCCTCCTCTCCTCTTTTTTTCTTCTTCTTCTTATTCTTCTTTTTTCTTCTCCTCCTCCTCTTCTTCATTTTCTTCTTCTTCTTCTTCTTCTTCTTCTTCTTCTTCTTATTTTTTCTTCTTTTCCTTTTTTCTTTTTCCTTTTTTTCCTTCAAGAACACATCGGTTTTCTCGACCCACTCTATTGTCACTTGATTCCGACGGATAAAACCATTCATCATATATACAAACATCATCATATATATATTCATCATATATACAAACATCATCAAATTCATCTAAAAACATCATCAAATTCATCTAAAAACATCATCAAATTTAACTACAGAACATAAACATCATCATATATTCATCATATATACAAACATCATCAAATTCATCAAATTCATATATACAAACATCATCAAATTCATCTAAGGGGCCTCACCGATGGGTCCCCGACGTAGCAGGACGGGGCAGCGGGGCAACGGACTGCTGGGCGGCGCGGGACCGTGGCGGGGGCCGACGGCAGGTCGGGGATGGGCCAGGACGGGGCGGCGGAGGGCGTGGCGGGGCAGGGCCGGAGCGGGGGCGGCGGTCGGCGGGTCGGGGAGGGGCTGGGGAGGAACGAGGCGGCGGAGGGCGTTGCGGGGCGGGACCAGAGCGGTGGGGCGGGACTGGGGAGGGGCGGGGCTGGCCGGGGCGGGGGCGGCGAGGGGCGTGGGCGGCGGCGAGGGCGACGGTGGCGAGGGCGACGGCGCGAGGGCGCGGGGGCTAATTTCGGCAGCCTGGCGGCGCAAACTGAGCTCTCCCGGTGCGTGGCTCGGCCCGGGACTAAGGGCGTTCCTATTTATACCACGCACCCCTTTAGTACCGGTGCGTGGCTCGCACCGGTACTAAAGACCCTTTAGTACCGGTGCTAGCCACGCACCGGTACTAAAGGTCCTCCCCAAAAAATGCGCGGGGCGGTGGACCTTTAGTACCGGTGCGTGGCTAGCACCGGTACTAAAGGTTTTTTAATTCAATATTCATTATTATTTTCAGGAAAACCCCTAAACTTTAAAAAATCATAGAAAAAAATCTATGACTCCAATGGAAATAAATAATATATGAAAAAATATCAGAAAAATATGAAGAATCTGTTTATGGCATTTCCATGCTTGTTTGAACAACTTCAACTGCTGTATAAGACAATTTGATTAAATGGCATTTGAAATGTCATATCTCGAGTTTGAAAAGCAGTATAAATGAACTCTGAAAAGGTTGTAACTTGGCATGACATCATAATTTCACCCACATAGCAACTTCTAAAGAGTTGAGAGGGTTACGGCAAAAACTGGATGCACTTTGTGTACAAACTGGACAATCTCTTTCGAACGGTTTGAACTCCAGACTTTTTGTGTGTTCAAAATGCACCATTCAAAGCCACATCATCAATTTTCAACCCTTTCTGAATTCATTTGGTATTTTTCACGCACTTACTGGCACTAGTACATAACAGGGCATTGGTCCAGGCCGGGCCAGCCCATTAGTCCCGGTTCACTCACGAACCGGGACCAATGGGGGCATTGGTCCCGGTTCGTGAGGCCAGGGGGCCGGCCGGGCCTCGTGGGGCATTGGTCCCGGTTCGTATGACCCCTTTGGTCCCGGTTCCAGACACAAACCGGGACCAATGGGCCTCGCTCCTGGCCCACAACCATTGGTCCCGGTTCGTGGCTGGAACCGGGACCAAAGGGGATCCTTTAGTCCCGGTTCCAGCCACGAACCGGGACCAATGAGATGCCTATATATACCCCCTCGCCAGCGAGCAGAGCACTCCACACTGCTCTGTTTTTCTGGCCAGCGAGGGGGGAGCTTTGTGGTGCTCTAGCTCACCTCCTATGCACATGAGGTGTTCGATGAAATGCCCGAGCCACACTTAAGCTTTCTGCTCTCGAAGCTCCTTGTCCAAGCTCCATTTTTCTGAAGATTTGTTTAGGTTTGACGGTCCGTCCTGTCCCATCCCCGTCCTCACCGCCGTCGATCGCCCGCGTCCATCTCGGCACCGGCACCACCGTGGTTAGCCTCTTATTCTTATCTTCTTTCTAAAAGAAAAAAGTTCTTACTTGTATCATTTAGATAGATACTTGTGTAATTTTCTTAGTTTTATTATTGTTTGTTATTATATAGTGCCATGGTCATGGTATCCGCCCACGTCGGCCCTCGTCCGGTCTATGATTCGGATGTGGTATATATTATCTTTTATAACTATTTGTTTTATTTAGTGTTTATGACAATTATGCCGACCAACGTGACATAGATTTTTTAATCTAGGAGGTATGTGAACCGGAAATTCCAACCGACATAGAAATTCTTGTCGAGAAGTTAAATTTGGTTGAAAAAGAAAACAATTACTTGAAAGAAAAATTACAAAGACTTGAAGAGGAGAAGATGAAGTTGGAGTTGCATGTTGCCGATGTCGTCGCCGATCACAAGATCAAGATGGATGCAATGCGCTTGAAGATTAGAAAGATACGAAAATATGCCATTGATAATGAGGCTTGGTATCATTATGCTGTTGGATCAATTGTTACCTTAGTTGCCATTATGATCGCATTTGTTGTTGCATTTAAATGTTTTACATAGTTGTATGTTAGTTTCAATTTATGTTTTAATTAGATGCTCTAGAGAGCTGTATGTTGTTCTATGAGAACTATGTGTGAACTTTATGTATTTATTTTTTCAATAATAACATTTGATCACTTCTCTATTCACTTCTCTATTCATTTGCCCTCGTCCGGTCTATGATTCGGATGTGGTATATATTATCTTTTATAACTATTTGTTTTATTTAGTGTTTATGACAATTATGCCGACCAACGTGACATAGATTTTTTAATCTAGGAGGTATGTGAACCGGAAATTCCAACCGACATAGAAATTCTTGTCGAGAAGTTAAATTTGGTTGAAAAAGAAAACAATTACTTGAAAGAAAAATTACAAAGACTTGAAGAGGAGAAGATGAAGTTGGAGTTGCATGTTGCCGATGTCGTCGCCGATCACAAGATCAAGATGGATGCAATGCGCTTGAAGATTAGAAAGATTAGAAAATATGCTCTAGAGAGCTATATGTTGTTCAATAATGAGAACTATGTATGAACGTTATGTATTTATTTTGGTCACTACTGTACTTTGGCTTTAATGTGTTGATGAATTTCTATTAATTTGGTCACTTCTCTATTCATGATATGCACGCAGATGAACCGGCAATGGATGTACGGTGACCGACGCACCTCCGAGTATATTGAGGGCCTGCATAATTTTCTCGAAGCGGCTGAGGCAAACAAGCAGAATGGTTTTATGCATTGTCCATGTACTGTCTGTGAGAATACGAAGGCTTTCTCCAACTATAAAACCCTTCACTTCCACCTGCTTCAGAAGGGTTTTATGCCACACTATAATGTTTGGACCAAGCACGGAGAAAGAGGGGTTATGATGGAAGACAACGAAGAAGAAGAGGATGACGACAACTACCCGCCCCCTGAATACGGTGATGCTGCAATGGGGGAAGCTGAAGATCAAGAGGAACCAGACGATGTGCCCGATGATGATCTTCGCCGGGTCATTGTTGATGCACAGAGAGAATGCGAAAGTGAAAGGGAGAAGTTGAAGTTCGATCGCATGTTAGAGGATCACAAAAAAGGGTTGTACCCAAATTGCGAAGATGACAACAAAAAGCTCGGTACCACACTGGAATTGCTGCAATGGAAGGCAGACAATGGTGTATCTGACAAGGGATTTAGTTCGCTTATGAAAATAATGAAGAATAAGCTTCCAAAGGATAACGAATTGCCCGGCAGTACGTACGAAGCAAAGAAGGTTCTATGCCCTCTAAGATACATGCATGCCCTCATGACTGCATCCTCTACCGCGGTGCGTACGAGGATTTGAACGCATGCTCGGTATGCGGTGCCTTGCGGTATAAGATCAGAAGAGATGACCCTGGTGATGTTGAGGGCCAGCGCACCGGGAAAAGGGTTCCTGCCAAGGTGATGTGGTATGCTCCTATAATACCATGGTTGAAACGTCTGTTCAGAAACAAAAAGCATGCCGAGTTGATGCAATGGCACAAAAAAGACCGTAAGAAAGACGGGAAGTTGAGAGCACCCGCTGACGGGTCGCAGTGGAGAAAGATCGAGAGAAAGTGGAGCGACTTTACAGGTGACCCGAGGAACGTATGGTTTGGTTTAAGTGCAGATGGCGTTAATCCTTTTGGGGAGCAGAGCAGCAAGCATAGCACATGGCCTGTGACTCTATGTATGTATAACCTTCCTCCTTGGTTGTGCATGAAGCGTAAGTTCATTATGATGCCAGTGCTCATCCAAGGCCCTAAGCAACCCGGCAATGACATTGATGTGTACCTAAGGCCATTAGTTGATGAACTTTTACAGCTATGGCATGGAAGAGGTGTACGTGTGTGGGATGAGCATGCACAAGAGGAATTTGACCTACGAGCGTTGCTGTTTGTAACCATCAACGATTGGCCTGCTCTCAGTAACCTTTCAGGACAGACAAACAAGGGATACCACGCATGCACACATTGTTTAGATGACACCGACAATATATATTTGGACAAATGCAGGAAGAATGTGTACCTGGGGCATCGTCGATTTCTTCCGACCAACCATCAATGTCGAAAGAAAGGAAAGCATTTCAAAGGTGAGGCAGATCACCGGAAGAAGCCCGCCCTCCGTACTGGTGATCACATACTTGATATGGTCAATGATTTACAAGTAATATTTGGAAAGGGTCCTGGCGGACTATCTGTTCCGACTGACGATGCGGGACGCGCACCCATGTGGAAGAAGAAATCTATATTTTGGGACCTACCCTATTGGAAAGACCTAGAGGTTCGCTCTGCAATCGACGTGATGCACGTGACGAAGAATCTTTGCGTGAACCTGCTATGCTTCTTGGGAGTGTATGGGAAGACAAAAGATACACCGGAGGCACGGGAGGAACAACAACGTGTGCATGAAAAAGACGGCATGCATCCAAAGCAGTATGAAGGTCCTGCCAGCTACGCTCTTACCAAAGAAGAGAAGGAAATCTTCTTTGAATGCCTGCTCAGTATGAAGGTCCCGTCTGGGTTCTCGTCGAATATAAAGGGAATAATAAATATGGCAGAGAAAAAGTTCCAGAACCTAAAGTCTCATGACTGCCACGTGATTATGACGCAACTGCTTCCGGTTGCATTGAGGGGGCTTCTACCTGAAAACGTTCGATTAGCCATTGTGAAGCTATGTGCATTCCTGAATGCAATCTCTCAGAAGGTGATCGATCCAGAAATCCTGCCAAGGTTAAGGAGTGATTTGGTGCAATGTCTTGTTAGTTTCGAACAGAGGATGTCATTGGGTTTTGTGTTGACTTCATTCCTGACCTTAAGAAGATTGGTCTCCCTCAATCACGGTATGAGGGGAGACTGACTGGAAAAGGCACGCTAGGAGCGGACTCAATAATATGTAGGGACGGGCATTCTTGGTCTCAAGCACACTACACAGTTCTACAGAATTCTACCTTGGTGACCCCGTATGTCGATGAACACAAGAATATTCTGCGCTCCAAACACCCGGAGCAGTGTGACGACTGGATTACATATGAACACATCAGGACTTTTGGCAGTTGGTTGCAAACACGTCTCATGGGTGACAACACTGTTTCTGATGAGTTGTACTCGTTGGCCAGGGGACCATCTTCGACTGTATTGACTTACAAAGGAAACGAGATAAATGGGAATACATTTTACACGATCGCCCAAGATCAAAAGAGCACCAACCAAAACAGCGGTGTCCGCTTTGATGCAACAACCAATAGGGGAAAGGACACATATTATGGTTACATAGTGGACATATGGGAACTTGACTATGGACATGATTTCAAGGTCCCTTGGTTTCAGTGCAAATGGGTCAATCTGTCTGGAGGCGGGGTACAGGAAGACCCACAGTACGGAATGACAACAGTGGATCTGAACAATCTTGGGTACACAGACGAACCATTCGCCCTAGCCAATGATGTGGCGCAGGTTTTCTATGTGAAGGACATGTCTACCAAACCGAGAAAAAGAAAAGATAAGGAAGCGAATACATCATACGATGAGCCAAAGCGCCACATAGTTCTTTCAGGAAAAAGAGACATCGTGGGATTGGAGGGCAAGACAGACATGTCTGAAGATTATGAAAAGTTTCATGAAATTCCTCCCTTCAAAGTCAAGGCTGACCCAAGCACCCTCTTAAACGATGAAGATTATCCATGGTTACGGCGCAATAAGCAAAGGACACAAGCGAAGAAAAAGTGAAGACTTTCTCTCCACAACTATATCATTGCAGTTACATGTGAAGAAATGAAATGCCTTTTGTAACAGATGAGTTTTCGTCCGAAACCCTGATACTTCGAAAGAGATTGTCCGTTTTGTACACGAAGTGCATCCAGTTTTTGCCGTAACCCTCTCAACTTTTAAGCACATGCTATGTGGGTGAAATGATTATACCATGCCAACTTTCAACCTTTTCAGAGTTCATTTGAAGTGCTTTTCAATTTCAAGGTTATTTAGCTCAAAAAAATCAGTAAGTGCATGAAAAATACCAAATGAAGTCAGAAAGGGTTGAAAATTGATGATGTGGCTTTGAATGGTGCATTTTGAACACACAAAAAGTATGGAGTTCAAATAAGTTCAAAAAAATGAAATCCCTTTGTAACAGATGAGTTTTCGTCTGAAACCATGATACTTCGAAAGAGATTGTCCGTTTTGTACACGAAGTGCATCCAGTTTTTGCCGTAACCCACTCAACTTTTTAGCACATGCTATGTGGGTGAAATGATGATACCATGCCAACTTTCAACCTTTTCAGAGTTCATTTGAAGTGCCTTTTAATTTCTTTCAAAACATCGTGGGAGTGGAGTTCAAAAAAGAATCAACTAAAAAGTTTTTATAAACCTCTAGTATTTTTGAAACTATAATTATATAAAAATTATGCAACTAAAATTATCAAAGTATTTTTTGTTCAAAACATTAATAGGAAAAAGAATATAATGATAAAACACACTGCAAATAAATAAAACAAAAAATAAAACAAAAATAAATAAAGCAAAAAACAAAACAAAAATAAATAAATGCAACTAAAATTATCAAAGTATTTATTTGTTTAAAAGAATGAACTAAAATAGTAGAAGAAAAATACTTGAAAAAAATTAAAAAATTAAAAAAAGCAAAAAACAAAACAAAAAACTGGAATTTTTTTTAAAAAAATGCCACATACTGGGCCCGCAGAAGGCCCAATAGGCCCACACGCAGTGACAGATTAGGCCCGGAGGCCTGCAGATGAGAGGAGCTCGAGAGGGTATGCGCGGCAGCGCTTATAAACCACTCTCGAGCTCTCTCGGCTAGCGAGGTGGGACTAAGAATTTGGCCCCGGGCAGCACCACCCTTTGGTCCCGGTTGGTTCCACCAACCGGGACCAATGCCTACCTTTGGTCCCGGTTGGTGCCACCAACCGGGACCAATGCCCACCTTTGGTCCCGGTTGGTGCCACCAACCGGGACCAAAGGTCCCTGTTTCCCGCCCTTTGGACTGACGAAAAGAGACCTTTGGTCCCGGTTGGTGGCACCAACCGGGACCAAAGGGAGGCATTGGTCCCGGTTGGTGGCACCAACCAGGACTAAAGGCTTTGCTATATAAGCCACCGCTTAGGAATTTTTCCCCAAATTCTCACATCTCCCCCGACGCCGCCCGGCTGCTCCTCGTCGCTGTCGCCGTCGCCGCCCGCTCCTCGTCGCTGTCGCCGTCGCCGCCCTCTCCCATCGTCGCTGTCGCCGTCGCCCTCTCCCATCGTCGCTGTCGCCGTCGCCGCCTAGCCCGGTCGCCGCCCGCTCCTCGTCGCCGCGCCTCCTCGTCGCCGTCGCCCTCTCCCATCGCCGCCCCCAGTGAGCACCCCGCCTTCCCCCGAGCCCTCGCCGTCGCGCCCTCCTCGCCGTCTCCGCGCGCGTGCCCCCCCGAGCCCGCCGTCCTCGTCGCCGGCCTCGTCGCCGGCCTCAAGCCATCGCCGCGCCCCCCCAGTGAGCCCCCTTTCCCATGGTCCCCTGCTCCCCGTCGCCGCGTGCCCCCGAGCACACCTCGTCGCCGGCCTCAAGCCATCTGCAACTGCTCTGTTGGAAACAATTAATTTTTCTGTTGTTTATATGATGATATATATATATATGATATGATGATATATATATATATATATATGAGATGTATGTTCATGTGGAGATGAGATAGATAGATAAATGGTCATGTGGAGATGAGATGTATGTTCATGTTTTTTTCATGTATATGTATATATGTTCATGTATATGTGTGTATATGTTATCCGGAATTAAAATATATGTTCATGTTGAGGGCGACGGGGAATTAAAATATATATAGATAAATGAGATGTAATTAAAAAGTCATGTATATGTTTATGTATATATGTTCATGTATATGTGTGTATATGTGTGTATATGTTATCCGGAATGTATGTCGTTGTCGATATAGCCCCTCCCCGATAACTTTGACATGAGGGGGGGAGGGGGGGGGGTCGATCGATAGGCCACCCAAACCCTAGAAAAAAAAATTCATACAGAAAACTCCGGTAATTGTGGCCTCCCGTCCCTCGATACCAACTCTCGAGGCCTCCCGTCCTTACCCGATAAACTCTCGAGGCCACCCAAACCCTAGAAGAAAGGCGTTGTCGATCTCCTACCCCCTCCCGTCCCTACCCTAGAAGTGTTGTCGAGGCCACCCCAAACCGGACGTCGGACATTCATGAGAGAGGCGGTCTGGACGTCGAACATTCATGTTTGTATATTAATTGCCATGTTGTAATATTTGCAGAAACTATGGATCCAAGAGACTTGGAACAAGAACAGTTGTTGGGGGACATAATCAACGGCGGCGGACGTGATATCTTGTCCTTTCTCAACGACACCGATGGTCTGGAAGGAGAGGATGACGGCTCCGGTGATCGAACAATGGAGGAGGAAGGACATGATCATGATGGCTCCGGTGACCGAATGCCGGAGGAAGAAGGAGACCATGATGACGGCTCCGGTGACCGAACGAAGGAGGGAGCTGTTGCAAAGTCCGGCGAGGTATATATATTAATTAAGCATGTGCTGACTAGCTAATTGATGCATTAATTGTTTTGGTATGTACATATATTAATTAACTCTTTTTTTTCTTTTATAGCCCTCCGGATCGAGCCAAACTTCGGTAACGAGACGAGGCCCGAAGAAGAGGTTGCGCAAGGAAGAAAGGTTCACGATCACAGCACTCGCGCGGGATGGCCATCCGATTGAACCCAAGCGGACCAAGGACGCATTTTCTGCTCAGTGCGGAGCTATTGTTAGGGACTACATCCCGATCAGCATCAAGCAATGGAATAAGCCTAAGGACGGCGCCCCTGATGGTGATTATGTCACCGATAGACAGAACGATGATCTTTGGACCGCTCTGAAGGCAAATTTCACCCTACCGCCAGAGGAGGATCCGAATAAGCCAGTTATAGAGCCACTGGTCAAGGCGTGTGCTCTTAAGAAGATGGCAGATCTATTCAGGAGGTGGAAGAATGAGTTGAAATCAAAGTTTGTCGACAAAGGGAAGACTCCAGAATTCACCGGCCGATTTGAGAAGATAGGTGATCACTGGCCCGCATTTGTGGCCTACAAGACATCGGACAAGAGTAAACAAATGTCAGAGACAAACAAGGTCAATGCTGCAAAGAAGCATATCACCATCACACGGGGTCAGGTGGCTACCTCAAAGCCCGACCGTTGTGGGACAAAGCTGAGAATGACCTGATGGCTAAAAACGTCGTACCACAGACATTCAACTGGCCAGACCGTTCAAGGACTTGGTTCTTTGGGGTTGGGGGAACTTTGGACCCTGAAACAGGGAAGTGCCGTTGGACGAACGAGCAACTTGCAATACCCATGAACAAGCTTCAGGAGTATATCACCGCAGCGCAGGAAGGGACGTTCATTCTCGACAGAGAGAAGGACGAGCTGACTGAGGCCCTAGGGAATGCTGAGCACCCTGGACGAACACGAGGCACACCAGGCTCCGTTCCGTGGAAGGTTGGGTTTCCCGATGCAGGCGGTTACAGAAGCCGGGAGAGAAAGAGGAAAGCGGAGCTGAGCGAAATTCAGAAGCTGAATGCAAGACTACAAAAGCTAGAGGAAGCTGAGAGCCAGCGAGCTATCGGCCAACCATCTCAGCGGCACGAAGCTACCCCAGAAGCTACCCCGCCATCTCAGCGGAGAAGCAGCGTCGCTTCCACGGAGCCCGTTCAGCCTGACTTCACGGCTCCTATCTACCCCGTGGATACTATCACGGAGGCTCAACATTGCGAGCTCATGACGAAATGGCGGAACCTCACTTTGAAGGCGGCTGTCGGCTCTGTTGCACCTCCTCAACCCAACGAAACTTTTCACTGCTCACCGATTCCACATGGCTATGCTGTTGTGATGGTGGATGAAGTAATTGAGGGATTTGAGGAGCTCGAGCTTGACCGGCCTACAGGTGAAGGAGAGAATAAGCTGGCTCGTGCTCTGAGGAGTACATGTCTATGGCAGAAGGAGTACATCAAGCTTCCAAACTGGACGCCTCCTCCGCCTCCTCCTCCTCCTCATGCGAATCAGGGCTCTCCGCCTCCTCCACCTCCTCCTCCTCCGACGAATGATCAGGGCACACCGCCTCCTTCTCCGGCTCCTCCGACGCGTGAGGGCACTCCGCCTCCTCCTTCGCCTACTCCGACGCGTGAGGGCCCTCCGCCTCCTCCTTCGCCTACTCCGGCACGTCGGAGCAGTACGCCTCCTCCTCAGCCTCGTCGGCAACGGCAGAAGACAGACGCCGCCACTCCGGCTCCTCCGGCGCGTCGGAGCACTCCGCCTCCTGCTCCGCCTCGTAAGCAACGACGGAAGAGAGACGCCGCCGCTCCGGCGGCTAGCAGTACAAGAAGAGGCGGGAGGGGATACAGATACGGTCCATCTCTCAAGCCTATGGAAAAGTTACCATATGAGAGGACCGAGTCTGAAAACGAGGAGATATGTCAGGAGCAATTGAGGGCCCATTTTGCAAAGAAAACTCCACCTCCGAAGGAGAAGCTAGATCCGGTGAAAGTGATGCGCACTATCGATGCCCTGAAGCGACCACCACCGCCGCCGCCGGATTCCAACTATGAGCGCTGTGTTCAAAAGATATATCAAGACGCGCGGCGGTCGGGAAGTACTTCCAGTGATGCAAGGTTAGCAAAACGAAGAAGTGGGAAAAAAATTCCCCAGCTCGGCGAACAGGCGAACCAATCGTGCCCCCCGCTCAAGGTGTCTAGCGATTTCGTCGCTAATCATCCGGGGATGGTGCCCGGTACCAATCCTGGTGATTACCTGAGCGATGATGTACAGTTTGAGCCGTTGGAGGTGGACGAATTCAAGTACCGGTACGGGCATCCTCTCGTGAAACCTGATCATCCTCCTCTAACAACGATGTTGCGAACATTGCATGAATGGTACATGAAAACCTGCCGCGAGTCAGGGAGGGATTCTTTGACGCTGAAGATTAAAGAGGAGCACGACCTTGTTGGAATGGATCAGTTGAATGTTGATTTTGTGGAGATATTCCAGTTATACAATCAAAAGGCCATCGACAAATCAATCGTGACTTGCTACTGTCTGTAAGTACTACTTCTGTAATTAAGTCTCTCTCTATATATAGCTCAGCTCTTTCATTGCATGTATATATAATTATCCTCACTATATTATGCAGATTGAAGATCGTCGAACGCAGAAAAGCACAAATGTATGACATTGGGTTCATTAACCCAGATTTCATACATGAGTATACGGTTAAAAACAATGTCACAGACACCGAGGACAACTTGCTACAATCGTTGCTTAAAAATCAAAACAAAGGGACAATACTCTTTCCTTATAACTGCACGTGAGTGTTACTGTCTTGTGCATATTCGGTTTCCCTTATTACTCGAGGTTATAGTAATGTAATTGATGAGTTATGCATGCGTGCGCAGGTACCACTTTATTCTGCTAGAGATTAAGCTTGACCGGGGAGTAGTAATCGTCTTAGACTCGAAACGAAAAGATCCCCAGGAATATGCGGGCATAACTGAAATGCTCCAGAAGTAAGTTCAATCGATCATTATCGCGTCATATCGGCAACTTTGTTCATTTCCTGATATCAAGTAATTATTTTCTTTGTCTGGCAGGGTTTGGAAAGAGTTCACCGCAATTGTTCCGGCACTGCCGAGGGAGCTGCGATTTACATACCCGAAAGTAAGTACTACTAGCTAGTTCCGCGCATCTCCCATTGATTCTAGTTCCATCAATACCATTTATCATGCTTGATTATCAGTTTGATTGAACTCTATTTCTCGTAAAGTGCTTGTGGCAGGAAAAAGGGAATGATTTATGTGGATACTACGTTTGCGAGTTCATCTACAACGCGACGACCCCTAAGCGGGGCTACTCTGAAAAAGAATTTCAAGTGCGTAAGCAATAATATTCACAACTTTATTTTATTACCATGATTTGTGTTGAGTTTCATTCATATATATGTATTGACCCCCTTCTTCAAATAAGACGTGGCAGATGTGGGATGAACTCCTACCACATGATCGCATACGAGCAATTCAAGAGGAATTGGCGGGATTCTTTCTTGACCACGTCATAAATAAAGCCGGAGAATACCATCTGGAATTTGAAATTAAATGTTAGGGATTGTAAGAGATCTTATATTGTATATATGTAGCTAGTAGCATCGGATAGATATACGAAAACTTGTTGTTCGACCAATCTCTCGGAGAAAGAGAGGTGGATCACTTCTCTGTGTATATGTTCATGACGATCTTGTGTACTTAATGGTTCCTTCATTTGCTTACTAGCTAGCGTGTCGAGTTCTCTCTATAGTAGCTACCGTCGACCAAGCACGGAGAAAGAGAGGACACTTCTCTCTATTAGCTAGCTAACATAATATGAAACACCTCAATTAACCCTACAACCCCCCCCCCCCCCTAAACCCCCCTTTCAAAAAAAAACAAAAACCCCAGTGCCTTTTGGTCCCGGTTGGTGTTACAAACCGGGACTAAAGGTCCTCCTGCCCGGGCTCCCCGCGGCGGCCACGTGGACGGCCTTTGGTCCCGGTTCGTAAGCGAACCGGGACTAAAGGTTTTGGGCTTTAGTCCCGACCCTTTAGTCCCGGTTCCAGAACCGGGACAAAAGGCCCTTACGAACCGGGACAAATGGGGGTTTTCCTACTAGTGTGGTTTTTTTGAGCTAAATGACCCTGAAATTGAAAAGCACTACAAATGATGTCTGAAAAGGTTGAAACTTGGCATGGTATCATAATTTCACCCACATAGCAAGTGCTAAAAAGTTGAGAGGGTTACGGCAAAAACTGGATGCACTTCGTGTACAAATTGGACAATCTCTTTCGAAGTATGAGGGTTTCGGACGAAAACTCATGTGTTACAAAGGGATTTCATTTTTTTGAACTTATTTGAACTCCAGCCTTTTTGTGTGTTCAAAATGCACCATTCAAAGCCACATCATCAATTTTCAACCCTTTCTGAATTCATTTGGTATTTTTCACGCACTTACTGATTTTTTTGAGCTAAATGACCCTGAAATTGAAAAGCACTACAAATGAAGTCTGAAAAGGTTGAAACTTGGCATGGTATCATAATTTCACCCACATAGCAAGTGCTAAAAAGTTGAGAGGGTTACGGCAAAAACTGGATGCACTTCGTGTACAAACTGGACAATCTCTTTCGAAGTATGAGGGTTTCGGACGAAAACTCATGTGTTACAAAGGGATTTCATTTTTTTGAACTTATTTGAACTCCAGACTTTTTGTGTGTTCAAAATGCACCATTCAAAGCCACATCATCAATTTTCAACCCTTTCTGAATTCATTTGGTATTTTTCACGCACTTACTGATTTTTTTGAGCTAAATGACCCTGAAATTGAAAAGCACTACAAATGAAGTCTGAAAAGGTTGAAACTTGGCATGGTATCATAATTTCTCCCACATAGCAAGTGCTAAAAAGGTGAGAGGGTTACGGCAAAAACTGGATGCACTTCGTGTACAAACTGGACAATCTCTTTCGAAGTATGAGGGTTTCGGACGAAAACTCATGTGTTACAAAGGGATTTCATTTTTTTGAACTTATTTGAACTCCAGACTTTTTGTGTGTTCAAAATGCACCATTCAAAGCCACATCATCAATTTTCAACCCTTTCTGAACTCATTTGGTATTTTTCATGCACTTACTGATTTTTTTAAGCTAAATGACCCTGAAATTGAAAAGCACTACAAATGGACTCTGAAAAGGTTGAAAGTTGGCATGGTATCATCATTTCACCCACATAGCATGTTATAAAAAGTTGAGAGGGTTACGGCAAAAACTGGATGCACTTCGTGTACAAAACGGACAATTGAGCATCATCCTTTCCCCTGCACAGCCCGACGGTGGCTCGTGAGTGCCCGCATATGAAATGCACCGTCGGACCGTTTGCAGGGAATCCGAATGATTTGTATTCAGTCGATGAACTAAAGGATTTCTAGATAGATCAACAAAACACACGGTTTCCCCTGCATACAGCCCGACGGTGGCTCGTGAGTGCCCGCATATGAAATGCACCGTCGGACCGTATGCAGGGAATCCGAATGATTTGTATTCGGTCGATGAACTAAAGGATTTCTAGATAGATCAACAAAACACACGGTTTCCCCTGGATACAGCCCGACGGTGGCTCGTGAGTGCCCGCATATGAAATGCACCGTCAGACCGTATGCAGGGAATCCGAATGATTTGAATCCGAATGAGTACACACACTAAGTGTCGAACATGTCCGAGAGGTGGGTTATATATAGGGTCGTGTGCCTCTTTAGTCCCGGTTGCTAGCACGAACCGGGACTAGTTATAGTGCTGATCCAACAGCTCACAAGCGCTTGAAAGAAACACACGATCCGTGTGCTTCTTCCTGATTGGTACGACCTCGGTCCTGGGAGTGGCTAAAATTTAGTCCCACCTCGCCAAGCGAGAGGGACTCGCAGCGGTTTATAAGCCCTGAGTGCAGAGACGATGAAGCGAGAGGTGCAGGCCTTGAGGAAATGGTGTAGACTGCACGGAGCTATCTGCAGTTTCTCAAGGCCTGACGGTGAAGCCGGTCACATCCCAGAGTGGGATCTCGCGGTGTAAGACTTTTTCTGCGTGTTTGTCCCTTGCTTATGATTGCGCCGTAACCATGGAGAATCTTCATCATTTAACAGGATGCTTGGGTCAGTCTTCACTCTGAAGGGAGGGATTTCATGAAACTTTTCATAATCTTCTGACATGTCTGTCTTGTCCTCCACTCCCACAATGTTTCTTTTCCCTGAAAGAACTATGTGGCGCTTTGGCTCATCGTATGATGTATTCGCTTGCTTATCTTTTTTTCTCCTCGGTTTGCTAGACATGTCCTTCACATAGAAAACCTGAGCCACATCATTGGCTAGTACGAATGAGTCGTCTGTGTATCCAAGATTGTTGAGATCCACTGTTGTCATTCCGTACTGTGGGTCTACTAGCTGTACCCGGCTCCAGTATATTTGACCCATCTCCTCTATGTAACCATAATATGTGTCTTGAAAGTTGTTTGCATCATAGCGGACACCACTGTTTTGGTTGGTGCTCTTTTTATCTTGGGCGATCGTGTAAAATGTATTCCCATTTATCTCGTACCCTTTGAAAGTCGTTACAGTCGAACTTGGTGTCTTGGCCAACCTGTACAGTTCATCTGGAACATCGTTGTCATTGATGAGCTTTGTTTGCAACCAACCGGCAAAAGTCTCCATGTGTTTACATTCAATCCAGGGGTCAGACTGCTCTGGGTTCTTGGACCGTACAATATCCTTGTGTTCCTCCATATATGGAGTCACCAAGGTGGAATTTTGTAGAACCGTGTAGTGTGCCTGAGTGAAAGAATGCCCGTCCATATTTATTGCTTCTTTCTTTCCTAATGTGCCTTTTCCACCCAGTCTCCCCTCATGCCGCGATTCAGGAAGACCAATCGGCTTAATGTCAGGAACAAAGTCAACACAAAACTCAATAACCTCCTCTGTTCCATATCCCTTGGCGATGCTTCCTTTTGGCCTAGCACGGTTATGAACATATTTCTTTAAGACTCCCATGAACCTCTCGAAGGGGAACATATTGTGTAGAAATACAGGACCCAGAATGTTAATCTCTTCGACTAGGTGAACTAGAACTTGCGTCATAATATTGAAGAAGGATGGAGGGAACACCAACTCGAAACTGACAAGACATTGGACCAGGTTATTCTGTAACCTTGGTAGGATTTCTGGATCGATTACCTTCTGAGAAATTGCATTGAGGAATGCGCATAGCTTCACAATGGCTAATCGAACATTTTCCGGTAGAAGCCCCCTAAGTGCAACCAGAAGTAATTGCGTCATAATCACGTGGCAGTCATGAGACTTTAGATTTTGAAATTTTTTCTCTGCCATATTTATTATTCCCTTTATATTCGAAGAGAAGCCAGACGGGACCTTGATACTGAGCAGGCATTCAAAAAAAAATTCCTTCTCTTCTTTCGTAAGAGCGTAGCTGGCAGGACCTTGATACTGCTTTGGAGGCATGCCGTCTTTTTCGTTAATTCTTTGCTTGTCCTCCCGTGCCTCCGGTGTATCTTTTGTCTTTCCATACACGCCCAAGAAGCCTAGCAGGTTCACACAAAGATTCTTCCTCACGTGCATCACGTCGATTGCATTGCGGACCTCTAGGACTTTCCAATATTCAAGTTCCCAAAATATAGATTTCTTCTTCCACATGGGTGCGTGTCCATTGGCGTCATTCGGAACAGATTGTCCGCCAGGACCCTTTCCAAAGGTTACCTGTAAATCCTTGACCATATCAAATATATAATCACCAGTACGGAGGCCAGGCTTCTTCCGGTTATCTGGCTCACCTTTGAAATGGTTGCCTGCCTTTCTTAAGATATGCTTGATCGGTAGAAATCGACGATGTCCCAGGTACACATTCTTCTTACATTTATCCAAATATATACTTTCAGTATCATCTAAACAGTGCGTGCATGCATTGTATCCCTTGTTTGTTTGTCCTGAAAGGTTACTAAGAGCAGGCCAATCATTGATGGTTACAAACAGCAACGCTCGTAGGTCAATTTCCTTCTGTGTGTGCGCATCCCACACACGTACACCTGGTTTTTTCCACAACTGTAGAAGTTCATCAACTAGTGGCCTTAGGTATACATCAATGTCGTTGCCGGGTTGCTTAGGGCCTTGGATGAGCACTGGCATCATAATGAACTTCCGCTTCATGCACAACCAAGGAGGAAGGTTGTAGATACATAGAGTCACGGGCCAGGTGCTGTGACTGGAGCTCTGCTCCCCAAAAGGATTCATGCCATCTGTACTAAGACCAAACCATAAGTTCGTTGCGTCAGCTACAAAGTCCTCGAACTCCCTCTCAATTTTTCTCCACTGCGACCCATCAGCGGGTGCTCTCAACATCCCGTCTTTCTTACGTTCTTCTTTGTGCCATCGCAACAACTTGGCATGCTCTTTGTTTTGGAAAAAACGTTTCAATCGTGGTATTATAGGAGCATACCACATCACCTTGGCAGGAACCCTCTTCCTGTGGCGTTCGCCCTCCACATCACCAGGGTCATCGCGGGGGATCTTATAGCGCAGTGCACCGCATACCGGGCATGCATCCAAATTCTCGTACTCCTCACCGCGATAGAGGATGCAGTCATTAGGGCATGCATGTATCTTCCGCACCTCTAATCCTAGAGGGCAGACAACCTTCTTTGCTTCGTACGTACTTTCAGGCAATTCGTTATCCTTTGGAAGCATCTTCTTTATCATTATCAGCAATTCTTGAAATCCCTTGTCAGTTACACCATTCTTCGCCTTCCAGCGTGGTACCCAGCTTTTTCTGGTCATCTTCACAATTTGGATACAATAATTTCTTGTGATCCTCTAACATACGTTTCAACTTCAACCTCTCCTTGTCACTTTCGCAGTTTCTCTTTGCATCAGCAAAGACCCGACCCAAATCATCAGCGGGCTCATCTGATGCCTCTTCTTCAGCTTCCCCCATTGATGCCTCTTCTTCAGCATCCCCCATTGTTGTATCGGCGAAAGGATAGTTGTCATCATCCTGTTCTTCTTCATTGTCTTCCATTATAACCCCTCTTTCTCCGTGCTTGGTCCAAACATTATAGTGTGGCATGAAACCCTTCTCAAGCAGGTGGACGTGAAGGGTTTTTGAGTTAGAGTAATTCCTATCATTATTATAGTCAAGACATGGACAACACATGAAACCATTCTGCTTGTTTGCCTCAGCCACACGAAGAAAATCATGCATGCCATTAAGAAACCCTGGACTTAGTCGGTCATCGTACATCCATTGCCGGCTCATGTTCACTACACAACATCGAAGTGACCAAATTAATACAACTTCATCATCACATTACAACCAAAAGTAGAGCTAGCAGTGACCAAATGTTACTGCAAATAATAGATACTTATAGTTCATACATACATCTCATAAAACAACATACAACTATCTAAAACATGTAAATGCAACAACAAATGCGATCATAATCGCAACTAAAGTAACAATTGAGCCAACGGCATAATGATACCAAGCCTCTTTATCAATGGCATATTTTCTAATCTTTCTAAGCTTCAAGCGCATTCCAGCCATCTTGTTCTTGTGATCATCGACGATATTGGCAACATGCAACTCCAATCCCATCTTCTCATCTTCAGTTCTTTTCAATTTTTCTTTTAAATGATCAATTTCTTTTTCAGCTTGTGTTAATTTCTCGAGCAGAATTGCATAGTCGGTTGGCATTTCTGGTTCAACTACTTCCTATAGATAAAAACATCTACGTCAATTTGGTGGCATAATTAATTGTCATAGACATTAGATGATGTGTGACATAGTTATAAAAGACAACGACATACCACATCTGAATCATAGACTGGACGAGGGCCGACGTGGGCTGATACCATAACCATAACACTATAGAATAACTAACAATAATACAAGTAAGTAAATCGTACACGCAGCTATCTAAATCATACAAGTAATTTTTTTTAACAAAAAGGTTTTAAGAAGAACAAGAGGCTCACCAAGGTGGCCGGTGCCGCGACGAGACGGTGCGGACGATCGACGGTGGTTAGGACGGGGATGGGAAGGCACCAAATAAACCACACCTACACATATGCAACCTAACAAGTTAATTTGAGCTCAAATTGCATATAAATCAAATAAACTCCCACATAATGACCACTCCTCCAAAACCTAGCTAAAACCCACAAATCACATATCTTTGAGCATACCACAAGCTAATCTAGCAATGAGAGATGAAGGAGCAAAGTTGCTAACCTTTATGAACACTTGGATAGATGGGGTGCCTTTAAATCTTGACAAATCCTTGGCAAAATGGAGGATGAGCTTCGAGCAAGAAGAAGAACAGGGGAGAAAACAGAGAAATGAGAGCCCCTTCGATCTCGGCTGCGGACGAAGCGTATATGTAGGAAGTCTTTAGTACCGGCTGGTGACATCAACCGGTACTAAAGGTTGCACTTTAGTACCGGTTGGTGTCACCAGCCGGTACTAAAGGTGCAAGCGGGGCCCAAGTCTGACCAACAGCCTGCCACGCCCCCTTTAGTACCGGCTCGTGACACGAACCGGTACTAAAGATCGCTCACGAGCAGGTACTAAAGATCGCCCTGCTCCTAGCCGTTGGAGCCGGCACGAACCAGGACTAATACCATCTTTAGTACCGGCTCGTGACCAGACCGGGACTAATGCTCGGGACGAAAGGTCTGTTTTCTACTAGTGTTATCTCCTATCATACCAACTGCTTAGCATAGGTGGATCAGTGAACCCCCTGAGACCCCCTTAGTATCAGTTGCCCCTGCTTGATCATCGACGACTCGACGACTTGAAGACAGAAGACTCGGTCAACTGACCGACGAGCCAGACCCCTCACATCACCGCACACCCCTTTAGTATGGCACTGCAGAGCTACCATCGAGTGTCGAGGGTGATACCTCACTTAGCACTCCCGATGTTAATTCTGTAGCGTAGTTATCGGTCATGAGTATCGAGGGTGATTCCTCCTTCCCATTTACCGGTAACGACTCTTGTCATACACTTACCTCGAGTGGGATCCCTCGAGGGTGATTCCTCGGATCTCCAATTGGTGTATAGACACACGGTTACTATGACCAGGTACAGATACTTGTTTAAAGTCGGGTCGGCCCCAAGGGTACCCGTGAGAGATATTGGTGGGATGCGCCGCAAGGCATCCGAGATACTTGGTGGAGTGCGCCGGAAGGCACTCGAGTGTTCTTGGCGGGGCGACGGACTGCACTTTTGGTTCGAGCTTGCCCCGCACTAATAAATTGCTAATGGGTTGAGTATTTAATCTGAGTTAGGTCATTGGCCTTATACGCACTAACCACCACGCGGGGTAATCAGTATGGGCTGCTCGGCGGCGTACATTCTCCCGAAAGCTCTTCAGATGCCACATTTTTCGACTCGCGCCCGGGTTGGTCGGGAATGCATGGCGCTTGTTACTAAGGCATGCTAGGACTGCTCCCAGCCGAGGGCGTAACGTGCAGGATGGTGAGGGTGATGGCCCAAGACCCCGAGCCATTAGGATGTAGACCGGCGTGCTGGCCTCTCTGTTGAGCCTAGGTAGGACTACGTCATGTCGATATGTCGAGGCCGGGTATTGACCAGAAAATCGTATCCGGCCGTAGCTTATCGAGCGTGTTGGGGATTGTGGTGCACCCCTGCAGGGAAGTAAACTATTCGAATAGCCGTGTCCACGGTAACAGGACGACTTGGAGTTGTGCTCTGACCTACTACAACTATAATCATAAACTAATTAAAATTGAATTGTGGCTCCGGGATTGCTTCCTCGCAGGGAGTCGAGGAAGGATCTCTGGGCGTGTTACTTAATAAAATTGTTCAACAATATGACTATATATGAGCTGCAGGTATACTCTCTTCTCATGCTGCAAGATGCTGAAGATGCTAGTCTTCGATAGGACTAGGCCTTCTTCCCTATTCTGGCATTTCTGCAGTCTAGTCCAAAGATATAGCCGCATTCCTTTGATACTGGTTCATATCTAGCATAGATCTGATGTAAGTCTTGCGAGTACTTTGGATGAGTACTCACCGTTGCTTTGCTCCCCTTTTCCCTTGATACGATGCCGCGTCCAGACGAGGGTGCCCAGGAGTCGCAGGATCCAGCCTTCCCCGTGGACGACTACAGCTACCCCGATGGAGGTTTCTGCTACCAGGATGGAGCCTGCTACGACGTGGACTTCTCCGACGTTCATGAGTAGTTAGGAGGTTCCCAGGCAGGAGGCCTCGCCTCTTTCGATCCGCTATTTTAAGTTTGTGCTAGCCTTCTTAAGGCAAAACTTGTCTAACTCTATGTCTGTACTCAGATATTGTTGCTTTCGCTGACTCGTGCTTGTCGAGCTTTATATTCGAGCCCTCGAGGCCCCTGGCTTGTAATATTAAGCTGTATGACTTTATATTTGTGTCTTTTGTCGTGTTGTGATATTAATCAGTGAGTCCCTAATCTTGGTCGTACGCACTGTGTGCATGATTAGCGTACGGACAAGAATGGGGGCGTCACAAGTTGGTATCAGAGCCGACTGCCTGTAGGTAGCCCCCTTTCCAACTCCTTGGCCGAAGTTGAGTCTAGTCAAAGAAAACTATTTTACTAACTTGGCTGTGTGGCTTACGGGCCCACGTCGCCAATCGGGTGGTATTAGGATCTTTTATTCCTCGTCTATACTCTGGGATTCTGATCTCTCTCCTCTTCGGGTTAAAGATTTTACTAAATCTAACATTAGGTTCTCGTGATCACATCCACCGGAGAGTTGTTTCATCGATAATTGTCTTCTTTGGAGTCATGATGCACACACTGTCATTTGACATCTTGAATCTTCTTGTTACAGATGCGTCCTTCTAGGCAGATCGTCCGTCTGACCTTTGCGCATGAGACGTCTGGGTTCCCGGCCATTCTGAACGGTCTCATGAAGACACTGGGTTATCGTTGGTACCCCGAGTACACTGTTTACCAGGAGTACCACGAGTTCAACCAGACACAGTATGAGGCCGAGATGGTTATCTGGGATAAGCATGATCGTACCAGAGATGGTCTGCACACCTTTCGCGGCATTGGAGTGACTGTTGAGATGGCAGTACAGGATGCTGCCTATGCTGCTATTGTTCGCCTCCGAGCAGCGAACCCCAGCTTGGAGGATTCGGTATACCGGTACATTCCGTATACCCCTGCTGGAGTTGATACTGCGGCCGACGCGGAGGTCTTGATTCCTTTCACTCCGCAGCGTACTGATCGATCCTACACTGCTGTTTGCGCCCCCTACGTGAGTCGTCGCTACGACCCACGGGTTCTGATGCAGTACACTGAGGCACTGGATCGCACCGTTAGGGCTCTTAACTTTGAGCTATACGCCACCCGTGCTCGTCTTTACCAGGCTTTGGAGCAGTTGAGGCCTGCAGTCATTGCGGGAATGCATACAGAGTTTGTGCTTCACCCGCGTCCGACTGTGTTTCCTCCAGGACTTGAGTGGCCTGCTGTTACAGGTCGCGCTCCCGCACTTGGACCGAGGCTCCCTGTTGATATGCAGGTACTGCATCAGGGTGTACACGGGATGCAGTACTCCAACACCAGATTTCAGAGTCACCTGCAGTTCCCCGGCTACTTTCGTTGTCCCCGACGCTGATGCGTTGTTGTATCCCTCCATCACGTGCCTGCGTGCCACCTAGTTGTTTAGGGTGATTTCATGCCGGATCTATCGTCTATATTGTAACGAACTTATGGTTTGTAATAGACTTATGTATGGATCTGTATGATGAAATCTGAGCTGCTATGTCGTAATTGTTGCACTTCCTTCTTTGTGCAATTTACTTCATGATTGATTCATTGAGTTTGCATTTACAAAATACTAAACTACCACTGTTATTAATTTGACAGAATGGTTAGGCCAGCTGGTCGTGGTCGTGGTACGCCTGAGCCACCACCACCACCACCACCACCGAACTATATGGCTGCTATGATGCAACAGTTTGAACTGAATCGCCAGTTTATGCAAGGACTGATGGACCATTTCCCAAGGCCGAACATGGATCAACCGCCAGCCCCAGTGACGCTGCAAGACTTCATGCGACTCAACCCTACGGTTTTCCGCAGCTCAACTCAGCCGCTCGACGCAGATGACTGGCTCCGTGACATCACCTATGAGCTGGAATCTTCAGGCGCCCCAGAGGCTAGCTATGTCACCTTTGCCTCGTATTTCCTGAAGGGTTCTGCTGCTCAATGGTGGGACAGCCACAGGCGCTCTCAGCCTGTTGGAACAATCATCACCTGGCCGGAGTTCCAAGCTGCTTTCCATGCTCGCCACATTCCTCAAGGAATAATGGACCGGAAGAAGCAAGAGTTCCGCAATCTTATCCAAGGCAACAAAACTGTGGACGCTTATCAGCGGGATTTTCTGGACTTGTCCCGTTATGCTGAAGAGGACCTACCCACTGATGCTCGCAGACAGGAAAAGTTTCGTGAAGGGCTTCACCCAGATGTTCACCTGGCCCTTCTGGCTCATGAATTCCCGAACTTCGCCACCTTGGTGAATAAGGCTATCCAGGTAGAAACAGGTCTGCAGAGGTACAAGGATCACACTAAGCGCAAGATTGACGTGGGTTCATCTTCGGGCCCACGTCCTCAGAAGCAAAGGATCTGGATCCCCAACAACTACCGTCCACCTGTTTATGCACCGAGGCCATCCTATGTGGCGCCTCGTCTGCCCCCTCCACCGCCAAGACAGCCTAGAGTTGTACCGCCAAGAGCACCTCAGCCTCCACCATCCCGTCCTGAGGATGGGCTGTGCTTCAAGTGTGGACGTCCGGGACACCGTGCCAGAGAATGCATGCAGAATCAGAATCAACTTGCACTGCCTTACAACCATCCCCGCAACAACAACGCCAGGCCTAACACTGGTCGTGCTCGGGCTAACAATGTTGATCTGAATGAAGTTCAAGATCAGCCTTCTACTGTGATGGGTACACTTCTTGTTAACTCAATACCCACATCCGTATTATTTGATACTGGGTCATCACATTCATTCATGTCGGAAGAATTTGCATCTAAGCATGGCCTTAGGAGCGAGAACATGAACATTCAAATAATGGTATCCACCCCCGCGGGAAATTGTCAGACTTCTATGGTATGTCCCAATGTCGCCGTTGAGATCGAAGGACTAGAGTTCCTCGTCTCGCCCATTGTATTGGCGTCTTCCAATATTGACTTACTCTTGGGAATGGAGTGGATGATAGCACATAGTGCTTCAGTCGTTTGTGCCACTAAAACCGTGCATCTTCTGCACCCTTCCAACGAGTTAGTGGTTCATACCGCTCGTCTTGTTCGTAATGCCGAGACCCAGATTCATTTCATGAACGCATTGAATGCTTCACCTCTTGAAGGGATTGAAGGCATTCCAGTGGTTCGAGACTTCCCAGATGTGTTTCCGGAAGAGCTTCCAGGCATACCCCCTGCTAGAGCAGTCGAGTTTGTCATCGACTTGGTACCTGGTACCACTCCTATAGCTAAGCGGCCTTATAAAATGCCTCCTCATGAACTTCTTGAGCTTAAGGAAGAAATTGACAAATCGCTTCGCAAGGGTTTTATTCGTCCTAGTTCCTCAGCTTGGGGAGCACCTTCTCTCTTTGTCAAGAAGAAGGATGGCACGAATCGGTTAGTTCAAGATTACCGGCCTATCAACCAGGCAACAATTCAGAACAAATATCCGCTTCCTCGGATCAATGACCTGAATGATCAGCTTGCTGGATCGTGTGTGTTCTCTAAACTTGACTTGAGGTTGGGTTATCATCAAATCCGTGTTCGTGAAGAGGATATTCCAAAGACAGCATTCGTTACTCGTTATGGTTCATACGAGTACACCGTCATGTCTTTCGGCTTAACCAATGCCCCCGCAACCTTCTCTCGGTTGATGAATTATATCTTCATGGATTATCTCGACAAGTTTGTCGTGGTATATTTGGATGACATTCTGGTATTCTCCAAGAATAAAGAAGAGCATGCCGAACATCTTCGACTTGTACTTGAAAGGCTTCGAGAACATCAACTATATGCAAAATTCTCTAAGTGTGAGTTCTAGCTAGATGAAGTGACTTACCTTGGTCATGTGATCTCCAAGGATGGTATTGCCGTCAACCCTGAACGAGTTCAAGCTATTCTTGATTGGACTCCCCCGAAGAACGTCAAGCAAGTCAGAAGTTTTCTCGGTCTCGCCAGCTATTGCCGTCGATTCATCGAGAACTTCTCCAAGATTGCAAAGCCCTTAACCAATTTGCTTCACAAAGGTGTTAAATATGAGTGGACAGAAAAGTGTCAGGAGAGCTTTCAGGCACTTAAGGACAAACTGACGTCTGCCCCAGTGCTTGCTCCTCCGGATACTCGTAAGGACTTTGCCATTTATTGCGATGCTTCTCGCCAAGGATTAGGCTGTGTCCTATTGCAAGAGCGCAGAGTAGTTGCTTATGCCTCAAGACAGTTACGTCCTCATGAAGAGAACTATCCAGTTCATGATCTCGAGTTAGCTACAGTGGTCTATGCTCTATTGAATTGGCGACATTACCTTGTTGGTAATCGTTGCGAGATCTATACAGACCATCAAAGTCTAAAGTACTTGTTTACTCAACCGGACTTGAATCTCCGCCAGCGAAGATGGATGGAATCCCTCACAGACTATGATTTCGGCATTTCATATACCCCTGGCAAGGCTAATGTAGTGGCTGATGCTTTGAGCCGCAAGTCCTATTGCAATTACCTTCAGGTTCACGAGGTTCACCCCCTGCTTCGGGAAGAATTCCGTAAGCTGAATCTTCACATTGTCCCTCAAGGTTATCTCGCTCCTCCTACTGAAGAGTTTCGCAAGATGAACCTTCGAGTTGTTAATCAGGGTTCTTTGTGTAACCTGGTTGTTGAACCAGATCTCGTGGGTAGCATCAAAACCATGCAACTTTATTGCAGTGAAGTCAAAAAGATTAAACGCTACCTAGAGGAAGGAAAACCATCATTCTTCACCGTGGCTGATGATGGCGCCTTGTACTTCAAGGGTCGGTTATTCGTCCCCACCAAGAAGAAGAGCCTAAATATGACTGCTAAAATACTGAAAGAAGCTCATGATACTCCGTTGTCTATTCATCCGGGTAGTACCAAGATGTACCAAGACATTCGTCAAAGGTTCTGGTGGTCAAGAATGAAACAAGACATTGCTCGTTAGGTTTCGGAATGTGACATTTGTCGTCGGATCAAAGCAGAACATCAAAAGCCTGCCGGAACTCTGCAACCTATTTCTATTCCTGAATGGAAATGGGATCATGTTGAAATGGACTTCGTTACTGGATTTCCCAGGTCGCAGAAAGGTAATGATGCTATTCTTGTCGTCATTGACCGGTTGTCCAAAGTTGCACATTTCCTGGCTGTCAAGGAAACCATTACTGCTAGTCAGCTGGCAGATCTGTATATGTCCAGAGTTGTTTCACTCCACGGTATTCCACTGGTTATCAGTTCGGACCGTGGCAGTTTGTTCACTTCAAGATTCTGGACAAGTTTCCAGGAAGCCATGGGAACTCGCTTGAATTTCAGCACCGCTTTTCACCCTCAATCCCAGGGACAAGTCGAAAGAGTCAACCAGATTCTCGAAGACATGCTTCGAGCTTGTGTCATTTCTTTCGGCAAGAAATGGGAAGAATCTCTTCCGTTTGCTGAGTTCTCCTACAACAATAGCTATCAAGCTAGTCTGAAGATGGCCCCTTTTGAAGTGTTGTATGGACGTAAGTGTCGGACCCCTCTGAATTGGTCAGAAACTGGGGAACGTACACTTATTGGTCCGGATATTATCCAACATGCCGAAGAACAAGTTCGCATCATTCAAGCAAATCTTAAGGCTGCTCAGTCTCGTCAGAAGAGTCAGTATGACCGTCACCACAAAGATATGGTCTATCAACCTGGCGACAAGGCTTATCTCCGAGTCACACCAATGAGAGGAACGCACCAATTTGGAATCAAGGGGAAGCTGGCTCCTCGATATATTGGTCCTTTCACCGTTCTCGAACGGCGTGGTAAAGTGGCATATCAGCTGGAACTACCGCCAAACCTATCTCAGGTTCACGACGTGTTCCACGTGTCACAGCTTCGTCGCTGCTTTAAGGAACCTATTCGAGCAGTGGACCATGAAATGTTGGAGCTGCAGCAAGACCTTTCTTACAAGGAGCAAACAGTCCGCATTCTCGATGAGACAGAACGTCGGACTCGTCAGAAGGTTACCAAGTTCTTCAAAGTGCAGTCGGCAAATCACTCTGAAGATGAAGCTACATGGGAACGCGAAGATCATCTTCGTGCAGAATACCCCGGGCTCTTCCCTTCTACTTCCTAATTCTCGGGACGAGAATTCTTGTTAGTAGGGGAGAATTGTGACACCCTGGGCTTATGCTACAGTGATCATTGTAATTAAGTTACAGTAATGATCATGAACAGTGCCTAAGTATTTTGCTAGATGAAGTTTGTCTAAGTTGGATTAAGTTGGATGCAAAATTCAATTCAAATTCCTATTCAAAATGCCTTAGGAATTGTGGTGATAAAATAAACCCTCAAATAATAAAAGTAAAATGTTCCAAAATTGTGGAATATTCCAAAACAAATCATGTTAAGAAAAACAACATCACAAAACTACTGGTGTGGACCCCACCTTCAATAACAGTAACTAAATGCATTTTTAATTGCATTTAAATCAATTGTAAAAATACAAACAATTTATAAAAATCCTCAAAACTACTGTGGCCTTTTGGAATATTGCCACTAAATATTGGGCTATGTCTCACATTTTTGTGTGATGAGTAAATGCCAAAATAAAATAAAAACAGAAATTGAAAATGAAAAAGGAAACAGAAAAGAAAATAGAAAAGAGAAAAAGAAAAAGCGGGGCAAAGGCCCTGGCCAACTGGGCCAAGCCGGCCCAGCCCACCCAGCTCACCTGCTCCCCCTCCGTGTCGCTCCCGCCATGGCTGAGCTCGCCCGCTCCGGCCGCAGCTCGCCACGGCGACGGGAGCTGGTGGGAGGGGATAAGGGCGAGGCCCGTCCCTCCCCCCTGGTCGCCCGCTCCCATTTTCCCTTCTCTCCCTCGCTCCACCGCTAGCTCGCTCTCCCCCCTCCAGATCCGCCGCCGCCGACGCCATGACCGGCGGGTAGCCGCCGCTGCAGCCCCTCCCGAGCACCGCTGACACGCTCAGCGGCTCCGCCTCGACTCCCCCGACCTCTCCGGCCACGTCCCTGAGCCCCTGGAGCCCTGCATCGCGCCGTTGCCGTCGTCTTCCTCCTCTGCACCCGAAGCTCGTCGCCGGCAAATTCGTCACCGTCGAGCCTTCCCCAGGCCCGCTTTGCACGGCTACACCCCACGGTGAGCTTTTGCCTCCTTCCCCTTCCATCCCCACGACGAGCCCGAGCTCGTGGCGTCGATTTCCGCCGGCACCCGAAGCTTGCTGCCGCCGGCGAGCTCCTGATCGTCGCCACCGTCGCCGTTAGGCTCATCTGAGCATCGCACCGTGCTCCTGGTGCTTCCAGGAGCACGACGCACCCGCGCATGAGCCCGTTCGGGCCTTCTAGCACCGTCCCCGACGAGTGCCCGAAAGTGGTTCCGCCTGACCTCGTCGCCGGCGATGCTCCGACGACCATTTGGTCCAACCACCGTCACCACTCGACTCGCCGCACCGCGTAGGATCGATTTCGCGTTAGCTCCGGTCGAATTAGCCACCGTAGCCGCATCCCCGTCGAGCACCCGCAGCCGCCTCCGCCGTCGTGCTCGCCGCCGGCGATACACGCCGTCTCCGGCGATGCCACCACCACCATCGTGCGCGGCGTCGACTGGCCGTTCCAACAGGCCTGGCCACGCTCGCTTTGACGCTCTGTGGACGAAACCCGAGCTCATCGGAGCTCTCGGGCGCGTCCGGCGCTCGCCGGCGCGACTCCGGTCGTCGCCGCCGACGTGGCACCACTGGGGCCCAGCCCCAGGGTCACTGCCAGTGGGTCCCCCTGGCCCCGTTGACTGGGTTGACCAGTCAACATGCTGGCTGGGCTGCGTAAGCCCACTGACATGTGGGGCCCAGGCCCCCTGTGCCTATGACAGGTGGGTCCCCCACTAAGTAATTAACTGGTTAGTTTAAATTTAATTTGGAAAATTAGATTAATCTAATGAGTCACTGACATGTGGGGCCCAACCACTAATTAACTCTGTTTAAATAAAACTAATAAACTGAAATGCCTCTGTCACTGACATGTGGGGCCCACTGCCCTGCTGATGCAATGCTGACGTCAGGCAACACTGTTTTGGATAATTCGAATAAAAATAATTCAGGAAATTCCAGAAAATGATTTAAACTTTAGAAAATCATAGAAAATAATCTGTAGCTCAGATCAAAAAACTTTATACATGAAAGTTGATCAGAAAAATCCCACGAATCCAAATATGCCATCCATTCATCTGCCACATGCGCCTAGCTATCTGAACATGCAACTTTTTGCCTGTTTCAGATAGATGAATAGTGCATGCCTACCGATAATTAAATTCTAATTAAAGCCTAAAAATAACTAATATGACTTAGACCTGATTTTAGGCAACCCTGCACTGCATCCTAGCTGGCACATGCCTCTAGCACTGCAGGCATGGAACCCTCCCCCTCCGATTCGTCTGTCCGATAAATCAACAAACCCGGAAAATATCGCCAGGTATTCTCCCACTTCGTGTGAGGCGTGTAGTACTGCGTTAGACCGTCACTAGAACTGCGAATTGCCATGTCATGCATCATGTTGCATCTGTGTGCTTGTATTTATTGTTTCTTCCCCCTCTTCTTACCGGTAGAGCCAGAGACTGACGCTGCTGCCGTGATCGACTACGTCCCTGACGACCAGCCTTTTGCAGCAGAGCAACAAGGCAAGCAAACCCCCTTGAGCATTCCGATATTACCCATCTCTCTCCCTCTTATGCTTGCATTAGAATTTTGCTACTGTATTAGATAGCTCCTATTCTGATGCATAGCCTGATTATGATGAACTGTTACTTTATCTGCTATCATACCAACTGCTTAGCATAGGTGGATCAGTGAACCCCCTGAGACCCCCTTAGTACCAGTTGCCCCTGCTTGATCATCGACGACTCGATGACTTGAAGACAGAAGACTCGGTCAACTGACCGACGAGCCAGACCCCTCACATCACCGCACACCCCTTTAGTATGGCACTGCAGAGCTACCATCGAGTGTCGAGGGTGATACCTCACTTAGCACTCCCGATGTTAATTCTGTAACGTAGTTATCGGTCATGAGTATCGAGGGTGATTCCTCCTTCCCATTTACCGGTAACGACTCTTGTCATACACTTACCTCGAGTGGGATCCCTCGAGGGTGATTCCTCGGATCTCCACTTGGTGTATAGACACACAGTTACTATGACCGGGTACAGATACTTGTTTAAAGTCGGGTCGGCCCCAAGGGTACCCGCGAGAGATATTGGTGGGATGCGCCGCAAGGCATCCGAGATACTTGGTGGAGTGCGCCGGAAGGCACTCGAGTGTTCTTGGCGGGGCGACGGACTGCACTTTTGGTTCGAGCTTGCCCCGCACTAATAAATTGCTAATGGGTTGAGTATTTAATCTGAGTTAGGTCGTTGGCCTTATACGCACTAACCACCACGCGGGGTAATCAGTATGGGCTGCTCGGCGGCGTACATTCTCCCGAAAGCTCTTCAGATGCCACATTTTTCGACTCGCGCCCGGGTTGGTCTGGAACGCATGGCGCTTGTTACTAAGGCATGCTAGGACTGCTCCCGGCCGAGGGCGTAACGTGCAGGATGGTGAGGGCGATGGCCCAAGACCCCGAGCTATTAGGATGTATACCGGCGTGCTGGCCTCTCTGTTGAGCCTAGGTAGGACTACGTCGTGTCGATATGTCGAGGCCGGGTATTGACCAGAAAATCGTATCCGGCCGTAGCTTATCGAGCGTGTTGGGGAATGTGGTGCACCCCTGCAGGGAAGTAAACTATTCGAATAGCCGTGTCCACGGTAACAGGACGACTTGGAGTTGTGCTCTGACCTACTACAACTATAATCATAAACTAATTAAAATTGAATTGTGGCTCCGGGATTGCTTCCTCGCAGGGAGTCGAGGAAGGATCTCTGGGCGTGTTACTTAATAAAATTGTTCAACAATATGACTATATATGAGCTGCAGGTCTATTCTCTTCTCATGCTGCAAGATGCTGAAGATGCTAGTCTTCGATAGGACTAGGCCTTCTTCCCTATTCTGGCATTTCTGCAGTCTAGTCCAAAGATATAGCCGCATTCCTTTGATACTGGTGCATATCTAGCATAGATCTGATGTAAGTCTTGCGAGTACTTTGGATGAGTACTCACCGTTGCTTTGCTCCCCTTTTCCCTTGATACGATGCCGCGTCCAGACGAGGGTGCCCAGGAGTCGCAGGATCCAGCCTTCCCCGTGGACGACTACAGCTACCCCGATGGAGGTTTCTGCTACCAGGATGGAGCCTGCTACGACGTGGACTTCTCCGACGTTCAGGAGTAGTTAGGAGGTTCCCAGGTAGGAGGCCTCGCCTCTTTCGATCCGCTATCTTATGTTTGTGCTAGCCTTCTTAAGGAAAAACTTGTCTAACTCTATATCTGTACTCAGATATTGTTGCTTTCGCTGACTCGTGCTTGTCGAGCTTTATATTCGAGCCCTCGAGGCCCCTGGCTTGTAATATTAAGCTGTATGACTTTATATTTGTGTCTTTTGTCGTGTTGTGATATTAATCAGTGAGTCACTAATCTTGGTCGTACGCACTGTGTGCATGATTAGCGTACGGACAAGAATGGGGGCGTCACACAGAGGGACATTGCGACGATCATCATTAAAGAAGTCGTCGAAGAGAAGGGGATGTTCCACCACGGCCCTATATCGCGAGCTGACGTCCGAACTCGCGTAGGCATGCAACGTCAGGACCTCAAGCCGTTCATAAAGCTAGGGGACATCCTCCCGGATATGGATGGATGGAACTTCTAGTGATTTATGATGCCGATGATGATGATATGTGTCGGTTGAACTTGTATACTTTCTGTAGCGATGAAACTTTGTGATGTCCACGGTCCCTGTCGAACTTGTGTAACCCTACTTTGTGATGAAACTGCTTTGATTATTTATGTTTACTATATGTTGCATCTATTTGCATACCCTTTCTTTTCGTGTTGCTCAAGTATATTTTGTTGCATATGATTGTACATTCTCTTTATGAAGATGCATCTCTTAACAGCTACCTACATCCTTGATGGCGAAGTATCGGTGCTATGTCGTGTACATAGGGAAGGTTCCGGGACTGTACGACGAGTGGCACGAGTGTCAGGCGCAAGTGGAGGGGTTCTCGGGCGCCAACCATAAAGGCTTCAAAAGCATACAAGAAGCAGAAGCTAGTTACTTGAGGTACACGCTAGCGCGAGACTGGAATCATAACCGCTGCCTCATGTACTGCATAGTTCCGCTCTCACTCATAGTGATAGCTCTTCTCGTATATATCATTGTTTAGATGGATGGCGATGTAGTTGCAAGTATTCGAGACTTGTATCGCTATTCCGAGATGATGACGAGAGACCTCTTTGTGTTGGATGATGATTATGATGATGACATGATTTGATGAGACTATTTGTATGTGTACGCTATGATTACATTTGTATGTGTATGATATGCTAGAGATTATTGTATAAAACCTGTACAAATACAAAAGAAATATGCAGGAAAAAATTCAGAAACTAATAACATTAACAGTAGCGAGGGGTATGAAGTTAGCAGCAGCGTGCACTTAGCAGTAGCGCCGTTTACAGTAAAGCGCTACAGCTATTAGTAGTAACGCGTTTCAGCGAAGCCCGCTACTGCTACACATATATAGCAGTAGCGCGTTTTGACCCGCGCTACTGCTAAACGTTAGCTGTAGCGCCGTATCAGTAGCGCGGGTCCCCGCGCTACTGATAGCCCTTAGACCCGCGCTACTACTAGGCTTTTCCCTAGTAGTAATGCATCATTCAGATGTAGAAGCCGGGGTAATCCTACTTTAAAAAAAAACATATGCACATCGGCCGTGTTTTTTTCCTTTGTGCTGTTTTGGATCTGTGAGTAGGGACAGAATGAAGCCATAGTGCATATTGCACAGATGCACACGTGCCGCAACACAATTACAAGACACACTCCCCATTTCTATAGAGGAGTGTAGTGGATTTAGTCCAGTCATGAGAATTGTTCCCCAGGACAAGCAGTCGATTCTAGTAATTTTCAACGAAAAGATTACCAAAGATCCGCCATGATGCAACAACATGTACTTTGTATTTGCAAATCATCTAGGAAGGAAATTCACAGAGCGTGTGTATTTTCCTATTTGCGCACATAACTGGTCCTGCCTCTTTGTGTGGACAAGGGTCATTTTTGTTTATGTATGTGTGTTGACCATTAGCTTGAATTTTCATACATGGAAATTGTAGGGAAATAATGTTGGAAGTATGCCCTAGAGGCAATAATATTGTATTATTATATTTTCGTGTTCAGAATTTAGAGTTTATATTCTATGCTACAACTGTTATAATCCAGGAGTATGTGATTCATTGAAAAACTCATATGCACGTGTAGAACGATAAACAGTAAAATAAGATTCCTAGTCTCGTCTCTAAGACTAGCTCATAATGTTGTTTGTGATCACGTATTCCGGATCGTGAGATATCATTAAGTGTAACGAAGCCAGAGAGCTCATTGATTTGGTAAATGACCAATACAATACAAAGATCCCCAGTCTTTGAGAAGGTAAGCTACTGAATTACGTTATGCCACTGTCCCGGACTGAGATTATGAACAGAGCATGCATGTCGTTTTAGTACCTCAAATAACCTAGTTTGATCTCACAAACCTAAGATGAGCCATCGCAACGCACAAGAATAAGCACCCAAGTTTCCTCGGAAAAGAAGAGTCACTGGATCACTTCATCTACCTCTGGTCCCTCTCTACCATGGTTGCTCGCTCTGTTGCTGAACATGGACTGAAGTCAAGAACAAAGCATGCCGTTTCTTCAGTATATCGAACCTGACTGTCCTAAACCCTAAACCCTAAACCTCCTGACTATATACGTCAGCCAGACTGACTGAATAAAAATTAGTCCTTGCAGCTTGCCTCCATTGGTAGTCCTTCCTCACATCGAGTTACGGCCTACTCCTCGTCATAATCATCTACTTTGCCCTCTCCATGTTTATCTTCCGGCTGATCCTATGAAGTGCAATTAAACAGGAGGAAGAAATATATTCAGACTTAGCTAGCTATAGCATATGAATGAAACTATGATGGAATCAATTATGGAAAAGATATTGCTTGTAATTATAGAAAACTATGCTTGAACACATCAATCGAACTCTACATTACCTGCACATTTTGCTCGATATTTGTTTCCATGTTGTGGGGTTTACTTGTGTAAACTGGCCGAGCTGAGCTGGGAGTGGCAATTCAGCCAATCGTGTGAATGCATGATAGATGTACGAGAAGGAAACTTTGATATTGGAGGGAACATTGATATCGAAGGAAACTAAGAAAGCCCAACTTGATAGGTCGGTGCGTGAGACGGGGAGAACATAGACAGGGTACGGTGTGCAAGTGAAACTGGGTCGTGCTGAGCAATTCAGCCCATATGGCTCGATCGATTTGCCACTTCTTTGTTGTGATCTGTACTGGACTGAAGAAGAGAAGTGGGTGGGCATGCATTGCAGTGCAGTGCAGTGCATTCAGTTTTGGAACCTGACTGACTGATTGACCAACTTTGCTGCTTCCTTCCATACAGACAAAACAATGTACTCCCACAAGAATTGGGCAACTCTGAATCAGTGCTGCAGCTTCTTTCTTTCTTTAATTTGATCGACGGTTATGCATTTCGCTAAATGATGACAAAAATGAAACCCACCTACTCTAGAAGTTGAGACACTTATTTTCGGACGGAGGGAGTACATCACATCGCAACAGCGCAGCTGGTTCACTAGTCCATGCGGCTGGCTTATCATTCTTTGTGGTCTCTTAAAGCCAATGGGGGTGCTCCTGCATTAAGTAGTAATGCAGCTGGTTCACTATGTGTGGATCAGCCGCTAGACATGAAATTATGAGCTTGCAAGTGCAAACCGGGCCACTTGTGTGTTCTACCCTGTTTTTGCTCAGTTTCAGTTTCAGAACTAGAAATCTTGCTGGCTTGTTGGTCTTTACATTTAAATAATAGAGTACTCCCTCTGTAAAGAAATATAAGAGCGCTAAACCAGAGATCCTAATTGACGACCGTCATGCTAACTTTCAACTCACGGCTATGTGACATTATGTTTGTCGCCATTCCAACTCATCAGCGCTGCAAAAGGGGCTCCTTAAGTTGCTACGTTTCAGGTCAGTGGATTCTTCTGAATCGCTGCTTTTTTTTTGGCCATGCTGACAGTCTTTTTTAACTGACATGATATACTCTTTCGTCTCCTTGGCGGGAAAACTTGTCGACAATCTCGCTCATGTATTGCGGAGCACAATGTAGCAGATGAAATAAAGTCACAAACTCCCTTGAGCACAACTGCTTCACGCAGCTCATTATAAAATTATACGTATAACCTTTCTTTCCATGGCATGCAGCAACAATCTTACCTACATTCTGGAGTGGAGTGCAGTGTGACAGACGGAAGGAAGAAATACCTCCTCGATCACGACTTCTTCATGCAGCTCATGATTGAAAATATAGAACTTCTGACTGTTGGATGCCATCCATCCTTCTAGTGTGCACTTCACAGTCGAGAAATCCCTGGAAATTTGGCCAAGTTTGTACAAGGAGCACTCATACTCCTCTAATTTATCACCAGCAACACAGTCCATCCGAATATGGTCAACATCAGCAGTGAAAGAGACAAATGTTACATACAGGCTATTGTGATGTGTAGGCGGCGACGGCCGTCACGTGTTGTTGTGATGTGTAGGCGGCGACGGCCGTCACATGTGGCCGGGTGTTGATGCGATTACGATGCTCGGATCGAGCAACAACAGCTAGGGGACAACTCGGTAGTGGCATCGGCGAAGCGACATCGATGGCGGCGATGCGAAGAAATGCATCGCTCGGCAGGTCGATGGTGATAGTGCGGCCACAGAGTTGTCGCCATGTCTCCGTACCATTGTGGTTGTCGGCTCTCCGTGTTTCTATGACAATTTTGTGCTCGCACTCATAGATTGATAGCGTGGTGATATCCAGTGGTTCTTATTTCAATTTCCAATGAGCATGGTGTATGGATGCCTTCCCATACAACTTCGTCCGTAAAGGGTGGCAGCAACACGTGGTGTCTTCGGCTTGGTGGTGCTCTTGAGCTCGGAGGTGAAAACCCTAGGTCCGACCTTCGATGGATGCACCTGGAAATGGTGGTGTTTCACATGCCACATCCTCAATGAAGTCATTGATGCTGTGCAGAGGGCCGGCGATGGCGAAGGAAGGGGATGGAGAGAGAGAGAGAGAAAGAGAGAGAGAGAGAGAGAGAGTAGGTGGCTGTGGCCATCGGATAAATTGTATGCCCTTCGCCGTATCATTCTAGCACCGATACCTCATAGCCTTGGATAAATAAACTATGTGAGCGAGTTCGATACCAATCTCAATGCTTCCATGATTTCCAGTGTACCTAGATATATATGCTTCCAAGCTATAACAACCTTCTATGGTATACTATTGGTCATGGTACATAATTAATACTTTATATGGAACAATAAATTACAACCCCCCCCCACCCCCCCCCCCGCGCGCGCGCGCTTGATACTCAATTTCTTCTAAATTTATGATCACATATACACACCATTAGTTTTGATTGAGAAGTGTTGTTCATACTCCTCTAGTTTGCATTAGATAGGATGCAGAGTATAAAGCATCCGTACTCACTACCAGAATCTCAATTTGTTTCGAGTGCCCAAAATTTCTCCTAGTGATCCTTGGGCACTCTGTACGATCCTCGATTTCTAGAGTGCAATAAGAGTGGTACACAATTGTTTTGACCAAGTGTATAATTACTGACACTCGGTGCAGAATAAGGTGCTTGGTACAATTTTGGCACGTCCCTGTTGGAACCGTTAGTGACAGAAGTTAGACGGTGAAACTTAGTCTATTGAGTTACTTTAAAGTACACTCGATAACGAATTATGCGCTTGGTAAAAATCCAACACCTTTCCATTCGAACCACGTGTGAAACACCACTCCAGCACAATAAAACATAATCTACTGAGTGTTTTTCCGAATGACACTCGGCACAAAACCTAACGCTCAGTTAAAATCTGACACGTGTCCATTCAAACCGTGAGTTACGAAAACAGGATGACGAAAAACTTGGTCTATCAAGTGTTATGGAAGATCTACCATGAGGATGGTGACTGGAACGCCTCTCCATATTCGATATTGGTTGATTGATTGAGTCTGAAAGTGTTACTATCATAGTATATATCTATGACCTTAGATTAGGTACACCAATTCAAAGTATACGGACTTCATTTTGTAGCCGTCTAGCTCTTTATATTGTTAGCATGGCCATATATTGAAAACGAACTGGCCTTATATATCCTTTTGTGTGGTCAACATTCTCATGCTAACAATATTAATTCTGACTTTCTGAGTAAACAAGGAAAATATTATTTTAGTTGGTACTAATTCTGACTTTCTGAGTAAACAAGCAAAATACTATGTACAATGAACACGTGTCAGATGATAATCCTACTCTCGTGGTTATCTTTATATTTGGATAAGTGCTATGAGTTCCTAAAATAAATGTGTACATTTTTATCCATGTAATAAAAATGAAATGTATAGTGTCCAACGTAGTATATTCGATGGCATATCATTTGCCTGATTTGCTCTCTAAAAGTAGGCACGAAAGCAAATAGGGGAGATCATTTTTTTACAAACTGCTTACATCAGACTAAGACATACATAATTAGTATATCATTGCATGCATATAGTATATGTCAAATTGAAGCCCGATGATCCTATTGGTTGCTGGCATCGTCACTGATAGCAGCATATGCAATTACAAGGCATGCAGATCACAGTCGAGGGCGATCAATGCGATGCATGGTTGCTTAATTTAGATTACACGTACATGTGATGATTGCATAGGCATAGTATTATGCATTGTTGTCATCCACACCCTAGGTATCAGCGCATGCAATAGATATAATATGCATCATGCGTAACAATGTGAATATGTATATACGTATATATAGCTAGAGCATATGGCTTATCAACGCATCAAACGATAGTGTGCAGTGGCTCGTAGCTCAACTTCATCCTCTCATCAATCTGCAGGTTTGTTTCCCCTGATCACAAGCATGGATCCTACCGACAAGAGACATGGATCCTCTCTCTCTCTCTCTCTGCATGCATTTTTATGAATGTTTCTTAACTCACATCATATTTTTAGGGAAGACATGCCGAGGGAACTGTCCTCAAAGTCAGCGTGGCCGGAACTGGTGGGATGGCATGCTGCCGAAGCCACTGATGTTATCAAAGCAGAGCGGCCGGATCTGTTTGTCTTTGTGATCGGTGACGATATCCCGGAGCAACCACCATTCCAATATAACCGCGTCTTACTCTGGTGCTACCAAACTGAAGCCGGGGCCTTCATCATCTCCTGGACTCCGGTCATTGGATAGACCGTATGTCCTGCCACGGCATTACGACTTGAATAAAAAGGAAATAAATCATGTACCACTAGCCATGCATTCATGATTTATGTGGACCTAACTAGATCTGCTTGCAAGGATGTTGTAAACCTTCCCTCGATAATACATGATACATCAACTGCACCTGATATATCAGGCGTTAGTAGATGTGTTGGGAACTGGAGTAGTGTGTCAGACGGAACAGAGCGAGTTCGATGGAAAAGTGGAAAACGGAGGCAATACGGTGTGCTACAGTGGTCGTGTGCACTGTTGTAGACGGCACGAGCTTAGTCCGTGACGGTGGAGACCTGAGCCTAGCACATGATGTCCCCCCGCGAGGTGAGCCATGGCACAGTACGACTTGAGCTCATTAGGGGGTGTCGGAAAACTGAAATTAACGCACTTTTGCGGAAGTATGACCTGAGCACACGACTAACTAGACATCACTTTCAGCCAAAATGAGGGATTGCATAGTACTTGCTACCCTGCAGGATTAACACCAATCTATATTACAACCGATAAACTCCATACAACTGAAGACACTTATCTCTAGCTTTAGTTTGCTGACCCAAAGTACATCACGAAAACGAAGAACAACACTAGAACAGTGACCATGAGATTTGAGGCTGCTACTAGCAGCGCGACGACAACCAGCAATTCATAACAGCCTGCTGTAGAGGCCGCTGGAACTGGATTAGCAGCTGGAGTGACTGGAGCGGACCGGTTCTGCTGCTGATTTGCGGCAGGGACTAGCTGGGCGAGCTTGGTTGCCTTGCTGAGCGCTCGACGCGAGCGGGAGTGAGCCTATGGAAGTACGCATCCTGGTACTCAAAGAAACGACATTCATGAGACTGGCAAATCGAAGAGAAAAAGAGAAACACAAATCAGAAACAAATTGATGGAGAGAAGAAACATCACTAGAAAATGAACAAGGGAAAGGAGATCTGCTCACGTTATAGGTAGACTCTGTACCCAGGCTGGTATCCTTTGCGGGCGATGTTGCTGGCAAGCTCATGGCCTCAAAAGGGGCATGACATCGGAGGGAGGAGAAGATCTATGTGGACTGGGAGGGAGGAAGATGATGAAGCGTACAGTCAATTCATGCATGGTTGATTTTCAAAAAAATAAATGATTTGGCACGACTCGCTTGTGGTGCGGGCACTGCACGTGTTTGTTTGATTGTCGGGACAAGGCCAGTGTCCATCCCCATCACTATACGCCGTTTTGCAGGTGGCAGTCATACACTACGTTGGGTATTCTCGTTGCGTGTCCATGAATATCACTACTCGCTCACGACGATGACGGCGATGATTCTTTGGTGCGGGTTCCAAGTCTGAAATCACTGGTCACTCAAGGCCACTGTCCATCTCCATCTCCATCGCGATGTGCGTTGCAAGTGGCAGCCATACACTATGTTTGCCATCGCCGTTGCCTGCAGAACCACATGCTCATATATAGAAGCCAACATAAAACTCTTGTTTGATGTGGATCCCAAGTTTGGAATTTTGAAATATAATGGCCTTGATGAAAATATATTTTTTTAAGATGGAAAAGAAAATATAGTTGAAAACGAAAGACAGTGTTGCAAAAAAATGTATTTTTCTTAGGATAAAGAAGTTTTCAAATATCTTTGGAAACGAAAGACAGTGTGGTGCACCTTGTATCGAAAGTTCATTATTTGACACTATTTTACACTTCGTGGCCTCGCCACTGCATGCATGCATTATATTGTACTCCCTCCGTTCCTAAATATAAGTCTTTCTAGAGATTTCACTAATGGACTACATACGGATGTATATAGACATATTTTAAAGTGCAGATTCACTCGTTTTACTCCGTATGTAGTCCCCTATTGAAATGTCTAAAAAGACTTATATTTAGGAACGGAGGGAGTACCTGGAACGAGCATGGAGAGGATTTGTGGCACGCAGGAGCAGGAGTACCGACCCCTCATGCCTGCTTTTTATTTTGGCTTCTAATTTTCATCTTTCATATCTTTTGAACGAAAAATCTAAATTAAGTTCCCTTTTTCATATTTGTGTTTCTTTCTGATGACAAGAGCCTTCAAGTAAGATCCATTTTGAATACTTTTTGATGAGTTAATAAAAATTGTGTAAGTATTTACTTTTAAAACTAAGTACGAGTGACTGACAACATCACAATTTTAATACATGTGGCAGACAGAAAAAAAAGCCTTAAAATTTCAATTCTGAAACTTGATACGAGCGACCGAGAAATTCATAAGTTTCAGATACAAAATTGTAAGTTTCAAGATTAAAACTTTAAACTTACGGTGGCCTCGTGCGGGATTCAACTACTTTGCGGATCGCGAGGCAAAATCGGATGGCCATGCCAGGCAGGGCTTGGTAGATGCGTGCTCCCGCACTTGCGTGCCCTGCGAATTTTCGAGAACGAGCAGTAAATAAACATGATGATGAAATGATCCAGAAAGCATGACACTAGAAGATGACGTAGCACCACACGTGTAATTATGATTTGATTGGCGCACACACAGCTAGCCAGAGATGAGAGAGACCAATGGATGGATGGAGGCTGGCGTCGACGTCCGTGACAATGATACGCACGGCCCCAGTTTGTGCACTTGGTTAGCTCTTGGTATGCTCAAGGGACGCCTTATAAGGAAGATCACGACAAACCACGGCGGACGGCGACGCCAAACTCTAGCCATCTGAGTGCAACACGGACGGAGCTGCGCCGCGCCGGAGCACATACGGTGCATGCATGGTTGATTCTTCGGCCCAAAAATGTTTGTTTGATTGTCGCGACAAAGCCATTGTCATCAGTCGTCGTTGTTGTCGTCGCCGTCGCTTCCGTGCTCGCCCGCCCGTGTAAAACATTGGCCACACACACCCATACAAGCCAACACAAGACTGTTCTTCGATCGATGTGAATCATAAGTTTGAAGTTTTCAAACCTACTATGGGCCTGATTATTTGCCTCATACACACTGCCTTTCCCCCCACCCCCAAGAGATAATTTGTATTTGTTAGAAGCCGATCATACGTCCCTATATATTTGTGACATGTAGCTGGCTACAAACGCACGCACCAGACTTACACACGTACGTATAGCACTGTTTCCTTTTGTTTACAAAAATAAAAAAGAGAAGAGAAGGAGGTATATTTGGTTAGGAGGGAGGGATGGGGATACCCAGCGATGAGGTGGTGCAAATCTGGCACGCCGACACCGCCGGCGACCCCACCGTCATCAGCATCAGCTGCATTGACAAGATCGGCCTCGGCTGCGACCTCTGCCGTGTCGTCCTTCTCTTCGGCCTCAACATCCTCAAGGCGGATATGAGCACAGACGGGCGGTGGTGCTACATCGTGTTGTGGGCGGCGGCAACGCAACGGCATGGGCGGACCATGGCCTGGAACCTCCTCAAGGAGAGGTTGGTCGAGCTCTGCCCCATGCCTGCACCGTTCGGCGTCGACAGCTCCTACCTTGCTGCCGCCGGCCTCCTGGACGACCATGTGCCCACCGCGCCACAGGTCTTCTTGCTCAAGTTTTGCTGCTACGACAGGATGGGCCTCCTGCATGGTAGGTTTCCGTTTCATCACCAGATCATGCTCCTCCTTCAGATTTTTATGGATATGTTTTGCAGACGTGACACGCGTGTTGTGCGAGATGGAATTCACCATTATGAGGGTGAAGGTTTCCACCACGCCCGACGGGAGAGTGATGGACCTTTTCTTCATCACAGATGACAGGTCCATTTCTAATCTCCTAAATCCTAATATATCCTCATCTTACTGATCTTACCAAACTCATACTGGCAATGATTCCAGGGAATTTTTTCACACAAAGAGTAGGAGGAAAGAGGCCTATGAAAGGCTGCAGACTGTCTTAGGCGTCTCCGTGACGAGTTTTGAAATAGAGTCTGCGACAGAGTACATGTCATCTTGCCTCCAGGCCTCTGCATTGCTCCCGCCCCTTGTCCCGGAGCAGATATTCGGCGTAGAGGAGCAGTCGACCTGCTCGAGCCAATCGGTTACCATGGACAACTCGCTCAGCCCTGCTCACACCCTCATCCAGATCCAGTGTGGCCACCACAAGGGTCTCCTTTACGATATCTCGAGGACACTCAAGGACTGCAACATCCAGGTACTTATGCGAAGCCCAGGTCTACTCGTTATGTTTTGTATTCACTAGTTACGATATTTTTAGTTAATAAAAGCGCACTTTAATGAAAAAAATAGATAGTTGCAGTGAAACAAATCCCAGCTGCCACATTCTCTCCTGTCACTCCGGTAGGTAACTCGGGATATGAAACATGACCAACTTGTTTCCTTTCAGATCTCCTAGGGCCGGTTCTCCTACCAGCGAATCAAATCTCTTTTTTCACAGACCTCTTACGGTCGGTTCTACGCGGGCCGAAAGGGCGGCTGCGAGGTGGACCTGTTCGGGGTGCAGCCAAATGGGAGGAAGATCGTTGACGAGCAGGAAAAGAGCGCGTTGTGCTCCCGCTTACGGGCGGAGCTCCGGCGCCCGCTGCATGTGGCGCTGGTGAACCGTGGACCCGACAAGGAGCTCCTTGTGGCAAACCAGGTTGAGCTCTCCGGGAAGGGCCGGCCACTGGTGTTGCACGACATAACCCTCATGCTAAAGAACCTCGAGAAGCGCATCTTCTTGGTAGGCATGCACCGATAACAGCAAAGCTGCAGCTGTCTATACACCCATGATCATCCATTTCTAGCGACTACGATACACTCCTATAATCGTAGCGTCGATGTGATTCTTGTGGTGGATGGTTGTTTCGCAGGCGGATATCGGGAGGCACATGGTGAACGACAGAGAGTGGGAGGTGTACAGGGTGCACCTGGGCGAGGACGACCACGATCTATGTTGCTCGGCGCGGAGCAGGATCGTCGATGGTGTCCCGAACATGCTTATGGGATGGGACTGATCTCGGTAGGTCCTCCTCTTGTTGTGTGTAAGGTACCACAGACCATCAACTCCTTTGTACAGCCGGCCAAGATGTCAGTGGCTCCTGATGTGGTTTGTAAACGTGTCTCAGTTGAACACATTTGCAAGTGTCTTATCTCATGTTGTTATTTCATGTGGTAATACACCAAAATATCTAATGTCAGTATCCTACCAGGTTTTTGTTTAAACCACACTTGTTTGGTGCAACTGTTGTGGCATGTACATACTAATTAACTAGATGAAACCCCGCGTGTTGCTGTGGGATGTTCGGTTAATAATTTTTAAGAGATTGCATGAAGTGCAAGTGAGATTATTTTGACAATATTGAGTAGGTTGCTATCTTGTGCAATCAAAACTAAAGTATAGCTCCTGGAAGATCAACAAAATCAGTTGTTTACGAAGCTCAAAAAAACAGTTGCTTCTATAATGATCAAACATAAGGAGTTATTTTTGTTCAATTTCCCCCTGAAATATATGTGAACCAAATCCATACATAAAATCACTGGCCCTAAATTGTTTCTTGCTTATCTGGTTTTGGCTCAATAGTAAAACATCTTAATCAAGAATGAACTTCGCAAGTCAGTTTCTTTCTGCTTGGACTCAAATAAGCCAAATATCTTGATAAAATTAATACCAAAAGAGAAACTATAGCCGTTTATGGGAATTAGCAACGAAACAGAACTCGAGAAGGACAAACATAATCTGCAGGTTGCAAAACAAATACAACATTAAGTGACTACTACCTACACGTCTTTGCATGTGGTGACTTAAGACACCACCGAAGTAAAAACAATATCAGTTTAGTAGCTCAAGATAACTATTTACAAATCCTACTATCAGCACTGGAGATTGCAAATAATTTGCAAGCATCAGTATCAGAAGACAGTGAACTGAGATACTAATACTCTATGGCCACACAGGTGGAGCTAACATTGTGAAGACATACATCTAAACCTCCCTCCCTCCTAAAAGAACATATATATCAAGTCAAATTAAGAAGTATTTTATCAAATGGAAGAGAATGGGAAACATGCTTAACAAAAGTTTATAGCGTAATTCTTCCAATAAAAAGAATCCATTAAGAGGGCTTTAGAGTTCAGAATAGCATAGCTCTCAAAGCAATTTAAACATGCTTAGTATGTCGAAAACCAACCATGTATAGAAAAATCCTTACACTATTATATCTCACAATATAAACTTCACAATGTTTAACCGTCCACGGGAGACGAATATAGATGAATCTTCAGGATGTACATGATAATCCGATTTTTTAAGTACAGGGATGTTCATATGTGACATGAATCGCCCTTCATGGATTTCTACAAAAAAAAATAGGTGGAAGAAATAATGGTAAAATAGCTAAGGCCATAGGTGCATATGCTAATTTCGTCTAATGAGAAGAAGAAAACTGAACCCATGCCATCAAACATCACCTTGGTCCCCTTCTTCCACCCAGGCTTGGTCTGCGATGAGCCTGTCAGTCAGGAACCAAATCATGTAGGTGATTGTCATTGATCAGTACCATAATGTGTGCTTGATAATGCGATCAGGTGGTACGAATAGTCTCACTGTCTCCCGTACCAGCTAGGCCAGCACCCTCACATGCAGGCAGCATACATGAATTACGCACCACCTAATGCCCTGAAACTGAACGAAGGACCACACCATGCATTTTGACAGGTGATAATCTCCAAACTAGTGGTATTCAACCAAATGCATGAATTACTACATTGAAAAGTATGCTACTCACATAAAAAAAAGTATGCTACCTCTTATTACCTGCCCAAGAATCTTCTTCTGATTAAATGTTGATGTCGTCCAAAATACCATGGCAACTTTTTTGAACAAAACGCCTTCAGCAAAATAAATTCTGGGATCTCTCTCACCTTATCGAACTCTAAATTCTGGGATCAAATCTTCCAATAATGCAACAGAAACAAATATCATTTCCCCGCTCACCTTTTGAGCAGATCTTGGTTGCAAAAGGGGCCATCCATCATTGCAGTGGTGGCAAGGGTCAGATGTCATCGTGTCGGGCCATGCGCCGCCGCTGCCGTCGGCAGCCATGCCGCAGGGCTGGCCTCGGCGGGAGCAGTGAAGGGCCGAGTGAGGGAGTCCTGGACCAGGGGGGCCCATGCCTAGATGTTCAATGGGCCGTGGGCCAGCTCGAGGGATCCTGCGACGGGCAAGGAAGCCCGAAGATACTTAGAAGGAAAGGACACCCGAAAACTTGGGGGACACTTCAAGAAAGGATAGATCGGTCGGTCAGACTCCATGTATTAGGACCCCTGTGGATCAACTCTGTACTCTATACATCATCATCAATACAATAAGAGCAGGACGTAGGGTTTTACCTCTTCGAGAGGGCCCGAACCTGGGTAAACATCGTCTCCCTTGTCCTCCTTACACCATTAGCTTACGATCCACATATTAGGACCCCCTACCCGAGGTCTGCCGGTTTTAACACCGACATTGGTGCTTTCATTGAGAGTTCCCCTGTGGATCAAGGTAAGCTAATGGCCCGTTTGATCATCAAGAGCGACGCACACCGCAGGGGCATCTTGTCCCTGGGTCAGCTTATCGCATCCGGCAACGTTGTGTTGCGCGCAAACCCTTCGAGGGATTCAGATCGGATCATGGGGTTCGTCCCCAATTAATCGATTCGGCTGGCGATTTCGAGTTCACCACCGACTCCGGCGGGAACCTGCTCCTAACCGGGGCTTCAGCTTTACCCGAAGACCCCGCCATCTCGGACCCAGCTTCGAGCATGGATCCGATCTCTTTTCCCGAATACCAAGATTCGGCCCTGTCCGCCATCGTCAAGGAGGTGTCATCTCACGATCTGGGCCCGACCCCTGCTCGGGTTTACCCCGAAACTATTCAAGAGATCGATTCGTTGGACTCCGAGCTGCTCAACCAGTTCTGGAGCTTGGGGCTTACAGATCAGGTTTCTAAGGATGACCTTGATCTAATCGGCTATGAGGCCGAATTGAGGGAATTATTTGTCCCACCCACCACCCACTTCATCGCCACGATCGATGACTTAACCGATACGCTGGATTTCGACTCTGAAGGAATAGACGACATGGATGAGGAGGCGGATGACTCGCTTTACCCTACCTCTCCTGTTGCACCCACTCGCACTGGAAAGTGGGCAGCCACATCCACCTATGACGTATACATGGTTGATACCCAACAAGGTGATGGGGACCAGCCGAAAAAGGATAACTCTAGGCACAAGAGCTACCGCAAGAAATCAAAATGGCGCGGGAGGGAAGCCAATGCCGACGATGGCGCGGAAGCCACGACGATCCCGATAACCGTGGGGACGACGATCGCATGGATGACGACGACTACCCCGTGGAGGAGGTCGATAGCTTCGGGTCCGATGACCTAGCTGTCCCGGATAACCCACAGGAACTACAAGAATATAGACAGCGGATCTTAACAACCGCCAGTAGCCAGAGAGATAGAGAGTCGCAACTAAAAGCCGAACAGGATACTATCAATCAAAAGTGGACTTCGGTCCTGGCAGCAGAGTTGGAGCAAGAGGCACGACCTCAAGAGCCGAAAAGCTACCCATGCAGGAAGTTGTTCCCGTCGTCAGACGAAGAGGAGCTCGCTCCTCGGCGGCCAAACCAACCACACTCTTATAGACCTGATCGTCCCCCGAGAGGGCGCGATAGGCCGGCCACTAGAACCGAGGCCTCCGTCGTACCTCGCCGTAAGGGCAAGGAACCTATATACCGGAATGATCTGCGCCATAACCTGAATGCCAGGACGCAGACACGGTCCATCTACGGGCCGCGTACACGTACACTCGCCGGACGCGAGGGGTACCAGACCTGGTTAGACATGCAGGACCACGATCGAGACTAGCGTCGTGGCCGTTTATCATCCGAAGTCCGTCGTGGCGTGAACCGATACAGAGGTGCCGCGCCCCATGTGCTTCACCGACGAAGTCATATTGCATTAGTTCCCCAAGGACTTTAAGCCTATCAATATCGAACAATACGACAGGACTACGGATCCCGCAGTATGGATCGAGGACTTTCTCCTCCACATACACATTGCCAATGGAGATGATCTTCACGCCGTAAAATTTCTACCGCTTAAGCTCAAGGGGCCTGCTCGGCATTGGATCACCAGCTTGCCTGAAAACTCCATCGGGAGCAGGGAGGAGCTCGAAGACGCATTCCGAGCTAACTTCCAGGGCACATATCTTCGGCCACCAGCTACCGATGACCTGAGCCACATCATCCAGCAGCCCGGAGAATCAGCTCGGAAGTTCTGGAATCGCTTCTTAACCAAGAAGAACGAAATCGTCGACTGCCCAGACGCCGAAGCTGTGGCATGCTTCAAACACAGCATTTGCGACGAATGGCTCGCTAGGCAATTCAGCCAGGATAAGCCGAAGACTATGGCCGCATTAACCTCCCTCATGACACGCTTTTGTGTGGGTGAGGACGGTTGGTTGGCCAGAAAGCGCACCCACCCCGACGAACCTGGTACGTCCGAGGTCCGTGACGGAAACGGGAAGCCACGGCGCAACAAAAACAAGCACCGAAAAAATCAAACGGGAGCGACCCCGAGGACACAGCAGTCAATGCTGGATTTGCCAACCCTAAGTCTGACCCGTAAAAGGCCCTTTAAAGGGAATCGAGACAATATGACCCAGCTAGAAAAGATCTTGTACAGGCCATGCCAAATCCATGGCAATCCGGACAAGCCTGCAACCCACACCAACCGTAATTGTTGGGTAATCAAACAGGTGAGCAGGGCCTTGGCTGAGGAGCAGACCAAGGGCACCCGCAGCGAGGACGATGAGGAGCCATGACGGCCGAATAGTAGCGGCCATAAGCAGTTCCCTTCCGAAGTAAAGAACGTAAACATGATCTACGTCACGCATATCCCGAAGAAGGAACGGAAGCGCGCACTGCGGGATGTCTACGCTCTCGAACCGGTCGCTCCGAAATTCAACCCGTGGTCGGTTTACCCGATCACCTTTGACAAGCGAGATCACCCGACCAGTATCTGACATGGAGGAACTGCGGCTCTCGTACTGGATCCCATTGTGGATGGGTTCCATCTCACTAGAGTCCTTATGGACGGTGGCAGCAGCCTAAATCTGATTTACTCAGATACGGTGAGAAAGATGGGGATCGATCCGTCAAGGATAAAACCCAGTAAAACCACCTTTAAAGGTGTCATCCCCGGCGTCGAGGCACGCTGTTTGGGAACAATCACCTTGGAAGTGGTCTTCGGTTCACCCGAAAACTTCCGAAGCGAAGACTTGATCTTCAACATCGTCCCTTTCCGCAGTGGTTATCACACATTACTAGGCCGAATGGCGTTCGCCAAATTCAACGCTGTCCCACACTACGCCTACCTCAAGCTGAAGATGCTGGGCCCTAAAGGTGTCATTACCATCAACGGTAACACCGAACGCTTTCTTCGGACGGAAGAACATACTGCGGCCCTGGCGGCCGAGGTTCAGGCCGCCAAAGAGGCTGCCAAGTCCCGAGTTGTTTCTCGGAGAACAGACAAAGGTATGCGAGTTCGGACTACGACGGCTACGGCTGATCAACAGCCTTGCGATCCCAAATAGGGATTCGCACCCCACAGATCGACCTTCAAGGTAGCACGATTTGTGCCACGTGTTCACAATTTCGCCCTTAAAATTCGATGGAGCTCTGGGGACCAATTATAGCGCAAGCATCCTTGTCGGATTCGCCCGAACATACTCACATGTGTAAAGGGCTCCTCTTGGATGCCTTTTTGGCGTCAGGCCGGACACATGAGGTCTGCTATTGCACCTTTCGAAGGGCTATTTATTCGGACGTCAGGTTCATCATCCGGCTATTCGGGCCGAAGACTTCTTCCAAAGAACTGAAGGCGCAGACGTGCGGCAGGGCAAAGTAGGAACGTCAAACTACATGTTTTCCCCCTGTTTTAAACTTATTTCTCTTTTTTCTATTGGTCCATCTTTAAATGCACCAGTTCGGCTATTGGGATTGTATGGTTCGGCCACACAAAGGACTAATAAAGCTTTATATATAACATATTCTCCTTACTATTGTCTCCCAATTTGCATGTGTGTCACGCCCATCCCCGGCCGAACAATTCGGGCAATGACTCTCCTTTCTTGCTCGAACAAATATTCGGCCCTTTTTCCCCGCATCGCCCGATATGTCTTTTATCGGAAGTCTCGGATATTGCATTATATGCATCGGTTCCGAACTACGTCTTTGGTCAATAGTTGGGTTGCCCGGCTCCTGTGCTTACCTTCCTACGTTCCGCTAGTTCGGCTAGGAGGTAAAGGGAGAACCACTGCGATTGTACTTCCGGTTAGCCCAGTCAAGTACCTCTATTGGAGAGTGCCGAAAACTGATTGTCGTAGTATGGCGAGAACTGGTCAGCGATCCGATGAGGGGCGTAATGACGAAAGATCGTTGGAGGTCTCCGCGTAATGCGAAGGGTATCTTGTAATTAAGACCCATGTGGATGAAGTTTTCGGATACCGAACATACCCACACCGGGGCTATTTACTAGTCCCATTTTTTATATTCCTTACTGGCTAAGTGAAAGCGATAAAAAAACTATAGTCTGATTGCCTGGTTTCCCGAACACTATACCGCCTTCGGGCCTGAGACGTCGGATAAAGTGCTGAGCTGTTCGGATGAAACACCTTGTGTAGTATCTACGAAACGACAGAAGCCGACGATTGGGAACTTTCAGTATTAAAACGGCCAAATAAAAGGATCGACAAGCAATTTTGCAAAAACAAACTTCATTATATATAATATTCGGCCAAATTACATCGGCCTAATAGTTTGTACATATCCTCGGATTACATCATACAAACTAAGGGATGAACTCTTCTTTGGAGCAGATCTTCTCAATCTCCAGTGCTCCCTCTAGGGCGTCAGCCATGTACTTCTCGGGCTTCCGGTACGGCTTATTCGCCGGAGGATCGCCTATGACCACTTGCGCCGACTTCAGCACCGGGACATGCACTTTCACCATCGCAAATGCCTGCCGAGCACCCTCTATGCAGGCAGACCGCCTTCACGCATCTATTCGGGTAGGAGCATCCACCAACCGCCGAAGTAAGCTAAAATAGCTCATCGGCAGGGGCTCGGTGGGCCACAACTTGATGCTCAGGTCCTGGAGTGCTGGCTCACCCATCCAATGCAGCTCCATCAGCTGTTTAAGCTGGTCGATGAGGAGCGTGGTCCGGCCCATGGCACCGAACTGGTCCCAGAACTCCTTCTGATGAGAAGGGTCCCCAGGCGCCGAGGTGAAGGCTTGAGCATCAGCCAGGCTCTTCGGAAGATCCGAAAAGGCGCCCGCGGTATGCCAAAGTTGCGCAATTCTTGCCTCCGACGAGTGCCGAACACACACTGCAAAAGATAAGGCTTACCGGTGGCAACTTGCTCCACTAGCCGAAGCTCCTGCTCATGTCGGCGCGCGTTTGTCCGGACCTCCTTCCCAGCTTTGGTCAGCTCGGAGACTTGCTGATCCTACTTTTTCTTGTCCTCCTCCAAGGCCTTGCACTTGACGGTGGCTTCTTGAAGGTTCTTCTCAACCTCGCCTACGCGAGATTCGAGCTGGTTGCTCGTCGTCTTCAAGGCCTCGAGATCAGCATTCGCCTTTTCGGCGGCCGTTTTTTCGTCCTTGGCCTCTTGCTGAGCTGTCGCTAGCTCGGACTTGAGTTTTTCAGCTGCCTCCGCAGCGGCTGTACGACACAAAGTCGTCAGAACAGAGAGGAAGAGATTTATGACGGAAAATGAAAAAGGTTATTTTATGGTATACGCACCTTTCGCCTCTTCCGCCTGCTTACTGATAACCCACAAGTATAAGGGATCGCAATAGTTTTCGAGGGTAGAGTATTCAGCCCAAATTTATTGATTCGACACAAGGGGAGCCAAAAAATATTTGTAAGTATTAGCAGTTCAGTTGTCAATTCAACCACTCCTGGAAACTTAATATCTGCTGCAGAGTGATCAGTAGCACAGTAGTATGGTGATTTAATAGCACTAGCAATAATAGTGACGGCAGTAGTAATAGTAGTAGCAGTGATTTTGTAGCAGTTGTGACAGTAACAACAGCGATAGTAACTTAACAGAGATCAATATGGGAAAAAACTCGTAGGCATTGGATCAGTGACATATGTGGTGGATGACATCTATCATGTAGCAGTTATAACCTAGAGCGATACAGATCTAGCTCCAGTTCATCGATATAATGTAGGCATGTATTTCGTAAGTAGTCATACATGCTTGCGATAAGAGCTTGCATGCCATCTTTTGTCCTACCCTCCCGTGGCAGCGGGGTCCATATGGAAACTAAGGGATATTAAGGCCTCCTTTTAATAGAGAACCGGAACAAAGCATTAACACATGGTGAATATATGGACTCCTCAAACTACGGTAATCACCGGAAAGAATCCTGATTTCTGTCACTTCAGGGTATGCGGATCATAACACGTAATAGGTGACTATAACTTGCAAGATCGGATCAAGAACATGTATATAATCATGATAACATAAATGGTTCAGATCTAAAATCATGGCACTCGGGCCCTAGTGACAACCATTAAGCATAGCAAACTCATAGCAACATCATTCTCAGAACATAGTGGATACTAGGGATCAAGCCCTAACAAAACCAACTCGATTACATGATAGATGACATCCAACCCATCACCGTCCAGCAAGCCTACGATGGAATTACTCACGCCCGGTGGTGAGCATCATGAGATTGGCGATGAAGAAGGGTTGGTGACGACGACGGCGACGAATCCCCCTCTCCGGAGCCCCGAACGGACTCCAGATCAGCCCTCCCAATGAAGAACAGGAGGTGGCGGCGGCTCCGTCTCGTGAGACGGGATGAAACTTCTCTTTCTTTTTTTCTCGGGAAATATGAATTTATAGTCCAAGAATTAGGGTCGGCGGAGCCACGAGGGCACCACATGCCACCAGGGCGCGACTGGGGTCTGGGGCGCGCCCTGGTGTCATGTGGACCCCGGGTGGCCCCCCTCTGGTAGATCTTCGCTCCAGTATTTTTTATATATTATATAAAAATTCTCCCGAAAGTTTCGTCCAATTTCGAGAACTTTTATTTCTGCACAAAAACAACACCATGGCAATTCTGCTGAAAACATCGTTAGTCCGGGTTAGTTCCATTCAAATCATGCAAATTAGAGACCAAAACAAGGGTAAAAGAGCTTGGAAAAGTAGATACGTTGGAGACGTATCAACTCCCCCAAGCTTAAACATTTGCTTGTCCTCAAGCAATTCAGTTGACAAACTGAAAGTGAGAAAGAAAAACTTTTACAAACTCTTTTGTTCTTGTTTCCATATATATGTTTAAATAGAAGCCATGTTTTCAGCAATGATCATAACTAACCATACTCATGATAACTCTTAGAAACTATATTCACTCATATCAATGGCATAATCAACTAGCGAGCAATAATAAGATATCTCAAATGCCAACAATTTGTCAAAACAACTATGATATAATATGACAACAGTGGTATCTCGCTAGCCTTTTCTGAGACCGCAAAACATAAATGCAGAGCACCTCCAAAGTTCATGCAGCGACTAAACATTGTAATTCATGGTACAGGAGATCCAGTCATGCTTACACACAACGTCAATTATCACAATGCATGGGAATGACAATATTGCTCTCAGGTCTGGTGTTTATATGAGAAGGTGATGACTCAATATAAAAATAAATGGAAAGGCCCTCCGCAAAACAAACGACCATGGACGCCGCCTTGGCCGCTGCACGCAGGCTCCCCAATGGCACCGCCCCAGCCGCTCCATGGAGATCACTGCTGCATCCATCGCACCAGCCTTTCGGCGCCGGGCCTGCCGCCACCACAGCCTATGCCGGCGGCAACAACGGAAGGGAGGGCCGCCCTGGGGATCCGCTACTGGTGGTGCAAGGGTTTCCCCCTGGCGGCACCCTGGGAGACGTCGTCGCGAGGGGGTCGCGTGGGGACTCTGTGCGTAACTCACAGGAGGGCATATCATGGTGTGTTGCCGTGTCCCAACTTGCTCCCTGGATGATTGTGTGGAAGGGAAGCAACAAATGTAGTTGCAGGTTCTGAAACTGGAACTGTACACGCTGCTCTTTTCTTCACTTCCTTCAGTCTAGAAAGGAAGATCCTGCTAATCGAGCCATGTGGGCAGGCGTAATTCGCTTGCAAATTATTTCTGTAGCCAAGAGTAGGGTGGTTCTGGGGTATTTATTTTCTACTATGATTTTCTCTGTACGTAGCGGTTCTTGGGTGCATCTCATAAGCTTAGCAGTGTGAGTGTGGCCAAAATAAAATATTGTGGATGCCTTGTTTAAGTTGTGAAGCACACCTAGCTTATTATTAGCTCGCCATCCAAATCAGCTGAAGATAGCTCGTGCTACCGTCTTACAGCGGTTGCACCCAATAGCCAAAAGCTCCCTGAAGTCCACATGTGCGAGTAACGATCACATACGGATCCAAGCTGTAGCTTTGTAGATAACCTGCAAAAAATTAGTGAAGTTTGTCCCATTAAAAATCAAATAATTCCTGGTATTCCATATAGCCCAAAATAATGCACATATCCCTATCTGAATATGTTTGTCTATGTGTATGTCCACTCCGTTAAGCCCCGTCCCAAATAACGTGTTCATGCTCGTGGGTGGATGAACGCTAAAAGCTATATGACTGTCATTTAACAACAGGCGGCTCTTGGGCATCCACTGTGAGGTGAGGACTGAATCCATGTTTTGAGGTACTGAAATTGCATGCTCTGTTTCCTCAGTTCAGTTAAGTCCAAGTCTCAAGTGAGCAAGCAGGACAGAGAAAGATCAGAGCACTCGGCCGCTGCCGGTAAAGGTAGAGGGTCCGTCAGCAAATAAAGCAGTCCCTGTGGCATTAGGAATCAAAGGTGGGAATAATCAGGTTACCCTGTGCATAGATAGATAGATTGATAGTGGCGTTACGTGCACCAATCGCATAGCATTTTCTTCTTTTTCTTTGATGATGTTGACATAACTTACACTACAATGCAGGGGTTCTTGTGTGGTAGGACAAGAGTAATTTTCTACATAAATCAGGTAAGTATCGTAAGATATGTTAAATAAAATATGTTAGGCGGCCTGCATTGCACCCTTTTTTCTGCGGACTAAGGAGTAGCGAAAAATATTTGCGCTTTGTGGGACTGGAACTCATGACCCCAAAGGCCCAAACTAGCTGAGCTAGCATGTGCTTGTGCTAAAATAGTTTCATTATTTAATTAAAAGGTCCCACCTCAACTCTTTGCATGAGAATACATCAATTTATATACATTTGTAAATTGTGTGAAAATCGGGAAGCCAATTCAAGAACCAAGGAACAGAGGAAGCGAAGAAATTAAATGGATTTGGGCTAGCATGGCTGATTGGCTCTAACTAAATAAAATTGTTGTATTTGCATGGGTGGTTGTGTCAATACAATTAAGTGGGTTTGCAAGTAAGACGATTTCGGAATTGTTGGTATGAGGGGATACCCTATAATTAATGAATTAATCTTTCTGGAGTCCACCAATCTTGCGTAATAATTCATTTTTTAAGACTTTTGTGAGATAACCACAACAAAGGAGGGATTATATTTCAACCTCGGCGTGCGTATCCCTGCTGCCGTGATAAACGTATTGATGGATATGTCAATTACTTCTCCCGTTGCAACGTACGGACATATGTGCTAGTACTACCAACTAATGGATTAGCGTGACAAACATAAGACCACATTAATCAAATATGTGCATGTACGTAAAAAATAACTCTTCATCCTAGCCATTAAATTAAAATCTAACTGTCTTAATAATACAGATGACGTGGACTAACATGGTGGCGCGATTTGCTGCCCTCATACTTTGCTTTTATTATATAAATAGATAGATAGATCATCCAATAATCTAGTCTTTGTGATCATTGCCGAAGATTACAGTGCATATTAGCACGATGAGATCTTCCAGGCGTCTTTATAGTGTGCTATGCTTCCCAGCTACACAGTACACTCGATGTCGCTCACATACACGAGCATACACCTATCCATATCAACGCAGGCACGCATACCTTATCCTTGTGAGCACCTTCGAGAGACTGAGCCGGCATATCATCTTGAGATTTTACGAAGTCACCATAGTCGCCTCGCTGTCAACGGAAACATCTCCTCCCATTGAACGAACATCGCCAGAAGCCTTAAATAAATTCAGAAATAATGCGATCACTAATGTCAAGTCTAGGATGTGAACTCTGATGGGCTGAGGATATCACTCTCTTTCTAACCATACAACTGCAGGTTGGTTCACAACATGCAGGTCATTTGCAGCATTGTTGTTGCGGGTAGACAAGTACCTTAAAGCTTCTAATTTTGGGTGGCTAGCTTCTTGGTATAGAAAACACTTTTTGTAGCATAATAAATTTATTAAAACTAGATGTATCTTAGGCAAACTGGTTTTATCAAATTTCAGTAGCACGCATGAGTTTTATCCCCTTAGAGCATCTAGGACCCCATATACCCGCCCCAAACGCTTGGACGGGTACTCCAGTCTGTCCGGACCGAAAAATGCCACCCAGCCGGCCTTCCTATAGACGACCCAAACGCCTGCACTATAGACACTCCCCTTATCCAACCCATATCTAGGGAGAATCTGGGGACGCCCGGACGTGCCTGCCATGTCGGATTCCGCCCATGCTGGCCCACCCGATCCCACATAAAATGGACCCTATTCGCACTCTAGCCAACAGCCTAGCCGCATTCCACTAACTCCTCTCCCTTCCAGTCCACTCCCTCTGCCCACGAGCTCACGTCCGGCGATCTCCAACCTTCTCTGGCATGGCGGGCAGCGGATCCGAGTCCTACACCTTCAGATCTGTTGACTCAGAGCTCGTCCCACGCGACCCCAAGGAGCAGATGACCATCCGCCTTGTGCTCCGCCGCTCCCAGGAGGAGGCCGACCAACGGCAGCGCTCGGAATCCTTCCCTCGGGATTTCATTGCGTCCACCCAAATTGCGCATGGATCCGGTGTGAGGTGTGTCACCGCTGCCTCACCGGAGGCGGTGCGGTCCATCTGGCGTACGAACGGATGCGCAACCATTTCGTTGGCGCGTCGAGGCTGTCCAAGGCAGCTCGAACCGTGCTCATCAACTCTTCCCTGTCTAGCCTCCTCTTGTTCCTGATGAGCTTCTATAGCCTCCACGAAACCCTTCACCACGAGATTGCCAAGTACCAGTCTAGATTCTACTGGGCTGGCGAGGGCGATAAGCAGAAATACCACATGGTTAGCTGGCCCGACATTTGCAAGCCCCGAGACCGGGGAGGTCTGGGAATCATGTCCTCCAAGTGCATGAATATTGCTCTACTGACTAGATGGCTGTGGAGGATCGCCAATGGTGACGGCGGTCTTTGGCTTGACATCATTAGGAACAAGTACCTTCGGGGCCAGCCGCTCGCGTTTTGCCAACGCTCCGGAGGCTCTCAGTTCTGGCAGTCAGTCATCCAGCTGCTCCCCGTCCTGCGCGTCGGCTCCTCCATCTCGATTGGGTCTGGGGCTTCAACGCTTTTCTGGTTTGACAGATGGGCTGGGGATTTCCCATTTGCTGTCCGCTTCCCGGAGCTTTTCTCCATCGCGGTGTAGCCTAGAGTTTCGGTCGAGGACGCCCTTACAGACCTAGGGCGCCTCGCGTTCCGGCGACCGTTCGGTCCCCCGGATCTTGCTGCTTGGGCAGAGATGCTTGATTGAATCGCCCTCCACACTCCCGACGTCGACAACGCCTCAGATCGCATCTCTTGGCGTTTGGAAGAGCCTTAGGCCGGTTCTCCACCAAATCCCTATATCATGCCATCGCTCCATCGACGGCGCCAGAGGCCCTCACCACCGTGTGGGCCATTAGGCTGCCACTCAAAATCCGAATCTTCATGTTGCAATGGTTTAGGGGTCGGGTACCTTCAGGGGTGGAGGTGCTCAAACACAATGGCCCTGGGGACGGGATATGCCCCCTTTGCGACACGGTGGAGGACTCGAATCACATCTTCTTCACATGCGTGTCGGCCCAATTCCTCTGGAGCTGTTTCCGCGAAGCCGTCGGTGGACAATGGTGCCACACCAACGTCCCCGACCTCTTTGAGGAACTCCAGTCCGTCTCCCTATCGGTTCGCCACATTAGGTGGCTGACCATTGGGGTGCTCGCGTGGACACTTTGGACTGTTCGCAATAAGCTTGTGATTCAGCGCGTTCCTCTCCGACGTGCCACTGACGCGGTTTTTAAATTGTGTGGTTTCCTGCAGCTCTGGCGGCTGCTTAGCTGTCCTTCGGACCGAGACGCCATCACCACCATCATCGCCGACCTTCGCTCGATTGGTCTCCGCATGGCGCCGCCGCTCACACCTCCACCTCCCGAGCCGGATTAGCCTTTTGTGTTCATGTCACCCGATGTCGTGTCAGGGTGTTTGTGTTATTTCCAGGGCTTGTTGAGCTGTGCCCTCAGCAGAACCCTTTCGACTTGTGTCGTGCTACTCTTTTGTGTGTGTGTGTGTGTGCGCGCGTGCGTGTGGTGAACATTTGTCGGATACTGTGCTCGGGCGGTTTGCTTTCTATATAAAGCGGGACGAAAGCCTTTTTCGGTATCTCATCCGTTGAGCTGCACCGTGATCTATGCATACAGCTCACCCCGGAGCTACATATGCTAATTAACATGAGTTGACCACCCCTATTTTTAAAGGAGGTTGAAACCCTTGGCCTATGCATCATTACAGTGCACACAACCTTTTTTTTATCAATTATTAAGCAGAGTATAAAACAAAGACAACCATAACTGAGCAATTACAATATATGACACCTACGATTAAGCCGACTTCTTAGCCACATAGACATTGACCACCTCTATTGGAATAGTAATTAAAGAGAGTTAGAGAATATCGTAAAAGTACCCATTCACACCACTAACGCACACAGTATGAGATGACACCAATCAATGGACACATGAGTGACAAGGATGGAGGGCCACCAATTTGCACTGCGCTAGTGATAAATTCAAGAGATGCCACCACACCCTACCCATTGAGAAGAAGAGGAGGACAAACCACGTCCAGATGATGACAACGGCGTGAAACTCTATCTGAGTGTAACTTAAAGGGAGCATATATAGTGCATATGCATGCACGGTTGATTCTTCGGACTAAAATGCTTTGGCGCGACTTGCTTGTAGTGCCGGTGCGATACTTGTTTGTTTGATTGTTGGGACAAGGCCACTGCCCGTCCCCATCGCTATACGCTATGTTGGGTGAAAACTCATGCACCACAAAAATCATTGGCCACACAAGACTACGACGGTGACTATTCTTTGGTGCTGATTCCAAGTTTGAAATCCCAAATCGCTTTGCACCACATGCATTTTTAGTTCCTAAATAGACATTACTCCATAAAAAATACTTCATCCGTTTTAAAACACTTTTCTTTTTTTTGCATTTTTACGGTAAGTTTTTCAACATGGTTTGTAACTAACTATTGGGGTACAAAATCTTAACCTACAAGAAAAATGCTTTTCACCATGACCTTGATGACATCCATTTGATGTCACATAAATCTTTACACTGGTAGAGCAGTGTTTCTTAGACTTTGCTCAGTGAAAAATATTTTTCTTTTCACAGACTTTGCTCTATAATAAAAACCTGGCTGAGCTGGGTGTATGTAATCCATGCATGCATCATATGTCTACTCCCACCACATTGCATTCCATTCCACTAAGTACTAAATTCAAGAGATGTCAGCCAGGCCTTGGAGAGAAGAGGTGGACAAACCATATATACAGTCAATGCATGCATGGTTGATTTTTCAAAAAAAAAATGATTTGGCTCGACTCGCTTGTGGTGCGGGCGCTGCACGTGTTTGTTTGATTGTCAGGACAAGGCAGTGTCCATCCCCATCACTATACGCCGTTTTGTAGGTCGCAGTCATACACTACGTTGGGTATTCTTGTTGCGCGTCCGTGAGAATCATTAGTCACTCACGATGACGACGACGACGATTCTTTGGAGCGGGTTCCAAGTTTCAAATCACTGGTCACTCAGGGCCACTGTCCATCTCCATCTCCATCGCCGTGCGCTTTGCAGGTGGCAGCCATACGCTATGTTTGCCATCGCCATTGCCCTCGGAACCACACGATCACACTCTTTTCTGATGTGGATTCCAAGTTTGAAATCTTCAAATCTGTTGGCTTGACCGAAAATATATTCTTTTTGCGATGAAAACAAAATTATATTTGAAAACGAGAGACAGTGTTGCAAAAAACTTGTACTTTTCTTAGGAGAAAGAAGTTTTCAAATATAATTTGGAAACGAAAGACAGTGTGCTGCACCATTTTTTTTTAGGTGTGCTGCACCTTGTATCCAAAGTTCATTATTTGACACTATTTTATACTGTTCGGCCCTGGACTTGGCCCAACCGCGGCCTCGCCACAGCATGCATGCATTATATTGTACTTGGAACGAGCAGGGAGAGTATTTGTGGCACGCAAGTGCGGGGGCACTGACCCTCACGCGTGCTTTTTCTTTTGGCTTCCAATTTTCAATCTTTCATATCGTTTTATTGAAAAGTCCAAAGTAAGTGCTTTTTTCATATTCGTGTTTCTTGTGACGATGACTTTCAAATAAGATCCATTTTGAATACGTTCTTTTTGAGTTTTTAAAAAATTCTGTTAAGTTTCTACTTTTGAAACTTAGTATGAATGACTTCCAAAATCACAATTTTAATACATGTTACCGACAACAGTACCCCTTAAAGTTTCAACTCTGAAACTTGATACGAGTGACCAAGAAAATTGTAAGTTTCAGATGCAAAATTGTAAGTTTCAGTGTCCTCGTGTGGGATTCAACTACTTTGCGGATCGCGAGGCAATTGGGCGACCAGGCGGGGCTGGGCAGGTGCGTACTCCCGCACGTGTGTGCCCCTATGAATTTTCGGGAACGAGCAGTATATAAACATGATGATGAAATGATCCAGAAAACATGACACTAGAAGATGACGTGGCACCATACGTGTAATTCGGATTTGATTGGCGCACACACACAGAGCTAGTAGCGGCCGACGACGTCTGTGACAATGACATGCACGGCCCCAGTTTGTTTTGTTTGCACTCAGAATCCTCCAACCACGTTGCACTTCGCTCTTGGTAAGCTCAAGAGGCGCCTTATAAGGAAGATGACGACAAACCACGGCGAACGGCGACGGCAAACTCTAGCTAAGCTATCTGAGTGCTACATGGACGGAGCTACGCCGCGCCGGAGTACATACGGTGCATGCATGGTTGATTCTTTGGCCCAAAAATGTGTCGCGACAAAGCCACTGTCATCGGTCGTTGTCGTCGCCGTCGCCGTCACCGCTGTGCAGGTGGCAGCCATACGCTATGCCCGCCTGCCCGTGTAAAACATTGGCCAACACAAGACTGTTCTTCGATCGATGTGGATCCCAAGTTTGAAGTTTTCAAACCTATTATTGGCCTCATACACACACACACACACACACACACACACACACAGCCTTTTTCCCCAGGAGCTAAATGTATTTGGTAGTAGAAGCCGATGGTACGTCCCTATATATTTGTGATATGCAGCAGGCTATATATTTGTGGCATGTTCGTGACACCAGACCTGCCTGCCCTACACACGTACGTATAGTACTGTTTCCTTTTGTTTAGAGAAGAAGAGAAGGAGGTATAATCTGTTGGGAAAGAGGGGTGGGAATACCCAGCGACGAGGTAGTGCAAATCCGGCATGCCGACAACACCGGCGACCCCACCGTCATCAGCATCAGCTGCATTGACAAGATCGGCCTCGGTTGCGACCTCTGCCGTGTCGTCCTCCTCTTCGGCCTTAACATCCTCAAAGGAGATATGAGCACGGACGGGCGCTGGTGCTACATCGTGCTGTGGGTGGCGGCCACGCAGCGGCGTGGGCGGGCAATGGCCTGGGACATCCTCAAGGAGAGGCTGGTCGAGCTCTGCCCCGTGCCCGCGCCGTTCGGCATAGACACCTCCTACCTCGCCGCTGCCGATCTCCTGGACAACCACATGCCCGCTGTGCCCCAGGTCTTCTTGCTCAAGTTCTGCTGCAACGACAGGGTGGGCCTCCTGCATGGTACGTTTCAGTTTCACCACCACATCTTGCTACTGCTTCAGATTTTTAAGGACATGTGTCAGAAATGCCTTTCTAGTGAAATCATAGTTTTAAATAGCCGCTAAATGGTCGCCTTCACAAATAGCCCGCTATAGCCTTTTCAGCAGGGTGCCGCTAAATGGTCGCCTTCACAAATAGCCCGCTATAGCCCGCTAAAGCCCGCTAAAGCCCGCTATAGCTGATTTGGAGGCCCGCCGCTATTTTCCATAACCCGTTATTTAAAACATTGAGTGAAATGGATATGTGTTAGAAATGCTTTTCTTGTGAAAAATCACAAGTGACTAATTCATGTGTTCTGCAGACGTGACACGCGTGTTGTGCGAGATGGAACTCACCATTAGGAAGGTGAAGGTCTCCACCACACCGGACGGGAGAGTGATGAACCTTTTCTTCATCACAGATGCTAGGTCCATTCCTCATCTCCCAAGTAGGACATCTTCATCTTACTTATTTTACTAACAAACTGCTGGCAATGATTCCAGGGAACTTCTTCACACAAAGAGCAGGAGGGAAGAGGCCTACAAAAGGCTGCAGAGCGTCTTGGGCAACTCCGCGACGAGTTGCGAAATAGATTCCGCGACAGAGGACATGTCCTCTTGCCTCCAGGCCTCTGCATTGCTCCCGCCCCTTGTCCTGGAACAGATATTTGGCGTAGAGGAGCAGTCGGGCTGCTCTAGCCTGTCGGTCACCATTGATAACTCCCTCAGCCCCACGCACACCCTAATCCAAATACAATGCGGTCACCACAAGGGCCTCCTGTACGACATCTTGAGGACACTCAAAGACTGCAACATCCAGGTAGTTATGCAAAGTCTGGGTCTATGCTCATTATGCTTTCTATTTTGTTGATGTGCCATTATGAGTTAATAAAAACACACTTTAATGTAAAAAAAGGTAGTTGCAGCGAAACAAATCCCGGCCGCCGCATTCTCACCTGTCTCTCCGGTAGGTAATCTTCTCAGGATATGAAACATGGCCGGCCCATTTCCTTTCAGATCTCCTATGGCCAGTTCTCCTAGCAGCGAATTATATCTTTTTTTCGTCTCAGATCTCCTACGGCCGGTACTACGCGGGGCAAAAGGGCGGCTGTGATGTGGACCTGTTCGTGGTGCAGCCAAGTGGGAAGAAAATCATCGACGAGCACGAGAAGAGCGTGCTATGCTCCCGCCTACGGGCGGAGCTCCGGCGCCCGCTGCACGTGGCGCTGGTGAACTGGGGGCCCGACACAGAGCTCCTAGTGGCAAACCCGGTTGAGGTCTCCGGGATGGGCCGGCCGCTAGTGTTGCACGACATAACCCTCGTGCTCAAGAACCTTGAGAAGCGCATCTTCTTGGTACGCATGCACCTGTAACGACAAAGCTGCAGTTGTCTATACACCCATGATCATCCATTTCTAGCGACTACGATACACTCCTATTATCGTAGCGTCTATGTGATTCTTGTGGTGGATGGTGGTTTTGCAGGCGGAGATCGGGAGGCACGTGGTGGACGACAAGGAGTGGGAGGTGTACAGGGTGCACCTGTGCGAGGACGACCACGAGCTCTCTTGCTCGGCGCGGAGCAGGATCGTCGATGGTGTCACGAACATGGTTATGGGCTGGGACTGATCTCACTAGGTCTGCCAATTGTTTCGTGTATGATACCACAGACCGTCAACTCGTTTGTACAGCCAGCCAAGATGTCGGTGGCTGCTTTGCTGAGCTGCTCCTGATGTGGTTTGTAAACGTGTCCTAGTTGAACACATTTGCAAGTGTGTTATCTCGTGCTGATATTTCATGTGGTAATACACCAAAATATCTAAAGTCAGTATCCTACTAGGTTTTCGTTTAAAAAACACTTGTATGGTGTAATTGCTTTGCCATGTACATGCTAATACCACGACCATGCTTCGCTACTGAGCAAACATCAGTTGTCGGTCGAGGAGCTGGTTTGCAGGGTGTCGTCTGTGCCTAGCGAGATTTTTTGAGGGAAACAACGGGACTCTGCTGTGTGTTTTTGTTAAATTTTAAAACAAAACAAAACAAAGAAAACAAAAAGAAAGGAAGAACTAATTACAAATACAAATACAACAACAACCCCAAAAGAAGGGGCTAAGCTATACAACTCTATACAGGATAGTGAAAGCTTCCTCAATTGAAAGATTGCACCCATTGTGGAAGAGCAGCAAAGGATTTCCTGGTTGCTCTATGAACCAACAACTCAAGCTCTTCTTTAAGCCGACACCTGCAAGAACAAACACTGGGAAAAACATTATTGAAGATGAAATCATTTATTGCGTTCCAAATGGACCAAGAGACTAGTATGATAATGTCCATGGCAGTTGGTAACTGTAGATGATCACATAACTGAGCAACTTGTGTCTGAATGTTAGAATTGCTTGGGACCAAGTTGGACAAATGTATTTCCAACAAACTTGAGCAAACCTGCAATGAAACAACAAATGATCTCCAGTCTCCAACGTGTAGTCATCACCCATGACACATGTGTAATCGTCAATGAAGAAATTCTTTCTCTGCAAAAGCTCCCTGGTATTTAGACTATTAATCAGGAGGAGCCAAAAGAAATTTTTGTGCTTGAGCTGATTGCATGCTTTCTAGAGCTACTGAATTGCTGGCATTGGCTCGTTGCTTCCAATTATATGTTTATAAGTTGTGTGCACTTTGAAAAGAGAAGGTCCTTTAGTATATTATTGCCATACATATAATTTATTAGAGTTGTCAAAAGATAAAATGAGTCGCTGCCAGTCCTTGAATTGAGTGAAGGCCTCTTCAGAAAAAGGCAAGTGGAAAAGGGAAGAAAGATCCCGAACTTGAAGAATATGCTGCAGAGACATGTTAGAGCTCCTGGCAAAAGAAAAAAGATGTGGGAAATTGGAGTTCAAAGGAGTTCCATCTATGAATATATCTAGAATAAAATGGAATGTCGTGAGGCAGGTAAGCAAAAAAACATTTTGTTTATATTTCTTAACCAATTTGAGAGAGTCCCTCCACCAAAATGAGCATTGTGCTAGTTGATCTGGACGTAAACCTTAATGGTAATAAGATTCCCAAACTAGTTTCACCCAACGAGTGTCAATGCAGTTATAAAACTTATGGGCCATTTTGAGTAGTAGACTATCATTTTGGAATTGCAAATTGATGATTCCTAAACCTCCTTGATTATGTGGTCTGCGGATCAGGTCCCAGGCTGCCAAAGGGGGGTTCTTTTTTCTAGATCTTTTCCTCTCCAAAAACAATGCCTTCTGTACTTACTGACCTCTCCAATAGTGCCTTTATGTTGTTCGATTGATACTGCTCATGAGGAAGGTGGGAAGAGAAGATAGCATTGCGTTTACCATAAGTAATTAACCTCCCATCATAACTTAAGAACTGAGAGTGGTAACTTAATCTTTTAAGAATTCTTTCATTCAGAGGCATGAAAAATTCCATTCTAGGTCTTGTAATACTCAAAGGCACACCTAGATAAGTAAAAGGAAATAACCCAGTTGATATTGAAGAATTACAGACATTTCATGTACCACAGCATCAGACACATTGATAGGGACCAAGGTGGATTTCTAATAATTGACTCTAATCCCAGAAGAGGCAACAAAATATACATTAAATCCTTTAGGTGTGCTAATTGATTATGGCAGGCTTTGATAACAATTAGAGTGTCATCTGCATACTGTAGTACAGGATAATCAGGACATAGAAGTCTGACATTTGGTGGTTGCAATCTCCCAAGCTGCATGGCATTGTTAAGATAGGTTTGCAAGAATTTTGCAGCCAGAATAAAAAGAAGAGGAGATAAAGTGTCCCCATGTCTAGTCGACGTGGCCGCTTCATACCTTGAGGTGTAGCGCGCGCACACACCTTGTACACATCCTGCATAGGACGAAGACACCGCCACCAACCCAAACACCCTCTTCCTGGTAGCACCACCACCAGGTATGCAGATGGGCATTTGCAGAAGGATGGCGAGATGACATTCAACTGTCGCTCCAGCCATTCCTGATATCTCTCTCATTTGCTCTCTCATCTTGGTCGCTCCTACAAGCATTGTCCTCATCCTCATCGTCAATGCTACCGAACCCGAGGGATGGAGTTGGCAGTTGGGTGGCGTGATGGCCGCAGCTGTGCCAGTCCAGCTAGGGTCGAGCGCAGAGCAACAGCAAGCGGTGTAGAGGTGAAGGGAGAGTGCAAGGCCGGAGCTACTTCTAGGGTGGGAGAGGGAAGGGCGATGGATCTCAGGGTGAGAAGGGAGCTATTGTGCAAAGGAGGAGGAGGACGAGGTTTGCTTACCTGTGGAAGTGGGCAATGTCGGGGGGAGACCAGAACGATGCCCGAGAAGAATGGGTGGGTGGGGCCCTAGGGATGGGTGTTGGGCTGCGAGTGTGGACAGATAGGATACACGAAGGAAAAAAAATCTGACACCACATCACGGTGCAGGACTCTGCATCATGCTCGGTGAGAAGCACGAGGTAGTTGGGATCGGTGGGCCCGTTAGAGAGCGGGCCTGGGAGGTCGGATCGCGATCGAGTAGCCTCACACAGTGGCAAGGATGGTCTTAGCTCGACAATGTCGGCGCCGGTGGCGATCCACTTTTCTCCGGCAAAAGGAAGACGGTCCATCGGTTTGTGGCACGGTGGAAGGCGATAAAAGACTGAATGAGATCGATGCCATAGTATCTACATTTCATTGTTCACGTGGATTGCTTGAATAAAAAAAACAGGTAGGATGATGAAAAAAGTTGTGTACAAATTGCTCTTTTTCTGGTTTGGCCAACTACCCCCCCACACGCGGGTTTTAGCTTCAAGCCGGCTCAACTATCTCTTATTGGTGTGCCAAATAATATCATCTGCCTTTTGATAAGGAGCGCCTTAATTACCCTTATTTTTCGTTAGGACCTCGCTGCCACGGGAGGGTAGGACAAAAGATGTTATGCAAGTTCTTATTATAAGGATATATGACTATATACAGAATACATGCCTGCATATGATTGACAAATTGGAGCAATTATGTATTGCACTAGGTTGTGACTTTCACATGATGAATGTGATCCAAATATCCATCGGTACTCCATGCCTACGCTTTACTCGTATTGTATTTGCTAAGTTTGTACTATTACTGCCACTGTTCCAACTACTACAAAACTGCTACTGTTATAGTCACTGTTACTACTGCTAGTATTACTATTACTATGAAAACTATTATATTACTGTGCTACTAATATTTTGCCACAGAGAAACAACTTCTCAGGTGTGGTTGAATTGACAACTCAACTACTAAGGCTTATAAATATTCTTTGGCTCCCCTTGTGTCGAATCAATAAATTCGGGTGAAATACTACCCTCGAAGACTGTTGCGATCCCCTATACTTGTGGGCCATTAGAGATCATAGTTGACGACTTCATGGCAGTTATGAAGGTTCTTCATGAGGGGCGCTTCACTTCTTTTGGTGTTTTTAACTCATCCATCCTTACATTGCTGCCCAAGAAGGACAACCCACTGCAACTGGGTGATTTCAGGCCTATAAATCTAATACATGGCGCGGCCAAAAAATTTGCCAAGGTCTTGGCAGTGCACCTCTCCCCACTTCTCCCTGCTCTTATTTCGCAAGCCCAAAGTGCCTTTGTGAGCAGAAGAAGCATACATGAGAACTTCAAGTTCGTGCACAATGCCGCTAAAATTTTGCATGAGAAGAAGAAATCTGCTGTGCTTATGAAGATTGACATATCTAAAGCCTTTGACACCCTGTCGCGGGTTTTTTGTTGGAGGTGATGAGGAACAGAGGGTTCGGATCCAGGTGGTGCTCATGGATTTGTGGGCTGTTGAGTACGGCTTCCTCCTCGGTGCTTATCAATGGGAAGACCAGCGAACCGTTTACCCTGGCCAGTGGTGTGAGACAGGGCGATCCGTTGTCGCCTGCACTTTTTATTCTGGCCATGGACTCTCTTCAGGCAATGATGAATTGGGTCACACGACACAATCTGCTGGCTCCGCTTGGTTTCAACAGGAGGACTCCCAGGGCTTCGATTTTTGCGGATGATGCGGTTCTTTTCTTCAGGCCAGAGGCTGCGGATATGCAGGTCATTTATGCCATCTGGAGCTTTTTGGGGAGGCATCTAGCCTGCGCATCAACTTTCAGAAGAGCACGATCACGTGTATTTGATGTGAAGAGGTTCTGGCTTTACAGGTGGCCCAGCACTTCCAATGCCAACGTCAAAATTTTCCTTTAAAATACTTGGGGCTGCCACTGTCGGTCTTCAGGCTTAGGAAACATGATATTTTTCCTCTTATCGACAAGTACTCAAGCAAAATGAAGGGGTGGAAGCCTAAATTGTTGGCGCCGGCTGGGCGCCTCATGCTTACAAGCTTAGTTCTTATGGCTCTTCCAATTCAATTCATGTCTGTACTCCCTCTGCCAGTGTGGGCGATCAAGATTGTTGAGAGAAGGTGCCTGGGTTTTGTCTAGAAAGGGGAGGAGGAAATCAATGGAGGCCATTGCTTGCTTCCCTGGGCTCGGGTTTGCAGGCCAAAGGAATTTGGAGGCCTTGGCCTACTTAACGTTAGGAGCTTTGGTGTCGCCCTCCGTTGTCGTTGGCCCTGGATGAGCTGGGATGTAGACGAGAGGCTGTGGCGGAGACTACCGGACAGTTTGGTGAAGGAGGTGGAACTGATGTTTTCCAGCGCTTGCGTGATGGCTCTTGGGGACGGAGCAACTGCAAGATTTTGGACTGACAACTGGCCAGCGGATGGTCACTCGATCGCCAACACTGCTCCGGCCCTCTTCACCTTCGTCAGAGATTCGGGCCTGTCTGTTAGAGAGGATTTGCATAATCATAGATGGATCAGAGATATCAGAGGAGGTCTTCCGATCCAGGTTTCTTGAGAGAAATTTCTCCATCTCTTTGATCTGTTTGACGAGCTTGGTCGAGCGGATTCTCAAGAGTTTGTAAGCCTAAGCCTAAGCCTGCATCATCATCATTATCACCATCATCATCATCTTCTGGCGGCTTGATGTATAGCTACATTGCTCGCGAGGCTATGCTGAGGAAAGAATCCTACTGGGCCAAGATCGGGCGTACCCGGAGGTCGTCCACCGAGGCTCACAGGAGCGCTAGCTTCGGTGCCGGTGTCGGTGCTTGTGCCAAAGAGGAGACCACCGCCAGCTTGGAGCATGACGGCGAAGGAGGAAGGTTGTATGTGTCCGTAAGGAAGGGCGAAGAGGATGGCGGTGGCGGAGGAGGAAGGAAGCTGTATGTGGCCGTCGGGAAGGATGAAGAGGATGGCAGGTCCAACCTCCTGTGGGCCGCTCGGAACCTCCTCACTGGCGGCGATAAGCTCGTCCTTCTACACATCCACCAGCCTGCCAACAAACTCATGACCGGTAAGGCTGATTTTTCATTTTGGTGGATTCTCGTAATCTCGTTTGTCCCCACCCATTTTACATTATATTAGTGTTTGTTTGACCCACTTTTATATGTCTAATTTTTCACAGCAACCGTAAACTGAGCCTAAATTAAAAGGGGCAGTTTCTTATCCACGTCAACTATGAGCTTTTTGTTATTCCAATCAGCATTTCACAAGTAACTTCTGTCATTGTTGCCCATCTCATAATCCATGTTATTTTTTCCTCCCCGGAGAATCATTGCTACAAAAAGGATACAATTGAGAAAAGCACGAGAAGTCTTGTGCTGTTGTTTTCATTTACGTTTCGGACGGATGATAATCCTAGAGGATTGACCACCTGGGCTGCCGTTCGATGGAGCCGCAGACAGGCATCCGATTCCTTCATTGAGCAAGCCGCTGGCCCTTTGCAACAAGCCTCGTATTGCGTCTCAGCGCTTTGCAACAAGAGCCTTGTTGCAATCCTTGTACAGTTTTTATTTTTATTTTTTCTTTGTCCGGTCTGCTCGCTGAGCTTTTGCAACAAGCCTCCTATTGCGCTCAGCGCTTTGCAACATGAGCCTTGTTGCAATCCCCCTCGAAAAGTTTTTTTTCGGTTTTTTTTTTCGCGCGGTCTGCCACATAGTTTGTGGTGTGCTCGCGCGTCTTGCAACAAGGGTCATGTTGCTGACGGCTCAGTCAGGTGGCGCGCGGATGACGCGGCGGACGTTTCACGTCCAATCGGTCAATTGACGGAAAGCATTTCGGTAATTATATTGCTGTTGTACTGTTACCACGGTTCTCTTTTTGGGTCAGAATTTTCAGAAACCGTCCGGTTACCGGAAATCTTGTCCGCATATATTATTATCGCAAACTCCAAAAGTCCTGAAAATCTACGGAGAATTATTTTGGAATATATAAAAAATATTGGGCGAAAGAAATACCTGAGGGGACCCACCAGGGAGTCACAAGCCAGGGGGCGCGCCCTACCCCCCAGGGCGCGCCCCTGTGGCTTGTGGGCCCCCTGGTAGGCCTCCGGTGCCCATCTTTTGCTATATGGAGGGTTTTGACCTGGAAAAAATCAGAAGGGAGCTTTCGGGATGAAGCGCCGCCATTTCGAGGCGGAACTTGGACAGAACCAATCTAGGGCTCCGGCGGAGCTGTTCTGCCGGGGAAACTTCCCTCCCGGAGGGGGAAATCGAAGCCATCGTCATCACCAACGATCCTCTCATCAAGAGGGGGTCAATCTCCATCAACATCTTCATCAGCACCATCTCCTCTCAAACCCTAGTTCATCTCTTGTATTCGATCTTTGTCTCAAAACCTCAGATTGGTACCTGTGGGTTGCTAGTAGTGTTGATTACTCCTTGTAGTTGATGCTAGTTGGTTTACTTGGTGGAAGATCATATGTTCAGATCCTTAATGATAATTAATACTCCTCTGATTATGAACATGAATATGCTTTGTGAGTAATTACGTTTGTTCCTGAGGACATGGGATAAGTCTTGTTATAAGTAATCATGTGAATTTGGTATTCGTTCGATATTTTGATGAGATGTATGTTGTCTCTCCTCTAGTGGTGTTATGTGAACGTCGTCTACATGACACTTCACCATTATTTGGGCCTAGAGGAAGGCATTGGGAAGTAATAAGTAGATGATGGGTTGCTAGAGTGACAGAAGCTTAAACCCTAGTTTATGTGTTGCTTCGTAAGGGTTGATTTGGATCCATATGTTTCATGCTATGGTTAGATTTATCTTAATTCTTCTTTTGTAGTTGCGGATGCTTGCGAGAGAGGTTAATCATAAGTGGGAGGCTTGTCCAAGTAAGTACAGCACCCAAGCACCGGTCCACCCACATATCAAATTATCAAAGTAACGAACGCGAATCATATGAGCATAATGAAAACTAGCTTGACAGAAATTCCCATGTGTCCTCGGGAGCGCTTTGCTTTATATAAGAGTTTGTCCAGGCTTGTCCTTTGCTACAAAAAGGATTGGGCCACCTTGCTGCACCTTTGTTACATTTGTTACTTGCTATCCGTTACGAATTATCCTATCACAAAACTATCTGTTACCGATAATTTCAGTGCTTGCAGAGAATACCTTACTGAAAACCGCTTGTCATTTCCTTCTGCTCCTCGTTGGGTTCGACATTCTTACTTATCGAAAGGACTACGATAGATCCCCTATACTTGTGGGTCATCAAGACTCTTTTCTGGCGCCGTTGCCGGGGAGTGAAGCGCCTTTGGTGAGTGGAACTTGGTAAGGAAAATTTTATATAGTGTGCTGAAATTTACTGTCACCTGTTACTATGGAAAACAATCCTTTGAGGGGCTTGTTCGGGGTATCTTCACCCCGACCGGAAGCACAAAGAGATGCTCCTCAACCTACTGCACCTCCTGAAAATATTTATTATGAAATTCCTTCGGGTATGATAGAGAAACTGCTAGCTAATCCTTATGCAGGAGATGGAACACTACATCCTGATTTGCATCTAATCTATGTGGATGAAGTTTGTGGATTATTTAAGCTTGCAGGTTTGCCCGAGGATGATGTCAAGAAGAAGGTCTTTCCTTTATCTTTGAAGGAGAAGGCATTGACATGGTATAGGCTATGTGATGATATTGGATCATGGAACTACAACCGATTGAAATTGGAATTTCATCAGAAGTTTTATCCGATGCATCTGGTTCATCGTGATCGGAATTATATTTATAATTTTTGGCCTCGTGAAGGAGAAAGAATCGCTCAAGCTTGGGGGAGGCTTAAGTCAATGTTATATTCATGCCCCAATCATGAGCTCCCGATAGAAATTATTATTCAGAATTTTTATGCTCGGCTTTCTAATAATAATCGGTCCATGCTCGATACTTCTTGTGCTGGTTCCTTTATGAAGAAAGATATTGAATTCAAATGGGACTTATTGGAAAGAATTAAACGCAACTCTGAAGATTGGGAACTCGACGAAGGTAAGGAGTCAGGTATAAACCTTAAGTTTGATTGTGTTAAATCCTTCATGGACACCGATGCTTTTCGTGAATTTAGCACTAAATATGGACTTGACTCTGAGATAGTAGCTTCTTTCTGTGAATCTTTTGCTACTCATGTTGATCTCCCCAAGGAGAAGTGGTTTAAATATCATCCTCCCATCGAAGTGAAAGTAGTAGAACCTATTAAAGTTGAGAAAGAAACTATTATTTATAATGCTGATCCTGTTATTCCTACTGCTTATATTGAGAAACCGCACTTCCCGGTTAGAATAAAGGAACATGCTAAAGCTTCAACTGTGGTTCGTAAGAGTTGTACTAGAACACCTACGCCCCCTGAACAAATTAAAGTTGAACCTAGTATTGCTATGGTTAAAGATCTCTTGGTTGATAATATTGATGGGCATGTTATTCATTTCTGCGATGAAGCTGCTAGAATTGCAAGACCTGATACTAAAGGTAAACATAGACCTATTGTTGGCGTGCCTGTTGTTTCTGTTAAAATAGGAGATCATTGTTATCATGGCTTATGTGATGTGGGTGCTAGTGTGAGTGCAATTCCCTTTACCTTATACCAAGAAATTATGAATGATATCGCACCAGCTGAATTGGAGGAAATTGATGTTACCATTAAGCTTGCTAATAGAGATAATATTGCACCAATTGGGATTGTTAGAGATGTTGAAGTCTTGTGTGGGAAAATAAAGTATCCTACTGATTTTCTCGTTCTTGGTTCCCCACAAGATGATTTTTGTCCCATTATATTTGGTAGACCTTTCTTGAATACTGTTAATGCTAGGATAGATTGCGAGAAAGAAATTGTTACTGTAAGTTTTGGGGATGTGTCTCATGAGTTCAATTTCTCGAAATTTCGTAGACAACCCCATGACAAAGAATTGCCTAGTAAAGATGAAATTATTGGTCTTGCTACTATTGTTGTGCCTCCTACTGATCCTTTAGAACAATATTTGCTAGACCATGAAAATGATATGCATATGAATGAAAGAAATGAAATAGATAAGATTTTCTTTGATCAGCAGCCTATTTTGAAACACAACCTGCCTGTTAAAATACTTGGGGATCCTCCTCCACCCAAGGGTGATCCCGTGTTTGAGCTTAAACAATTACCGGATACTCTGAAATACGCTTATCTTGATGAAAAGGAGATATATCCTGTTATTATTAGTGCTAACCTTTCAGAGCATGAAGAAAAGAGATTATTGAAAACTCTGAGGAAGCACCGTGCTGCTATTGGATATACTCTTGATGATCTTAAGGGCATTAGTCCCACTCTATGTCAGCATAAAATTAATATGGAGCCTGATGCTAAACCAGTTGTTGATCACCAACGACGGTTAAATCCTAAGATGAAAGAAGTGGTAAGAAATGAAATACTAAAGCTTCTGGAGGCAGGTATAATTTATCCTATTGCTGATAGTAGATGGGTTAGTACCGTTCATTGTGTCCCTAAGAAGGGGGGTATTACTGTTGTTCCTAATGATAAAAATGAATTGATCCCGCAAAGAATTGTTACGGGATATAGAATGGTAATTGATTTTAGGAAATTAAATAAAGCTACTAGGAAAGATCATTACCCTCTACCTTTTATTGATCAAATGCTAGAAAGACTATCCAAACATACACATTTTTGCTTTCTAGATGGTTATTCTGGTTTCTCTCAAATACCTGTGTCAAAAGAGGATCAAGAAAAGACCACTTTTATTTGCGCTTTCGGTACCTTTGCTTATAGACGTATGCCTTTTGGTTTATGCAATGCACCTGCTACCTTTCAAAGATGTATGATGGCTATATTCTCTGACTTTTGTGAAAAGATTGTTGAGGTTTTCATGGATGATTTTACCGTTTACGGAACTTCTTTTGATGATTGCTTGAGCAACCTTGATCGAGTTTTGCAGAGATGCGAAGAAACTAATCTTATCTTGAGTTGGAAAAAGTGACACTTTATGGTTAATGAAGGTATTGTCTTGGGACACAAAATCTCCGAAAGAGGTATTGAGGTGGATAAAGCTAAAGTTGATGCTATTGAAAAAATGTCGTGTCCTACGGATATCAGAGGTATAAGAAGTTTCCTTGGTCATGCTGGTTTCTATAGGAGGTTTATTAAAGACTTCTCTAAGATTTCTAGGCCTCTCACCAATCTTTTGCAAAAAGATGTTCCATTTGTTTTTGATGATGATTGTGTAGAAGCATTTGAAATTCTTAAGAATGCCTTGATTTCCGCACCTGTTGTTCAACCGCCTGATTGGAACCTACCCTTTGAAATTATGTGTGATGCTAGTGATTATGCCGTTGGTGCTGTTCTAGGACAAAGAGTTGATAAGAAATTAAATATTATCCATTATGCTAGTAAAATTCTAGACAGTGCTCAAAGAAACTATGCCACCACTGAAAAGGAATTTTTAGCAGTTGTGTTCGCCTGTGATAAGTTCAGACCTTATATTGTTGATTCCAAAGTAACTGTTCACACTGATCATGCTGCTATTAAATACCTTATGGAAAAGAAAGATGCTAAACCTAGACTTATTAGATGGGTTCTTCTGCTACAAGAATTTGATTTGCATATTATTGATAGAAAGGGTGCTGATAACCCCGTAGCAGATAACTTGTCTAGATTAGAGAATGTTCTTGATGACCCACTACCTATTGATGATAGCTTTCCTGATGAACAATTAGCTGTCATAAATGCTTCGCGCAATGCTCCATGGTATGCTGATTATGCTAATTACATTGTTGCTAAATTTATACCACCTAGTTTCACATACCAACAAAAGAAAAAGTTATTTTATGATTTAAGACATTACTTTTGGGATGACCCACACCTTTATAAAGAAGGAGTAGATGGTGTTATTAGACGCTGTGTACCTGAGCATGAACAGGAACAGATCCTTCATAAGTGTCATTCTGAGGCCTACGGAGGACACCACGCTGGAGATAGAACTGCACATAAGGTACTACAATCTGGTTTTTATTGGCCTACTCTCTTCAAGGATGCTCGTAAGTTTGTCTTGTCTTGTGATGAATGTCAAAGAATTGGTAATATTAGTAGACGTCAGGAAATGCCTATGAATTACTCTCTTGTTATTGAACCATTTGATGTTTGGGGTTTTGATTATATGGGACCTTTTCCACAGTCTAACGGGAATACTCACATTCTAGTTGCTGTTGATTATGTTACTAAGTGGGTAGAAGCTATTCCAACTAGTAGCGCTGATCATAACACTTCTATTAAAATGCTTAAAGAAGTTATTTTCCCTAGATTTGGAGTCCCAAGAAATTTAATGACTGATGGTGGTTCACACTTTATTCATGGTGCTTTCCGTAAATTGCTTGCTAAGTATGACGTTAATCATATAATTGCATCTCCTTATCATCCTCAGTCTAGTGGTCAAGTAGAATTGAGCAATAGAGAAATTAAATTGATCTTGCAGAAGACTGTTAATAGATCCAGAAAGAATTGGTCTAAGAAACTTGATGATGCATTATGGGCTTATAGAACTGCTTATAAGAACCCTATGGGTATGTCTCCGTATAAGATGGTTTATGGTAAAGCATGTCACTTACCTCTAGAGCTAGAACATAAAGCTTATTGGGCAATTAAAGAGCTCAACTATGATTTCAAACTTGCTGGTGAGAAGAGGTTATTTGACATTAGCTCACTTGATGAATGGACAACCCAGGCATATGAGAATGCCAAGTTGTTTAAAGAAAAAGTCAAGAGATGGCATGATAAAAGGATACAAAAGCGTGAATTCAATGTAGGTGACCATGTCTTGTTATACAATTCTCGTTTAAGATTTTTTGCAGGAAAACTTCTCTCTAAATGGGAAGGGCCTTACATTATCGAGGAAGTATATCGTTCCGGTGCCATCAAAATCAACAACGCCGAAGGCACAAACCCGAAGGTGGTAAACAAGCAAAGAATCAAACATTATATCTCAAGTACTCCCATAAATGTTGAAACCAATATTATCAATACCATAACTCCGGAGGAGTACATTAGGGAGACTTACCAGAACGTTTCAGACTCCGAAAAGGAATACGTATGTGGTACGGTAAGCAAACCGACTCCAAAACTTTTCCAATGGCATTTTTTATCCGTTTTGGAATATTTAATAAATTAGGAAAATTTAAAGTAGTCCGAAGAGTGCACGAGGAGGCGACAAGCCAGGGGGCGCGCCCTACCCCCCTGGGCGCGCCCCTGTGGCTTGTGGCCAACCCGTGTACCCTCCGGACACCGTTTTCTTGTGGTATACTCCTTTGGGTTGGTAAAAATTCATTATATAATCTCCCGAAGGTTTTGACCTTCGTAACACGACAACACCTCCTGTTTTCGTTTTGAGCTGTTTCTGCAGCTGATTTAGATCGACATGACGTCCCCAAGTGCTTCGAAGGACAAGTTCTTCGAGAAGGTCATCAACCCCTACCTTGCGGAGGTGCTGCGACACCCTCAAACCATTGAGATGCATGAGGGGGTGCTGCACATCCGTGATGTTGAGGGGCCAAAGAAGACCGGAAGCGTGGAGACAAGACTCGAAGCAATGGAGCAACAAATCTTCAAGTGCCAAGGGATGGTGGAACGAGGACTCAATGCCAACCACATGATGATCGCGGAGTTTACCCATAAGCACAAGCTGGACGCCAAGGACATCGGGGAGCACATCTTCAAGCTTTACGAGAAAATCGAGCATCTCCAAGTCCAGATCTATGACCTACAAAACCAAAACTGTGAGTATGAATACAGATTTAAGAAAATAAGTTTGGCTGCAGATTTGAGGTTCCCGGAGACTTGTTCATCTTTTTATGATGGTGAGCCTATGCCTGGGAAGACGGATGACAAGCTTCCCACCTCATCAACAACTCCAACACCACCACCTCCGAAGGAAGACAACTAAACACATGGGTATAGGCACTCCCCTTGGCTTGTGCCAAGCTTGGGGGAGGTGCCCCGGTATCGTATCACCATCACATCTTTTACTTTTATCGTTTTCTTAGTCAGATCCTTTTGGTTATATCTTGATCTAGTACAATAAAGTCTTTAGTGTGATCTAGTTTTGAGTTTTACTTTATGTTCCCCCTATGTAAGCAAGTCCGAGAGTTATATAATAAAGAGTAGTTTTGAGTTGAGGGCTTTGCTTGCTTGCTATGATCTTAAGAAAAAGAAATGGAAAGAGGTATAGAATAAAAGCAAAGAGTATATATGATAATCTTATGGGGGGTGATGACTTCACATATAAGAGGTATGTCGATTGAAATTTGTTGTGAGTTGACAAACAAAGCTTTTGGTCATTGTTACAATTAAAAGGAAGTAATAAAGAAAGAGAGGTTCACATATAAATATATTATCTTGGACATCTTTTATGATTGTGAGCACTCATTAAAATATTATATGTTAAGAAGTTGATGTTGGACAAGGAAGACAACGTAATAGGTTATGTTTGCTTATTTCCGAATAGAAGTTATATGGTTTTAGATCCTTTAACATGTGTCGCTTGCTTCCACCCCATATCATCCAAAACTCCCGCACCAAGTAGAGATACTACTTGTGCGTCCAAACACCTTTAACCCAGTTTTGCCATGAGAGTCCACCATACCTACCTATGGATTGAGTAAGATCCTTCAAGTAAGTTGTCATCGGTGCAAGCAATAAAAGTTGCTCTCTAAATATGTGTGATCTATTAGTGTGAGGAAAATAAACTTTATACGAACTTGTGATATGGAAGAAATAAAAGCGACAGACTGCATAATAAAGTTCTTTATCACAAGGAGCAATATAAAGTGGCGTTCTTTTGCATTAAGGGATTGCGCATCCAATTATAAAAGCTCATGACAACCTCTGCTTCCCTCTGCGAAGGGCCTATCTGTTACTTTTACTTTCTAGTACTTACCTTTGTGCAAGAGTCGTGGTGATTTCCACCACTTCCTTTATTTCGCCTTTCTCTCTTGGCAAGCGTCATGTGTTGGGGAATGATCTAGACACATATATCCACTCGGATGTGGGTGAGCATGAGTTATTTTTGTTGACATTACTCTTGAGGTAAATAGTTGGGAGGCAATACTATAAGCCCCTTTCTTTCTTTGTGTCCGATTGAAGCTTTGACCTCATAGGTACTGCGTGAGTGTTAGCAATTATGAAAGACTAAAAGATGATTGAGTATGTGGATTTGCTTTACAAGCTCTTATATTGACTCTTTCCTACGTTATGATAAATTGGAATTGCTTCAATGACCGAGATCATAGTTTGTTGGTTCTCAATAGAGTTCTTGATTCATACTTTACCTTGTGAATGAATTGTTACTTTAGCATAAGAAATTATATCACTACTAGATATCTAATCTTTGCCGACGGTGAAATTAAATAACCGACAGACCGTAGGGGATTTCCGGAATAACCGACCGTTCCCCAGTTTCCCTACAGTTAAAGTCATCCACAAGGCTATGATCATTAATTACCGACGGTCTTGATTAATAGATGACGGGGATAAAACAACACATGTTCATACGATGCATCAACCGACGGGTATGATGAATAACCGACAGTTTCCAGTGCACACATAGTTAAGCACTATATTGCTCGACGGTGTTACTACTTAGCCGACTGGTACATACCAACCCATGGTTATCCCGTGTTATACCCGACAGTTTATTCTTAGCGCCTGGCTATCTGATCAAATAATCAACGGTCAAAACACATAACCGATGGGCACAACTAACTCTAAGTTATATGTCATTATAAACGACGGTTTTCTGTAATAGTCGACGGTGCGGTAACATTGCTCGGTCATTTGACATGATAGCCAACAGTCTGCGCAAATAGCCGACAGTGAAAAGGTGGTAGGGAAAGCCAATCGGTATTCTACAACCGTATCTTCTCTTTGTTTACCAACGGTGTATATTCACCGTCCATAATACATGTACCCGACAGTGATCCTGAATAGCCTACTGTTAATCTCACTGTAGGTGATTAAACCCTTGTCAATGTTGAATGTTGCAATCTTCAGAAATCATGAATATATTTTTCAAAAACAAAAATGTAAGGATTTTTAAAAACAAAAATTATCGATGTTTTACAACATATATGTAGAGTCCCATTGTTTTGTACTCTCATTGTTGGAGATTTATAACCATTATAATTCCAAAAATCGTTCGTTGACTTAACTAAGTTGCTTAACCAGGTTGAATAATCTTGCAATCCATGATCTCTTTAATTCTCTAACATTTTTTAAAGCTTGCAATAATATATTTTTAGCTAGGTTAGTCTCCGAGCCTTTTTTGCAGTAGCTGAAGCAATCCAAGCCTTGATTGGGCCCAAAGCTCAAAGGAACCTAGTAGGTTGACTCGGCTCGACCTATTCACTTGTCGAACTAACAACCTATGCTAGCCCAAGGCAAGCTTACAACTCGCCTGGCTTGTCGAGACCTACCTACCCCTTTTCTATGTTTTCGACCTTTCACGTTGGCATGCCACATGCGTGAAATTGCCGCGACATCGTCATCTGCATCACAAAAGGCCCAATCCATATCATTTGGACATAAGTTGAAGGACCAAATTTAGTTTCTTGAAGTAGGTGAGAGACTATCTTGCTTTATCTAATATTAAACTGAGAACTTCAACATTATTGAAAAGGAAAAAATACGTGTTCGTCGTTGTCCCTCATTGTCACCGGAGCACCGCAAAAGGGAGTAGCCAAGCATCCGATAACCTTGGAACTGTAGATACACTGGCATGTTCTTGCGCTTTGTAGACCTCCAATGTGTACATTGTCAATGGAAAAAGACGCATGTACCCACTATCGATTGAAGCCCTGCAATAAAATTCTACTCCCTCCGTCCCATAATATAAAAGCGTTTTTGACACTACGATATAAGAGCCGTTTTTGACACTATGAAGTAGTGTCGAAAACACTGATATTATGTGATGGAGGGAGTAAAATTCAACCGATATTGCCGACTTGCTAATCGGATCTGCGAAACGTAATGACGTCTTGCCGGGACGGCATGAAGCTATGTCATAACAACTACATTGGAGTTAAATCAATAAACATATTAATTCGGTTGGGTATATTACAAGATCAATTCACATGAGTGATCGACGTGCACATTAGGAGGTGCCAGGTTAAGAATATATCATCCATACCAGAGGCTAACGTGCGCTTCGTCGCATCGCTCTTCACTGATGGAGTGTCTTTTTTTCACTAGCAGGTTATTGTGATTGGTTGTTTTGTTTTGATTTTACCTGCATTGGGTTGAGTCTTAATTATGTTTTGGTGGCGTTTTTTCCATTCGTATACCATGATGGGTTGATGTTATAGACACTATTTTTCAGAGAAGAGAGAGGAGCCATTCGGTGCGTGGTTGTGGTGTCCTTCGGCCTTGGTGTCAACCGGTGGTTGTTGTCCCCTTCAAAGCTCTTTTTTAGATAAGTGTTGACACACGAACACGTCACGTGTACCCTCGACGCCGGGGGAGATGCTCCGCAGCTCACGCCGAAGGAGGCCCGACCGACAGCGCGATACGCAAGACAGTCGGCGGGCGCTTTTGTGGACCAGACGCCCCGGTTCCTCGGGAGGGACCCCGTCGGAGGAAGCCGGCGACGATTGGCTGCTCCAAGTCGTCCTGAACGCCCCTGGAGCATCGTGGATCGCTGCCTTGCAAGAACAAGAACAGGCGAAGAACGAGGAAGAAGAAAAACTCGGGTTAGGGCAAAAAGATGTGTATGTGTTTTGTTTCGATTGTGTGTTGTTCCAATCGGCCGTCACCCCTTAGGTATATAAGAGGCGGCTGGACTTCCCGTGCAAGGAAAAGGCTTGGATTCACGTCCAAAACCCTAGTCAAATTCGGATGGTTTTTGTCCGAACTTTCCAAAATTAACCGAACTCGGATTTAGGTAAGTCTGGGACAACAGTTCGGTTTTTAGGTCCCACAGGCCACAAACGACCTCGGATGAAGATGAGACCAAAAGCAAACTTGACCGTTTCGACGAGACGAACAACTTTCGTGTTGAACGTTTTTCGATTCGAGGCCATCTTCAGGGCCGAATCTCTCGGGCAAAATAGGCTATTATTCGCGCTACCTATCAGACATGCGTCTGATGGGGCGCGCCATATTTTGCCGCCTGACAGGGCTTCCTTCCGATAGCTCTAACTTTTGCATACGACCTCGGATTGAGACGATTTTTATATCAAAATCGACCGATTCGACGAGACGAAGACAGTTTATGTAGAAGGTTTTCTCATATGAGATCATCTTGAGGGCGTAATCAGCCGAATAGTGTTCTGGATACAAAATCCCAGTACTTCGAACACAACTTCGGCCTTAGAGATGAGATCGGATGGCTATGGCCCAAATACCAAAGTTTCTGCTTTTGACGATACAAAACTTTCTCACTTTGAGTACTTTTCCATTTGAGGCCTTCTTAATTGTGTTTTGGCTTCGTGCCAAAAACTGGTGTCAACAATAAGCTTGGGAGCTCCTATTCCATGCTGAAACCGTCGAATTGGGTCGACACACGATGCTGTCACCCGCTCAATTTGGCTCACTTCTTTACTCGTTCGCTTAGTTTTTCGTCACTTGCTCCACTGCTAGCTCATAAAGACCGGCTACCTGAAATATTTAGTTAAATCAAAAATATGTTCATGGATTTTTTTAAAGGTTTTTAAATTTTTTGTATATTAAAAAACATGATTTTTCAAATAGTATTGGATTTCAAAAAATATCCGCAAACTTGAAATAAATTAGCAAATTTAACAATATTCATAAAATTAAAAATGTTCGTGGACTTTAAATATGTTTGTGAATTTGACCCCCACAATGTTGATGCACCAAGAGGCTCCACATCATTTAGGGAGCATAATATCTTAATCAATTTATAGACATTTTTTGTTTCAAAATAAGTGTTTCAACTTTAGTATAATTTTGTATTAATGTTAGTATAAAATTGAGATACCCCTTAAAAAAATATATAAATGAGATATTTAATTTGGGATGGAGGGACTAGATGAATAGGAAGCATGTGCCAACTGAGATAGAACTACCTTCCTTAGAAACGAAATGTCTTAAAGCGGAGAGCCACACATTTTTTTTAGTTTAGAAGCCGAAGGGATAAGGTCAGCTACAGTAGTTGTCACTTACCTCAGTCCACTCACTCTGCGAGGATCACTTTGCTCTTCCCCTGGAAAAAAAAGCAACACCTTGCTCACCTCCGCCCCAATCCAAATCCTGTCTCACTAGCATCCAGGTCCCCCATGGTGAAGCGCCAAGCTGCAGCAGCAGCAGCCGGATCGCGAGTCGCGAAGATGAACTGGCCTGAGAAGGTGGAGATTTGTGGTGGGCGCATCGGAGGTGTCATGGGTGCTGGTGCAGGGACCCGGCGAGGACTGGCTGGTGCTGCAGTCGCGGAGATGAAGGAGTGACTTCGCGGCTTGACGCCGGTTGTTGCACCGCCGCCGCTGTCACTCGCACATAGGTCAGGACATGCAGGGCACCATCCATGACCAAACCAAGCCCAGTTGCCAGGTTCCACGATAGTTCTCCCCTCCCCTAATTGTACTTTCGATTTCCTTATTTCGTCGCATTCATAGCTTTGAAAGGTCTGACTTGTTGAAAATTGATAAAAAGAACAATAATTTTGGTGATTGTGTTTTTTGGGCGAATTGCTCGGTCAGTAGAGCAGAGCAGGGATATTTTGTTGCAAAATTACTACATTTTTTTGTTGATGTAACAAGGAACGACCATTACTTGTGATGAAGGAATTAATGGGAGGTTGAAACCAAAATATATTCAGGTGGGGCTTCTAGCACCCCGGTATTTTCTCAAAAAAAAAAATTGGACGGGTGAGCTAGCGGCTGATTTCCTTTTTGCGCGCGCACGAAAAGCGTTCGCGCCCTCACCCCCACTTCTTCCCAAAGTTTCGCGGTCTCCTCAATCCTCTCCCGATCATAACGAACTCATTCACCTTTCTTCAAAACCGATTATGTCCGGCCTCCAAGTCTGCTTCATCTACGGCGTTTGAGGAGGAGTTCCTCTGCTGCCCCTGCGATGGACGAGGAGGACCAAGCAGCGCACGGTGGCTCCTCTGCTTCCGCAGCGATGGAGGAATCAACAAGAGGCGACGCTAGCGACGTGCCAAGGTATCTCTCTTTGCTCTTCGTCGTGTGTTTCTCTACGCTTCTATATCCGCCATGTGCCTGATGACCCGATCTATGAATTTCTGTGTTGTCATCGCACTTCTGAAACTGCATTCCTAATTGTGTTTGGTTGTGAACTGTGATTATGCTTAGCTAGCCATTCCGCATTCTTATTTTGATCTACTTTTTGTGACTTCCCATTCATGGATTACGTTTTCACATGTACGATTTACATGTCTGCTTATCCAACATGGAATTTGTTTTTTAGTTATGACTTTTAACCTTTTAAGATGCAGATACGAATTTACTGAAACTGAACATAGATCTGTAACTTGAGCGTGCCAATGTTACTTAATACATTTGCTTAGTTTTTTTTCTCCAAATACTTTGATGCCTCAATATGTCTAATTTTTAAACCCCAAATTGTCATATATATATATATATGTGTAGCACTATGGGAAACAACCGTAGTTGGATGTACAGAGAGAGAAAAGGAAAGTTGTTCAGTGAAACTTGGAGACAGGGGTTGGAGAATTTTCTGGATCATGCATTTTCATTGCCCGAAGCCACTGTAGATGAGAAATCACATTGTCCATGCACTAAGTGTTTCTGTCGTCATAAGCGCAAAAGGGATGAGATGACCATCCATTTGTGCGCCAATGGTTTTCAGTTAGGATATGAGAAATGGACTAGTCATGGGGAGCCTAATATACCTGAAAACATAGAGCAAGACGATTTTGTGAGAGATGTTGATAGAATGGATGATATGTTAGTTGATGCAATTGCCGCGGAAGGAGTTTTTCCAGGTGAAGAACCAACACAAGCTGCCCAAAAGTTCTACAAAATGTTGGTTGAAGCTGACACACCACTGCACGCGAAGACATCACAAACTCGTTTGTCTACTGTAGCACGGCTAATGACTATAAAGACACAGCATAATTTGTCAGAAGCTTGTTACAATGAAACGATGACCCTAATACATGATGTTCTTGGAGATGATGCCGCAAAAGAACTCCCTACAAACTTCCATAGGTCAAAAAAGCTCGTGCATAGTCTAGCCATGCCATATGTGAAGATCCATGCATGCCCCAAAAACTGCATGATTTATTATAAAGAAAATGAAAACAAAGAGAAGTGCCCAATCTGCAATGAACCTAGATACGAGGAAACAACCACAGGAAATACATCCAGGAAGGTACCACGCAAAGTTTTGCGCTATCTCCCTATAACACCTAGACTGCAGCGGTTGTACATGTCACAGAGCACTGCCAAGCACATGGACTATCATGCTAGGCCACGTAATAACAAGAAAAAAATGGTTCATCCTTCCGATGGAGAAGCCTGGAAGGAACTAGACAAACAATTTCCTGGTTTTGCTCAGGAACTAAGGAATATTCGGCTGCGTCTAGCGACCGATGGATTCACACCTTTTGGTATTTCAGCAGCCTCATATTCTTGCTGGCCGGTCTTTGTTGTTCCCTACAATCTCCCACCTGAAATGTGCATGAAGCAAAATAACTTGATCCTTGCACTAGTAATTCCTGGACCAGATCATCCAGGAAAGAACTTAAATGTTTTCATGCAGCCCCTGATTGATGAATTAGATGATTTATGGAAAAATGGTGCTCTTACCTATGATTGTCACAGAAAACAAAACTTCCTCATGAAGGCAGCCCTGTTATGGACTATTCATGACTTTCCTGCTTATGGCTTAGTATCATGCTGGAGCACACATGGCAAACTTGCTTGTCCTGTATGTGTATGTGACATAGATACATTTTCCTTGAAGAATGGGCATAAACCATGTTGGTTTGATTGCCATAGGAGATTCCTTCCAGCTAACCATGTGTTCCGTAGGAGTTTGAATTGTTTCTGTAAGAAAACAAAAGTTTTTGATCCTCCACCAAAGCGCCTCTCCGGGGAAGAGGTATATGAACAGCTCCAAAGCCTTGTTCTTGATGAAAATGGAAAAAATACCTTTGCTGATTTCGGGAAGGGGCACAACTGGATTGGCATAAGTGGTTTGTGGCAGCTTGAGTACTTTAAAAAGTTGTTGCTTCGCCATAACATTGACGTAATGCACAATGAGAAAAATGTTGCTGAGGCTTTGTTAAGCACGTGCCTTGATATTCCGGATAAAACTAAGGATAATATTAAAGCACGTCTTGATATGGCTGAAATATGCAACAGACCAAAACTTAAGTTAGCACAGAAACCGAATGGTGGATGGCAGAAACCAAGAGCGAAATATTGTGTGAGTAAGGATGACAAACTAACCATCCTGGAGTGGTTCAAAGAATTGATGTTTTGTGATGGTTTTGCGGCTAATTTAAGAAGATCTGTTAACTTGGCCCGAGGAAAGTTTGTTGGACTGAAAAGCCATGACTACCACATAATTATGGAGCGCCTCTTGCCAGTTGCTCTACGGGGCTTCATCCCAGAGAGTGAATGGCGGGCGATAGCAGAGTTAAGTTTTTTCTATCGACAATTGTGTGCCAAAGAGATTGATCCAGAACAAATGCGTACACTTGAAAAGGAGATTCCTGTTTTGGTATGCAAGCTTGAGAAAATGTTTCCACTGGGCTTCTTCAATGTGATGCAACATCTAATTGTACATCTCCCGTATGAGGCAAGGGTTGGGGGGCCTGTGACATACCATTGGATGTACGTCTTTGAGAGGTATGTCAAATAATCTAATGTTGTGGATTTCTTCTAGCTATAATTTTCTTATGTCAAGTTATTTATTGTAGGGCAATGCACCATCTTCGATTGAAAGTTCGCAACAAGGCAAGAGTGGAGGGTTCAATTGTGGAGGCTTGCATTGTACAAGAGATAACAAACTGTGTATCTTTGTACTTTAGTGACCATGTTCAGACTACATGGAATAGGAAGTCTAGATACAACAATGGAGGAAAGCAGGTTCAAAATGATGGTTGCTCACTAGATGTGTTCCAATATGAAGGCACCCTTCATGGTAGGGGTGAGTCTCGAGACCTCACACGTGAAGAACTGAATGCTGCGAAGCTATACATTTTGACCAATTGCTCCGCTGTTGATAGATTTCGAGAGTAAGTGATATTATTTTTACACTTGACCCTTATATGCCACAATTATCTAATTATATGCCATCTATAGAACATTTGCTGAAGAGAAGTACGCGAAGCACCCCAATTTGTCTCTGGAGGGCCTTGATAAAATGATGACGGAAGAATTCGTTGATTGGTTTAAGACTGCTGTAATCACCATCTCATTGCTTTCTTGATTTAGATTGATCGATGTTATGTTTACTAACTTTAAATATTGTTTACTGATGGCAGTGTAAAAAAGACCGAAGTGCTGATGAGGACATGTGGAATTTAGCTAATGGATGCAGTTCTAGAGTATTGTCATATAATTCCTATGACGTGAATGGCTTTCGTTTTAGGTCAGAACGGTACAAGAAACTCCATAAAAGGTTGAGAACAGTGAACACTGGAGTTTGTTTGGCATCCTTCACGTCCGACAACAAACAACTTGACTACTATGGTGTTATCGAGGACATTATCAAACTGTCCTTCACTGCAGGCCGGAAAATTGAGATGGTACTCTTCCAATGCCGCTGGTTTGATCCAACTAAGGGTATGAGGTCTGAAGAAAAATTAGGTTTGGTGGAGATTAGGCCATCTTCAAGGCTTGCAAACTTTGAACCATTTGCCATGGCTCACCAAGCTACTCAAGCTTATTATTTGAAATATGCTTCTCAAAGGCATGATCTTCGCGATTGGCGGGTTGTGTACAAGATACAACCAAGTAGCAGCTTGAGCAACCTTGATGATAGTGCACATGATCCATCCGCTGAAAATGATTTTTTCCAAGAAGATACACAACAGGGCATTTTCTCTGCAGATGTTGGGAACTTTATTGATGAGATTACGATATCTACAAATCAGTACGATGATGTGCTTGATCCCTCTAACATTGAAACCATAGAAAAGCGCAGCAGTAAGGAAGATAGCAGTAAGGAGGATCCTTTGGACAGCATCTATATCGATGACAGTATCGATGGGGAAGAAGAATTTCCACAGGGGGAAAGAGAAGAGGAGGATGAAGACAGGGATAACACGTTTGATCATGATTTAGAATATGATAATGATGACTACTGAACATATAGTTTGTTAGTGCATGAGCTATTATATTATAGATTTGTCTTGAAGTACCCTGCATTAGATATTTTAGAATTTCTCAGTTCATTTCTTAGTGTTGTTTCTTACTAATACTAAGTTTTAGTCATTACAATTTAAGTGGTTACAAAGTGTTCCATTTTGTTTTAATCTGCACACATGTTCTTCATAATGGTTTGTTCTCATTTTTATATTGCTACTAACGAGCATGGAGCCTTGTAAATAGGATGACTAGGCGTTTGACTCATAGACCTATCTCAAGACCTATACGAAATGGACCTTCCACTGGTTCGGTTGGAAATAATGGGTCATCTCAGCCAGCTTCACAGAATAGGAAGGCTAGAACCCCCAGATCCAGGACAGGAAGTGGTGATAGACTTGAAGAGATTGATCGACCTCTCATTGTACCTTCTGGCATGTTAGTATTAATTTTTTTAAACTATTTTAGTTCTTCTTGGATGCCTATTCAAATATTAATGCTTTGAAGTATGTGTTCATGACAGTCGATGGGAAAAGCACCCGTTCAAATCTCGTGAACCCTCAACGGTGCAAGGCGCATTAGTACGCCAGTATTATCCGGAACCAATTGGTCCAGATGATAATAAGAAACCTGTATTGACTTGGGAGGACTACAAGTGGTCCAGCAATCCAAGGGTGCAAACTGCAGCATCGAGAATTAAAGAAGAATTTTGGGTAAGTTGATTAGTTTTGTCACTTCTGGAGATTATTCGTCTCAAGATTGCGACCCCACCACTTTATCAGAAACTTGGACTTTAATAGGTGTGTTAGGAACAAATAACAGTTCTGATTGTCCCTAATGTAGTTATATCATATAAACAACGCCCATCTATGTTGTCAAAACTAAAAGCGCACTACACCATAATTCTCAGTTTGTACTGTCATCAGTCTAAAGCACTTAAATTTGTCTGATGGTAATCTAAATATCCTTTATTATTTATGATTTCTTTGTAGATTCATCTGTTCTCAAATCAAGCCATTATTGTTTTGACAGTGGCGTTTTAAGTGCAATCCATCAGACCAACGTGATGCAGATGAAACCTTGGAGTTGAACCTTGCTGAAAAAGTGAGGCAGATGATACATGAGGAAAAGAAGGCAGCCATGAAAAGATTATACAAGCGTGGCAATGTGATTGAGGAAAAAGATGAGGAGGGTAATATCTGGCCAACTGTTGCAGAATTAATTTCGACCAAGCCAGATGACTTCGGTACCGATGATGGTTGGCGTTTACTATGCAAACATTGGAGTACTCAGGAGTCCAGAAACAATTCTTTACGTGGGAAGAGGAATAGGCTAGCTAATGGAGACACGATTTACCATTGCAGTGGTGCAAGAAGCATAGTGGCTACACGCCAGTATCTGGTACTATTTCACTAATGCATATTTCTCTATTTCATTACTAAAGAATAATATTTGGTAACACTTATCACTCTTAATAATGCAGAAACAAAAAACAGGTAAAGACCCAGGACATGCTGGTGCTTGGCAGCACACTCACAGATTGAAGCGAGGCAATGAACGTGTTGAGATGTGTAGCCAAAAAGCTTCTGATCGTTGGGTTAGTCTTTGCGATTATACTTTATGGTCTGTGAACCTATGCATGTTTCGTGTAATCAATCTACATATTCATATTTGGTTGCATTACATAGTTGGCTCAACATGTGTGCATATTATGTAGTTTGTAGTCCTTTTAGTTCCATTTTGCACTACTCGTCTACCAATCTTCATGTTACTTACTGGTTCTTCTTACTTGGAAAAGGAAACTTTCGACAATGGAATGAAAAATATGCATGGGGAAAATTGGCAAGAGGAGCATCCAGAATTTGACGGATCTGTCATTTATGAAACAACTGGTAGAATGCCACATGGGAGACTAAGAATTGCTGATGAGGCATTTACCAAAATAGATAAGTCCATTATTAAGGCAACAAAGATCAGGGTATCACAGCAGGAACAATCTGCTCGTGAACAAGAGCGTTTACAGAGGGAAAATCAGCAATTGAGGCATGAGAACAAAGAGTTGCGAGGTGTCGCACAAGTTGTGCGGGTAAGCTTTACTGTTGTTGTAAGTAGAAGTACAAAGAAAGGTGATTGTGCTAATTGTGTGTATTATAGGCACTGATATATAGAGGAGGTCTGGACTATGATGCTTTAATGGAGGAAGGTGCACAACATGAGTCGGTAAGTTTAACACAAAACTAACTGATTGTAACAAACAGTAATGATGACCTCAACTGTAGAGTTCCAGAAACTTGAATTCTAATGTAAATATCTTATTTTGATCTAGAACAAATATTTAATATATTTTTTAATATATATGGCACATATGATTCTGAACATGAGTACTACAGTGATAGTGATTTGTATGACGAGTTAGCAAGGCGGCGAGATAGAGTTGATCAAACTGGACCTGAACTGGTAAGAGAAACATGAGTTTGTTTATTGGTTCTCTCTGTTTCTTTGGGCATGGGTTCTTAGCCTGCTAATTAATATTCACAGAGTACAACTAACGATTGTTAATAAATTTGACAATTGGGGTAATTACAAGTCGTAGTAGAGAAATGCTATCGGGTATGTAAGAATTGGATTTATTATACATTGTCCATGTAAATTCCTTTGATGAGTTAACCACTGATCCTAGATATTGAATTCGCCCTGTGCTTATGCATTTGCCTGATTTGAAGTACTTATATATTGCTGCTTGTACAGACTACAGAGAAGGTAAAGGAGTGGTACTTTCGTTGGTGAAACATAATTGATCAGTGTTGAGTTTTAAAAGCTAGGTGTTAATTTGTTGCTTTGGATAATCTTGATTTCAACTCTACTATTTACTAAAAGCTGAGCATGATAAAGAAAAACTTTAGCATTCAGAACATCTAAAATCTGGTTACGTACACAAGATGTTTGGGCCATTTGCCCTTTTATATATTGGCAAGTTGTATATTTAGTAACAGTTTCCAAGAAAATCTCATCTCTTGTTTTAGTAACATGTTGTGTATTTTTACAAAAAAAAATCCGTTTCATTATATTATCATGGGTATTTCATCTCTTACAACCAGTATGGTCGTTTTTAGGGCCCTCAAACCAATGCTGGAGCTGGTGACAATCATATGGAGGGTGGCAATATCAATGACGAGAGTGAAAGCACATAATTAAGACTTTGACTTCATGGAAGTGTTGAGATGAAGTAACGTTGTCATGGTGCAGTTTAGAGCGGGATTGATGTTTCAATATAATTTATCTTATGCAAAATCTTTAGGATGGATTCTTTTTATTTACCTTTTTATTTTGCATTTTCATGTTATCTATATGGATGATTCAGACTTCTGTAGTTTTCAACCTGGAACCAACTACCATTGGACTTGTGTGATACATTGCGAGTAAAGTATGCTCTTTTATCATGTTGGGATGAATTCTATTTATTTCCATCGCAAAAGAAATTCTATTTATTTTGTGCATACTTGCCATTGTAGGCCAACTTATAGGATTGGCACAAATTTCAGATTCGTAGTGCAAATTCTGTCTCTCCCAATTGCATTATGTAGTGCAGCTGATGGCTAACAGTGATATTTTTACTCTCGGTTATACACTATGCCTACAGTGACAATGGTCTCTCGGTTTTAATCGACACCGAGGGTAATGGATGCTCGGTTGGTATAAATGCTAGCGGTATACATATACTGTAGGTCATAACCTAGTCCGACAGTGTATATATACTGTAGGTCACACCCTAGTCTAACTGTGTATATGTACCGTTGGTTATTCATATGCCGATGGGAGGATGACCGTCGGCAACGTGAACAATGACTGTCGCTGGGAACCGTCGGAAACGAGAACAATGACGGTCACTGAGAACCTTCGGGAATGAGAACAATGACGGGCACATAAAACTGTCAAAATTTGCAATAACCAACGGGAAACCGTAGGATATGAGCATCGTCAGATATGAAAGGGCCGACCATCCACCGTCGGCTTCATGCCGTAGGCAAATATTATAAGCTACGGTACCGTCGGATATCATGTTAATGGCCGACCAAGCATCACCTACGGGAAATAGCCGACGGGGCACCGTAGCCCATATTAGTAGACGACGGTTTTTGCAAATAGCCGACAGTTTTTCAACCCTAGGGGAAGTTTAGGATCCTAGTAGTGTATGTCAATATATGTTGCTGTTCTAAAGATGACCATGATGCCTTCATGTCCGTATTTTATTTTTTCGACACCTCTATCTCTAAACATGTGGGCATATTTATCGATTTCGGCTTTCGCTTGAGGACAAGCGAGGTCTAAGCTTGGGGGAGTTGATACGCCCATTTTGCATCATGCTTTTATATTGATATTTGTTGCATTATGGACTGTTATTGCACATTTTGAGGACAAGCGGCCACGTGGAGCTCCTTTAGTCCCGGTTCGTAAGCCAACCGGGACTAAAAGTGATGAGCATTAGTCCCGACCGTTTTGTCCCGGTTGGAGAACCGGGACTAAAGGCCCTTTGGAACCGGGACAGATGCCCTGTTTTCTACTAGTGCCCTGAAGTCCTCTCCAAGCACAATGGATTAGCGATTGTTCCTCATCCAAGTCAAGCCCAATTGAACCACCTTGTCGCACCTTTCACGGCGGATGTAGCCTCACCTGGGGCACACTGCGTCCATTGTTGTTTTCTCTCTTCTCCCTAAAAAAGAACCGTTGGAATGTTCAAATGGTACATAAACTAAAAAAGACCAGTTACAAAATGTTCTAACAAAGAACTCTCTCTCTTCTCTCTTCTATTCTTTTCCTCTCTTTACTCTGTTCTATTTTGTATTCCCATCTCTCTTATTTATAATCCCTCTTTCTCTCTTTTCTCCGTTCTCTCTTATCTCTTCTATTATTTTCCAATTTTCCCTCTCTTCTCTTTTCTCCTCTCTTCTCTCTTATTCCTTTTCTCCCTTCTCTCTTATCTCTTCTATTCTTTTCCACTTTTTCCTCTCTTCTCTTTTCTCCTTTCTTCTCTCTTACTTCTTTTCTCTCTTTCTCTCATGTCTCTCATCACTCAACATCGATCTATACTTTCATCTCGTTTCTACCCTATATATTAGCTTCACAATGCATATAGTCAAATAAAACCTACACTAACAATATTACAAATTATACCAAATTAACCTAGCTATATATATTGTACAAATCAAATAACAAACAAATGGACTAATAATACTTTGTATGTAAAGCAAATCTCAGCGGTGGTGGTGGATCGACGGGCGGGGAGGCCGCCGGCCGCCCGGGACGAGGACACGAGTGGCGGCGGCGAATACCGCCCGGCGCACGGCCAAGTCGGCGGGTCAGCACGGCGGCGAGGCCGGCGCATCTATCGGGAAGCGCGGGGGGACGGCGAGAAGGGCGGCGGCGGTGTGGGAGTGAAAGACGGCGCCAGATTTGGGAATTTTTTCCCCCTAGCCCCCGCGGCTGGCGGTTTTGTATATGGGGAGAATCATCAGCACCGTGCAGGATAATTGATCGCGGCTAAGTATCTAGCAGCTTTTCCTGAACTAATGAACGCTGCTTGTATCGTGTATATCGGCTGCGTTTCCCACCAAGCGCACGCTGCTATAGTTATGGGAAATATTAGAGTATGATAAGTAGGATTTAGTTTACAGGTAATTTGGATGGATTTATCCATTGTGTCATTATATTACAACTTGAATCTGTTGTTCAATTTTAAAATTGTTACAAAAAACTTTCGCCCTCTGTTGCTTTACATTCGGATGGGTAAAATCCTGATTATATTATAATATTAGCAGCATCCTACTTCAGCCGGACGCTGCTAGAAAGAACTTTAGTGACGTTTAACCTTGACCCACACGCTGCTACTATTATTGGAAATGTTAGAGTACGATGAGTATGATTAAATATACAGGTAATTTGGATGGATTTTTCCATGGTGTCATTATCTTACAAGTTGAAGCTGTTCCTGAATTTTTAAACTGTTACACAATTTTTTTGATGTATCGAATGGACGCAATCAAGTGTTTCGAAGGAGTTTGTCCACTAACAGAGATAGATCATGGTACTGTTATATATTCTCCGACGTAAAAAGATTGTATGCATCTTTTAGAACATTTTTGGTTACATGCCTAATCTATTTTTGGTTATATTGGGCATGTTTTCATGTTTTTAAGGGATTTACAGACTAAAATATTTAGCAGCGTTCAGTCGACGGAAAACGCTGCTAGTTCTCATGTTTGTGGCGTTTGAGAAATGGATGGACGGTGGTAGTAGTTTTTTAGGCTGTTTAAATTTTGTTTGTTATTTTGTGAGGGTGTTAACAGATTTGTTGATATATATTATTGAAAAGTAGATGCATAACAACAAATTCTGTGCATTCATGTGCTGATATTTAGTAGATATATAACAGTAGAAAAACATATAGTAATAGTGCAAAATTAAGTACCAAACAATTCTTGGCAAACTGATTGTTCCTCGTGGCATGGGGTAACAACAAATTGTTAGCAAAATTAACTAACAATAATTTTGCATAGGTAAAAGCCTAAGCGAAAAACATCATTAATGCAATGGATGCCACTAGAAGAAATCATGCTACTGATCCAGCTGGGAGTATGTAACAAATCATCACAGCAACTAGGAGTGCGTATCCAAGCTTTTTAAAGTTCTCTATCTGCGCTCGCATGTCGCTGTTTTGGATGTGCAGAACATTAATTTGTGCTTGCTTCTCATCCATCTTGACTTGCTTCTCTCATGCATCTGTCAACGCATCATCCAACTGGGCTCTGAGTAAACGACTGCGGTACGCGACCAACTGATTTACATAAGCCATTAAGAGATCGACCCATATCCATGTGTGGCAAGAGAAAGGTTCCTGGATATGCATATGTGCGTACGTATTAATGCAATGAAACGAGAGTTACCAATACCCTAATTAACTAATGAAAAGATAGAGATGTTTGGTTATACCTTGGTTCCATTGCATGCACACCTACAAATTTTCGAGCTACATTTCTATCAGTGTACGAGGTTCTCTTCACAAATGCCCGTGCCGCCAGATGGAGGACCTGCTGTTGCAACACGAGGAGTCGCCGTACACAGCCCGGTTCGCGGAACGCGACGGAGAGGTCATGGTCGAATGGGGAAGGGGTGGTAGCTAGTTTTTGAGGAGAAAGAAGTGAAAAGAGAGAGAGTGTGTGTGTGTGTATTTCAAAAAAAAAAAGAGAGTGTGTGTGGGAGCACTAGTAGAAAGCAGGGCACTAGTCCCGGTTCCAGAGGGCCTTTAGTCCCGGTTCTGGAACCGGGACAAACCAAATGGGACTAATGCCCAAAACCTTTAGTCCCGGTTTGCTTACGAACCGGGACCAAAGGGGCTCCACGTGGCCTCTGTGGGGCGCCCAGACAGGAGGACCTTTAGTCCCGGTTGGTAACACCGACCGGGACTAAAAGGCAGCCACGCATCAGCACTTGCCAGGCGCTGTGTTTTTTGTTTTTTTTTTTGAAAGGGGCGGTTTATGGGTTTTCCTATTGTGTTTCCCCCTTTTATTTTTGTGTTTACCATTTTTATTTTACGCTTTTCATTCAACTCGACGCTAGCTACTACATATAACACTGAAGGAACCATTACACAACATCGATCAATATATAGAGAGAAGTGACCTCTCTTTCTCCGTGCTTGGTCGAACAATATGCAACAAGTTTTCCTAAATCTATTCGACGGTATTACATATAGTACACGTTCATGCATATATACAATATAACATCTCTTACGATCCTAACATCGTCTATTACCAACATCGCATTCGACATCCTTATGGTATTCTCCGTCTTTAGGTATGACATGCTCAACAAAGAATCCCGCCAATTCCTCTTGAATTGCTCGGATGCGATCAGTTGGTAGGAGTTCGTCCCGCTTCCGCCAGATATAATTTAAAGAAGGGGGTCAATATATGAATGAAACTCAACACAATTGATGGTAATAAAATAAAAATGTGAATATTGTTTACGTACTTCAAATTGTTGTAAAGATATGCCCCGGCCCCGCTTAGAGGTCAAGTGGCGAATGAACTCGCAAACGTAGTAGGCACATAAATTAGTCCCGGATGCCTGCAACAAGCACTTTACGAGAATAGAGTTCAATCAAAATGATAACCAAGCATGATAATGGTATTGAAACTAGCATCAATGAGAGATGTGCGGTACTAGAGTAGTACTTACTTTGGGCTGTACAAATTGCAGCTCCGGTTTCCAGCTGACACCCTTAACCTTTTTGGTGAACTTTTTCCAAACCCTGCCCGGCAAAGGAAATGATTACTTGATATCAGAAAATGAACGAAAGTTGCCGATATGGTGCGATAATGATTGAACTTACATCTGAAGCATTTGCCTCATGTTCGTCCACTCCTTAGGGTCTTTACGTCTCGAGTCCAAGACAGTTACTTTTCCCTCTTCAAGCTGAATGTCTAGCAGAATAAAGTGGAAACTGCGCACGCATAACTCGTTAATTGCACTTAACCTCGAGTAAGCGAAACAGAATGTGCACAAGATAGTAACACTCACTTGAAGTTGTAAGGAAATAGTATTTCCTTTCTGGTTTGTTGTCCAAGTAACGCCTTTAGCAAGTTGTTCTCTGTTTCGGCGGGAAAATCTCGTAACGTAGGTTCATTTATGATATTTGGGTCAATGAACCCAATGTCATAGATTTGTTGTTGTTTGCATTCGAGGATCTTCAATCTGCATAATATAGTGTGAGGATAATTAATACATGCAATGAACGAGATGAGCTAGAGACTTAATATTACAGAAAAAAATACTTACAGACAATAGGAACTGACGATAGTTTTGTCGAGTTCGTTTTGATTGTATAACTGAAATATTTCTTTAAATTCAACGAACAACACCTGCTCTCCATTGAAGAAGTGCTCATCTTTAATTCTCACAAAGATATTGTCGGTCCCGTCCTTGTAGGCTTTCAAGTACCATTCATGCAATCGTCGCATCATCGTTGGTAGACGGTCGAGCTCCTCACGTGTGACGAGAGGCTTCCCGTTCGCGTATTTTAAGGTTTGTACTACCTCAGCCGTTTCAAACTGTACCGAGTCGGGTAAGTAATCATCAGCAGTGATAGCAAGACCAGTGTCCGCTTTCTTTGGATCATTAGCGATATCGGTAACCACGTTGAGCGGAGGACACGATTGCAGTTCTTGTTCGCCGAGCTGGGGAATTGTTTTCCCACTTCTTGAGCCGCTTCTACTTAAGCTTCCCGACCGCCACGCTTGCTCATATTTCTTTCCAATACATCGGTCATAGTTTGATGGCGTTGAAGGCGGTGGTGGTCACCTAAGGGCATCCAGAGTTCGCTTCGCTTTCACCGGATCTATTTTCTCCTCTTCAGGTGGGCGTTTCTGTGCGAGCTGACGTTTCACATCGGCATCCACGATCTCGTCGAGTTCCTCCTGAGACCTCTCGTAGGGTAACTTGGGAAGAGGCTTGAGGCTTGGGCCGTATCTGAATCTCCCTTGTTTCGTACTGCTGCTAGCCGCCGGAGCGGCAGCGCCTCTCTTCCGTTGTTGCTTAGGCGGCGGAGGAGGCGGAGTTCGATGACGCGACGGAGATAGCTGAGGCGGAGTAGGATTCTGCTGAGGGGCCTCCTCCGTCGGAGTCCGCTGAGGCGGCGGAGAGGGCTGACGCGCCAGATACGGCTGACGCGCCGGAGACGACTCAGGCAGCGGAGACGGCTGACGCACCGGAGACGGTTGATGCACCGGAGACGGCTGACGCACCGGAGACGACTCAGGCACCGGGGCCTCCTCCGCCTGAGTCTGCTGAGGCGGCGTCCAGTATGAAAGCACGATGTGTTCCTTTCTCCATAGACAGGTAGTCCTTAAGGCATGTCGAAGAAGAAGCTCCCCTTCACCTGTAGGGTACTCAAGCTCTAGCCCATCAAATCCGTCCATTATTTCATCCACCCCGACAATAGCAAAGCCAGCTGGAACCGGAGTGCAATGGAAAGTTGCATCAGGTCGAGGAGGTAAGACAGAGCCGACCGCCGCCTTAAAGGTCAGGTTATGGCATTTTGCCATTAGCACACAATGTTCATTATGCGTGATACCATCCACGGGGTAGTGAGGAGCCATGCTATCAGGATGAACGAGCTCAGTGGAAGCCACGCTGCTTCTCCTTTGAGATGGTGGGGTAGCATCGTGGGTAGTCTCCAATGAAGGATCTTCGTGCCGCTGAGATGGTTGGCCGGTAGCTCGCTGGCTCTCAAGTGCCTCTAGTTTCGCTAATCTTTCATTCAACTTCTGCATTTCGCTTGCTTCCTCTTTCTTCTTTCTCTGTCGGCTTCTGTAACCAGCGTTGTCGGGAAACCCAACCTTCCACGGAACGGAGCCTGATGTGCCTCGTGTTCGTCCAGGGTGTTCAGGATTCCCGAGGGCAAATGACAGCTCGTCCTTCTCTCTGTCAGGAGCGAACGTCCCTTCCAGCGATTTCTTGATTGTTTCCTCAAGCTTTTTGAATGGTATTGCAAGTTGAGCTTTCGTCCAGACACACTTCCCTGTTTCTGGGTCCAATGTTCCCCCAACCCCGAAGAACCAAGTCCTTGCCCGATCTGGCCAGTGCAATGTCTCTGGTTGGACATCTTTAGCAAGCAGGTCTTGCTCAGCTTTGTCCCACATAGGACGGGCTTTTCTGTAGCCACCTGACCCCGTAACATGGTGATACTCCTTCCTTGCGGCATTTTTCTTATTTGTAAGTGACATGTTCTTAGCCTTCTCCAATTTCCTGTAGGGCACAAATGCGGGCCAGTGATCTCCCCTCTTCTCATATTGACCTCTGAATTTTGGAGTCTTGTCTTTCTTGACAAACTTCCTGTTAAATAATTTCTTCCAGTTCTTGAATAGTTCTGCCATCTTCTTAAGAGCAAACGCCCTGACCTTTCGCTGTATAACTGGGTTATTCGGATCCTCCTGTGGCGGTAGACTGAAATTGCTCATCAGATTGGTCCAAAGATCATCTTTCAGTCTATCGTTGACATAAGGAACTTGAGGGTCCTTCTTCTTATTCCATTCTTGGCAGCTGATCGGGACGATGTCCCTAACAACCACTCCGCACTGATGTATAAATTTGTTCTTGGTCCGGTAGGGAGCAATCGGTTGGCCTTCTGGAGAGACTTCTTCGATCGTGAACCTTTCTTGCGCGTCCAACCTTCTCATCGGGCCTCGTCTCCTTACCGAAGTGGAGCTCAATCCGGATGGCTAATTAAAAGAAGAAAGAAGCGTTAATATATGTACATACAAAAAAATTAATGCATCTAGTCAGCAGAGGATTAATTAATATATACCTCGCCGGACTTTGAAGCAGTTATGGCTCCCTTCTCCATTCGATCACCGGAGCCGTCATGATCTCCTCCGTCCCCAGTTCGATCACCGGAGCAGTCATGATCTCCTTCCTCCTCACCGGAGCAGCCATCCTCTCTTTCCTCACCATCGGTCTCGTTGAGAAACGACAAGCAGGTGAGTTCGATATCACCCTCTCGTATTATATCCCCCAACAACTGTTCTTTTTCTAAATCTCTGTCCGCCATAGTTTCTGCAAATATTACAACGTGGCAATATACAACCATGAGAGATGGATTAGTGTGAAACATCATGCAAAGTTCACAAGTTTTATAACAGTCAGTTTCAGACGATCGTCGAGGACTCCTCCCCCCTTTTGTCCTTAATCTTGTTTTGACCCACAAATTGCATATGACCTCGGATTTAGACGATTTTTATATCAAAATCGACCATTTCTAGCTGCCGACCAAGCTACGCGTTCGCCAGGTGGGCGCATCGACCATCCGTCATCGGGCATCAGGGCAGCTTCAAGTGCCACAGCGGAGCACGACCAGGACGGCACATGCGAAGGGTGACAACACGGTGCATGCAAGTGCCACAACGGAGCACGACCAGGACCGCCTCTCTCATGGTCGTTTGTAGTGAAGGCTGAATGGCCCAATATGCTTAGTGTAGTATTTTGACGGGGATGGTGGGTTTCGGGTTCGGGTATTACTGAAACGGGTTTGAACCCGAGACCGCCTCTCTCATGGTCCTCGAGGATACTTGCGGACCCCCACCCCCCTCATGTAAGTAATAATAAAATGACATGGACTGTCTCATTTTAAAATCTCACTGTGGGGGATACGGCATAGTAAACATATGTCAGTAATAATAAAATGACATGGACTGGACATTGATACGGTAAACATATACGGTAAACATATATAAGCAATAAGGCGATACGGCGATACGGGATACGGCAATTAATAAACAAGAACTCTCAAAAAGCAACAAGCCATCAGCATCAACATGCAAGCCATGTTCAATGGGCTCACTGTGGGGGCAGGGGCCCGCGCGGCGACGTCGAGGCCGGCAGGGGCGCGGCGACGGCGACGGGGCAGGGGGAGGCGACGACGGGGAAGGGCGAGGCGACGTCGACGGCGACGGCGACATAGGAGTAGGGCGCGGTGACGGCGAAGACGACGTAGGGGCAGGGGCGCGACGACGGCGGGGCAGGGCGAGGTGACGGCGACGGCGGGCCAGGCGACGGCGACAGCGGGGCAGGGCGAGGCGACAGCGACGTAGGGGCAGGGCACGGCTACGGCGACGGGGAGGAGGGCGCGCAAGGAGGTCCGGCGCCGACGACGGTCAGCGGGCTCGGGGACGGCAGGGCGATGGCAAAATCCTGTAGCCTGGCGGCGTCGATGTCGTCGTCAGCGCCGAGGAGAGAAGAAACTGCAATGGATTGGAAAAACTGCTAAGTCCCGCTTATATAGCCCCCCTTTAGTCCCGGTTGGAGCCACCAACCGGGACTAATGCCACCCTTTAGTCCCGGTTGGTGCCACCAACCTGGACTAAAGGTCAATTTTCAGTAGCCCAAAGGGCGGGAAGCAGGGACCTTTAGTCCCGGTTGGTGGCTCCAACCGGGACTAAAGGGGGGCATTAGTCCCGGTTGGAGCCACCAACCGGGACTAAAGGGCTGTGCTTCCCGTACCAAATGTTTAGTCCCACCTCGCTAGTCGAGAGGGGCTCGGAGTGGTTTATAAGTGCTGCGGCCGGTGCTCTCTCGGGCTCCTCTCTAATGCGGGCAGTACATGCCTATTTGACGCCCTGTTGGGCTTGCTAGCACTATAGGCCTGCATCCTGGCCCATTTGTAGGGATTCTAGTCGTATGCAGGCCGTTGTGCCTAGTAGGTGGGCCTTTGTTTGCATATATTATGATTTTGTTGTTATTTTTTGCATATGTTATTTTTAGTTCTATAATTTTAGTTGCATAAATTTTATATAATTTTAGTTGCATAAGTTTTATTTTTTATTGGTTCTTTTTAGTTTATTCCTTTTGCTATTAGAGTTTTATAAAAGCTTTTTAGTTTCTATTAAAGCTTGTAACAAAATATACTTTATGAAAATTCATTTTACTATTAAAGTTTTTAACTCAAGACTTTTTCTGCATTCAATATGCACCATTCAAAGCCACATCATCACTTTTCAAACCCTTTCTAACTTTATTTTCTATTTTTCATGCATTTCATGATTTATCTTGAGCTAAAATGACCCTGAATTGACAAGCACTGCAAATGAAATCTGAAATGGTTGAAAGTTGGCATGGCATCATCATTTCACCCACATAGCATGTGCTAAAAAGTTGAGAGGGTTACGGCAAAAACTGGATGCACTTCATGTACAAACTGGACAATCTCTTTCGAAGTGTCAGGGTTTTGGACAAAAACTCATCTGTTACAAAAGGATTTCAATTTTTTAAACATATTTGAACTCAAGACTTTTTCTGCATTCAATATGCACCATTCAAAGCCACATCATCACTTTTCAACCCTTTTCTGACTTCATTTGCTATTTTTCATGCATTTCATGATTTATTTTGAGCTAAGATGACCCTGAGATTGAAAAGCACTGCAAATGAACTCTGAAATGGTTGAAAATTGGCATGGTATCATAATTTCACCCACGTAGCATGTGCTAAAAAGTTGAGAGGGTTACGGCAAAAACTGGATGCACTTCATGTATGAACTGGACAATCTCTTTCGAAGTGTCACGGTTTTCGACAAAAACTCTTCTGTTACAAAAGGGTTTCAAGTTTTTAAACATATTTGAACTCAAGACTTTTTCTGCATTCAATATGCACCATTCAAAGCCACATCATCACTTTTCAAACCTTTTCTGACTTCATTTGCTATTTTTCATGCATTTCCTGATTTATTTTGAGCGAAGATGACCCTGAGATTGAAAAGCACTGCAAATGAACTCTGAAATGGTTGAAAATTGGCATGGTATCATAATTTCACCCACGTAGCATGTGCAAAAAGCTGAGAGGGTTACGGCAAAAACTGGATGCACTTCGTGTACGAACTGGACAATCTCTTTCGAAGTGTCAGGGTTTTGGACGAAAACTCTTCTGTTACAAAAGGCTTTCAATTTTTTAAACATATTTGAACTCAAGACTATTTCTGCATTCAATATGCACCATTCAAAGCCACATCATCACTTTTCAAACCTTTTCTGACTTCATTTGCTATTTTTCATGCATTTCATGATTTATTTTGAGCTAAGATGACCCTGAGATTGAAAAGCACTGCAAATGAACTCTGAAATGGTTGAAAATTGGCATGGTATCATAATTTCACCCACGTAGCATGTGCTAAAAAGTTTAGAGGGTTACGGCAAAAACTGGATGCACTTCGTGTACGAACTGGACAATCTCTTTCGAAGTGTCATGGTTTTGGACAGAAACTGTTCTGTTACAAAAGGATTTCAATTTTTTAAACATATTTGAACTCAAGACTTTTTCTGCATTCAATATGCACCATTCAAAGCCACATCATCACTTTTCAAACCTTTTCTGACTTCATTTTCTATTTTTCATGCATTTCATGATTTATTTTGAGCTAAGATGACCCTGAATTGAAAAACACTGCAAAGGAACTCTGAAATGGTTGCAAGGTTGGCATGGTATAATCATTTCACCCACATAGCATGTGCTAAAAAGTTGAGAGGGTTACGGCAAAAACTGGATGCACTTCATGTACAAACTGGACAATCTCTTTCGAACTGCCAGGGTTTCGGACGAAAACTCATCTGTTACAAAAGGATTTCAATTTTTTAGTTCATTCTTTTTAACAAATAAATACTTTGACAATTTAGTTAATATTATTTTGATTCTTTTTAGTTAATGTTTTAGTTGATTCTTTTTAGTTCATTCTTTTTAGTTAATATTTTAGTTGATTCTTTTTAGTTCATTATTTTTAACAAATAAATACTTTGATAATTTTAGTTAATATTGTATTTAACTGCAGTGATATTGTAGATCAAAGCCATCATCAGAATAGTTGTGGAGAGAAAGTCTTCACTTTTTCTTCGCGTGTGTCCCTTGCTTATTGCGCCGTAACCATGGACAATCTTCATCACATACATCACAATGCTTCAGAAAGCTTGCTCACATCATACTAAATATTCTTACACACAAACCGTACTTAAACAGGGACATAATAGAAATAATAGTTTAGATATCCATTACAGAAAGTACTGCATAATTGAAGATACCAATCCTACTCTTCCGGATTGCAAACCTACTCGTTAGAATCAGGAGACCCCCAAGCACTACATAATAGAGATAAAAGTGTTCGCTATTGCAAACACTACTCGTCGTCCGGATCAGAATACCCCCAAGTAGGAGATACTAGCGGTACGAGGTGACGCTGTCCATAATTGAAGATTCCAATCCTGCGGTACAACTCGTATGCAACGTACCCATCTATTGCTGCATACTCAATGTTGATAGGGTCAAGTGGGGTCTTCTCCCAATGTTGGTGCCCTGACTTGGGGAATTTTGTCTTCATATCAGCGTAGTCCTCGTCGATCAGGGCGGCTGCCATATCAGCCATTGAAGTCTTGTCATGCTCAAGCCTAAACCTACCCTGAAGATCAATGTGGCATTCAACTGGTATCTCAATACCCCAGGTGCGCCTCATCTTGATCTTGTCATTCATTATATCAACGCTAGCAAAATATATGCCGCTGCGAGAAGGAACTCCATGAGTTTTGGACAGTGCTTGTCACTACTGCAACAACAAAATGGAACAAATGTGTTAAATACTGCTGCAACAAGTATATTTTAGAACAAGTATAATAAGAATCATAACAAGTATATTTCGGCACAAGTATAATATAAGAATCATAACAAGTATAATAAGAATCATATAATTAACGAGTATAATAAGAATCATAACAAGTATAATTCGGAACAAGTATAATAAGAATCATAACAAGTATAATAAGAATCATAGCAAGTTTCCTATTCCTATGCATTTCCTATAATATGAATCAAAAGAAGCCCCTAAACTATGACATGTTCTCCCACGACGGCCAATATGCAACTACAAGGAAAATTCTTATGCAATTTTCCAATCCTCCTATTCCTATTCCTATGCAATTTTCCTAATCTTCCTAGTCCTATTCAATTTTCTATTCCTATGCAATTTTCCTATGATCGAATCAAAGAAAAGCCCCAATTTTCCTATGAATCAAAGAAAAGCCCCAATTTTCCTATGAATCAAATAAATGCCCCAATTTTCCTATGCATTTTTCCTATGAATCAAGGAAACTATGACATGTTCTCGACATTCCCAATCCTCCTATTCCTATGCAATTTTCCTATCCTATGAATCAAACAAAAGCCCCAATTAAAACTATGACAAGTTTCGTATTACCTTGCCCACTGGAAGACCATGACATGTTGCTTCAAACAAAGTTGGACGACGGCAACATTGCGACCATCGACCATGTACTCGAGATCGAGGCCCATGCATGAACTTGTGTTTCTCCTCTTGAAGCCATTCCTCGAACATGGAAAGAAAACCCTCGACTTTGGCGCTGTCGTTCGTGTAGGCGACATGGAGATTGGTCGTGCCATGTGCGAGCACGTTCCGGTAGCGAGTTCGTGGATTCATGGTGGAGGATGGGGAAGAAGCAGAGAGGAGAGGGAGACGAACAGAAATGGAGGCCGGTCGCGTTACTGTAGCGTTTCCGATGTATATGATCTCGCGCGGAACAACTTCCAAGGCGCGGGATTTGAACGGTTGGGACCTTTAGTCCCGGTTTGAGCCACGAACCGGGACTAAAAGGGCTCGCGCCAGGCGAACGGTTGCCACCGCCCCTTTAGTCCCGGTTGGTGTCACCAACCGGGACTAAAGGTCCAGTTCGAACCGGGACTGATGCGTGACGAACCCCGGACGGCGTCCTAGCCGCTCGAACCGGGACTAATGCTCACATTAGTCCCAGTTCGTAACACGACCGGGACTAAAGCTCTGATCCGGCCTGGACCAAAGCCCTGTTTTCTACTAGTGGAGGAACAAGAAGAGATAAGGAAGAAAAGGAAATGAAGTGAGCAGAGGAAGAGAAGAAGGCCCGCGTGACAATTATTGCTCGGTAATATCAGCAGCGTTTCATTCCAGTAAACGCTGCCAATGTTACATAAATCACATTTGTGGCACGCTTATGAACTTGGACGCTGCTAGTATAAAATAAACTAGCGACGTTCTGTCCATTTGAACGCTGCAAACGTAAAATGTGCCGGCGACGTTGTGGCCCATTGAACGCAGCTAGTACTTCCTGGCTGATGGATGGCCTGCATATACAAAACTAGCAGCGTGCATATCACTGGAACGCTGCCAGAATCTTTTTGTCTGCAGCGTTCGGCGAAATATTGGACGCTGGTGCCACTTGTCCATGTTAGCTGCGGCGTCTAGATTTCACGAGATGCTGCTAATACGAAAATCCTATAAGGGGTTTTCCTACTAGTGCACCTCTGAAATTTAAGCAGTGATTAAACATTGTTATTCAGCGTAGAAAACATCCAGTCATGCTCCATTCAACATTAATTAGACCAAATGCATGTTAAACTAAGAATGACAATAGTGCCTTCCAGGTTGGTCCTTTACTAAGAAGGTGATGACTCAAAAATAAAACAAAATAAAGGCCCTTCGCAGAGGGAAGCAGGGATTTAATATGTGCCAGAGCTCATTGTTTTAAAACAAAGATAATTTATTTTGAGAGGTGTACTTTTTAGTCAAGGGTTTAACAACAGAGAATCTCATCATCTTATATACTCCCTCTGTTCCACAATGTAGTGCATATAGATTTTCTGAAAAGTCAAACTTTACGAACATTGACCAAGTTTGTAGAAAAATACATATACATCTAGAATACCAAATACATATAATTAGATTCATCACAAGATGTACTTTCATAATATATATATTTGGTATTATAAATATAGATAGTTTTCTCTATAAACTTGGTCAAAGTTTGTAAAGTTTGACTTTTCAAAAAATCTATATGCACTACATTATGGAACGGAGGGAGTATTAAACATCTGCGAGAGCGGTTCCCATGCTTAACACCCCCTTCCACCTTGTCTTTTCATAAACCATGGCTAGCAGAATTCACGGGTGCCTGCCAACATGCCCACCTGGGGTGTGCCTTTTATTTGTTTAATTAGTTCAGGCCTGGACATCCGATTTAGCAGCTCTTTTTGAAAATTTAAAGAAGTAGATGTCATACTTGTCGAGAGGAACACAATATTTAACATAGAAGATGATGCTCTCCCCTACCGCTCCATGAGCTTTACGAGCACACAAATCAGATATTCATTTGAAGATTTAGAGATAGCGCATGCAAATTTACTTGGAACGGCGGAGTAATACCACATATGGGAAGATATGGTCGACTCTTTATGGCATAACTTTTGGTTTAAGAATTTGGATGCACAAGCAGCATTTCCTCTTAGTACAGGAGAAGACTAGCAATAGACTGGGAAGCGACCAGCTAGAGAGCGACAACGATCATAATCATGCATTTTGAATAAGCAATATTCAATGATAGTATCGTGAGGATATAAACACGCTGAATATAAATATCATAGAGGCAAGATTGGATTTGAATGAATTACATGCGTGAAAAAGCACCAAGTCAAGCCACTTGAATTCTTCACAAGAGGATTCCATTCTAACATACCACATCATAATCAATTTAATGCATGTTGACACCCAAGATAACATATTATCCACTCCTAGCTAATTAAGCATGGCATAAGAAAACATGAACTCTAATCATCATCACACACATGTTTATTCATAATATGCTGAAACAAGATCACTGAGATAAACATATGTATAGAACGAAAAACAAGTAGAGTTCATACCAGCTTTTCTTCAGTACAGTCACTTCATCAAATCATCGTCATTATTACCTTTCAGTTGCATGATCGAATGATGTGGGAAATGAATAACATAGTGCAAGTGTTACCGTGGACTAAACTGAAATCTGCAAACAACTATATACAAGGAAAAGACATGATAATTTTTGGTCTTTCATTAATTCAAAGATAGAGCGCACAAGAGCCAATTTGGAAGAAAAAAAATGTTGTCTTCTCCATTTGAAACAAGACTCAATAAGACGCAAAGAAAAATTAAAAGAAATGACGAATAGAAAGAGCAAAAAGAAGCAAACAAGAAGACACGAGAGAGAAAGTAGATAAATCTTTTTGGTCTTTTCGGAACAATTTATAAGAACACAGAGAAAGTTTAGAGAAACACACTAATTTTTTTTTTACTTTTTGGCTTTTCTCATGAAAGCAAATAAACGAAAGTTCACAGGAAAAGCAAAAAGAGAGAAAATATTTACGTGGAAGAACCTCAAATAACCGACAAAAGAAGAAAAGAGAAATCTCTTTGGAATTTTTTTTATGAAACCGAACCAACAAACAAAAGAGAGAAAACTTAAAAGAAGCATAAGAACAAGCAAACGAGAAAAAAAAACCCAGAGAAACGAGAAATATTTTTGGGTTTTCAATTTTCTACTAAACACACCAAAGAAACGCACAAAAGCATAACATGGATATACAGAGATAATGGAGTGAACCGACAAGTATAAGGAATGTGTATGATAACATGAATGAAATGTCAGAGAGGATACGTACTCCCCCAAGCATAGTCGTTTGGCCTAGCTTGTCTCAATCCCACTGGTGGTACGGATAATGAGATGGCCCTGCCCCGAAATCAGGCTGGTACTCGTATCCCTTCATTTGAGACTGATGGAAACTCCGCATGGCTATCTGTACATCCAACGGGATAATTCTCGCGAGGCGAGCAGCCTCTAGTTCTGCCAGATGAGCATCAACTACTTCTGAAGTGATATAGTACCACTCCTTGCCCTGTAGATCAAATAATGTAGAAGCAGGCAGAGTAATAATAACAGGATTCTCCTGGTCAAACATTAGGTTATACTAATAATCATTAGGCTCAGCTTTATAATAAATAAATACATGACATTACAAAGCCTTAAAGTCAAGCAAACTAGTGGGAAGCTCACGGTCCTTGTCATATCTAATAGGTATAATGAAATAAGCAGCAACACGAGATGCGTAAATGCCCCCATAAATATCACCACTAATTGCATTTTTGCTCAAACGGCATGCAACAATTGCTCCCATATTATAAGTCCTATCTCCGTAAAGAGCACTACGCAAAATACTTAAAACAGGAGCACAAGTAGCGCTAGGGTCTTGCTTAGCAGTCAAACATCTTCCTATGAATAAAGCAAAGTAGTGAACAGAAGAAAAATGGATGCTAGAAATTCTGCCCTGCGTAACTCCCCTGGTCTCGCCATTACATAGGCTCATAAGAAATTCTTCAAAGTCTCCTCTACGAGGATTACTAATGCTACCCCAATAAGGAATTTTGCAGAATTCACAAAACTGTTCCAAAGATATGCTGATAGCCTGATTATATAAATGAAAAGCAACTCACGACTCAGAACGGCCAGGTGTGAATTTAAAGTTTTGCACGGAAATATTAGTAAGGAGTTCATACTAATGGCACTTATCTGCACGGAAAGCCGCCAAACCTGCCTTTCCACAAATTGTTCGAACTCCAATTTAATACCTGCTCCGTTCATGAATGTCTCACATGGCCACTGACAGGCTCGCACATCAGACAATCGAGGAATATTGTAACCGGGTACATGGTAAGCGGTTCTCGCGGTGTTTTGAGTTGAGGAGCCCCTCGAAAAATAATTCCTCATCTTCCCATTTTCTGACATTTTTTAACAACTCATAGAAAGTGAACAAAATTTGATATAATGGATAGAAGCAACTCCCACAAGCTTCTAGTGCCTAAACCATGCATCAAAATTACCTAGAACCAACTAAATTTGACATGCAAGCTCATATTCAAGGTTACCTACAGCAGAAAAATATAGACCACTAGAGGAAAAATAATAATTAGACCAATGGAGGAGTCACATACCAAGGAGCAATCCTTCCAAAAAGTTTCAGAAACGGAGCTCCGAGCAAGGAGATCGAAAATTGTCCGCAAAACAGGAAGAACACGAGTTGGGAAGCTAGAAGAAATGTTTCTAGAGGAGGAAAAAGGCAGGGGCATCGGCACTAAGTGAGTGGGTGCCTATGGTTTACATAAAACTCGTATTAGCTATTTAGCGTACATCATCGTATAGGGGTTGGTTATTGTGCACTGTGTGAAATACAGAGGATGATTTATGTACCTGTTGTATCCTTTAGCACATGGTAGTTGGTAGGAATCAACATCCCCTATGGTGCCAACAATAGCTTTTCTAAGAGCATCAAACTATCATATCTACTCAATTTAAATGTGGTAGAAAACATATATAATAGGCATTTCCAAAATACCACATATAAAGAAGTTATTAATTAAGGTTGCATCCTAAACGTAAATTTAGAAATGATTAACATGCAAGATAATATCATATTTAAAATCTACACATTTTTCTAAGGCATTTTCATACATGACATGTTAGATTTGGAGTTAGGATTTGAAAGATATGAATATTTTGAAAAGCATTTGAATTTTTCTGGAAAAACAAGTTAAACAGAAAGTAGCTGCACCGAAATTGCAACATTGTGCAGCCCATCTGCTAAGTGACGCTTTTGGGCAAGGCAGCTATATCTTACGCCCACCAGAATTCAGAGAGAAAATAAAGAAAAGAGGAAAAAGAGGGGGGGGTGGGGGGCGCCTGGGATCAAACTCGGGTCTCCCAGGTGGAAGGTTGAGGGTCTAGCTAGTGGGCTATCTATATAGTCGTGATAAATCAGCGGATCGCTATAGAGGAACCAAAGGCGACGGCTAATGCTGCAACAAAGAATCGTTTTTCCCTCATTTATGGGTGGCATAGTGGGTAATTAGTGGCAACTTCAGGGGTAATTTTAGGACGAACGGGCAGAAACTCTTTTTTTCTTTATTAGTAGGTATAGATAGGACCCCGCTTCGTACACACCCCCTCCCCCCTCTCACTAAACGTATAAAGGGCAATATGGACCTTTGGCAAATCGTACCCACTTTCGTATGTATGGTGGGACGTCCGTCGAAACGTATACGCCGTACATCCGGGAGTAGCGTCAAATAGACGGTGCCATGCACAGGAGGCCGCTCGACTGGGTCGGCCCATTGTCGCGCGTAGAAACGAGGGAAAATTCACCAAAAAAGTAATGGTCGTGCGAGGGATTGAACCCTCAAACTTCCGCTGCTGACCGCTCGTCGCTAGCCACATGACCTAAGAAGCTTCAGTGTCTAACTAGGAGACGTGGACCACAAGAACTATCCCTCACCTACCGGTTTACAGTAGCGAACCGGTCTTTTTCCCACTATTTCTTTTTCTTTTTTCCTGTTCGTTTATTTTTATTTTTTTCCTTTCCTTTTTCTTGTTCAAAAAAAGATCGTGCTTTTTAAATTTTGTTCAAAATTTCAAAAATGTTCAATATTTGTTCATAAAATACAAATATTTCCATATTCAAACAATTGTACAGAAATTTCAAAAAAATGTTCAGGTCTTTCAAAATTGCTCAGAATGTCAAAACATAAGCATTTTTTAAAAAGAGGAAAAAAATTCAAAAACAATAACAAATTTGGAATTTCCAAAAAACAGAAAAATACAAAAATAATAATTGGAAACCAATTGTTTTTATTTTCCCCCGTACATTTATTGCATTTGTGTAGAAAACATTTGAAAATAGGAACATTTTTGAAAATTTGAAACTTCCCAAACGTTTTTTGAAAATGCGAACAAATTTTGGAAAAAAGAACATTTTTTGAATTAGTGAATAAAGGTTGAAAACAAGGACATTTTTTAAAATTTTGAATAAAATTTGGAAAAGTGAACATTTTTTCGATTTGTGAACAATTTTTGAAAACTGGAACACTTTTTGAAATTCTGAACAAAATTTGACAATGCGAACATTTTTTCGAATTTAGGAATTTTGTTTTTGATTTGTGAACTAAATTTGGGAATCCTAAACATTTTCTAAATTTTTTGAACTTTGATTCATAAATATAAAAAAATGAAATTCTGAATATGTTTTTTGAAAGTATGAACAATTTTAGAAAAAATGAACAAAATTTGAAAAACATGAAATATTTCAAAATTCCAAACAAATTTTGAAATGCTGAAATTTTTTACTTAATGAAAAGTAGAAATCATAAATAGAAAAAAAGTCAAAAGTCAAAAAAAATGAAAAAGGCAAGAGAAAGAAACAGAAAATATAAAATAGGAAAGAAGATAAAAAGGAAAAAGAAAAATAAAAAAAACACGATTCACGAATCTCCTAGAGGGTTCCCAAAATCGGAACAAACGGCTGGGAAGCTGAGGTTCAGAAAACCGAGAACGTCTTTTTATGCAACGTTTTTTAGTGTAATTTTTTTTGAAAATCTTCGAAAAATTTCAAATCCGTGACCATTTTTTTCAAAATCGATGAACTTTTTAAAAATATGTGAGTGCTTAGGCTGGCCCAACAGTCGCCCAACGGGAGCCATGTCGTCGCCTAGTTGGGCCAAGATCTAAGAGTTTTTTTTTCTGCTCTTTTTTCATTAATTTATTTTTCTCCTTTTTAAACTTTATTATTCTTTTTGAAACCTGTTCAAAAATTTAAAATATTTTTTAGAATACCAAAATTTGAAAGGCTTTGTTTGAGAGCATGTTTTTCTGGACATCCCTGAAATGCCCCTAATTTTGTTCATTGGCTTGTATGACGAAATCAAGGCATTGTGCCAAGTTGTTTTGGTATATGACAAATTTTGCATTTTTTGGAGTTTTCACATTCAAAAAAGGCCGATAAATGGCCGGACGTGTCGCAACTTGCATACGGTGTCGGAAATCGTTCAAACCTGGCAAGGATGCCTACCATGGCTATGCCCACCTGCTTGTAAAAGTTGGGGTAATTTCAAGAATGTCCAAAAATACACCATGTTCAACAGAGGGTGTCTGGTTAGGCCAGAAGGCTCCGTCTGCGAGCACGTTGTTTGTTGACATCCTTCAAATGGCCTATTTATTTATGGCCTTGTATGACCAATTCAAGGCACCATTCCAAGTTATTTGGGTTTTCGACAAATTTTACATTTTCTGGAGTTTTCTCGATGAAAAAAGACCAATAAATGGATGAACGTGTCATAACGTGCATACAGTGTCTCAAGTCATTCAGACCTAGCATGAATTCCTACCATGAGCATACCCACCTAGTGGGAAAAGTTGGGGTCATTTCAAAGATGTCCAAAAAACACCATGTTCAACGTAGGATGTCCGGGTAGGCCAGAAGGCTCCGTTCGACAGTACGTTTTTTTCCGACATCCGCCAAAATGTCCCTAATTTTTCCCATGGCCTTTTATTAGCAATTCAAGGCACCACGCGAAGTTGCTTGGGTTTTTGACAAGTTTTGCATTTTCTGGAATTTTCTCGGTCAAAAAAGGCCAATATATGGCTGGACGTGTCGCAACTTGCATACGGTGTCGGAAGTCGTTCAAACCTGACATGGATTCCTACCATGGGCATGCCCACCTGCTTGCAAAAGTTGGGGTCATTTCAAGGATGTCCAAAAATAGACCATGTTCAACACAGGGTGTTCGGCTAGAGGCCAAAAGGGTCCATCTGAGAGCACGTTGTTTTTCGACATCCTTGATGTGGCCCCAACTTTTTTTCATGGCCTTGTATGACCAATTCAAGGCACCAAGCGAAGATGTTTTGGTTTTCGATAAATTTTGCATTTTTTGGAGTTTTATTGGTAAAAAAAGGCCGATAATGGTTGGACGTGTCGCAACTTTCGTGTCGCAACTTTCATACAGTGTCGTTAATCATTCAAATCTGACATGGATGTCTACCATAGGCATGTCCACCTGCTTGCAAAAGTTGGGGTCATTTCAACAATGTCCAAAAATAGACCATGTTGAACCGAGGGTGTTCACGTAGGTCAGAAGACTCCGTCTGAGAGCAAGTTGCTTCTCGACATACTTGAAATGGCCTCAATTTTTTTCCACAGCCTTGTATAACCAATTCAAGACACCATGTCAAGTTGTTTGGGTTTTTGACAAGTTTTGCATTTTCTGAAGTTTTCCTTGTGAACAAAGGCTGATAAATGGCCGGACGTGTCGCAACATGCATACGGTGTCGAAAATCGTTCAAATAAGGCATGGATGCCTAACATGGGTATGCCCACCTGCTTGCAAAAGTTAGGTCATTTCAAGGATGTCCAAAAATAAACCATGTTCAACGGAGTGTTTGGCCAGAAGGGTCCGTTTGAAAGCATGTTGTTTTTGGACATCCGTCAAATGGCCCAAAAGTTTTTCGAACTGCTTATATGACCAATTCATGGCATCAAGACAAGTTGTTTGTATTTTTGACAAGTTTTGCATTTTCTGGAGTTTTCTCGATGAAAAAGGGCCAATAAATGGCCAGGCATGTCGCAACATGCAAACGGTGTCGGAAGTCGTTCAAACCTGAAATGGATGCCTCATATGTCCTTACCAGGCTGGTGCAAGAAGTTTGGGTCATTTTTCCATAGTCCAAAAAATCACCAGTTGAGAGAAGTGTGCAATACTAGGCCAAACGGGTGCATCCGTGAGCATGTAGTTTTTTTTCTAATTTGAATGCTTATGTTATTTGTAATTTCTGTCATTTTCAATCAACATTAAGATTTTCTTATGTACTAACCATTTCGTGAAATTGTCAACAATTTTGGAATTTCAAATTACGCATGAAAATTCTACAAACTTGAACACTTTTTTCGAAATTGTTAATAGATTCCCAACAATTGATGAAAATTTTGAACACAAATTTCAAACCACATACTTTTAAAAAAAAATATCAACTTTTTTTGCAACAAAAACATTTCTTAATTTGTGAACAAAAAAAAGAAAACTGGATCATTTTTTAAAATTTCAAAACATTTTTTAAAATTGTAAACAATATTTGAAAAAAGAACATTTTTTGGTATTCCAAACAATATTTCAAATTGTTGAACAGGTTTCAAAAAGAATAATAAAGTTCAAAAAGGAAAGAAATAAACTAACGAAGAAAGAGAAGAAAAATGAAAAAAATAGAAAGAAAAAAAACTTAGGCCTTGGGCCAACTAGGCGACGGTATCGCTCCCATTGGGCGGCTATTGGGCCGGCCCAAGCGTTCGCCAATTTGAAAAAAGTTCATCGCTTTTGAAAAAAAAATGTTCACGAATTTGAATATTTTCGCTGATTTTCAAAAAAAGTTCACTAAAAAATTGCAAAAAAAAGTTTGAGAAATTGAAAAAGTTTCACAAATTTAAGAAAAAGTGCATGAATTTGAATTTTTTTTTATTTTAAAAAGTTCATGAAAAACGAAAAGGAAAAAATAGAAAACAAAAAAACAAGAATAAAACAGAACAAAACCCGGTTTAAAAAAACAAAAAAGCCCGGCCTGAAAGTTCACGAAGTTACATTTACCACATAAGAACCGAAAAGGAAAGCAAGTGGGCACAACAAGTAACCTGTCCCGATTGGTTACTAGAATTTGAAGTAAACCTTGAGGGTTGGAGTTTAAATCTCCTGTGGCGCACATTTTTTGAAGACTAAAAAGATAGAGAAAAAAAGCTGAGGACGCCAAATAGGGTTTGGGTATGCCACGTACGCCGGGCTGTGTACGGGCGGTATGTACACACGCCGCGTATCGGCATGCTCGGCGAGGGCGACTTATTTAAAAAAAAGACCATCCTACCCTTTATTATGAAGGGGTATGGAGAGATCCCCTTCGTTGATGTGTTTAGGGGATGTACCGAAGCAGAAGTGATAGTATATACGTACAAAAATCCCCATCCTCTACCCTTCGAAGGAAAGAAAAAACACTTGGTTGGAACTTATACTTTGCCCCAAATAATGGGAATTAACAGACTCATATAGAGTACGTTCAGTGAGGTGCATATAGCTAGCCAGTTTCCACCTTGTAAGAAACACCACTTGGTTTGGAAACGGAGACCAATCCTTATATACCTGCAGCGTTGAGCAGCTAGCCGCCCCATGCCTGCCCAACTAAAGTAAAATCCAAAATAACCACAATCATAGTTCAGGCAGTTTACAAGGAAAGTTGGTGCCATGTTAATATCTATGAACACCTTTGACTAAAATCGGAAGCATGTTTAGCACAGAACCATAGGGAAAATCTGCAACCATACTATAACTAAGGAAAAATTTCACAGAGGGAAAAGGACATAACTGCGACCTAATTATATTACGCAAAGATATGTGAGTTTAAAGAACCTTTTTCCATGTACTCGTACACCAATAACCTACTACTGCTATCAGCATAGAATCCACAAAACAATGAGACCAATAACAATGATAAGTAACACGGCTGTCACCAATAAAAACAGAGGACCGGCTCTAAAACCTGATCTTTGTTGTTATTGTTGTTGTTGTTGTTGTTGTTGTTGTTGTTGTTGTTGTTCGGGGGTGATATATACGTATGTACAAAGTATTGCCATTTGAACCAGAGTCAAGCACTATTGTCTTGCGGAACTCCCCAAACCATAGCAGGCATGTTACATTGTAAGCAAAGGCAGTACAGGTACAGTTCCTTATGCAAGAGGTTTCACACTCTTTCAGGCTTCTGGCATATGAGAACCAATATTGGATACAATGCCGCTTGTAGAGGAGTTGAACTGCCTCTATCACAAGATATATCTATGTGAGCTGTAATACTTTCGACACTTTGTATTTTTTTGAGACCTTGTTTAATAATATGGCTGCATGCATCGATCAGATGCAGAGGCCGGGGGCAAGCCTCATTTTCCAAAAAAAATAATTAATAATCCTCGAACAGCCAAGATATATCTCCGGGTTTGTGCTTAAATAATCAAAACCCGCAGGGCATATGCAAGAGGCTGACCTTGGGCAGACCATAAGGAGATAGAACTGCATGCCTCTTGCGTAACAAGCATTACTTTAAGATCGCGGGCTAAACCATTTCGCGGCTGGTTCATGCAAAAGCTATGGCCGCTATAGCCGGAACAGTGCATGTGCATGTATATCCCACATCCAAACTAGTATATGTGAATATTTTTTTCACAGAAAACAGGGGATTTCAGCAAAACAGCAAAACAGAGGAAATATCAATACAAATTCAGACAAAATCTTCCGCCTATCAAATTTCGCGGCAGGGTTCAGGGCTAGGGTTCTGGAAAAAATCTTCAGAGTTCACAACACAAAGTTCATCCATCCTATCAAATTAATTTCTTCCGCCTTCCCCAAGAAGGATTAACTTGTCCTAATTTCTGATAAAACCTTTCCCTAAATTATTTATCGCATGAGAAACAAGCAAACTTGATATTATTTGCATGTTTCCTGTTGTACAGCAGAATTCATCTACTTTTAGTACTGGTTGTGACTTTAACCAACAAATAAAAGTTAAAAGACTAAAAATGCAAATGATACAAATTGTACACCATCAAACAAAAGGTGACCAAAGTAAAGTTGACAGCCTTTGAGCTGAAGGAATCAGAAGTTACCTAGTGAAGAATCATTACTTCTGTTGAAGGAACCTGAGGTCCAATACCCAGAACAGGAACTAATGGCCATCACATTCAGAAACTCGAATAAAAAAAGGATCTGGCTAATGGCCTAATGCCAAAGCAGCATCTGTGCAGGAATGGAAATACAATGGCCAATGATAGTGGAAAAATATGTTAAATCAACCGACAACCTCAAATGCTAATGTGAGCTTCAAAGCAAAAACAAGAAATTAAAGCATGTTAACCTGGGAGGAATTCAACTCTGTTCTCTATCAGACCATGTCCAGGATGAACAATTTCCTATTGAAGTGCAGACACTCTTGCAACATCACCAAAAATTATTTTAGGAACCATAGGGCTTGCCTCCTTCCAAGGAATAATCAGAAATATTATAGAGTGTTCCCTCAGTTAAATGATGAGTTGAAAAGCAAGTGAAAGAAATGATGTTGAAGGGTTTCATTCAACACAACATCACTCCCTTTTCTTCTCCTGTCCTTTTAGTTAAGAAGAAGGAGGGTACTTGGCATTTATGTGTGGATTATAAACAACTCAATGCCATCACGTTGAAGAATAAATACCCCATGCATGTGGTGAAGGAATTGCTAGATGAACTGGCTGGTGCACAATGGTTTACTAAGCTAGATCTGGGATCAAGATATGATCAAATTCAATTAGCACCAGGAGAGGAGCTCAAAACTGCTTTCAAAATTCATAATTGCCATTATGAATTCAAGGTGATGCCCTTTTGCCTTACTAGTGCGACTGCCACCTTCCATGCAGCCAAGAAGTAATTAGGAAATATGTCTTGGTATTTGTGGATGATACTCTCATATATAGCAAGTCCTTATCTAAGCACTTGGAACATTTGCATCTAGTGTTCACGATTCTGCACAAACATAAATTCTATGTTAAACTCTCCAAGTGCTTCTTTGCTCAACAACACCTGGAATATCTAGGACATGTGATTAGCAGAGAAGGAGTGTCTACTGATAGTATAAAGATAGAGGCTATACAGAACTGGCCAACACCTAGATCTATCAAACAAGTTAGAGCTTTGTTCGGCCCGGTTGGGTATTATAGGAGACCCATAAAGAATTATGGGGCGTTGAGCAGGCCCTTGACTGAGCTAGTAAAAAGGGAACGAGTGTTTGTTTGGAGAGACATAATGTAGAATTCTTTTGGAGCCATTTAACATGCTTTGGTCTCTGCACCAGTTTTGAAACTCCCTGATTTTGCAAAGCAATGCAATGTAGAGACTTATGCCTGTCACAATGGCAGTGGGGTTGTGTTAATGCAAGAATGACATCCTATAGCATTCCTTAGTAAATCCTTAGGGATCAAATCTCAGGCCATGTCCACATATGAAAAAGAATGTTTGGCTATTCTCCTAGCAATAGACAGATGGCGATCCTATGTGCAACATCAGGAATTTATCATTCGAACTGGTCATAAAAGCATGCCCACTTAGTAGAGTAGAGATTAATATCCTCTATTAAACACAAAGAATTTGTCAAGTTGATGGGCTTACAACACAAACCCAATACAAGAAAGTGGCTTGTAATCAAGCAGCTGATTCATTGAGCAGATGATTTGAAGAAACTGACAATTGTGCTGCGATTACTTGTGTGTCTACATGGACCACCAATCTCATAGCTAGATGTTGATGATCCTACAGCTCAAAAACTGATTACTGCATTAGCAGTTCAGCCTGCTACAGATGGCAAGTACACATTACAAGAAGGTGTGCTCAGGTACAAATGTTAGATTTATGTAGGAAACAACGGTGAAGCCCGGCGGAATATTCTCCATTCCTTGCACTCCAGTGGCATTGGGGGCCACTCTGGAATCACAAGTACTTACCAAAGGGTCAAGTCCTTGTTTGCTTTGCCAAAACTCAAGCAAACTATTAAAGACTATGTGAGGAATTGCACCATCTGTTAGCAAGCTAAAGTGGAGCACACTAAATTGTTTGGACCTCTTCAACCCCTGCTTGTCCCTAACCAGGCTTGGGAGATTATGACAACATGGATTTCACTGAAGGGTTGGCCAAATCATACTCCCATTATTCCATTTTGGTAGTCATTGATAAATTCAGCAAGTACAGTCACTTCATTCCACTCAAGCGTCCATTTACTGCCTCTCAGATTGCTCATTTACAAACTGCATGGCATGCCCTTGAAGATCATATCTGATAGGGACAGTGTGTTCACTAGCCTTTTTTGGCAGCTGTTGTTCAAGCTCATAGATACTCAGTTGAATATGAGCAGTGCTGAACACCCTGAGACAGATGGATAGACTGAACTCCTCAATCAATGTCCGGAAACATATTTGAGGTGCTTTGTTCATTCTTGTCCCACCAAGTGGCATCATTGGCTGGCACTGGTGGAATTTTGGTATAACACAAGTTATCACTTGTCTTTGAAGAACGCACCATTCATGGTCCTATATGGAGATAACTGGGCATTACAGATGTGTCGCCTACGTCGGTGCCTAAACTCGAGAAGTGGCTTCAGATCTGAGCCGATATGATTGTTGCCATCCAGAATCAGCTGCACCGTGCGTGCCAACGCAAGAAAGCCCAGGCCAATAAAGGGTGAATGAAACGGGAATTCTCTTTGAGCGATCTTGTTTATCTAAAGTTACATCCATATGTGCAGATGGCGGTCGCGTGATGCCAAAAATGAGAAGCTCTCTTTCAAGTACTTTGGGCCATTTGAAGTATTGCAGTGGGTGGGACCAGTGGCTTACCAGCTTCAATTGCCGGAGAAGAGCAAAATTCACCCGGCTGTCCATGTATCGGTCCTCAAGAAAGCACTCGCCCCTGACATGCAGTATGTCTTGATATGTCAGACATTTGCTTGGACACTGACACTAGTGCTATCCCTGAAGAAATTCTTCCGCGCCACCTCGTCAAGCTTGCCAATGCTACATCGATGCAAGTGCTAGTTAAAAGGACAGGTTTACCTACTCATATGGCAACATAGGAGTCCCTCCAGGATATGCAAGACCAATTCCCTACTTTGCTGGCTTGGGGCCAAGCCGATTTTCAAGGGTGGGGGACTGTCACGAAGTCTACCGTGACTTGACACGAGGGGTTCACCATCTCAAGCAATCGTGCGTGCAAACGGGTCGTGCGGGACTAAAGCCCATGGTCTCCCGCAATGCCCAACTTTAGATTCAGCCCGAGCTACCAACAGCTACCTACTACTACCGTCTTCGTTGTCTGAGAGAGGGCAACGAAGAACATGCCAGTCTCCTTTGCACCTGCGTGTGCTCATCCCCTCCTCCCTGTAACCCTATAGGATTCACCCCGCTTCTGATTGAATTCTTGTATCGGATTGGCGTCCAGTGTATCGCATGATGCGGGATGCCAGCATGGATGAGGAGCTTGCACAATTCATACACACACACACGTCGCTTACAAAAGACTACTCGTAGTGGTTTGGAAAATTAACAGTCACCATTACCGTCTTGGGGCGTGCTTGGATTGTCGTTTTTCCATCCAATACCAGTGTAAATTACGGAGCCGATTTCTATTCCAAACCGAGCGCTTGGATTATCGTTTATTTTCCTCCCCACCCGTAAACTTTACAAGCCGAGCGAGGTCAGGAAACAAAAACAAACGAGTCTTGGTGACGAGCTAAGCGGTGGAGACTTGAGCGGTTGAGCCGGCCGCCCTGATTGGCCTCGCTGCCACACCATGTGGATTTATTAAAAAGAGAAATACAAGGGCATTACATGTGGAAAAATAATCCAGTTGTCTTTTACTAGGGTCCAGTAATATACAACTGTAATTATAAACCGTTGTACAGTTTTTACAGGGCTTCCAATCGGGGCCTTACTGTCGACGATATGTTGTCTACCACCAAAAAGCGTTGAAGAAAATTTCTTTCTTAGTGATTACATGTTGAGAACCAAACCAAAACATAGGATTCGATCCACGCAAGTAGCTAGATTCATTTGCATGTTCTTTTTTTGGGGAACTTGATACTAGCAGACAGATACACCCTCTGTTCCTAAATGAGTTGAACTACAAAAACGTCTTACATTTAGAAACGGAGGTAGTACATGTTAGTGTTTACGATCTCTCTCTATCATGACAACGCAGCCAAGACTCAGTGAATATAATTGATGCCAAGCCGGTCACGACAGCAGGTCAACCAGCTGGATTAGTGGTTTTGATGAGAATGTACGTGGCGCGCCTAAAACCACGAAAACAGTGGTCAGCAGGGCAGACACATCACAATAAATGCTCGATGGTCACGTAACCGGCATAACAACGTGCCTACGGATGGTTGGTAGACACATCTCTGAAATCTTTTGTTAGCAGTTGGTCAGTAGCCATCTTGTCGATTAATAGTTTGAAAACTGTACTGTATACCTATGAAAAGATGCCAGTCAATACGAAACGGTCCAACCTGTAGACACACGAACAAAGACGAACGAAGACCGAATCCATGTGAATCCACCGAAGACAAACGCCGACCAAATTCCATGAGATCCGACGGAGACAAATCTCCACAAGCCCTCCGATGATGCTAGAAGCATCAACGAAACGGGGACCGGGCGGGAAGAAGCTTATTCCATCTTCAGAGAGCCACCGCTGCCTCACCTCTCCAATCAGGACACAAACCCTAACAAAATTAAAAAACACACCTAAAAACGAAGCCCTCCCACCGGCAAGCGTCAAGATCCACCACACCTCCATGGCCCTAAGACCAAAGGAGACAAGGTAGGTCGGCGGCGGCGCCGGCGGGAGGCACGAGAAACCCTAAGCGGCTGGGTGCCCTTGGTACGAGCGGAGGGGTTGATGTCGAAGAGGTTAGGATCGTGTACTAGTCAATCGTTGTTTTAGATTGATTGCTAAGCTAATTAGCTAGCTTACTAGCGTCAAAAAACGCGGCGCACGCCGCACCCGTGTCCGGTCCCGTCTGTATTTTGCTGAAATAAGCAGGAAAACAACATGTGCGGGTTTATTATTTTTGTTGTTCTGATTTATTCGGGTGTATTGTTCTGGGTAACAATTTAGGTACTGTTTCGGTTTAAAGTTTGGGGGGACTAATGTTTTTGGTGTATTTGGGTGTTGTTCCGTTTCACTGGTTTTACTGTTCCGGGTCGAGGGAGGAGGAGTCTCAGTTTTTTTTGGGGATTTTTTTTTTGGATTTCTTTTGGATCACTGTTCACGTGAATGCATAGTGTTGACTTACTGTTTTTGTTGTTCCGGTTTATTCGAGCGTATTGCTCTGGGTTATAATTCGGTAATTGTTTCGGTTTATGGTTCGGGTGGGTTAATGTTTTTGGTGTGCTGTTTCAGTTTATTTGGTCTATTGTTTCATTTAGCAGTTCTGGGTATATTCGGATATTGTTCCGGGCAATTGTTGGTGCACTGTTTACCGATGGTGTGATGTAAAAATGGACATTAATCTGTCGGGAACTTATTAATTTTTTCCAATGGGTTACTATTCGCACAGTATACTGTTCTGGATTATTGTTTTGTGCCCCGGTAGCAACATCACCGGAAAGGATCGGGAAACGATTTGAAACAACTGTGCATCGGTATGCCGGTGGAGAGAAATGGTATGCCGGTGGAGAGAAATTATTGTTTTCTGGAACACTGCTCTCCGGACAATTGTTGGTGCCCTGTTTACCGATGGCGTGATGTAAAAATGGACATTAATCGGTCGGAAACTTATTTTTCCAATGGGTACTGTTCACATAGTATATTGTTCTGAATTATTGTTTTGTGCCTTGGTAGCAGCATCACCGGAAAGGATCGGGAAACGATTTGAGATGGCTGTGCATCGGTACGCCCGTGGAGAGAAATTATTGTTTTCTGGGAACACTGCTCACCAAAAGGACGGTTCATGCTGGACAGTACACTTTCAATAAAAATTTAAAAAACCCAGAAAAAGCAAAAGCTTCCCGCTTTAGTATTGTAGTATATTACGTGGGACTTTGGCGGAAGTATCCAGCAGGCTTCTTGCTAGCTTCTACGTACTGCTTCGTGTGTGCTCAGGCGTCTTTCGATCAGAAAGTAATCGGTCTAGACGCGAGTGCATCATCGACCTCGTCGGAAAGTACGCAATGAGTCGGGGGTTCGCCAATGGTGTGCAACCAACCATCAATTCGAAAATAATTATGCAACCACACTCCTATTAAGTAATTAGGTGAGGCATTCATTAACAGTATTGATTTCAATAGTGTCATGAACTGTTGTCTGATTAAGGTAGCTCAACAAACATATGTTGATAATTAAGCTAGGTAGCCTCTCGATTCTATTATAAGTATTCATCACAACATAAACTACAGCCACGTCCTGGCTGATCGATCGAGCCCAGTTTTCTTCAAAGAGAAAACAAATATCTTCTATATTAATGTTCACCGATCTTGATCGATAGATTATAGCTCGCAATGGATGCCGCTGCGGTGGCTGGGTGCTTCCGAGACAAGACCATTCTCGTCACCGGCTCAACTGGATTCCTCGGAAAATGTACCCACGTACTATATATACACACACATATATAAACAACGTTATATATGCATATATATCTATACATGCAGTGCTGGTGGAGAAGATACTGAGGGTTCAGCCGGACGTGAAGAAGCTCTACCTGCTGGTGCGCGCCCCGGATGCTGCCTCCGCCAAGCAGCGTATCATGTCCCAGGTAAGTGATCAAAACGTGTCATTATTACTTTCGATTCCGCAGCTACACATGGTCTAACCTTAGATGCATAGTACATTACGCGCCCCTCCATCAGAAATAAGAAACTCATGGCACTGCAAATTCATAGTTCGTCTTGGTATTCCGCCTGCAGGTGCTGGGGAAGGATCTGTTCAATACCCTGCGAGAGACGCATGGGCTTGCTGGCTTCCAGAAGCTCATCAATGAGAAGATAGTTCCTCTCGCCGGAGACATCATGGATCGCAACTTCGGGCTCGACAGCTCCAAAGTTGACGTCCTGTGTGAGGAGATCGATGTTATCATCAATGGGGCAGCAACAACTAACTTTTATGAACGGTACAATTCCTAGATCAACTGCACGAAATGCAAGTAAAAGTTTTTTTTTGTGGTGAATTTCAGATTTTTACAAGAACTAATTAACGACAGATAACTACAGATTTTCAATCACAAGCACCTCTAAATATTTATACTCGTTACTTTTAATAATTTAAGTTGAGAACCGTGTCATTGTATGGTATCGACAAGTAAAAAGAGCAAATGCTATTTAGTACCAAGTGCATATATAATTTATATATACATGTCCTGCTATATAAGTAACATGTGATTGATTTTTTCTCTAAAAATCAATCAGCTTTTGCACCCATCCAAATTGAATTTCTTCAGATTGAATAGCCATACTGATCAAACCTGCATGTTCATGTGTTTTCTACTTAGTTATAATGTAACTTGTGATCTTAACCTGTACCTTTTTAGGGACCGGTTGTACCAACACAAACACTAAAACAAATAATTGTATTAACCTAGACACAAAAAAAAGAGGGGGGGGGGGGGGGGGGGGGGTTGTTAATGAACCTACAAACGACATAAGGCAGAATAAAGTCTAATCAACAAAAAATGTAAATCTAGCTGAATCATTAAAATACAGAAAAGGGCCAATAAATAGTACAACAAATCATCTATTACCTATTATATATTAAAAGCACAATACATAAGAAAATAAAGAGATGTGCTAGAAATTTTCAAAAAAAAAAAAACATTCGGTCATTGATCTGGTGGACCAACTCTTTATTAGTAGATCACAACCGTTAGATCGACATAACTGTACCCGTTAGACCTACATAATCGTATCTAAACAGACCGCATCTATTACATCTTCATAATTGTACGTAAACAGATCATAACCATTAAATCTACATAACTGTACCTAAACTGACCACCTCCGTTAGATCTACATAACCATACTTAAATAGATCACATCCGTTAGACCTACACAGTCATACCTAAACAAATCAGATATGTTAAATCTTCATAAGTGTATCTAAACAGATCATAACAATAGATCTTCGTACCTCAAAAAAAATATCACAACCGATAAATCATCACAGTTGCACTTAGACAGATCTTGCACAGTTTTTTTAAGTGCACATGTTAATTATTAATTGAACTATAAATGACAAATACATGTTATGGCTAATTTAAACATGTTAGTCCTGACGACATACACCAATGCTAATCAAATGCAATGGATAGATTCACGATTAAAACCCTATACAAAATAATAGCCAATGGAAAAATTGCTCATACCATCTTATGCTATATAGATAACTAGTACTATGGGTAACGCACAATTAAAATTCTTTCGAGACAATACCTAAAAGAAAAAATGGTCGAGGACTGATTAGGTATCAACATGAACATCGATGGAGGAGTATGTAAATGAGCGTTGATTACTGGAACCGAAGGCTTGAGGATGTGTTGCTCATTATGTGTGTGTGTGTGTGTGTGTGTGTGTGTGTGTGTGTGTGTGCAAGCAAAAACCATGCGAGGAAGTCGGATAGGAACAAAACCGGACTACACTACAGAGGGGCGTATAGTTGTAGACCTACACTACAGACCATACGACAACAGATCTATAGGGCATGCATATTGCGGGTTAGTTTGGTTGCTGTCCTCACAGCTCCATGCCTGACTGAATAATTACATTTATCAATAACATTATATTTTTCTAATTTTTTTTTCATAATTCTGTTTTGCTATTTATTAGCAACATAATCGTATATTTATATGCAAAATAAAGGTTAAAGATACACCTTTAGAAATGCATTAATGTCTATAACGTCATGTATTATGCAATGAAGGAGGTTAATGGGAGTAAAAAATGTCTGTATGAGATAAAAATAATTACTTAACACTTCCGACGCACTAAGAATGATGCCCTCGCATTTGTGAGGGCCACCGTTCTAGTTTCTAAAATTAGCTAGTTTCTAAAAATTGCACATTACTTGGCACTTCAACTAACTTTGTGTGGAACATGCACCGGCGAGTTTATGCTGTTCATTCGTGTACAGTCCAAAATCATCAAATCTCACAAAACTACAGAATGGAAGTAACAGTACATAAAATCACAGACAAAATAGTGCATAAGTATACAAGCATACATATATATATATATATATATATATATATATATATATATATATATATATATATATATATATATATATATATCAAGAGCAGAGATACCTGAATCAGATATGACCTTTTGGGGCATGCAGCGCCAAACTTTTCCCTGAAGGGACCTGGTGAACACTGTTTCAAATCTTGAAATATATTCAGCGGATGCCCATTTTCACATGATACGTTGATATATGCTGCCTACATACATGCTATCTCTGTAAAAGACAGCAGGTTGAGGTGCTGGGACGACAAACAATTATACTATTCCAGCTTTTTTTATTAATTGTTTTGCATGTTTCTTGAATTTTATTGCATGTACAGGTACGATGTTGCTTTGGCATCTAATGCGTTAGGAGCCAAATATGGATGTGAATTTGCCAAGAAGTGTCCTAATTTGAAATTGTTGCTTCATGTTTCCACTGGTATGTACGTGCTTATTTATGTACCTAGTCATCCACACAGTGCTTAATTCATCCGAAATTGACCCACATGAGTTTCACATAAGCTAGGAAGTATCTAGCATAACCGGGAGTACGGAGCGGTAGTATGAGAGTATATAAGACCGCCTAGGTATCATACATACTACTTTTTTGGTGGTTTGTGCAATTTTTTCTATTTTTATGTGCAAATATGAAGGTGTTTCAAAAATACGCCAAAACTATGGGCTCACTTGTAATTTTTTCATGTAGTTCGATTTGGAGCATCTTAAAAATTGTATATGAACATACTCAAAATGATAAAGTAGTATATATACTACCCCATGGTAGTACATGAGACGTGGGTGGGTGTGTATATATATATATAATATATATCTTTGTTTTTTGTCTTTATTAGCTTTTGTAGCTGGAATCCAGGAAGGACTTTTACTGGAGAACACGCTTCAGATTGGTGAAACACTACGGCAAGGTTACCACTTGGACATTGAAGCTGAGTTGCAGTTGGTTGAGAAAGTCAAGACTGAACTCACAGCGGCTAAGAGTGGTAGCTTTGACCAATTGAAGAAAGGCATGAAAGAACTTGGCTTCAAGAGGTCTGACCAATTTAAATATGTTACTCCTTTAATTTAAGAAATTATTGACCTAGATTTTATGAGGTCTGACCATGTGGTGATCCTGGCATTCGCACATTCTTCAACATGCAACTTTGAGAGCTAATTTTTTTCATGACTATTGTCGACTACCGATCTTACGATCTCATAGATACGTGTACAAAATAAGAATACTCAGAGCGATGCGAGTGCCGCGTGAACGATCTTCGAAGACAATGATGTGTATAGGTTCAGGCCCCCTCTTTGGTAATAGCCCTACGTCCTTTGTTTCTTTATTATCTCGAGGAAAATAGCAATGGAGGTGCTAGCTAATCTAGATAGGATCTAAGCTAGCTAGATGAAGATGTCTATCTCCTTTGCGCGCTCCCTTAGATGATCTTTGGTTGCTTGAGTTGTTCTCTCTTTTCGAGTTGTTGCGATGTATTGCTTCATCTTCTGCAGGGGCCTCCGGTCCTTTATATATGCGCCTTGTTTTGGTGGGCAAGACCTGCAATCCTCTGTGAGTTGGCCTCGTAGATGGCACCGACTAAGGGTAAATCTCCCTAGTCAGTTTGAACACCAAATTCCCAGAGGGAACTTGCCTTATCTGTTCCGAGTCCCTCCCATGCTCGATTGGGCATGGGCATCTTGAAGGCCCTAAGGTCTCATAGGTGAATACGGCCATCATACAAAATATGATATACTTCATAGTAATTTTCCACTACTCATCACCAAATATAATTGTAAAATTTATAAAATCTACTGATACCATTTTTGCATGACCAATGTAAATAAACCTTTTATGCGTTAAGAGTCATCTGAGAGCATGCTTTCTAAAACATCTTATATTTTGATGGGGTGAGAATATTCAGGTAGAGCCGATAACAAAATTTAAATCAAATAATTGAGATAGTAATGTCATACTATTAAACACTGCCACATTCAGAACCACTTGTTTTGACCATTTTAGATCATGACCCGTGCCAACTTAAAGAAATGGTCAATTTATTACGCCACATCTCATTAAAAAAAATGGTTGAATGGGTCTTATAGGATTTCCCCTATATATATATATATATATATGATTAACATACTGTAGCAAACCCGGAACATTCACCAAAATTTACACGGCTCTAGATGAACTTTATCCGTTGACTAACCTAGTTGACATTGTTTCTTTTAGAACATATTGATGAAAAGCTATAGGAATGTAATATTATCAAAATGAATATTTGATAAGCAACTCCACGTATTATTATCATATTGTCGATGTAGATGCGCTCTGAAAACATTGTTCATGTGTAAGCGGAGAGAGTACATGATGTATGAGAAACCAGCTTGACACTACCTAAATTATTTTAAATTGTTGAAGGGCTCGCCATTTTGGATGGCCAAACGTATATACATTTACGAAGGCTATGGGGGAGATGTTGCTTGAGCAGAAGAGGGGAGACCTTCCTATCGTCATTATTTGACCTACCATGGTAACCAGCACTTTTCAAGATCCATTTCCTGGCTGGATAGAAGGGGCGAGGTATGCTCAAGATCTATACATACTAGCAATTTATATATCAAAATGGTGTGAGATTAATTTCTTCCATAGAAATACTATACTACATATATAATCTAGCTGGACATCCCACAATAGCAAATGAGTTTTGCTACCATTTTATCTCCAGGACAATTGATGCTATGATTGTCGCCTACAATGAGCAAGCATTCCCATGTTTCGTAGGTGATCGCAAAGACATAATGGATGCTGTGAGTAATAACGATATTCATGTGTACTAGCTATTAGGGATGTAGACAGATTAATAGAGTAACCTGATTAAGTTTATTATATTCTTAAACTTGGAAGATAATAATAATCTGTATTTATAGGTTCCTGCAGACATGGTAGTAAATGCAACGCTGGTAGCCATGGCTGTTCACTAGAATGAAAAAGGAAAAGTCATTTACCACGTGTTCTCAGCACTCCGAAATCCATTGACCGGTTACGTCTTAGAGGATGCATGTGAGGATTACTTCTCCATCCATCCTCGTGTACAAGAGAACGGGAAACCCCTCCAAAACAGAAGGCCATATGTGTTTAAGAGATTCGCTTTCTTCCGTGCATATCTGATCCTGGTGTATAAGCTACCACTTGAGGTACATAATCATATGTTTCATAATTCTTATATACATGCCAATTAGTGTTTGTATTATGAAGTGACTCATATTTTCTATCATATCTTTAATTTCTGCCAAACAGATGTTGCATGCCATGAGCCTATTATTCTGTGGATTATTTTCACAATATTACAATAAGCAAAACCGAAGATACAATTTCTTAATGCTCTTGGTCAAGCTGTATGCACCATATGCCTTCTTCAAAGGATGGTGAGATGCATTTTCTGGTTGTGTTTCATAAATTACATTACTTTTTAACTTGTGGACATCGACACAGTCTCCAGTAACCCCGTTTGACCACGAACTTGTCTTATCCTATGTTACTGTTTGACCTTATGCACGCAGCATGCAGATTAGGGCGGTACTAGTAGATATGGTTCTTATTAGGATTTGCACAAACTAAAGAGTACTATGGGATCGTATTGCACAAATATGCTAATCGCTTCATTTGATTCCCAACAACTGATACTTACTTAGTTATTCATGTACATAAGATTAGTGGTGCGATTTCATTTCATTTATTTATTGTAATGTATATATGTTGATCTATTTTTTTCATTGATGTTCTTGTCTCTAAAGCTTTGATGACACGAACATGACAAGGTTGAGGATGGAACTAAATATGGATAGCAATGGTAGTAGCATATTTAACTTTGATCCAAAATCTATGGACTGGCACTCGTATCTGTTGAATGTACACGTCCCAGCTGTGCTAAAGTATGGCCGCAAAAATAAGGGAAGCGTATAGAAAAGAGTGGAATCTTTCTATCCTTGAGATAAAGGACACGCATCTTCTCCAATAAAAATGTATATCATACTGCTAAACATCATAATTTGTATGAAGTGAAGCACATTTGTGTGTATATATATAATATATGAATAAATAAATACTCATAGATCCAAGTTTTGTTTTGATGTGATACGTTGATAACATATGCTAGTCAGATCAATGTTGTGGAAATAAAGTCTCAGATCCAACTGAAGAATAGATGATAGGATTTAGCGCCCTACATGTCACCGGGAAAAAGGATGCTATAGCATGCCACGTCAGTAATAATTTGGGGTGGTAAATAAAACTATGTATATTTTTTATTCATTTCAGTTGAAGGGTACCAACCTGTTATATCAAGTAACCTGATACAAAGTGTTGTTCTTGAGCATGATGCATCCACCATGGGCAGTTTCTTCTTTGAATTTCTTACTCTAGCCAAGGTGTGCCCTGTTGTAATGGAGCGAGTGCGTGATGAGGCGCTCAACTTTTCCCCTTACGTTTGGTGGGCCTGCTCTATGCTAACCTGCGTCACCCATTTCTCTTGATCACCTCCTTCTCAATTCGTCTCTGGTCCTTCACCTCCCTATGTGTGCACTCCATTATTCGCCTACGACACTCTCTGTATAAGATTCCAAAATCAGAAAGATGGGGTCTCATACACCAAATTGAACACAGAAAAAGTAAATCCATAGTCTTGGACAGGCCAAGGAGACCTAGGCTGAATATGTGATACTACTATTGTAGATCAAAGCTACTTGGTATCAGAAATCACTGCTAAGTTTCTAATATTGCAAAACAGTTATTACTATATTGTTTATGGTGGTAAACCTTTTGTAATAATTTAGCAAGTGACATAATCTTGCTGGACATCAGTTTGTCTATTCTTACAGTATCAAAAGATTTGGATAATAACACTAAAAATACTGAAGGAGTACAATGACCGTGACACAAATAAGGATTTTGTTTTTAATCTTTTAGTGCATAGGCAATGTTGCTGCGTTTCAAAAAGATGGCAGCAGTCTCTGATCCACATGATCGAACAAGCAGCGCCAGCGGTACTGGATCCAGATTTTTTGCACTAAGGAGCACGAGGCATCAAAGGAGGTAGGTAAGCATGAAGGTGTGGAAAATGGGGATCAAGGGAATGAGAAATTATATTTCTCCGCGCAATAATTTTTTTTGCAGAGATAAATTCTCTAGAAATTGATGTTGCAATCACCAAAATCTTCCTACAAATTTAGGCAAACAGTAATCTAACCGACAAAGTAGATGCGAATTTCTACACAGTGGTGTGAGGGTAGGATATGCCAACCTAGCAAAAAAACCCCAACCAAAATCCAAAACGAGATGCGGATGACGAACACGCGAAACCAAACTTGGATGGTCTAGGGTGCATTGCAGTACCCGAAGCGTCGAGGCGGGAGAGGGAGGAGAGCCTCCAATAGGGGCGAGGCCCACGGCGTCGGCGACCGTGCCGCGGGAGGCCATTCCTTCGCCCGCAGCCGATCTCCTCCGCCTCAACCTCCGCGGCGAGGCGGAACCGAGCCTTTCTTTTTAATCATGCAGCGATTTGTTGAGGCCATGGATTATCTGCTGGGCCGGCTCACGGAGTACTAATTTTTCCCGAATCTATTATTTTTGTCTACTTAGAGCAAGTCTAGCAATTCCCCTAAAACTTCTTCCATATATATATTTAAAAACCGGGGACTTCCCTAAAATTTGTTGAACTCCAGCAGCTACCCTAAAACATCTTCCCCATATTCCATTCATTTACAACCCATGCTTGTTGGGACAAACCCCGGACCAATCCTCCCCGGCGACGCACGCCGAGCAGCCTTCCGGCAACACAAACGCCGGGCGAAGGTAGACGAAGGAGACACCATGATTTTTCCGGCGACGAACGCCGCGGCACACCAACGCCTGTATCTTGGCTTTATTTCTCTCAACGACTCGAACACACACATGAGGTACACACGCACGCACGTGGCACAACCCGAAAGAACTCTCACGTCGACCGGGCACACACCACGGTCCCGACGGAGACTACATCTTCTAGGCCCCTCACACTTGACTCGGCTCACACCGTCGCTCGGCAACACACCGGAGCACGGCAACCCACCGGCGCCCGGTGGCACATACCACACACCTAGAACAGTGCCTAACACTGCTCCTCTACATACACGAGCACGCACACACGAACTACATCTTGCCTGTACTACCTACAAGACACAAGCACTGAGCAGGCCCTTTAATAGGCACGCAGCAGCCCATGCGAATAGCACGTCCCCGGGCACACGACTCGCACGTTCTGGTGCCTCATGCACGCACTTGCAAGACCGTTCTACTCCACTCGGCTGGAGACTCGGCCAACACGAACGCACGTCTCACCTTCAGTTGCTGGATCCATGCGATAACTCGGCCGCCCGCACGATAGCTCGCCGCACGACGTGGTGGTCATGATTAGTGCTAACAATGCTCTTGCACGGGCTAGCTAGTTTTAGGAATATATTGATATTGAAATTTCAACAACATCCAGTGTGAGCGAATGTTTTTTCAGGAATTGAAATATATGAAATAATGTATAAATATACTATTGAAATATCACAATACAAAATGTAGCTATAGGTTGCGAAAAAAAAGTGTAGCTATAGGTTGTAGTCTGAAACCTTAGGTTATCGGGGAATACGATTGTCGATCTAACCACAACCAAATCCTTGGTGAATTCATCAAGTTTGAATATATAAATCACATACGCTAAACTACTCACAGGGACCTAGTAGGATATTATTGTTATGGTATAATATATAAATTTACTAATAAAAAAATAGCATCTTAATTACCAACATCAACATACATGAGGCAATTGTTCAAGAAACATTTTATGCTTAGTGCAAAGATCAGGTTGATTATTCAATGGGACAATCATCTGGTTCCCTTACTAAGAGAATAATTATTTACAATAAACCCATAAGAAGCATGCATTCTCCACACATTTTTAAAATTTTGTAAATAAGTTTTTTTCCTATGATATTGAGTTAACGGAGCTTAAGAAGAAGTGAGGAAGAAAAGAACTCTGTACGTCTAAATATGAAGAATCAAGTTTATGATGACACTACCTGCACCACCTTCTTTTTCATTCTTCTGGTACGGCGGGTTGACAACGTGAAAAAGGAATATATGCGCTCAAATAATTGTGATAATGTAATGGTTACCTTTTCCAGGAGTACCACCGATTGCCATAGCGAAGAAGTTTACTAACATCCATGAAGAACAATAAGGCGCAAAGGTAAACACATAATTAGATCTTATTACACAATTTATGAAATATTAAGAAGGCGGTCAACATCTAATTTTTTTATTTGAGTCAAATGTGCGGAAAATCTGAACAAATAAGCTGTAAGTGTACATGTCAAAATATCAGATAAGTAACTGTGTGCATGTTCTATAAGTTAGAAGTCTACATACGGTACTCTTCAAAGCATCCATGGTGTACTCTCTTTAATTAGTGGAAGATAGAATTATGTTCCAGACCGGACATGTATGCATAGCACAAATGAATAATTAAATATACATCCTTCATCATTCTGATAAGTAATAGCTTGCGAATAAAGAACCCTTTATTTCGGGCATCCTAATTTTTTATATTTCCCGAATCCAATCCCACAACTCTACATAGGATAGGATAGGATACATGACAGTGGGCATCAACACATCATGATACCAAAACAAAGGAGAAGAATAGAAGAACATAAAAAGTTGATGTTTGAGTAATTACTACCTGCAACTATTGTGCTGCTAAACTTTATGGAAGGAGAGGAATGATCGGGCCTTATATACACTGCCTGCACTCCTTGTCAAGTCTTTCAAAAGGATATATCGCGGCCTGACTCTTTGTTTTCCTTTAGCCTGTAGCCGTTTTGTACCTTTTCTCCCTATGTTTCAACGAAAATGCAGCATTGACTGTGTTCCGTCAAAAACATGTAATGTACTACTGAGCCTACTGGTGGGATGTTGGTTTAGGGTTTCATTTTTACCATCACTCTTACGAAATGGAACCTGGGAGGGCCCCTAGATTGTTGATTAAAATCTTTAATTTCATTTCTTCTTGATTGTTGATTGTTGATACTCCCTGGAATTCATGGAAAAACCACAAGCAAGATTTCAGATTCTGAGACCGAAACAGTGTCATACACCATGTGTCATTAATATTCAGACTTCGATGCCTCATAGCAATGTATTCAGATTTGAGAATTGGTGGATGGAGCATGAAAAATTCCTGCCCATGGTAGAATTAGTGTGGCAAAACTCCATTCACTATGCAGATGCAGCTAAGAGAATAAATGCCAAGTTCAAAATTTTGAGGAAGCATTTAAAGACATGGGCCAAATCCCTATCTCCTATCAAAGAGGAAATTTCAAATGTAAACAACTTTGTGGCTTTTCTGGATGCTATTGCAAATCTTAGAGATTTAACTAGCATTGAGCTCACTCTTAGGGAGGATCTTAAAGCTCTGTTGACATCCCTGCTGAAAAAACAGAAGTTATATTGGCAGCAGAGAGGGAAAATCAAGTGGGTCACACTTGGCAGTGAGAACTCCAAATTTTTTCATGCTTGTGCTACTGTTCAGCATAGGAATAATAGCATAGCACAGCTCACTTCCCATACTGGGGAAACTCTGCAAAACCATTCAGAAAAAGCTTCTCTGCTACTTGAATCCTTCAAGGAGAGGCTTGGTATTTCTGAGCATACTGCAATTTCCTCTGCATACTTGAGCCTCATAACTCCAAATAATAATCTCTCAATATCGGAGGATCCATTTACTGAAGAAGAGATTGATACAGTTGTGACTGAGTTGCCATCCAACAAATCTCCTGGCCCTGATGGCTTTAACACAGATTTCATTAAGAAATGTTGGAGCATTATTAAGAAAGATTTTTATGAGCTCTGCTCACAGTTCCATTCTGGGAATCTTTGTTTACAGAGCATTAATAGTTCTTTTATTGCTCTCATTCCTAAAAAAGAGGGTGCTGCCAAAGTCAATGATTATAGGCCCATTTCCCTTCTTAGTTGCACAATCAAATTGTTGACCAAGTTATTGGCAAATAGACTACAGAAAATTATCCTGCAGCTGGTACATGTCAACCAATATGGTTTTCTGAAAAATAGAACTCTCCAAGATTGTGTGGCTTGGGCTTATGAGTACCTATTTCAATGCCACAAGTCCAAAGAACCATGCTTTGTGCTCAAACTGGACTTTGAAAAGGCTTTTGACAAAATTGAGCATGAGATGATATTGAAAATTTTGGAAGCAAAAGGATTTGGATCTAGATGGTACTCCTGGGTTAAACAAATCCTCTCTTCAGCAACATCAAGTGTTCTCCTAAATGGAGTACCTGGTAATGTTTTCAAGTGTAAAAGAGGTGTCAGGCAAGGGGACCCTCTGTCTCCTCTATTATTTGTTTTAGCTACAGATTTTTTGCAGACTCTGCTCAACAAATCCTTACAGGAAGGGAGACTGCAAGCACCAATCATTAGGCAATCTTGCCCTGATTTTCCTGTCCTTCAGTATGCTGATGATACCCTTATTATAGTCAAGGCCTGCCCTGGTCAATTAACTCACCTTAAAGAAATTGTTCAAGTCTTCTCTGAATTTTCAGGCCTCAAAGTGAATTTTCAAAAATCAACCATAGTGCCAGTTAATGTACCAGATGAAGATGTCCAAACTATGGCTGCCATCCTTCAGTGCCAGATTGGGTCTTTCCCCTTTACATATTTAGGAGTGCCCATGAGCCTCACCAAGCCAAGGATGGAATTCTTTATGCCCCTAATTGACAGAATTCTCAGAAGACTTAGCTATTGTTCCCAGTTCCTAAGTTATGATGGTCGACTATTGATGGTTAATGCAGTTTTATCATCTCTGCCTACTTTCCTTATGAGCTGCATTAAGCTTTACAAAGGTATTATTACAGAAGCTGATAAATATCGTAGGCATTGCTTTTGGAGAGGCAAAGATTTGGATAGGAAGAACCCACCACTTGCAGCATGGAAATTGCTATGTAGACCAAAGCTACAAGGAGGCCTGGGTATCATTGACCTAGAAGTTCAAAATGACAGCCTACTCATGAAGATGATTCATAAATTTTATAACTGTATGGATATCCCATGGGTCACACTTGTTTGGGAATCATACTATCAACAAGGACTACCACCAGCACAATTAGCTAACTGCTCTTTTTGGTGGAGAGACTGTCTAAAGTTGATACCCAAATTTAAGGAAATAGCTGCATGTGTGCCAGCCTCAGGGCATTCCATTCTTTTTTGGGAAGACACTTGGAAGGATCAGGCTCTCAGATTTACTTGGCCACATTTATACTCTTTCTGCAGGAGTCCTTCTATTTCAATGAACATAGTGCTCAATACTCCTGACACTTCCTCCATGTTCCACTTGCCACTGTCCCTAGAGGCCTTTGAGCAATTTCAGAAAATGCAAGACCTGATCAACACCTATGATATCAATCCTCAGAACGATCAATGGCAATTTCCAAAGAATTCCTCAAAATTCACTGTCAAAGCTGCCTATAATCTACTTCTGGGCAGTCAACAAGTTATTCCTGCTATTACTTGGCTCTGGAAATCATGCAACCAACTTAAGCACAAGATCTTTTTTTGGTTGCTGATCATGAACAGGTTAAACACCAGAGAAATGCTCCTGAGAAAATCCTTTTTTATTCAGGATTACACCTGCCCCATGTGTAACACTTTCACCCTGGAAAGTAGAGACCATCTCTTCTTCCATTGTAGGTTTGCCCAACACTGTTGGCACTACATCTGCCCACAGTGGAATCCAGTTGATTCTCATATTCAAGGGCAAATCCAAAATCTACGCCAGCAACTCAATCTTCCCTTTGCAATGGACATCATTATTCATGTCTCTTGGGCTATCTGGAACACAAGGAATGATTTCATCTTCAATACCGTGCAGCCAAGTCTATACACCTGTCGAAGATGGTTAAAGCAGGAGCTGAAGCTTCTCACATACAGGGCAACTAGGAAGTCGATGGCAGATCTTCCACAATGGGTGGAATCATTTCGATGACCAGCTCAGTCATCAAGTCATTGTTGTATTTATGATCTGGCCATAGCCACTTCATGTTGTTGTTGTATTTGTATTTACTTATTTTCTTGGACCTTTATTTTTTTCTTTTCTTTTTATTTGTAATGGACCATGTATTATTTTAAAAAAAAAATCAATAAAAATGCGCAGCAGAGTCCTGCTGTTTCCCTAAAAAAAAAGGACTGAAACAGTGCAAAAAACATGAAGTACACAGGTAGCCTGGTTTCCACTTGCAAAGTCGTAACTGTATTTTGTATGTCATGCTGTGTTTCACAATACATAGGCGAATTTGCATCATGCCAGTTAATGATGTGAAGTTTAAACCAGCTAACATTAGTAGTATCTTTGAAATTCAGAGAGGCTATTCAAGATGGGATTCATCATCAACTGCATTAATTTTTCAGGAAGTGTATCATACATGCTCACAAATTTAGAGATGTAAAGTTCGTGGTAGGCTAGCTGGTGAAGAAACATGGTGACCTTGGCAGGCTGTTCTTTCTGCAGTGCAAGCAACCAATGGAGTTTAGGCTACTCTGCTCTGCTCGCTGAAAGCACCTCAGGTTGCAGCCGCACTGGTTATTTAGTTTTCGCGGAAGAGTTACCTTGGTTCTTTAATTTGGTTCTCTTAATAACTACGATTCTTTTGGATAGATCAATCAATAGAATACAGGTAATTCAGCTGTTGTCTCGCAGCAACACAAATGACAGTCAGTAAAGTGGAACTATTCAGGCACCCCACTGCTGAATTGTTACTGTATGTCATAGGGATTTTTCCAGAGTGATGTATACAGGTTCAATCAAATGACGCTGAAGTCTTGGTTAAGATGGTCGAATCCGTGGCACGTGGGTCCATGGCGAATACGATGATGGGACCTGCTGGCTGGATGCTCTAGCTGTCTGTTGTTTCTTCAATACAATCAGGTTGCTCTGTTCTGGATGGAAGCAACTAACTTGGGTTTCAGGTTCTGAAACTGGAGTACTGCCTACTGTAAAACTGAGCAAAGGCCCAATCAAATTGTAATCAGTGTTGTATTATTCAGGCCATCCAACTAAGTCGGATTTATTCCAGGTCAGACCATTCTGATCTTTTCCAATGCCCGGAATGCATCGACATCACTGTTTTTCCAATACTAACCACGGTAATTTTGATGTTTTACAGTATTCACTCTGGACCTCTCTTTTCATAGCTACAGCTCTAGCTGACTTGTCTTATTTCTTATTCCCTTTAAAAAAATTCTTACCAATGAATATTCCTACTAGGTAAACAACTCGGTCGTCGTGCAGGCTGAGCGTTGGATGGCCCGTGTGGAGTCTCTCCAAGATCGTCTCGGATTTGCCTTCATCATCTAGCAGCGGCGGCATAGGCAGCAGCTCGAAGTTTGGTACTTCATTTGTGACAGAGATCTGAGAAGTGTCAAGTTTATAGTCTTGGCGCCAACAGTCCTTCTCCCAAGGACCAGTAGCGCTGGTGCTCCACACAGCGACGGTCCTGCCATCGGCGAGGTAGCCGCCCCTGCTGACCGAACCGGGCCTGATGCGGATCTGCAGCTCCACGTATCTGATGCGGCCACTGACGAGCGCAATGTCCCCCGCGCCCTCCTTGGACAACCTCATCCTACCTGGCAGCAGCGGCGGTGGCAACTGAACATGATAGCAAAGTGCCGGCCGGTTGGATGGTTAGGAGCAACTAACTCCCTCCAACCAAACAGGCTATAAAGGTATGCAATCTCCTATTGAAAACTTGTCCATATTAATTTGAAGACCTGCTATGAGAGTGCATTATTCAACATCAGAATTATTTTGTACTGAACATCAGATTTTTGATCAGAAAAGTGAGGCCTATAAAATGTGCTCCTACTCGCACCACGTCCCTCCCACTCACACGACACACAACACAACCACGTTAAAGTAATCTCAGCTCACGAGTAGAGTCAGTCATAATGTTTCTCCAAAGAACACGTAGACTCATTTTAGGATGATTTTTTTTTCATTTGTAGTGCTCAAGACTCTTCGTGTGCCAATGCAATATGCCGGCCGGTGTGACCACGCATGATGAAGTTGCCAACTAAATGCATTCGGAGTGGTAGGCACTGGGAAAATCTCCGGCACCGGACTGCTCCAAGTCTCGAGCGTACCTGAAGTGCCCAGCTTGCTCTCTACCATGTGCGTGCAAAAATCTGTAAAATTCAGAATGCTAAAGAGTCCATGTGGACGATGTGGAAATTCTTGCCTGTGCAAGTACTCATAGCTCGCATGCACCTCGGTAGACGATCCCCGGAACAGCCCGCATGAATCCATGAAGCTGCCTCATCGCTGCACCTCCGAGCTGCTGAGTGTTAGGTGTGTGTTTGGTGTGTTCTCTGCGGTACTACCGCCCGAGGCGGTACTACCGCTCTGAGTGCGGTACTATCGCCCGAGGTGGTACTACCGCTCTGAGTGCGGTACTACCGCTTGTAATACCTCACATGTATATGTACTGGCCTTTGGACCACAGTGAATACTAGTTGCTCATTCCTAACATGGTATCAGATGCTTAGGTTCTCTCCTACCCCGCACGCCGCAGCTCTGTGCTCTCCTCCTCCACCACCGCCGCCGCTGCTAGCTTCGAGCTAGCTGCTCCGGCCGCCCTCCCCTCGTCTGGCTGCCCCCTGGGCTCGCCGCCTCTGCCGCGCCACCGGAGCCCGCCTCCGCACGCCGTCCGGCTTCGCCCGCCCCCGCGTGTTGCCGGCCTCCTCCGCGAGCCACCCGGCGGCCGCCGCCTCCTGCCACGCCCCTTGCTCCGCCCGGCCCTCCTCGCCGCGGATCCGGTCGCCCCCGTCGCGGATCCGGCCGCCCCGTCCCGCCCACTGCCAGGCTCGGCCCGGCCGCCGCCGCCCGCAGCGAGTACCGCGCAAGCGGTACTACCGCTGGCAAGCGCGGCACTACCGCCCGAAGCGGTACTACCGCCCGTTACTGCCGCTCTACTTCCGCTTGAAGGCCAGGCATACCCGAAGACTAAAAATAAGCGGAAGTGCCCACGACACTGGACCGCGGAAGTACCGCACAAGCGGTACTACCGCTTAGCATAGCGGTACTACCGCCCTGCGCAGCGCGGTACTACCGCTGCACAAGAGCGGTACTACCGTCTGAAGCGGTACTACCGCTGAGAAGTGCGGTACTACCGCGCACTCAGGCGTCATGTCTTCGTCGGGCTATGTGGCTGTTCCTCGGTGCTCGGTGATCTTCGATGGCACCAACTATGCTGAGTTTGTGGGTTTCATGCGCATCCACATGCGCGGTCTTCTCCTGTGGGGCGTTCTCTCTGGCGAGGTTCCCTGTCCGCCTTGCCCTGTTGCACCTGTGGCTCCTACCCCGCCGGTGCCGCCTGTTCTTGCTGCTGATGCTTCTCAGGCTGATCGGGATACAGCCAAGGCCCTTGACGATGCTGCGGTTGATGCTTATGATCAGCAGGTATCTGCCTACTCAGATGCTCTTGCTGTTTACCGAGATGATCTGTCTGCTTACACTCAGTGGTGCAACGATGATGCTCGAGCTGCTGCTGTTCTCACTGCGAGTGTCTTACCTCAGTTTGCGTCTGAGTTCATGGGTCTCGGTCCTGTTGCTGCGATGTGGTCCTATCTTTGTCAGCGATATCAGCCATCTGGTGATGCTCTCTACTTATCTGTGCTGCGTCAGGAGCACGCTCTTCAGCAGGGTGACTCTTCTGTCGATGAGTTCTACTCACAGAGCTCTGCCATCTGGCGCCAGCTTGACTCTCTCCGGACGGTTGTTTGTGGTACTTGCCGTTGTTGCCAGACTGTGCGGTCGGACTTGGAGTTTCATCGCCTCCATGAGTTCTTATCTCGCCTTCGTCCAGAGTTTGAGCCCCGGCGTGCTCACCTACTTGCTCGTGGTCGTGTTCCTATTTCGGAGGTGCTTGCAGAGCTTCGTGCTGAGGAGACACGCCTCCGTTCTGCTGGTCTGCTTGTGGTTCCCACTGTTCTTGCTGCCCGAGCTCCTGTGTCGTCTGCTCGCCTCACCACTCCACCGCTCCTGCCCACACCTTCAGGGGGGGTGGGTCGCCCTCCTTATGCTGAGAAGGGCCGGTCGCGCCGTGACACCTTCTGTGGCTACTGCTCCAGGCCAGGTCACCCAGAGTCTGAGTGTCGCCAGAAACAGCGAGACCAGAGGCGATCTTCCAGTGGGACTCATGCACCTTCCTCGACTCCGTCACTCACTGATCAGGACATTGTGCGGCTCAAGCGCCTCCTGGCTTCCTCCGGCTCTTCCTCGACGGGTTCTGTTGCCGCTGTGACTGCCACCACAACTCCGCCCCCGCCGGAGCATACTCAGTCAGGTACATCCTCGTGGGTTCTGGATTCTGGAGCTTCTTTTCATATGTCTTCTGATTCCTCTACTTTATCTTCTCTTCGACCTCTTGATTTTCCTCTTAATGTTCTCACTGCCGATGGCACACCTCTTCCTGTTGCTAGTCGTGGCATCCTTTCCACTCCGTCTTTTTCGGTTCCTAGTGTTTCTCATGTTCCTCGTCTTACCATGAATCTCTTTTCCGCTGCCCAACTTACTGATTCTGGCTGTCGTGTCATTCTTGATGCCGACTCTTGTTCTGTTCAGGATCGTCGCACTTAGGCTCTGGTTGGCGGTGGTCCTCGGCGCCGTGAGTCTGAGGGCCTTTGGGAGGTTGACTGGCTTCGTGTTCCTTCCGCTGCTACCACATCCGCCAGCTCTCATGCTCTTGCTGCCTCCTCTTCTGCGTCCTTCCAGCAGTGGCATCATCGACTTGGTCACATCTGTGGCTCTCGCTTGTCCTCATTAGTACACCAAGGCGTCTTAGGGTCTGTCTCCGGTGATGTTTCGTTGCATTGTGATGGTTGTAGGCTTGGCAAACAGACTCAGTTACCTTACCCTACCAGTGAGTCTGTATCTCAGCGTCCTTTTGACTTAGTTCATTCTGATGTATGGGATCCTGCTCCTTTTGACTCGAAAGGGGGTCATCGCTACTATGTTCTGTTTATTGATGATTTCTCTCGCTACACTTGGCTTTATTGTATGAAATCTCGCAGCGAGGTTCTCCCCATATACAAGCGTTTTGCTGCCATGGTTCGCACTCAATTTTCCACGCCTGTCCGTATCTTCCGTGCTGACTCAGCTGGAGAGTATATCTCTCACATGTTGCGTGGTTTTCTTGCGGAGCAGGGTACTCTTGCCCAATTCTCTTGCCCTGGTGCACATGCTCGGAATGGCGTTGCTGAACGCAAACATCGCCATTTGCTTGAGACGGCTCGGGCGATGATGATCGCCGCCTCTCTTCCACCCCATTTTTGGGCTGAGGCCGTTTCCGCATCCACCCACCTCATCAACATTCAGCCTTCGGCTGCCTTGAATGGTGGTATTCCTATGGAGCGTCTCTCTGGTTGCTCTCCTGACTACTCCGCTCTTCGTATGTTTGGATGCGTGTGCTATGTTCTTCTTGCTCCGCGAGAACGAACCAAGTTGACTGCTCAGTCCGTTGAGTGTGTTTTCCTTGGCTACAGTGATGAGCACAAGGGCTATCGCTGTTGGGATCCTGTTGGTCGCCGTCTACGCATTTCTCGTGATGTGACGTTTGATGAGTCTCGTTCTTACTATCCGCGTCCCTCCTCCTCGAGCTTTTCCGTGGAAGATATTTCCTTCCTCCTCCTTCCCGACACATCTCCCTCTATGCCTCATGTTCTTCCCTCACCCCCGGTGCGTCCCCCTACACCACCGGTTCCACCATCCCCTCCCTCCTCCTCCTCTTCCTCATCTCCACCATCCCCTCCCTCCCGACCCTCCTCCCCAGTCTTTCGACCTCACTCCCCGTTTCCTCTCCACTACACTCGTCGTCCTCGTGCTGTGGATGATCCTACTGATGTGCCCTCTACTTCCAGTGCACCTCCTCTCACGCCTTCGCCGGTCCATAACCTCCGTGTTAGGCCTTGTCCCCCACCTGATCGCTATTCTCCTGATAGGTATTGTCTTTCTGCCATTGCTGAGCCAACCACCTATCGGGCTGCCATGACTCAGCCTGAATGGCAGCTTGCGATGGCCGAGGAGCTTGCGGCGCTTGAGCGCAATGGCACGTGGGATCTGGTTTCTCTTCCCTCCGGTGTTCGTCCCATCACCTGCAAGTGGGTCTATAAGATTAAGACTCGCTTCGATGGTTCCCTTGAGCGATACAAAGCTCGTCTTGTGGCTCGTGGCTTTCAGCAGGAGTAGGGACGCGATTATGATGAGACTTTCGCTCCTGTGGCCCACATGACCACTGTCCGCACTCTCCTTGCTGTGGTTTCTGTTCGTCATTGGTCTGTATCTTAGCTTGATGTCCAGAACGCTTTTCTCAATGGTGAGTTGCGTGAGGAGGTTTATATGCAGCCACCACCGGCGTACTATGCTCCTGATGGTATGGTCTGCCGACTTCGCCGCTCCCTCTATGGTCTTAAACAGGCCCCTCGCGCCTGGTTCTCGCGGTTCGCCTCTGTCGTTACTGCCGCTGGCTTCTTGCCCAGTGATCATGATCCAGCACTGTTTGTCCACACCTCTTCTCGTGGTCGGACTCTTCTCCTTCTATATGTGGATGACATGATCATCACTAGTGACGATTCTGAGTATATTGCCTTTGTTAAGGCCCGCCTCCGGGAACAGTTTCTGATGTCTGATCTTGGTCCTCTTCGCTACTTTCTTGGGATCGAGATTTCTGAGACCTCTGCAGGCTTCTTCATCTCCCAGGAAAAATATATTCAGGATCTTCTTACTCGTGCCGCTCTCGGTGATGAGCGCACTGTTGTGACTCCTATGGAGCTCAACGTTCAGCTTCGTGCTTCTGATGGTGACCCTCTTCCTAATCCCACTCGCTATCGCCACCTCGTTGGGAGCCTTGTCTATGTTGCTGTTACGCGTCCTGACATCTCCTATCCTGTCCACATTCTCAGTCAGTTTGTTTCAGCCCCCACCTCTGTCCACTATAGTCACCTTCTCCGTGTTCTACGATATCTTCGTGGCACGATCTCTCATCGCCTTTTCTTTCCCCGCTCCAGTTCTCTCGAGCTCCAGGCCTACTCTGATGCTACGTGGGCTAGTGATCCCTCTGATCGACGCTCGCTGTCTGCTTACTGTGTCTTCCTTGGTGGCTCTCTTATTGCCTGGAAGACAAAGAAACAGACTGCGGTTTCTCGCTCGAGTACAGAGGATGAGTTGCGAGCGATGGCTATGCTGACGGTTGAGGTGATCTGGTTACGATGGTTACTTGAGGACTTTGGTGTGTCTGCTACTACATCGACTCCCTTACTGTCAGACAGTACCGGTGCTATCAGTATTGCGCGTGACCCGGTGAAGCATGAGCTCACCAAGCACATCGGTGTGGATGCCCACTTTGTACGTGCTGCTGTGCAGGATCAGACACTGGCTCTTCACTATGTGCCCTCTGAGTTACAGTTGGCGGACTTCTTCACGAAGGCACAGACTCGAGCGCAGCATGGCTTCTTTCTCTCCAAACTCAGTGTTGTTGATCCACCATGAGTTTGAGGGGGGGTGTTAGATGTGTGTTTGGTGTGTTCTCTGCGGTACTACCGCCCGAGGCGGTACTACCGCTCTGAGTGCGGTACTACCGCTTGTAATACCTCACATGTATATGTACTGGCCTTTGGCCCACAGTGAATACTAGTTGCTCATTCCTAACACTGAGATCCGCGCGCCACGCGCCCAAGCGAGATGCCCCGCCGCCACCCTCCCTGGGTCCCTGTACGGCTTCGCTGGAGGCAGCCTCAGGCGGCGGCGAGATGAGGGGGAGGACGGGAATTGCTAGGGGTGGTGCCGGGATGGGTTCCCCTGTGTTGCCGTTGAGGGGCGATGCGATGTTGCTGTTTTTTGAGACACAAACTTGGAACTACTTCTCATATGCCAAATGCTGCTATATGACGGTATGGCATGATCCGCTAAGTCTTGTACAGCATTCTGACACATAATGTATCAATGTTTCCAAGTGGTTGGCATCATCAAGACGAAGTCCTTGATTAAAGAACTAGCTGTTGCTTCCCATGATGAGTGTGTAGGCGCTGGAAACAGCTTCTGCAACTCCAGAGAAAATGGGAGGAGGTATGTATCCCGTTCTTCTCTAAGATCTTCAGATGTATTGCCATTCTTTAAAAAATAAATATTGTTCAACTTATATTAGGCATTCCGAATTTGTTCCATTAGAAACTGCCACTCTTTTAGCACCTTGACCTTGCCTTGCTGAATGTGACTCTCCTGTCACTTGTCAGGTCGTGTTCAAGTCACTGAGCTGTGGGATAACTGAACTGAAGCCGCACGGGCTGGGCTTAAATCTTTAAACCCCTAAAGGCAATGTTCTCATGTTCTCTACATTTGTTCTGTTTGTGCCATCAGTTCCTCCCTCCTTCGCTTTCCCCTAATCTTATTGCTTCTTATCCAGCACTTATTTATTATGCTTACAATTTGCTGTAGCAGCTTCCAGCCTTCCAAACAATTGGTAGGGGAGGGCCGTATGTCTTGCCAGCGATGTATAATTTCTTTGCGGACAGGTTGTTTCTTTCTGACAACACTTTCTTCAAACATGTTGAGGCTAACTATCAATCTGCATTTTCCCTTCATTTCGTTTCCAACTAAACACACTTCTTTCCCTTCATAATAACATCCACTACTTGAAGTTGCAACTTGCAACACAAATATAAAGAAAGAAACTATGGAAACGACATCTACATGAATAGCGGTCTCCACTTGTCCATTGACCCATCTGCTCCAGGGGTTTTGTTTTGCCCTTCCTTTACAACCACAGCAACAACAACCGGGTCAGTGACAATGAATCTTCGTGCTAGGCGCTCGATCACCGATCTCCTGAGAACCCATGCTGCCCTGCCGCGGTCCAAGGTCCGGCCGAAACAGGTAGCCATCGCCGCCCCGTGGTGCGCCACCAGCAGGTTGCCCAACCTGCCAAGGATTTTCTTAGCGCTGTGTTTCGACAGACAGTCTCAGGATGTAGTATAACCAGAGGCAATGCACATGGTGAAACCAAACAATGAAGGGTAAGGAATGTAATACCATGGATCCATCGAAAACAGATACGTACCTGTGAGCCTTTATTCGCTAGGAAGGAAGGAACCTTGATGCTTGCATTGGCAACTTGGAAACGTGCTTCGATTCTAAGAGGCTATAAGAATGGCAGTAAATTTGATGAACTGAACAAAACAGAGACAGACTTTGATGCTTCAGTGGTTATAGTGCAGGATGTAAAAGAATTCACATGTATTTACCTGATTTATGTACAGAAAGATACCACACCAGAATCTCGTGTGCTAGATGTGCATGGATGGATAGAATTTTACAAGGCTAAAAGAATGTACAACTCCAAGACAGAGAGCCCTGCATTGTAGCTCAGAATTCAGATTATGCGGTCATGAGGTAAACCATGCCAAAAGAAAAATGAGTTGACATGTTTGTATTAGGAAGAAGAAGGAAGGAGAATACCATGGATTAGTTTTACAAAGAGTAAAATGCTCTTACATATACGTACCTTATTTATGTACAGAAGAGGAAGATGCCACTCAATAAGGCTATGATATGAGAACTGTGCGTCGTTTTATGAATGCAGAGAATTCTACAAGGCTAGAAGAATTAACAATCCGAGGCAAAGCCCTGCACGGCAGATGGAAACAAACATTGTTCAAACCTTTAAATAATCCGATAACAAGGCAAACGAAACCCAAAAACAAAAAGACAAATGATTTGGACATGCTATAGTTTATGGAACCATGGGTGTATGAGACAATAATGCCCAGTTTTATGTACTGATGGTAGATGCAAACTACGACTTTTTGATGCTTGCATTGGCAACTTGGAAACACTAAGAGGCTAGAACAATGTACAGTTACCTGCAGAGTAGAAAAAAACAATTGGGTGGCGGCTCAAGCTCAACCTAGATGACACAATTCGTAGAACAGGTGGCGTGCGTCCGGCGAGGCAACCACACGCACGCACAGTGGCACCGAGGGAACCGGGCCGACGAGAAAGCAAGCAAGCAAGCTCGCGGGGGTGACGGGATGGTTGATGGAGCAGGGAGGGGAGGAGCAATCGGGGGTAGGTACGTACCTGGCGATGGCGAGGGGCTGGAGGAGGGCGGGGTCGCACGCCGTGGTCTGTAGGTCCAGCCGCAGTCGAGGAGGAAGCGGAAGCCGTCTACGGCGAGCAGGTAGCAGAGGGGGCCCTCCCTTCTCGCCGGCGGGTTGGATTGAAGAGAGAAGCTGCGAACGAGAGTGACTAGCTTGGTTGTTTCCTTCCTTGCAGAAAATAAATAGTCCAGAGAAACTTCCCACTAGTCTTCCTTTACTGGATCCGTCGAGCAGCACGAGGCTCTATCCACTCCTGCCAAGCAAAGCAAAACAGCAGGAAACGTATATATATTCAGGCTCCAACACATCAGTGAACTACAATACTAAGGCGGAATCAACAAGTGGAGATTAAGAAAACATATTAACTCCATGTATATTCGAAAAGAGAGAAACGAATTAACAGTATATATTATTACCTTCAGATCGTTGTCTATCTCCATGCTGTAGGGTTCGCGCGTGTATAATAGGTGCCATCTCTTTACAATGCCTTCAACTTCAACATTGGTATAAGCCTCGACATGCTGGATATGACTGAACTTTTCCCACTCGGCGCCAGACTTTCCCAAAACCATGGAAGCGAGCACCCTTGGGCCGCAGTCCAGCAGCAAATGACTTGGCTTTACAGTCTGCAGGTACATCGGGAGTCGTGTCTCTCTGTAGTAAACCGTCAGCACGAGTCTCCGGAGTGCAGTCATCTCCTGCAGTGACTCGAGCTTTTCGCAGTGATTGATCTCAAGCTTTTGCAAGTTGGGGAAATTGGAGATCCTAGTCAGGTCCTGGTTGTTATACAGTTTGAGCTCAACTATGGAAGCAAAGTTCTCTACACATTGGAGTCGCTGGACTCTACATATGGTTAACATTTTCAAAGCCCTTGCATGGGTGGCTAGTCCAGGAGGGATACACCTCAATTTGCAGCTTTGAATAAAAAGATCTTCCAAGGCAGACATAGCTTGCACTTCCTCCTCCCACTCCCACTCCTCCCATTGCACCATTCTATTCAAGATCAACTTGTGCAGTCTTGGAAACGCAGCCACAACCTGGGATGAAGGGTGGAGATGGTGACCGTGGGGCTGCACAAATTCAAGGCCAACATGCTTGATTGTTGGAGCTCGGTCAACGTTTAGTAACTCCAGACATGGGAGCTGACACAGGCCATCAGGAAGTTGGATGCAGCAAGCCAGGTGAATCATTGATAGTATCCTCAAGCTATTGAGTGGCGTCATCATTGTCGACATCATCCATCTTGGAAGCCGACGCCCAAAATATCCTTGAATGCGAATATCTTCTATGCAAGGTGGAGGACAAAGCTCATCAAACACCTCCTCGGTTATTCCTTGATCCTTCTCAGATACTCCCTCTTTGACCAATCCATCATCACCCAGTCTACTACTGCATATTAAGGCCATAAATAACAAATGCGCCTTTTCATGAAGCCTGGCCTTTATGGCGAATGAGGCTGCAGATACATTCTCAAGATCCATTAATCCAATGTCCCTAAGTCGGGAAAGAGGCCCAAGCTCTTCCAAGCTGCACCACTCACCATCCATGTGGGCTCGGAACCCATATATTGTTCTCAGTTTTGTTAGAGCACGGAAACCCATGGGCATACTATTTACATAGCCAAGGTGAACAAATCTCAGTTCATGTAACTTCACAATGCTATCGGGAAGCTTCACAAGGTTCTTACAACCATCAAGACTAATCTGTTGTAAGAATTTCATCTTGTTAATCTTCTCTGGCAGGCTTTTTATATCATTGCACTTTTCTAATGCCAAATACCTCAAGTGTTTGAGCTGACAGAGGGATTGGACCAATGCGGCAAAATTTGTGGATTCTACATGTAGAGTCCGTAGAGTTGAAAATATAACCAAGGAATCACCGGGTCGAATCTTGAAATTTCCAGTTAATATTAATGATCTTAGTGATTTCTGCTCTTGTAAACTTCTCCACCCAAATTCATCTGATTCCACTTCTTTGGTTTCTATAGACAACCTAAGAAACCTTTCCAACTTAAGTTTACTATTATCATTGTCTCCATTGTGAACTACTAGTGCTTCATCTCTAGTCACATATTGAGCAAATGAGCGAACAACATCATGCATGTGGCAAGCATATTGACCGATGTATGATGTATCTGGCTCTATAAGGTTCCTCAATATTAATTCCTTATGGTACTCAATTCCTAATTCTTCCAATCTATCCGAGTCCCCATGAACAAATCCTTCACCAATCCACATGCTCACAAATCGTGCGTCACTTAAAATCATCTTTTTAGGCTTAAGGGAGAAGTGCAGAAAGCATTGCTTTAAACAAGGGGACAAGTCCTCGTAGCTAAGATATATTGCATAATTTAGCTCTTCTGACATTTGGGATACTGACCATATGGTATCATTCAGGACCTTTTCCCATTCACGTCGTTTTTTCTCCCGCTGGCTTAAGAGTCCTCCCACCACTTTTACAGCAAGTGGCAAACCATCACATTTTGCTATAATTTGCAATCCAATATCTTTTAGCACGTCAACCTCAGGTTCACTTTTCTTATCTGCATGTACCTGCAACCAGTTTAAATCTATAGAGTAAGGAACACATAATCACGGGCAGTGGCTAGCACATTTGCTTATCTTCCTTACTGTTATGAAGGCGAGCTAACCCTCTAAAAAAAAGTGGAGCTAGCGATTGTATGTTTGTTTCGTACGGCATCTGTCCTCCCAAGTCTCAACCCTCCTAAGAGCATCTAGGACCGGACGCCACATATCCGCCCCCAAACGTCCGGGCAGCCTGTCTGGTCACTGCCCATACCAAAAAATGCCACCCAAACGGCCTCCCCAAATGCAGCCCAAACGTCCGGGCTGTCCGACAACCCCCAGACCCAGCCCATATGTGGACGGATATGGGGAGGCCTGGATGCGCCCGGACACCGCCGCCATGTCGGACCGGCCCAGTATGGCCCACGCCGCCCCCACCCCTGTCCCCATAAAACCCCAGCCGGACGACCGAACCCTAGTCAACAGTACTCTCTCGACTCCTCTCGACCTCTCCGCTCCACTCCCGTCTCCTCCCCTTCCTCTCCCCGACCTCTCCCCTTCCCTCCCCATGGCCGAAAGCCGATCCGAGAGTGGATCGGATGAGATCGACTGGGCTAAGCTCGCCGCAGACTCCTCGGGCTCATCCACGCCGGACGACGAGGAGCAAGCGCTCCGCATTGCCCTCCGCCGCTCGCGGATGGATCCGGGGTGGGTGCTCCTCGTCCACGGTGTCATCGATGGTCAGGGTAGGCAGCTGCAGCCCCGCGGCCGCACTGCACGGTCCCTGCCTTCCCCGGTCATGCGGCAGGGCGACCAGTGGCGCCCAGCACTGCCAGCAGATGCTCCTCCCGGGCCATCCTGGGTGCAAGTGCCCGCACCACCGAGGCCGCGGCAGCCGGAGACGGAGGGTCGGGGCGTATTGCCATGCAATGAAGAGGATGGTGCAGGCGCATCGGGCCACTCCGCCTGCGGGTCCTGCAGATCTGCGCCGGAGCCGCTGCCGCCCGCCTCCGACGACGACGAGATGCTCCGCGACGCAATCCGCCGTTCCTACACCTCCGTGGAGACAGATGCCCACCGTCGGCGCCGCAAAAATGTGGCGGCCCTCCGCATCAGGCTCGAGAAGTTCAAGAGGTTGGCGAGGCAGAGGGCGGTGGCGGAGAGAGCCACACGGCTCGTGAGGGAGCAGGTCGTGCCGCCCGGCACATGGCGGGGATCATCAGTTCCTCCTCCTCCTCCTCGGACAGCGGCACGACCGACGACGACGCTCCGCCCACTACCAACGCCTACGCTGAGGACAACCGCCACTACCGAGACCCCAAGGGCAAGCGGCCGGTGAGGAAGTGGTGAACTCCGGCCCACTCCCTATGTTAATTTACTTTTTAATTGTGCATTTTAGTTAAGTTATGAACTCCGGCGGCCCTTTTGGATCGAGTTGTATGAACTTATCTATGTTAGATTTCCCTATCTATGTCCGATTGATGTGTTTATGCTTTTGTATGATGATCTACGTAGCGATGCATGGTTTTGTATGGATTTGGGTGCAGACATATGGGGGTTGCGGTTGTGGACAGGGACAAAAGGGGTGTGCCCGGTCACTGACCGCGGACGAGCCCGGCCGCGTCCGCGGGCATATAGGGCCTCAAATTAGGGCTCGTCCGCGTCCGCGGGCATATGAGGCCCCAAATTAGGCAGCAAGGGTTGTAGTTGCTCTAACCCTCTTGTCCCACAGGGAAAAAACACTGAGAAAAAACCGCCCTAAAAAAGATGAAGAGAAAACTCTCGCAGCCACGGCCGTTTTCCTTATCATAGCCCAAGTTGTGTCTCCCTCCCTCCTGGTCGGTCCTCGCCGGACGCTGCCGCCGCACCTCCTTCCCCTGCCGCTTCCCCATCCAGACCCGAGATTCCACCGGAGACTGCTCGTCGCCCGCAGCTCTTCCTGCCCCCGTTGCTCGCCGATAGCCCGTGCGAACGGCCCTAAGGTCACCGGCTACCCCAAGATCTCCCGCCGTCCGCTGCTCGCCACCCCAACGGTCCATGCTAATGCAGTTCAGCACTGTTTTTCTCACGTTCACCCAGAAGGCAACGTGCAAGTGCATCCGTCCATGGATAATCCCTATGTTATTAGGGTACACTAATTTGATTTTTAGATTATGGTGCCTAGGGTCACTGAAATTTCTGTCATTGTGATCGATAGCGGTTCTGTTGGTAATCGTATCAAGTCAGTTTTTGTTGGACGCCCTTCTCAGACTATGCTATCAGCCTAAACAGCAGATAAATACAAAGTCTTCTTGAATATTCTTTTGCTCAATGGTTGTTTAATGTGCGAGTTCATGCTCCGTATAGCTTTTTTCATATCATTCTTAATTGGTTATGTGACAGTTATTTCCGCTCTTAAAACTGTATAGCTGATCCAAAGTTTCCTTCTAGCAGATTTCAATTTTGTATCGGTAGTCATGGTACCCCACTGAAGTTGATTGCGAATTTGAGAGTTCTCTACTATCTTATATTGTTTTCTCAGATTTCCGATCTGTTTTCCTGATGTTCGTTGAAACACCCATGTGAGAAAAAACATTTTGGTTTAGGGTGCAACGTGGAGATGAAAGAGATTTTGTACACGTAAAATACCATGCACATCGATTCCTACCTGTAACATTCATGATGTTTCACTAATTATATGGAGCACATAGTATCACCATGATGCAATCTCTGTGATGATATCATCAAGTGTGAAAGATGCATGGCAAGAACATGTGATATATATTTACCACTCTGCGTGCACTAATAAAATGTAGTGAATTGCTCCTTATTTCCTACAGCTCCAATTGGTTTTTAATTTTTGTTAAGAAACAAGAAGAGCACTTGGAATGATTCTGATTTGTATATACCTTGAAATTTCAGATGTTATTGTTCATAATGACATTGTTCTTCTGCTGGGGGAGTTGGTGCAAAATCGATGTAAAAAATGTTCATGTTTCTTATGTATATATGTATGCCTATGATATCTGTAGTATGTCGATATGTGCAAACTGTTCTTCCAACCTATTGATACTTTAAAGATATCGGCAGCATACCAGTGCAAGGCAAGCACGATGTCTCTCCCTCCCTATACCATCTCCACAAACTTCAGCTTTCAATACCTGTGCTGTTATTCTATTTAAGGCTCCATTTTTTACAAGTCTAGGTTATTCGTGGTTTAATCAGCTTTCTTCATATCTTCACAAGCTACAATTCTCTAATATTAGGAATTATGTTTTATTTCCATCTTAAGATCACAAATGCCTTGGTTTCAACTTTTAATTCTATTCAGTATTATAATATCAGCTGTGCTTTTATGAAGCTAACAAGCTATTGCTTATGAAACAGCTCTTACTTACACTTGCACAGTAGGTGAAAAATGATTAAGCGACAACATATGCCATGAATTAACTTAGTTATTGGCTTGCGTTATATTGTCGTTAACTCCTAATGGCTGGCGTTCTATTATCTTACATTTAGGTCCAATTTTTTCATCGTTCGAAGACAGTGGGTTAACATTTTCCTCCCATATATTGCCCTTGGCACTATTACTATATATGTAAGGAGCCTTTTCCCATGGTCTTTCTCGAAACCCCAGCTTTATTTTTCTTCTAAGACGGGCAAATGCAGACTAATCACTTGCTTGCTTTATCGACGTGCCTACCGTAGCTTTCTATGCATTTCATACATAACACCCTCTAAGGTACAAGATTGTGGCTCATATTGTGGTGTTTGTATGCATGGATCTCCATATTACATAACTAAAGACATGTGATAGTTAGCTATGTTCAGTGACATGTTTTTTCCAAGCTCAATGCAAATTACATTATCAGTTATTTGAATGCCCTGTTTTGTAAATCAAACTCTTCATAATGTGATGTATTCATGGGGCTAAATGGTTTTCGTACAGCTAATGATCCTTGGTTCTCTCAGGAATAAATATAAATATATTTTATTTCCCTGTTCTTTGATAGAAGTTCAAACTTCCCTGTTAATATATGTAGGACTTGATGCCTCTGAGAATTGGAGAAGTGATAAAATTATATGCTATTTAAAGTTTTTTTTTATCACGCCTCCATTATGAGTGAATCAAATGGCATTCTCACACTATATATGTAACTCCAATTTCAACCAAACTTTTTACCCTATGTTCAAAGCTATATGACACACTATATATGTCATTCCAATTTCAACCAATCTTTTTTACCCTGTATCCAATTTCCTCCCTCCCCGATGTCTTCCGAGAACTGAATTGATCATCTCAACATGAAAGCTGCAAAGAACTATCCCTATCTGCGGTGAAAGTTTGTATCAGCAACATGTACGGCTGTGTGCCATGGCCATGGAAGTACAAAGTACTTTGAATGTACCCGCAGTTTGTTATTAATTAGAGTTAAGCTATGATGTACTTGCAATTCCTTTGGATGAACTACTAACTAGAGTTATTTCCAAGTGTGCCATGGACCCATGGTCTTGTTAATTTCTAAATTTGTAATATTATTTTCTTATTGATTTTTGTGTTTTTTTATTTTTCATGGTGCTTTTAATGATTTTTTTAAATATTTCAGAGTACTTGCGATCTGTTATTTAAGCTATCAGCTATGATGCACTAGCAATTCCTTTGGATGTACTACTGATTAGACTTATTTCTAAGTGTGCCATGCTTTTGTTAATTTCTGAATTCTTAATACATTTTTCTTAATGATTTTTGTGGCTTTATTATTTTACTTTATTTTTCATTGTGTTTGTTTTTTTGTGATTTTCACATGTTCTGATATATATTTTTATTTTTTATGGCCTTTTCTCATGATTTTGGGATGTTTAGATGTATAATTTTATGATCTATTTATTTCTCACGTCCAAGTCTCCTCCGAGCTAGCAGTCGGCAGGTATCTCCTCAGTGCCCTCATCAACTTCCTCTTCTCTAGGGAGGAAAAGCAAAACCTCCTGCAAGTAATCGTCAAAAAGCCCCCTGATTGCCGTGAGCACATCATGGAGCTCACAGGCCAAGACCGCACACGTGTTCAAAGTTTTTGCAGCTTTCTATAAGGGGAAATGCTGACAGGGAAGGAGATTGCAGATCATGAGCTCACAGAGCAGATGGAAGAGCCATGGGACAATAGTTGGAAGCGGAGAGTGGAAAACTCAGGTTTACAACATGCAGCAATTATGAATATCTTAGCCCATTCTCTTGCTAAAAAAGCTTTCCTGCAAAGATCCACTTCTAGATGTTCTCTCTTATGCAGCAAAGCTTCAAGATGTAATGCGAAGAAGGCTCTGGAATCAATCTCCTTTCCGTTTGGAAAGTTGATTGCTGTACACTGTTTGGGATACAAATGAATAAAATCTGAACCCTCTTTGAGGGTTTTTAGTTGCCAAAAAAAAAAAAACATGCAGCAATTGGCGTTGTAAGCAAAAGCCAAACCCTTCGCTGACAAGAAATAGGAGATCCTAAAGCAAGGAAAATCAAGATCTTTGTTTATATGTTCGATAAGACTGTCGGTATAATCTTCGTGTGGTCCTTTTCTTTCGTCAAATTATGTTATGCAGACCTCCATGATGCATAGATTGCCATCGCTTGGCATCTGCTACTTACTAACTAGTGAGATCACCATCAAAATCACAACTTGACGATGTTCTAAACTAACCGAAGGTAGTGTGTTGCCTTTTTATGATACACGCTTCATAATACTAATTAATAACCTTTTATGATACACACTTCATAATAAGTACTCATTAATAATTATAGCTGAAGAATAGAAGGTAAAAGGGAATAAATTAGTCTCATTTAAATGGGCTGTGTTCTCTGTATTTAATCCACATAGTTTTATCTTTTCTTAATACTGAAACATATGTGGTATTAAATTGTTCTTGCAGAACCTAGGATTTAGTTCTATCAGTTTGTACTTTGCCTTCTTGCGAATAAGAGGTACTTCCAAATTGTGTACCCGCCTAGATCTTCGCATCAAGACTTGATATAAGAAAGCAATTATCAAATTAATCACGGAAAACCGTGGCTCCTCATTACCGTGGATAGTACGGAAAAACAGTGGCTTCTTCATTGGCAGAATGCTTTCCGGTGGCGGGGATGCTTGGGCACAGTGGCCTGGACTAGACTTTGTTGATTGCTTTTGACTTACGAGTAGCATCAACATGCAAGTGGGTACAGGAGGGGATATAAGCTTTGACGATCGCAGTACCATGCGAATGACCAATGAAGGAGTCTAGCGTTGCTGTGATTTACGAAATTTGCACGAGCGGTTGAACATAAAGTGGAAAGATTTACATTTGCTCCCTCGACTCTTTACTATTAGAGTTTTTTTTTTTTTTGAACACTACTATTAGAGTTACTTGGTGATTGTACGTCGTTTTCTACGGTATGTCGTCCTCACCCCTCCTCACGAAGATGTGAGTCGACGCATGGGCCCTCTCCCCTTGTTGACACCTTTTCACAACTTCCGGCTACTAGCATCCATCTACCTTCGAAACCCTCCTCCCGATGCCTCCACAAATCCATCGAACTCCTCTATGCACACACACATGTGCGCCACCGCTTCAACCGTGACCTCTCCCACCTCGCGGTAAGACATTTAATACGCCACCATCTCTTGCGTAAGCGAGAACCTTTTCAATTATATATTAGACATACAATACGCCACCATCTCTCGCGGTACATGAGTACTATTTAATAGATTTGCTAAAGTTTTAAAAGAAGTGTCCAAGCAATGGTACGGCAAGATGACGGACTTTCGAAGCGACGACAATGCGCTAGAGCAAGGGCAGATGAAGAGAATGGAAATGAGGCGAAGGAGGACAGGGAGAAAGATGTTGTTTTGTCTTCTTGCAAGGAGAGGGTGGTTAAGAAAACATGAAAAGTCCCGAGGAGGAAAGAAGCGGGAGAGAGTGGATATTTGTTGCTATATGAATGAAAACCACATGCCGTCATGTTCGACACACATTTCTGAATTAGAACAATGTTTTGATCAGTGTGTCTGTATTTTTTTTTTTTTGTTATTCCATGGAAACGCACGGGTATTCAACTAGTTTACAAATAAATGCTCGTTCGTCAAGCAACGAAACTAAGGTCGATGACTGTGTACTACCTAAATAAACTGTCAAGCAAAGATTGTCTGATTAGTTTAGGTATGAATATGCAGGCATTTTGATCGACGGATATCCCTTTCTCTTTCTTGTCACCATGAAATGAAAAAGCTTATATAGTACACACGTGAATATAAGAATATCTAGCTACCATATTACTAAGAACGAATCAATGGACCGTCCGCCAAAACAGCCAGTAATTTATACTGAAATGAGGAGGCAACAGTTATGGTGGCATCTCGGTGGACTTGTTTTGGTGTGCGAATTAAGAGAGAAATATAAGGTAGAAAAGCATTGAAACAGCAGTTTGTTGTCATGGACAAACTAATCCACTCCTAACAACAAATTCGAATGCCTATGCAAAAAGTGCATGCGAAGCAATTGCTAGTAAGCACTAAGTGCAGGAAAGTATGGCTAGTGTTCATTAATGAACATAGCAGAATAAACTTGAGTTAGAGGTCACTAGTAACTAACCTGCTTCTTGAGCAATGACCATGCATCTTCGGGCTCTAATCTGTCGACACGGTGATAATGCACGGCTTTCATGCCTCGGGCAACAATCTCAAGTCTTGTGGTGACGAGGACTCGGCTACCCGGGGCGCCGTAGCTAAACGGAGCCTTCAGCAATTTGTTCCATTCATTGTCGCCCCACATGTCATCCAACACAAGAAAGAACTTCTTGTCCCTTAGGGCGTTGACAAGGGCCCGCACAAGTAGAGACTTGTATTGAGCCCCACCCTCAGGGAGGATTCCTTTGGCGTCAATGATGGCCGTCTTCAGCAGCTCAACCTCGCTGAATTCCTTTGTGACGCTCAACCATATCTTCGGATTGAAACTGTGCTCGATGGCTTCGTCATTGAAGACCTTCTTGGCAAGGGTTGTCTTGCCAATCCCGCTGACACCCACAATGGCGAACACTATGATGCCATCAATATCATTTTTGTTTCTCAGCTTCTCTACCAAAGCTCTTGTATCCTCTTCAATCTTCTCCCCCACCACACTCGATCGCTCCAACACCGGATCTGTCTTCCGGTAAGCAGCACTGGGTCGGGCTATCCTCCGGTCTTCATAGGAAGTGAGATTGAGGAAGTTGAAGTCAGCGGTTCGCTCCTTGATGGAGTCGAGCGTCTGGTTGAGTTTCTTGATGCGGCCGCCGATTTCATGGGCGAAGCGGGGATTCCGCAGGCAGAAGAGCAAGGGGTTGCAACATCCCACATCCGGCACAGATGAGCCCCGCTCCATGATCTTGAGCTGGCAGAGGTCGAGGATGTCAGTGGCCTCGTACATGGCGCTCTTGATCTCCGCCACCCATGCCTGCACGCTCTCGTCGGTGATGCGCCTCCTCTCGGCGTCGGTGAGGAAGTTCTTGAGGTCATTGAGCTTTACGCCCATCTTGTCGATGTTGCCGGAGACGCCCAGCATCATCCCCAGCTCGTCCTCCGCCACCTGCTTGAGCAGGTCGCCGAGGTAGGACGCGAAGGCGTCCAGCACCATCGCCATGATTAATTTCTCCTCCGTGTTCTCAGGGGACGTTTGGTTGGGTCACAGGTGGTGTGGATTGAAAGGCGAAAAGCTGCAATGCAGTAGTGCTCCTTGTTTGTAGCGGGTCGATTGATGCCAAGAGTAGCTAGCAAGCTAGGTTGATACTTAGCTTGAAGGAGGCAAAAGATGATGCCTTCCTTTGCTTGGATCGCTGTCAAGGCACCACCGGCGCTTGGCCATGGATATATTCTTGTGTGCGCGCTTCTTTTCCTTTTTGGCATGGCAAGAAAAGGGATCCAGCCGATTCCTTCCCGCGTTTGTAATTTTGCTTGGTCCATCGCGCCTCCGCCGCCGTCCTGCCATGAGCGCGCGTGGCAGTTTAGTTGCTGCTGATTAATTGCTGGGCTGGGCGTGGCAATTATGGCTCGATTAATTAATTGCTGCTTCTTCCTCTTAGACTGAACTGAAGAAAAGCACATGCAGTTTCAGAACCTGAAACTAACCTGACTAGTTAGTTTCCTTCCAGAATCCAGAGAGTAACAGCAGCCTAAACTTAATTTGATTGCACCAAAGAATGAACTTACTCGCTCACTGCCGTCACCAGCGTCGCATTCGGCACTCGCCGCTGCAGGATGCGAGGAAGAGGATCCGGCACTCACCATCACTTGATCTTGAATATCCCACTTTAGTTTGTGACTAAGCATGCTTAATTATATGGTTAAATGATTGAATCTCAATTGTTGTTTTTTGTTGGTTTATCTGTTGTTTCTGTGCGTTACTCGCTTCTTTTCCGGTGAATATACGTAAATTCGTCGTGTTTTTCCTTTGTCCTCTCCACTGCACTGTAGACACACAATAAATTTCCTGAAGAAACATGTTAAAGTTGTAAATTCAGCTTTCGCTGTTAATTTCCCTCCTAATTCACGAATTTGGTTGGAACTTTCCTTGCCTGCTTTGATCGACCATTTGTCTTTTTTGGATGGGCGGCAAGTGTCCCTTTTATGAATTTTCACTTTGCGTGCAGAAAAGGCGCGAAGCACATGGATTGCTATGACAGGGACATATTCTTACGATTTTCAAGGTACATATTGTTGTGAATGTCGCGCGTGTAGCTGCAAATACTGCATTTAAAAAAATGAACTCCAAATGTAATTATGAACATGATGATAAAGCAAAAGTCCAACAAAGTGATTGAAAGGATAAACTAACAGCCCATAGGGTATGGACCTCTGTTATGCTTTCATAAAAAGCAGATGCACAAATGTTATTACTAATACTTAGTACAAAGCACTGTGCAAAAGGAGTGAAGCAGAATCTGAAGTCTGCGCCGACGACCCCATACGACATCTGAATTTTTTTTTTGTTTGAGAAAAGCTTCTTCCTCTGATGCGTCATCTGCTTCCTTGCTCAGTTTTTGCTCTGTTTCCTTTAGTAAGTACTAGTTTGAGAACCCGAAACCTGACTTATTTCCCCCCAGAATCCAGAGCAAGAGCTACCTAAATTTAATTTGATTGTGTTGAAGAAACAACAGGCAGCTAGAACCAGGTCATCATCTTCTTCGGCGCCCCCGCGAATTTTACCAGCTTTATACCTCACCATCATTTGATCCTGGATACCTCTCTCTGAATTTACATGATATACGGTGACAGATTAGCCTGGAGTCTGAATTGCTCTTGGTTATCGACAGTCCGGTGCGTGGTTGCAGTAAAACAGCTAAAACACACTATAAATCTATAGTATTGCCTTCGTCAACAAATTGAGAGTTAGGAGCTTGTGAAGCTACAAATGGGAAGGTAATCAAGCATCAATTGATACATTGTTCTGTCACAAACCCTAAACCCTAATACGAACAAATTAATCATCGCGTAAATGACGTATCCACATTACATTTTTCTTACATAATAGAAGAGATTACTGTCTAACAACCGGCGGTGTGGATGGGAAGGAAGGCATAAAGCTGCAATGCAGTAGTGCTCCATTTTTATAGTTGGAGGGTGGACTGATGCTAATGACCTAGGTGGATACTTAACTTGGGTAGTTGAAGCTGAAAAGCTAGCGTTGGTGCTCCAATTTAATAGTGGGTTGAGTGATGCTAGTGCCCAGGTGGATGCCAAGCTTGGGTACTTGAAGCTGCAAAAGCTAGTGGTGCTCCATTTTTTTATAGTGGATGGAGTGATGCGTGATGATGGGTTGATTGATACGTACTTAGCTTGGGTACTTGAAGCTCTAAAGCGCTGGTGCTCCGTTTTTTTATAGTAGATGGGCTGATGAGTGATGCTGGGTTGATACTTTGCTTGGGCACTCGAACGAGCCAACCGATGATGCCCTTCTTTTCCTGGATCGCCGGCAAGGCACCACCGGGAATCACAAGAAAGGGACGCCCATGGCTTCTTTTCCTTTTCCCTTTTGGGCAAGGCAAGAAAGGGATCCATCCGAGCTGAGAATTGTTCCCTTCATCATCTTTAGGGGTATATCCTCCTTTTCAAAAAACAAAAATCATCTCTAGGGATCATCCTTTTGGCTGGCCCTTGTTTGTAATTCAGAACAAGTCATCTAAGAATGGCGGGTCCGAATAATCACTCACGTCTGCATAATTTGTTTGCTCCATCGTGCCGCAGCTGCCGCCGCCACCGTCGCGCGAGTCGCAGAAAACGCCGGCGTCGGGGACGACAATGAAAGAGATTGAGTGAGCGAAAGAAATGGGTCGCTCCAAACAAAGGAGCAAATGATACTGGGCTGGGCTGGGCTCACCTAGGCAGTTCGGCCCATACGGCTCGATTAATAACATCTTCCCGGACTGAACTGAAGAAGAGCACAGCGCGTGCCTCACTTTAGCTTGTTTCCACCATGAATTCAGAGATCAACAGCACCTTCATTTGGTTTCCTTCCACACAATAATCCAGAGAGCAAGTTTGGACACGGTGACACGCCATGCTGCGCCGACGAATTTCATCTTCTCTAGGGATCACCATATCATCTGATATTCGGTAACCCTCTCTGAATTTCTGTGACAGTAAACACTTACAAACTGATGTGGTGTCTGAATTATTGCAGGTTCTTAACTGGCAATCATGTATGTATGTATGTATGTATGTATGTATGTATGTATGCAGCTGCTTGGTCTGTCGTCGTACTACCAAGTTCGTTTTCAGAACAGCAAAAGCAACCATATGCATTTATGCTGCCATACCTTACCAAATTGCAGTCTGTCCAAATATCAGCACACAGGTCATATGTATACCATATATATTTACAAGTTTAACAGCGTCAGAATAACAGGCAGCAGCTACCGTATATAATTTAGGGCACTGTCTTCCTTTACCACAGCTTTTTTCCTAAAAATAGCATAGAAATGGAACCATAAACCAACATCAACAAACGGTTCAGTACAAGCAGGTCCCCAGCAGGTTATAATTATGTGCAGGCCAAGCAATGGCTACTAGAAAACAGAAACCAGAAGAACATAGGGGACATGCTCAGCCGGAGGGATACAACAAAAGCCGGCAAGGTTTCTGATAAACAGGCAATTCAGCAACTTGGTGGTGTACCTGCGCGCATGCTACCACCTACCAGCTGATCTTGCTGCCTGTCAACTTCCTATACCAATGCCACCGCAAAAAAAAAAAAAAAAAAACTATACCAATGAGGTACGTCTGAACATACCATTGGCTCACTCTCGACACTGAGTAGTTTTCGGCATGGTGACCATGACAACGACCAAGCTTCTGCTGGCTGATGCACCGGCAGTACCAAGCTGGCGTCCTGATCCCCAATCGATCCTTTCCTGGATGTGTACTAGTACTAGGTATGCACCAGTACGTCCAGCCGGCACAACAATAACACGCACGTATACAACTAGCAACGCACGTAACGCTTGAATCCATTTGGATGGCCACAGGCTCGTGTCGGCACAACAACAACACGCACGTATATATACTAGATAAACGCCGACCGAATCCCGTGAGATCCGTCGGAGACAAACCTCCACACGCCCTCCGATGGCGCTAGACACACCGTCAGAATGGGGGCTAGGCGGGGAGAACCTTATTCCAGCTTGAAGGAGTCGCCGCCGTCTCGTCTTCCTGAGAAGGACACAGATCATAAACAAACTCAAAATAACACCTAAAAATGAGGCAGGAGCCCTCCCGCCAGCAAGGACCTGGATCCACCGCCCCTCCATGGCCCTAATTAAGGTCACAGGAGACGAGGCAGATCGGTGGCAGGAGGCGGGGAAATCCTATTTGTATTGCTCTTTTCACGGTTCAAATTACATGGCTGGGGTACACGCATATAAATATGCTCAAGATGGCCTAGTAGCTAACGGACTTGGTCAAGCGCGATAAGCAACACAAACCAATCAGAGAATACTAACCATACTATGACACATGCACGTGCCATGCAAGTTTGTCCTTATGTCTAACACTCTTCGCTCCCTACATCCCGTCCTCCTCGGAGCCAAGGTTTTTGGATTTCGGTCGCTACAAAAATTCGGACCCCACCGAAATAACCGAATTTCATGAATTTCGGAAATTTCGTTCCAACTTTCGGACAAAATTACAAGCCAATTTTTTTAAATTCAAACAAATTTTGAACAAAAAAATTAGGATAGAAGCAGGATTCGAACTAACAACCTGTCCAACACAATTCACAGTCCTTACCACTAGAATGAGATCGATTGTTTTTAAATTGCAGAGCTCTATCTTTTTTATACCATAATCGCTTAAATATGGAATTTATTCGGCCAAAATAAATGGAAGTGATGGAAAATACCGAATTTCAAAAAATTTGGACCGAATCGCAAAACCATGCTCGGAGCTGCTCGCGAAGGCGGACGCACGGTGTGTGGCCTTGGCGGCAGGGCGGTATCCTCCCTCTCCCCTGGAGCCGCTGGTGGCGAGGTCCTAATGCGAGATCGCTCGTGCGGCGCCTGAGGGTGGGCGCTCCTCCCCCGCGGCTTCTGACGAGCCTCCTGTGGCACCGCTGGTGGCCCCGGTGGCCCTCTCCGGCTTGAGATGCAGCAGGCCATTGTGATGACTACGGGCGGTGTTCGCCCACAGTTGGACCTGGAGGAAGTGGTGGCGGCGATCCATGGGGATCTCGACCCTCATGGATTTCTCGATTCAGGCCTACTGTCCGGCTAACTTGCATATCCTCCGGTTCCCACAGTTGGACCTGGAGGAAGTGGTGGCGGCGATCCATGGGGATCTCGACCTTAGCCTCATGGATTTCTCGATTCAGGCCTACTGTCCGGCTAACTTGCATATCCTCCGGTTCCCACAGTTGGACCTGGCGGAAGTGGTGGCGGCGATCCATGGGGATCTCGACCTTAGCCTCATGGATTTCTCGATTCAGGCCTACTGTCCGGCTAACTTGCATATCCTCTGTGCGGACTTGAGGGTCAAGGACAAGATCATGGCGGCTGGCAGCATGATCACCGACCGGTTCTCGGTCTTCTTCAATCCATGGTTCCTGATGGACCAAGCCACGGCGGCGGAAGCACCCTTCAAGGTGGACCTTGACCTCCAGGACTAGGGGTGAAACCAGATCGGATTCGGACGGATAATTCTCGTACCATATCCTATTCCATATTTATTTTTGGATTCGGGACAGGGACGGATGCGCATTCGAATACCGGATTATGCTTGATTAACGAGTGGTAAATCAGGCAAACCAAGCGTCAAGCGCACGCGCTTTAGGTTCAACACAAGACTGCTTCATGTGACTCTAGCAATTTAGAAGACAAGAGAAGGAGGCCCTTATAAGCTGGTCATAACCTCCTTGGCTAAGCGGTATGGGACTAAAACTTGAGCCGATGTCCCTCGTTGGTCACAGCTACCAAGCCATGCATGCAAGCAGAGGCGAGTCTACTGGGCAGGCTTCAACAGGCTGAAGCCTGCCCTCCAAAAACTATTTTTTTTTTACTACTACTCATCTAGTCCAACCTAGCCATTTACGTCTCAACTTACTATTACCTCTCAATATGGACTTTCCTCTCCGTGTGCAATTTAGCACCTTTCCGTGCATATTCACGAGTATGGAATACCTAATTAGGCGATTAGCGATTGACTGCTACTTCTACTTAATTTCGTCATGTCTAGCCATGTTATTTATACCTAGTAAAGTCATTTTTAAGGCAGACCCGTAAATCTTCCGCAACCGTTCGGACTGCAGATGCCATTCAACACGGTCCTCTATCGATTCGCGGAGTGGTCTAGACGTGATTTCTCCCGCCAACCGGAGACAAACGTGGAGAGGTTTATGGAAGTACAGACCGTTACTTCGCACGATTCTGACTGCCCTGGCCCACAAAAAAACCCTACCCTCTTCCGTGTGTGCTTTCCGCCCAACGCTAGCTGCCCGCATTCATGCCGTTGTAGAGCGGCTGCTCTTCATTGAAGAGCGGACGCTTATCTCTCACTGCCGCCGCAATTGAAGTGGCTCACCGGGCCGCGACGCGTCTTCGGTGTCCGCGCCTGTTCAATGTCGGAGACGCGTGAATGGACGGGATGGGACGGATATCTACCGCGCCCATTCAATGCCCCGTCCGTCCCTATGCCGCCATTAAGCAGGCTCGCCGGCCGAGAAACCCACTCTGACGTCCCGCATTGACGCCTGGCCTCATCGGAATCCGCTATTTAAGGGCGGTCACACATGGCTATCTGCACAGCACAACGCATTCGCTCCACATCCTTTCCACATCCTCCTCCCTTACACCACACCTGGCCTCACCGGAAAATATGAGCTTATTTGCACCACTGGATTAGGAGATAATTAATATTTTTCCTTCAAAAATTTCTTAGTTTTCTCGTTCTTAACTTTGAGCCCGCCCTCGATTTTCTTTCTAGATTCGCCACTGCATGCAAGCTCTCGTCGGATGTTGCAGGGCAGACCTAGCTTTTGGAGTGGGTCTATCCATCAGGCTGGACCTTTTGGGACCACACCCGGCTGCTCAATGAGTGTCTTGCTCTAAAAAACAAATCCAACGACAAACACAACACGTACCATTTTTTTTGCAGAGTAAATCCAAAGTCAAATCTAATAAAACCGGGGCGAGTAGCATTTTCTCCTGCCCTTGTTTCGAACCTAACACTAGGTGGTAGACTTGGAATGCCTCAGATCCTCCCACTTATGCACACCACGCATCGAATGACTAGCTAGATTGTCGATACCTATTTTATGGGAAAAGGATACGACCGAGCTAACTATGTGTGTGAGCCAAAAATGGTCCTAAGTTATGGGTATATTCATGAGCCCTTTTCCCGCCATTTTCTCTCTCAAATTTTTGTGCCATTTTTCCTGTTCATTTTCTCCTATCCTTGTATCCAGCCTAGCAGCAAGTGGTAGACTCGTCCAGTCTCAGACCCCTCACACGAATGCATACCGCATAGAGCACGGCGGTTAGAAGTGCTGATTGTTATTTATGTAAAAATAAATGGTCGAGCGCACAATTTCCTGCCATTTTCTAAGGTTGTGAGAGCATAAAATGGTCCTAAGCCGTGGATATATTCACAAAGCTTTTTCCTACCATTTTCTACCATAAATAAATTTTCCTACAATTTTCTTGTGCCCTTGTTTCTAGCATAGCGCAAGGTGCTAGACTCGACCGGCGTCGGATCCTCACATGAGGTTGTAGTTGTCGGCTATTGCGACCGTTGCTCGCCACCACGCGCCTCCACGCCTCCACTAACACACAATGCATGCTTCTGGCACGACTACATCGCCAATAACCTCATCCGCAGCCTCCACGGACGCTCCTGGTCCTAGCGGGCAGCTTGAAGATGGGCGCCCTGTTCGACGGCGTATACAACGATGGATCGGCATAGACAATTTCGAATTTATCGTCCATGGCCAATCTTGATTGTTAGAGCAACTCCAACCGCGCGACCCAAACGAACGCCCGTATTGTCCGCGTTTTGTCCGTTCGGGTTGGGCCGGCGGACACCAAAGTCCGCTTTTCGAAGTGGATCGTCGTTTGCGCCCAACGCTGCCACAACCCATTTTTTCGGTGGATTAAGAAAACATTTCAAAAATAGGAACGTTAATTAAACATTAATACCGGCCACAGAGACCGGCAATAGTCCACGAGTCCACCATGCATTAACTAAAAACAATAAACTAAAATGAAAACGAGGGGGCGCACTGCCCTAGGCATCCTCGTCGTCGTCGTCGGGGCCGGTGAGGTCGACGAGCGTCGGCGCCGGGCCAGCCCAGGGGAACGCCGTCTCCCAGGCGGCGGCGCTATTTCGGGCCCCTGGGGGGGTGGGGGGTGGGGGGCGAACGGCTGGAGATGCTCTAACTCCCCATGACCGGATGCAACTTGAATGCCCACATATGCATTCAGAGAGAAAAACAAAGAAACTATCGATATAGTGCTCTTTGCTATCGTGTCAATTTTGTTACAGATAGACATTTGCGTTTCAATGCTCAGTATATGACTAGCTAGCTTCCATATGCTTTCATGAGGTCTTATATATAAGGCTAAAAATTAATACACATGATTCAGTGTGGTGTTCATTTATATATGTGGTCATGCTATGCGATGGCTCTAATTAAAACTTAAACACGGGAAAGAAGTAACTTCATATTCATTTATTGCAGGTCATCTCTCTCAAGTGCCACATTCAAATTATAAATACTCAAGCCATATGTGGAAGCGGAGCAGTGGAGCGAAGTGAGGCTAGCCCGGTGGGCGAAACAGGATGATGGAGAGCTAAAAATTCAGTTGCTGTGTGTTGAGATTAGTTCATCATTCTACACTTTTAGATGGGAGTGGGATGCATCGAGAATAAGAGGTCAACTCTACCAGCACTTGAACGGATGTATTCCTCTGAACAGTTTCCCCAAGTGTTTCATCGGGCATGTCGCCACTGTCTCTCCTGGATCGTGAGAGTGCCCGGATATGGCAAAGGACAAGATGGGCCACCTTGCATCTGTGTGTCGCGAGTTCCTCCCCTGGGAATGCATTGCTCCTATGTGTGCCTTCCAGAACAAAGGACAAGGATTCTATTACATTCATGATTCCTGTACGGCCAACCAAATGAAAGAGAGATCCAATAACATAGTTGTTACTATTGTTGAGGGGGAAACATCCACTCGTCAGATGGAACTTGATCTTAATGATTACCTAGCTACCGGTTGGCGCTGTTCAGCACATGCTATCGGCCCTGGGGTGTTTGTCGTCAGATTCCCTAATCCTCGTGCGGTAGCACAGATCTGTTATGTGGGGAGGGTGGTTCTCAAGACCAGTGGGGCTGTGATTCATGCCACCAAATGGTCATCTGCGGTTGGCTCCAAGGGGGTCATGGAGGTTGCCTGGATTAAGATCAGCAATGTACCCTTGGACAAAAGGAGTGAGAGAAACATGGCTTTTGTTGCTTCCTTGGTGGGGGTTCCCTTGGAGATTGATGCAGCTACTTTACATCGCCCTGCATCTGCTCGTGTTAAGATTGGCTGCAGAAGTGTGGATGCCTTTCCCTCTATTGCAGAATCTGTTTTGGGGGGTCATTTCTATGATTTTTACTATGAGGTTGATCAGGTTCTGGTGAGAGACCCTAACAGGGAGACAAATGTTATTCGAACCACACAGAACACTGAGAGAAAGTCTCCTGGTAAATATGAGGCAGGTGTGAAAAAACAAGGTGAACCGGGGGCATCCTCATCTGGGCTGGGGGGAAAATCTCCTAATGTTCCTCAGAATACGATAAAACAGGATCAGATCCATGATTCTCAGGGGAGCATGGACTCAGATGAGTCGCTCCACAATACCCTACTCATTGACACTATGGCTATGGAATTTGAGAAACAGGGCAAAGCTGTAAGTCAAAAAATGAATGAGATAGACAAGAATCCTGGTGATGAGGTGAAATCCTTTGCTGACATGGTTAGAAAAACTCCTCAGGTGGTGGAGCTGGATGCTAATTGTGAAACTGGTGGTGTTGGCTTCAATGACTACAGAGTCGAATCACCTGATTCCTTGATGGAACTTGAGGTGATACCTACCCCTCCTTTGGTTACTGAAGAAAACTTGCGCTTTAGCCTCCGGAATGTGCAGAGCAAGGTGGAGAAGATTGAAGACAAGGCCAAGGCTGCTGCCAAGAAGAGAGACATTGAAGGTACCATATGCTTTACCAATTCCTTTGATGCTCTATCTAATCCTGAGTTGATTATCAATGCTGTTAAAATGGGGGTGCATATTCCTGACAATGACTTCACTAATATAGATGTGCTTAGAGAATTGGAGATCATTAGAAACATTGAACATAATAATGTGCATACTGATCATGAGGGTGAGGTGAAAAAAACATGATTCTCACCAATGCGAAAGGGGACCAGACACCTTTAGACCTAACCTGGGGAGAGGAGAATAATTCTCAGGACGGGGAATTTACTGTGGTGAGGTCTATAAAGAAAAGAAGTAGAAAACATGTGAATGTGGTAGTGGTTAGACCCGTCACTCGAAGTCAAAAGAACATAGCCTCCTTAAAGAAAGATGAGGGTAAACCTACTCTGCCTCCTAGTAGGTTTACCAAGAAGGGAAAGAAAACCTCCGTTGTTAAATGAAAGGTATCTTCTGGAATTGTAGAGGAGCAGGTAAGAGAGGAATGGCGACCTGCTTCTCTGACATCATTAAAGACCATTCCCTTGACTTCATAGGTATACAGGAGACTAAAAAAAGTGACATTCCCTCAAAAAATTTGCGTAAGGTTGACCCCTTTGATAGATTTTCTTGGAACTTCGTCCCCTCTGTCGGTAGATCGGGTGGTATCCTTTGTGGTATCAGGAAAGATACTCTTGATATCATCTCTTGGTCGATTGGAGAATTTCATATCCAGGCCACAGTTTTTGATATTGATAAAAAATGTATATGGACACTTATAGTTGTTTATGGGGCGGCCCATGATGACCGCAAGGAGGAATTCCTTGGTGAGATGGCGCAGACCTGTGCCAATATAAATATGCCTTATATCATTGGAGGTGATTTCAACATCATTAGAGGCTGTGATGAAAAAAAACAAGAACCCTGGACAATCTCAATACATTGACAAGTTCAATGATGTCATTGAATCCTTGAATTTACGGGAGATTCACATGGGAGGTGGCAAGTACACCTGGACTAACAAACAAAGACATCCTACCTTGGAAAAGCTTGATTGGGTGCTTATGAGCTTTGACTGGGAAGATCTGTTTCCTCTAGTCTCTGTTAGAAAGCTAGTTAGAGACGTATCAGATCACAATCCCCTGCTGCTCTCATCGAATCCTGACAAGCCCGGACCTACCCACGCCCGTGAGTTTAGGTTTGAGCTGTGTTGGTTAAAAAATGAAGAATTTTACTCTAAAGCGAAAGATATATGGGAGCAACCTGTGCGTTCGGAGGACCCCATCGATATCCTTAATATTAAACTCAAGTGCATCAAAAAATATTTCAAGGGTTGGGGTTCCAATAAATTTGTCCATGATAAAAAAAGAAAGGCAAGTATTAAGAAGGAATTGGAAGAATTAGAAAATATGGAGGAGAAAGGCCCTCTAGATCCTGATATGTATGAGAGAAGGACCGCCCTTTATGCAGAGATGAGTGAGATCCTGAGTAACAAAGAACTTTTCTGGCTACAGCACTCTAATGAGCGCTGGCTGCTCAAAGGGGATAAGAACACTGCATACTTTCATTGGGTTGCTAATGGTAGAAAACGGAAGAGTACTATTCACTCACTCACCAACGGAGATGTTATCATTGAGGGCACTCCGAACCTCCTAGCTCACGCCACAAAATATTATAAAGATCTTTTTGGCCCGGCTAGAGGAAATATGTTTCATCTATCCCCTGATACTTGGTCGGATGATGAAAAGCTGAGTATGGATGATAATACCCTCCTTACTTGCGAGTTCTCGGAAGAAGAGGTGAAGAAAGCCATATTCTCCATGGATAGTAATCGTGCCCCCGGGCCGGATAATATACCAGCTGAGTTCTACAAACACTGCTGGGACTTTGTGAAACCTGATCTGATGCATCTTTTTGATGCTTTTCACAAAAACACGCTGGATGTAGCGCGCTTGAACTATGGAGTTATCACCTTGATCCCTAAACTGAATGGTGCAAAAAAAAATTCAGCAATATAGACCCATTTGCCTACTGCGTTGCCCCTATAAGTTGATCACCAAGGTGTTGAATGATAGAGTAGCTGTCTTCACTGACATTCTTATCAGTAGGCACCAAAATGCCTTTATTAAACATAGAAACATTATGGATGGCATCCTAACCCTGCACGAGATTTTGCATCAAACTCAGCGCAAGAAGAAGGTTGGGATCGTTCTGAAGCTGGACTTCGAGAAGGCCTATGATAAGATAAATTGGGATTTCCTCCTGGATTGCCACCGTAATCGTGGTTTTGGGGACACCTGGTGCGGTTGAGTGAAGAAAATTCTCTATAATGGCACTGTGAGCATAAAGCTTAATAATGAAAAAGGTCCTTACTTCCATAGTTACAAAGGAGTTCGTCAAGGGGACCCCTTCTCCCCTTTCCTTTTTAACTTGGCAGTAGAGACACTCTCTAAGATGATCCTGAATGCTCAAATGGAGCATTTGATCACTGGCCTGGCTCCAGATCTTATTGATAATGGAGTGGCCATCGTTCAATATACTGATGATACGGTCATTTGCTTTGAACATGATGAAAAAGCTGTTGTTAACCTAAAACTGCTGTTATACATGTTTGAACTCATGTCAGGGCTCAAAATCAATTTTATGAAAAGTGAGATCCTTTGTATTGGGGGAGATGATGATACCCTGAAGTTTTATGCTGATTTATTCAACTGCCAGATTGGGCACTTTCCTATGAAGTACCTGGGGGTTCCTGTTAGTTACTCCACTCTCCGTAACCTAGATTGGTTGTTCGTGGATGATAGATTCCTTAAATGCTGTGAATCTTGGATAGGTAATGCGGCATCCTCGGGGGGTAGGCTAATTCTGATGAATTCAGCTCTTACCAGTATAGTGTTTTACTATATGTCCATGTTCCTTTTACCAAAGATGGTGATCTACAAGTTAGATAAACACCGTAAGAGATTCTTTTGGCAAGAACATGAAGGGCGCAAAAGATATCATCTGGTCAAATGGTCCCGCATTTGTAGATCCAAGAAAAAGGGTGGGTTGGGAGTTAAAGATCTCCACAGACAGAACATCAGTCTTCTCACTAAGTGGTGGTGGAAATTTGAAACACAACAGGGGTTGTGGCAAGACGTGGTGAGAGCCAAGTATTTTAAGAAAGATGATGTTTTATCGGTTAAAAGCAAATTTGGTGATTCACCCATTTGGAAAGCCATCATGAAAGTAAAAAACTTACTACTTGGCTGGTAGGGGGCTTACCCTGAATTCTGGCAACATAGCAAAATTATGGCTCGACTCTTTGTGTGGAAACCCTCCTCTTAAAGATACCTTTGCTGACTTGTACAACATTTGTAACCGGCAGGAGATAACTGTAGCTCAGTTTAGAGCTGGGACTGGTGGAAAATTTTTCAGGAGACAACTCCACCCGCAGCTGCTGATCCAGTGGGAAAATCTTAAGAAAGTAGTGGATACCTGGAGGATCTCGAATACTCCTGATCAGATTGTTTGGACCCTAGGAAAAAAGAAGAAATTCTCTACCAAGTCCATCTATGATTATTTAGAGAGACATATCACTGGCTGTAACTATAGATGGATTTGGGATTCGAAAATCCCTTTAAAGATCCAGATTTTCATGTGGCAACTTTTCCAGGATGCCATCCTTACTAGAGATGTGATGAAGAGAAGAAAGTGGGCAGGCAACCCTAAATGTTCCTTCTGCAACGAGCAAGAAACAGCACAACACCTTTGCTTTACTTGCCCGGCAGCCAGAGTGGTCTGGAGAACGGTCGGATGTGTTCTCGGGACCAGCTTATGTCCGAACAATATTTGGCAGTATTTCTCTTGGTGCTATATGTTTCTTCCTGATGGTGAAAGATTTTATACTTTCGGCCTAGCTGCGGTTTGTTGGGCTATCTGGAATTGCCGTAATCGAGCCACCTTTGAGAATAAGAATCTGAGATCTCCTTTTGATATTGTCTACTCTGCATGTGGCTATCTTACCTATTGGCAGGTCTGCTAGCTGGAGATGATCGGGAGGCGATGGAACGTGGAGCAAAAATGCTGAAGATCAATGCTTCGAACATGATGCGCATCTGTGCGGCTCCGGGTGCTGCAAGGGGTGACTGAAGGGTGCTGATGCGAGATGAAGCTCCCCCCACTCTGAAGTCATGGACGCTGGCTCTGCTGCGTTTCTCTTCTCTTTTCTTTCGCTGCTGGCTCCTGCGTGGGTCTTTGTTGTTAGCTCAGCTGTGAGCCTGTTCTCTGCACTTTACCTGGCCTTTTGTCTTGCCGACTGTGCCCGGTTGGTGGAATCCTATCGAACTGCTCTGGTTAGGTTAGTTGGTTCTTTTGGGTGTTTCTGGGTTTTCGCCCTGCGGTAGGCTGCTCGATGACGAGTGCCTATGGTGGGTTTCCCAGAAATGCTTTGAACCCGCTCCCCTTTCCGGTTTCCTTGGTCTGACCGGTTAACTTTGTATTTCCGTTATGATAAGTAATGGAAAGGGGTTTTGCCCGGTTCAAAAAAAAAAAGATATGGCAAATCCGTATGACATTAAAAACACGGCGAGAGGCGACAGGAAAAACGGGGAGTGAAGTACACCAATCACTAGCGCCAGCCCTATGGTGTCCAGTTGGGCATCCTCGAGAAAATGTCTAAGTGCACAAATATTTAACTTATTTGTGCACAAATATTTAATCTCCATTTCGTATATAGATGTACTAGCTAGACATATGACTGCTGGACATGCCTGCTAGTGATTTGTAGAAGTTCCGTGGACCGGACAGGAACAGAGAGAGAGAGATTTCTGAAAAATGACATGGAACTTCTAGTTGTAAGCCGCGTTCACCCCCTCCCTGCGAGTTGCTCCCGCGAGCTACGTGGGGAAACCCTAGCCACCGCCTCCTCTAGTTCCTACCTCTCCTTCCCTCTCCTCGCCGACGACCAAACCTCGGTCGGCGGCGGCGGGGCCTCCTCTCTTCTCCGTGCTGGGGTAGGCGGCATAGGATGTCTTTTTCGTGCGGGAACGCGTCGTCTGTGGGGCGAGGCACCGGCGACTGAGCTTGGCATGGAGGGATGGACGGCGACGGCAATGGCTCGTGCTCGAGGAGTTGGCGGCGGCGGCCCAGGTCAAATCTGATCTTACGGGTGCCTGGAGGCGGGCAGCTCGGGGGTGGCCAGCGAACTAGCGGGGTCGACTTTGGCCGTGGTCCATGGCAGCGCGTGTCAGCTGATGTAGGGGTATAGTGGTTGCCAGTCAGATATGCCCGGATCTGGCGCCTGGTCACCGGTGGGCGACTCAAGTTAGTGGCTGCAGACACCCTGGTCGATGCTTTGATATGGGTTGCAACGGCATAGTGGCGTTGCAGGTCGCGTCGCGGCTGGACATGCCCAAGTTTTGGTCCATTGGGGCGCGACCCTAGTGGAGGTCTCTAGGGTCCTTTGCGGTTGATGGTTGTGGCTGGTCCGGCAATTTGCGTCGTTGAGCGGGTGGCCGAGACTGGCCAGGAGTTACGGTCTGGCACCACATGGGTGGCTTATGGAGACGTGGTGGGAGTGATGGGTGGCGCCGATGCTGTGGGCCACCCGTCGCCGATCGAGCTGTCGGTCATCGACATGGTCCGCTCTCGTGTCACTTCTTCTTCGACATTGAGGCTTCCCGATCGATCTGATCATTCCGGTTGCTGATGTTATATCGACGGTCGGTGCTTGCCGGTCGGTTCAGCGCTTGCAGCGATGGAGGCCCTATGAGGCGTCGTGTTTCATGGTTGGCGGCTCGGGTTGTGGGAGGTTTCGTGCTCGTGAACTAAGATCGCATCTCTTTTGCATGCGGCTTGCGTATTTACGTTCCGTGGAGGTGTGCTGTTATGGTACTCATGCCTGGCTGCACCTTGGGCGAAGGCGGAGCATGTTTGTCGGGGTGAAAACCCTGCGTAGCTTGGGCCAGGCCTACGGAGACGGCACCCGTGGGCGTCATCATCTTCCTAAAATACCCATCGTCGTTGCTCCTCTATCTACGTAGTGCACCGAATAAAAATCTAGATCCTTGGACTGGGCAGCGTCGATGCTTCGGTGTCGTGTCCTTCCTGAAGGCACCCCCTCTTGGAGCTCGCGGTGTCGTCGACCCTCAACTTCACTTCTGCGCGGTATCTTCGGGAAGTGCTCTGGCGGCTCCGTAGTGATGCTTACTGTCATCTTGTAGTCTACTTTGAGTCGTTCAGTGTGTGGTTGTTGTAGCTTATAACACCTTTGTGTCTATCCTTGAGTGAGTGTGGTTGTGGTGGTGTTGTATTGTGGTTTGCATCGATAGTATGTTGGTTGTTGCTTTATATAAAGCAGGGCAAAAACCTTTTCTCATAAAATGAAATGACATGACGGTGAGCTCGCTTTGAAGACGCCAATTTTTCCATTGAGGTCCTTGCTCACTAGTAGGATTCTGACTGAATAACAAGGTGTTTGGCCAAAGTAAGACTATACTATGTCAAATAAATAAATAATTAGTTCCACAACTTATTCTAAACCCAGTCAAAAGCCAGTCTGGACCGGATTTTGGGTCAGGCTTGTAAAAGCCCAACCTTCCTTTCTCATGGCCGAGCTCGGTCCGAAGCCTAAAATACACTTTGTTTTCAAACCCGATCCCGGCCCGAACTTTGTTTTCTAGTATACACACGTGCAATCCTGGCCCGAAGCTCGAAAGTCCAGCCCATATTATAAAAAACTTGAAGCCCGAGCCAAGCCCAAACTGCCTTCTAGGCTGCAAAACAAGGCCCAAGCCCAGCCCGAAAGACAAACCTGACCCGGGCCGGGTTTTTCAGGCCGGGCTGTCTAACTTATTCCTCATTATTCAGCCAGCAGGCTTGCTAGCCACTATGACATGACCCAGCTCCACTTGATTATTGGCGTCACGATCGATGGGAAAACAAATCTATACCTAATATTAAAGGGAGGATTGTTTCTCCAAAAAAATTGGTCTAAGGTGGGTCCCAGATAATATTTCGTACGTTGGCAGTTTTCTGGCTCTCCCGATTCGTTTTCTGCCAAAGAACAAACGTTAAGACGCACAAAGCCGCGATGGGCATGTCCATTAATATATCAACAGCTCGCGTCATTAAAAATCCCGGCCCATTAACGTACCACAACTCGCGTCACTAAAAAATGTCCAACTAAAAATACAGCATCGTGAGGAATCGAACCTCGGCGCCCATGCAAGACAACTCAGAGTGCTAACCTAAATAGCAGCGCCAAAATTTAATTTAAGTTACAGTTCGCGCCAGATACCGGGGCAAAAGTTTTTTTTTAAAGTGAATATATTTTAGAACGTGGAAATTTTGTAAAGTTGCGAATCACATATTTAAACTCGGCCATTTTTTAAAGAACAATATTTCTATTTTTTAACCTAAATAATTTTTAAAACACGAACATTTTTTTTAACTGGGAAGTACTGTAGTGTTTTTTTTTTGAATTTGTGAACATTTTTAAAAAACACAAATATGGTTTGAACTTTGAATTTGAAAAGGCAAACATTTATTCAAAACATGAACAGATTTTAAAACTGAGAGGTACTGTAGATTGTAGCTAACATTTTTTTAAATCTATAGATATTAATAAAACTAGGTGAATTTTTAAAATATGCTCACAGATGCATTGTTTTACTTCGATTTATTAAGCTATGGATACGGAAGGAATCTTTTTCTTCATCGTGTCTTCACGTACGACCAACCTCGCTCGGCAGACACCAGTCAAAATGCATGAGGAGTCCAACTAAGGTTTCATGGTCTATCTGACACAAATTACTCAATTTACATGATAATACACACGTATATTATGTGCATTGGTTTCCCCTATTATATTAGCCGAATGATAGAAAAATCTTTGTTCAGTGCTCTTAATCTCGTCGGACACCAAGGAGGCTCAATGACTCATCTATTGGACCTGGCCAACCTTGATTAGTGACAATTGGTACTGCGACCACCGACGACGAGGACGTCAAAGAGGACAAGTGGAAACATTGGTCTGGTGTTATATTAAAATGAAAGATGTGAAACTCAGGATGAAGTATTAGTCATGTTTATTATGTTTGGGGCATGAGGGTGAGGTCTTTAGTCATGCTCAGTAGGTAAGGGCGTGTGATGTTTTCTCCCGTTGCAACGCACGGGCATGTTTGCTAGTAGGAATATAACGTGAGGAGTATATGCATTGCCTCATCAACATGCGTACGCTGGCCTCACACCATACACTATAACCACAATCACACACTATTTTCTCCGTGGAAAAAAAATGCATACGACCGTTCATTGCCACATCGTTCTCTCTGGGTCGCCTGTAGCTATCAGGCATCAATTAATTAACGAAGGTTGGCATGGCAATTTGATACTGATAAATCAATACCCTATATTTGGTCAATGCTTGGTCAAATTCTCCGGCCGGTCCTATATAGTCTGCTTGGAAGCATCTCCACACGACTGTGATTTGCCACTGAATCACACCCACGAAATGCCAATCTGGAACCTGCCTGGAAACTGGATAAGCGAGCATGCATGCATGGCGCTACTCCTCCAGCTACTCTCATCCAAGCCATGCTTTCAATCCTTGTGGTCGCTTTCTCTCTCTATTTGACTGGCTGACTGGCCGGTCACACATATATATAGGAATGAGCAACCCTATGCTTTCACAAAACTGCGACAAATACATATATTATTTTTGTCCTGGTGACAAATACGAGAACGAAAATGGCTTATCAACATTTTTTTTTCTGCAGTTGCAGGTTGTGCGGCTCTCTAGCCAGGTGTGTCTTCCTCACTAAACAATAGCACTATCCTCCAATTTCCGGTCATCTTCTTGCTCCAAATCCCATCAAGAAAATCATAATGTTCTTGCATCATGCAACTGTTCCTAGAGACATTCTGTAGCAAATTCAAGTCTTCATATTTTTGATCCAGCAACACCAACCACAACGATGGCCTTCCCAACCCCATCAGTTAACCTCACACTACTAGCTCTCCTTTTGTCCGTTGCCCTGGCCTCTGATAACACCTCAATGGACTCCGGCATCATCCTCCTAAATTGTGGAGGATCAAGCCAAGACAATGACGTTGATAGTGGTGGTCGTACTTGGGACGGGGACACCGGCTCCAAGTTCGCACCAACGGTGGGAGGAGTTACAGCCAGTGCTTCATACGAAGACCCTTCCCTCCTCTCCATATGAATGCACGCATCTTCACTTCAAATTACACCTATTCCTTCCCTGTAACCCCAGCCAGATGTTCTTACGCCTCTACTTCTATCCGGTTGCTTATGGAAACTATGCTGTCTCGGATGCCTTATTTGCTGTCACAGTGGGAAATCTTGTCCTCTTAAATGCATTCAATGCTTCGCAAACAACTCTGGCGATCAATTATGCTTGCCTTGTCCTTGAATACTCGCTGAATGTTTCTTCTGGCAGCTTGGACCTCACATTTTCCCCATCAACATTTCTGAATGGATCATATGCATTTATCAATGGCATTGAGATTGTGCCCACACCTAAAATGTTCACAACAGCCGACACAACATTTTTCCATGGTGATTACATAGCTCCATTCACATTCGCCGCTGATACAGGCTTCCAGACTATGTACCGGCTCAATGTTGGGGGCCATGCCATTTCCCCGAAAGATGACACGGGCTTTTACCGCTCATGGGATGATGATTCCCCATACATATATGGTGCCGGCTATGGGGTGGCCTACTCCAAAGATCCTAATGTGACTATCATGTATACACCTGCAGTGCCGAGTTACACAGCGCCACTTGATGTCTATGGTACAGCTCGGTCGATGGGGCCAGATCCACAGGTCAACCTCAACTACAACCTTACATGGATTTTACCTATTGATGCCGGCTTCTTATACGTCCTAAGGTTCCATTTATGTGAGATTCAATATCCTTTTACCTTGGAGAATCAGAGGACTTTCTACATCTACATCAACAACCAGACAGCGTGTGATGCCATGGATGTAATCTACCAGAGCGGGGGAATTGGTAGATCAATATACAAAGACTATGCTATCTTGGCTAGTGGTTCCGGTCAGGTGGACATGTCGATTGCACTGCACCCTTATATATCAAGTAGATCCCAATATTATGATGCAATACTGAATGGTCTTCAGGTCTTTAAGGTACAGGGTCACAGATCGAACAATCTTGCTGCACTAGTAGAAAATAGGGCTTTGAAACGGGCCAGAATATTGCATTAGTCCCGGTCGTGTTACGAACCGGGACTAATGGGTGCATCAGTCCCGGTTCGAGCAGCCAGGGCGCCGGCCGAGGTTCGTCAGGAACCAGTCCCGGTTCGTGTGACCCCTTTAGTCCCGGTTCCAGACACGAACCAGGACTAAAGGGCCTCGCTCCTGGCCCAGTCCCTTTAGTCCCGGTTCTAGCCACAAACCAGGACTAAAGATATGCCTATATATATATATATATATATATATATATATATATATATATATATATATATATATATATATATATGCTCGCCCCTGCCCGCTCACTCCTCTGTTTTTTGGCCGGCCGGCGTGTGCGAGGTGTGTGCTGCTCTGCTCTCACCTCCTATGCACACGAGGTGTTTGATGAAATGCCCGAGCCACGCTTAAGCTTTCTCCTCTCCAAGCTCGACCTCCAAGCTCCATTTTCGCCAAGATTTGTCTAGGTTTGGCGGTCCGTCACGTCCCGTCCCCGTCCTCACCGTCGTCGATCGCCCGCGCCGATCTCGTCGCCGGCACCACCGTGGTGAGCCTCTTGTTCTTATCTTATTTTCAAAAGAAAAAAATTCTTACTTGTATGATTTACATAGATACTTGTATAAATTTCTTACTTTTATTATTGTTTGTTATTATATAGTGCCATGGTCATGGTATCCGCCCATGTCGGCCCTCGTCTGGTCTATGATTCGGATGTGGTATATTATCTTTTATAACTATTTGTTTCATTTTTAGTCTTTATGACAATTGTGCCGACCAACGTGACATAGATGTGTTTATCTAGGAGGTATGTGAACCGAAAATTCCAACCGACCCTCTTGTCGAGAGGTTAAATTTAGTTGAAAAAGAAAATGAGGATTTGAAAGAAAAATTGAAAAGAATTGAGGAGGAGAAGATGAAATTGGAGTTGCATGTTGCCGATGTCGTCGATGACCACAAGATCAAGATGGATGCAATGCGCTTGAAGATTAGAAAGATAAGAAAATATGCCATTGATAATGAGGTTTGGTATCATTATGCTGTTGGACCAATTGTTACCTTAGTTGCGATTATGATCGCATTTGTTGTTGCATTTAAATGTTTTACATAGTTGTATTTAAGTTTCAATTTATGTTTTAATTAGATGCTCTAAAGAGTTGTATGTTGTTCTATGAGAACTATGTATGAATTTTATGTATTTATTTTTTCAGTAATAACATTTGATCACTTCTCTATTCATGATGTTCTGTAATGGTTTTTGATACATTTAATTATATAATGCATGCAGTTGAACCGGCAATAGATGTGGGTGAAATTATGATACCATGCCAACTTTCAACCATTTCAGAGTTCATTTGCAGTGCTTTTCAATTCAGGGTCATTTTAGCTCAAAATAAATCATGAAATGCACGAAAACTTGCAAATGAAGTCAGAAAATGGTTGAAAAGTGATGATGTGGCTTTGAATGGTGCATATTGAATGCAGAAAAAGTCTTGAGTTAAAATAAGTTCAAAAAATTGAAATCCTTTTGTAATTGACGTGTTTTCGTCCGAAACCCTCATACTTCGAAAGAGATTGTCCACTTTGTACACGAAGTGCATCCAGTTTTTCCGTTAACCCTCTCAACTTTTAAGCACGTGCTATGTGGGTGAAATTATGATACCAAGCCAACTTTCAACCATTTCAGAGTTCATTTACAGTACTTTTCAATTCAGGGTCATTTTACCTCAAAATAAATCATGAAATGCATGAAAACTAGCAAATGAAGTCAGAAAATGGTTGAAAAGTGACGATGTGGCTTTGAATGGTGCATATTGAATGCAGAAAAAGTCTTGAGTTAAAATATGTTCAAAAAATTGAAATCCCTTTGTAATAGACGTGTTTTCATCCGAAACCCTTATACTTCGAAAAAGATTGTCCAGTTTGAACACGAAGTGCATCCAGTTTTTCCAGTAACCCTCTCAACTTTTTAGCACATGCTATGTGGGTGAAATTATGATACCATGCCAACTTTCAACCATTTCAGAGTTCATTTGCAGTGCTTTTCAATTCAGGGTCATTTTAGGTCAAAATAAATCATGAAATGCATGAAAACTAGCAAATGAAGTCAGAAAATGGTTGAAAAGTGATGATGTGGCTTTGAATGGTGCATATTGAATGCGGAAAAATTCTTGGGTTAAAATATGTTCAAAAAATTGAAATCCCTTTGAAATTGACGTGTTTTCGTCCGAAACCCTCATACTTCGAAAGAGATTGTCCAGTTTGTATACGAAGTGCATCCAGTTTTTCCGGTAACCCTCTCAACTTTGTAACACATGCTATGTGGGTGAAATTATGATACCATGCCAACTTTCAACCATTCCAGAGGTGATTTGCCGTGCTATTCAATTCAGGGTCATTTTAGGTCAAAATAAATCATGAAATGCATGAAAACTAGCAAATAAAGTCAGAAAATGGTTGAAAAGTGATGATGTGGCTTTGAATGGTGCATATTGAATGCAGAAAAAGTGTTGAGTTAAAATATGTTCAGAAAATTGAAATCCCTTTGTAATAGACGTGTTTTTATTCGAAACCCTCATACTTCGAAAGAGATTGTCCAGTTTGTACACAAAGTGCATCCAGTTTTTCCGGTAACCCTCTCAACTTTTTAGCACATGCTATGTGGGTGAAATTATGATACCATGCCAAATTTCAACCATTCCAGAGTTCATTTGCAGTGCTTTTCAATTCAGGGTCATTTTAGGTCAAAATAAATCATGAAATGCATGAAAACTAGCAAATGAAGTCAGAAAATGGTTGAAAAGTGATGATGTGGCTTTGAATGGTGCATATTGAATGCAGAAAAAGTCTTTAGTTAAAATATGTTCAAAAAATTGAAATCCCTTTGTAATTGACGTGTTTTCGTCCGAAACCCTCATACTTCGAAAGAGATTGTCCAGTTTGTACACGAAGTGCATCCAGTTTTTCCGGTAACCCTCTCAACTTTTTAGCACATGCTATGTGGGTGAAATTATGATACCATGCCAACTTTCAACCATTCCAGAGTTCATTTGCAGTGCTTTTTAATTCAGGGTCATTTTAGGTCAAAATAAATCATGAAATGCATGAAAACTAGCAAATGAAGTCAGAAAATGGTTGAAAAGTGATGATGTGGCTTTGAATGGTGCATATTGAATGCAAAAAAAGTGTTGAGTTAAAATATGTTCAAAAAATTGAAATCCCTTTGTAATAGACGTGTTTTCGTCCGAAACCCTCATTCTTCGAAAGAGATTGTCCAGTTTGTACACGAAGTGCATCCAGTTTTTCCGTTAACCCTCTCAACTTTTTAGAATATGCTATGTGGGTGAAATTATGATACCATGCCAAATTTCAACCATTCCAGAGTTCATTTGCAGTGCTTTTCAATTCAGGGTCATTTTAGGTCAAAATAAATCATGACATACATGAAAACTAGCAAATGAAGTCAGAAAATGGTTGAAAAGTGATGATGTGGCTTTGAATGGTGCATATTGAATGCAGAAAAAGTCTTCAGTTAAAATATGTTTAAAAAATTGAAATACCTTTGTAATAGACGTGTTTTCGTCCGAAACCCTCATACTTCGGAAGAGATTGTCCGGTTTGTACACGAAGTTCATCCAGTTTTTCCGGTAACCCTCTCAATTTTTTAGCACATGCTATGTGGGTGAAATTATGATACCATGTCAACTTTGAACCATTTCAGAGTTCATTTGCAGTGCTTTTCAATTCAGGGTCATTTTAGCTCAAAATAAATCATGAAATGCATGAAAACTAGCAAATGTAGTCAGAAAATGGTTGAAAAGTGATGATGTGGCTTTGAATGGTGCATATTGAATGCAGAAAAAGTGTTGAGTTAAAATATGTTCAAAAAATTTAAATCCCTTTGTAATAGACGCGTTTTCGTACGAAACCCTCATACTTCGAAAGAGATTGTCTAGTTTGTACACGAAGTGCATCCAGTTTTTCCGGTAACCCTCTCAACTTTTTAGCACATGCTATGTGGGTGAAATTCTGATACCATGCCAAATTTCAACCATTCCAGAGTTCATTTGCAGTGCTTTTTAATTCAGGGTCATTTTAGGTCAAAATAAATCATGAAATGCATGAAAACTAGCAAATGAAGTCAGAAAATGGTTGAAAAGTGATGATGTGGCTTTGAATGGTGCATACTGGATTAGTGATATTATATTCGAGTTCATTATAAATGTATTAGTGATATTATATTCGAGCTCATTATAATTGTATTAGTGATATTATATTGTTATAATGCGTGTGTGACTTTCGGTCTGTCGTTGCTCCTTGTGTGACTTTCATGTGTGCTCTTGATGGAGGAATCCCGACTATTGTCGTGGGGGGCGCTTCTTCCTCTTCTCTTCTTGCGATATATACCTCGGTATAATGCGCAAGGAGAGAAGAGGGGTTGCGCCCATCACCGACGGTCGAACTATTAGTGCGAGAGAGTGTCCACCAATATATACACCACCATATCAGTGTGAGAGAGTGCGGACCAACACACCATGAGATATGAGAGTTATTTAAGGAAAGCCTCGACAGACCGAAAGTAATAATCAGTTTATATGTCATGTGCGTATGTTATTGCAATTAGGTCTATTTGGTCATGTGCATATGTTATTGCAGGGAACACCTCCTAGTGCCTGTATTTTGCAGGAAATGTCATCGTCTGATGACGATCATAGGTGCCAAACGTGCGAACAGTGCGGCGAAGATAAGGGTCTTTGCGACCGGCCTGGGCTGCGAGATGGCAGGTTCTTCACCATGAAGCTTTACGAGGACTTCGATATTTCTACGGTACGCAACGATGACAAGTGTTTTTTCGTAATTAAGCATGACTTTTGTTTCTTTGCTTCAACGTGTAATTTATGTTCTATACAATTCGACTAGTTCATCCCCTGTCATGCAAGACGGTATTTCTTGGAGAGGCTCGGTTTCGAAGAGCACGACGGTTTCGAGACGAGGAGAGCCAACCTGAGGACTAAACATGGTCCCCCATTTCTGGTCAAAGTAATGAATGCAGTTGATAACACAGAATTAGGGTTCTCAAATTGGAAAGCTCTTCGCAAGGCATATGGATTTCAGGAGGATATGGAAATAACCTTCGATCTTCGTCATGAAGATCATATTGAAGGTAACATCGACATTTGGGTGGATGTCGATATGCTTCCTGTTTTACTTCCATGTGAGTTTATCAACCATGCATATTTTTCAAGTAATTTGCATTCTATATTTAAAAATAGTTGGTGTTCATCCATACTAAATTTGTTAATTTATAATTTACAGCTTATTTCGTTTCTTCGAGTGAAACACAGAAAATAATTGACACAACACACTACACTTATGGATCACATCTAACTTGGGAGGAGAAGGATGATCTTATCAACTTTGTTATTGGTGTCCTAGTTGGTAGGGACATCTTCCCGTATAATTTTGGAACTGGCCCAAATTATACATTGTACAGGACACTACACTAGTAGAAAACGGCCCATTTGTCCCGGTTCCAGAGGCCCATTAGCCCCGGTTCTAGAACCGGAACTAAAGGGTCGGGACTAAAGCCCAAAACCTTTAGTCCTAGTTCGCTTACAAACCAGGACAGAAGGGGCTCCACGTGGCCGCTGCGGGGAGCCCAGGCAGGAGGACCTTTAGTCCCGGTTGGTAACACCAACCGGGACCAAAAGGCATCCACGCATCAGCATCTGGCAGGAGCTGGGGTTTTTGTTTTTTTTAAGTGGGGGGGGGGGGGTTTAGGGGGTTTTGTATGGTTAATTTAGGGGTTTCATATTGTGTTAGCTAGCTAATAGAGAGAAGTGTCCTCTCTTTCTCCGTGCTTGGTCGGCGCTAGCTACTATAGAGAGAACTCGACACGCTAGCTAGTAAGCAAATGAAGGAACCATTAAGTACACAAGATCGTCATGAACATATACAGAGAGAAGTGATCGACCTCTCTTTCTCCGAGAGATTGGTCGAACAACAAGTTTTCGTATATCTATCCGACGCTACTACATATATACAATATAACATCTTTTACAATCCCTAACATCATCTACCTAAGATCCAATCACAAATCCACATGGTATTCTCCGTCTTTAGGTATGACGTGGTCAAGAAAGAATCCCGCCAATTCCTCTTGAATTGCTCGTATGCGATCATGTGGTAGGAGTTCATCCCGCATCTGCCAGATCTAATTTAAAGAAGGGGGTCAATACATGCATGTATATGAATAAAACTCAACACAATTGATGGTAATATATAAAATAAAATTGTGAATATTATTTACGTACTTCAAATTGTTTGTCAGAGAAGCCCCGCTCAGAGGTCGAGTAGCGAATGAACTCGCATACGTAGTATGCACATAAAACAGTCCCTTCTTTCTGGTACAAGCACTTTACGAGAATAGAGTTCTATCAAACTGATAAGCAAGCATGGTAATGATATATTGATGAAAATTTGAATCAATTAGAGATGCGCGGAACTAGCTAGTACTACTTACTTTGGGGTGCGTAAATCGCAACTCTTTGTTTAGACCGGGAACCTTTCGGGTGAACTTCTTCCAAACCCTGCCAGGCAAAGAAAATGATTACTTGATATCAGGAAATTAACGAAAGTTGCATGCCGATATGGTCCCGGTATTGAATGAACTTACTTCTTGAGCATTGCAGTCATGTCCGCATAATCCTCGGGATCTTTACGTCTCAAGTCTAAGACAGTTACTAAAGCCCCGTCAAGCTTAATGGATAGCAGAATAAAGTGGAAACTGCGCACGCATATATAACTCATCAATTACATTACTTAACCTCGAGTAAGCGAAACCGAGTATACAGAGAAGACAACAACACTCACTTGAAGTTGTAAGGAAAGAGTATTTCCCTTTTGTTTTGATGTATAAGGAACGACTTTAGCAAGTTCTCCTTGGTCTCTTTGATTGAGTATCGTACCGTCCATTCATTTACGGCATCTGGGCTAATGAACCCAACGTCGAAGATTCCTGCTTTTTTGCATTCGACGATCTTCAATCTGCATAATATAGTGAGGATAATTATATATACATGCAATGAACGAGCTGAGCTAGAGACTTAACTATAGAAGTAATACTTACAGACAGTAGGAAGTCATGAGTTGTTTGTCGAGGGCCAGTTGATTGTATAACTGAAATAACTCCACAAATTCAATAGGCATCACGCTGAGTCCAATGAATTCGTGCTCTGGTTTCACTGCCACGTACATAGTGTCTTTCCCAGACTCCCTGCAGGTTTTCATGTACCACTCATGCAATTTGTACATCATCGTTGTTAGAGGAGGATGATCAGGTTTGACGAGAGGCTTCCCGTGCATGTATTTATATTCTTCTTTTGTTACCTCAGCCGTTTCAAAAATTACATCATCCCCCAAGTAATCACCAGGATTGGTACTGGGCAGTAGCACCGGATAATTAGCAATATCACTAGACACCTTGAGTGGGGGGCACGATTGCTTCTCCTGTTCGCCGAGCTGGGGAATTGTTTTCCCACTTCTTCGTTCTGCTAACCTTGCATCACTGGAAGTACTTCCCGACCGCCGCGCATCTTCATATGTCTTTTTAAGAATCCAGACATAGTTGGAATCCGGCGGAGGCGGTGGTGGTCGCTTCAGGGCATCGATAGTGCGCTTCACTTTCACCGGATCTAGCTTCTCCTTTGGAGGTGGAGTTTTCTTTGCAAAATGGTCCCTCACTTGGGCACGGCATATGTCCTCGTTTTCCTTCTCGGTCCTCTCATATGGTAACTTTTCCAGAGGCTTGAGAGATGGACCGTATCTGAATTGCCTCCCGCCTCCGCTTGTACTGCTAGCCGCCGGACCGACGTCGTCTCTCTTCCGTCGTTGCTGATGAGGCGGAGAAGGAGGCGGAGTGCTCCGACGCGCCGGAGGAGCCGGAGTGGCGGCGTTTGTCTTCCGCCGTTGCCGATGAGGCGGAGGAGGAGGCGGACTGCTCCAACGCGCCGGAGTAGGCGAAGGAGGAGGCGGAGTGCCCTCACGCATCGGAGGAGCCGGAGAAGGAGGCGGAGTGCCCTGATCACTCGCCGGAGGAGGAGGAGGAGGTGGAGTGCCCTGACTTAGAGCCCAGTGCCAGTTTCTGGTTTTTCCTTGTTTTTGAGTTTTACAGAAAAGGAATATCAAACGGAGTCCAAACGGAATAAAAATTTACGGTGATTTTTTATGGACCAGAAGAGACCCACGGGGCATCGGAGTTGGGCCAGAAGAGCCACGAGGAGATCACAAGCCACAGGGGCGCCCCCCCCCCCCCCCAAAGGGTGCGCCCCCCTGGCTTGTGACTCCCTCTTGGCCCCTCAGGACTTGTTTCCGCCGCCAAAAATTCCTATAAATATAGAAACCTCTGAAAATAAACCTAGATCAGGAGTTCCGCCGCCGCAAGCCTCCAGAGCCATGAAAAACCAATTGCGAGCCCATTCCGGCACCCTACCAGAGGGGGAAACCATCACCGGTGGCCATCTTCATCATCCCGGCGGTCTCCATGACGAGGAGGGAGTAGTTCACCCTCGGGGCTGAGGGTATGTACCAGTAGCTATGTGTTTGATCTCTCTCTCTCGTGTTCTTGAGATGTCACGATCTTGATGTACCATGAGCTTTATTGATATAGATGAATCATATGGAGTGTTTCCCCTCTCGATCTAGTTGTGATGAATTGATTTCCCTTTGAAGTTTACTTATCGGATTGAGTCTTTAAGGATTTGAGAACACTTGATGTATGTCTTGTGATGGGATATCTGTGGTGACAATGGGATGTTCTATTAATCTACTTCATGTATGTTTTGGTGATCAACTTGCGGGTTCCGTGACCTTGGGAATCTATGCATAGGGGTTGGCACATGTTTTCGTCTTGACTCTCCGGTAGAAACTTTGGGGCACTCTTTGAAGTTCTTTGTGTTGGATTGAACATGATGAATCTGAAATTATGTGATGCATATCGTATAATCAAACCCACGGGTACTCGAGGTGACATTGGGGTATCTAGGTGACATTAGGGTTTTGGTTGATGTGTATCTTAAGGTGTTATTTTAGTACGAACTCTAGGACTGTTCGTGACACTTATAGAGATAGCTCATAAGATTGATCAGAAAGATAACTTTGAGGTGGTTTCATACCCTACAATAATTTCTTCGTTTGTTCTCCGCTATTTGTGACTTTGGAGTGAACTCTTTGTCGCGTGTGAGAGATTTACATATGATTCAACTATGTTAGTATTGTTGAGAGAACTTGCACTAGTGAAAGTATGAACCCTAGGCCTTGTTTTCAAGCATTGCAATACCGTTTTTGCTCACTTTTGTTACTTGTTACCTTGTTGTTTTTATATTTTCAGATTACAAAAACCTTTATCTACCATCCATATTGCACTTCTATCACCATCTCTTCGCCGAACTAGTGCACCTATACAATTTACCATTGTATTGGGTGTGTTAGGGACACAAGAGACTCTTTGTTATTTGGTTGCAGGGTTGTTCGAGAGAGACCATCTTCATCCTACGCCTCCCATGGATTGATAAACCTTAGGTCATCCACTTGAGGGAAATTTGCTACTGTCCTACAAAACTCTGCGCTTGGAGGCCCAACACGAGTCTACAAGAAGAAGGTTGTGTAGTAGACATCACCCCTCATGTCCCCCCTCATTTTAACTAATTTCTATGAACAAAAAAAAACAATGGGAATATGTTCACATGAGCTAAAGATCGGCGGGCTCGGCGTCGGGGCAGGGAGCGGCGGCCGGCGTCGGGGCAGGGAGCGGCGGCCGGCGTCGGGGGCTCGGGGTCGCGGCAGGGATGGCGTTGGGGGCGGCGATGAGGAGCTACAGAAAAAAATTGACCAAGTTTTCATACAATCAAAGAACTCTATATATCATCATCATCTATCATCACAATCAAAGAACTCTATATATCATCATCATCATCTAAAAATCATCATCATCATATCATCTACAGAAAAATAATCTATATATCACCATAATGAAAATAATCTATATATATCACCATAATGAAAATCATCTATATATCATCATCATCATATCATCTATATATACTACAGAAAAAATTGTCTAACAAAATTACAACAGAAAAATTAATTGTTTCCAACAGAGCATCATATATATATCATCATATCATCTATATATATATATATATCATCATTTCATCAAATTATCTAACATAATGAACTATATATATATATATCATATCATCATCATCAAAGAACTATATATATATCATATCATCATTTCATCAAAGAACGCATATCATCAAAGAACTCATATCATCTATATATATATCATTTCATCAAATTGTCTATATATATATATATCATATCATCAAGAACTATATATATCATCATATATAATGAGCAGAGGGGCGGCGAGCTCACTGGGGGCGGCGACGAGGAGGTAGCGCACGGCGACGGCGACATCGGGGCAGGGGCGACGGCGACGGCGACGTCGGGACAGGGGCGCGCGGCGACGGCGACGAGGCAGGGGCGCGCGGCGACGACGAGGAGGAGGCAGGGTACGACGATGGGAAAGGGGGACGGCGTCGGGGCAGGGAGCAGCGGCCGGCGTCGGGGCAGGGACGGCGACGGTGACGGCGACGAGGAGCGGGCGGAGCAGCCTGGCGGTGTCGGGGCGCAGGGTGTCGGCGTCGGGGGAGAATGTGAGAAATTAGGGAAAAATCCTAAGTGTTGGCTTATATAGCCCCACCCTTTAGTCTCGGTTGGTGGCACCAACCGGGACCAATGCCTACCTTTCGTCCCGGTTTGTGCCACCAACCGGGACTAAAGGTCTATTTTCAGCAGCCCAAAGGGCGGGAAGCAGAGGATCTTTAGTCCCGGTTGGTGCCACCAACCGGGACGAAAGGTGGGCATTGATTCCGGTTGGTGCCACCAACCGGGACGAAAGGGTGCGGCTGGCACGGCGTCGGGCGGGTGGATGTTTAGTCCCACCTCGCTAGCTGAGAGGCGTCGAGCGTGGTTTATAAGCGCGGCTGCGCCAACCCTTTCGAGCTCCTCTCTTATGCAGGCATACGGGCCTAAACGCACTCTCTCCGCCTGTGGGTCTACTGGGCCTGCATCCTGGCCCAACTTGTGGGTTGGGTTTCTAGTCGTATACAGGCCATGGTGGCCCAGTAGGCGGCAGTTTTTAAATTTTTTTCTAGTATTTTTGTTTTGTTTTTTGCTTTATTTATTTTCTTTTGTTTCTACTTACAGCTAAATACTTAGAGTTTTTGAGTGATTCTTTTTGCTTTAGGTCACAAAAATTATAACTTTCTGTTAGTGCCATTAGTTTTCAAATTTGAATAGTTTAAATTTGAATTCTTTGAAATTTGTGTGAATCAATAGTTTGTGAATAACTTTACTTTAAAAATAGATTTTTGAGTGATTCTTCTTCCTGCTATTTAATATTAGTGTGTTTTATCATTATATTCAATTTGGTAATTTTTAGGTTATTTTAAATGCGTGTTTTAATCAAAAACATATTTTGTTATTTTAGTTTGCTATTAAAGTTTCTAACAAAAAAATACTTTATGAAAATTCTTTTTGCTATTAATGTCTTGAACAAAAAGTACTTTGATAATTTTAGTTGCATAAATTTTATATAATTTTAGTTTCAAAAATACTAGAGTTTTATAAAAGCTTTTTAGTTGATTCTTTTTGCTGTTGAAGAATATTATAGTTTTGTTTTAGTTGATCATAACAAAAAAAAATTGATTCTTTTTAGTTGCATAAATTTTATATAATTTCAGTTGCATAAATTTTATTTTTTTATTGATTCTTTTTAGTTCATTCCTTTTGCTATTAGAGTTTTATAAAAGCTTTTTAGTTGATTCTTTTTGCTATTGAAGAATATTATAGTTTTGTTTTAGTTGATCATAACAGAATATTTTAATTGATTATTTTTAGTTCATTCTTTTTGCTATTAGAGTTTCATAAAAGTTTTCTAGTTCATTCTTTTTGCTATTAGTTCATTCTTTGAGCTAAATGACCCTGAAATTGAAAAGCACTACAAATGAACTCTGAAAAGGTTGAAAGTTGGCATGGTATCATCATTTCAACCACATAGCATGTGCTAAAAAGTTGAGAGGGTTACGGCAAAAACTGGATGCACTTCGTGTACAAAACGGACAATCTAGATCAAAAGGTATTTCATTTCTTCACATGTAACTGCAGTGATATTCTAGATCAAAGGCATCATGATAATAGTTGTGGAGAGAAAGTCTTCACTTTTTCTTCGCTTATGTCCTTTTCTTATTGCGCCGTAACCATGGATAATCTTCATCGTTTAACAGGGTGCTTGGGTTAGCCTTAACTTTGAAGGGAGGAATTTCATGAAACTTTTCATAATCTTCAGACATGTCTGTCTTGCCCTCCAATCCCACGATGTCTCTTTTTCCTAAAAGAACTATGTGGCGCTTTGGCTCATCGTATGATGTATTCGCTTCCTTATCTTTTCTTTTTCTCGGTTTGGTAGACATGTCCTTCACATAGAAAACCTACGCCACATCATTGGCTAGGACGAATGGTTCGTCTGTGTACCCAAGATTGTTCAGATCCACTGTTGTCATTCCATACTGTGGGTCTTCCTGTACCCCGCCTCCTAACAGATTGACCCATTTGCACTGAAACAAAGGGACCTTGAAATCATGTCCATAGTCAAGTTCCCATATGTCCACTATGTAACCATAATATGTGTCCTTTCCCCTATTGGTTGCTGCATCAAAGCGGACACCGCTGTTTTGGTTGGTGCTCTTTTGATCTTGGGCGATCGTGTAAAATGTATTCCCATTTATCTCGTACCCTTTGTAAGTCAATACAGTCGAAGATGGTCCCCTGGCCAATGAGTACAACTCATCAGAAACAGTGTTGTCACCCATGAGACGTGTTTGCAACCAACTGCCGAAAGTCCTGATGTGTTCATATGTAATCCAATCGTCACACTGCTCCGGGTGTTTGGAGCGCAGAATATTCTTGTGTTCATCGACATACGGGGTCACCAAGGTAGAATTCTGTAGAACTGTGTAGTGTGCTTGAGACCAAAAATGCCCGTCCCTACATATTATTGAGTCCGCTCCTAGCGTGCCTTTTCCAGTCAGTGTCCCCTCATACCGTGATTGAGGGAGACCAATCTTCTTAAGGTCAGGAATGAAGTCAACACAAAACCCAATGACATCCTCTGTTTGATGGCCCATGGAGATGCTTGCTTCTGGCCTAGCGCGGTTACGAACATATTTCTTTAAGACTCCCATGAACCTCTCAAAGGGGAACATATTGTGTAGAAATACACGGCCCAGAACGACAATCTCGTCGACTAGATGAACTAGGACGTGCGTCATGATATTGAAGAAGGACGGTGGGAACACCAGCTCGAAACTAACAAGACATTGCACCAAATCACTCCTTAACCTTGGCAGGATTTCTGGATCGATCACCTTCTGAGAGATTGCATTGAGGAATGCACATAGCTTCACAATGGCTAATCGAACGTTTTCCGGTAGAAGCCCCCTCAATGCAACCGGAAGTAGTTGCATCATAATCACGTGGCAGTCATGAGACTTTAGGTTCTGGAACTTTTTCTCTGCCATATTTATTATTCCCTCTATATTCGACGAGAAGCCAGACGGGACCTTCATACTGAGCAGGCATTCAAAGAAGATTTCCTTCTCTTCTTTGGTAAGAGCGTAGCTGGCAGGACCTTCATACTGCTTTGGATGCATGCCGTCTTTGTCATGCACACGATGATGTTCCTCCCGTGCCTCCGATGTATCTTTTGTCTTCCCATACACTCCCAAGAAGCCTAGCAGGTTCACGCAAAGATTCTTCGTCACGTGCATCAAGTCGATTGCAGAGCGGACCTCTAGGTCTTTCCAATAGGGTAGGTCCCAAAATATAGATTTCTTCTTCCACATGGGTGCTCGTCCCGCATCGTCAGTCGGAACAGATAGTCCGCCAGGACCCTTTCCAAATATTACTTGTAAATCATTGACCATATCAAGTATGTGATCACCAGTACGGAGGGCGGGCTTCTTCCGGTGATCTGCCTCACCTTTGAAATGCTTTCCTTTCTTTCGACATTGATGGTTGGTCGGAAGAAATCGACGATGCACCAGGTACACATTCTTCCTGCATTTGTCCAAATATATACTGTCGGTGTCATCTAAACAGTGTGTGCATGCGTGGTATCCCTTGTTTGTCTATCCTGAAAGGTTACTGAGAGCAGGCCAATCGTTGATGGTTACAAACGGCAACGCATGTAGGTCAAATTCCTCCTGTTCGTTCTCATCCCACACACGTACACCTCTTCCATTCCATAGCTGTAAAAGTTCATCAACTAATGGCCTTAGGTACACATCAATGTCATTGCCGGGTTGCTTAGGGCCTTGGATGAGCACTGGCATCATAATGAACTTCCGCTTCATGCACAACCAAGGAGGAAGGTTATACATACATAGAGTCACAGGCCATGTGCTATGCTTGCTGCTCTGCTCCCCAAAAGGATTAACGCGATCTGCACTTAAACTAAACCATACGTTCCTTGGGTCACCTGTAAAGTCGCTCCACTTTATCTCGATCTTTCTCCACTGCGACCCGTCAGCGGGTGCTCTCAACTTCCCGTCTTTCTTACGGTCTTTTATGTGCCATTGCATCAACTCGGCATGCTTTTTGTTTCTGAACAGACGTTTCAACCGTGATATTATAGGAGCATACCTCATCACCTTGGCAGGAACCCTCTTCCAGGTGCGCTGGCCCTCAACATCACCAGGGTCATCTCTTCTGATCTTATACCGCAATGCACCGCATACCGGGCATGCATTCAAATCCTCGTACGCACCGCGGTAGAGGATGCAGTCATTAGGGCATGCATGTATCTTCTCCACCTCCAATCCTAGAGGGCGTAGAACCTTCTTTGTTTCGTATGTACTGTCGGGCAATTCGTTATCCTTTGGAAGCTTCTTCTTCATTATTTTCAGTAGCGAACTAAATCCCTTGTCAGATACACCATTGTCTGCCTTCCATTACAGCAATTCTAGTGTGGTACCGAGCTTTCTGTTGTCATCTTCGCAATTTGGGTACAACCCTTTTTTGTGATCCTCTAACATGCGATCGAACTTCAACTTCTCCCTTTCACTTTCGCATTCTCTCTGTGCATCAACAATGACCCGGCGAAGATCATCATCGGGCACATCGTCTGGTTCCTCTTGATCTTCAGCTTCCCCCATTGCAGCATCACCGTATTCAGGGGGCGGGTAGTTGTCATCATCCTCTTTTTCTTCGTTGTCTTCCATCATAACCCCTCTTTCTCCGTGCTTGGTCCAAACATTATAGTGTGGCATAAAACCCTTCTCAAGCAGGTGGAAGTGAAGGGTTTTAGAGTTGGAGAAAGCCTTCATATTCTCACAGACAGTACATGGACAATGCATAAAACCATTCTGCTTGTTTGCCTCAGCCGCTTCGAGAAAATTATGCAGGCCCTTAATATACTCGGAGGTGCGTCGGTCACCGTACATCCATTGCCGGTTCATCTGCGTGCTTTATATAATAAAGTGTATTAAAAACCATTACAGCATATCATGAATATAGATGTGACCAAATTAATAGAAATTCATCATCACATTAAAGCCAAAGTACAGTAGTGACCAAAATAAATACATAACGTTCATACATAGTTCTCATTATTGAACAACATATAGCTCTCTAGAGCATCTAATTAAAACATACATTGAAACTATAAAATTTAAATGCAACAACAAATGCGATCATAACCGCAACTAAGGTACCAATTGATCCAACGGCATAATGATACCAAGCCTCAGTATGAATGGCATATTTTCTAATCTTTCTAATCTTCAAGCGCATTGCATCCATCTTGATCTTGCGATCGTCGACGACATCAGCAACATGCAACTCCAACTTCATCTTCTCCTCTTCAACTCTTTGTAATTTTTCTTTCAAGTAATTGTTTTCTTTTTCAACCAAATTTAACTTCTCGACAAGAATTTCTATGTCGGTTGGAATTTCCGGTTCACATACCTCCTAGATTAAAAAATCTATGTCACGCTGGTCGGCATAATTGTCATAAACACTAAATAAAACAAATAGTTATAAAAGATAATATATACCACATCCGAATCATAGATAGGACGAGGGCCGACGGAGGCGGATACCAAAACCATCGCACTATATAATAACAAACAATAATAAAAGTAAGAAAATTACACAAGTATCTATCTAAATCATACAAGTAAGAACTTTTTCCTTTTAGAAAGAAGATAAGAAGAAGAGGCTAACCACGGTGGTGCCGGCGCCGAGATCGGCGCGGGCGATCGATGGCGGTGAGGACGGGGATGGGACAGGACGGACCGCCAAACCTAGACAAATCTTGAGGAAAATGGAGCTTGGACAAGGAGCTTCTAGAGGAGAAAGCTTAAGTGTGGCTCGGGCATTTCATCGAACACCTCATGTGCATAGGAGGTGAGCTAGAGCACCACAAAGCTCTCCCACGGCCGGCCAAAAAAACAGAGCAGTGCACTGCTCTGCTCGCGGGCAGGGGGTATATATAGGCCAACCATTGGTCCCGGTTTGTGGCTGGAACCGGGACTAAAGGACACCATTTGGTCCCGGTTCCAGCCACAAACCGGGACCAATGTTTGTGGGCCAGGAGCGAGGCCCATTGGTCCCAGTTCGTGTCTGGAACCGGGACCAAAGGGGTCAGACGAACCGGGACCAATGGCCCACGAGTCCCGGCCGGCGCCCTGGCCTCACGAACCGGGACCGATGCCCCCATGGGTCTCGGTTCGTGAGTGAACCGGGATTAATGGGATTTCAGGCCTGGACCAAAGCCCTGTTTTCTACTAGTGCTAGTGCATAGGTTGAGGGCGGATGACATTTGCCGAAATATCTTGGTAAGAGTTGCTAATTAAGTACACTATACTATTGCGTAAATGGTATTGATTACATTGCTAACTAGGCTACTATTATGTTCTTCACCAAAAACTGCCAAATGAAGTTGTGCCTCCGTTGATGCAACCCGAAGGTAATATGACAATTAAAAGCCCCTTCCAGCCTGAGTTCTCTTTTGCATACTCGACTGAGTGCAAACCACCAAGACGGCTCCAAATTGAAGCATGGGGACAAATAAAGAAGCATCGCAAGCCACAAGTTAGAGACCGTTGGATCTCTTTGCTTCATCATGGAGACATAGGTGTTATTCTGTTTTATGTCATTTTACCTAGGAGGGACGACTAGGTCCTATATGAGAGAGAAGTTTTTCTGGTTTATTTTAACTTGCATGATCGATTAGGATGATTACTATTATGATGTTTTTCTGTTTTATGAGATTTTAACTTGGTATGATTAAGATGATGATGAGTTGTTAGATGAGTAAGATGATGATGAGTTATATGACATATATTTGATTAAGGTGAATGGATGCAAGTGATCATGTGAATTAGAGGAAAATATGATGTTGCGATTGGCCCTTTCCAAAAATGAAAACCCGCGTGAAAATACAATATAAATATAAAAGAAAATGAAAACAAAAAATGAAACACGGCCATTTCCAAAAAAAAAAAACCAGCGCCTTTTAGTCCCGGTTCTTGTTACGAACCGGGACCAAAGCTCCTCCTGCCTCGGCGCCGCCGTGCGGCCACGTGGAGCACCGTTGGTCCCGATTCGTAAGCCAACCGGGACTAAAAGCGATCGGCATTAGTCCCGATCGTTTTGTCCCGGTTTAAGAACCAGGACTAAAGGCCCTCTGGAACCGAGACTGTTGCCCTGTTCTCTACTAGTGCTGACCTCAATCCTCCACTCCCACAAAAACCTGATGTGGATCCTAATAGGCTATCTAGCGGTGTAAGAAAATACAAAGGTGACATACTAGCAGCCATCGGTGGCAGTTTTGCTTTCATGTTGATTGCTCTTTTCAGCATGTGTGTTATGTGCAGACGGAAGAAGGTAGCGAAGAGTTCTTGCAAAACCAACTATACATATCTGAATCGTCCCACATGTGATCTCGTCCATCACTTCTCATTTGCAGAAATTCAACTTGCCACTAAAGACTTTGATGAAGCGCTTATCATCGGCACAGGCGGTTTCGGGAATGTCTACATCGGCGAGATAGATGGAGGGACAAAGGTGGCGATTAAACGACTCAACCAGGGATCCCATCAAGGCTTTCATGAGTTCCAGGCTGAAATTGAGATGTTGTGCAATTTCCGCCATGTCCACCTTGTATCATTGATTGGCTACTGCAAGGACAAGAATGAGATGATTCTGGTGTACGACTACATGTGTCATGGAACACTGTGTGAGCATCTGTACGGTACCAAAAACCCATCACTGTCATGGAAGCAACGCCTTAATATTTGCATCGGTGCAGCCCGAGGGCTGCATTACCTCCACAATGGCACGGAGCACGGAATCATCCACCGCGACGTTAAGACCACCAACATCCTACTGGATGATAAGTTAATGGCGAAGGTTTCTGACTTTGGTCTATCTAAGGCATGTACAAACACTGACAAGCCGCATGTGAGCACTGCAGTAAAAGGCTCCTTTGGATATTTTGATCCGGAGTACTTCCTGCTGTGGCGTCGCACCAAAAAATCAGACGTGTACTCCTTCGGGGTCGTGTTGTTTGAGATCCTGTGTGCGGGCCCTGTGATAACACTACCAGAATCGCCTCCTATGCCGACGGCCGGCATCCGTCGGCGTAGACCCGAACACCGTCGGCGTAGGGCTATGCCGACGGCCACCGTCGGGATCGCGTGCGTCGGCGTACCCGGTCACTTTCTTCGGCATAGGGAAACCGTCGGCATAGGCTCCTATGCCGACGTCCGGCCGTATGACCGTCGGCGTAGATAGGCTGTCGGTATCCTTTTTCACATGACGGCGGCTGACGACGCCGTCGGAGGATGTCAACCAACCGGAGACACCCACGTGGCAGGGCTACGCCGACGGTTATACCGTCGGCATACGTCAGGAGCTACGTCGACGGTGTAGCCGTCGGCGTAGCCCTGCCACGTGGCAGCTCCTGATGCTCCCAGAGGCGAGGCTACGCCAACGGTTACACCGTCGGCATACATCAGGAACTACGCCGACGGTGTTGCCGTCGGCATAGCCTTGCCACGTGAATTTAATGATTTTGTCAAATACATGTACAAGTTTGACCAATATTAGCTAATTAGAAGAAGCACTGACCAGGTTCAGGTGGCAGCATCTCGTGTTATTGGGCCTAATTGGGTCAAGCCCCGCTCCAACACACTCGCCCCGTAATCCCCCGTAATAAGCCCGTGCGTTTAGCATTTTTGCTCGCCCCGTCGCCCGGCCCTTGCTCTGTTTCGCCACTAGCCGGTTGTAGTCGTAGCCGTCGCACGGCTGGGACCTCGTGCCGCCGCGAGACAGGAAAAGGCCGACGAGGCAGGGGGCGCGTACGCCGCGCGATGCCGCTGCGCTAGGGCGACCGTGTCCCGGTCGCCGCATCAGGCAGGCAAGCATAGCTGCACAGAGCAAGGGCACCTCCTCCATCACCGCTGCAGCGGCCGCCCCTTCCCCGCCAACAGCTCAGGCACTGAAGTCGCCGCCGTGCTTCTGTCGTCGACAACGGCGGCTGCAGCCGGCCGGGAGGCTTGGAGCCGAATCACCATGGCCGCCAGCTCGCTTCCTAATCGTCGCGAGGCACGCGCCGTAGGGGTGTAGCAGCGGCGGCCGCCGAGTGTAGGCGTCGCCCCCACGGAGTTCATGCGTGCGGCGGCCACGGCGCGCGCACGCGGTGGCGCATGGGGACGGAGAGGTAAGGGAAGAGCGAAGGCGCGCGAGGTCGGCTCCAGGCAGCAGCGCGCAACGGCTGTTCCCGGCGGCGGCGACTCCTCGGCGGCGCGTGAGGGTGGCTCCCGAGCGCAGCCAGTCTTCTTCCACGCGAAGACTTAGGGCCAGTTCTCTTGTAGCTTATTTTGGGCTTCTAGAATAAGCTGCCCCCCACCCAGCTTATTCTAGAAGCCCAAACTTAAATTTTATTTTAGAAGCCTACTAGTTGACCTTTAATTAGTAGGCTTCTAAAATAAAATTTTAGTTTGGGCTTCTAAAATAAGCTGGGTAAGGGGCAGCTTATTTCCACAGCTACAAATAAGCTATAAAAGAACTGGGCCTTAACGTGTGTGTTCTGCGCTAGGGATAAGACCCGGACGTGGCCTTATTTGCCTCCACCAATGGGCATTCAGCTTGCTACGTCAGCGATCCGTGTGCTGGATGCTCATTGGTGGATGGTGTGCTTCTTGCCATGTTTTAAATATAGTTTAAAAATAGCAAATGGCCACGGAAAAAAATCAAATTTTTACACTGATCATCTAATGATGTAGCTTGAGTGTAGAAAAAAATTCAAAGGCAATGGATGAAGTGGCGGTCACTTCGCATTTGAACTTGGTTCGTTTCATCTTGTAACCTAGTTTCTTCCTCGGAGATAGCCCGTTTTGAGAAGGAATTTTTATCAAAAATTTCATATTGAAAGTTTGATATTTTTCCTTGCAACTAGTACACGTAAAATGACTCCATGTGAAAGGATTGCATTTTTTGAACCTGTATTCTTTTTCTTTCATTTTTTCCAAAACGGGGTCAAAACGACCGGCATGGCTATTCATGGCAAGGGGTTGAATCTCTCAAAACTCTAAGTGGTTCTCATATATAATGACTACTTGTGTACCTAAAACTATTTTTTGCTAATTTTATGATAGAGCTATCACACAATTGCAGTTCAAATTTGAATTACTTTCAAAAAATCAACATAAAGTCATTTAAATGTGCAAAAGTAGCTAGAAAACTAAAAAATACATGAAACTGGGAAATTGTCAATAAAATGTGGTCTACTTACTGTGATAATTGGAGTGGTGCCATTTTGCACCCTGCTTTTTGTACTTGCTTCACAATAAATAACCATTTTAACACTTAGAAAATGGAAAATGATTTTTTTGTTCAAAAAAGTTGGAAACTCTATTTGGCAACATTGTTTGTGATGTCAATATGCACCTATGTGTCTAATTTGGGAGCATTATAACAAACTATGCAATGAATATGGCCATCACACTGGTCATTTGACTTGAAAGCCATCAACGTTCATACATGATAGCCTGTTTTGTGAAGGATTTTTTCCCAAATTGTCACATTGAAAGTTTGGTATTTTTCCTCGCAACCAGTACATAGAAAAGGACTCCATGCAAAATTATTGCATTTTTTAAAATTGTATTCATTTTCTTTCATTTTCTCCAAAATGGGGTCAAAATGGCCGGCATGGCTATTCATTGCAAGGGCTTGAATCTCTAAAAAATCTAAGTGGTTCTCCCATATAATGAATATTTGTGTATCTAAAAATATATTTTTCTAATTTTTAGGACAGAGCTATCACACACATGTAGTTCAAATTTGCATTACTTTCGAGAAATCAACATAAAGTCATTTAAATGCGCGAAAGTAGCTAGAGATCTAGAAAATCCATGAAATTTGGGCATTGTGCATAAAATAAGGTCTACTTATTGTGAAAATTGAAGTGGTGCCATTTTGCACCCTATTTTATGTACTTGCTTCACAAAAAATACCCATTTTTGACACTTAGAAAATGGAAAGATATTGTTTTTCAAAAAGTTGAAAACTTTTTTTGGCAACATTGTTTGTAATGGCAATACGCACCTATGTGTCTAATTTGGGCACATTATAATAAACTATGCAATGAATATGATCATCGCCCAAGTCATTTAGGACTAAATTTTTACATGGCAAAAAGTGCAATTAATATGGCCTCAAATGAAAAAGTTGTCAACATGAAAATTATCCATCTCGTCAAAATGAACAACTTTTATTTTTCGACCATCTTCATCCGAGGTTGTATGCAACCTCTACGGAAAAAACCATACATCATAGCGAAGATCCCCTTTTGCCGAGTGTGACGATGCATTGGAAAAATTATGTGTAGACTATATATAACATGGACATGGGCTATAGACTTCCTAAGTAAATCAAATTTTAATATAGGGAAAAGATTTTAAAAAAATGTACATATGCCGACGGTTACACCGTCGGCGTAGCAAAAATAAAAAAAATGTACCTATGCCGACAGTGTCCGTCAGGGCCGTCGGCATATCTTTGATGGCGTCAAACGGGCGTAACCCATCAAGTGGCCGGGCCCGTAGATATGCCGACGGGGCGGCTATGCCGACGCCCACCATAGGCATAGATCGATCTATGCCGACGGCCATTGTACGCCGACGGTGGCCGTCGGCATAGATTGATCTACGCCGACGGTTAGGCGCAGGTGGTCGGCATAGGGTGATATATGCCTACGGGGGCCGTCGGCATAGTTTAGGTCGTCGGCAACGAGCCTGATTCTGGTAGTGTAAACAGCGACCTCCCGGACGAGCAAGTGAGCTTGCTTAACTGGGCTCTATCTTGCCAGGAGAAAGGTGTACTCAAGCAAATTGTTGACCCCTGCGTTAAGGAGGAGATCACCACCGAGTGCTTCACGATATTTTAAGAGCTAGCAAAGAAATGTGTTGCTTATCGTAGCATAGATAGGCCATCAATGGGTGAGGTGCTTCGGAATCTTGAGGCTGCAGGACAATTGCAGCCGTGCCGGAGGGCCATCATCTTTTCGGATCATCGGTCTAGTGCATTCAGACAAAGCATCAACACACTCAGTAATTAGCGCCACTGCACAGGAAGAGATATTTTCAGATATTATGTATCCGGAAGGCCGATAAAAGCAAACTGCAGGTGTCGTTTTTTTTTTAAACAGAGGCAAAACATTTGCCTCATTCATTAATTAAGAAGGAGAGTTTTGTTACAGAATCATCGGCTTTACATCTTAACCCATCGTTAAAATCACAGCGAATCACTACTCTCGCGGCATGAGGTTCCTCATGTGTTTAGCTCCTGCAGTCACCCACGTCTTGGCCTCCTCCTGAATGAGCTTCGGTATGTAGAATGGCGGCGTCGACTTTTTCCGGAAGACCCTAGCGTTTCTCTCATTCCAGATGACCCAACAGACAAGCATAGTGAGCGAGGCCATGGCCTTCCTGTTTGTTGTGTGTGGTTTTGACATGCTTGTCCACCACCGCTTGGTGTCGCGTTCCGTCCCCCACGTGTGCATCTCCAACGCCCCCAAACCAAGCCAAGCTTTGACCATACGCCAAATACGCATTGTGAATCGACATTTGAAGAATAGGTGGTCCGTAATCTCTGTGGCTCTTCTGCATAGGGTGCATAGTCCACAGTTCTCCCAGCCTCTCTTCTCCAGCCTATCCGCCGTCCATATCCTGTTTTGGATTGCTAACCATGAGAAGAACTTAACCTTGGGAGGTGCCCAAACCTTCCAAATGGTCTTGTTCATCGTAGTGGACATGGAGCCCAGGAATTGCGCGCTATAAGCGGACGTCGCCGAGTATTCGCCATTGGCCTGAAATTTCCATTTGATGTCATCTTGGACGTCCGGTTGCAGTTGTATGTCTTGGAGCCGCATCCATAGGTCGATAAACTGTATGATGTGCTCAATGGAGAGGTTGGTGGAGGGGTTGATCATGCGCGCCCAGGCTCCGTCTCTAGTGGCCTCCCTCACAAACCATTTTTTTCGTCTGCAGGCCTCGAAGATGAGCAGGGCAATATCCTTTGGCCTTTTCCCTCCCAACCATGGGGCGTCCCAAAAAGGCGTCTTCCCTCCGTTGCCCAAGGTGATGACGGTGGATGCATAGAAGAGGTTCATATCCACCTCGGAGCATGGGTTGCCAAGGCCAACCCACAGCTTAGTCGGGTCCTTCCATGCCACCCATGGCCATCGCAGCCTTAGCGACCTCGCAAACTTTCCCAGATGAAGGATACCAAGCCCACCGAGTTGCGTGTGGCGGCAAACGGTTTCCCAGTTGACCTTGCATTTGGCACCCGAGGTAGTGTCATTAGCTGACCAAAGAAAAGCCCTTTCGATCTTGTTGATGCTACGCAGAACGCCAGGTGGGATTGAAAGCGGTGTAATGTGGTAGATAACTTGCGAGGTTAGCACCGATTTCACCAATGCCGCACGCCCGATGGTGGTGATGTTCTGTCCCTGCCAGGGGGGCAATCTCGCGGCAACCTTGTCTTTGAGGTGTTGGAAGTCGACCCTTTTGAGCTGCCAGATAGAAAGTGGAAGCCCCAATTATTTCATCGGGAAGGAGGTCCGCAGGGCGGGGAGGCTTTGTAGAATATCGTCCAGATCCAGATGAGCGCATCGTATAGGGACCCCCGAGCTTTTTTGGAAGTTGGTAGACAGTCCCGTGACCTCGCCGAAGGCTCTGAGGATAGCAGCGGGATTATGGACATCTGCGCGGGTGGGTGTGATGAAAATCGCTACGTCATCGGCGTAAAGGGGTGTCCTAACCATCGATCCCCTTCCTCTGAGTTTGTGAAGGAGGTTGTGATTCGTCGCAACCTCCAGGATCTGCTGGAGCGGGTCTATTGCAATGATGAACAATAGGGGGGAGAGAGGGTCTCCCTGCCTCAGCCCGCTGCCATGGAGAATCGGTGGCCCAGCTACACCGTTGAGTAGCACGCGGGAGGATGATCAGGTGAAAAATAGAGCGGCGATAAAATCCCGGAAGCGATCTGGGAAGCCCAACCGTCGAAGCAAGTCAAGGATATAATCCCATCGCACCGAGTCGAAGGCTTTGCGGATGTCCAGTTTGAATAGCAAGGAGGGTGTCTTGTTCCAGTGTAGCTAGCGCGCGAGGTTTCTCACGTACATGAAGTTGTCATGGATGCTCCTCTTCTTTATGAAAGCACTTTGCGCGTTCGAGACAAGGGTGTTCATGAATGGTGCCAAGCGAACCGACAACACCTTGGCAATGATTTTTGCGATAGCGTGGATGAGGCTAATGGGGCGAAAATCCCCAATCTCTTCTGCCCCGTCTTTTTTGGGTAGTAAGATGATGTTTGCCATGTTGAGCCAGTGGAGGTTGGACATCTGCAGGTTGCTGAATTGGTGAATGACCCGCATGATGTCGTCTTTGACAATTGGCCAACAAGCCTTGAAGAAAATGCCCGTGAATCCGTCCGGTCCCGGTGCCTTGTCGGTGGGCATGAGGTCAATGGCGGCCTTGACCTCCTCCTCAGAAAAGGGCGCGTCGATGCCGGCAAGGTCGACTGTCTTCAGATTCAGGCTATCCCAGTTGAGGTCTCTCCGCCGTGGTTGATCTCCACCCAAGGTCTTTGCAAAGTGCTCCTGGATGATATCCTCTTTGACGTCGTGCTCAGTGACCCATCCACCATTTCACTTTAGCCTGTGGATGTGGTTCTTCCTGCGTCGCCCATTAACTCTGAGATGGAAGAACTTTGTATTCGCGTCGCCTTCTCTGATATTGGCGATGCGGACGCATTGCTTCTTCCTGGCCTTTTCAATCACCGCTAGGGAGACGACCCTACGCTTAAGCCAGTTTCGGAGGTCTCTTTTTGCCGCCGACAGAGGGCGCATCTCTTGGGCGATGTCAAGGTGGAGGGTGACAAAGAGAGCATCATGTAGTTGAAGCTTGGCCTTGGAGAAAAGATTCTTACTCCATCTGGTCAGTAGCCATCCCGTGTGCTTAAGCTTATGGAAGAGCCATTGACAAGGTTCAGGATGGTCACATGGGTCCGTCCAAGCTTTGAGCACAATGCCACAGAAGCCGGGCAGGCAAGTCTAGAAGTTCTCGAACTTGAAAGTTCTTGGTCGTTTTGGTCCTGCCGCATCGGCAAGAAGGAGGGGGCAGTGATCGGACAGCGAGGACGACATGGCATGGAGCACATGTGAACCGAAATGCAAATCCCAATCCGCATTGCAGAAGACCGAGTCAAGTTTGCTTAAGGTGGGGCGTTGCCGCTCATTGCTCCAGGTGAATCGCCTGTTTTGAAGGTGGATTTCTTTGAGTTCGCAGGATTGGAGCGCGTCCCGGAATCGGTTGATACGGCTGCAATTAATATTCCTGTTGTTCTGGTCTCGAGCTCTAGATATTTGGTTGAAATCACCCATTGCAATGCATTTGGTCCCAGACTCGGGTTTTTGGGCGACAAGCTCATTGAAAAAATCATCTTTTCTGCTAGAAGCCGTTGGGCCATAAACGGTCGTCAACTTGAATAATGCGTTGGAGTGGAGGATGGTGACAGTCGCCGAGAGAGAAAATTCGGTGGTATGCACGTCCGTCACACGAACCATGGCCTCGTCCCAAAGCATTAACATGCCACCTCTGGTGCCGATACCAGGTCGTTGGACGAAGCTTCTTAGTCGGTTCCCGCCGAGGTAGGAGGCAACAAATTCGTCTACCTCCTCCAATTTGGATTCCTGGAGGCAGACAATGTGGCAGGAGGAGGAGGCGATCGTCTCATGCACCGCCGCTCTTCGGTTAGGGTCATTAAGCCCTCGCACGTTCCAGGTTAAGAAGTTTATGCTGCGTTGTGACATTTGGAAATAAGCGATCGTCTGGTTTCTCGGAAGGACGGCTGAATCAACGCAAGACAGCAGTGCACAGGGGCAAGTAAAAGGCAGGATGAAATGAATTACATTGAACTAGGAAATGACACTGCAGGGGTACATCCGGCTTCAAAGTGGCAACAGGCCGGTCTGAAACATCCATCAGGCGCAACATAGCTAATCCTGAAGCTGGCTAGGCAGGGAAACAAAACAAATTGGCTCACACGCCCTTCTCTTGATGCTACATTAGACACTCTAACGATGGTAAAGCGTAGTGACATAACAGACTTGCTCGATCTCTCTTTTGTTGATGCTTCTAGACTCATCAGGCACCGGTCGTAGCATCGACGTTCACGTGATCCAGCGATGCCTGGCCTCCGCGGCTGAGTAGCGCCTCTTCGACAGCAGTTGCGTCCGCGTCGTCGAGCCTGAAGAGAGTACGGAGCGCCAAGAGCACCGCCGGCGACATCTCATGCTCAAACCGACGACCCAGCTCATATAGGGCGTCCATCGTGACGTCCTTGCCGTTTTGGACGATGCCAAGGCTCCGGCAGACCAACTTTTCTGCCTCCATCGAGACCGGCGCAGCCGGCTGATGCCTTCTGGGCCCGTGGTGGTTCTCTGGAGGGAGAAGCCAGCGCCACAGTTGATGGCCACCCCGGTCAGGGTCTTCCGCCTGTTAGCCTGCGCACGGGGTGGCGGCGGGGGCTCGGGCAGGAGCGCAGCCACCGGCTGCTTGAAGAGCGCGCCAAGGCCATCTTCCTAGCGGGGTGGCGGAGGAGTGCAGCGAGCCGGCTGGGTAGAGACGTGCGGTGGGGTGCTCTCCTCAGCAACCGCCAGGCCGGAGTTCTGCAAAGGCGGGGAAGGAGCCGTTGGAGACCCGAAGCCAGGCGGGCGAGCGGGAGTAGCAGGGTCCGCCTGCAGCGCAGCCACCGGGCCCGCAGGCAGCACAACCGCCTCAGGCATGGTCACCGGCGAGGGCAGCGCAGGGAGGGTGGATGTTGGAGACGTCGATCGCGCCGCGTCGAGCGGGTGAATGCACCGTGAGGAGCCACCCCGAGGGCTCCTAGGAGGGCTGGGTGAGTGTTCGGAGTCCACCGCGTGTCGCCTGCCGTGCCCATCGCGGTCGTCGGGTCCCCTCTGCTGATCGGCACCGCGGTCCTCATCGTGCTCCCGTGCCGCATGCGAGCGGCTGCGGGTCGGGCCACCTCGAGGACCTCCCATCGCGCCCGTGGTCCCTGCCACGCCGGCCGTTGTCCTTGTCGTCATCTTCAGGGCGCCTATGGATGCGCTCATCGCGTGGCTCTTCTTGTGCGCCTACCGGCGCCCTGTCACCGTCCACCGTCCGGTGCCACCAGGTGAACTCGAAGACGTGGTGGCACTGGGGTCGTCCTCATTGGCGTTGGTGAAGTCTTCATGAAGGCCGAGGTGGATCAGGACTCGGTAGCGAAGCCGGCGACGACCACGTCCACGCCGCTGGGAGCGCCTGGCGGGGAGGGAGAGCTGCATCACCTTGGGGATGCAGCTCGGGTTCGTCGTCCACACCCAGATGTCGAGCGTGCGGGCGTCCTCCTTGCGGGCAGAGCGCGGGAGGACGTAGTCGAGCTCGTTGTCGACGCCGATGACGCGGCCGATGGTGTCCTCGTTCCAAGCATGCAGCGGGATGCCCTCCAAGGTCAGCTGGACATGGTGCTTCATCTCCTGGTGCTCCGCCTGCGCCTCCATGATCCAGGGCTTGGGGTTGAGGAGCAGGTTGTCGCGCTCGAAGTTGCCTCGGGCGATGACGTCGTCTAGGTGGTGCGGATGGATGAACTTGGCGAGGAAATCCTCCGGGATGTGGCGCACGACGGTGACGAGGTGCAGCGGCACGTTGAACTCCTTGTGGATGGCGTCGGCGACGGCCGCAGTGGAGACAGAGCGGCGGCGGTTGCCCCCAGCGTGATGAGGACGCAGCAACTGGCCAGGCCATCCGCAGGACAAGGGTGAGGTGCTTCGGACGACACCCGCCAGGAGGACGCCCTGACTGGCTGACTTATCCTCCCCCGCTCTGCCCGCAATGGGTGAGGTGCTTCGGAATTTTGAGGCTGCACTGAGGCTGCAGGACAATTGCAGCCGTGCCGGAGGGCCATCATCTTTTCGGATCACCAGTCTAGTGCATTCAGACAAAGCATCAACACACTCAGTAATTAGCGCCACTGCACAGGAAGAGATATTTTCAGATATTATGTATCCGGAAGGCCGATAAAAGCAAACTGCAGGTGACGGTTTTCATTTATATACAGGTTCTATTAGACACTTCTTCTTCGATACAACCCCCCTAAACACATCAACGGATGAGATGTATCCATACCCCTTCATAATAAAGTGTAGGATGGTCCTTTTAGAAAATAGGTCGTCCAGACTGCCCGTCTACGCCGCGATGGGCCGGCCCATTAAAGGAATGCATGTATGACCCGTTCGTCCATATAAAGCAAAAAGTATATTGCTTGGCAAAGATTTGAACACAAGACCTCCTACTACAAGGAGCAGGTTGATAGCCACTAGACCTAAGAAGCACATGTGATTAATTACGCAGCAAAACGTATTAGAAAGGCTGTTACCAGCGCCAGATCCTAAAAACAAAATTGAAACATTTTTTCTGAAAAAGTGAATAGTTTTTAAAATGCGAATATTTTGAAAACGTTGTGAATTTTGGAAATCTCAAACTTCTTTTCGAATTTTAAACATTTTTTCAACGCGGACATTCTTTGAAAACAAACAAAATTTCAAGAATAGGAGGTAATGTAGCAAACATTTATATAAAACATAAAATATTTTTTGAACATTTATAAAAAATGCAAACATTTTTTAAAAACATGATCAATTTTTTAAAACTAGCGGGTACTGTAGCGATTTTTTTTTAAAAACGAACCTTTTCACTTTCTTTATCAGTTTTGGAAAACGCAAACAATTTTGAAATTCTCGAACAATTTTAAAACACAAACATTCTTCGAATAAGAAACCAAAAACCAGATTCATGACAAACCGGACACCGTGACATATGCGTTTATCTCATAATTGGGCTGGCCCATCTTGTTTGTTAGATCCCTCGCCTTTGTGCGAATGAGCCACACTTTGTCGCAAAAAGTAATAAAATTGGTTTTTCGTTGTATTTTGTGCTGTCATCCTTTTCAGTTAATCGATTTTTTTTTTGCAACTCTATTGAACTTTTTTAAAATCTGCGATTTTCCACAATTTTTTTTACAAAATTTGCGATTTTTCTGAATAGGTAGAAATTTTGTTTCAAAATGATTCACAAATTTGAGAAAAAGTTGACTAATAGGTAGATTAGTTTGTACAAAAATTTATGAAAAAAGAGATGAACTTTTTCGAAATCCGCGAACCCTTGGGTCGGCCTAACAGGCACATGTTCAAAATTTTGAAATATTCTTTTGAATACCAAAAAATATTCTTGCATTCAAATAATGTTTATAGTATTAAAATGTTTATGTTTTCGAATTTAAGAAATGTTTGGACTTCAGAAAACAGTGATATATTTTTTATAAACCTACGCGGTTTGAAATTTGTCTTCAACATAAATTGTTGGGAAGTTGTTGACAATTTTGGAAAATGTGTTGAAGTTTATAAAAAATTCATACATAATTTGAGATTCCCAAATTGTGGACAAATTTAAAAAATGGTTACGACATAAGAAAATGTTCATGTTGATTGATAATGAAAGAAATTGCAAATAACAAAATCACTCAAATTAAAAGAAAACTACATGCATTTGTCTGGCCTAGTCTAGCACACTGCTCTCAACTCGTAGTTTTTTTTGGACTATAGCTAACTTTTTGCAGCTGCGTGAAACAGACATATGAGGAAACCATGTCAGGTTTGAACGACTTCTGACATGGTTGGCACGTTGTGACACGTCCAGCCATTCGTCACTCCTTAACTGACAAAACTTTAGAAAATGCACAAATGAACAAAAATTCAAACAATTTGACGGATGTAAAAAAACAGGCTTTCAAATGGACCCTTCCGGCCTACCCGAACACCCTCTGTTGCAGCATCCTTGAAATGAGTCCAACTTTTGCAAGAACGTGGGAATGCCCATGGTAGGCAACGACTTCCACGTCCGGACCTTTTTTAATGGAGAAAACTTCAAAAAATGCAAAACTTATCAAAATCCGAAAACTTTTGGAATGCTTCGTTGAATTGGTCATACAAAAGTCCTGAAAATTTTTGGGGTCATTTAAGGGATGTCGAGAAATGAGGTGCTCCCAAACCGATTTTTCCTATCCGACAAGAAAACTTTGTGTTGAACATGATATTCTTTTGGAAGTTTCAGGACTAACCACAACTTTTACAATAGGTGGGCATGCCCATGTCACGCAACCTTTGCCTTGTATGAACGACTTCCGACACCGTATGCATGTTATGACACGTCAGCCCATTTATCAACCTTTTTTCATGTTATGACACGTCCGCTCATGGTAGGCATACATGCCAAGTTTGAATGATTTCCGACACCATATGCAAGTTGCAACATGTCTGGTCATTTATCGATCTTTTTTTACCGATAAAACTCCAAAAAATGCAAAATTTGTCGAACATCAAAACAACTTGGCATGGTGCATTGAAGTAATCATACAAGCAATGAAAAAATTGAGGTCCTCTGACAGATGTCTATAAACAACATGCTCTCAAAACGGAGCATTCTGGCCTACCCAAGCACCCGACGTTGACATTCTTGAAATGACCCAAACTTTTGCCAGCCAGTAGGTGGGCATGCCCATGATAGACATCCATACCAAACTTGATGGAAAAAGTATTTAAAATTATAATTTTAACAGGTACTTAAAACCTTTGTTTTAAGTTTTTAACATAACTAATAACTACAAAAGGATTGAATTGAAAATAGTAATGCTTTTATTAAAAAGCATTTAATAAATATTTGAAGGAAAAAAATCGAATTATAATTTTTAAAAATTATTTATAACTATTAATTTGGTATTCCAAATAATATTTGAAATTTTTAAAAGGCTAAAATTAATAAAAAAATCAAAAAGGTGGATAATGAATTACTGAAAAAATAAAATAAAAAATAAAAAAGAGAAACAAAAACGAAAAAGAGAATTAAAAAATTAGAAAAGCGTAATGCGGCAGATTGCTTTTCGAGAAAAATATTCTGTTTTTTAGTAATTGTTTGCAATTTCAAATTTATTAAAAACTGTTCAAAATTTTCTTGTGTTTATATTTGTTTCATAATTTACAAAAAATTACGTGAATTAAAGATAATATTCCCTTTTTTCTAAAATTTAAAATGTTTCCGATTTGTTTTTTCAAAAACTAAAAAATGTTTGGGAATTTTAAAATATGTTAGTGCTTTTGAAAAATTGTTCAGAATTTGGAAAATGGTTCAATTAATATGTTTTGTTATCTGAAATTAAAATGTTTGCGTTTTAAAGGAAATTTTAGGGATTTACAAAAAATGTTTAAAAACATTTCTTCTTCACAATTTTTGAAAACAAATCCGGATTCGGCGGTGTACTAAGTTCTTGAAGAGTCGCGCTCATTGTTAAACACCAACAGTTCTCAGGTCAACTGGTTTAGAGCTGTTCCTTATGATCTACAGGTCCCAAGTTCGAATCCTTTGAAGGACATTTTTTTCTTTACTTTTTAGAAATTAGATCGCTGATGCTAACGGTGCGAAACTACAGCGGCCAGTTTAATGGGCCGGCCTAGTCGGGTATACATATGTCGTATACGTACAAATATGGATATAACTGGTCAAAAGTCCATATTACCCTTTATATGAAACTGCAGGTGACGGTTTTCATTTATATACAGGTTCTATTAGATGGTAATTTATTTGCACCTTGTTCATGCATCTGGCCCCTAGTTCTACACCGTATAGTGTAAATAGCAGTTGAATGACAACGCACAGGACGGCATACATAACAATCTCAGTGCGTTCATTAGGTAACGTCCCCCAAAGCCGTCGTGCCTAGAAATCCGCTTCGGAGAAGAAAACTCTTCTCTGTTTTCCCTCTTTAGGCCATTCCCAGTGCTCCACCGTGGACAGGTGATAAGCATATCACATAAGCAAAAACATGACATGTCATAATAATTAAGGAGGATACAGAGCACTTTGGTGACCCCAAAAAGGACCAATGCCAAGCACGTGAACCTAGGAAAACCACATAAATGAAAGAAGTTGGCCAATGCATGAAAGAGTTTAGATGCTAAATCATTAAATAAAGTGAGCTTAGCAACAACAATCTAAGCACCTATGCATAGGGGAGTTGAGTTGCTAAGCTATTTAATACATTTAACACCTCACCTAAGCACATTTGCATATGAAGAGGCCTTATAGGCCATCCTGAAACCGAACGGACGGGCATCATGGCATGACACGTGCTCCACACTCCTATGGTTTCCCGCTCCACGAGGCGCGAGCGAACGAATTCCGGAATTACAATCATGGTGAAACGCCATCAGCGGCATCTGCCCAATAGTTTCCCAAAAGGCTCAGTTGGGGAGAGCGCACCCACGACGCTTTAGGAGGCCAACCAATAGAGCCCTTGCCGCGGGCTGTGTATCATGAGGGCCTCGTCAGAGGCAGGGTTCCCTAAAGAACATATCTTGAAAACAATCACTACAAAGAAAGGAGCCCGCTGAAGAGCTTGAAGACCATCTTCTGCGAACTCTGATGCGCTCAGGGGCTATTGACGGTTTCAAACACCGGGGATGGCTAACCAGCAAGGAGCCCGATAGCAGGCCTGCTGGTAGGCCTACAAGACCCACCATACACACAGCGATAGGAAGGAGCCTGAAGGAAGGAATAAATGACTCTGGATCATCTTGGTCCTCAATATGATGGCGGCGACAACCTACATCGCATCTCCCCCTATAAAACACTAGCCACCGCCGTGTATATAAGGGGAAACTAGGGGGCTCTCAATCTCACCTACTCCCGTAGAAACAACTCTTGGTAGACTTATACATCTATCTATAATCTATAACTCAAGGTATACCCACCATCAATAACAAACACAAGCAGGACAAAGAGTATTACTCCACCATGTAGGCCCGAACGTCGCTAAATTCCCCGTGTGACATCTGATCTGTGACTTCCACCTCCGCTAGGTACCCTCTGAGGGATCACACGGTTTTTTGCATCATCAACTGCCTGTCACTCCCACTCATGACACTCGCCACCGCCACTCCTCGTCGCTGCTACCGCTCACTACCTCTGTCACTCCCACCCAATTAGTCTCACCCGCCTGCCCGTCTCGAATCCTACAACATTGCCAGCAAAATTTGCACCGCCATCACACCCGCATGCTCGCCGCTGAATCTTCCTTCCGTGCATCCACCATCCCTAGCCGTCCTTTCGACATTCCTACGACCCCATGGCTGCCTTGCTGTCGTCTCTACAAATATCGTGGGAGAAGTACCGGGTTCCGGCCACCGACAACGGCAAATTTAAAGGAAAAGCACATAACATCATGAGTACTAGTCTGAAGAGATGTGCTACGAGGCAATGAAACATCAGGATGATGATTTTAAGACTGTAGTGCATGAAAAATGGTAGAATATAACATCACAAGAATGGGAGGATTTCGTTGCTTAAAGGAGGAGTGAATAGTTCAAGTGAAGAATCGCCGAGGAAGGAGCACCATCTTGGCTATCGTAGATATCCAAGGAAGAGACCACAATGGGCCAGAAATGAGCCGACACTATCTACGGCTGGGAAACCACTTCCATTCTCAGATATTTAGAAGGAATATGACATGTACTATGAAAGTGCTTATAGCCTCTCACCACCGAGAGGTCACCAATTATCGCAAAACCCGGAACTCCACGCAGTGTTTGAGCAACTGGTCACGTCTTAACGATCGGCACGTCAGCACAAAACTACTCCAATCAAGCACCCCAAGGGGTGACAAGTATCTGGCTTTGACAGTGCAGGTACTACATTTTCTTGATTTCGGAGTTACGGGGCTATTTCTATAATTTAGGTACAACTGAGGGAAGAGAAATAATTTTCTCTCTATATAATTTGTACATGCAGATGAACAAATTATGAGAAGATGCGATGACTACATTTTTTGCTTTAGTTCCTCTGCAGTGAGTGATCAAGAACAAGGGATAGTTTACACTAATTAGGTTAAATAACAAGAAAATGAAGCTATAATCAAAGCGCATGAAGTTGTAGACCAAATTTTGGCTAGGTCAACAGAATGCATGGAAATCACAGGTGTGAAATTTAAATATGTCCATCTCATTTGGATGTAAGCAAAACTAGCAACAGTACTTCACAAATAATATGATCTGATGTTACATATAAAGTACGGTGTGGCCGACTCCTTGGGGAATCTCTACTGCTTAAATCTTAAGTAGACTTAAGGTAAGACTCACCACATGTGCAACAGCAACCTAAAATACCGACAATGTTTAAGACTACCGTTGGGACATAAGGTGAACTCCGCATGTGAGATATTTTTATTTTTGGCTTCACATCAACAACTTGGGGCTGAACTAACGGTGGGAAAAAAAAGAGAAAAAAATAAGTTTTGTCCATGTGACCTAGGACCGACCCCCACAGTGTTTAAGGCCGCTTAAGGTTGACTTCAAGAGGCTTACGACCCATTTTTTTGTAATATTGTAGACCACCTTAGTGTTGCTTCCCCCTTTTGTAGATGGAAATAGATCGTCTAAACTGTGATCCCTAGATGCACGTGTGCCTTCTAGTATCAACTCCACTTGTCTCATGGTCGGACGATCCTCTCTTATTAATGTTATACATGCAACTGCAATACTAGCCACTTCTTCGACTTCTTTGCCTCCTTCCTCCATAACTTGTGGATCTAATATCTTGAGCAATTTCCCCTCTTTAAACAAAGTACAAAAATGTGCAGCAAGACTCTCATCATCTGAGGACAAATATGAAAATGGTTTCTCCCTAGTTAGCAGTTCCACAAGGACGACCCCAAAGCTGTAAACGTCACTTTTCTCGGTTAGCCGCCCTGTGTAAAAGTACACAGGATCCCAGTATCCTCTTGTACCTTGAGCCCTTGTCATAACCCCAGATATATCCATTGGAATGTACCTTGAAGCTCCAAAATCTGCTACCTTTGCTGTCAGCGTATCATCCAAAAGTATGTTAGCAGACTTGACATCTCTGTGGATAATAGGTATTGAAACAGCTGAGTGAAGATATGCGAGGGATTTAGCGGCCTCAATGGCTATCCGCAACCTGTCATCCCATGACAATGATTTGGGTCCTTCGCTATGAAGATGCTTGTAAAGGGTTCCATTAGATATGAACTCATAGACCAACATCGGTACTTCAGTTTCAAGGCAACAACCATAGAGTTTTACTACATTTCTATGGTTGATTTGTGATAGGATAGCTACCTCATTGATAAACTCACCAATCTCCTCCTGCAACATTTTCTTGGGTTTTTTTATGGCTACTACATGGAGGTCCGATAAAATACCTTTGTATACAGTACCGTGCCCACCTCCACCAAGTTCACGGGCCTTATCAAAATTGTTGGTTGCCTTCTCTAGCTCCTCCAAGGATATGATCATTCTTTCTGCGATGTCAGCTTTTTGAGATACCAGTTGTTGCAGTAGTTGTCCACGATTTTCCTCGAAGAACTTCCGCTTCTTTATTTGTGCTCTCCGGTGATTCAATTTCTTGGAAATGACAAATGCTTCAAGAACCAGAACTACAATGCAAAGCCCAATAGAAACTCCGATAACCATGTTTATACCTGAAAATATACACACAATAATTAATGAAAAGCAGCCAAGTGTGACTAGTATTTGACAATTCTAGCCCCCATATGTACTCGCGGTAAATGGGAGTCGTTGCAGTGCTGCTCACCTGTAAAGAACTTGCGGCCACCTGCATAGGAACAAAGAGGAAAAATAACTTAATTAATTTTGAATCCACACTAGGGAAACTGCACAAGGAAATTTAAATGTGTGCAAGTACAGGAGGGTGCATGCACGGATTGCTAACCTTTGCATCCGTTGATGAGGTATGCGTTCCCATGATAACCCTCGCTGCAGTGGCATGCATAGCCTCTGTTCCCTAGTTTGCAGAAGCTGTTCTGGCTCTTACAGATGCCAGTACGACACTTGAGATCTTGCTTCGAGCTTGGGATCTCCCAGTCTAGAACAATGGGAACCTCCAGAGTTTTCGACCGGCTCTGCAAAAGCTGGGATAAGACGCGGCACTTGTGGAACCACCCCTCTTCGGAGATAAATATGTATGAGCTTGGCGACTTCTCATCCCAGGAACTGTTGGAGTCTATATAATCAATCCAAAATTCATTGGGCATGCCGTCCCTCGACATGGAGATGTGTGCCTGGCAGCAGCCATTGCCATAGCAGTACTGATCGTCGTTGTCACCAGCAGCTGCAACGATGGGATCATCGTAGGTGCCATTCTTAAAGGAGCAGGAGGAGGAGCAGCCGCTTAGGATGGCCCGATTGCCGCCGGCACCTGATAGTTGTGCGTGCAGGCCACACCCAACGAGGATGAGCTCGTTGCTGGTTGACAGCGAGTAGGGAGACTCGTCTCCGCCGCCTATGTTCTTGAAATCCAGCACGTGTCGCCCTCCGGCGCCACCGTAGAGATCAAGGACTCCGTCGGTGTTGATCACCCGCATGGTGTTGTTACGGAGGGAGATGTCCACAACTCGGAGGGTGCCAAGCATCAGTCGCGGGGGCTCGTGCATCGTGTCGCAGGTGAGCTCGAACCCTGGCAAGTAACAATTGGATGGACCCATGCCGAACGGGTATGGCACGCTCACGCCGCCACAGGATTCGCTACAGTAACCTACATGCATGCAACAACCTCCATAGTCAGTTGAGGGATCTATCACAACGTTTAACCAAAATGAAAACGGACCATCCATATCGATCGGAGTATATGCGTTTTTGGGTTTTTCTGTACGCGTTTTCGGGTTTTAGTAATTTTTTCGGGGTTTTCCTTAGGTTTTGGACAAACAATTGAAAAAAAATGCACGAAAAAACTCATTTTCTTTTTTCCACGTGAGGCACATATTTGCTTCTCGTGGAGGCACAGTTTTGCTTCCATGAGAGCACGGTTTTGCCACTTGAAAAATGGAAAGAAAACGTGTTTTTCTTTCTTCCGCAAGAGACACTGATGTAATGTTCGTGGAGACAAAGATTAATTCATGAGAGGCACAATTGTGCCTCTTTGAAAAGGGGAAAAAAGTGGGAGAAAAAAACATGCTTTTGGCTCAGGCGTTTTTCGTCAGGTTTTTCTCTTTTTTCTTGTGAAAAAAAAGTTGATAAAAATCTATTAGCATGGGATCTAGTTTTGAAGATCTCGACGCAAAAAATGAAACCGTGAAAACGGTTCGAGATTTGGACGCACGTTTTAAGAGATAAAATGTTTTGAAAAACGAATCTACAAAAAAGAGTTAACTTCCATGTTGCGATAAGTGTTGTATATGCAGTGCACCATTTGTCGCAATCTACCAAGATGGGAGTAATCTTTGCATGGAATACCCCTTTGTTAGTGATTTTGAATTAGTTATGTCTAGCGTTTTTTATTTCTGTCTCTCTAACCTTGTAAGGCCCATGTAGGCCCAATACGAAAGCCATGCTGAAATGAGGATGTTTCACGTAGCCATTATAGTCGCATAAAAATAAAATGGTTAATTTCACGTACAATCAACTTAGTTATCAACATAGAGGTGAAATCCGACAACATCGAGGTGATAGAGACAATGAAGAATGGAGGTCGCTTTTTCGGTCTATCGGCGACGGTTTTTGATGATATGTATCACCTTGCGTGTGATTTTCCATATATTATATTCAAGCAATGCTCCCAGAGAGACTAATTGTGCTGCCCGTGATTTAGCAAACTAGCTAGAAGTAAGGCATGTGCGGGGTTGATGCAAAATCCACCCGTAGAAATTGTTCATACTTGTAAATCACATGGTGATTACCTTGCAATAAAGAGTATTTTGATGTCAAAAAAATAACTTAGTTATCTGCTGGCATACAAATTCCCAACTTTGTATAGTCTTAAACCCAACTCAGTTAATTTTTGTATCTCATTGCCACGTGTGAGCTGCCATGTTCGTCATTCTTGTCAGTTTTTGTGATTAATTTCATAAAGTAGAAAATTTAGGAATTTGCTCCACATGGTATTGTTCAACATTTCTGAAGACACCATGAATATCAACATACTTGAGGTGTTCTACTAGTTGTAACTAACTTGTTCACACCTGAAACTGCAAAATGTTCAATTAAAATAAAGGTACCCTTCCTTAATTATGTGGCAACGTTGCTCACCTGTGACGGTACTGGAGCATCCACCGAGCCTGGAAGGGTCGCCATATGTTCCCGGCGGGCACCGACACTGAAACGATCCAGCAGTATTAGTACATTGACCGAAGCACCCATTGTTTTCCAAATGCTCGCACTCGTTAATGTCTGCACATGTATACATAGTAGTAATAATCAGGCAATGGGAAATGGAAGGATGTTAAAAAAAAATTAGGTGGAAGCATGTCCAAATTCTAAAATCATGAATTTAACAATAAAAAATCACGCTATTTTTTCCAGAAATCTAGTAAATCAATATGATTTTTCATACCGAAATCGCTAGGCGGAAAGGAGTCTAGTTAGCTATATTTACATGTTCTGATCAATAATAATACCAATATGACTATTCAAATATTCATCGCTGTTTACTGATACTCCATATTGGATGTGAACCAACATGTATATCGTAAGGAAACATGATATCTTTTACAATCATGATCCAATTAAGTGCACTATTCTGTTGGTTAAGGTATTGGTATTTGCACGGCTTATATGTGCAAGACAATAATATTTTATACTATTCTTTATTTTTTCTCTCCTCCACTCACCATCTTTGTTGATGTCTATTGTTACAACAATACTTTTGCAAACAAGAGTTAAATATAAATAATGAGTACTCTTAACTAAAACATGTGTTTCTTTTCCTCCACATATCGCATCATCATTGGCCGTTGATATATGTTTTTTTATTACCTTATTACGAGGTCTCCTGCTTTCACTATGCTCATATTACTCTAACAACATCATTTACTCATCTATCTAAGACATTGTAAATACCAATATATATTTGTTGATGATGGTATATTATTAATTGACCTCAATTATTATGTGCACATTTTGTTTTGCATTGACTTAATATTTAGTGCTGCTAAAAATTGTTGGTTACAATTACAACCATCGTGGCTTTAGCCATCAAAACTTTTTTCTATGTTAGCTCATATTTATCCTCCATCCTTCCATATTCAAGTTTTAGCTTGAAATTTATATCTAAAATAAATAATTGAACTATAATTCTTTAGGCAAAATTCATTATTAAAGTTAACTATTTATGTAGTTCTATCTTTTGAGTTTTTTTCTCACCGTTTGTCCTCCATGCATCATATATCTGAGAGTATATTTTGCTTTGTTGGCCACTTGATTATGTTGCACGTCCATTTTAAGATAGAGCGCACCCTCCGTACATGTATTTTTGTAACGTTTAGCAATACACGCATCCAGGAAGAAGACATGTAACAGGCTAACAGCTAGCACTAAGCCTCTCTGTATTTCTGTTGCTGCGACTACTAATCCAAATCCTCTCGGTCAAAAAAGATAGTATACAATGAATCCTATGCTGACGCTCCCAATAGGAATCATGCATACAATGATGGCATGGATGGTCGACAAGATGTTTCAAATCTGGCTGCCGTGCGTTCATATGATGGGCATGGACGTGGGACTGCTGGTAATACAGAGAAAGACCCGGAGTTGAAAGATGATTCTACAAGCCCGCTCAAGAAAAAAAAAGACACTACACCCTTCGTCCCGAATTAGGTTACTCGAATTTGTATAGATACGGATATATGTAGACACATAATACTACGAATCCAAATCCTTAAGGCCGTATGAAAAATCAAAGCACGTATCACACATGATCTCCAAGTATGTTTTTTTTGCAGAAATAACTCTTGTATTAGTCAATCAAAGTACAATCACGCTTAACAGCGTCTAAAACGACCTCGGGTCCCGACCCAAGCCATACATCACTTCGGCCTTGAGTCCTCCCAAAGTTTGCCAAAACATGACTAGAGGAATTTTACAATCACGACGGATGTGAGTAATACAAGAACTACGTTCGAACATGCTTTCTCTTATCTCTCCAACAAGAAATGTGTATCTTGGTCTGTTTGTGTCTCCCTTCTTCAACATATTCACAACCTCAAAATTGTCACTTTCAATGTCAATTGGTTTAAAGTAGTGATCTAAACAATCTTATATTAGTTTACAGACGAAGTACATTTTACCGTGGGTTAAGTAGAGTTGTAATCTGATCCAAGACTCCTTTTTAGAAAACTGTATAATCAAATGACTCTTAAAACATCATTTGGTAAATAAAAAAAACTTACTCCTTCTTATCCATATTATTTGTCGCCTAAATGGATATATCTAGGCATATTTTATGCTAGATACGTTCATTTGAGCGACAGGCGATATGGATCGAAGGGAACACTTAGATGTTTTCTTGAGTTGTCACTTTTTCTTTCATTTTATACTAATATAGTAATAGATAAATTGTCTTAAGATCGATGTTGTCCTATGAGTCAACATACTGACGACGTATAATTGCGACCTGTGGTTGGTTGAGTAGGAGTAAACCTGGGCATGGGCAGCAGGCCCGAAAAACCCGGGCCGGGACGGGCCGGGCTTTACGTTCGGGACGGGTTCGGGCTTGCACACTAGGCACGGGTAGCAGTTCGGGCCAGGCTTGGGCTTATAAAAAGCGGCATTTTACATGGAGGCCCGGTCCGGAATTCATGTTTTTAGGCCGTTCGGGCCGGGCTCGGGCCTGGATATAGGTTATTTTGGTCGGGTCGTGTCGGGCCGGGCTCGGGCTCGGGCTTGGGATTTCTAGTTCGGACTTTGTAAAGCCCAGTCCGAAATCCGGTCCGGCCCGGGGTATGCCCAAATGTAGTTATGAGGACAATGATATCCATAGCCCATCACGGTTCAAATAAATCCTAGTGCTCGCATTGATCCTGAATTTATTTCAGGATTTCTGAAGATACGCGTTCAGTGGATAGAGAAGTTTTCGTCGACTACGAGGCGTCAACGGTGACTTCGTAAAATTTCAAGATGATATGGAGTGTATGTGTGTATATATATGAGCGCTTGTCTGTACTGTGTTCGGAAAAAAAAAGACAACGTGTAATTTTTCTAAAAAATATTCGCACACCTATGTATAGCCAAAACCAACACCCAAATTAACACTATCAAAAACAAGGCGGCATTAACTGGATGAAATTAGGAGAACTAGAAAACGATGGAACCTTGGCATCCGTTGGGGATGTAGGGATTGCCTTCGTAACCTTCATCGCAGGAGCAAATGTAGCCGCCTCTCTCGCCATTTCTGCATTCGGTGTGGTTGCTCTTGCAGAGTCTGCTGGCCGTGTCCCTAGGACATTGATGCGACTCCGATGCTGGCAAGGATGGCTTCACTAATTTGTTGTGGGCCAGCAAGATCTCCCATGTGACCACGATGGGAACCCCCATTGACGCGGCGGCCCCGTGATTCTTCTGCAACAGTTGTTGCGAGAACCAGCCGTCCCGGGCGACGTACACGCGCACGGGCCACTGCTCGGCCTCACTGCGGTTCCACGCGAACGACTCGAGTTCCACGTCGTAGGACGTGATGGGTACGAGTTTGTTTGATCCGACCAGTACCTGGCGGTTGATGACGATGGGCGCCTGGCAGCAGCCTATGCCGGAGCAGAGCATGCTGCTCTCCACAGTGGACGTCACGTCAGGCGTGAGTCCGTCGTAGCAGAAGGAGGAGCAACTGCTCATGGTGATGTTGCCGTTCCTCAGCGTCGCTCGCATGTTGCAGCCCACGAGGATGAGCTGGTTCCCGGACTGCGACAGGGCGTAGGGGCCGTCGTCGCGGAGGCCGCCGTCGAGCCTGCCGTCGGTTTTGATGTCGCCAGTTTGGAGGACAGTTAACTTGGTGGAACTGGGGTCGATGTCCTCCGAGACTTGGAGGGTGCCGTCGCCGAGGAGGAGCCGCGGCGGGTTGCTTGAGCTGTCACAGGTGAGGCTGAAGCCCGGCATGTAGCAGTAGGACGGACCCATGCCGAACGGGTACGGCACGCTTATGTTGCCGCAGCTTGTGTCACAGCCCGGCATCCCAATCACGGGCGCCGATGCAGCAGTTGCTCCGGCGGACAGTGGCAGCAGCATCAGCAGCATTGCTGCCGCCGAGAATAAGATGGTTTTGTAGTGTGCCATTAGTTGATGGTGGAACTATGGTTGTATTGTATGGCTCTCTCTTTCTCTCTCTCTCTCTCTATATATATATATATATATATATATCATCTTGGCTTTATTTATATATATATAACATAGGAATAGGAGGACGTATCCAGTGCACCGGATGCATGCATCATCAGTGACATCTGAGCCTTTGGATAAGAAACCGTGGGACGAGAGCAGGCTGGAAGATTGATTGGTGGAACAGTTGCAAGAAAGTCAGTCTGAACCCTTCTTCCAACAGAACATGCTGGAAGATTGATTGGTGGGAGGGTTCGAGCCTATCAGAAGGAGCTTCGCCACCCGCAGCGCACGTAGCTTCGCCGGAGGTAGATGGTATCACACATCCCAAAAATGCTACCCTTACGGGCAAGCTACGGACGAAACTTACGGACTCTGCCCGCTAACCAATCCTTCTCCCCCCGTGATTTCAACGGTGGGGCCCGCTGCCCCCGCTTTTCCAGTTAAACACTTCCAGCTCAGTCCGTAGATTAATTTTCGTAGGATCTGCCCGTAGTTCTAGCAAATTCCCACACATCCATGTGGACCCCTTCTTCGACTGTGTGAATAGCTCATGTGCGACGTTTTTCATGCGAATTGGAAAGGATACAACGTACTTCATAGAAATAGCTCGCGTGCGACGTTTTACATGGCAGTAATAGCCCCTATACGACCAGGTGGTTAAAACACGGGAACGATCATCAATGGGAGTGCAGTTAAGTTAAAAACGGGGGGTCAAACTGATCAGTGAATCTGGTGGTGGGTCCCACTTGGCAGTGCATCGAGGTTAACGATTCCCCGCCCGACTGAACCCTGCTGCTCCCCTGCTTCTGGTTCCTGTTCCCTTCTTCATTCTCGTCGTCGGCGGCGGCGGAGCTTTCGTTCACGGCCGCGGCGGCGTATGTGGTGAGTGTATTCGGCACCCTAGACCTGTTCCCCTCCGTCTTTAGTTAGATCTGACCAAGTGAGCCTCTGTCTTCCACGGGATTCATATTGTGGAGGTGGGGGTGGGGTGGGGGAGCGGCGGCGGCGTTGAGCTGAACGAGATGGAGCCGCGAGAGGCAACGTCGACCAAAAGGTTGGGAAAAGCGGGACTAGGCGTAAGCGAGGCGGTTGGCCTTCGCCTAGTGTCTAGGCGGTGCTTAAGCGTCCTAGGCGCAGCCTAGGTGGTAATGTGGTTTCTACTATTAGAGTGTATATGTGGTTATAAATGTGCGTTCTCTTAATTCAGGGCATATATATACGTTAACTACTAGCTACTTCCATTGGAATATGACTCGTTTGGCATATTAGTACAATATGGCATGATTTCTCTCTTGGGTAGACAATTTCTTGCTTGCCCAGCCTAGACTTTTGCTTATACCCTAGGCGAGGCGATTGGCCATCGCCCAGTGCCTAGGCATGCCTAAGCGCCTCCTAGGCACTGCCTTTTCCAACAGAGCGACCAGGTAATGATCACTCTTTCCAACCTATGTGATGTGTGCCTCGTCTGCTTCCGCTGCCTAATAGTGTCCGCCATTGATAAACAGGGGCGATGGTGCATCGACCTTTGAATTCACTGTTGAAATCTTTCCTTCTAAAGCGAAGCTAATTGATGGTAGCGTGCGAGACATAGAGAGAGATACAATTGTGAAATGGGAGGTTGAATTTGCAGAGATTGATCCACAGGAAATACAGAACATGGAAGAAAGGGCCGTGAGGAATGTTGTGGAGAAAATTGGGGGGGGGGGGCAGTTTTTGGGATCCAGAGCAAGAGGTAGCATTGTTAGGATTTGATGATTGGAAGGGTGAGTATGTGAGAATTGAGAATGGTGAAGAGATGGTTGTTGAAATCGATCGGCAAGACGGCTGGGCAAGCAAACAGACTACCTTTCATGCAGAGCTCGTTGATCTGAAATCAGATTCTAGGGTTGGATATGTGCCCTCAAAGTTGGCTTCGCAAATGATAGATGATGATTGGGCTTCACAAAGAAAGATAACGCCCATGTGTACGAGTGAAGTGACAGTAATAGAGGGGGGTGATCAAAATGCATAAGAGTGATGTCATGGTGCTGCAAGGGTTGTTTGTGTTGATTGGAATTCAGTACACTTAGAAGACACTACTGATTTGGTCATTGCATCAATCGCTGACACTGAGATGGCCAAAAAATTTGGCATTCCAGTAGATGATCAAGATAAGTAAGAGAGGGGTGAATCGAGTTTGCCTAATGATGCTAACATAGATGCTTATGAATATGTGGATGGACAGCTGATGAAAGATGCTGCAGATGATGTAGATGATGCACATGATGATGAGCTTGTAAATGTGTATGACAAAGAAAATCATGTTATTGAAGTAGGGAAATTGTTCCCAAGCATGAAGGAGTTTAGGATGTGTTTCAAGACTTATGAAGTCAAACATGAGTTTGATGCCAAGACTATGTGGACTGCTAGAAAGAAATTTTACGCGAGGTGTAGAGGTTTTGATGGAAGCGTCAAGCCTTGCAAGTGGTACATATCTGCTAGAATTCAACCTGATGGAAGTACCATTAGGGTTAATCAAATTCCACATCCACGTACTTGTATTACAAGTTCAGAGAGAGTATCAACAATGACATCACAGCTTTGGATTGCAGCAAAGATCACTCCAATTTTAGCCAACAAACCAAACACTACTGCAAAGAAACTTAAAGTAGACTTGGAAAAGCAGTACCCCATTAAGGTGAAGTATACCACAGTGTGGAAAGCAAAACAGAGGGCAATGAAAGAATTATATTGTGATTGGGCAAATACTTTTAGGATGCTTTATAACTTCAAAGTAGAGGTGGAGAAGAGATCACCTGGCAGTGTTGTGGGGATAGATACTAAGGTAACAGAGGATGGTAGAGTTCTTTTCTCAAAAGTTCATTATGGATTTAAAGCCTTGCGTCGATGGCTTCAAAGCAGGGTGCCATCCATATTTGAGCATAGACTCATCTTCTTTGACAGGCAAATGGAATGGTCAATTGGCGGCATGCAATGCTTTAGATGGACACAACTGGATGTTCCCTGTTGCTATTGGTTTGTTTTAGCCACAGACAGAGATTTCATGGACATGGTTCATGATGTAGTTGAAAAGCGTGTAAAGGGCCAGTGTCAACTTTGGCTGTACACACAGATGCGTGTAAAGGGCTAGAAAATGCAGTTTTCAGAAATTTTCCACGTTCCAATAAAATATGAAAATTCAAACACTACAGAGAAAGTTTCTGATTTTACACAGCACACATCAAACATGCAATGCAAGCATCCTAAAGGCAATTCTTGGAAATTTTTATTGAAAAACAAGATTATAAATAACAGCAAAAAAATACTAAAAAAATAAAATGATGCTCCAAGGAAAACACATATTATGTGACGAATAAAAATATAGCTCCAAGTAAGATATACTGATAGTGTTGAAGACGAAAGAGGGGATGCCTTCCGGGGCATCCCCAAGCTTAGACGCTTGAGTCTTCCTTGGATATTACCTTGTGGGTGCCTTGGGAAACCCCAAGCTTAGGTTCTTGTCACTCCTTATTCTCCTCATATCGGTGTGTCACCCAAAACTTGAAAACTTTAATCACACAAAACTTAACGGAACTTTGTGAGATGGGTTAGTATAATAAATAAAGATCATTCACTTAGGTACTGTTAAGACACGATTCATAATTGTTCCCACAGGATACCTACTATATTATATCATTCCCATAATTTATACCACTAAATATAATCTATGGAAACACTAAAACAAGCAAACTATGCATGCAAAACTGAATCTGCCAAAAACAGAACAGTCTGTGAAAATCTGTAGTATAGCCATACTTCCCTCTCTCACAATTCTGAAAAATGAGGACAACCTGCATAATTTGTATATCAAGACCGTGGAAAAATTTCAGATCATTATCACGCTCCAATAAAAAATGAGAATTCCTGCACTGGAGTCACAATTTCTGTTTTGGTTCAGCATCAATTCTACTCATCTTATGAGTCATTCCAAAGGCTTTACTTGGCACTTTATTGAAATAAAAGACACAAAACATGATTACTACAGTAGCTTAATCATGTGAACACACAAAAACATAAAGGAAAAGTGTTGGGTTGTCTCCCAACAAGTGCTTTTCTTTAAAGCCTTTTAGCTAGGCATGATGATTTCAATGATGTTCACATAAGAATAGTAATTGAAACATGCAAGAGAGCATCATGAATCTCATGACAAGCACATTTAAGTCTAACCCACTTCCTATGCATAGGGATTTTGTGAGCAAACAATTTATGGGAGCAAGAATCAACTAGCATAGGAAGGCAAAACAAGCATAACTTCACAACTTTGAACACATGGAGAGGAAACTTGATATTATTGCAATTCCTATAAGCATATGTTCCTCCCTCATAATAATTTTCAGTAGCATCATGAAGGAATTTCACAATATAACTATCACATAAAACATCCTTTTCATGATCTACAAGCATAGAAAATTTATTACTCTCCACATAAGCAATTTTCTTCGCAGTCATTGTAGTGGGAGCAAACTCAACAAAATAACTATCATGAGACACTTGATTGACATAACCACATTCAATATTAAAATCACAATGACAAGTTTCATGGTTACCATCACTCTTTATAGCATACATGCCATCATCATAATCATCATAGATAGGAGGCATGCCATCATCATAATAAATTTGCTCATCAAAACTTGGGGGACTAAAAATATCATCTTCATCAAACATAGCATCCCCAAACTTGTGGGTTTTCATATCATTAGCATCATGGATATTCAGAGATTTCATTCTAAAAATATTGTTATCATACTCATCATTCAAGGAATTCTCGTCAAGTATTTTCATAATTTCTTCCTCTACCAATTGAGCACAATTGTCTGAATCCTTATTTTCACGAAAGACATTGTAAAGACGATACAAATGATGCAACCTAAACTCCATTTTTTATAGTTTTCTTTTATAAAACCAAACTAGTGAAAAACAAGAAACTAAAAGATGTAATTGCAAGATCTAAAGATATACACTACTAGGGAAAACCTTATACATAGAATCTTATCAGTAGCGCTGGATAAAAAGAGGCGCTACTGCTAATTAGCAGTAGCGCGTTGCCACAAGAGGCGCTACTGGTATCCACATAGCAGTAGCGCGGCAGGTATAAAACACGCTACTAATATAATTGCCACACTATTGCCGACAGGCTAGGTATAGTAGTAGCGCCCTTCTGCAAACAGCGCTACTGCTAACAGAATAATAGTAGCGTGTTTTTATGGTAGGGCGCTACTGCTAAGTTTGACCGGTCGCTGCAACTAAAGATGTGATGTGCCATATTGTGGGCCCCACTTAGCAGTAGCGGTTCACGTAAACCAGCGCTACTGCTAAATGTGTATCCGTAGCGTGTTTTCCACGACCACGCTACTGCTAGGTCGTACCTTACCTTCTTCCCCTCGGCCCGCGCCCCCTCACTCCTCACTCTGTAGATCTCCCTCTACACTATCTCCCTCGCGGCGGCGCTCCCGCATCCCGGCCGTTCGCCCCACGCGGCGGCCCTCCCCGTCCCGGCCCTCCCCACGCGGCGTCCCTCCCCGTCCCGGCCCTCCCCACGCGGTGGCCCTCCCCGTCCCGGCCCTCCCCATGCGGCGGCCCTTCCCCGTCCCGTCCCTCCCGTCCCGGCCATCCACGCAGCAGTAGCTCTCCCTCCCTCGTCTCTCCCACTCTCCCCCCTTCTCCCTCCTCTCTCTGTTTTTAGACTGCTAGAAAAGCTTAATGGATGGATGGATGGATGCATTTAGATGGTTATGAATGGATGCATTTAGATGGTTAGATGGATGTATGGATGCATTTAGATGGTTAGATGGATGGATGGATGCATTTAGATGGTTATGGATGGATGCATTTAGATGGTTAGATGGTTGTATGGATGCATATCGGAATTCATCCACATGTTGTAAATTGTGTTACAAAGGTGCTTCACGTCATAACGTAAAAAATTGTTTAAACTTGCAAACTTTCGTGGATGACTGCATCTAAACCGTTGCTCCTGTGGATGTGATTTCTTCATGAGATTTGTTGGCGCAGGGAAATTTACAGGGATTCCATGTCTCCTACACGTTGTGCTATTTAATATGTCCATTGTTAAGCAAATGTCATGCCAAATTTACAGGGATTCCATGTCTCCTAGACGTTCTCGTGAAGAGGAGTTGGAGTGGTGGAGGAAGTTGCTGGCACAGGGAAAAAGGATTGACGATGCAGTGTTCGGATGGAGAGATTGTATGCGGGAGCTGAAAGAGGCGGAGAATATGTTTCGGAAGACTCAGTCTAGTCACTGGGAGTACGAAGTCAATGAGTGCAAGAGTTATGCCCAAACACAACTACAAGTTGCAGCAGACGTCATCTTCACGGAGGCCAACGCTGCAGAGCATGCTCGGATGCCACCTCAGAGTAGTCCCCACTTGGTTATGGAATGGGCACTACAACAAGTGACATCTTTGTGCCCGGCTCAAAGAGCCCGATGGGGAAGTGTTGTCGGGATACTTCCGCCAAGAATGCCCCCACCACCATCAGATTCTGCACCACCAGATTCTGCTCATTAATAGTATTGTAGTAATATTAAGCTCTAGTTTATGGTTTAATGGTTTTATCATTATTGGTCTCGATCTAGCAGTTCGGTCTGGACTTGTAAGGTTTTTGAAATCTAGTTATCTGTTTGAACTCAAATGTTGCCATCAATAATGATATATATAAACCCATCCTCTTCTGCTTACTGCTGACACTGCTGCTACATTGGGCCCACCATGGTACTGCTAATTACACTAGTGATGTCATTAGTAAACAAAAAAAGCATAAAATTAGTAGTGACGCGGGTTAGAAACCAGCGCTACTGGTAAGTAAATTATCAGTAGCGCGGGGGAGCGACGCTACTGCTACAAGTTAGCCGTGGCACCGTAGCAGTAGCGCGGTGCCCCGCGCTACTGACAGGCCCTTAACCCGCGCTACTGCTAGGCTTTTCCCTAGTAGTGATACCTTCAAGCACTCACCTCCCCGGCAACATCGCCAGAAAAGAGCTTGATGTCTACTAAACAATTTGTTCTTGTAGACCCGTGTTGGGCCTCCAAGCACAGAGTTTTGTAGGACAGTAGCATATTTCCCTCAAGTTGATGACCTAAGGTTTATCAATCCGTGGGAGTCATAGGATGAAGATGGTCTCTCTCAAACAACCCTGCAACCAAATAATAAAAAGTCTCTTGTGTCCCTAACACACTAAATACAATGGTAAATTGTATAGGTGCACTAGTTCGGCGAATAGATGGTGACACAAGTGTGGTAATGATAGTAGATATTGATTTTTGTAATAGTAACAATAAAAAACAGTAAGGTAGCAAATAACAAAAGTGAGCACAAACGGTATTGCAATGCTTCAAAACAAGGCCTAGGGTCCGTACTTTCGCTAGTGCAATCTCTCAACAATGCTAATATAATTGGATCACATAACCATCCCTCAACGTGCAACGAAGAATCACTCCAAAGTTCTAATCTAGCGGAGAACATAAGAAGAAATTGTTTGTAGGGTACTAAAATTGTTTGTACGAAACCATCTTAAAGTTATCCTTTCCGATCGATCTATCCAAGAGTTCGTACTAAAATAACACCAAGTTACCCTTTCCTATCGATCTATCTAAGAGTTCGTACTAAAATAACACCATATGATACGCATCAACCAACTCTAATGTCACCTACATACTCCAATGTCACCACAAATATCCATGAGTTAATTATACGATATGCATCAAACAATTTTAGATTCATAATACTCAATCCAACACAAAGAACCTCAAAGAGTGCCCCAAGATTTCTACCAGAGAAAGTAGGACGAAAACGTGCATCAACCCCAATGTCACCTCGGGAATCCGCGAGTTGAGTGCCAAGACATAGATCAAGTGCTCTCAAATCCATAAAAGTATTCAATCTGGTAATAACAAAATCTCAAAAGGAAAACTCAATTCATCACAACAAGATAGAGAGGGGAAAACACCATATGATCCAACTATATTAACAAAGCCCGCGATACATCAAGATCGTGCCAAATCAAGAACACGAGAGAGACAGAGAGAGAGATTAAACACATAGCTACTAGTACAAAACCTCAGCCCCGAGGGTGGACTACTCCCTCCTCATCATGAAGACCATAGGGATGATGAAGATGGCCTCCGGTGATGATTTCCCCCTCCGGCATGGTGCCGAAACGGGGTCTAAATTTATTTTTCTTGGCTACAGAGTCTTGCGGAGGTGGAAATTCTGATCTAGGGTTATTTCTGGGGGTTTCTGAATATATAGGATTTTTGGGCATCGGTTCATACAAAGATGGGCCACGAGGGGCCCACAAGACACCAGGGCGCGCCAGAGGGAGCGGGCGCGCCAGAGGGAGCGGGCACGCCCTGGTGGGTTGTGGCCACCTCGTGGCTCTTCTGGCCCTCCCACGAAGCTTCTAGTGCCTCTTTTGTTCCAAAAAAATCGTCAAAAAGTTTTTTGCATTTGGAGAACTTTTATTTCTGCACACAAAAAAAAACAGCACGGTAGTTCTGCTGAAAACAACGTCAATCCAGATTAGTTCCATGCAAATCATACCAAAACCATATAAAATTGTTGTAAATATGGCATGAATACTTCATAAATTATAGATACGTTGGAGACGTATCAGTCATCGTGTATGGGACCTAGCACCAAATGAGAAGACACAGTAGAGGTAGATGTTAAGTTGTTAGAAATCAAAATGTCCTCACATGTCCTATCAACTACCTCACTCTCTCTATGTGGTGGCTCACACACTCCCTCAAAGTAGGTGCACTCAAACTCACATATGGTGGAGTCACTCATCTCACTCAAGTGGTGGGGGTTGTGGCTCTCCTCACATGGGAATTGGGGCAGCTGATCATATATGTGGCTAGTGGTGAAGGAACTCCCACTCTCAATATGGTGGCATAAGTCTCTCAACTCATCTCCAAACACCGCCGTGGTCGAAGGGAAAATGCCATGCTCAACGATCTCATCATCGTCGCCATGGATGAAGGTTGAAGATGGCACATTATCACTCTCACCTCCAAAGATGGAAACATCATCCATGCTCGTCACCTTGTCGCTCGCCTCCAAAGCATGTTTCTTGAGTGGTTCCGTAGTTGTAGTCGTCACCGCATCGTCTTCAAAAAGAGTCATGGTAGACTCGGCACCGTCAATGCCACAAAGAGGGTTGTCGGTGAAGTCGAACTTGGGAGCGTCGTCTTGGAGCTCGTCGGGCTTGGACATCTTGGCGGTACCATCCTCATGCTCGTAGTCGTGGAGCTTGGTCGTCGCGAAGTGTGCTTGGGGTGGAGAAGCCTTGGCCTTCTTGAGTTCTTGAATCGCCTTGAGAGCACCAATGTAGAGGTCATCGAGAGACTTGTAGGTGTTGTTAAAGATAGTCTTGGCGATGTCGTTGTTCAATCCCGTCGTGAAGTGGAACTTCATCCAAATGGGATTGTCCACTCTTGCTCGTCGCAAGGCTTTCGTCATCTCCATGAATTACTCGTCGAGGGACATGGATCTTTTTATGGTGTTCTCCAATTGGCGTTGAAGATGTTCCGTGTACTTGGGAGGCACAAATGCTTGCCTCATAGTTTTCTTTGTCTTGGACCAACTCATTTCTAAGCTCTTCGAAGCTATGTGAAGCCACTTGTTGACGCGTAGTCATGGAAGTTTCTTGTGGCGCACTTCACTTGATCTTCGGAAGGGACTTGAAGTAGATTGAGATAGGTGTCCATCTTGCGCTCCCACTCGAGGTACTCTTCGGGGTCATGAGTCCCATAGAATGGAATGTCGAAGTCGTAGTAGCTCGTGGAAGTCGCGGTCTTGAGCTTAGGGGAGCTTCTCTTGAGGTGCTGGTCGGCAAAGATGCCGCATATCCAAAGGCGAAGATGCCTTGAAGTCGCTTGGCGAAGATGCCAAGGTAGGTGGTGAAGTCATCGAGCAGTGGTTGGTGTCGAGCTCATGACCTTCACACTTGTTCTTTGTTGGACACCTTGATGTTGGCGTCGTTATTTCTTCATGTCTTTGATGGCGTCGATGCCGATGAGATCTTGCTGGAGATTGGAGCTCGGAAGCATGTGCATTTGAGCATCTTCTCGAAGATAAGGAAGACCACTTGTCGGTGTTGATGATGACCTTGAGCTCTTCCATTTGAGCATCCAACTTGGCGTCGATGAAGTTCTTCATGGCATCGAACTTGTTATTGTGGTGGTAGACCGAAGTAGATGTGTCGTCCCTATCCATAGAAGCACCCGAGAATGTGTGAGAACGGGACGGAATGAACATACCAAAGTTACCTCTTTCCGCAGTTGTAGATGGATGTTAAAAGACCACAATGTATGCAAGGAAAAGAGTGCACTTGGTGAAAAACCTTGTCCAATTCTCACAACCTACACAAATGGCTTATAGTGGAGCTCGGTGGGGTAAGTGGCACAAATTCATGCAAATTGAAGTCCAAGATATTGTAAATGTGAAATAAATCCAAAGGACTCAAAATGCAAAGCAAGTGATCAAAAATATAGAGGAGGGCAATAGAGAAACACACGCGGTGGGATAATGGGGCTTGTGCAACTCTAGGGATGAGCAATACAAAATTGCCTAACGAAGATTAAGCTCGTGTTGCACAAACACAAGGAGAGACGCTAGCTTGATTGCACGTTTGGGCACGATTCACCACTTGGCACCAAACCTATTCATGCAAGCAAAACGTTTCCTATGCCATGTATCCTCATGCACAAGTATCTCTTTTCATGCTCAACTCTTTTTGCTTTTAAGCTTTTGATCTTTCTTTTTCTTTCTTAAAAGATTTTTTTGTCTATTTTTTTGATTCTTCTCTTCCTTTCCACTATTCTTATTGAGCCTCAACCAAATATATGAGACAAGTATCAAAAGATATGCACGGGAGCAAGGAATTGCACTATATGATATTTCAAATGATGCAACAATATGATATCGTATCACTATGGTGCACAAGTTTTCGCGAAGCCTGACAATACACGGATAGCTAGTCTCAATAGGTATGAAGGTATTCGCAAAGATGGTGGGGCTATCAAGGTGTAATGGCAAGGAAGGAAAAGTTTATGACGGAATGGATACCTTCATCACACTTAACCTTTCACGAAGCCGGGAGTAACCGGCCTTGCTTCCGGTTGAAGTTGGTCTCAAAGGATCGATGGTCGTCGTCGATGTCGAATGTCGGTGGTCGATGTAGATGATGGACCGATACAAGTCACCGGTGGTTGATGAAGAAGTAACCATCCCTAAGTATCTGAAACACCTTAGGAGACTCAAATCACAACTCAAGCAACCACAAATACAATGGGAACCAAAATGGGTTAGGTTGCGGAAGACTATGGTGGTGGTGCGGATGATATGGTGGAGGGCCTAGGCAAAGATGCCAAATATCTGAAAATTTGATGGAGTCAAATGATTGTGGGAGTATTTTTGTGGGATGGGGGGAAGTCAATAGCTATCCAACGAGCTAAAGAACGTCAAAATCGGACTCCGGATGGATTAGTTATGGCAAAAACGGTGAAATGGATGATGCTGAAATTTCGGGGAATGTTTCTGGTTAGGCCGGAAGTTCCGGGCCTAGGGCCGGAAGTTCCGGGCTCCGGATGTTCCGGGCGGGTACCGGAAGTTCCGGGGGTCACGGGAAAGGTCAGGGGTGACCGGTTTTTTTTGGTGTAAACTCTCTGTTTAGCCCGGAAGTTCTGGGGTCCGGAAGTTCCGGGGGTCGTGGAAATACTTCCTTCACAAACCCTAATTTTCGGATCTAAGAACGGGGGCGGAAAAACTCGATTTGCAGGGCGAAATTGAAGGGGTAAAAGGTGAAATTGGGGCTAGGGAACGCCAAGGGAGGTAGACCCACTTGCCAAATACTAGATCCACAGAAAGAAATCAACAAAAACTCACAAGAAACATCAAAATGCAAGAATTTTTTTGGGGGCTATTTTTGTGGAAAATTTTCGAAATTGGGAAGAAAAAAATCCGAACTAATGGCTAGAACATGGGGGGTAGGGCTCCAAATTCATGGCAACATGGCTCGTGATACCAAGATGATACGGGACAAATCCGATGGTGGCCCGATCTTCACGAATTGGAGGTGGATTCGAGGAAAAACACGAAGGGGTAAGTGAGGGGCAAAATAGGTACACGGGCTGCGGCCTAAGTCTCTGCGCGCAGACAGGGCCAGAAGTTCCGGGCTCTGGAGGTTCCAGGCAAGGTCCGGGATGGTTCCGGGCTACCCAGAGAGTTGGCACACTCTCGGCTGTGCTGGGCGCCGGAGGCCGGAAGTTCTGGGCTGGTGGCCGGAAGTTCCGGGCTTTCCTGAAGCTTCTCCTCGCTTCTTCTTCCTTCGCTTCCAAGCTTCCCTCGCGGATGGTGTAGTCGTTCCTCGACACGTGCTCCTCCTCGTCATCCGTGAAGCTCCGACAATAATTACGTATGCACACGAGAGGAGTGTCAAATAGTATACCATCCTCGAAGGGGTCAAGTGAACACGTGTAAAGGAGATGATTCACCCTTATGTATATGAAGTAGATGTCGCACGTGTCACTTGCCATACGGGCTTTTGTCATGGTGATGTCCGTAGAATGCTCCGCATCAGATGGGCTGGCTTTGCTGTGGGGCAAAAGTCCATGCTGGAGCAGGGCTAGTTTTGCTGCGCACTGGAGGTACAGATTCTTTCTCACCCAAAGCAGAAAAGTGCACAAATTAACTATACACATGTATGCTCACTGGTACTCCCTCCCTTCCTAAATATAAGTCTTTTTAGAGATTTCACTACACACTACATACGGAGCAAAATTAATGAATCTATATTCTAAAGTGTGTCTATATACATCCGTATGTAGTCCATAGTGAAATCTCTCAAAAGACATATATTTAGGAACGGAGGGAGTACATGCATGCATGCGTGCTCCCTGCCACATTGCCACCCATCGGCTCAACTACACATGCATGCGTGCTCCATGCAAGAGTTTGAAAAAGCAAATAGTACTAGCATTGTCACCCATCGGCTGAATTATATAGAGCAAAGGATGCATGCATGTTGCACAGCCTACCGCCATGCTCTTTGGTAATAGGGTTGCACAGCCTATCGTCAGAGACTCTGACGGTAGAGTAGGATATTTTTCATGTCAAACAGTCTTGACGGCGCAGTCAAGTCTTACCGCCAGGGACCCCGGAGGTAGACAGTTATACCCTATCGCCATCGGCCTTGGCGGTAGAAAAATGATCAGATCTAAAAAGTATCAAACTGGGATTAAATTTGACTAAACTTTCATAGAAGGGTTAAAACACGAAATTTTGCCGACATGGGCTTGCCGTGCAGTGCAGGTGGATCACCAACGTAAAGAAAAAGAAAGAAGCACAAACAATCAGACCGATTAAAATAATTGAATTTGACGGCGTGCGCGTGACCGGCCGAAATTCTGGACCGGCCGTGCCGGCGCCTATCAGTGGCCAAAAGTATTCAGACCCTGTGATCCGAATATTTTTGGACAATTTGGTGAAGTTGAACCATATTGGAGTTGCGCTTAGTTCTTTGCTGCTGCTAGCAGCACGTACCGGGGCCTTGGTGTACCGGAGACCTCGAGATTCGCCTCGTGTCTCTTCAAAGATTAGCTCTATGCTACTGGGGTCCTTGGAGCTGGCATGGCATGCATGCAGTGGTGCAGCGTTTGCTTCTCTTTCTGCGTGTGCTATGGACCGTATCTAGCTAGTAATCGATATAGTAGGAGCGTGTTCCTCTTGGATGTGCGGTCTGCAGCACGTAAGTTCAGTGGTCAGCCCGAACTAGAGCCCCTTCTGCTCTGGTCGATAGTGCATGCATGTGGAAGCCAGCTACTAGCAGATGCATGCTTTGGTATGACCGCGAGGAAGATAAATACTCGGTTGTCTGCATTATCCAACGTGTAGCTTTATTCACGAGGGTAGGTGCTCCATCCTTGTATCGGTCCTACCGGACCGAGACCTTGACCCTGAGATTCGCCGTTTCCGTTCACAAGCTGGATGCATGGAATTGCATGTTCGGACCAATCACACGCCTCACATAGACATCGATCGTACATGTACTGCTAGATTTTCGTTTGGAAGCTAGTAGAGGCCATTGTGCTGCATGCTGGTTTCGTCTGCCGTCGGCGACGCCAGTGTATCATTGCCGCCGCATCCACCGACGAATTGAGGACGTGGTTTCACATTATCGATCCTCAGCGGTCTTCTCCCGGTCGTCGTGCCAGCGCGCGGTGAATCATTGATCGTACGCCGGCCGGTCGTAGTGCCAGCGGTGAATCATTGATCGTACGCCAGCCGGTCGTAGTGCCAGCGGTGAATCAGTGATCCTCAGGGGTTTTACATTAATGTACTTTTTGAGCCGGTTCTGATTCTTTTCTTTCGTTTGCGTGAACTTTAATTAACTAGTTTTCGCTTTGCTTCTACTTTAAAATTCCTTGTGGTTGCTGTCCAGAAACGGTACACTTGAGCCTGACACTCTGATCATTCTTCGTACACTCTTGAAATCCTCCTCCGTACACGACATACCACTTCTTTGTCATCAATCTATATCCCTAACACAGATGCCTCATAATCACCTGAATTCATCGATAACATGCAACATAATATGCTTAAGCAACATATAGTAAATGTAATTAACGAAGTTCATCGTGCCCAAACTAACTAGAGCGCTACGCAAGTTTAGGAAGACCGTTTACATCACAAAGTTTCATCATACAGAAATTAAAAGTTTCATCCTACACAAAGTAATAATTAAATGGGCATCGTCATCGTCAATCACTGCTTCTTAGATGTCTCCTTCGGCATATATGGGAGGATGCACCCTAGCTTTGTGAAAGGCGTCATGTCCTCAGGCTGTAGATGTATGCGAGTGTTGACGTCTGCCCGCGTTTGTGGGTTGCCATAGAACATCCCATCCACTGGGATGACATCTTTGATGATGATCGTCGCAAGCAACTATTGGATGCGATAGAAGTCAACTCCGAGTTTTTCAACCGGTTCGGATGCTAAGGTTGTGGCCCATTCGTGGACATAGATATTGGCTATGGATGTCATGCAAAGTTTTTGTTGATCCCTTCTGAACTCCAGCATGTGATGGATGACGTAGAATTCACCCCTCGTACTTGTTGCCAGTTGCTGGACACAGCAGAAATCAGTTTTATGGGTGAAATATGGCACGTCCGTCCTTTGTTGTTTGTGCCAGATGTAGCCACCCCTAAGGCTGATCCGAAGAGAGCTTTATCCAGAACACTGTTGATGTTGGTGTAGTCTTTCTTCTCCGTGCTTTTGGACGAGTCGATATAGAACATGCCGCTCGCTGTGTAAAATAAATTAACCTCTAATTAGCCTCCATACGTAGGTGTAAAGGAATGAATGATATGTATGAAAGGATGTGCTATAGTGGCTAGCGAATGATTTACAAGGGATGATAAGGCAGGAGAATCACTTATTCGCCAGGATAAAGTCTTCAATGTACTTTATCGCAACAACACGTTTTGATTTACCTGTTGGGGAACGCGCTACTTGTACACTGCGTTGGGTTTTTTCCCGAAGAGGAGAGGAGATGCAACACAGTAGAGATAAGTATTTCCCTCAGTGATAACCAGGTTATCGAACCAATAGGAGAATCACACAAACTCTCGTTGTCAGCACGTACACACACATAATCAACCACTTGCATCCAATGCGGGCAAGAAGGTTGTCAAGCCCCTTGAACTCGTTACTTGCAAGGATTAAATAAAAGGCAGCAATATTTTTAGGGTTTCAGTAATAATATTTATGTAGACATGGGGGCCATAGTTTTTGTTAGAGGCTTCTCTCCCGAATATAGCATACGGTGGGTACACAAATTACTGTTGGGCAATTGATAGAATAACACGTACTTATGACATTTTTTCAATTCAGTGATCATGTTTATAGGCATCACGTCCATAAGCAAGTAGACCGACTCCTGTCTGCATCTATTACTATTACTTCACTCGTCGACCGCTATCGAGCATGCATCTAGAGTATTAACTATGAAACAGAGTAATGCTTGGAGCAAGATGACATGATGTAGACAAAGTAAACTCAAATAATATGAATAAACTCCATCGTTTTATCCTTATTGACAGCAATGCCATACGTGTCATGTCTCGTTGTGCCACTGGGATTAAACCCATCACAACGCACCACTCCCATTGAAGGTAAGTAAATCTAGTTGGCCAAATCAAGCCGATAGATCGGAGAGAAATACCCCGCAAAAAAAGATCGGAGATGTCTCGTTGTGCCACTGGGATTAAACCCATCACAACGCACCACTCCCATTGAAGGTAAGTAAATCTAGTTGGCCAAATCAAGCCGATAGATCGGAAAGAAATACCCCGCAAAAAAAGATCGGAGAGAAATATGAAACTATAACAATCATGCATAAAAGAATTCAGAGATGACTCAATTAATGAATAATTCAGAGATGACTCAATTAATATTCATGAATAATCTGATCATAAACCCACAATTCATCGGATCTCAACAAACACACTGCAAAAAATATTACATCGAATAGATCACCGCGGGAATCGCGGTGAACTTTGTATTGAAGATCAAAGAGAGAGAGAGAGAAAGTCATCTAGGTACTAGCTATGGACCCGTAGGTCTATGGCGAACTAATCACAACATCATGGGAGCAGCAAGGTTGATGTAGAGGCCCTCTGTGATCGATCCCTCCTCCGGCAGGGCACCGGAACAGGGCTCCAGATGGGCTCACGATGACGGAAAAAATGTTTCGGGTGGCTCTCGATTAGTTTCTCGATTTTAGAGAATTTATAGAGGCGGAGTTAGGACAAACGGAGCCACGATGTGGTCTTCGCTGTTGTCGCCTCGTCCCCGATGCAATCTGCATCGCCTGCACCCACTTGAGCCGGGTTGACTGCACGCCGTCAATGTGAATTTGCACCGATTTTCACCGCATGGATATAGAAGGTCGTGGAGATCTAGGAATTTATATTTGTGGCTAAGAAAGAAAAAATCGATCTAATAAAAGTTTCAAAATTTTGATCTAATCTAAGGAATCGATCTATGCTACAGGAACCGATCTAATCTTTTATTGATCGGGTGCCGCTGGGGCTGCGCGCTGCGGAAGTGGTGGAAGGTCCTAGGATCGGCGTCATGAGACTAACCGCTCTAATACCATGTATAAACTATAGGATGGTTGGATATTTTTGTTTAGTTGTTGTATTGATCTGACACTCATATGGGGTATATATAGAATACATTAGGGGGTAGAAACTTGGAGTACAAGACAAGTTATACATGGTTTAAACCTATTCAATCTCTACTCCTTATCTCTATCTTTAAACCCATATTATATTCTAACACAAATGAATTACAAATTCCAGTTAGGCAAGCATTGGTACTACTCTAGTTCTTTAATTATTTTCGGAAGAAAAATATAAGTGCTTAGACCTTATATAAATTGTTGCTTCACTTGCAACCACAGTATCAATCTGCATTAATTTTCCCTTTGTTTCTTTTCCAACTAACATCCACTGCTTGCACTTGCAAACTTGCAATACAAAGAAAAAAAGAAAGAAAGAATGGAAACGACAGTTACATGAACTTATCATAGCAAGTCTCCACTTGTCCATTGCCCCATCTGATCAATGTGGTTTTGTTTTGCCCTTCCTTCACAGCCACAGGAAGAACAACAGGGCCGGCGAGGCGGCGACAATGGAGCCCACGAATCTTCACGCTAGGCCCTCGGTCACCGATTTCCCGAGAACCAGTGTTGCCCTGCCCTGCCCCGCCCTGCCGCGGTCTGAGTCTGGCGAAAACACGCGGCCATCAATCAGAACCACTGCTAAAGCCAGCGTAAGACATGCTCGCCGCGCCGCATACAGTGGGACCCCCAGCAAGCTGCCCAACCTGCACATGAAGCATTTTCTTATTGCTGAGTTTCGACAGATTGTTTCCAACTACATGACCAGAAATCAGTTTGATGCACATAATGAAACCAGACCCTGAAGGGTAAGGAATGTAATATCAGTCGATCCATCGGGAACAGAAGCCTACCTGTAAGCCCTCCCTTATTCGCCAGCAAGAACTGACTTGTGGGCTGATGAGGGGTAACAAAGAAAGCTTCTCATCCACCTACTCGCCTTCTGCATCGACCCGACTACGCACAGAAAGCAGTAGCGTCAGAGCCGAAGCTCTGTTACAGGAAAACATCTTAGCGCAGTAATTGAACAACGACGTGAAGAATTCAACTACTAACCAAATGAAACCATATACTTAATTCGTACTTACGAGCAACATTGCTCATTAACTTCTCTCAAAGCAGTACCTGAAATATCATAACAACACAGATATTACAGAATTAGCAAGCCTGTGTACGTACATGCATGATTGGTTGCCGAGTGACAGGCGCGCAACTAAGTAGCAATGGAATAAAGCACATACTGACCACTAGGGCTTCACCTGATCATCTATAGCCTGAGCGAATTATGGCCCTATCCAGAGGTTTTCACGTGACACATGACGGCCTACCATAAGTGACTTATTAACCACGGCGTGCTTGCATGGGCAACTAGAAACATGCTTGGATTCTGAGAGGCTAGAAGAATGAGCGAGTCGAAGAACTGCAGTGCAGAGTAGATAAAAACAAGAGGGTTATTCAGGTCGAACGGCAGTAATTTTGATGAAATGAACAAAACCGAGAATAAATCCTCTGACGCTTCATAGAAAGCAGGGGACATTAGTTTGTTGCACATTCTAAAACCAAACCATGAATGATAGAATGACCAAGGGATGAGATTTCATAAATTCATAATTAAAAACAGAGACCTACCTGTAAGCCTTTCTTCGCCACGAATTGCTTTAAATCGGCAAATTTCAGATCACCAACAGAGAATATTCATCCACCCTGCATAATGGCGAACTCAAAGCAAGTAAATGAGCAACAAAGTGAAGAATTCCGAAAATAACCAAATGAAACCATATGGCAAACACTACGGTCAGTGGCTGAAGACAGAGACCAGGTTACTGGCCAAGATTTTGGAATGGATGGCTCAGGGTTGATGAGCAAACTCAACTGGTTTAACATTAGTTGGTCTTATGGCTGGTAGCTAGTTGGGAAATGGAATGTATTGGCTGCCAGGTTGGAGAGCAACAGCGCAATGTTTTTTTTTTCATTTTAACAGAAAATGACGTTCTACCATTTTCTTTTTGTTTGTTAATTTTGGAGATTGCAGGGCTCTGGGTACTTTAGGAGCTAAGCTATCCCCATTAGATTGCTGATTTACTTATCTGAAATTTATATCATGGCAATGGTTGGTTGCAGAGTTACATTAGCCTCCTAGCTTAAATAAATGATGGCAGCTAAGAAAGTTCTTGTTGCTGCTTAATAGTGAGCATCATGATGGTGCAATGACTTAGTAATTGGCACATATTACTATATTCAGAGCGTCATGATGGTGGGTGCAGTGATTTCAGATGTAACACACCAGTATCTAAGGATGACCTTGCTTTCATGATCTCCAAAGTAGTGCTCTGCTATGAAAGAGTTTGTTAATTAACAAACTAACCTTGTAAACACATAAGTCTGATGTCACATCAATCATTTCTTCTATCTGAGGAGCATCAAAATGCAAGTCAGAGTCTTTGCACAATGCATTTAAAAAATGTCTGTAGCTTCTGATGATCCATGCACCAAAACCTGGGAAAAATGAGAAAAGATTCAGGAGGTGCTAGAGATTTCTAAGTACATAGCAAGTATTGACCACAAGCACTGAAACTGCAGGTACCGGATATCACATGTGGTAAATCAAAACAAGAATCATCAGAGCAATCATCTACTCAAAGGCTATAATAAGTCTATGGTGCCAGAAGAAAAATGGGTTGACATGTGGGCATCAGGAAGAAGCAAGGTAAATACCATGGATTAATTTTACAAAGACTAAAATGCTCTTTTATACACGTACCATATTTATGTACATAGGAAGATGTCACTTAAGGCTATGATATGAGAACTGTGTGTGGTTCCGTGACTGCAGAAAGTTCTACAAGGCTAGAATAATTTACAACTCTGACGCAAAAGCCCTGCATGATAGATCGAAACAAACATTGTTCATAACTTTAAATAATCTTGTAAGAAGGAAAACCAAACCCAACAAAATGATTTTGTCAGCTCATGGGATGAGAACGCATATATACTGACCAATTTTATGTACAGGATGGAAGATGCAAATTGAGACCTTGATGCTTGCATTGGCAACTTGGAAACGTGTTCGGATTATAAGTGGGTGGAAGAATATACTGTTGGATAATGAGCAACTACATTCACAGGAGGGCCAAAGGCCAATACATATACATGTGAGGTAAAGTGCAAGAAACCCCTTATACAATGGGGATAAACCGAAAAGGGACTATACACATCTAACACCCCCCCTCAAACTCATGGCGGATCAACCACACTGAGTTTGGAGAGAAAGAACCCGTGCTGCGCTCGAGTCTGTGACTTCGTGAAGAAGTCCACCAACTGTGACTCAGAAGGCACATAATGAAGAGCAAGAACTTGATCTTGCACAGTCACACGAACAAAGGAGGCATCCACACCGATGTGCTTGGTGAGCTAATTCTTCACCGGGTCACGCGCAATGCTGATAGCACCTGTACTATCTGACAGGAGTGGAGTCGGTGCATCAATAGAAACACCAAAATCCTCGAGTAACCATCGTAACCAGATCACGTCAGCCGTCAACATAGCCATCGCTCGCAACTCAGCCTCCGTACTCGAGCGAGAAACATCTGTCTGTTTCTTCGTCTTCCAGGCAATGAGAGAGCCTCCAAGAAAGACACAGTAAGCAGACAGCGAGCGGCGATCAGTAGGATCACTAGCCCACGTAGCATCAGAGTAGGCCTGGAGCTGGAGAGAGATGGAGCGGGGAAAGAAAAGACGGTGTGAAATCGTGCCACGAAGATGGCGTAGAACACGTAGGAGGTGACCATAGTGGACAGAGGTGGGAGCTGAAACGAACTGACTGAGAATGTGAACAGGATAGGATATATCAGGACGAGTAGCTGCGAGATAGACAAGGCTCCCAACGAGGTGGCGATACCGTGTGGGATCAGTCAGAGGATCACCATCAGTAGCACGAAGCTGAACGTTGAGCTCCATAGGAGTCACAACGGTGCGATCATCGCCAAGAGCGGCCCGGGAAAGAAGGTCCTGAATATACTTTTCCTGAGAGATGAAGAAGCCTTCAGAGATCGAAGAAATCTCAATCCCAAGAAAGTAGCGAAGGGGACCAAGATCAGACATGAGGAACCGTTCCCGGAGGCGGGCCTTAACAAAGGCAATATACTCAGAATCGTCGCCAGTAATGATCATGTCATCCACATATAGAAGGAGAAGCGTCCGACCACGAGGAGAGGTGTGGCCAAACAATGCTAGATCATGATCACTAGGCAAGAAGCCAGCGGCAGTCACCACAGAGGCGAACCGCGAGAACCATGCGCGAGGGGCTTGTTTAAGGCCATAGAGGGAGCGCCGAAGGCGGCAAACCATACCATCAGGAATATAGTACCCCGGAGGGGGCTGCATATAGACCTCCTCACGCAACTCACCGTTGAGAAATGCGTTCTGAACGTCAAGCTGAGACACAGACCAATGACGAACAGAAGCCACAGCAAGGAGAGTGTGGACAGTGGTCATGTGGGCCACAGGAGCAAAAGTCTCGTCATAATCGCGCCCCTATTCCTGCTGGAAGCCACGAGCCACAAGACGAGCTTTGTAACGCTCAAGAGAACCATCTGAGCGAGTCTTGATCTTATAGACCCACTTGCACGTGATGGGACGAACACCAGAAGGAGAAACCAGATCCCACGTGCCATTGTGCTCAAGTGCCGCAAGCTCCTCGGCCATCGCAAGCTGCCATTCAGGCTGAGTCATGGCAGCCCGATAGGTGGTGGGCTCAGCTATGGCAGAAAGACCATACCGGTCAGGAGAATAGCGATCAGGTGGGGGACAAGGCCTAACACGGAGGTTATGGACCGGTGTAGGCGTGAGAGGAGATGCACCGGAAGTAGAGGGCACAACAGTAGGATCATCCACAGCATGAGGACGACGAGTGTAGTGGAGAGGAAAAGGGGAGTGAGTCGAAAGACTGGAGAGGAGGGTGGAGAGGGAGATGACGAGGGAGAGGAGGAGGGAGGAGATGGTGGTACCGGTGGTGTAGAAGGTGGAGGGAGACTCACCAGGGGAGAGGGAAGAACAGGAGGCACAGAGGGAGATGTGTCGGGAAGAAGAAGGAAAGAAATATCTTCCACAGAAAAGCTCGAGGAGAAGGGACGCGGATAGTAAGAACAGGACTCATCAAAAGTCACATCATGCGAAATGCGCAGCCGGTGACCAACAGGATCCCAACAGCGATAGCCCTTGTGCTCATCACTGTAGCCAAGGAAAACACACTCAACTGACTGAGCAGTCAACTTGGTTTGTTCTCGCGGAGCAGGAAGAACATAGCACACGCAGCCAAACATACGAAGATCGGAGTAGTCAGGAGAGCGACCAGAGAGACGCTCCATAGGAATACCACCCTTCAAGGCAGCCGAGGGCTGAATGTTGATGAGGTGGGTGGATGCGGAGACGGCCTCAACCCAAAAATGGGGTGGAAGGGAGGCGGCAATCATCATTGCCCGAGCTGTCTCAAGTAAATGGCGATGTTTGCGTTCTGCAACGCCATTCTGAGCATGGGCACCGGGGCAAGAGAATTGGGCAAGAGTACCCTGTTCCGCAAGAAAACCACGCAACATGTGAGAGATATACTCTCCAGCTGAGTCAGCACGAAAGATACGGACAGGCGTGGAAAATTGAGTGAGAACCATGGCAGCAAATCGCTTGTATATGGGAAGAACCTCGCTGGGAGATTTCATACAGTAAAGCCAAGTGTAGCGAGAGAAATCATCAATAAATAGAACATAGTAGCAATGACCCCCTTTCGAGTCGAAAGGAGCAGGACCCCATATATCAGAACGAACTAAGTCAAAAGGATGCTGAGAGACAGACTCACTGGTAGGATAAGGTAACTGAGTCTGTTTGCCAAGCCTACAACCATCACAATGCAACGAAACATCACCAGCGACAGATCCTAAGATGCCTTGGTGTACTAATGAGGACAAGCGAGAGCCACAGATGTGACCAATTCGATGATGCCACTGCTGGAAGGACGCAAAAGAGGAGGCAGCAAGAGCATGTGAGCTGGCGTATGTCGTGGCAGCGGAAGGAACACGAAGCCAGTCAACCTCCCAAAGGCCCTTAGACTCACGGCACCGAGGGCCAGCGCCAACCAGAGCCTGAGTGTGACGATCCTGAACAGAACAAGAGTCGGCATCAAGAATGACACGACAACCAGAATCAGTAAGTTGGGCAGCGGAAAAGAGATTCATGATAAGACGAGGAACATGAGAAACACTGGGAACCGAAAAGGACAGAGTAGAAAGGATGCCACGACTAGCAACAGGAAGAGGGGTGCCATCGGCAGTGAGAACATTAAGAGGAAAATCAAGAGGTCGAAGAGAAGATAAAGCAGAAGAATCAGAAGACATACGAAAAGAAGCTCCAGAATCCAGAACCCACGAGGATGTACCTGACTGAGTAGGCTCCGGCGGGGGCGGAGTGGTGGTGGCAATCATAGCGGCAACAAAACCCGTCGAAGAAGAACCAGAGGAAGCCAACATGCGCTTGAGCCGCACAATATCCTGGTCAGTGAGTGACGCAGTCGAGGAAGACGCACGAGTCCCACTAGAAGAAGAGCGCTTCAGGTCTTTTTGCTTCTTGTGACAATCAGACTCTGGGTGACCTGGCCTGTTGCAGTAGTGACAGAAGGTGTGCGAGCGAGACCTACCCTCACCTGAAGAAGGAGGGCGACTCGCCCCCCTGGAGGTGTGGGCAGGAGCGGTGGAGTGGTGAGGCGAGCAGGCGACACAGGAGCTCGGGCAGCAAGAACAGTGGGAACCACAAGCAGACCAGCAGACCGGAGGCGTGTCTCCTCAGCATGAAGCTCTGCAAGCACCTCCGAAATAGGAACACGACCACGTGCAAGCAGGTGAGTACGCCGAGGCTCAAACTCTGGACGAAGGCGAGATAAGAACTCATGGAGGCGATGAAACTCCAAGTCTGACTGCACAGTCTGGCAACAACGGCAAGTACCACAAACAACTGTCCTGAGAGAGTCAAGCTGGCGCCAGATGGCAGAGCTCTGTGAGTAGAACTCATCAATATAAGAGTCACCCTGCTGAAGAGCGTGCTCCTGACGCACCACAGATAAGTAGAGAGCATCACCAGATGGCTGATATCGCTGACAAAGATAGGCCCACATCGCAGCAACAGTACCGAGACCCATGAACTCAGACGCAAATTGAGGTAAGACACTCGCAGTGAGAACAGCAGCCGCTTGAGCATCATCGTTGCACCATTGAGTGTAAGCAGACAAATCATCCCGGTAAACAGAAAGAACATCTAAGTAAGCGGAAACCTGCTGATCATAAGCATCAACCGCAGCATCATCAAGGGCCTTGGCTGTATCCCGATCATCCTGAGAAGCATCAGCAGCAAGAACAGGCGGGACCGGCGGGGTAGGAGCCACAGGAGCAACAGGGCAAGGCGGACAGGGGACCTCGCCAGAGAGAACGCCCAACAGGAGAAGACCACGCATGTGGATGCGCATGAAACCCACAAACTCAGCATAGTTGGTGCCATCGAAGTCAACCTCTCGATCTAGATCGAGCAGAACGCGCTCGAGCAGGGCGCTGCAGCCGAAGGAGAGGGCGAGCAGCTACCACCAGCGGCCGGCAGGGGGCGGCAGCGGCCGAGCCGGGCCAGGCAGGGGGCGGCGGCGGCCGGGCGGCGGCCGGCCCTGAGCGCAGGAGGCAGTGGCGGGCCCTGGGCGCGGGAGGGCGGCGGGGGACGAGGCCGGGCCGAGGCGGAGCCAGCCGGACCTGGACGAGGCCGGGCGAGGGCGAGGCCGGGCCGAGGCGGAGCCGGCCGGGCGAGGGCGAGGCCGGGCCGGGGCGGAGCCGGCCGGACGAGGGCGAGGCCGGGCCGGGGCGGAGCCGTCCGGGCGAGGGCGAGGTGCAGGCGCGGGCAGGTCGAGCTGCAGCCGGCCGGGTCGAGCCGAGCTGCAGGCAGACGAGGCAGCAGGCGTGGCAGGAGAAGAGCGGGAGGCGGAGGAGCAAGGCAGCGGAGCAAGGCAGCGGCCGGACGGCCACGAGGCGCATCGGACGAATCCGGGCAGAAACTAGTAGCGGCGGCGGCGGCTGAAATGGAGAACGCACGGAGTTGCAGCGTGCAGGAGAGAAGCTAACCTAGCATCTGATACCATGTTGGATAATGACCAACTACATTCATAGGAGGGCCAAAGGCCAATACATATACATGTGAGGTAAAGTGCAAGAAACCCCTTATACAATGGGGATAAACCGAAAAGGGACTATACACATCTAACATATACAAGTTGAAGAACTGACGTGTATAGTAGATTGAAACAAGAGGGTTATTCCAGTGAAATGGCAGTACATTCGATGAACTGAACAAAACAGAGAATGACTTCGGTGATTCAGAGGTTATGGTACAGTAGGAGTAAAGTTACATTTACATGTACATACCTGATTTATGTTCAGATATTACCACACATGAACCTTGGGTGCTAGATGTGTATGGATGGGTAGAATTCTAGAATGCTGAAAGAATGAACAACTACAAACCAAAGAGCCCTGCATTGTAGCTCAGATTTCAGATTATGCGGTCATAAGGTAAACCAAGCCAGAAGAAAAATGAGTTGACATGTGGGTATTAGGAAGAAGCAAGGTAAATACCCTTGATTAATTTTACAAACAATAAAATGCTCTTACATATACGTACCATAGTTGTGTACAAAAGAAGATGCCACTCGATCAATGATACGAGAACCGTGCGTGGTTACGTGAATGCAGAGAATTCTACAAGGCTAGAAGAATTTACAACTCCGAGGCAAAGCCCTGCACCATAGATCGAAACAAACATTGTTCAGAACTTTAAATAATCTGGCACAAGGCAAACCAAACCCAACAAAATGATTTGGGATGATAATGCATATACAGCTTGGAAACCAAACTAGTTTTATGTACAGGATGGAAGATTAAAACTGAGACCTGCTTTGCATGAGCAACTTGGAAACGTGCTTGGATTCAATGAATTGCAGAGTAGATTAAAACAAAAGGGCTATTCAAGTCAAATGGCAGTAATTTTGATGAACTGGACAAAACAGAGAATGACTTTGATGCTTCGGTGGTTATAGTACAGCAGGAGTAAAGTTACATCTACATGTATTTACCCGATTTATGTATAGAAAGATACCACAGAAGAACCTTGTGTGCCAGATACGCATGGATGGATATAATGCTACAAGGCTAAAAGAATGTACAACTCCAAGACAGAGAGCCCTGCATTGTAGCTCAGACTTTAGATTATGCAGCCATGACGTAAACCAAGCCAAAAATAATAATGAGTTGACATGTGGTATTAGGAAGAAGCAAGGAGAATACCATGGATTAATTTTACAAAGAGTAAAATGCTCTTATATATTCTATGTACAGATGGGGGATGCAAACTAAGACCTTGATGCTTGCATTGGCAACTTGGAAACATACGTGCTTGGATTCCAAGAGGTGAGAAGAATGTACAAGTCAAAGAAGTGCCCTACAGAGTAGGAAAAAAACAAGTGGGTGGCGGCTCAATACAAACGATCTAACAACAAAAAGGTTTGTCATCAGCGCTGCAAGATTCATGTAGCAATGCGTCACCGGTCAACATTTTTATAAAACAAAAAACGAATTTCTCCGCTCAGAACGTAACATCCCGAGAGCAGAGGCTAGAGGTAATTTATTGATGATTAACACAGCTTAGGATTTTCCAGGGGAAACATTCACCATCTAATTAATCAAACCAAAGTGATAACAAAGGAAGTAATGCATTTGCACCCTCTTACAGGAAACACACAGGAGCTACAAAGCACATACACAATAAGTATGATATGGCGAACTTGGGCTGCAGTTCCGGCACACAAATTCATAAATGGAGAACTCACCCCTTGGCACTCTGTGATACGGATGTATGCATTGCATACTCGTGACCACATTCATACAAATGAACATGTGTCCATGCACCAAGACTCGCCTAAACAAACGGTTCGTTCAGCTAGTAAATTTTCCAAACAGTCCAAAGGTGTCAACCACTGCAGCAAACATAGCCCTGAGACGCGCCAAGCCAGGAGCATGTACACCCAGCGGTCCAACTCATTTTACTCGGGCGGGCACCAAGCATCCTCCGAGCAGGCAATTGACCGAGCAGGCTGCCTGTGGTCGCGGGCACCCCACCCTAGAGAATCTCCACCGGCGGCTCAACCTAGACGACACAATTCGTCGAGCAGGTGGCGTGCGTCCGACGAGGCAACCACACGCACGCACGCGCGCACAGTGGCACCGAGGCAACTGGGTCGACGAGAAAGCAAGCAAGCAAGCTCGCGGGGGTGATGGGATGGTTGATGGAGCAGGGAGGGGAGGAGCAAGCGGGGGTAGGTACGTACCTGGCGATGGCGAGGGGCTGGAGGAGGGCGGGGTCGCACGCAGTGGTCTGTCGGTCCAGCCGCAGTCGAGGAAGAAGCGGAAGGCGTCGACGGCGAGCAGGTAGCAGAGGGGCCCCTCCCTGCTCAGCGGCGTCACCTGCATCCCTTCACCGGGAAGCGGCGGCGAGTGGTTCGGGTGGGTTGGATTGAAGAGCGAAGCTGCGAACGAGAGGAGGCCCAGGCGTGAGTGAAACTGAAACTTCAGCCCATGAGTGACTACCATGTTGTTTCCTTCCTTGCTGTTTCCTATCCACTTTTTTTTTCGAAAAGGGGGGACTCCCCGGCCTCTGCATCAGAACGATGCATACGGCCATCTTATTAAACAAGAAGAAAGGTTCCAACAAGGTCTTAAAGTCTCCAAAAGAAAATAATAAAAAGAGCTCACACAGAGCTAGGTAAAATGACTAGAAGACAAACTAGCCAAATAAAGGACACCAGAACCGGCTGGCAAAAGATAGATAGGTAAACTAATTGCCTATCCTATTACATGACCGCCATCCAAACCGGTTGAAGATATCCCGAGCTACCATCTCCCAGCGGATAGAAGCAGTAACCAAACGCTCCCTGGCCTCCGTCGGAGTGAGTAGCGACCACGAACGGATCAACGCCGTGGCTCGGAAAATAACCGGCAAAAAATGAATACGTGTTGTCTTGTTAAAAACCAAATCATTTCTGCAATTCCAGATTGCCCACAACAAGGCACAGACTCCTACGCGAATATGTCTCGCTAAATCGGGCTCTATCCCGTTAAGCCACGTTCCAAATAACGTGTTGACAGAACTCGGTGGAGTAATATTAAAAGCAATATGGACCGTCCGCCATAAAACTTTGGCTAGCGGGCAATCAAGAAAGAGGTGTTTGATCGTCTCATCCCGATCACAGAAACTACACCTAGTAGGTCCTGTCCAATTACGCTTTGTCAAGTTGTCCTTGGTTAAAATAACTTGTTTATGGACAAACCACATAAACACCTTGATTCTCAAGGGAACTTTGACAGCCCAAACATGTTTTGAACTAGGAATCGAGCTTGAATTGATAACATCAACATACATTGATTTGACTGTAAATGCTCCAGACCTAGTGAGCTTCCAGCGTAATTCATCGGGTTGTTGAGAGAGCTGAACTTCCATCAGTCTACTCACTAGAAGGAGCCATTCTTCCCAACGACTCCCCACTAGCGGCCTTCTGAACTGAATATTAAGGGGGATAGATTGAAATACCGTTGCAACAAAAACCTCACGTCGTTGAACAATACGATACAAGGACGGGTATTGAATGGCTAAGGGTGTCTCTCCGAGCCAAGTATCCTCCCAGAATCGCGTACTAGCACCGTTACCAATAATAAACTTTGTCCTATTAAACAAGGATAGTTTGACTTTCATAAGCCCTTTCCAGAAAGGTGAGTCAGTCGGCCTTACTGTCACCTGAGACAAAGTTTTGGTTTGAAGATACTTGTTACGGAGGATTTGCGCCCAAGTGGCATCCGTCTCACTTGATAACTTCCACAGCCACTTGCTGAGAAGACATCTATTCTTAACTTCAAGATTCTCAATACCAAGACCCCCTTGGTCTTTCGGTCTACATATGATATCCCATTTGGCTAAACGGTATTTTCTTTTTAGTTCATCACCCTGCCAAAAGAATCGTGATCGATAAAAGTCCAGCCTTTTCCTAACTCCAACTGGGACTTCAAAAAACGACAAAAGAAACATAGGCATACTCGTGAGAACCGAATTTATCAGAATTAATCGACCTCCGTATGACATGAGCTTGCCCTTCCAGCAACTCAATTTCTTTTCAAATCGGTCCTCGATGCACTTCCACTCTCTGTTTGTCAGCTTACGATGGTGGATTGGTATTCCTAAATACGTGAAAGGTAAACTCCCCAAATCACACCCAAACAATTGCCTATAAGCCTCTTGTTCGTCATTGGCTCTACCAAAGCAGAACAATTCGCTTTTGTGAAAGTTAATCTTTAACCCGGTCAATTGTTCAAATAGGCATAACACCAGCTTCATATTTCTCGCTTTGGCCAAGTCATGTTCCATGAAGATGATTGTATCATCAGCATACTGAAGGATGGACACACCTCCGTCAACGAGATGAGGTACCAGGCCACCCACTTGACCAGCGTCCTTAGCCCTTCCTATCATAATTGCCAACATATCAACTACTATGTTGAACAGGATAGGGGACATCGGATCCCCTTGTCTCAGGCCCTTATGTGTCTGGAAATAATGACCTATTTCGTCATTCACTTTAATTCCAACACTCCCTTTTTGCGTATATGATTCAACCTGGCTTCGCCAGGCTTCATCAAAACCTTTCATACGCAATGCCTGTTGGAGGAATGGCCATTTGACTTTATCGTACGCTGTCTCGAAATCCACCTTAAAAACAACTCCATCTAGTTTTTTCGAGTGAATTTCATGGAGCGTTTCATGAAGGACCACCACCCCTTCTAGGATATTTCTGTCCGGCATGAAAGCAGTTTGGGAATGCTGCACCACAGAATGCGCTATCTGTGTGAGCCGATTAGTCCCAACCTTGGTGAAGATTTTGAAACTAACATTAAGAAGGCAGATCTGCCTGAACTGCTCGATTCTCACAGCATCCGTTTTCTTGGGAAGCAGTGTTATTGTTCCAAAATTTAAGTGAAATAACTGAAGCTGTCCAGAGAAAAGATCATGAAACATTGGTACCAAATCCCCCTTAATAATATGCCAACACTTTTTGTAGAACTCCGCCGGGAATCCGTCTGGCCCGAGAGCCTTATTGTTTTTCATCTGTGTTATAACATCAAACACCTCCTTCTCCGAGAACGGTGCAACCAAAATATCATTATCATTAGCAGTTAGTTGAGGCACATCCTCAATCCTGGACTCATCAAGGGACACACAACTATCCTCCGGAGGTCCAAATAACTGCTTATAATACTCGGTTATGTAAAGTTTTAAGTTGTCCTGTCCTAAAATAGTTCCTTCATCTTGTTCAAGCTCAAAGATTCTCTTCTTTCTGTGCTTACCATTAGCAATCAAGTGAAAGAATTGAGTGTTCGCGTCCCCCTGGAAAACTTTGCGGACCTTAGCCCGCAACGCCCACTTCAATTCTTCTTCACGGAGAAGTTCTTTCAACCTCATCTCCGCATCTAGTTTAACCTGAAGCTCTGCGGCTTGTAAAATCGTGGATTCGGCTGTTTCCTATCCACTAGTCTCCCTTTACTGGATCCGTCGAGCAGAACGAGACTCTATCCACTCCTGGCAAGCAAAGCAAAACAGCAGGAAATATATATATTCAGGCTCTAGCATACCAGTGAACTACAATACTAAGATGGAATCAACAAGAGGTGATTAAGAAAACAGATAAACTATATATATACTGGAAAAGAGAAACAAATTAACAGTATATACTATTACCTTCAGATCGTTGTCTATCTCCATGCTGTAGGGTTCGCGCGTATAAAATAGGTGCCATCTCTTTTCAATGCCTTCAACTTTAAACTTGGTATAAGCCTCGACATGCTGGATGTGGCTGAACTTTTCCCACTCGGCGCCAGACTTTCCCAAAGCCATCGAAGCGAGCACCCTTAGGTTGCAGTCCAGCAGCAAATGACTTGGCTTTACAGTCTGCAGGTACATCGGGAGTCGTGTCTCTCTGTAGTAAACCGTCAGCACGAGTCTCCGGAGTGTAGTCATCTCCTGCGGTGACTCGAGCTTTCCGCAGCGATCGATCTCAAGCTTTTGCAAGTTGGGGAAATTGGAGATCCTAGTCAGGTCCTGGTTGTTATACAGTTGGAGCTCAACTATGGAAGCAAAGTTCTCTACACACTGGAGTCGCTGGACGCTCCACATGGTTAACTTTTTTCAAAGCCCTTGCATGGGTGGCAAGTCCAGGAGGGATACACCTCAATTTGCAGCTTTGAATAAAAAGATCTTCCAAGGCCCACATAGCCTACACTTCCTCCTCCCACTCCCACTCCTCCCATTCCACCATTCTATTCAAGATTAACTGTTGCAGTCTTGGAAACGCAGCCACAACCTGGGATGAAGGGTGGAGATGCTGACTGCGGGGCTGCACAAATTCAAGGCCAACATGCTTGATTGCTGGAGCTCGATCGAACGATAGGAACTCCAGACATGGGAGCTGACACAGGCCATCAGGGAGTTGGATGCAGCAAGCCAGGTGATTCATTGATAGCATCCTCAAGCTATTGAGTGGCGTCATCATTGTCGACATCATCCATCTTGGAAGCCGACGCCCAAAATATCCTTGAATGCGAATATGTTCTATGCAAGGTGGAGGACAAAGCTCATCAAACACCTCCTCGGCTATTCCTTGATCCTTCTCAGATACTCCCTCTCTGACCAATCCATGATCACCCAGTCTACTACTAGAGCTTAATCTCATCATTGATAAATGCACCTTTTCATGAAGCCTGGCCTTTATGGCGAATGAGGCTGCAGATACATTCTCAAGATCCATTAATCCAATGTCCCTAAGTCGGGAAAGAGGCCCAAGCTCTTCCAAGCTGCACCACTCACCATCCATGTGGGCTCGGAACCCACATATTGTTCTCAATTTTGTTAGAGCACAGAAACCCATGGGCATACTATTTACATAGCCAAGGTTAAGAAATCTCAGTTCCTGTAACTTTACAATGCTATCAGGAAGTTTCACAAGATTCTCACAACCCTCAAGACTAATGTGTTGCAAGAATTTCATCTTGTTGATGTTCTTTGGCAAACTATTTATATCATTGCAATTTTCTAATGCCAAATACCTCAAGTGTTTGAGCTGATAGAGGGATTTAACCAATTTAGTAAAACTTGCATCATCTATATGTAAAGTCCGTAGACTTGAAAATATAACAAATGAATCACCGGGTCGGATCTTGAAATTTCCAGTTAATATCAATGATCTCAGTGATTTCTGCTCTTGTAAATTTCTCCACACAAATTCAGCTGATTCAACTCCTTTGGTTTCTATAGACAACCTAAGAAACCTCTCCAACTTAAGTTTACTATTATCACTTTCTCCATTGTGAACTACTAGTGCTTCATCTCTAGTCACATAATGAGCAAATGAACGAACAACATCATGCATGTGGCAAATATATTGACCGATCTTTGATGTATCCGGCTCTATCAGGTTTCTCAATATTAATTCCTTATGGTACTCAATTCCTAATTCTTCCAATCTATCTGAGTCCCCATGAACAAATCCTTCACCAATCCACATGCCCACAAATTGTGATCTAGTTAAGATCATCTTTTTAGGCTTAAGGGAGAAGTGTAGAAAGCATTGTTTTAAACAAGGGGACAAGTCTTTGTAGCTAAGATGTATTGCATAGTTGAGCTCTTCTGGTATTTGAGATACTGACCATATATCATCATTTAGGACCTTTTCCCAATCATGCCGTTCATTCCCCCTCTGGCATAAGAGCCCTCCCACCACTTTTACAGCAAGTGGTAAACCATCACATTTAGCTATAATTTGCAATCCAATATCCTTTAGCATACTAACCTGAGATTCACTTTTCTCATTTGTGAGTACCTACAAGCAGTTGAAATCTACAGAGTTAATAGTGAAGACATAACACATTAGGAGTGGCCAGTGTCGTTGTTCATCGACAAAAGAAAAGCACTACCAAAATTATATTGCCAAGCAAAAGCACCGACAATAAGTTGTGGATCACCGGCCGCGAACGACGCCTGTACGTTCCTGCCGGGGGGTCACTCCCCTGTGGGGTTATGAGTTGGATTTTACTGGTATGGTTGGTTCTACTTCTGTGATCACTACTTTAAGTGACTGACTGCAGGCCTTTCGTGACTCTGTGCCCGCATAACAGTGAGAGGGTGGGCTGCTGGTCCATAGCAAAGAGAAAGGAGAACGAGTGAAACCTAGAGGTAAAAAACGTTGCCTTCTCCCATTCTCTTCTCTACTCCTCGCCTCCTCCCACCTGCCGCCACGTCTTCCTCTCTTCTTCTGGGCTGGCCCTTGCCCATGTTGATTCCAGATCAGCCGTAGGTCATCGCCGTGGTAGAACAGGGGAGGAGGGGTCTTCACGGTAGAGTGAAGGAGCAGGGAGGGTCAAAGGCGTTGCGATGGGGTGGAGCTGCAGAGTAGCGGGGACGAGCAGACCGGGGAGGAGGGGGCAAGGCCGTCAACAGGGGGAGGAGGCCGGAGTCAGCGAGGAAGACGGATCGGCCCGGCCCCCGATTCCCCACCCGCGGCTTCTGCCGGGCGCCATCCCCTTCTTCCTTCCCCTAATCGAACAGGTCAGATAGGTGCATCCTAAAATATGATGTTTTCTCTGTTGGCCTTCTCCCTTTCGTTCTTCCAGCTATTCAGGAAGTTCCCCCAGCATTTCAAAATATTTAATGTTTTACGTTTGTCCTAAGTCAAACATCTTTAAGTTTGATCAAGTTTATAGAAAAATATATCAATATCTACAACATCAACCGTACATGGTATGAAAATATACTTTATGATGAATGTAATGAGACTAATTTGATGTTGTAGATATTAATATACTTTTCTATACACTTGGTCAAACTTAGAAATATTTGACTTAGGACAAACCCAGAACTTCAAACATTTTGGAACAGAGGGAGTAGTATGGATATCTTTTGGTTAGCTTTGCATCTGTATTATTACGTTTTTAAGGTCATTCCATTGGGTTGCAGCTTGCAGGGTGGAATGTGCTACTGCTACACATATTGATAATTTGGCATCGCAGTTATTATTTTGCAGGATCTAAGACTACACATATCACACTTCTGATAATTCAGACCACCCTTGCCAATAAAGCTGAATGGGCTGGAGAAACAGTTCTAAAACTTCATTAAGTCGAAGTAGGCGGTGCCCTTTCTGAATGGCCTTCTTTCTTCCTCATATCTCAAATGCAAAGCAAGCATGCCTCTGCTGAGGCTTAGAAGAAGCCAAGGGGTATGTGTCCAGGACCTGTTTTATATTACTAAACAATACCTTTTTTTTAATGCACATGATAAGAACTGAAAGATTTTCTGTTATCTTGCATGATGCCCTATTGGTCTGATACTGAAAAATACTGATTGTATAGGTTTCTCCTCGCCCGGCAGCCTCCAGAAAGTATATTGCAACTTCGGAAATCCATTGAAAATGATGGTTCTGATGTTAATGGCCAGGATGTTGCGGTAGGTACTTTTGATAATTTATCAGAAGAAAGAGCAGAAGAAAATGGAGAGGATGCCGAAATGACTCGGACAGAACTACCAAATCTCCATGCTAGCAAGCTAGGTATGTTTGAGGAAATAATACGATGCAATATATTTTGTTGATATGCCTAAGTAGACTGACCAGCTAAGTTTATACATGATAACAATCTGTGGATAACATTTGAACATGGGTGTATTTATTTGAACTATGAGTTGCGATTGTTTTGGTTCCCTGAAAGAGAAGACGAAAAGTGTCGTTTTAGATAGTAAGGTTTATTATTGTCATGATCTTTCAATGCGAGATGAAGCGTCGATGAAGGAGACGCTAATGTCCATTCATACATTTTCATTTGATTTTGTGCAATGCATCGATGTTGTAGGACAAAGATGAATTAAAAAATGACACCATGTAGAGAATTAGAGAAAGCTTATGAAAGTATGTTTGCCTGACACGTGGAAGACCATTACTTGTACATGTGCTTGATTTTTAGTAGTTTTGTCCTATTTCCACTTCCTACACTTTTCAATATTCCACAGACTGAACCTTCTATTTAGTCTAATCTGATTTAATGACTTTGCAGCATTAACTATCATCACTCTGGGGCTTCGAAGACATGGTATGCAATTCGAGGAAAAGCTGCTCCAGATTTTGAAAAGTGGTGCGTGAGCAATGTATACGATCATGAAATTTTGTCAGGTGATGGTCAAACTGCAGCATTTGATATCATTTTGGGGAAGGCTACAATGTTCCCTCCAAATATCCTGCTGCATCATAAAGAAACCTTGTATCACCAACAAATCTGGGGAGTTTGTGATCACGTTTCATCGAGTGTACCATTCAGGTTTCAGCCATGGTGAGCCTTTCCATGTGTTCGATGCTAACAAAACTGCAATTGTGCCATATCTTTAAGTCTTAGGCCTATCTATACGCCATATCTTTCTTTCCTCCATTACACCTTAATGGAATTTAATTGAGACTGCCTCTCACTTATTAATATTGGTTCTGCTCATATTTTCCAGGAAACATTTCGGAGATATTTGAGGCAACATGCTTGAAATTGATTTTTTTAACCAAACATTGAGCATGTGATCAGAGGATGACGATAGCTGTCCAGCAAGGACAAAAAAATTATAAGTGGGTGGCGGCAGACGTGTTTAAAAAACTGACAGGGGGCTCCTGTGAATTCTAGAGTTGTTGCTATATACAATGATTTAGCTAGATAATTTATAATGTTGGTAAATTTGTTAGTTTTTTCTTTTGATCTGAATGGCATGGAAAATGTTGATTCATTTCATATAGTCATTTTATTTTATTTTTTATGCTGCTCAGTAAAGATTGCTTTTGTTAATTAAGCTAAAACTTCCATCCCTCCTACAAAAATGAAAAACAATACCTTGACGAATGTTGTGAATGTGTGAAAATGGCCGCACAGGAGACGAGCCGAGGCACTCAAGTGCGCACAGCTCTGCCCCTAGTTTTTGTTAACCACAAACTTAAAGCGTGCACGTTCGGCCGCGCGCTGTCGCTCGGGTTCGGGACGGGCTGACATCAAACCATACGGAAATTGCGTCATGCCCTAATGGGGTTCTTTTTTAATCAATTGCAAACTAATGCTGGTTTGTTGGGATAATAAGTACTTTTTTTCAAATCAAATGCTTCCAGATATAACTCTACTGCTAAAATGAAAACCCTGGAGCAACCTAGTCCACATAATGGCTCCAATATTAATTCACTTGATACACAAACTCGTGATCAAAATATTATGGCATCAGTACAAATTTACAACAAGCTAGAATCGGAAGCACGCCGTATAATCGGAATAAATCTTTAACTTGAATTAGAAACGTATGCAATTAATGTCTTCTCGGCCCCCCTCATGACTTAATCTGGCTCCGCCCCAGACCAACCGACGTGCTCATAATCCCTTGGCTGATTTTTTTGGGGGCCGTAAAAACCTCGCAAGAAGAGTCTGTTTAACGCGTTAAGGCATGACACCGCCGCCCTCATTGTACAAGCTCTGGAGCCACGAGTCCATGTCCTCGTCTAGGGGATGGCAACCATTCGCGGCGGTGGTACCTATCCAGATCGGCGAAGACCATGGAGTCTAGGCCACAGTCCCCAGCACCAACGGAGAAGATGGTGATGTATGCCTGTGGCAACGCACCAACGTCCGGTTCCAATGGGAGCCCTCCGTTTTCATCGCTAGCGGCCGACTATTCCACGACGTTAGTGGCGAGGGCTAGATCCAGATGGTGATGTATGCCTGTAGCAACGCACCAACGTCCGGTTCCAATGGGAGCCCTCTGTCTTCATCGCTAGCGGCCGACTATTCCACGACGTTAGTGGCGAGGGCTGGATCCATGGCTGGGAGGGAAGGAGGCAAGATCGAAGACAGAGCTTGCAGTTGACATGGAAAAGAAAGAACGATCGAGTGGTTTAAATTGACGACTGCTACCGAAGCGAGTAGTAACATCTTGCATGCATGCATGTGATTAAATGTGCCGGCAACCGAAGCAATTAAATCATGGGAAGTTGAGCGGGACGATGCGGCAAGTGAGACAAGATCGTGCGCTGGAAAATTTGGCCCTAAAATTTTGGAAAACTGAGATTTGGAAATCGGCCCTAAATATCCGGATGGAGGGGAGGAGCTGGTGATGGCGAGGGGCTGAAGGAGGGCGGGGTCGCACGCAGTGGTCTGTCGGTCCAGCCGCAGTCGAGGAAGAAGCGGAAGGCGTCGACGGCGAGCAGGTAGCAGAGGGGGCCCTCCCTGCTCAGCGGCGTCACCTGCATCCCTTCACCGGGAAGCGGCGGCGGCGGCGGCGGCGGCGAGTGGTTTGGGTGGGTTGGATTGAAGAGCGAAGCTGTAAACGAGAGGAGGCCCAGGCGTGTGTGAAACTTCGGCCCATGAGTGAACAGCAGAAAATAAACAGCAGCAGATCCGTGTACCTGCTATATATATATCCACTTGTCCAGCTCATCTTGCTATCCACTAGTCTCCCTTTACTGGATCCGTCGAGCAGCACGAGACTCTATCCACTCCTGCCAAGCAAAGCAAAACAGCAGGAAATATATATATATATATATATATATATATATATATATATATATATATATATATATATATATATATATATATATATATATATATATATTCAGGCTCTAGCATACCAGTGAACTACAATACTAAGATGGAATCAACAAGTGGAGATTAAGAAAACATATTAACTACACATATATTGGAAAAAAGAAACGAATTAACAATATATATTAGTACCTTCAGATCGTTGTCTATCTCCATGCTGTAGGGTTCGTGCGTGTAAAATAGGTGCAATCTCTTTTCAATGCCATCAACTTTAAACTTGGCATGAGCCTCGATATGCTGGATGTGGCTGAACTTTTCCCACTCGGCGCCAGACTTTCCCAAAGCCATGGAAGCGAGCACCCTTATGGCGCAGTCCAGCAGCAAATGACTTGGTTTTACAGCTTGCAGGTACACCGGGAGTCGTGTCTCGCTGTAGTGAACTGTCAGCATGAGTCTCCGGAGTGCAGTCATCTCCTGCAGTGACTCGAGCTTTCCGCAGCGATCGATCTCAAGCTTTTGCAAGTTGGGGAAATTGGAGATCCTAGTCAGGTTAGGCAAGTCATACAGGTCGAGCTCGACTACAGAAGCAAAGTTCTCTACACACTGGAGTCGCTGGACTCTCCACATGGTTAACTTTTTCAAAGCCCTTGCATGGGAGGCAAGTCCAGGAGGGATACACCTCAATTTGCAAATTTTGATATTAAGTTCCTCCAAGGCCAGCATAGCCTGCACTTCCTCCTCCCACTCCCACTCTTCCCATTCCACCATTCTATGCAAGATCAACTCGTGCAGTCTTGGAAACGCAGCCTGGGATGAAGGGTGGAGATGGTGACCGTGGGGCTGCACAAATTCAAGGCCAACTTGCTTGATTGTTGGAGCTCGATTGACCGATAGGAACTCCAGACATGGGAGCTGACACAGGCCATCTGGGAGTTGGGTGCAGCAAGCTAGTTGATCCATTGATAGTATCCTCAAGCGATTGAGTGGCGTCATCATTGTCGACATCAACCATCTTGGAAGCCGACGCCCAAAATATCCTTTAATGCGAATATGTTCTATGCAAGGTGGAGGACAAAGCTCATCAAACACCTCCTCGGTTATTCCTTGATCCTTCTCAGATACTCCCTCTTTGACCAATCCATCATCGCTCAGTCTACTACTGCAGTTTAAGTCCAACAATAACAAATGCACCTTTTCAAGAAGCTTGGCCTTGTTGGCGAATGAGGCATCAGATACATTCTCAAGACTCCATAATGCAAGCCGCCTAAGCTGGGAAAGAGGCCCAAGTTCTTCCAAACTGCACCACTCATTTAATTTTGTTAGAGCACGGAAACCCCTGGGAATACTATTTACATAACCAAGGCCAAGATATCTCATTTCCTGTAACTTTACAATGCCATCGGGAAGTTTCACGAGATTCTCACAACCTTCAAGATCAATGTGCTGTAAGAACTTCATCTTGTGGATTTTCTCTGGCAGGCTTTTTATATCATTGCAATTTTCTATTGACAAGTACCTCAAGTGTTTGAGTTGATACAGAGATTGGACCAATGCTGCAAAATTTGTGGAATCTACATGTAGAGTCCGTAGACTTGAAAATATAACCAAGGAATCACCGGGTCGAATCTTGAAGTTTCCAGTTAATATTAATGATCTTAGTGATTTCTGCTCTTGTAAACTTCTCCACCCAAATTCATCTGATTCCACACCTTTGGTTTCTATAGACAACCTAAGAAACCTTTCCAACTTAAGTTTACTACTATCACTTTCTCCATTGTGAACTACTAGTGCTTCATCTCTAGTCACATATTGAGCAAATGAACGAACAACATCATGCATGTGGCAAACATATTGACCGATCTGTGATGTATCTGGCTCTATAAGGTTCCTCAATATTAATTTCTTATGGTACTCAATTCCTAATTCTTCCAATCTATCCTGAGTCCCCATGAACAAATCCTTCACTAATCCACATGCCCACAAGTTCCGAGTCAGCTAAAATCATCTTCTTAGGCTTAAGGGAGAAGTGTAGAAAGCATTGTTTTAAACAAGGGGACAAGTCCTTGTAGCTAAGATGTATTGCATAGTTGAGCTCTTCTGGTATTTGAGATACTGACCATATATCATCATTTAGGACCTTTTCCCAATCATGCCGTTCATTCCCCCTCTAGCATAAGAGCCATCCCACGACTTTTACAGCAAGCGGTAAACCATCACATTTAGCTATAATTTTCAATCCAATATCCTTTAGCATATTAACCTGAGATTCACTTTTCTCATTTGTGAGTACCTGCAAGCAGTTGAAATCTACAGAGTTAATAGTGAAGACATAACACATTAGGAGTGGCTAGTGCCGCTGTTCTTTTATTACTAGTAAGTTACATCATCGACAAAAGAAGAGCACTACCAAAATTATACTGCCAAGCAAAAGCGCCGAGTTGTCTGTTAATTAATAATTATTTAAAGCTGCGGTCATGAAGACATCTTGGTTGATCCACCATCTTATCATCGAGAACTACAAAAGCATTATTACACATATAAGACCTCCCCCAACTAGACGCAGCGGGCCAATAGTACTAATCTAAGTAGCAGTAGTAGTTTATGTTAATCGTGATTAGTTTCCGGCCATTAGACCGGAGGCCTAATAAAACTAGAGGCTCTCCGAGAAGAGTAATTAGATAACGCCTCCGGCATGTACACACGCGCACAGTCGTTCATATTGAGCTCTAGGAGAATAGATTTCCTGCCGGTCGCGAACGACGCGAGTGCGCGCCTGTACGTTCCCCTGTGGAGTTATGTGTTGGATTTTACTGGTATGGTTGGTTCTACTTCCGTGATCACTGCTTTGAGTGACTGACTGCGGACCTATCGTGACTCTGGACCCGTGTAACAGTGAGAGGGTGGACTGCTGGTCCACCATAGCAAAGCGAAAGGGGAACGAGTGAAACATAGTAGATAGAGGTCAGATGAGAACGGACGTTTGGATGCCGGGCTCCATGGAGCCGGGAATTTTTGAAAAAATTAAAATTCAAACTTCCCGATTTAAAAAAAAATCTGAAAACAAATATGCAAGTATGCAAGGATGAAATGTATATGTGTGTAAAAATTCAGGACGAAATATATTGAAATGTGATATGTACAAAAAAGACAAATTCATGGCCTGGGATGATGAATAGTACCATGTGTTAAAACGCCTCAGATTTGTGTTTTTTGCACAACACTCATTTCAACGTATTTCATTGTGAAAATTTACACATATGTGCATGATGCCTCCATGTATATCTGTGTTTTTTCAGAATTTTTTGAAACGTAGAAAATATGAAATTTGAAATTTTCAAAACCGAGCTCCATGGCAATATCCGGAGGTCAGATGCGGTGAATAATGTTGCCTTCTCCCATTCCCTTCTCTACTCCTCGCCTCCTCCCACCTGACTTTGCAGCTTGCAGGGTGGAATTAATGTGCTACTGTTGCACATATTGATAATTTGACATGGTAGGGTGAGGGATTGACGGACGAACCATAAGGAGAAGAAGAGCAGGTCAAAAGACCAGTTGAGCAGGTGACTTATTCCTTTTTTTTTTTTTGAGCAGATAGGCTCTTTTGATAATTTTCCAGAAGTAAGAGCAGAGGAAAATGGAGAGGATGCTGAGATGACTTAAATAGAACTACGAAGTCTCCGTGCTAGCAAGCTAGGCATGTTCGAGGAAATAATACGATGCAGTATATTTTGTTTATATGCCTAAGTAGACTGACCAGCAAAGTTTATCAATGAAGGCCTTGGTAGATAGACAGCATACATGATAACGAATATGTGGATAACATCTGAACATGGGTGTATTTGTTTGAACTATGAGCTGCAATTGTTTTTGTTCCCTGAAAGAGAAGACGAAAAGGAGGACGCGGCTGTTCTGATCCCGAGCTCATGTGAGCTCTGATGAACAGTAAAATCAAAAAATAGTAAAAAAATCTGAATTTTTTTTTGAGAAACATTGATATTTTCCACATGCGTGCAAAATTTCATTACCGGATGACATTCGTGGAAAATGTGAACAAAAAAACAAAATCGTTTTTGTATCATTTTGGAGCATCATTTTTTTTTGCCACATTTTCCACGAATGTCATCTGGTAATGAAATTTCGGACGCATGTGGGAAAACATCAATGTTTCTCACAAAAAAAATTCAGATTTTTTTGAAATTTTTTTACTATTTTTTTTGGATTTTACTGTTTTATCAAGCTCATGTGAGCTCGGGATTAGAAGAGAACTTTCGGACGAAAAGTGTCTTCTTAGATAGTAAGACTTATTATTGTCGTGGTCTTTCAATGCGAGATGAAGCATCGACGAAGGAGATGCAAATGTCCATTGGTACATTTTCATTTGATTTTGTGCAATGCATCGATGTTGTAAGGACAAAGATGAATTAAAAAATGACACCATGTAGAGAATTAGAGAAAGCTTATGAAAATTATAAGTGGGTGGCGGCAGACAATGTTTAACAAATTGACCGGGGGCTCCTGTGAATTCTGGAGTTGCTGCTAATTTATAATGTTGGTAAAGTTTGTTTGTTTTTTTATCTGAATGGCATGGAAAATGTTGATTCATTTCATGTAGTTATTTTATTTTATTTTTCTATGCTGCTCAGTAAAGATTGCCTTTGTTAATTAAGCCAAAGCTTCCATCCCTCCTATAGAAAAGAAAACAAATACCTTGATGATGTATGTCTGTGAATGTGTCAAAATGGCCGCACAGGAAGCGAGCTGAGGCACTCACAAGTGCGCACAGCTCCGCATCAATGGCGTGCCCCAGCCCCCAGTTTTGTTAACGGAAAACTTAAGGAAAACGTTCTAGATCGGGCGACCATAGAAAACGTTCTGTTCCACGATGTTAGTGGCAAGGACTGGATCCATGGCTGGGTGGGAAGGAGGCAAGGTCGAAGACAGAGCTTGCACTTGACGTGGAAAAGAAAAACGATCGAGTGGTTTAAATCAATGACTGTTGCCGAAGCGAGTAGTAACATCTTGCATGCATGCATGCGATTAAATGTGCCGGCAACCGAAGCAATTAAATCAAGGGAAGTTGAGCGGGGCGATGCGGCATGCGAGACGAGAGCGTGCGATGGAAAATCCGGCCCTAAAAATTTGGAAAACAGAGATTTGGAAATCAGCCCTACACACCCGGATGGAGGGAGTACTTTTTATGGATCATGACTTGGAAAGTGAATAACATCATACGTGCGTTCGAGCAACTATCCGGGCTGAAAATTAATTTCCATAATAGTGAGTTATTCGGCTTTCGAGAGCCCGAAGACACAGGAGATCCATATTCCGAGCTATTCGGCTGAGAGATGGGCCAATTCCCCTTCATTATCTGGGGATTCCAATTCACTATCGGAAGCTTAGAATGCGGATTGAAAACGTGTAGAAGAGAGACTAGAAAAACAGCTCAGCAACTGGAAAGGAAATTAAGCATCTGTCATCAGGTGGGTGGCTTGTTCTTATTAATTCTATGATTAGCAACATGGTTTTGTAAATGGTGTCTTTCTTTGAAATAACAAGAGGGGTCTTGCAGCGGATTGATTACTTTCGGTCCAGATTATTTGGCAAAGTGACAGCGAAACAAAGAAATACTGCCTACTGAAATGGAGTGTGCTCTGTAGGCTGAAATAACAAGGGGGCTTGGGGACTCTGGATTTAGATGTCAATAACACATCCATTCTTAGTAAATGGTTGTTTAAGCTTCTTACTGAGGATGGGGTATGTCAGAATCTCCTCCGTAACAAATATGTGGGCTCCAAGGCTATCTCTCAAGTTTATTGGAAACATGGGGACTCACACTTCTGAGTTGGTTGGATAATGGTGAAGCGATCTTTCTTTCACTTTGGAACCTTTGCTATCAAAGATAGCTCACAGATAATATTCTAGGAGGATAGGTGGTTGGGTAATGCCCCTCTCCGAGACCAATATCCAGGACTTTTTCACATTGTGCGTAATAAACACGACACAATTGCGAAAGTCCTAAGTACTTCCCTTCCGAAAGTCACATTCAGTCGGGACCTACTTGGACCAAGATTAGTGGCGTGGGACGATTTGCTCTTCACCCTTGCTAATGTCAACTTGTCATAGGAATAAGATGAGTCATATTGGAATTTACATCAAAATGGGCAATTCTTGGTTAAAACGATGTATCTTGCTCTTATGTGTCATTCGAGTAGGAGTTTGTGCCATGCTTTGGGCTATGTGGAACTCGAGAAATGATATGATATTTAACAAAAAGATGTTCAAATTTTTTTTGCAGGTTATCTACAGAGCTACTGCTTGGATCCGTATGTGGTCATTACTCACACCTGCAGAGTCCAGGGAGACTATGGTTACTGGGTGCAGCCGGTGGGAGACGGTAGCACTGGATATCTTCAACCGATATGGATGGCGGCACACTAATAGACTAGGTGTTTAGTCATCGTGGTCTATATGTTGCTGGCCAATTGAGGCATGTAATTTTTATTGTTTTCTTTCTGCACTTTTTTTTTTGTCGGGATTGTGAACCTATTACACACATTATTTGATTAATAAAATGGCTGTATGCATCATTATGATGCAGAGGCCGGGGGAAATCCTCCTTTTCAAAAAAAAAAGAGTGTTATCCCAATTAATAATAAAATTATCTGGAAGCTCAAAATCCCACTCAAGGTTAAGATTTTCCTTTGGTATTTGCACAAAGGGATGAATTTAACCGGGGCAATCTAGCTAAAAGAAACTGGAATTGAAGTAAAGAATGTTATTTTTGTTATAAGGATAAAACGATTGAACATCTTTTCTTCAAATGCTAGTTTGTTCGTACTGCATGGTCTATAATTAAGGTTGCTTCTAATTTATATCCGCCATGTAGTGTACCAAAGGTGTTTGTTGGCTGCCGGGTATTGATATGAAAGTAAGAGCTCAAATCCTGGTGGGGGCGGCTGCACTTTGCTGGTTGCTCTTGCTATGTATAAATGATGTGATCTTTGATAAAAGAAAATTCTCTTCTCCATTGCAAGTTATATACCCACGCACGCACTGGCTTTGTATGTGGTCCTTGCTTCAGCAGCCAGAACACCCGGAATTGCTAATGGCAGCATATACGCAAGTGGCGCGGGCAGCCAAGGAGGTTTTTACCTAGCATGGATGATGGTTTAGTCTTCGAATTGGACCTTCACCGACTTAGGCTATTTTTTTCCTTTTTGATCGAGACCGTCAAAGACTATCATTATACTCTTGTTTTTATTTTTGTGGCCGGTGTGCATCTTGTTATGCAGAGGCTGGGTATGAATTATTTTTGGTTGTATCGTCTTTGTGGGACACTTTAACTCAATAAAAACTCCCTTAATCAAAAAATATACAAGAATAGGTAGACCTAACGAGAAATTTCAAGGCATACAAGCATTGAAAGTGCATGAACTTTAGTGAGGTGGACATGTACTTGTAACATGCAATGTGAACTTGCCCAATCTTCCCGTTCATAATGTGTATAACCAGCAATTAGTTGCTCTCAACGCAAATTTATGGATTTGACACTCAAACACCAAGTGGGGTTAGAGAGAAATTCAATGGAGACAAGTATTGGGACATTGGAAGTGCGTCAAGTTCACTACGATGAACATACTAATCCACTCCTAACAAGCAATTAGTAGACTGACTTGTTTTTGTCTACCTATTCAAATAGTTTATAACAAACAAATGCTACTATGCTACCGTGTTGATGAAACAACGGTGGACATATCTAATAATATAATAACACACAAAACAATATGTAGAAGGAACAGCGGCAGTAAGTATTGAAGCTTTTCATGGAAGTATGGCTAGAGCCCTTTAGTGATTTCATAGATTATCACTATTATTAACTTAAATTAGAGTTAAACACTGACCTGCTTCTTGAGCAATGACCAAGCATCTTGGTCCTCTAATTTGTCAACATGATGGTAGGGATGCACAGCTTTCATGCCCCGCGCAACGGTATCATGTCTTGTGGTGATGAGGACTCGGCTACCGGGGGCGCCGTGGCTAAAGGGAGCTTTTAGCAGATTGTTCCATGCAGTGCTACCCCACATGTCATCCAACACAAGAAAAAACTTCTTGTCCCGGATGGCGCTGGCAAGAGCCGGCCTAAGCAGGGCCTCTTCTCCCCGCCCACCCTTAAGTTTGGGCAGGTCTCCGTCAATGGCAGCGATGGCACTCGTAAGCAACTCAACCTCGTTGAACTCCTGTGTGATACTTAACCATATCTTCTTGGCGAACTTGCCTTGGATGGCCTCGTCGTTGAAGACTTTCTTGGCAAGGGTGGTCTTGCCGATCCCACCCACACCCACGATGGCGACCACCATGGTATCATCAATACCATTTTTGTTACAGAGCGTTTCCACCAGGGCTCTTGTATCATCTTCAATCTTCTCCCTACCACACCCGACCGCTCCAACACCGGATCTGTCTTCCGGTAAGCAGTGGATTGGGCCATCCTTTGATCCTCATAGGAACTGATATTGAGGAAGCTCAAGGCAGTGCTTCGCTCCTTGATGGAGTCAAGCGTCTGGTTGAGCTTCTTGATGCGTCCACCTATTTCGTGGGCGAAGCAGGGATTCCGCAGGCAGAAGAGCAAAGGGTTGCAGCATCCCACGTCTGGCGCGGACGAGCCCCGCTCCATGATCTTGAGCTGGCAGAGGTCAAGGATGTCGGTGGCCTCGTACATGGCGCGCTTGAGCTCGGCCACCCACGCCTGCACGCTTACGTCGGTGATGCGCCTCCTCTCGGCGTCGGTGAGGAAGTTCTTGAGGTCATTGAGCTTTACACCCATCTTGTCGATGTCGCCGGAGACGCCGAGCATCATCCCCAGCTCCTCCTCCACCACCTGCTTGAGCAGGTCGCCGAGGTAGGACGCGAAGGCGTCCAGCACCATCGCCATGATTTCTCTTTCTTGATGTTTGTTTGGTTCAGAATTACAGGGGACTTGAAAGGCGTGCAGTTGCAATGTAGCAGTGGTACATTTTTGTAGTTGGATGGATTGATGCTAAGGGTGGCTAGGGAGATAGGTGGATTCTTAGCTTGGACAAGCCAAAACACGATGTCTTTCTTTTCTTGAATTGAATGGTTGGCAACGCATGCATGCCCATGGCTTCTTTTCCTTTTTGGCCGGGCAAGAAAGGAATCCTGAACAAACTGCGATGGGCGTGGCACTTTGCTTCATCCTCTGATCTGCACTTTTGCTTTGCCGGCAGCTTCAGAACCTGAGAATAACCTGGCTGTAACTATTTCTGTGGGGGCACTCCGTTTCATTCTGGCAAGAAAGGGATCGATCCGAGCCGGAAATTGCATCCGAACAACGTTTAGCATCACGCTCTCCCCCGACGATTTAAAGTCATCTTCCCTGCAGCACCCACTCGATTCGGCTCCTCCACACTCGGTCCTTCTGTTGTTGATGTGTCACAAGAGCCTCCACGGAGGCGGCGGGCGGAGAATATGAAATTTGATGTATGACCGTAATAGAATTGTGGCTGATTAGACCTCTTTGTGTTTGTTGAAATTAAATGGTTTGCCATAGAATATGAAATTTGAGTATGGCGGTTGTTGAACTGAATGTAATCTGGCGAGCAATAATAAAATGAAGAATGGCTTCTCGGACATTACTCGCGGTGGTGGCGGCCACAGCAGCATCACGAAGCAGCGGGTGGCGATGGCAGCGACCGCAACATCTCGGAGTGGTATGTGGCGGCGGCGGCCCTGGACCAGCGCGTGGGCAGAGATGCTCCTCACAGCCGACGTCTGGATCCGCTCCAGTCAGCCATGCCGGAGCTTCTCGGACGTTCCTCGTGACGGAGGCGGTGACTTGCTAATGGACGATGTCACCCTTCTTCCGCCATGGTGAGCGACCCTGACCCCCAACAGTGACGTCAGCCCGCTCTGCGGCAGCTCGAGGACCAGGCGGGAAGGAGGAGGTGGAGGAGCTGCGGCGTCATGCTCTCCCCCGATGATTTAAAGTCGTCTGCCCTATAGCACCCACTCGATTCGGCTCCTCCACACTCGGTCCTTCTGTTGTTGATAAGTCGCAGGAACCTCCACGGAGGCGGCGACCGACGAATATGAAATTTGATGTATGAAGGTAATAGATTTGTTGTCGATTAGACCTTTTTGTGTTTTTTGAATTTTTTTGTCATAGAATATGAAATTTGAGTATGACGGTTGTTGAACTGAAAATAATCTGGCGAGCAATAATAAAATGAAGAATAGCTTCTCAGACATTCCTCACAGTAGTGGCAGCCATAGCGGCATCGCGAAGCTGCGGGTGGTGCCGGCGGCGACCGCAACATCTCGGAGCGGTAGGTGGCGGCGGCTGTCCTAGGCCAGCGCTTGGGCGGAGATGCTCCTCACAGTCGGCGTATGGATCCGCTCCATTCAGCCGTGCCCGAGCTTCTCGGCCGTTCCTCGTGACGGAGACGGCGACCGTGGCGTCGCGGAGCGACGGGTGGCGGCGTTCGGCGTCCCAGGTCCTGCGCCCGAGCGGACATGCTATTTAAGAGGGTTTTTTCGCGGGATGTTATTTAAGAGGGTCTATTTTTCTAAAAAAAAAGATTTTATTCTTTTCTTTCTATACAAGATTTTGCACCTTCATAGAGTTTATTTTTCATTTTAGTCAGTTGTGAGTGGTACTGCTTAAGTTTTCTTTCAACTAATTGATTGCCATCGAAGAAAGGTCATCATGGCTCTCTTGCATTGTTTATGAGATTACATCGAAGAAAGGGGTTCATCGACCCAATATGATGTTTCTTATAATTAAAAAAAATACATCTAACTCTTGCATCATATGATTTGCTTCTCTTTGGAAGTGCTTTAATTTGGTCTTCCCATTAGATCGTCAAAACTTAAGCATGCTAGGGAATCACAGTGGTCAATGGAAAGCTGGGATATGGGAGAGGAACTTTAGCGCTTGTTGTAATGTGCTCGTGGCATTTCTCGCCTTCTGCTCGTAGTAACGCACGATCATTTCTTTGCCACTGTAGACCCATGGTGAAGGTGAGGTGGGCGTCATCCAGATTTAAAGGAGAGGACTCTAGCAAGAAATGTCCTGCTACGGCGGGAAACTGAGCAGGAAGGGGAGAGTCCAGCAGGAAAAAGAAAGGGTGCATCGTGTGGTTGGTTTTTGTGTAGGGCCCGCGTGGTCTGGATTTGGGGAAACCCAGACTATCCAGACAGTTGAATTTTGAAGAGCTTGCTGGGCACACGTACACGTCCGAACATATGAGGGAGAAATGAGCTTTAACCTTGGAGACTATCTTAATCATTTATTTAATTCATTTATATGCATTGTAGCCCGTAGCAACGCACGGACGTTCTACTAGTGTATATATAAGTTATAGTGAGAAATGAGAATAATGGCCGTGAGAGCAGAAACAAAAATGTAGCCTTTGTGATAGCCAAGGAAGAGAGCCTCTCGGTAGAGCCTGTTTGTGTTCTTCCTTGGTACATGCATGTGTGTGTGTTTGTGAATTCCTCCTAGCCACCGGCGGAGCTATGGCAAGGCTCAAAGGGCCATAGCCCGCCCTGGGCTGGAGCAAAAATAAGTTCTACATGAAGTTTATCCCATAACAATATATTGATTTTTAATTTGGTAGTACTGTTTATACTATCCGGCCTGCCCAACATTTTTTTGGAAGCTCCGCCACTGCTCCTAGCCTTGTGTGTTCTTGAGATAAACAACGAGAGAGAGTTGCAAGGTAGAAGAAGAGGGGCTGCAAGGTTGCAGCTTCCCACGTACGGTGCAGATGATCCCTGCTCCATGATCTTGAGCTGGCAGAGGTCGAGGATGTCGGTAGCCTCGTACGCCATGTACGAGGCTACCAACATCCTCGACCTCTGCCAGCTCGATGCGCCTCCTGTTGGTGTTGGCGAGGAGATTCTTGAGGTCCTTGAACTTTACGCCCATCTTGTCGATGTCACCGGAGACGCCCAGCATCATCCCCAGCTCCTCCTCCGCCACCAGCTTGAGCACAATGACTTCTTCTTGATGTTTGTTTGGTTCGCAATCACAGGGGATTTGAAAGGCGTGAAGCTGCAATGAAGCAGTGGTACATTTTTGTAGTAGGATGGATTGATGCTAAGGGTGGCTAGGGAGCAAAGTGGATTCTTAGCTTGGACAAGCCAAAAGATGATGTCTTTCTTTTCTTGAATTGAATGGCTGGCAACGCATGCATGCCCATGGCTTCTTCTCCTTTTTGGCAGGGCAAGAATGGAATCCTGAACAAACTGGGCTGGGCGTGGCACTTTGCTTCGTCCTCTCATCTGCACTTTTGCTTTGCCGGCAGCTTCAGAACCTGAGAATAACCTGGCTGTAACTATTTCTGTGGGGGCACTCCGTTTCACTTCTGGCAAGAAAGGGATCGATCCGAGCCGGAAATTGCATCCGAACAACATTTAGCCAGTACTTAGCTTGAACAACGCAAACGATGATGCCTTTCTTTGCTTGGATCGTGACCTGGGCAATTTTGTCCAGCGCGCCGCTGCCCCCGCCGGCGTCCTGCCATGCCCGCACGCCACATAATCTGCTGGCGTCGGAGAGGAAACGAGGATGCGTAGATTGATTACTTGTACTACCCCTGATCGTTTTTGCACTGTCTAGTTGTGAGTTGTCTTGCACTGAACTGAACAAGTGCGCATGCAGTTTCAGAAACTGAACTTCCATTGCACTGCACAAGAAAACCCAGGCCATCCCCTACATCCATCCTCTTCTTCTTCGCCCGACTGACACGACATATTGCGATGCCACGAATTTTATCATATCGAGAGCTCACCGTCACATTTGATGGTGAATCTTGAATACCCCTCTCTGAATTTCAAAGATACTAACTGACATGATACAGATTCTCTTATGTATTCCGGAACACAGAGTGACAGATGGAGGAAAGAGACAAAGTTACAAAACCCTCTCGATTGCGCCGATCATGAGTGGATCAGCCGCTCGAAATGAATGTATGAATTTGCAAGTGAATCCGGGCTACTTGTGTACTGTCCTGTTTTTCCTCTGTTTCAGTTTCAGAACCTGAAATCTTGCTGGCTTGTTTCTTTTCGATTAATACCAGAGAGCATCAAAGAGCAGCCACGGCAATATTATATATGCACAAGAAGAAATTAAAGATCTTAATCCACAGTCATGCTAGCTTTCAACTCACGGCTTGTTCGGTTTCGCCCAAAGGATGGATCACATCAAAATCGACGAAAACGTGCACAAATTTTTTTGTAGCCAAAAGCCCTTGTCGTGCCCTTTTTTTCCTCTTTATTTCTTTTCTCCTTTTCACAATACAAACTTGGAGCCCTATGGGTGTATATATATACACGGCCGTAGGAGCAAACACAACTTGAAACGACTCGGACGCAGACTCCTAAACAAATCCACTTCTTATACCAACTGGTACTACCATCGGACACAACCCCACCTGCTCTGACTCCACGATGACCGACTTCACTGACTATGACTCGGAGTAGAGCTCCATTCTCGGAGTAGTCTAGCTTGATAGTTTGACGTCGATGTAGGGATGTAGTTATATAGCTGATGATGTGGATTCGAATGACAACTTCTGATGCTTTTGGTATATGAATCATGAAGCCTTATGTTGGTTATGTCTCCATGCATGTGTTTTTCTAACGCCTTGTTATCTGTTGAAATCTTGTTATTCTCCCTTTTGTAGATGAGGTGGTATGTGGTGTACTCAGGTAGACATCCAGGAGTCTACGATTCATAGAAAGCATGCCATGATCAAGTCAATCGTTACAAAGACAATTGCTAAAAAGGGTTTGATACTAGAGAGGAGGCAGAGTATGCTTACTCCAAGTATTTGCTCCAAGAGGAGAGGAATCATGAAGTATTTGCTCCAAGGGTTGGATGAAGAACTTGTTTGTCCTAATTGTGGTCTTGCTTATTGTGATGCTTGTGTGGACCACGTAACATAAATTGGTCACATTGAGGTTTTAGTGACTACTTGTGACTTGTTATGATGCTTTTGTTAGTTTGATGGAATACTTGTGCCTTGTTATGATGCTTTTGTTAGTTTGATGGAATACTTGAGGTTTTAGTGACTACTTGTGACTTGCTATGATGCTTATATATGTGCATTAGCTATGATGTGGTATTGTTCGCTATACATATATGTCTCTTGTTGCAGGGCTGATGGAGAAACCAATAAAACGAAACATTTGAATTAAGCTTTGCCGAGTACTACACTCGGTAAAGAATAATTGCCAAGAACAAAGCTCGGCAAACATGCCACGTGTCAATCTCTGGTAACTTACTCCAGACATTGCCGAGTATGTCTGCAAGGATCTCAGCAAAGTGAGGCTGCTGGGACTTGCCTGGGCATGGGATCGCCGAGTGGGTCGTACTCGGCAAAGGAAGCACTCGGTAATGGTTTCCAAGTTTGCCAAGATCCTCTGTACCAGACTCGGTAAAATTTGTTTTTGCCGAGAACCTCAGGACGTGTGTTGGCAAATATTGGAGGCCACGCGGCGTTCTCGTGTGCCTCCAGGTTCGCCGAGTATCTCCCGTAGGCTCTCGACAAAGTCAGATGCCATGTGGCAGCCGCCGTCTCTGCCCGGCCCATGAAGTGCCTTTTTTGTGCCGAGTACCCCACCTAGGGCTCGGCAACTGTTCTGCCGAGTCCCCGATGGACGGCTCTCGGCAAAGCGGGATTTTCCTGAAGGGTTCGGGCCGAGTCCCCTTAGCCGAGAACTACACTCGGGAAACTATCCGCCGAGTGGGAAACGGCTTTCGCCGATTTTTTGTGACACTCGGGAAACACATAAATTGCAGTAGTGCTAGTACTACCATCGGACACAACTACACCAAGTAGTACGTAGTACTATTCTTCTTAGACTACTAATCCAACACGGGGTAGTAATATGATTCAAACTAGTGCTAATCGGACTCAACACATACGTTACTGCAAAAGATGGCATGCAAGCCAAACGCCACGTAATTTGACTTACCTAACTAAAACTTACCTTGATCTCAAAAAAAAAAAAAAACTTACCTAGTTTTATACTAATAACACGTAGGCATGTCTGGATTACTCCAACACGGCTATGCGATATTATGTTTGTCGCCATGCCAACTCATCAACGCTGCAAAGGCTTAATTTGCTACGACAACTGACAAATACCATATACTAGTAGAATGCCCGTGCGTTGCTACGGGCACAAGAAAAGTAAAGATGAACACAAAATCATAAGTCGTGGTCATCTTTTATCTTGTTCACCAAGGTGCAGTCCCTCGACTTTTCTACATACATAGATAATGTACTTTTAGATATATATCAAAATTGTGAGAAAAAATGTGGAAGACATAAGACAATCGTTCGTTTATTTCTATTTACCCCTCGGTCAAACCCGCAACAAGACATGACACCGTCTTCACTCTATTTACTCCTTAGTCAAAACTGCAACAAGACATGACATCATCTTCATTCTCCCTGCCTGCGTCCTATTTTCAGCCAACCCTTCGACCTCATCTCCAACATTGCTATCACATAGTGATCGCTCTTCTTTGTCATAGTTCATAACATTTCTATCCATGGATGATAGTACATTAAACACCTAACGTTAATATTCTCTTACTATTACATACATTTGACAATAGTAACGATTGTCGTGATAGGCAAAATATTTTCCAGTGGAAGGCGATGTTTTTGCCGATAGTAAGACTGACCCGCCGGTGTAAGCGTGAAATATATTATAAACACATGTGTCAAGACATATCAACATACCATGGTCCTAATATGTGTTGTCGCCTCTCTTTGTTTCCTTTCGTATTTGTAACACCGAGTTGAAATAATCCATTGCCTCCACTGCCATTGTGACATTGCATTGCTCCACATTGTGTCGCAGATGTTGTCACACGCCAGGGTTCTCTTTTAGATGAAATTTGATAAAATAGCTAGTTCTTGCTAGAAATTATAAGGAGTAATAATCAGGAACTTTTGTGTACAATTCACAACAAACATTATGAGTTGAAATCTGCCATGGGTTCAACCTGTACCACCGGCGCCCCTGCACTCTCGCACAAACTCTTTCTGCCCCTATAAAATCTGCAAAAGAAAAACAACATTTCCAACATTAGAACATGATTTAGAATTTGCAAGGACTTGAAACAAAACGGCAGGATACAAAGTAACATGGCACTCTTCTGTTAGTAACATGACAACTCTTCTGGTAGACCGGTAAATATTAACCCCCACCCCCACCCCACCCCACCCAAAATCATATAAATATAAATATCAACTTATGTTTAAAAAGTTAGGGCAAGATGATACATAGGCGTAAATCAAACTGAAACCGAAATTGTCGTTCATTGATCAAACATTACCATCTACAGGCCTACATAAATATTTGTAGTGGTTTTTAGAAAGAAACAATGACATTTGTAGTCCGCAGTTGTTATCTACACATGCTTATCCTGTATATACGTTGTCTACCCATCAAGATCTTGCATAGGAGATTTCCACTTTCAAATCTTATTCCAAAATAAAAAGTGCAATCATAAAAAAGAGAACCCAAAGTTTTTTCTCCAACATAAATCGACCCCCCCCCCCCCCCCCCCCCCCGCCGCCTGTTCTAGTTGCATTGAACCATACGCAAACCTTTTCTCTTGCACATCTCGTGTATGTATAAAGTAAAAAAGAAATCCTATGTTATTGAATATTGGCAATATATAATATGGTAGTGTGACTAAAACAAAATGCATGAAGAACTATTGGGTTGCATTTTGCAGTGTGAAAGAATTCAACTTTCGGATGTAAAACGTGAATCAGTTTTTACCAAATGGCACATGGAGTTAAATGGAACGGCATCCAGTAGTGCAAACAAGCTTGGACTGTACCAAAAACTTACAAATTATAGAAGCTTGTTACGTGGTTGCACTGCTTAGAAGCAATAAGCTTGTTAATAATGTGATGGAATTAGGCCGAGAATAATATAAAATCAACAACCTTTAGAGTCATAGTATATTTATGAAATGATAAATTTAATATGGGAACTTTCTAAACACGCATAAAATAACAACACCTAAAATATGATATTACTGAACTAAATGATAAATGTTCTCTTCTGTTTACCCATTGTGTTGACCACATGATTTTTTTTTTTTGCAAAAGGAGAAACGAAGCCCCGGCCTCTGCATCAAACTGATGCATGCAGCCATATTATTAAAAAAATACGATAACAAAGTCTTAGATCCACAGCTGGCTCACAATCTGAACACAAAAAGAAATATGTAAAGAAGACATGCCACATCCGGTGAGAAAAAAAGCAGACTACGATGCCTATACATCTAGCCTATTATTAGTTCGCCATCCAAATCGGCTGAAGATAGCCCGTGCTACCCTCTTCCACTGGTTGCATCCAATAACCATAAGCTCCCTGGAGTCCGCATGAGTGAGTAATGACCACGTACGGATCCAAGCAGTGGCTCTGTAGATAACCTGCAAAAATTTGATGAAACTATTCCTAGTGTTCCATATAGCCCAAAATAATGCACATATTCCAATCCGGATATGATTCGCTATAGTCACGTCTACTCCATTGAGCCACGTCCCAAATAGCGTATTAATGCTCATTGGTGGACAAATATATAGGGAGCAAAACTCCTAGTAACTTCAAGATTCGTGCAAACATTTAGGGCGGTGTGCAGAAGCAAAACTCTTTAAACCAAATTACTAATAGGGTCAATGTTCTGACCATGATATAGTTACGATGCCCTTCCTAGGGAAAACATAACAGCCCTATGCTTGCACATGCCTTATTTTATAAAATATGTAAGATGCTCCCAGAATTAATAAACAGGGTGGAGAAAATAATCCTGGACTATACGCATAAAAGCAGATTCCGCAACCAACATGATAAATATCACTGGATGGAGAAATGAATCCTGAAAACTAAGCCACACTCAAACTCAACTATAAATATCACCGGCTTAAAATTGCCTATGGATTCCTGAACCAACATGCTACTCTTTCCTTATATCCTATTCCTACCCATGTGAGCCTAAGGTGCCAAGAACAAAGAGAAACCCAAAAACTGCAGAGATGAATACTTCCATGCATATATTTTGTAGGCTGCATATACATGGGATGTATATATGCTTATTAAATTATATGTGCATTTGGAACATATATCGGCCCTTTGGCTATGCTATGCTATGGTCCTGAAACAAACAAACCTTCCCAATTCTCCACTGACCGCAACACCTTCCTGAGGGACCCGATGCACTAATTCACCACTCTGCACCTCCCAAGCGACCCTCGGACATGCTCTGAAAGTAGAAGAATGATACAAGAACACATCAGTCAAATGATATAAGAATACTATATCGAAAATTGGATGCCTTTGAAAAATTCACAGCAAAAATATCCCAGCTTCCATACGACCATGAAGAATCAAATTATTCATTGTGTTAAATAGCATGGTCCTACATCCCTGGCAGTTGGAATATAATTTATTTTCTTAGCCACTGTTATAAAAAAAGTTACAACATAAGAATTGACTGTTTGTGCAAATAACTAATCAGATTCTCTGTTTTGATAGTTTCCATTCACTTTCATTTGTCCCGATTCATCGATAATCATTTGGCCATATGTCCGTTCATTATGATTGAGGAAGATCAATGAAATGCAACATCATTTCTCTTACGTAGTATACCAGAAAATGGAATTTTTAGTATACTATTGAACATGTCAAATAAGTAAGCAATTGGCTCAAAGTTGAAGAAAGCTCAATTGGATAGCCCTTAAATCTAGGTTATGCATCCAGCATTTAAGAGCCAAAAAAGTAAGAAACATTGCATTCAGAATCAGGCAAGTGGGCATCGGAGCCAGGGCTCCTCTATTTGAAACCACATTAACACTTGCCGGTGTTTGCTTGAACATGAGGATTAAGCTCACAAGTGGGTATTTGGAATCCCCATTTTCCCCCAAAACGAAGAGAACACACAGCTGACACTATGATTGATGCAGCGCAAATAAAAGCATCCGTGCAGTCTATTTCATCCTACTGACCGTGCTGCTGATGAACCAACTATCTCAGTGTCTAGACACCATGTTGTTTTGCATTTTATGAAATCGAAAGAAGGAGGCCAAACATAGCACCTTTGTTGTCTTCGGCATTGATGTTCACACGAAGCTTCTTGACCTGGTAAACGCGAAGCTTCTCGACTCTGTAGTGGGATGCAAATGACTGGCAGCTTCAAAACCATCACAAAATTATGTAGCAACACCTACAAATAAATTGAGTAACATCCAGGGCAATTACCATACAAAGATGCTATAATTTTCCAATAGGATACTACAACCACTAATACACTGCTACTATTGCACGCAGTCTCTCTGCATCCCAATCAACTCAGTACCATATGACAGCACAACAGAATCCTCAGCCCTGGCTGCGTCCCTTCTATGTTCTGTTGTACCTAGAAATGTGGATGTGTGTTAAGTTCAATACATCATAGTATTACCAAAATGATGAATAAATCAACATGGAGCCATCCAAAATTCTTAATTATTCACCATAGCAAACAAGATAATATACATAATTATTAATCAACATATGTCTTAATTAACATAGTCCCTTTTATGACTTGTTAAAATAGAAATGAGAGTGAGAACTTCCTAGGCTTAGACGAGCCTGATCACTTTTTGAAGATATAGAGAACAATATGGCAAGAAGTCACTGGGAGCAAGGCCTGAACGTTCTCAAAAGGATGGGCCGATGCTTTGCGGTCCAATATTTCGCGAAAGCCTTCAAAAAAACTGTCCAAGTGTCACTATAGATAGATGAAATACTACTGAGGGCCAGCAAAGTTAGCCAGAGAAACTCTAGAATAAACACAAAACCTTTCTTAAACTTGGCACTAATTTTTTGTAGCAGGCCAACTAAAGTGCTGGCTTCGTGAGATTGTTTCAAAGTTCTTGAATCCAAAACACTTCCATTGCTAGCATTCACATAAAAAGATTTGGAGTTCCCTGTGATGCAGTGTTTGCTTCCTTCTAATGTCACAACATCAATATAGATGAGATCCCCCTGTAACCTATAGAAACCATCAGTGCTTATTAGTTCCTCGACAACCAAATAGCAGGGGACCCATATATATATATAAAGCAGTTATATTAACAGACAGAGGAGCATAAGAGTTAGATGTAAGGAAAAGAGGGAGCGACAATACCTCAACATCAAGGAGACGCAGTGGAGAGCGCATATGCGAGGCAACAAGCAATTTATAATTCCCATGCTCGTGGCTGCGAGCAGGGGCGAGAGCCCTCGGATCTCCTCGCTCGCACCATGTCCGAAGGCGAGCATGACCCCGTTGGCTGGGACACGCCGGCCCCAACTGCACACTAGTAGAAAACAGGGTACTAGTCCCGGTTCCAGAGGGCCTTTAGTCCCGGTTCTGGAACCGGGACAAACCGATTGGGACAAATGCCCAAAACCTGTAGTCCCGGTTTGCTTACAAACCGGGACCAAAGGGGTCCACGTGGCCGCTACGGGGCGCCCAGGCAGGAGGACCTTTAGTCCCGGTTGGTAACACCGACCGGGACTAAAAGGCAGCCACGCGTCAGCATCTGCCAAGCGCTGGGGTTTTTTTTTTTTTGAAAGGAGGGGTTTAGGGGTTTTCCTATTGTGTTTCCCCCTTTTATTTTTGTGTTTACCATTTTTATTTTACGCTTTTCATTCAACTCGACGCTAGCTACTACATATAGCAATGAAGTAACCATTACACAACATCGTCATGATCAATATATAGAGAGAAGTGACCTCTCTTTCTCCATGCTTGGTCGAACAATATGCAACAAGTTTTCGTAAATCTATTCGACGCTATTACATATAGTACACGTTCATGCATATATATAATATAACATCTCTTACGATCCTAACTTCTATTACCAATCCTGATGGAATTCTCCGTCTTTAGGTATGACATGCTCAACAAAGAATCCCGCCAATTCCTCTTGAATTGCTCGTACGCGATCAGTTGGTAGGAGTTCGTCCTGCTTCTGCCAGATCTAATTTAAAGAAGGGGGTCAATAAAACTCAACACAATTGATGGTAATAAAATAAAAATGTGAATATTGTTTACGTACTTCAAATTGTTCTAAAGATATGCCCCGGCCCCGCTCAGTGGTCGAGTGGCGAATGAACTCGCAAATGTAGTATGCACATAAATTAGTGTCGGTTGCCTGCCACAAGCACTTTACGAGAATAGAGTTCAATCAAAATGATAATCAAGCATGATAATGGTATTGAAACTAGAATCATTGAGAGATGCGCGGTACTAGAGTAGTACTTACTTTGGGATGTACAAATTGCAGCTCCGGTTTCCAGCTGACACCCTTAACCTTTTTGGTGAACTTTCTCCAAACCCTGCCTGGCAAAGAAAATGATTACTTGATATCAGAAAATGAACAAAAGTTGCCGATATGGTGCGATAATGATTGAACTTACTTCTGAAGCATTTGCCTCATGTTCGTCCACTCCTTAGGGTATTTACGTCTCGAGTCCAAGACAGTTACTTTTCCCTCTTCAAGCTGAATGTCTAGCAGAATAAAGTGGAAACTGCGCACGCATAACTCGTTAATTGCACTTAACCTCGAGTAAGCGAAACAGAATGTGCACAAGATAGTAACACTCACTTGAAGTTGTAAGGAAATAGTATTTCCTTTCTGGTTTGTTGTCCAAGTAACGCATTTAGCAAGTTTTTCTCTGTATCGACGGGAAATTTTTCTAACGTATGTTCATTTATGAAATTTGGGTGAATGACCCCAATGTCATAGATTTGTTGTTGTTTGCATTCGAGGATCTTCAATCTGCATAATATAGTGTGAGGATAATTAATACATACAATGAACGAGCTGAGCTAGAGACTTAATTACAGAAAAAAATACTTACAGACAATAGGAACTGACGATAGTTTTGTCGAGCTCCTTTTGGTTGTATAACTGAAAATTTTCTTCAAATTCAACGAACAACATCTGATTTCCATTGAAGAAGTGCTCATTTTTTATTCCCACCAAGATATCGTTGTTCCCCTCCTTGCAGGCTTCCAAGTACCATTCATGCAAATGTCGCATCCTCGTTGGTAGACTCTTGAGCTCCTCACGCGTGACGAGAGGCTTCCTGTGCTTGTATCTTAAGGATGGTACTACCTCAGCCATTTTGAACTGTACCGAATCAGGCAAGTAATCATCAGCAGTGATAGCAAGACCACCGGCCGCTTTCTCTAGATCATTAGCGATATCGGTAACCACCTTGAGCGGAGGGCACGATTGCAGTTCTTGTTCGCCGAGCTAGGGAATTGTTTTCCCACTTCTTGAGCCACTTCTACTTAAGCTTCCCAACCGCCTCGCTTGATCATATTTCTTTTCAATACATCGGTCATAGTTTGATGGCGGCGGAGGCGGTGGTGGTCGCCTAAGGGCATCCAGAGTTCGCTTCGCTTTCACCGGATCTATTTTCTCCTCTTCAGGTGGGCGTTTCGGTGCGAGCTGACGTTTCACATCGGCATCCACGATCTCGTTGAGTTCCTCCTCATACCTCTCGTAGGGTAGCTTGGGAAGAGGCTTGAGGCTTGGGCCGTATCTGAATCTCCTCTATTTCGTACTGCTGCTGGCCGCCGGAGCGGCAGCGCCTCTCTTCCGCTGTTGCTTAGGCGGCGGAGGAGGCGGAGTCCGATGACGCGGCGGAGACAGCTGAGGCGGAGGAGGATTCTGCTGAGGGGCCTCCTCCGTCGGAGTCCGCTGACGCGGCGGAGACGGCTGATGCACCGGAGACGGCTGACGCACCGGAGACGGTTGACGCACCGGAGACGGCTGACGCACCGGAGACGACTCGGGCACCGGGGCCTCCTCCGCCTGAGTCTGCTGAGGCGGCGTCCAGTTTGGAAGCACGATGTGTTCCTTTCTCCATAGACAGGTAGTCCTTAAGGCATATCGAAGAAGAAGTTCCCCTTCACCTGTAGCGTAATCAAGCTCCAGCTCATCAAATCCGTCCATTATTTCATCCACACCGACAATAGCAAAGTCAGCTGGAACCGGAGTGCAATGGAAAGTTGCATCAGGTCGAGGAGGTAAGACATAGCCGACCGCCGCCTTGAAGGTCAGGTTATGACATTTCGCCATTAGCACACAATGTTCATTATGCGTGATACCATCCACGGGGTAGCGAGGAGCCGTGCTATCAGGATGAACGAGCTCAGTGGAAGCCACGCTGCTTATCCGCTGAGATGGTGGGGTAGCATCGTGGGTAGTCTCCAATGAAGGATCGTCGTGCAGTTGAGATGGTTGGCCGGTAGCTCGCTGGCTCTCAAGTGCCTCTAGTTTTGCTATTCTTTCATTCAACTTCTGCATTTCGCTTGCTTCCTCTTTCTTCTTTATCTGTCGGCTTCTATAACCAGCGCTGTCGGGAAACCCAACCTTCCACGGAACGGAGCCTGATGTGCCTCGTGTTCGTCCAGGGTGTTCAGGATTCCCGAGGGCAAATGACAGCTCGTCCTTCTCTCTGTCGGGAACGAACGTCCCTTCCTGCGATTTCTTGATTGTTTCCTCAAGCTTTTTGAATGGTATTGCAACTTGAGATTTCGTCCAGACACACTTCCCTGTTTCTGGGTCCAAAGTTCCCCCAACTCCGAAGAACCAAGTCCTTGCCCGATCTGGCCAGTGCAATGTCCCTGGTTGGACATCTTTAGCAAGCAGGTCTTGCTCAGCTTTGTCCCACGTAGGCCGGGCTTTGCTGTAGCCACATGACCTCGTAACATGGTGAAACTCCTTCCTAGCGGCATTTTTGTTATTTGTAAGTGACCTGTTCTTAGCCTTCTCCGATTTCTTGTAGGCCACAAATGCGGGCCAGTGATCTCTCATCTTCTCATATTGACCTCTGAATTCTGGAGTCTTGTCTTTCTCGACAAACTTCTTGTTCAATACTTTCTTCCAGTTCTTGAATAGTTCTGCCATCTTCTTAAGAGCAAACGCCCTAACCTTTCGCTGTATAACTGGGTTATTCGGATCCTCCTCTGGCGGTAGACTGAAATTTCTCATCAGATTGGTCCAAAGATCATCTTTCAGTCTATCGTTGACATAAGGAACTTGAGGGTCCTTCTTCTTATTCCATTCTTGGCAGGTGATCGGGACGATGTCCCTAACAACCACTCCGCACTGATGTATAAATTTGTTCTTGGTCCGATAGGGAGCAATCGCTTGGCCTTCTGGAGAGACTTCTTCGATCATGAACCTTTCTTGCGCGTCCAACCTTCTCATCGGGCCTCGTCTCCTTACGGAAGCAGAGCTCGATCCGGGTGGCTAATTCAAAGAAGAAAGAAGCGTTAATATATGTACATACAAAAAAATTAATGCATCTAGTCAGCAGAGGATTAATTTATATATACCTCGCCGGACGCTAAAGCAGTTATGGCTCCCTTCTCCATTCGATCACCGGAGCTGTCATGATCTCCTTCGTCCCCAGTTCGATCACCGGAGCAGTCATGATCTCCTTCCTCCTCACTGGAGCCGCCATCCTCTCTTTCCTCACCATCGGTCTCATTGATCCACGACAAGCAGGTGAGATCGATATCACCTCCGTCGCGGATTATATCCCCCAACAACTTTTCTTTTTCTAAGTCTCTGTCCGCCATAGTTTCTGCAAATATTACAACGTGGCAATATACAACCATGAGAGATGGCTTAGTGGCAAACATCATGCAAAATTCTCAAGTGCTTAGAGTAGTATTTTGACAGGGATGGTGGGTTTCGGGTTCGGGTATTACTGAAACGGGTTTGAACCCGTACGTCTCTCTCATGGTCCTCGAGGATACTTGCGGACCCCCACCCCCCTCATGTCGAAGTTATCATTCTACGAACATATGAAAATTCTCAAGTGCATTATGTTCATATGGTGGGACTGGCAACCTACGAAGCACCGATACAGCGATATTGATACGGTGATATGGGTACGGCGATACGGAATACGGCGATACGGATACGGCGATACGGGTACGGCGATACGGATACGGCGATACGGGTACGGTGATACGGGTATGGCGATACGGCGATACGGGTACGGCGATACGGTAATTAACAGTAAACAAGAACTCTCAAAAAGCAACAAGCCATCAGCATCAACAAGCCATGTTCAATGGGCTCACTGTGGGGGCAGGGGCCGGCGCGGCAACGTCGAGGCCGGCAGGGGCGCGCGCGGCGACGGTGACGTAGGGGCAGGGTGCGGCGACGGCGACGATGACGTAGGGGCAGGGCGAGGCGACGGCGACGGCGACATAGGGGCAGGGCGCGGCGACGGCGACGGTGACGTAGGGGCAGGGCGCGGCGACGGCGACGACGACGTAGGGGCAGGGGCGCGACGACGGCGGGGCAGGGCGAGGCGACGGCGACGGCGGGGTAGGGCGAGGCGACGGCGACGGCGGGGCAGGGCAGGGCGAGGCGACGGCGACGGCGGGGCAGGGCGAGGCGACGGCTACGGCGGGGCAGGGCGAGGCGACGGCGACAACGGGGCAGGGCGAGGCGACGGCGACGTAGGGGCAGGGCGCGGCGACGGCAGGGCAGGGGCGCGATGACAGCGGGGCAGGGCGAGGCGACGGCGACGGCGGGGCAGGGCGAGGCGACGGTGACAGCGGGGCAGGGCGAGGCGACGGCGACGGCGACGGCGACGTAGGGGCAGGGCACGGCGACGGCGAGGACGACGTAGGGGCAGGGGCGCGACGACAGCGGGGCAGGGCAGGGCGCGGCGACGGCGACGGGGAGGAGGGCGCACGAGGAGGTCCGGCGCTGGCGGCGGTCAGCGGGCTCAGGGACTGCAAGGCGTCGGCGAGGGCAACGGCAAAATCCGGCAGCCTCGCGGCGTCGATGTCATCGTCGGCGCCGAGGAGAGAAGAAACTGCAATGGATTGGAAATTTTCCCAACTCCCGCTTATATACAGAGATCTTTAGTCCCGGTTGGTGGCTCCAACCGGGACTAATGCCCCCCCTATAGTCCCGGTTGTAGCAACCAACCGGGACTAAAGGTCAATTTCCAGCAGCCCAAAGGGCGGGAAGCAGAGACCTTTAGTCCCGGTTGGTGGCACCAACCGGGACTAAAGGGGGGCATTAGTCCCGGTTGGAGCCACTAACCGGGACTAAAGGGCTGTGCTCCCCGTACCAAAAGTTTAGTCCCACCTCGCTACTCGAGAGGGGCTCGGAGTGGTTTATAAGCGCTGCTGCCGCTGCCCTCTCGAGCTCCTCTCTAATGCAGGCAGTCCATGCCTATTTGATGCCCTGTTGGGCCTGCTAGCACTGCGGGCCAGCATCCTGTCCCATTTATAGGGTTAGGCTGGCCTTTTTTTTGCATATATTATGATTTTTAATGTTATTTTTTGTATATGTTATTTTTAGTTATATAATTTTAGTTGCATAAGTTTTGTTTTTTATTGGTTCTTTTTAGTTGATTCCTTTTGCTATTAGAGTTTTACAAAATCTTTTTAGTTTCTATTAAAGCTTGTAACAAAATATACTTTATGAAAATTCATTTTACTAATTAAAGTTTTTAACTCAAGACTTTTTCTGCATTCAATATGCACCATTCAAAGCCACATCATCACTTTTCAACCCTTTTCTGACTTCATTTCCTATTTTTCATGCATTTCATGATTTATTTTGAGCTAAAATAACCCTGAATTGAGAAGCACTGCAAATGAACTCTGAACTTGTTGCAAGTTGGCATGGTATCATAATTTCACCCACATAGCATGTGCTAAAAAGTTGAGAGTGTTACGGCAAAAACTGGATGCACTTCGTGTATGAACTGGACAATCTCTTTCGAAGTGTCAGGGTTTTGGACGAAAACTCTTCTGTTACAAAAGGATTTCAATTTTTTAAACATATTTGAACTCAAGACTTTTTCTGCATTCAATATGCACCATTCAAAGCCACATCGTCACTTTTCAAACATTTTCTGACTTCATTTTGTTATTTTTCATGCATTTCATTATTTATTTTGATCAAAAATGACCCTTAATTGAAAAGCACTGCAAATGAAGTCTGAAATGGTTGCAAGTTGGCATGGTATCATAATTTCACCCAGATTGCATGTGCTAAAAAGTTGAGAGGGTTACGACAAAAACTGGATGCACTTCGTGTACGAACTGGACAATCTCTTTCGAAGTGTCAGGGTTTTGGACAAAAACTCTTCTTTTACAAAAGGATTTCAATTTTTTAAACATATTTGAATTCAAGACTTTTTCTGCTTTCAGTATGCACCATTCAAAGCCACATCATCATTTTTCAAACCTTTTCTGACTTCATTTTCTATTTTTCTTGCATTTCATTATTTATTTTGAGCTAAAATGACCCTGAATTGAAAATCACTGCAAATGAACTCTGGAATGGTTGCAAGTTGGCATGGTATCATCATTTCACCCACATACCATGTGCTAAAAAGTTGAGAGGGTTACGGCAAAAACTGGATGCACTTCGTGTACAAACTGGACAATCTATTTCGAAGTGTCAGGGTTTCGGACGAAAACTCTTCTGTTAGAAAAGAATTTCAATTTTTTAAATATATTTGAACTAAAGACTTTTTCTGCATTCAATATGCACCATTCAAAGCCACATCATCACTTTTTAAAACATTTTCTGACTTCATTTGCTATTTTTCATGCATTTCATTATTTATTTTGAGCTAAAATGACCCTGAATTGAAAAGCACTGCAAATGAACTCTGAAATGGTTGCAAGTTGGCATGGTATCATCATTTCACGCACATAGCATGTGCTAAAAAGTTGAGAGGGTTACGGCAAAAACTGGATGCACTTCGTGTACAAACTAGACCATCTCAACTTTTTAGCACATGCTATGTGGTTGATTTTAGTTAATATTTTAGTTGATGTTTTAGTTCATTCTTTTTAACAAAAAAATACTTTGATAATTTTAGTTAATATTATTTTGATTCTTTTTAGTTCATTCTTTTTAGTTAATGTTTTAGTTGATTCTTTTTAGTTCATTCTTTTTAGTTAATATTTTAGTTGATTCTTTTTAGTTCATTCTTTTTAACAAATAAATACTTTGATAATTTTAGTTAATATTATATTTAACTGAAGTGATATTGTAGATCAAAGCCATCATTAGAATAGTTGTGGAGAGAAAGTCTTCACTTTTTTTTCACGTGTGTCCCTTGCTTATTGCGCCGTAATCATGGACAATCTTCATCACATACATCACAATGCTTCAGAAAGTTTGCTCACATCATACTAAATATTCTTACACACAAACCGTACTTAAATTAACAGGGACATAATTAATAGAAATAATAGTTCAGATATCCATTACAGAAAGTACTGCATAATTGAAGATACCAATCCTACTCTTCCGGATTGCAAACCTACTCGTCCGAATCAAGAGACCCCCAAGCACTACATAATAGAGATAAAAGTGTTCGTCATTGCAAACACTACTCGTCGTCCGGATCAGAATACCCCCAAGCAGGAGATACTAGCGGTACGAGGTGACGCTGCCCATAATTGCAGATTCCAATCCTGCGGTACAACTCGTATGCAACGTACCCATCTATTGCTGCATACTCAATGTTGATAGGGTCAAGTGGGGTCAAGTTTGTGCCCTGACTTGGGGAATTTTGTCTTCATATCAGCGTACTCCTCGTCGATCAGGGCGGCTGCCATATCAGCCATTGAAGTCTTGTCATGCTCAAGCCTGAACATGCCCTGAAGATCAATGTGGCATTCAGCTGGTATCTCAATACCCCAAGTGTGCCTCATCTTGATCTTGTCATTCGTTATATCAACGCTAGCAAAATATATGCCGCTGCGAAGGAACTCCATGAGTTTTGGACAGTGCTTGTCCCTACTGCAACAACAAAATGGAACAAATGTGTTAAATACTGCTGCAACAAGTATATTTTAGAACAAGTATAATAGAATCATAACAAGTATAATTCGGCAGAAGTATAATAAGAATCATAACAAGTATAATAATAATCATAGCAAGTTTCCTATTTCCTATGCATTTCCTATCCTATGAATCAAAAGATGCCCCTAAACTATGACATGTTCTCCCACGATGGCCAATATGCAACTACAAGGAAAATTCTTATGCAATTTTCCTATCCTATTCCTATCCTCATATTCCTATTCCTATGCAATTTTCCTAATCCTCCTATTCCTATGCAATTTTCTATTCCTATGCAATTTTCCAATGAATCAAAGAAAAGCCCCATTCCTATGAATCAAAGAAAAAGCCCCAATTTTCCTATGCATTTTTCTTATGAATCAAGAAAACTATGACATGTTCTCGACATTCCCAATCCTTCCTATGCAATTTTCCTATCCTATGAATCAAAGAAAAGCCCCAATTAAAACTATGACAAGTTTCGTATTACCTTGCCCACTGAAAGACCATGACACGTTGCTTGAAACAAAGTTGGACGACGGCAACATCGCGACCATCGGCCGTGTACTCGAGATCGAGGCCCATGAACTTGTGTTTCTCCTCTTGAAGCCATTCCTCGAACATGGAAAGAAAAACCTTCACTTTGGCGCTGTCGTTCGTGTAGACGACATGGAGATTGGTCGTGCCATGTGCGAGCACCTTCCCGTAGCGAGTGATTGGATTCATGGTGGAGGATGGGGAAGAAGAGAGGAGAGGGGAGACGAACAGAAATGGAGGCACTGGTCGCGTTTACTGTAGCGTTTGATCTAGCGCGGAACAACTTCCAAGGCGCGGGAATCGAACGGTTTGGACCTTTAGTCCTGGTTTGAGCCACGAGCCGGGACTAAAAGGGCTTGCGCCAGGCGAACGGTTGCCACCACCCCTTTAGTCCCGGTTCGTGGCTCAAACCGGGACTAAAGGTCCCATCTGAACCGGGACTGATGCCTGCCGATGCCCGGCCGGCGTCCTAGCCTCCCGAACCGGGACTGATGCTCCCATTAGTCACGGTTCGTAAAACAGCCGGGACTGATGCTCCCATTATTCACGGTTCGTAAAACAGCCGGGACTAATGCTCTGATCTGGCCAGGATCAAAGCCCTGTTTTCTACTAGTGGCATCTGGCTGCCCTCCACTCCACATGAGTGCACGGATGGATACGACCTTGACATCGGCCGGATCTGGAGCGGATGTGGCCGCGCGTGGGGAGGCCGGGCCCGTCGCGGTGCTGGTGAAGACTGTGGGGGAGGCGGATCGGGAGGGAGAGGAGGGGCTCCGGCAACGTGAATCCGTGGCAATTTGGGGAGGGGGAGGAGCAGCGTGCGAGGAGGAGGGAGGAGCAGCGTGCGGGGAGGAGGGAAGCGCACCGTGGAGCGAGTCAGGATTGCAAGGAGCGGGGGCTGGTTAGGGGTCCCCAGGCCGCCATGCAACCGGCGCGGCGGGAGGGGCTGGCCCCAAGGAGCGACGATCCGGCGCGTCCATCGGTCGGGAGCCTGGCAAGCGCCAACGGCTCCCTCCATCATCACCGTCGTCCGGAGAAGGACGTCGGCCGCCGACGCGTCCATCGGCCACGGCGAGGCGGACGAGCCCGGCAGCGGGATTCAACTCGGCGGGCGGGTGCGTCCTGGGAGGCCGACGAGAGTGGGTTAGGGTTAGGGCGTATGGGGTGACCCCGGGTTTTTTTTTCGTGCACGTGCATGGGAACTGAGGATGTAGAGAAAACCAAGGTGGAAGACAGTTGTGGGAGGTGGTACGGAAAAAAACGGACGAAAAAAAACCAAACGAAAATAAACCTGGAACGGAAGCTACCAACTCCCCCTTTAGGAGTAGAGATATATTTCTAGGCTCTGTTTTCCTTGACCAGATTTTTTTTTCCTAAGAAAATCAAGGAGACCCTCCCCGGTTCCATTTCAGCAGGTTCAGTTTCAGTGCAGGCCAAGTTAACCACGGCTACTACAAACAAAAGAGAACACAGCATGCAGTTTCAGTCGCACAGCAAAGATCAGCCATTGCACTGCACAAGAATACCCAAGTTTCTTCAGGAAAAGAAGTCAGTGGATTCTGAATCGCTGCATGTTTTTGGCCATGTTGACAGGCTTAAATGTCACATTAACTGACATAATAGGGGGTCTTTCGTCTCCTTGGCAGCAAAGCTCTCAGACAATATCGCTTATGTATTGCGGAGCACAACGTGGCGCATGAAAGAAACAAATAAAGTTACAAACCCCCTTGATCACAACTTCTTCGTACATGCAGCTCATTATCAAAAATATATAACCTTTCTTTCCTTGCAAGTTGGCATGCAACCAAGCTTTCGACAATCTCGCTTACGTAATCTGGAGCACAATGTGACTGATGGAAGAAACGAATAAAGTTAGAGACCCCCCTTGATCACAACTTCTTCGTGCAGCTCATTTCTGAAAAATATATAACCTTTGATTGTTGGATGCCATCCATCCTAGTGTTCAGTTCAGAATCGAGCAATCAAGTATTAACATCCAGCAGCAGCAGCCGAACAAAACTGAAAAACAGCACATATATACTGATCAAGCAAATAAGTGTTGCATATGTGAGACTGCAGCAACTACAATATTGGCTCTTATTCCAGATTGATTGTTCAACCGTACACGAAGCCATTGTCACTTCGAATAACATATATTTTTCTATAAGGGAATACCATATAATTAGATCCTATGGGAGGGCAAACGAGGATTCTTCGCCTGAAGAAGAAGATCTGTTACATCCTTGCTTGCAAGCGTCCATTGTCAAATAGCAGTGATCCGTCGCTAAACAGCAGCAGAAGCAATACCCTGAGTTAGACAAAACTTCCAAATATAGTAACCGAAATTGAAAGCGTATAGAAAAATTACTATCGGATTAATTCATCGATCTCCATCTACTCTATAGATATGGTGTGTGGCCAGGATAAAGTTTGAAGTACGAGAAGTAGGAAGAGCTAGTAGAGAAGAAGACATACGTACCTAGTAGCAGTAGAGGTACATATCCTTGCATGACATTCAGATATAGCCATGTAGTAACTCCTCTTCATCCTGTGAAAAATGTTAAAGGTTTGTTACCAATTTTGCTGTGAACTAGATATGCCACCAGAAAACATAATAAATTTTGCGCAAAAGCAGAACCTGAAATCTAGCTTGTTCCTTCCAGAGAACAAGAGCATCCACGGAAAGAAAAGATGTGCTTTTGGAGTGAACTGAATACAATAGCACTAGCATCAACGACCATGGGATCAGAAGCCTTTGCATTTGATCCATGAGAAGCCTTTAGCTCCTCCTTGCTGACGCTAGCCTTTAGCGCTTCTTCCTTTTTTATCCGTTCTTGTTCCTCTTCATATGCTTTCAGCTCATCACCAACTAAAGGAATTCGCTTGCTCATAGTGACCTTTACAACTTTGGGAGATGGATCCACTTGAAGAATGCGAGCAAGCGTCCCAAACTGGAAGAGGAATATTTTGTAATCAGACATTAATAAATACAGACATACAATGCTAGAATTCTGCTACTAAATCAAAAGAAGGAAGGCATCTAATCACTCTTTTCAGTCAAATCTATGGAACATGGAGGCAAAGATAATGGTAACTTTTATGGAAGTGAGGCTTTATAGGCTTTTCTTTCAGCACATCACATTTATCATGTCGTCCGATTCCTCTTTACTGAAGAATCTTGTGCTCGAAATAAACGAGCACGGGCTTTTCTAGTCAAAACGTATCCTGTCTTTATCACTTTATCATGAGTTATTTTCCTTGGTTAACAGTTCCTATGATCTCCATGTCCCCCGTGTTGTTCAACATAGTAGTGGATATGTTCGCAGTCCTTATTGGTCGTGCCAAAGAACATGGCCACGTAGGAGAACTCGTCCCACATCTTATAGAGGGGGGAGTGTCCATCTTACAATACGCAGATGATACAATCTTATTCATGGAACATGACATCGCAAAAGCAAGGAATATGAAACTCGTATTATGCCTTTTTGAGCAACTGTCTGGTTTAAAAATAAATTTTAACAAAAGTGAATTGTTCTGCTTTGGGAGAGCCAAGGAAGAACAAGACACGTACAGACAACTCTTCGGATGTGAGATGGGAGCTTTACCATTTAACTACCTTGGGATTCCAATTCATCACAGACGTTTGACGAATAAGGAATGGAAATGTATTGAAGATAGATTCGAAAAGAGATTAAGTTGCTGGAAGGGTAAACTTATGTCTTATGGGGGTAGACTTGTCTTGATAAATTCAGTCCTGACAAGTCTACCGATGTTTTTACTGTCTTTCTTCGAAATACCTATAGGGGTACGCAAAATATTAGACTTCTACCGATCACGTTTCTTTTGGCAAAGTGATGAAGTTAAGAAGAAATATCGGTTGGCAAGGTGGGATATTATATGCAGACCAAAGGACCAAGGTGGCCTAGGGATTGAAAACTTAGAAGTGAAGAATAGATGCTTACTTAGCAAATGGCTTTACAGGTTAGCTACTGAGACCGACGGGATGTGGGTACAGATTTTGAGGAATAAGTACCTCCAGTCTAAGACTTTGGCTCAGGTTAAAGCTAGACCTACAGATTCACCTTTCTGGAAAGGGTTGATGAAGGTGAAGGTAACCTTTTTCCAACGGGTGAAATTTTTAGTTGGCAATGGTAACACGACCAGATTCTGGGAGGACACATGGCTCGGGGATACGCCCTTAGCTATCCAATATCCTTCTTTATATAATATTGTACAACGTAAGGAGGATTACGTTGCTACAGTATTACAGTCGGTACCTTTGAATATTCAATTCAGGCGATCTCTAGCGGGAGAACGTTGGAATTCCTGGTTACACTTGGTCAGAAGACTGATGGATGTTCAACTTTCTGACCAGGACGATAATATTCACTGGAAGCTATCGACGAATGGTAGGTTTTCAGTGAAATCAATGTACTTGGACCTAATCGACTCGGGGCCACTTTCTAGGTCTATGCATATTTGGAAGATCAAAATCCAGCTTAGAATTAAGATTTTCATGTGGTTTGTACACAAGGGTGTTGTACTAACCAAGGATAATTTGATAAAACGAAATTGGGGAGGCAGCCCTAGATGTTGCTATTGTGATCAAAATGAAACAATTAAACACCTCCTTCTCGATTGCCCTCTAGCAAAACTCTTATGGCGTACGGTTCATATAGCTTTTAACATTAATCCACCGACGAGTATCAATGTGCTATTTGGGACGTGGCTCAATGGAGTAGACGGAACAATAGCGAATGATATTCGGATTGGCATCAGTGCTTTATTATGGGCTATCTGGACTACTAGAAACGATATGATATTTAATGGCAAGATCTTCAACAACTTTTTGCAGGTCATATACAGAGCCACGGCGTGGATCCGTACGTGGTCCTTACTCACTCATGTGGACTCCAGGGAGCGTATGGATATTGGGTGCAACCGGTGGGAGACGGTCGCACGGGCTATCTTCAGCCGATTTGGATGGCGAGCTAATAATAGGCTAGGTGTATAGGCATCGTAGCCTACTTTTAGTTTCGCCGGATGTGGCAGTTTTTTATCACTCTTTTGGATGTTTTATTGCTCAGTTTTGTGAGCTTTGCTGGATCTCAGACTTTGTTACCGTACCTTTTAATAAAATGGCTGCATGCATCAATTGATGCAGAGGCCGGGGGCTCCGTTCCTCCTTCTCCAAAAAAAAACAGTTCCTATGATAATTTATTAAAGGTGGGGACTGGGGAGCTACTGAAAATGTGTGAAGATTGAGGAAGTGTTAACATTTGGGGCTGCACAAGATGTACCTGTCCTTTCTCAGTAAAAAGCACTAGATATTTTGCTTCATTTGCCATCTCACCAAATATGTCATGAGAAAAGCCAACCTCCAAACTTGCCATGGACGCTAGAATCATATGCTAAATATTTGTTAGCTTCAAGGTTCCAAAAGTATGGCAGGCATATACATTGTTTATACTAACCTTTGGAGCATCTCTCAGTTTCTCCAGCTCTTCTTTGTTAATTATCAGTGAGACATATCTGTAACATAGAAAGGACAAAAGTTCTAAGCAATAAAACAAGAATCATGTGGATAATTGGACATAACCTAGAAAATATATTTAAAATGGCTCTGATAATAATATTCTAAGAACAGAACTCCGAAGTGAGAACATATGTGTGACTCCACCACTAGGAGCAAGAGGGTGGAAGGATGTTCATGACAATACAAATGTTATACCTTAATAGAAAGGCATTATCTCTAGTGTGTTCAAAAGACTTTGAGATCGAATCACTCATCCATTCAAGAAAACTCTTGACATAATCAACAGTACTTGTAGAAACATTTGTCAGAAAGTAAATAGGATAGACCAAATGTCGTTGAGCCCAGTACTGCAATGCATGAAGATAATAGGTTAGCATATCATGCATGATAGGATAAAAGACTACAGTGATGATAAAATCAAGATTTCACCTGCTCCATTATTAAAAGAAGTTCTAGCACTCTACCAGCTGTATCAACAGGCAGTAACACGCTACCACCACTTGATAGAACTTTCACCATTGAATCTGCATAAAACAGGATGACATTTCAAGTCTTCAACAAAGTGGTTTTGACATATAATGCAAGTAAAATAACATGCAAACAAGTAGTGATTTGGGAGCTCTAAAACTTTTAAGTTGTTCATCGCATCTGACCATGACACTTCACCATGAATGAAAGTGAGAAAAAAATCCCAAATGTATCGGTGCATCTTCCTGAATTCTAAGTGTAACAGTAATATCAATTGGTACTTCATCATGAGCTGGTAGCACAATCTGAGTATCTGACCAGGGGGGGAGGGGACATGGGATGAATAACATATCTAATGCTAGAGAGTATTGATTGATAGCTAGCCGAGTGCTGTACCAATGAAATCTTGATCCTGCTGCCTTTTGTAGACCTGATTGTTCAAGGCATTGTAAGCATCAGTAATCAGAATAGCTGGCCGTACAAAGGATCCAACGGCAGTACCATTCAAATGCCTGAAAAGCACATTAGTGTTAGTTATTCATTCAAGCTAAAGAGCAATAAATCTGTACAGGGCAAACACAACAAAGGCCTAACTTTTCTTTTCGGTGGTTCAAGTCAACAGCATAGACGATGTCATCCCCATCTTTTGTTATCTTCCATACTGTACCCCCCCAAAAGATGCCCAGAGACAAGCGGCGCAATAACTATTCCTTCACCTTTATCTGCCGAGAAATAGACAAATGGCTGTTGAGGGAGTACAATTAAGCATACCAAGGTGGTGAACATCAACATGATCGCACTGACCATTAATTAAGAAGGTGATTTGTGAGTATTTCAGTGTCACGACATTTTGGAATGCAGCATCAATATCATCCAAAGTAAACAAGTCAAAGTCAGCAACTTGCTGCGGAAGAGATATTCAAATGGTAAGAGTCATCCATGAACGATTATGTGTAGGCCAATGTATAAAACAATTGCTGATATATTCGGCCTCACCAGTCAGAGTAAATGAACAAAATAGTAGAGCAACTCGGCACATTCTTGACAAAAAATTATACATGGAGAACACACCCCTTGGCACTACATGATACGGATGCAAATGAGCCTGCGTTCATGCAAATTGGAGCACCTAAACATGTGATTCATTCGACTAGTCAAATTTCCAAACAGCAAAGATCTCAACCATTACAGCAAACAAACAAAAACATAAATACCCAGCGTCCTAATAAACCTTTTAGTCGAGCAGGTGCCCAGCATCCTTTCCCCTCCCCACCAATGTAGGCAATGGGCCGAGCAGAGGGCGCGCACGGCTGCACAGAATGCCTTGACCTAGCCGACAATTCGTCGAGCAGGTGGCGTGCGTCCGGCGAGGCAGCCAACCACACCCGCGCACGGTGGCACCAGAACAACCGAGTCGACGAGGAATCAAGCTCGCGGGGACGGGTGGTGGCGGGGATAGGTACGTACCTGGCGAGGGGCTGGAGGAGAGGGCGGAAGTCGGTCCAGCCGCAGTCGAGGAGGAAGCGGAAGCCATCGACGGCGAGCAGGTATGTAACAGAGGGGGCCTTCCCGCAAAAAAAAAAAAAAACGCTCAGCGGCGTCACCTACACCGACGTCCCCATCCCGTCGCCGGCGGTGGCCGGCAGCGGCGGCGACGGTGAGTGGAGTCGGACGAATGTTCGGGAGGGTCCCTTTGAGATTGAAGCCCAGCCGCCTAGGCCGCTCGAGGTGGATAGAGGTGTGAGTGAAACTGAAACTGGGATGGGCTGTGCGTGCCAATTCTGCCAATATGTGGCTCGATCCAGTTTAGAAGATATCATCAACAGTTGCTCAAAAAAAAAAGATATCATCAACTCAGTATCAATTGAACAACACGAAAGCCATATATAATTCTACGGTTCCTTTTCATTGACTAGTAAGCTTGCACGTGTAACGCACGTCTCATTTGACATAAAATAATTATGAAAATAGTCGTCTAGTATTTACATAGTTTTTTATCCATAGGTAAAAAAGAAATAGTGGAAGCGTGAAAGAAATGATTGTCTGTGGAGCTTACCGAGTATAGATCCTCTATGCTGCCTATAGGTGGGACCAGACAAAAAGCTACAATTATAAACATATATAACGTCCGTTCAAAAAATATTGTACATACTGGAACCATAGCAGAAATCCAAAGTTTGGAGAACAAACCTATGTTATCCCTCCAAGACATCTCTGTACACAATGTTCTTGGTACTTTTACCGGTAGGATCTATTTTTTTATTTGGCTTTGCCAGAATCCGACTTGTCTGCAATGACACTCCTCTTGACAGTGCAAGATAAAGCTGGCCATGCGAGAGTACATGCTCAGGAAGGTAAATACCAACCAGAGGAAGTGCTGATTTAAGAGTGGAGAGAAAAATAAATCAATGAATAAAAAATTGAATGTGAAGGGGGGATGATGAAAGGTGAGACGAAAAAAACTCAAAGGAAATTAAACCATACCAGGCTACCAACTCCTTATTTAGGAGTAGAAACGGGACACCGTACCAGCCATCGTACACACGGTAGTTTGCGTTTTTTTAGGCCTGCGTTTTAGTTGATTAGTTTAATAACATCAGTTGGTTCAACAACCAGGCAACCAGCTAGAGAATTGACCGGTCAATTACTTGGCTACGAACGTGCTCCTCCAGAATAATTGGTATGTGCACAAGCCACGTGACCCATATATAGTGGAGCACCACAAGCTGCCAGACGACACAAGCACAGAGCAAAATCACGAGTGAGTTCTTAAAATAGGCTTTCGCCCCGCTTTATAAATAAAGCAACGAACCAAAGTAATCACGAGTGAGTTAGCTAGCCAGAGCTAGGTAGTATACACGTGTATGCAAAGTTGATGCTGTGTGGCTCTCACACGTATTTAAGTTCATGAGATGCTGTATTGATACAAAGAGTCCAGGAATGTGAGGCACCGGGAACACGAAAACAGGCAGAAAAGACAAGAAATGTAGCTGCTCAAAGCCTAATTGCAGAATATTTTTCCACGGATTGGTCCTTAACCGTCTATATTGGCATTTCCGACACCAGAGATTAAGGTCAGCAATGGAAAAAAGCCACTGACGAGTCCTAAGGCCCGTCACTAATGATGCATCCAAAAACCAAAAAGTTACAATAAGGTCATCCCACAATAGAACCAGTCGATATAGCTGATGACTATGTGCTGCTCGGAAGATGTCGCTCGGAGGAGCTCCGCCATGCGACACCGGATCCAGCGGTCAGACCTGCAGTTCATCTCCGTTCGGTGACAGTGGTCTGCCAGATTTGGCTCTAAAGATTAGTCAGTTTGCTGTATTCTAGTGTTTCTTCTCTTTGTAGTTTGTACATCTCCTACAAATTGAAGCTGATTCCAATCTCCTGTATATAAGTTCAGTGCAGTTCACTTTGCCAAAAAAATTGTGCTTTTAATTTGGACTAAGATAACTAACTAAGGGTCGAATATACAGGAATGTTTGGGTTGAAGCCTAGCCTGGCCAAAATATTTAAGTTACCGGAAGGCTGGGCGCCTATTTAGTTGAGTACAAACCATTTGGTCCGCGCACTCTTCATGGACTCCTATAGCTCATTTACACGCCAATACACAGTCGAAATTAGAGTAGTTGAATGTTGTGGTATTTTTTGTCATCATAACAAAACAATAAAACATTTGTTTTTCCAATGCAAATTGACTTGTTCTATATGGTCAACCATCAAGTAGCTTCTAACTTGTATCCTCGATATAGTGTTGCTAATATTTTTGACAACTGGTTACATGAGATTGATCATAGGTTTAGGATTATTCTCAGGGTGGGAGCTCTTTGTTGAAATATATTGCCCGCCTCCCTCCATCAGTTCGGACTTTTGGAGCAACTGGCTGGAGCATGAGCTCAATATGGTATCCGAGCCAAGAGGTCTTGAGTTCAAGACCCTGCCAACGTAGTATGAAAAATAAACGATTCTGCGGCCTACATCGATCCCACGTCTAAGGACTAAAATAGCCTAGACGTGAGGGGGAGTGTTGAAATATATTGCCTGCCTCCCTCCATCAGTTCGGACTTTTGGAGCAACTGGCTGGAGCATGAATTCAATATTCTTGCCGTTATTTGATCGCTTTGGATGTGTAGAAATGATAAGGTTTTAATGATAAAAATACTTCTGTGACAATTAGTCTTTGATATATAATGCTAACTTTGACATCAACAATTTCTATGGTAAATAATTGTCAATATGGGTCTTCAAAAAAAATTGTCAATATACATGTAACCATGGAGAACAAGGACATTAAATTTCACTAGAGACTAGCAAATACTCTCAAAGAAATAAAATGGGTGGCTGGATAGGCTGAGAATCAATAGTGAATTAACAATTTTCGAATAAAAATGGTGAATTGATCTTGCTATGCATGAATACCAAAATTCCTTGAAATGAAATAAAATTTCACTAGAGACTAGTAAAAGCAAGAAAATGCTTTTGCGGATGGTACCATGTGTAAGGCCACTATCTATCTATCTGTCGCACAGGGACAGAGTACCCTTCCACTACTTCACCTAATTCCATTATTTTCCATCTCATTCTGTTGGCCACAGGCGGTGCTGACCTCCACGGATATGACACCCTGCTTCTGGATCCGTCGGTGATTGTGCCCAGTCATTAGGCGGTGATCACTCTTACCAGCGGCGGCAGTGGCCTGGCTGCAGATTGTGGTGGCCATCAAAAGGTCTTCATGAGAGGTTTACCTCTTCAGATCCGATGGTTGACATTGGCAGTCAGATGCAAATGATCGACGATGACTTAGACGCGGAGGAATGGTTGTGCAATGGCGGTACATCCGCATGTAGTTGCTAGGATCGTGAAAAGTGATGGCGACAACACATTGGTGACTTCAATGGTGGTGCTACTCGAGCACCCAGTCTTGAGCTCCGGATGAAAGCCTAGGTCTGACCCGAGTCGGGTACACTTGGCAATGACAATTTTATATATCATTACCTTGTTGAAGGCATTGCTCGGATTTGCTCGGACAGAAGAACAGAGCATCTAGTGTGAGTTGCTCAAACTTAAATTCATCGACCAAAGAACAGAGCATGCATGCATGCAGTTTCAGTACCTCAAACCTCCTGACTGATGTGATCAGAACCGAACAAGTGCGCATGCAGTTTCTGAACCTCAACTTCCATGATCAATCCCTCCTCTTCTCAATGACACACCACGGTCAATTGAAAACAAAACCAGGCTACTCAATTGAAAACAATTACCGAGTACATATGTAGCTCTACAATGGAAGAATCTCAAAAAAACAAAATAAAAATGAGCTAGTCTTTTTTGTCCACTGTGTTCTACCATCACTAATGGGAACAAAGGACGTCGGTGACACTATGAGTACCATTGACATATTCGTAGTGGAGGGTGCCAAAACCCGTTAGTGGAGGCGCTTAGTGCCTGTCAGCAAAGGACTTCTTTTTTGTGGCAACTTGTGTCAATTGTGGCCTTGTAGTATATCTCCGGAGGACACCATGGTGTATTTTCTTGAAGTACTTAGTGAAACCACATATCCGATATTGATTCATTGATTGAGTATCAAAGTGTTACTATGGTGCGCCAATATCGGATATGGGGAGTAGTATCTATGACCTAGATCAAGTGTGCCAATTAGAAGTACGGTGTCTTAATTTTGTAGTCGTCTACCAGCTTGATATTGTTTGCCTGACCATATATTCAAATCGAACTGGCCTTATATATGCTTTTGTTTGCAGCTTGGTGGTCAACATTCTCATGCTGTTTTTAGTTAGTACTCCTGAGTAAACAAGAAAAGGTTACGTACAATGAACAATGCATGTAAAGATCATCATTTATTAATATTAATCCTGCAGTCCTCCATATTTGTGGATAAGGGCTATGAGTTTCTGTAATAAATGTGTGTATTTTTATGCGCATAATAAAAAAATAGAAGTATAGAACTATCCAACATAGTATATTTGATGGCATATCATTCGCCTAATTTGCAATGTAGAGGAGGTAGGCATGAAGTAACTAGAGGAGATGATTGTGTTTACAAACTGATTACATCAGACTAATACGTACTTAGTATATCATTGCATCCATATAGTATATTCAGATAGAAGCCCAGCGATCTTATTGGTTCATCGTCACTAACAGCAGCGTATGCAATTACAAGGCATGCAGATCGTGATAGAGGGCGATCGACACGATGCATGGTTGCTTAATTTAGATTGCATAGGCATAGTATTATACATTGTTCTCATCGACACCCTAGCTATCAGCGCATGCAATAGATATAATATGCATCATGTGTATCAATGTGTATATGTATATATATGCAGCTAGAGTACCGGTCCTATGAACGCATCAGAAGGAAGCTCGCAGTTGCAGATCATTCAGCTCTTGGCTCAACTTCTTCCTCTCTTGGATCTGCAGGTTTGTTTCCCCTGACCACCATTCACAAGCGATGATACTATACCTACAAGAAACATGAAATCCTCTCTCTCTCTCTCTCTCTCTCTCTCTCTCTCTCTCTCTCTCTCTCTCTCTCATCACCCATATATGCATGCGTTGTTCACCTTTTTATAATATAAGAGCAATGTTTGTTAATTCACAACGTATTTTTAGGGAGAGACATGACGAGGTTACGGCCCTCAAAGTCGTCGTGGCCGGAACTGGTGGGGTGGCATGATGGCGACGCCAGTGATGTTATCCGGGCCGAGCGACCGGATCTGTTTGTTTTTTTGAGGCGGGAGGGTGACCCGGAGCCACCAACGTTCCAGTATGACCGCGTCTTCCTATGGTGCAACGAAACTGAAGTTGGTGTTTTCATCGTCTCCCGGATTCCGGTCATTGGATAGACCATATGTCCTATCATGGCATTGTGGCTCGAATAAAGGAAATAAATCATGTACCACTAGCCATGGATTCAAGATTTAAGTTGCCCGAACTAGATCTGCTTGCACGGATGCATGATACATCAATCGTTTGTGGTACCTACGAAATACACATGGAACAATAAATAAATTACAACCTCTCCCGTTTGACACATAGTCTATGTCGCGTAGATTTATCATTACTTTTGGTTGACAAATGCATGTTAATCACTCTCTGCTTTCCATTAGGTAGGAGCCAAAGAATAAAGGATGTGATGGATCCGATGTGTTTAAAATCTGTTGGGCTGCGATCAATTTTTATTTTCCAAAAATGCACAAGCACAACACCTCATCTATGCTGCCACATAACCCTCATCACTGCTAGCTATCGGACTAGCGCAATGGATAAGAGGTTCGAGTATCCATACCAACGTCCAAGCACTGGTAGAAAACAGGGCACTAGTCCCGGTTCCAGAGGGCCTTTAGTCCCGGTTCTGGAACCGGGACAACACGATCGGGACTAATGCCCAAAACCTTTAGTCCCGGTTTGCTTACGAACCGGGACCAAAGGGACTCCACGTGGCCGCTGCGGGACGCCCAGGCAGGAGGACCTTTAGTCCCGGTTGGTAACACCAACCGGGACCAAAAGGCGGCCACGCGTCAGCAGCTCGCAGGCGCTGGGGGTTTTGTTTGTTTGTTTTTTTTAAGGGGGAGTTTAGGGATTTTGGAGGGTTAATTTAGGGGTTTCATATTGTGTTAGCTAGCTAATAGAAAGAAGTGACCTCTCTTTCTCCGTGCTTGGTCGACGCTAGCTACTATACATATAGAGAGAACTCGACGCTAGCTAGTAAGCAAATGAAGGAAACCATTAATTACACAAGATCGTCATGAACATATATAGAGAGAAGTGACATCTCTTTCTCCGTGTTTGGTCGAACAACAAGTTTTCGTATATCTATCCGACGCTACTACATATGTACAATATAACATCTCTTACAATCCCTAACACCTAATATCTAGTTTCACATGGTATTCTCCGTGTTCAGGTATGACGTGGTCAAGAAAGAATCCCGCCAATTCCTTTTGAATTGCTCGTATGCGATCATGTCGTAGGAGTTCATCCCGCATCTGCCAGATCTAATTTAAAGAAGGGGGTCAATACATATATATGAATGAAACTCAACACAATTGATGGTAATATGTAAAATAAAATTGTGAATATTGTTTACGTACGTCAAATTGTTTCTCAGAAAAGCCCCGCTCAGAGGTATAGTAGCGAATGAACTCGCATACGTAGTATCCACATAAATGAGTCCTGGGTGACTGGTACAAGAACTTTACGAGAATAGAGTTCAATCAAACTGATAAGCAAGCATGATAATGGTATTGATGAAACTAGAATCAATGAGAGATGCGCGGAACTAGCTAGTACTACTTACTTTGGGGTGCGTAAATCGCAGCTCCTTCTTCAGACCCGGAACCATAGTGGTGAACTTTTTCCAAACCCTGGCAGGCAAAGAAAATGATTACTTGATATCAGGAAATGAACGAAAGTTGCCGATATGGTCCCGGTATTGATTGAACTTACTTCTGGAGCATTGCAGTCATGTCCGCATAATACTTGGGATCTTTACGGAGCGAGTCTAAGACAGTTACTAATGCCCCGTCAAGGTTAATGGATAGCAGAATATAGTGGAAGCTGCGCACGCATAACTCATCAATTACATTACTTAACCTCGAGTAAGCGAAACCGAATATGCACAAGATAGTAACACTCACTTGAAGTTGTAAGGAAAGAGTATTTCCCTTTTGTTTTGATGTCTAAGGAACGATTCTAGCATGTTCTTCTCGGTATCTTTGGCCTCGTTTTGTACCGACCATTCATTTACGGTATTTGGGCTAATGAACCCAATGTCATAGATTTGTGCTTTTTTGCATTCGACCATCTTCAATCTGCATAATATAGTGAGGATAATTATATATACATGCAATAAACGAGCTGAGCTAGAGACTTAATTATAGAAGTAATACTTACAGACAGTAGCAAGTCATGAGTTATTTGTCGAGGGCCTTTTGATTGTATAACTGAAATACCTCCACAAATTCAACAGGCAGCAGCTCGACTCCAGGGAAGTCGTGCTCTTTTTTAATTCCGACAAACAAACTGTCGGTCCCGGACTTCCTGCAGGTTTCCATGTACCAGTCATGCAATTTTTGCATCATCGTTGTTAGATGAGGATGATCAGGTTTGACGAGAGGCTTCCCATGCTCGTATCTAAAGTCGTCTACTACTACCTCAGTCGTTTCAAATTGTACATCATCGGGCAGGTAATCATCAAGAGTGGTACCGGGCAGTAGCACCGGATGATTAGCGATATCGCTAGACAACTTGAGCGGGAGGCACGATTGCTTCTCCTGTTCGCCGAGCTGGGGAATTGTTTTCCCACTTCTTCGTTTTTTCTCTCTTGCAGCACTGGAAGTACTTCCCGACCGCTGCGCTTCAGCATGTGTCTTAGTAACTATGCGGTCATAGTTGGATAGCCGAGTCCATGGTGGTCGCTTCAGGGCATGCAGAGTTCGCTTCGCTTTCACCGGATCTACCGTTTCCTTCGGAGGTGGATCTTTCCGTGCAAAATGGGCCTTTACTTCGGCTGCACTGATTTCAGCGTTTTCCTCTTCGGTCCTCTCATATGGTAACTTTGGAAGAGGCTTGAGGGTTGGACCAAATTTGAATTTCTTCCCGCCTATTGTACTGCTAGCCGCCGGAGCGGCGGCGATGACTCTCTTCCCCGTTGCTGACGCGCCGGAGGAGGCGTAGTACCCTGACGCGCCGGAGGAGGAGGAGGAGGAGGCGGAGTGCCCTGACGTGCCGGAGGAGGAGGAGGAGGAGGCGGAGTGCCCTGACGCGCCGGAGGAGGCGAAGGAGGAGGCGGAGTGCCCTGACGCGCCGGAGGAGGCGGGGTGCCCTGACGCACCGGAGGTGGAGAAGGAGGAGGCGGAGTGCCCTGACGCGCCGGAGGAGGAGGAGGCGGAGTCTGCTGAGGCGTCCAGTTTGGAAGCTTGATGTACTCTTTTCTCCATAGACAGGTACTCCTCAAAGCATTTTCCAAAAGAATAATATCATCTTCACCTGTAGGGTTGTCAAGCTCCAGCCTCTCAAATCCATTCATTATTTCATCCACCGTCACAACAGCATAGCCATGTGGAATCGGACGGCAATGGAAAGTTCCCTCAGCTCGAGGAGGTACAACAGAGCCGACCGCCGCCTTGAAGGTCAGGTTCTGGCATTTCGTCATTAGCTCGCAATGTTCAGCCGCCGTGATACTATCCACGGGGTAGCGAGGAGCCGTGAAATCAGGCTGAACGAGCTCCATGGAAGTCACGCTGCTTCTCCGCTGAGATGATGGGGTAGCGCCGAAGGAAGCATCTTCGTGCCGCTCAGATGGTTGGCCGGTAGCTCGCTGGCTCTCAAGTTCCTCTAGTTTTGCTAATCTTGCACTGAGCTTCTGCATTTCGCTTGCTTCCTGTTTCCTTTTTCTCTCTCGGCTTCTATAACCACCGCTGTCGGGAAACCCATGCTTCCACGGAACGGAGCCTGGTGTGCCTCGTGTTCGTCCAGGGTGTTCAGGATTCCCGAGGGCCTCTGTCAGCTCGTCCTTCTCTCTGTCGGGAATGAACGTCCCTTCTTGCGCTGCCTTGATTACTGCCTGAAGCTTCCGGAAGGGTATTGCAAGTTGCTCGTCAGTCCAAACACACTCCCCTGTTTCTGGGTCCAAAGTTCCCCCAACCCCGAAGAACCAAGTCCTTGAACGATCTGGCCAGTGCAATGTCGCTGGTTGGACATTCTTAGCAAGCAGGTCTTGCTCAGCTTTGTCCCACAACGGCCGGGCTTTGTAGCAGCCACCTGACCCCGTGTGATGGTGAAACTTCTTCCTTGCAGCATTTTTCTTGTTTGTCAGTGACCATTTCTTACCCTTCTCCGATTTCTTGTAGGCCACAAATTCGGGCCATTGATCTCTTATCTTCTCATATCGACTGACGAATTTCGGAGTCTCCTCTTTCTCGACAAACTTTGTGTTCAACTCTTTCTTCCAGTTCCTGAATAGTTCTGCCATCTTCTTAAGAGCAAACGCCTTGACCTTTCGCTCTATAACAGGGTTATTCGGATCCTCCTCTCGCGGTAAGCTGAAATTTGCCATCAGCTTGGTCCAAAGATCATCTTTCAGTCTATCATGGACATAAGAAACTTCAGGGTCCTTATTATTCTTATTCCATTGATGGGTGTTGATCGAGACATGGTCCCTAACAACAACTCCACACTGATGTACAAATGCGTCCTTGGTCCGCTTGGGAGCAATCGGTTGGCCATCTTTCGCGACTTCTGTGATCGTGAACCTTTCATCTGGGCGCAACCTTTTCTTCAGGCCTCGTCTCCTTACCTCGTCGGACTTTGAAACAGTAGAGGCTCCCTCCTCCGTTCGGTCACCGGAGCCGTGATCATGATCTCCTTCCTCCGTCGTTCGGTCACCGGAGCCGTGATCATGATCTCCTTCCTCCGCCATTCGGTCACCGGAGCCGTCATGATCTCCTTCCTCCTCCATTGTTGGATCACCGGAGCCGTCATCCTCTCCTTCCTGATAATCGGTGTCGTTGAGATACGACAAGGGATCACCTCCGGCGCGGATTATATCCCCCAACAACTGTTCTTTTTCTAAGTCTCTTTGATCCATAGTTTCTGCAAATATTATACAACGTGGCAATATACAAACATGAGATATATATGCAAATCAATACAAGGCAATGCAACAATACGATCATATAATATCACTAATACATCATCGAATGGTATTATATAATATCACTAATACAGATATAGTTGACGTCTCGCGGCGCAGGTGGTGGACACCCAAAGAGAAGGAACTATGACAGGATCATAGCTCGGGTGAGATCCCTGAAGAACCTGCCAGGTATTGGAGAACCTGGCGTCCAACGCAACCATGTAGCATCGGACGTGCTCGTCCTCCTCCCTGACACGGCGACGTACCACCTCCGCGGGGGCCGGCTCCCTCTGCACCGACAGTGGTCCACGCGACCGCCACCAAAGAACCTCCGGGTCGACGACGGGACCCTCATTCCTCACCAAGCTGGGCGCCCCGGAAGGCAGCACCTCCCAGTGCCAGCCTGGCGGAGCCCAGTCCCGGACATGGCGCCTCTCAAGCAGGTGGTCGCCGGCGCCGAGTCGACGACGAGGATGCGGGCCGGGCATCGTCGACTCAAAAGCTATGCTATGCAACTAAACATTTAAACATCTAATTAAACATCATATCGCGTCACCGACGATCGTCGGGGACTCCTCGATATCGTCGGGGACTCTCCCTCACCGACGATCGTCGGGGGGTACTCTCCCTCATCGACGATCGTCGGGGACTCCTCGATATCGCGTCACCGACGACCGACGATAAAAGAACTAAACATCTAAACAATAAAAACAACTAAAAACAACTAAACAACTAAAACAACTAAATTAACTAAGTTAACTAAACAACTAAATTAACTAAATCAACTAAAACAACTAAAATTAACTAAATTAACTAAACAACTAAATTAACTATATGTCAGTGACCCAGGGGTTTTAAAATTAACCTAACTATCAAATTAACAGGGTCGGGCCCATATGTCAGTGACCCAGGGGTTAATTAACAGGGTGATTAGCATTAAGCTAATCACCTGACGGTCGGGGCCCACCTACAGGTGACACAGGCGGCGATGCTCGTCGCCGGCGACCTCTGGACGCGGCGGTGCCCACGCTAGGGACCACAGGAGCGGCGCCTGAGGCCACTAGGGCATAGCCCATGCTCGGCCGCATCTAAAGGGGGTCACGGGAGCTCTAGCCACGGCGGCGAGACGACCGGCGGCGAGGAGCTCACGGGCAAGGCGGCTAGCGGGGTTAGGAGAGGAGATTGGCGACGGGGCTAGGGGTAAAAGAACCGGGGCCTCACCGCGGTTGCGAAGGCGTCGACGGCGCGGCCGGGGAGGTCCTCGTTGCTGCGAATCGACCGGAGAAGGCCGACGGTGCCGAGGGCGAAGGCGGCGGGGCAGGGCGCGGCCACGGCCATGGCGACGACGACGTAAGGGCAGGGCGCGGCGACGGCGACGGCGACGTCAGGGTAGGGGAGCGGGGGACGGCAAAATCCGGCAGCCTGGCGGCGTCGAGGTGGTCGTCGGCGCCGTCGGGGGAGAGGAGGAGAAGAAACTGCAGGTGGATTTGGAAATTTTTCCAAGTCCCGCTTATATAGCCCGCCCTTTAGTCCCGGTTGGTGCCACCAACCGGGACCAATGCCCACCTTTAGTCCCGGTTGGTGCCACCAACCAGGACTAAAGGTCAATTTCAGCAGCCCAAAGGGCGGGAAGCAGAGACCTTTGGTCCCGGTTGGTGGCTACAACCGGGACCACCAACCGGGACGAAAGGGCGGCATTGGTCCCGGTTGTAGCCACCAACCGGGACTAAAGGGTTGGTCCTGGCTGTGGTGGGAGTTTAGTCCCACCTCGCCAAGCGAGGGGCGCTCGCACCAGTTTATAAGCCCGCCCCTCTCTGCCTTGTTGAGTTACTCTCAAAGTGAAAATAGATGCCCTTATACGGGAGGAAATTTGACCTGAAATCAAATTGAATTTCACTCTGATTTCAGGTCGAATTTTCCCTATATAAGCGCATCTATGTTCATTTTTGCTATTTTTTATGTTATTTTTTTGCATATTAAAAGTTCTTAACAAAAAATACTTTATGAATATTCTTTTTGCTATTAAAGTTTTTAACAAAAATAACTTTTGGAAGATGTCTATCTCGGACCACATCGTCTATTACAAATAACCTTGGGAAAACACGTCTATTACAAAGGGATTTCAATTTTTTAAACATATTTTAACTCAAGACTTTTTCTACATTCAATATGCACCATTCAAAGCCACATCATCACTTTTCAACCCTTTTCTGACCTCATTTACTATTTTTCATGCATTTGATGATTTATTTTGAGCTAAAATGACCCTCAATTGAAAAGCACTGCAAATGAACTATGAAATGGTTGAAAGTTGGCATGGTATCATCATTTCACCCACATAGCATGTGCTAAAAAGTTGAGAGGGTTACGGCAAAAACTGGATGCACTTCGTGTACAAAATGAACAATCTCTTTCGAAGTGTCAGGGTTTTGGACGAAAACTCATCAGTTACAAAAGGATTTCAAATTTTTAAACATATTTCAACTCAAGACTTTTTATGCATTCAATATGCACCATTCAAAGCCACATCATCACTTTTTAAGCCTTTTCTGACTTCATTTGCTATTTTTCATGCATTTCATGATTTATTTTGAGCTAAGATGACCCTGAATTGAAAAGCACTGCAAATGAACTCTGAAATGGTTGAAACTTGGCATGGTATCATCATTTCACCCACATAGCATGTGCTAAAAAGTTGAGAGGGTTACGGCATAAACTGGATGCACTTCGTGTACAAAATGAACAATCTCTTTCGAAGTGTCAGGGTTTTGGACGAAAACTCATCAGTTACAAAAGGATTTCAAATTTTTAAACATATTTCAACTCAAGACTTTTTATGCATTCAATATGCACCATTCAAAGCCACATCATCACTTTTTAAGCCTTTTCTGACTTCATTTGCTATTTTTCATGCATTTCATGATTTATTTTGAGCTAAGATGACCCTGAATTGAAAAGCACTGCAAATGAACTCTGAAATGGTTGAAACTTGGCATGGTATCATCATTTCACCCACATAGCATGTGCTAAAAAGTTGAGAGGGTTACGGCATAAACTGGATGCACTTCGTGTACAAAATGAACAATCTCTTTCGAAGTATCAGGGTTTCAGACGAAAACTCATCAGTTACAAAAGGCATTTCATTTCTTGACATGTAAATTCAGTGATATTCTAGATCAAAGCCATCATCGGAATAGTTGTGGAGAGAAAGTATTCACTTTTTCTTTGCGTGTGTCCCTTGCTTATTGCGCCGTAACCATGGATAATCTTCTTCGTTTAACAGGGTGCTTGGGTCAGCCTTCACTTTGAAGGGAGGAATTTCATGAAACTTTTCATAATCTTCAGACATGTCTGTCTTGCCCTCCACTCCCACGATGTCTCTTTTCCCTGAAAGAACTATGTGGCGCTTTGGCTCATCGTATGATGTATTCGCTTCCTTATCTTTTCTTTTTCTCGGTTTGGTAGACATGTCCTTCACATAGAAAACCCGTGCCACATCATTGGCTAGGACGAATGGTTCGTCTGTGTACCCAAGATTGTTCAAATCCACTGTTGTCATTCCGTACTGCGGGTCTTCCTATACCCCGCCTCCTGACAGATTGACCCATTTGCACCGAAACAAAGGGACCTTAAAATCATGTCCATAGTCAAGTTCCCATATGTCCACTATGTAACCATAATATGTGTCATTTCCCCTGTTGGTTGCTGCATCAAAGCGGACACCACTGTTTTGGTTGGTGCTCTTTTGATCTTGGGCGATCATGTAAAATGTATTCCCATTTATCTCGTACCCTTTGTAAGTCAATATAGTCGAAGATGGTCCCCTGGCCAACGAGTACAACTCATCTGCAACAGTGGTGTTACCCATGAGATGTGTTTGCAACCAACTGCCGAAAGTCCTGATGTGTTCACATGTAATCCAGTCGTCACACTGCTCTGGGTGTTTGGAGCGCAGAATATTCTCGTGTTCATTGACATACGGGGTCACCAAGTTAGAATTCTGTAGAACAGTGTAGTGTGCTTGAGACCAAGAATGCCCATCCCTACATATTATTGAATTCGCTCCTAGCGTGCCTTTTCCAGTCAGTCTCCCCTCATACCGCGATTGAGGGAGACCAATCGGCTTAAGGTCAGGAATAAAGTCAACACAAAACCCAATGCTTTCCTCTGTTTGATGGCCCATGGAGATGCTTCCTTCTGGCCTAGTACGGTTACGAACATATTTCTTTAAGACTCCCATGAACCTCTCAAAGGGGAACATGTTGTGTAGAAATACAGGGCCCAGAATGCCAATCTCGTCGACTAGATGAACTAGGACGTGCGTCATGATATTGAAGAAGGATGGTGGGAACACCAGCTCGAAACTGACAAGACATTGCACCAAATCACTCTTTAACCTTGGTAGGATTTCTGGATCGATTACCTTCTGAGAGATTGCATTGAGGAATGCACATAGCTTCACAATGGATAATCGAACGTTTTCCGGTAGAAGCCCCCTCAATGTAACCGGAAGCAGTTGCGTCATAATCACGTGGCAGTCACGAGACTTTAGGTTCTAGAACTTTTTCTCTGCCATATTTATTATTCCCTTTATATTCGACGAGAAGCCAGACGGGACCTTCATACTGAGCAGGCATTCAAAGAAGATTTCCTTCTCTTCTTTGGTAAGAGCGTTGCTGGCAGGACCTTCATACTGCTATGGATGCATGCCGTCTTTTTCGTGCGCACGTTGCTCGTCCTCCCGTGCCTTTGGTGTATCTTTTGTCTTCCCATACACTCCCAAGAAGCCTAGCAGGTTCACGCAAACATTCTTCGTCACGTGCATCACGTCGATTGCAGAGCAGACCTCTAGGTCTTTCCAATAGGGTAGGTCCCAAAATATAGATTTCTTCTTCCACATGGGTGCGCGTCCCTCAGCGTCATTCGGAACAGTTAGTCCGCCAGGACCCTTTCCAAAGATTACTTGTAAATCATTGACCATATCAAGTATGTGATCACCACACTAGTGCAGAACCGGGATTTAGCACCGGTTCGTAAGGCCCTTTAGTGCCGGTTCTGCAACCGGCACTAAAGTGTGGGGACTAAAGGCCCCCCCCTTTAGTACCGGTTCAACACGAACCGCCACTAAAGGGCCACCACGTGGCACGAGCCCGCGCCGGGGGCAGGGAGACCTTTAGTACCGGTTGGTAACACCAACCGGTAGTAAAGGATTTTTTTTGAAATAAAGCAAAAACAGGCGGCCTACTGGGCCGGCACGGCCTGCATACGACTAGAAACCCAACCTCTAGTTGGGCCAGGATGCAGGCCCGTACGGCCCAGTAGGCCCCACAGGGCAGAAGACTTGCAATTGGCCCACAAAGGCCTGCTTAGAGAGGAGCTCGACACGGTAGCCGCGGCGGGGCTTATAAATCGGTGCGAACTCCTCTCAACTAGCGAGGTGGGACTAAACATTGTGCACTGCGGGTGGCAGCGCACCCCTTTAGTACCGGTTGGTGGCTCCAACCGGTACTAAAGGGGGGGGGTATTTAGTACCGGTTGGAGCCACCAACCCGTACTAAAGGCCACCACCTCTTTAGTACCGGTTCGTGGCACGAACCGGTACTAAAGGTTCGCCATGAACCGGTACTAATGAGCGCCGCCCGGCTAGCCGTTGGAACCGGCACTAATGGTCACATTAGTGCCGGTTCAATTACAAACCGGGACTAATGAGCTTCACATTAGGCCCTTTTTCTACTAGTGCCAGTACGGAGGGCGGGCTTCTTCCGGTGATCTGCCTCACCTTTGAAATGCTTTCCTTTCTTTCGACATTGATGGTTGGTCGGAAGAAATCGACGATGCCCCAGGTACACATTCTTCCTGCATTTGTCCAAATATATACTATCGGTGTCATCTAAACAGTGCGTGCATGCGTGGTATCCCTTGTTTGTCTGTCCTGAAAGGTTGCTGAGAGCAGGCCAATCATTGATGGTTACAAACAGCAACGCATATAGGTCAAATTCCTCCTGTTCGTTCTCATCCCACACACGTACACCTATTCCATTCCACAGTAGTAAAAGTTCATCAACTAATGGCCTTAGGTACACATCAATGTCATTGCCGGATTGCTTAGGACCTTGGATGAGCACTAGCATCATAATGAACTTCCGCTTCATGCACAACCACGGAGGAAGTTTATACATACATAGAGTCACAGGCCATGTGCTATGCTTGCTGCTCTGATCCCCAAAAGGATTAACGCCATCTGCACTTAAACCAAACCATACATTCCTTGGGTCACCTGTAAAGTCCCCCCACTTTCTCTTGATCTTTCTCCACTGCGACCCATCACCGGGTGCTCTCAACTTCCCGTCTTTCTTACGGTCTTCCTTGTGCCATCGCATCAACTTGGCACGCTCTTTGTTTCTGAACAAACGTTTCAACCGTGGTATTATAGGAGCATACCACATCACCTTGGCAGGAACCCTCTTCCCGGTGCGCTGGCCCTCAACATCACCAGGGTCATCTCGTCTGATCTTATACCGCAATGCACAGCATACCGGGCATGCGTTCAAATCCTCGTAAGCACCGCAGTAGAGGATGCAATCATTAGGGCATGCATGTATCTTCTGCACCTCCAATCCTAGAGGGCAGACAACCTTCTTTGCTTCGTATGTACTGTCGGGCAATTCGTTGTCCTTTGGAAGCTTATTCTTCATTATTTTCAGCACCTTTTCAAATGCCTTGTCAGATACACCATTCTCTGCCTTCCATTGCAGCAATTCCAGTGTGGTACCGAGCTTTGTGTTGTCATCTTCGCAATTTGGGTACAACCCTTTTTTGTGATCCTCTAACATGCGATCGAACTTCAACTTCTCCCTTTCACTTTGGCATTGTCTCTTTGCATCAACAATGACCCGGCAAAGATCATCATCGGGCACATCGTTTGGTTCTTCCTCTTGATCTTCAGCTTCCCCCATTGCAGCATCACCGTATTCAGGGGGCGGATAGTTGTCATCATCCTCTTCTTCTTCATTGTCTTCCATCATAACCCCTCTTTCTCCGTGCTTGGTCCAAACATTATAGTGTGGCATGAAACCCTTCTCAAGCAGGTGGACGTCAAGGGTTCTCGAGTTAGAGTAATCCTTCGTATTCCCACAGATAGTACACGGACAATACATAAAACCATTCTGCTTGGTTGCCTCAGCCACTTCGAGAAAATTATGCA